>CM055653.1:11446887-13846887 GCA_029378325.1 Elaeagnus macrophylla
TAAAAATTACAAAGCATTGTGCTAAACAGCCACGTTTTGAGAGAGTATTAAAAAAAATGAAATATCTTATATTAAAAAATATATATATAATTAAAATTTATAAAAAATATAAATATTTTTACCCATTAATTTAACTTTTAGAATTAAAAAATTTATATTTTATTTTATAAATTTTGTCAATTAGGACCCATTAATAGCATTAATTACTTTTTTACAAAACTCCATTATTATTATTAAAAAAAAAAAAGGCCCTCTTTAATTTAAAGAAAATAGGACTATTGCCACACACTACCACTCTATTAAAGATTACTGTTATTTTTGTTTTAACATCGATCAGGGGCAGGTCAAAAGACGTTGGGAACTGGAGCCAGACGACAGAATAAGGGAGGCAATTGTGTCTGAGTGCCCTTCAAGAACAACTCCAACACATTGTAGATTTAAATCTGCGCCCTGTCGTATGAGGATAAGGACCCAACGTCTTAACACTGATGTCCAAATCACTGAGCTATCGTCTGATAGTTACAAAAGTCTATTATTATATTGTCAATTTTACATTTTTTGCTATTAATAGCAAAAATAGTTTAATCATTTTTTTTAAAGTAAAATCGTAAAATCTACATTTATTTTTGCATGACAAACATACTATCATTTCCAGCCATGTCCAAAAACACAGTACAATACTGCTATATATAAAGCAACTACTCATGACTCTTTAATTACCTTGGAAACATTTCTCTCTCTTATAATAATATTCCATTCGAAATAAAATTAAAGGGAATTCCTAGCTTTGAAATAGATTCTACGAGGACAGGTAGAGGAAAAAAGTAGAATATAGATTCTTCATTCTACATAAATGAGTACTTATAGAATTTGGCACCCAAAAAAAAAAAAAAGACAAAGAAGAAGAGTTAGAGAAGCCAAAGTGGGTGTTTTATTTACGGAAATAGAAAAGCAAATAATACTTTTGTTAGTTTAGTGAGTGTCACATGTTTATATTTTAAGCTGACCACAGAATATTGTATTTGAAACTAAGTACATTTTGGGACTTGAACATGTATTACTGTATTTGTTTGACTCTTTTTACATGTGCTGCTTGAGTCCAATTCTTGTGTATATTTACTAGATAGCAAATAAAGTACTACACCTAACATAATATAGATGATTTTTATTAGTGGTGTTATTGATAAATATATTAAAAGTAATGTTGCCTTTTCTTTTTAATAGTAAATTTTTGAAAAAGTTAGTAACCAACAAATTTTAATATGGTATTAAAGTTAAAAATTCTGCTTTCAAGACCTAACAATCTCAATTATTGAGTTACAAATATTTAGCTTATATATTACATACTGCATAGAACTAATACTTATAAGAGAGTGATAGATATATAAAAAATATTATTAGCTATTTTGAAATAACTTAAATTTTTAGAAAAAACAATAATCAATAACTTCTAACAAATATCATAATGCTTGCTATATATATATATATATAAAGAAACACACTTGTTCTAGTTTGAACCTTAACGTTTTAAACATATTTTAATAATTGATTGATTTAAGCACGAAAATGTTACTAATTAATAATTTGAGCTCTAGTAGAAGGGTTGATTACTATACTCAAGATGAAAACAATAAACTGTTATACTCAATCTAAAAGAGCATGATAAAATATCATCAAACAATACTTTATAAATAAAGCACTAATATATATTATAATTATAATAATTGACATAACATTTTTTTATTAAATAATTATACTTGTTATTACTAATATATTACATCATTTGAGGCTTATCTATTAATTTTTTTATTTTAATATTATTCTTATAAATAATAATTTTTCTTATAAATACTTATCAATTAATTTTTTTTTTTTTTTACTATACTAGTAACTAGTAAGACTATAAGAGTCTTCTTAAGTAAATATCCTTAAAAATTAAGAATTAAAATAGCACGTGACATCTAAATAAGAAAATTTCTTGATAAGGTGCTTAAAAGCATCTCCAACATGGCTTTATATATTTATTTTTAGTACAATTTTTATCATAAAATTTGTTTTGAATAAGCGTTATAACTTTGCACTAAAATAGTGTGATGAATAGTATCACACTATTATTCTTTAAATGTATTTTTTAGTATGATATTTAGTGTAATAAATTAGAGATTAAAAATAATAATGCAATTTTGCATTATTTTAGTTCAAAAGTTGCACTAAAAGAAAATTATAAAAAATATATCATTTAGTGTAATAAATTGAAATAAAAAAAATATTATAACTTTTGCACTAATATAGTGTCTTTAGCAGCTTATAAATCAACGATTTATATAGCTTATTTGAACATGTAAAATTTATATAATTTGTTTCTTAAAAAAAACTTATTATCCTTGACATTTTTCTTGGATGCTATTTTATATCGAAAAAAAAAAAAAAAAAATTGACAAATAAGACGTGTTAATGATCCAAAGTAAATAATCTTACCATCTTTTATTCAGTTAAAAGAATAAGAATACGTGTCTCCATGATTGAAAATAGTTAGAAGAAAGATAGTCGTATGAGTAACATTATTGATGAATTGCAAGGCATGTGACAGAAGAATATAAATGTTTTCATCGAATTCCCAAACACAATGGAAGCCATTCAAAGTACCTGCACTACTCGTCATTTTTACTACATTGCGTTAAATCCAAGCAAACCAAAGATTCACCTCGTACAACAACACCAACAACAACAACAATAAAATAAATAATTATATAATTAATATTTTATTCTTCTAATCCTTGGATTTAGCCCCTACAAAACACTGAAAATACATATTAATTAATTTATAATTTGAGGAAAAAAAAAAAAAAGAGCCTTATAATTGTAGGAAGAAAAGTAATACACGTCATACTAATACAAAGAACACATCATGAGTGAATAAAGCGAGGGCATGTGATTTGAGGAATCGCGCCGACCATTGTATTGACTTTAAAAATGCTTTTTATAATTTTATTACAATGTATTTACCAAAACATATATAACACAATTTATCATTTCATATTTTTAAATTTATATTTAATAAATAATTAATATGCTATTTATTATATATAATAATTTAATTTATACAGAACTGCTCTATTAACTTCTGTTTGCTGCTGAACATGTGCTCATTGTTATGGCCCCACGTTTCAACCTTATAAGCACTGACCGTTGGACGTGTGTACAGAAAATTAAAAGTAACATATTTTATATTATTGATTGTTATTAAAATATAAATTTATTTAAATATAAGTTATACATAAAATTGTGGATTCATTCAGTAATATAATATAACAGTAAAACTTACTATTTTTCATATAAAGTTACTAATTCGAACCAGATAAGTACCGGATTGGTGACTTGGTCTAATAAAATATATGCATTTTTAATTGTCCTTTATCACAATAGAGACGGATCTCCTTGGGCTCAACAAAAGCATTGGTCCTCAACTTTTAACAAACAAAATTTAATTAATTATTAACAAAATATATATATATATATATATGCACAATAGAGACGGATCTCTTTATTATTTAAAAATTTACTATAAATTTAATAATTTAAACTCAAATAAAAAACATATAAACATATTGACACTGGCACAAACGGCAAGGTTGAGCTGGTGCTGGTGTTGGTGTTGACTGGCTTGAGTTTAAATACCTTCTAGGTCATCATGGTTTTTATCAAATTCAACGGAGTTTTGGTCATTTTGATAAATATGTGGACTTTGATATGAGAATAGTGAGATTCAGGGGGGTTCGAAGGGATTGGGAATATGAATGTGGGTTTTGCTTAGGATCTTAGAATTTTTTTACCTAGCAAAGATAAGATAAAAAGTGTCAATTTTATTTAAATAATAAATTTAGGTAATGAAACGATGAGTTTCAATTAGATAATAGATATAATTTTTATCAAAATGCTCTTTTATTCATTCCTTTGATTTATAAGTATGAGCTTATAATATTTTCTGAAAATTTTGTAAGACTTACAAAAGTCATGATAATTCAATTTTTTATAATTATTTTTAATTTAATTATTTTTATATTTATATTTATATTTATGATTTTAATACCAATTATTGATTACTCTTAACTGGAACTAATTACATTGATTATAGAAGTCATGTGAATGTATAGGTTATATACAAATTAAATTTGTATGTAACCTGTACATTCACATGACTTCCATAAGCTGTTCAAAACAGCAATAACATACAAACAGTACAATACAAATGCATAAAACAGCAAAGAAGCAGATTAACCTACAGAAGTCATGTGAATGTACAAGTTACATACACATTTATTTTGTATGTAACTTGTACATTCACATGACTTCCATGAGCTGTTCAAAACAGCAATAACATACAAACAGTACAATGCAAATGCATATTAACCTACAAAAGTCATGTGAATGTACAGGTTACATACACATTTATTTTGTATGTAACCTGTACATTTATATAACTTTCATAAGCTGTTCAAAACAACAAGAACATACAAATAATACAATACAAATGCCCATATTTATTTTGTGTTTGTTTTTCTATAATTTCTGCCATTTTACAATATATTTTTATTATATGTACGGGATACGTTCAAGTTTAATTTGTATGTAAACATTACATTTAAATCTGTGAACTTTGAAGGATTTGGGGGTGAAAAATGTCATTTGTGCTTCACCAAAACACAATCGTTTTACTCTTTTAAGCAAAAACTTAATTTCTTTCATTTATGTGCTATGTCATAGGTAATTAATTCAAGGGGGTCTTCTTGCATAAACATATAAAGATTTTCAGTGAAAATGGGCTCTATTCGGGCTTCAGAAGTAGTCATGGTTTTCGGTTAGTAACAAAAAGACAGGGTGCGGGTGCTTGATCGATTGACGTTATAGAAGAAGAACTTAATTTGGGAAAAAAAAATGAAATTGTTGAGAATGCTTAAGGATTAATTTGGTCTCACGTCGTTAAGAATTGACTAATTCAATAATATTTAACAATAGTTTTGCAATAAATTTTAGTTGTATAATGTTTTTTACAATATCTCATATAATTGAGCGAGATAGAAAAATATATTTGTCTTTATTGTATGAGCTATCAATGTAAGAATTTTGCATTAAAAATGTGTATATGTATCTTTCAATTATTGATATTACATAAAATGTTGTACTATAAGTAATACAACTAATATTGGTCATATGAATCCTTTGTATATTAGTGTTATATGGTCTGATAACATATTAGTAATATTCTCTTATTGTTTAGCTAAAAATGAGAATCATATTTTTTTTTTATATAAAAAAAAATCTTTTAGATCTGTATTACAGATTTTAACCAAACTATACGAGTATGGTGACATGTATTCATTAAAAAAGTACCAAGTATTTTACCACTAATTAATTTATGAAGATATATATCTAACTATTTATATATAAATATATTAATTACCTTATATTACAATCACTTATATTTTTAGTGAACATTACGAAAATGTATATTCGAATCCCCTAATGTATAAATATATGTGGCTGTGAGTGTATGAGTGTGATATTTGAAAAGCTATTTATGTTTAGATGTATTAAAAAAATTGAAAATAACAAAAATAATATTCCTAAATGGCACATTTTATATTTAAATTATATATTTTTATTATTAAAAAATAAATTTTACAACATTTCTTTTAAATATCCCTCCAATTGAACCTCATCATTAATTTGTTTATGAAGTTTTGCGATACGAAACTATATAACTACAAATTTGTGTCTATTTAATATTTTACTATTATTTGATAGTCAATAAATTGAGGATGAGATACACACGACAACACAGACGTGATAAAACAAAGCTCTGTGCATGTGATTAAATACTGCACGTGACAATATGTTTGCCATATTTTTATTTTCTATTATCAGAATCTCCTTTCGTCCATGGTTATGCCTAAAACCAAATAATCAACACAAAGGCTAAGATTCAAATCCCCAAAAATAATCTTTTGTTTTTGTCAGTCAATTTCTCTTTTTCTTCGAGAATCTTTCTATTCATATTCTATTATTCTTGACTTGCAAGTCATTTTTTTCTTATTATTTTATTTTTATTGAGAGTTTGCCAGCATTATGTTCACATAAGTAGTTAAGTACAAAACCATACACTGTCACACAGTAAAACATGCTGACGCAAATAATGGAAAATAATAAACAAAGTCATATGAAGTTTAAGTGTTAATAAAATATCATCAAATTTTGTTTTAATTAGTAATAAAATATATCTAAACTTACTATAAAAAAAAAAAACTAACATCGTTAAAAAATTGACTCAAATAATAAATTTATTACATTAAACTTAAAATTTAGGATATTTTAGCGACAATTCAGGCAATTTTGCCACTAACCTCAAACATAAAGGATATAAAACACATTAAAGCCAATAAAAATAAAGAGATTTTTATTTTCAAAAAAAATTAATCCAATAAATAAAATTGTTCGTATTTTTTATAAAATATTTCATTTTATTATTTTTTATTGATGTAGAGCATTCATTTTTTTTTTTAACAAAATCATAATTTTTTTTTTTTTTTAATTTAACACACTGTCACACACACATATTAAATTTAAACACAAATCCTCAACGTGCTAACTATGATATTATTGCAACAAGACAATTAGCCATAATATTAATAATCTTATACTAATCATTCCTCTTCGAACTCTAACCAAATTAATACTTAGTTTATTAATTATTTTATTCACAAATTTTACAAAAATCTCACATATATTTCAAATAAATCTTTATATTATTTTACTTAATATAAAAACTTTTAAAATTTAACAATACAACTCAGAATTTTGAATCGCAAATATATATTTTAGTAATCATACACCGACTTATTTGTAAAATTTTAAAAGTTTAACATCTAATTATACAATTTAATAATCTAGATACACGTATGTAACGTTTTAAAAGTTTATATATCGAATAAATCACTATTTAAATTTAAAATATATGTAAATTTGCTAATTTTGAACTAATGAATAAGTTAAGCTTATTAAGTAAGCATTTATCAACTTTTTTTTTTTTTTTTTTTAATATAATTGGTAAAAATTTGCCACCTTTTTAATTACTTAGTTATATTCTCTCATCCACAATGTAGAAAAAAGAAGCAGCAATTTTTAGATTAAAAACCATTATCTCATTACTTATTGAAGTTAGAAATGCAACAAAAAAAAATGTATCTAAAGCTTTAATATAATCTTTTTAACTTGGAAATAGACTTGCATGGTATAAATATATAATCGGAAAAAAGAACGAAAAAAAGAGAGAGCATTGATTGAACAACTACAGTGCAAGTTCCAAGAATAAGATATAGGGAACCAAGAAGAGTATACGAGGATGGGAAATTATTCATCGCTGATTGCTCCAAAAATATGTATAAATTTGGTACTTTAGGTTGATATAATATAAAATTAGTATTATTTATCTATTTATTTTTTAAAAATATAAATACTCAATACTTATTCATAAAACTAATTTGTATTATTTATTTATTAATTGATTTTTATTCATAAAATTCTCACTATCAAACTTTATTATTACTTATTATTAACTTTATGTCTTATTAGTAATTACGTCGTAAATTTTTTGTAATTTAAATTATAATATTCTCAATTGTTTTTAATCAAAAACTCAAGTACATATCCGATTCGATTGTATAAATGTATTTTTTTACTGTTAATAAAAAAGTAGACAACTTTAATTCTTCTTTTAAAAAAAATTAATAATAATTGACTATCCGCTAGCGTATGGTACTACTTGTATTCTTTTAATCAAAATCTCTGACTCACACTTACCTCTTTCTATGTATGAGTCATTTATTTTGACTAGGACCAGACAAATAAGAAACCTAATTTGTGCTTCTCTGACCTGCTTGTCACTCTATGTCGAAATCTCTTTCACACTTCTCCAGAATTTGATAATAATTTTAAATTTTAATTTTTTTGGATAATGTTTTAATTTAATTAATAATTTTGTATTTTTATTTTTATATTTTTAATAAATTATTACTAAAATATTAAATAATTTTTAAATTTTAAAAAATTAAATTAAATTTTTATTTTAAATATTTTTTGTAAATATTAAATAAAGTATATAATTTTTATATGTATAAACATTAAAATAAAATTATTTTTAAATTTTTTAAAATATATATATAAATTATTATCAAATAAGTAATTTTTAATTTTATCATATTTATTGATTGTTATTTAAAGAATAAAAATTATATAATTTAATTATTTAATTAAAAATTAAAAATTATATATTCCGATTATTTATATGTTGTACATTTCTATCTCTGCACTAAACTTTTTTACGTCTTGGAAATAGTTGAAAAGTAACACTTTATGTCAACATTATGTACCTTTCCTCAGTAAAAACCAGATACGACCTGTTTGATGTGAAATTATTTATTATTTTTAAAATAATTAATAATATAATACTTTTTAATCGAAATAAAATTAAAACAATAATTTTTTTAAAAAATATAACTATAAAACATTTAATAAAAAAATTAAAACAAATATATTTTAAAAATAATAAATAATACCTCTTATTTAATTATGCTTTTAAGTTTATTTAAAAACAAAGAAAAACAAAAGAGACTTCAAAATTGCTTACAAAAATACAAATATAATATAATAGAAGAGGTAAGACATATTCTTCATTCATAATAAATAAATACATAAGTCAAGTCATATTCACATTCAATGAATTTTGTGTCCAATAAATTGCAACGTGATACATGTTTGTAAAAAAAATAATAGAATATTATGTTTAAAATTAATTATTATTGACAGCGAATAACTTATAAGATAATGTTATTAGATTACATATATTAAGTTATTATCTGTTTGATAGATAAAATAATCATAATTGTAGATAAAGATCTCTTTAACAACAACTTAAGATGTTAGTCAGTGTTAATATTCTTAAAATAAAATGTTAGATTCAGATAAATAGAATATAACAGGCATTATTCTATTAAAAAAAATCATATTAGAATTATAATTGAAATAAAATAATATTTAAAAAAAACAAGATATATTATATCATAAGCAAATTAAATACATTGAATAAGACATAAGATCAGATATTACAAGTTGTTAAACTAGTGTTTGGTTTTTATTTGAAACCCTTAAAACAACATATTCGAATCAAGATCGAGTGATCGACCATGCAACATTCCTGAACAAGCTTTGCCGTATAACTTGTTTCTACATGCTAAATAAGGTTCGATAATATAATTAACATACGTACTATAAACCTAATAAAAAAAAAATCACGTGAACTACCCTTTTATCAGACCGATGATTAAATTCTTACAAGATGGAGCTTGAGCATGCACTGTGATATATATACATATATTGGATAAAAAATGCATTGTGTGATATTTCAATCATAAACTAAACTTAAAAACTTTATTATGTTAATGACATTTAAATGAGAATTATACTCCTTAAGTTTTGAAAAAAAATTCTGATGAGTTCAAAAAATAGAACATATTTATTATGATAGTAAAGTAAGTCGTCAATATTATAAGAGTCTTTTCAGATCTTCAATTTGATTTTTTTCCTAAGTTTGAAATAAAACATAAAGAATATGATATGTTATTACTTTAAAATATTAAGATAAATTTATATAAATTTTTATATATATCATGGATATACTTTTTGTGAATTTTTTATTTAAAAACGTATTCAAAAGTGTATCCCATTTATTATAAAGAAAATTGAATGTATTTATAAGTTAGAAATGAAACTCCACGTTACGAAAATACCCTTAACTTGTAATTAATTTGCTTTAAGAATAACACGTGTTTATCGAAAAATATCATCATAATTCATAGCTAAACAACACTTTTTAGTTGGTTATGTTTATAAGTTACATTAGGATTAAATAGCTTACAAATTATTTTATTTATTTAAATCACTATAATTTTATAAGTAATATTTAAGTCACTCTCTTAATAAAAATGTATCATTTTAATCACTTTTTAAACAATATAATATTATTACATTAATAAAAAAAAATTAAATAATAATAAAGTTAATTTAATATGAACAAAATTATCATTTTATTTTTAATATTTTAAAACTGAATTTAAACGGTATAATATTTTTTTTGTAAACTTTTTATTTTATGGAATATTTTTGTTATTTTTTGTATCGTTCTTTTTTATAAATATCATATTTGTATCGAAATTGCAGACTTACAATAAAAAAATATGAGTTATACATTTCAAAAAATTACAAGATCAGTGACATTGCAACACATGGACGAGCTCTCTCAATTTCATCATCATCAAATAGCACACGAATGGTGTAGCCATTAATAAGCTAATTTGAGAAACGCATTGGAGATTCGTTGTTCAAGTTGTAGTACTTGTCTCCAAAGATGATGGATAAGAGAAAGTTATCGGTGTGGTTTCAATACTATTGGTTTTGTAATTGTTAACCATTGTAGCCTCTATTTTTAACATTATAAAATCTATTGTTTCGATTCAAATACGATACTTATAGAAAACAGGATAAAAAAATACCCAAAAATATAGAAAAAATTTATAAAATATAAAATATACAAAATTATTTTACGAATAAAATATTGTGATGTTAGAATAAAATAAAAATTTTGTCCCCATTATATTCATTTTATTATTATTTCAAAAAATTTTATTAATAAAATAATATTTTACTATTTAAAAAGTTATTAAAGTATTTTATTTTTATAAAAAAAATTACATAAATCTCTTTTGTAAATGTAAAGTTACTAAAATGCCTACTTAACATAAATAAAGTGACTTTTACAACTCCTCTCTACCACTTACTCAACTAATTTTATTTTAATCGCTTAAAAAATATATCCATAATAATTTAAAATATATTTATTGCATTTATAAAATTATATTAAATATATGCTCATTACATTAAAATATATATTTTTTGCACCCAAAGTTAAAAATGAAAGTAATAATTATGCTATGCATGTATTCCTTTTAGTTTTAAATAAATTCAACTAACAGTGAATTTTCTTTTTAGTTTGAAGCCTTCTCCACCTCTTAGGTTTAATCTATTTAACTCTAATGCAGTATCAAGTAGGCAAGTAGCAATTTAAGACTGAACACTTAAGATTGCATTGTATACTCTTTTATTCGTAACTCAAACAATTTCAGTTATTGTATTGTGTGGAAATGGGTTATTATAGTCTAAAATAAAAATGTCAAATAAGTTAATCATATTTCATTCTATATCTTATTTGATGTATTTAATGTATTCATAGATTAAATTATCTTATCTTATTTAAATTATTTTATCTCATTTAAGATGGAATTCCCATCTTATCTAAAGCATTATCCTTAATAATTTCATGATTATATAATCATATTTTTTTCCATTATTTTTTAATTTTATATGTTTAATTTAGGCTCATTTGAGAATATCTTGAAATATTATCATTTTAATATACCAAAAAATAAGTAAAATAATATAAAATAAACCCACTATTTATAAATTGTATTATAAGTTAATGATACATCTTATTTTATATCTCTAATTTATCAATGAGAAATGTTAAGGATTGCGAACTACAAATAAAAAAAAAATTGCATGCCCGCATAAAAGTGCCCAACTTTTCAGTAAATAAGGAGAGAGAGAGAGAGAGGATCATGGTTTTGTAAATAATTAAATCAACTTTATTATATATTAGATGCTTGTTTTCATTCAAGCATTCTTGATTACAACGGGCGTCATTGGTATGAATTTTTTTCCTCCACAGGAGTAATGTAAATAGAATATGTATATTTTTGAAAAAACAACAAAAATAATATTCATTAAAATTTAAAATAATAAAAATAACAACCATTATATTTAAATTTATTTTTAATAATTAAGAAAATAATAATTGATATATCATTTTTTTAACACCCATTCAATTAAAATTGAACAACGATAATTTAAATTCGTTTAATGTTGAACGTTTAATATTATTAGAGTGCTAGTTTTATAACTATAAGTTTTACATATATTATTTTTGATAATTTTTTTTTTTTATATTTTATGTAAAAGATAGGCTCAGTTTTTTTTAATATTTTATTTTTAAAAACTTTTATACATTTTTTTCTTTAATATTAATCAATTATGTTTCTTTATCGCTTTTCTGTTATACCAACTATTTTAATACTACAATAGTACATAAATAAATCTCCATTTGTTTCTCCTTCGTTACAAGTTGGGGACCAATTTTGCTAAAAATGGTAAGCTTAATTGGCTTAAACCGGTTTTGAAAGGTTCAATTATAGAGTTAAACGGCCTAAACCATCGATTAAAATTATTTTTTAAGGAAAAAAACAACTCCACAAATCCGGTGGGTCAAAGATTGTGAGGGTAATGTTTAGACAGAATCCCACACAAGAGAGGTTTAGTCATCCAAATAAACTCAGCCACGTGGAGAGTTAATTGGCTGTTACTCTGACGGCTGTAGAGGCGACTTTAGCATGGTAATAGTGAGTATTTGACACGAGGTGAAGATTAATGTGGGGACCGACCGTCTTGGTGGTGGTGGCTCACAAGGCCATATGACATTTTGAGTTCGGGACTAAATAATATTATTATTCTTATTTTTGTTAAGGACTAAATAACATATTAATTATAAACAATAAATTTATATAATAACATATACACAATACAAACAATTTATATAATATATTTATGTATAAACTAATTCAATTATATAAATAAATCCCACAAAAACACAAGTGGATCCCACTACGAGGAGTTTTGGTTACTGTAATGTTCTCGACGTCTCGTCCTTTAGTGACTGGCTGCAGCTATAAATCACCATTAACCTCTGTCTCTCCTACACCCATACACATACATACATACTCTCTCTACCTCTCTGCATAATTTCGAGACTGTTCTCTGGCTTTCCATTTAAATCCTCCGTTTTCTAATCGTTTGACTAAACTTCCTCTGTTCTTACGCAGAGTGCTCTGTATATCCTCTGTTTCTGAAATCTGAAGGTATTGCTTACGATAAAAACCTTTGATTTATGAAATGGGTTTGTTTTGTTTTTTGATTTGGTGATCGTAATCGAGTAATATATTAGAATTTCTGATGTTATGAATTGAAATGCGATGTGGGATTGTTTTTCGCAGTGAGTTTGGAGTTTTGAAAACAGCAAATATGACCAAGCAAAATGTGGTAGCCTCCGATACCAAATCTGCAATCAATATGGCGATTGCTGTTGCTATATCGAACTCACCTTTTTTCCCTACTGCAACTCAGAAACCACCTACAGCATCAAGTGGGTACATCTCCATTTCGAGAAAGAAGTTGTTGAAGAACCTTGAGATTCATGGTGGAGCAAGAATCAACTCCTGGGTAGATTCAATGAAGGCCTCCTCTCCTACACACCCCAAGTCTATAACTACTTTAACCGATGACCAAAGTTCTTGGAGTGTAAGAACTCAGTCACCTCCATTAATGTTTCTGCAACTTTCTAGTAACATAAATATGAAATCACATAATCGAATCTATTTTTATAATATTTATTGAACAGCTGGACCATCCATCTGCCTTGGAAATGTTTGAACAAATTATGGACGCTTCGAAAGGAAAGCAAATAGTTATGTTTCTGGACTATGATGGAACACTTTCCCCAATTGTTGAAGACCCAGATCGAGCTTTCATGTCTGATGCGGTTAGATTCATTACCCTTTCTTGCTAATTTTTGCTACAATTTCTGGGTTTACCTTTCTCAAGTCTTGCTTCTTAAAAACAGATGAGAAGAACTGTAAAGAAACTTGCTAGGTGTTTCCCAACTGCAATAGTGAGTGGAAGGTGTAGAGATAAGGTACATTAATTCAATTTCATTCAGTATAAAACCAATTAATTTCTCATTTTCCTTCTCTTCAATTCCTCAGTCTAAGTATTTATTGCTCTACAGGTCTATAACTTTGTAAGATTGACTGAGTTGTACTATGCTGGAAGCCATGGGATGGACATTAAAGGACCAGTAAGAGGTTCCAAATACAAGACAGTGAGTGATTTGTTTTGTAATAGTATCTCACACAGTGTAGTCACATCCTTGGCTGTTTTTAGAGTTCACAAAATTAACTTTTCTTCTTTGGTCTTCAGGGTAGTGAAAGTGTTCTTTTCCAACCAGCTAGTGAATTTCTTCCAATGATAGATGAGGTTTGTCTTCTTTTAACATTACTCTTAATTTATAAAGAGATTGTGGACCAAAGTATCAAAGACCTGAGCTTATTTGCATTTTTCAGGTTTACACACAATTGGTTGAAAAAACTAAAGACACTCCAGGATCAAAGGTGGAGAACAATAAATTCTGTCTCTCTGTGCATTTTCGTTGTGTAGATGAAAAGGTATATATATATATATATATATATACGAATAGTAAATACCAGAAAACATTTAATCATTTTAAGTTCTGTTCAATTATTATTATTATTATTATTATTATTTTGTTTAAAAAACTTTAGTACTGACCAAAAAATTATTAAACTATAGAGATGGGGTGAACTTGCCCAACAAGTCAAATCAGTATTAAAGAAGTATCCAAAGCTTAGACTAACCCAAGGAAGGAAGGTCTTGGAAATTCGTCCAACAATTAAATGGGACAAAGGAAAGGCTCTTGTATTTTTGTTGGAGTCACTTGGTGAGTTGTATTTCTTTGAGTACTCTATTCCTTTTCTGTCTTTGTTTTTTTTCTTCTTTCTACTAGTATCAAATATTATATATGCAAATTTGTTCCACTAAGTTATTTTTGAGAAACTCTTGTTTGGGTTACTGGTAACATGTAGTTCAAACTTCAACAAACTATTATTTTATTTTCTTAAAGTAATAACCAAAAAAAAGATTTAGTAGTTAATTTGTTATCTGGGCACTAACCATTTTTATTTTTAAATCTCTTTGAATAGGATATGCCAATTGCAGAGATGTTTTTCCTGTTTACATTGGTGATGACAGAACAGATGAAGATGCCTTCAAGGTATCCAAAGTTTGGACTAAAAAGTTTCTCTTTAGCTACAACAACCATTCTATTATCATAAAAATTGAAGCTTTCTTTTTCATTTTTATTAGATATTAAGAGACAGAGGACAAGGTTATGGCATCCTTGTATCTAAGTTGCCAAAGGAGACAAATGCATCTTATTCTTTACAAGAACCTGCACAGGTAATTACTGGCTAAAACCTAAAAAAATTGTTGTGTAGTTATTATTAACTCAATTGAAATTTTGTTTTTTTAGTTTTTTTTTTATAATATTACTTTTATGGGGTTTTTTGTTGATCCAGAATGACTTGTATAATTTGCAGGTCATGAACTTTCTGCAA
This sequence comes from Elaeagnus macrophylla, assembly GCA_029378325.1. Classification (NCBI taxonomy): domain Eukaryota; kingdom Viridiplantae; phylum Streptophyta; class Magnoliopsida; order Rosales; family Elaeagnaceae; genus Elaeagnus; species Elaeagnus macrophylla. Next base: position 11,462,298 of record CM055653.1, read on the forward strand.
AAGTTAGTTGATTGGAAAAGACAATCTCTAAGAGGACATGCCATGGTGTGAATTGTAGATGACTAATATAATATATACATAAAAAGTGTATGTACACCCTTCAAAAATATGTTTTTAAGGGATGTTAAAGATGGAGTGAGGATGGTTATAAGTTGTTTGCAAGGACTACGAAGGAAATTTATGTTAACTAAAAGGACAAGAAAGAGAAGAAGCAAAAAGATTGTAACTTTTTCTTGGCCTCAAGTCAAGGGCCTTGTACATTTTGGAAACTAACCGTGTACAAGGAAATAGTAATGCAATTTCTGAATAGTTTTTCTTCACTTTTCTCTCCCACTCATTTGCAAACATTAAAGTTACTTTTTTAGTGGGCGCATGTAATAAAAATTTGAAGCAAAGGATTACTTCAAAGTTCAAAGTACAATCCCCACCATTCTTGGGACCCTTTAGATTGAGGATATGAACCTCTTCACCAAAAATATCCACACACATTATTCTCTTCAATTCATTAGGATTGTGATGTTTTTGAGTGTAATGTAGACATCAAGTTGTTGTTGATCATCATTTCACAAGTTAATTAACTGGGAGAAAATTCAACTCAAGACAAGTAAGAAAATACTCCAATTTTTGCCTTTTCTAGCTGGCTCATATATAATAACTTTATTAGAATTAGGACCAAGACTTTTGTTTCTTAAGGACTACATGAAGATGGTAAAACTTTTTTCATCTAAATTATCCTCTATTTACAATACTGCGAGTGGTATTGGTACCCGAGAGTCACAGGGACGTTGATATATATTTCAAAATATGGATTTGGTTTGCCCTCTTCTAAAGATCTTCTATTTTTGTTACATTTACTCAAACAGGGTTAAAAGAAACCAGACTATCAAGCAAAACCAAGTTATGGTGTTGGCTTTGTAATAGTAACTTGTTGTGCCATTTCATATGCTGATGGTTTGTTTGGAATTTGCTTCTACTCTTACTTGAAAATATTTTGAATTGATGAAAGCATTTTTTACGAGAAGTGTTTTGAAAAATGTTATTTGTATTTTTAAAATAAATAAATAATATTTATTTTTAAGAGAATTAATTTTAAATACTAGCTTTTATTTTAAAAATATTATTTAAAGCAAAAACTTAAATACTATTTTTAAAATTATTTTTAACTAAAACATTTTATTTTAAAATACTTTTAAAGTGCGCACGTTCAAACGGCCCTCAATAACTCCCACAAACTGTTTATTCGGGCCCCAATTCAATAATATTTTCTCAAGTGGTTTCCTAATTCAAATCTCTCACCCCACGAATATATTTAAAAAAAAAAAATTGTTTTTAATCAGCGTTTTGGCTAATTGACCTAAAATTAGATAAATTTTGAATTTATCTTTGATTTTCTCCGTTGAATATAATTTTGTAAACTCATTTACAATATTTAATTATATTATTTTATATTATTTAAAATATATTATAAATTTATGATATTTAAAATTCATTTGAAACCGTTTATCCTTTTAAAAGAAAGCGCTTTCCAATATATTAAAGTATTTTTAAAAATGTTTGAAAATTTTTATAAAAAAATGTTTTTAAAAATTTGAGAAGTAGTATTTGTGCTTTTAAATTACTTACTTTTAAGATTAGTATCATTGAATTGATACAAACTCTCATCTTAAAATTATTATTAAAATATAATTAAAACAATTTCTAACACGAAACAACTAAATATTTTTCTTAAAAATACTTTTAATCAAATTATTTTTTTTAAAACCATTTCTTTTAAGACCTCTTTAAAAAACAATTTACATCCAAATGAGCGTTAAACATTTAAATATGCAGATATTTGCGAGGACTTAAAATACGATTTTGTTTCTGAAAGGACATAAAATGCTTGGTGTAGCATAAATAACTGCTTTTGGTATTGACAGATTAGCTCAATTATATCTTCTATAAACAATATACCAGATTGAATGCATTTAGACAAGTCAAGTGCCAACCTATTAATAGCATCTGCTCTGTCTTCTTAGATCCATAATTGGAACTAACACATTCATCACACTTTAGGTGGTAGAAGAAAGCAAAACAACCTTTTATTTCTTCCTCTTCATATTTCCATATCTAATGCCATTATTTATCATAAAAGTGACTTTATTATTTATAAAATTTAATTAATAAAAATCTTTAATTGATACATCAATCTTTTATTTTCTTTCAATTAATAAACCAATTTTCTTCAAAATTAATTGAATCTTGATATCAATTTATAATTTTTAAGATCTTGAACACAATACATATAGATAAAGATTTAGACTTCTAACAAAGTATATATAAACATAACAAAAATATCCTTTAGATGAAAAAAAAATCACCCTAGAATAAAATTTAAGTGAAGAAATATAAATATATATTTTTATTCAAAGCAATGAAAATAAAAAGATGGAGATAATTACTCTATTAGAGAGAGATAGAAAATAAACTTTTGAAAGATAGATACAAGATAAAAACAGTTTTTAATCGTTCAAAAAATACAATAATAATTAATTAATTAATTAATTAATTACCCTATTATGTGAATTTCTTTTATAATTATAGTACAAAATACAGTAGGCATGATATGTGTAATCACGTTATATTATGATGTCAAATGGTGATTTTAAGTACAATTTGTTAGTTATTTATGTGTATGTTTGGTTGTCTCTCATGTTACAGCTGCCTCCTTTTTCACATACCACGTATCTAAATACAACCTTTTCTCAGACATTTAAACAGATTAAGAAATAGATAATTCGAAAGAAAAAAAAGGCTATATAAACAATACGCATTGGGAGATACCATTTTTACATTAAAAACATTATTACTAGAAGATCTAGCTAGCTATGAGCTGGCAAACAATATGACTGAACTAATATAAAACACGGATTAAATACAGTGTATGAACTTAATCGACTTTTTTTCATAGGAAAGGTTGCATAATGTTGGTCAAACAACGATTTTGATAAATAATAAAATATAATAACTGAGGATCGGATTTGTACAATTGGAGCTATAACATGGTTAGCATTACACTGTGATCACTTTAATTTTATTTAATTTTTTTATTATTTTATTTAAAATTAGTATAAAGTGACAATAAAAAAAAAAAAAAAACTAAAGTATGTAAAATGTTAATAATAAAGGAATTAAATGCATTAAAATTAAAGTAAAGCGATTAAAATGTATAAAAATAAATTAATTAATTAATTAATTAAAGTACCAAAAAAGTCTCCCTTAAAATGGTTATTGCTCATAACCTAAACAGCAAATGTGTGCATGGGTGTCTAGATTTTAAGTAACACCATCCTAGAAGAATGGAGTCTAATAAACCTCTACTTTTCATTTTAGGTTGAAATATCAAATCCCTAATTTTTTATTTAATAGATTTAGTCTCAATTTTGGTTTTTTTTTAATTTTATTCTCAACCTTTTTTGTATGAACTAACTCAGTTCCCAATATTTTAGTTGAACTAATTTAGTCGCAAATCATTTCAAATCGTACTATTTTAGTCCATTTATTTTTTTCTACTTTGATCAATTATTTGATTTTGGTGTTATAATTTATAAATAAGCAAGATAAAACACTTGCATCTAATATGTTTCACTAACTAAACATAAATATAATTAAGTAAAACTGTTCATAGTTTGCAGGGGAGAGAGTATCAAAGAACATTGGTCAAAGAAGAGAGAGAAAAAAATTTAGGGAAGCAGTTTTATATATTTAAAAGTTGGAGATCAAAAGTGTCAAATAAAAAAAAAAAGTTGTACCCAGTTGATCTAATTAAAAGATAAATAAATTTATATCCATTTAATAAAAACAAATAACATATAAAGATCTTAAATTAATAATTTATATTTTTTATTTTTTAAATTATAAATAGGATTATTTATTTCATTAATTTTATAAAAATTATTAATAAAAAAATTATATTATTTTAATAATTTTTTATTAAAATGTTATTATTTTATGTTATTAGAATACAAGTATTTAAATAAAGATAAAAGTAAAATTTAATATATAATATATAATTGTTTAAAAATAATAATAATAATATTTATACAAAAATTTATTTAAATATATATTTTAATTTTTAATAAAAATTAAAAAGTGACTATTAACAAATATTAAAAATAAATTTTTTGTGAAACTTTTTTCATATTAATGTGACTTTATCATTGTTAAAAATTCATGTTTTAATAGCGTTAAAATATTTAATAGAAAATAAAAAAAAATTATAATAGAAAAATTATTAAAATAATAAATTTTATCATAATTGACATTTTTTACAAAGTTAATGAACTAAATAATATTATTTTTAATCTAAGAAACTAAATTATACAAATAACCTAAATTAATGAACTTTTGCAATATTTTTAATTTATCCATAAAAAATTAGAAACTAAATTATTACTTCAATTCATATTTTATACATGTTCCTTTAATAAGTTAAGATGAGTGGTGCAAGTGTTTTAATTTTGTAACTTTTAACTCGAACGTTTTAGTTCTATCATTTTTAAAAAATATATATTTTAATTCTAAAAAAACTAAAATGCATATTTTATATTTTAAAAATATGATAATAAAATATACGTTTTAATAAGTTTGCACAAAATTAGGGGATAAACGTTTTGGTTAGGTTTGTGAAAGTGAAACGCACCACTAAGTAGGAGAATCTAGAAATGGTTGAATGAAGAGTTGGAATCCACTTAAAAGGTATTTTTTTCCAATGTGAAAAAACATGGACATGGGATATTAGAATAGGGACATTAAGATGACTCCAAAGACTGATCAGTTGTTACTTTGGTACGTGTAAAGATGAAGTCTACTTTCTAAAACTTAGAAAATCCTCATATCATTGATCTCTTAACTGAAATAATCTAATTACAGTCTTTGGATATTTCAATAATTGTTCCAAATCAAAATAACTACCTTCCCCATAACTACTATTAACTTATATACAAAACTATTTGGCTAATTATAAATCAATTTTGTAACAATAATGTATCAGATAAAATATTATCATAATATATTTTGTGAATTAAATATCATAAAAATTCTCAATTGATAACTATTGACTGACAAATCGGTACATATTGTAGTGGAAAAGTCTCCTTGTTTTCTCCATCTACCCAAACCTACTAATAATTATACACCCAACTCTTTCATGTGAATAGCAATCAGACAATACAATTTAAAAAAAAAAAAAAAAAGTTTGATTCGATGACTTTGGTACGAGCTCAGGTTTTATAATTGATTATGGGTTAGAGGAAACTTTTGGCAAAGCATTTGGTTTCATGTCAGAGCAAGCTAATATTCATGTAAGTAAATGGTCCCATTGTGTATACGTGTTGAGTATTTGATATTTTATAGGTCAAGCTGGTTTCTTCATCCAGATGGGTTTTAAATCGTGTATTGCTTTAGGGAATCAGTCCTGCATTGAGGGTCGAGCCCTAAAGGTTAGTGAATTGTCTTTAATTGCTATAAGTACATGCACACAGAGTTCTCCGAAACTTAACACCATTTTAAATTATATTTTTTTAAAAATAAATTTATATCATATTTTTAATTGTAATTTAATATATGTAATAAAAAATTAAACATTAATTTTATAATTTAAAAACAATACATAAATAATATTTTGGTGCGAATAATGGTGCTAAGTTGTAACACCAAATTTAATATAATATGCACTTAGAAGGAGAACATCCAGAGAATAAATTAAAATAATTATAATAATTTTATGCTTTTATTTTTTATATTGTATTATGTATTAGTATTGTTTTATTTATAATTTTAAAATAATTATAATACATGTTAATATATAAAAATATGGATGAAAAATGAGTATAAAGTGAAATGTTAATAGCATTTTTACGTCTTATATGATAAAATAATTTTAAAAATTATAAAATTATTTGCATTTAATATTTCTCTCGTAATGTATTAGTATTGTTTTGTGTAAGAATAATTGGTGTGAGGTGGTTTGTACACTCGTTAGATGAACCAAACTCTTGTCACATGTATTGCCATGTGACCCTGATGCTCTAGTTATGGGGGTCAATTGAATAGCGAGCTATTTGTAAATGGGTTATTGGTCACAGTCTGCCAGAATCTCTCCATTATGTTTGAATGAGATTTTTTTTTTCAGAAAGAGAAGTTTTTTTTTTTTTGTCATAAAGAAAGATATTTTTTTTTTCCTTTTTGTTGAATAAAATAGACAAAGAATAGTATTTTTGAAGTACTTGTTTCATTACAATAATTTTTTCGGACCTAGATGGTGAGAATGTGCTTTTAGTGCTAATACGTTAAATACAAAAGTATAACCATTCTTTTCCTACCAAGAAATTTTTTTATATAAATCAAGTGCGTACATCTCAATAATTTTAATAACATATTAATAGTATTTATAAAAAAAAAATTATGATACTCTATATATAAGTAAATACATTAATATAATAAAATTAATGGAGAAATTCTACACATTATTCCCATGTAATTTTAAAAAGTGGTGATAATTGGTTGTTTCACATAGATGAGATGAGAGAGACAGTTTGGGATTGTGAAACAACCCATTATACATGATGTTGATGTTGATGTTTGTGATTATATTAGTAAAATAGTTGTGTTTGATTCAAGGCCCAGTGGAATTGATCAATGGCCAAAAAGATTCAAGGCCCAGTGGGCTTCTAAATTTAATTATGAATGCAATCAATGGCCAGAAAGTCGTGTTTGATTCATTGCAACTCATCACGCCTCGTGGAATTGATCACACCGTATTATTACACATAAATATTGTCTTAGTACTAGATGGTTAATCAAACTTATATTAATTTTATGATTTAATTATTTATCTAATTTTATTTTCAACCTATATTCAATAAAAAAAATATTTTTCATATTTAAATACTAAAAAAAAATATTTATTTATTTTATAATAAAAATAAATACATATTTTTTTTCTTAAATAATTTAAAAATGAAGCTCTATGAATAAAAAAAAATTATGCTATACAATTAAATTTTAGTTTTATCCCACCAATTATTACTCGATAAAGATAAATGTAGATTTATAACATGCTAAATAAACGTTAATTTTGAATTTTTTTTTTTAATAAAATGAAATTCTATCAGCCAAATAATAATAACAAATAATGCAGTTTTTAGTTCAAATAATATAATTTTATTATTGTCGTAAAATAAAGTTAAATGGATTTGTGATTCGAGAAATAGGAGTGTGTTATTATCATTACTCGTTTTTATTTTTTATAAGTGCAAGTAATTAAATATGAGAAATGTAGGTAAAAAAAAAAGTTTGCAGTGTGGGTTTATATAGCACTCTCTAGCATCTGTAGCAGCAAGTCAGTAAACAACTTATGGCCTTATGAAATGGGCCTATGATCTGTTTACAAATAATCTTGTTTATTGCATTTTTTTTTTTAAACAAAATATTTTAAAATATACTAGTTTTTGACTCGTATTGTAGGATTAAAATTATTTGATTAATATAATTTTGAAAATAATTTAATAGATTATACATTTATTCATTGAAAATGTCACAAAAATACATGCATTGTGTTGTATTTTCAAGCATATGCCTAGGTTCTATTTATTGTTTGGTTCCTTGATTAATTGTAACAACTTATTCCTAAATTATTTCGTAAAATTTCATTGCAAACAAGTGTTTTTGCCGCAAAAGAATTTGGTTGTTCTCTTCTAAAGTATTCATGGAGCCTAGTTTTCGTAAGCTTTTAAGAATAAAAATGATCAATCAAAATTACACAAATACAATGCGGACAAAAATTTAAGAAAGCATATTTAAAATATGAATATATTAAGGAAAAATGTTTTACCACAAGAAAATTAATATAATAATCCAACAAAATTATTATTTTTTAATTAATTTTAAACCAACTATACAAATATAATTAATATTTACGAAGTTAATTCTCAATAAAAGTGAGAAATAGATTCTGAAGTTACTTCTTGTTAATATATAAGTTGTACTATATTTGTACAACACTCTTGTACTACACTCTTATACTACACTTGTACTATTACATGTACTACACTCTTGTACTACACTTATAAGACCCTATAAATAAGGTCTCTTATGTACATTTCAAAACACACAAATTCAATACAATACATCTTTCTTTCTTTATCTATATCTCTCTATACTATTAACATGGTATCAGAGCCTCTCAAACACTTCTAAAATTTCCATCAAAATTTCGCCTCTATTCATCACAATAAACCACCATCACCTATACTAATCCAATCCAAACAAAAATACCACCATCAGACTCGTCTTAATCAGAATATTCCAACGCCACCAAAATCACCACCATAGATCCAACTAAACTCGCTCCGCAACCGACCCGCGCTGCCTGATCCGTTCCAGATCCGCGCTCCAAGCGTACCTGGCCCAAGCTCACCAAACCCAGTTCATACCCGGCCCACGCTCTCCAGACTCGGTTTTCTACTTCCCACTTCCCAACTCCGGTTTACCACCTTCACGGCCGGTTCTTCTCCGGTTCAGACCAGTTCCAGGCTTGTTTTTGACTGCTCTTTCCATTTTTTAAGGTTCTATTTGACATATATAAATTCATTTATACTATTTTCTATTATTCTCCTTAAAATGGATAGAAATGATGTTCCTAAACCAATCTCTACCACCCTTGATGATACTAACTACCTAGCTTGGGCACAAGCAATGAGAAGTTTTTTGAAAGGACGCAAGCTATGGCGTCTCATAACCGGTGATATCTCTATACCCATAAAAGCACCCACTGAAACAGAGGCCCAATTTGCTGACCGTCTTGAAGACTGGGAAAGCAAACATCATCAAATCATTACTTGGTTCCGCAACACTACTCTACCCTCGATCCATGGTGAGTTTGGGCGTTTTGACACTGCCAAGGAAGTTTGGGAATTTCTTGAGAATCGATTCACTACCACAGATCTGGCCAACCAATATCAACTTCTGACAGATCTTCATACTAAACGTCAGAGGTCTGATCAAACAATTAACCAATTTCTCTTTGAAATGCATACTATTTGGGATCAACTCGCTCTCTTTGAACCATCATGGACAAACAAAACTGATGCTGAGATGTTTGCCACTTATCGTAACTGCCAGCGTCTTGTTATTTTTCTCATGGCTCTCCATAATCGTTTTGAACCTGTTCGGGCTTCCTTGCTTCATCGCAGTCCTTTTCCGTCCTTAGATACTGCTGTGACTGAGCTTCGCTCTGAAGAAACACGGATTGGGGTTCTCAAAGTTCAACCTACTGATTCTGTTCTTGCCACTCCCTACTATCGCCCTAAAGAGGGCTCCAACCAGCAAGGCTGCACCTACTGCCACAAGACCAATCATGATCTTCTCACATGTCGCATTCGGGTATGTAAATTTTGTAACAAGAAAGGTCAAGGACATTTTTCGAAGGATTGCCCTCGGTATCCTTATCACAATGCTTCAGGTAGAACAAGTAATTCATCTGTCACTGTTATGGTTTCTGAAGGTAATCATGACAAATTCACCTTCTCTACTCAAGAACTTGAAGGTCTTCTTAAACACGTCCTCTCAAACTCTGGTAATCCTCCTCCTACTGCCTTGTCTCTCACATCAGGTAACTCTCCATGGTACTTTGATTCTGCTTGTTGCAACCATATGACTCATAATGCTCACATCTTTTCTCCCACAAAATCTTCCACCTCGAAACCTTTAATTCAAACTGCTAATGGTTCGCATATGCATGTTCACGATATAGGTCAAGTTTCTACATCTTCTATATCACTTTCTGACACCTTTCATATACCCAATCTTACTCTAAATCTTATCTCTGTTGGTCAATTATGTGAACTTGGTCTTACTGTTATTTTTTCTTCTTCTGGTTGTCATGTACAGGATCCACAGACGGGGCAGACCCTTGGGATAGGCCGTAAAGTTGGACGCCTATTTGAACTTATCAACCTTCATCTACCCAATTCTCCTCATCTTTCTACTGCTGCTTCTACTACTACTACTCCTATCGACCTATGGCATGCTCGTCTAGGTCATACATCTATAGGACGTCTTCGTTCCTTAACATCTTCTTGTAAATTAGGATCTGTTTCTGCTTCTGATAATGTAAATTGTTTACCTTGTCAATTAGGGAAACAACCTGCTTTATGTTTTAATAAAAGTGATTCTATTTCTGTCTCCCCTTTTGACTTAATTCATTCTGATGTTTGGGGTCCTTCTCCACATCCTACTATGGGGGGATGCAAATATTTTGTCATTTTTATTGATGATTATTCAAGATTTACATGGATTTTTCTCATGAAACATAGATCTGAATTACCAAAAATTTATTATGATTTTGCCCAAATGGTTAAAACCCAGTTTTCTCAAACCATCAAAGTTTTTAGAGCTGATAATGCTATGGAATATAAAGAAACAAATTTTTTAAATTTTCTTCGACAAGAAGGCACACTCTCTCAATATTCTTGTCCTAGCACATCTCAACAAAATGAAAGAGCTGAGCGAAAACACAGACATATTCTTGATACTGTTCGCACTCTTCTCATTTCTAGTTCTTGTCCTGAACGCTTTTGGGGTGAAGCAGCTCTTACTGCTGTTTATACCATCAATCGTGTTCCAATGCCTGTTATTCACAATCAATCCCCTTATGAACGCCTCTATAATACTCTTCCATCCTATAATCTGCTCAAAGTGTTTGGTTGTGCCTGTTCTGTTCTTCTTCACCCTCATGTACGCAATAAATTGGAACCTCGTGCTCGTCTTTGTTGTTTCTTAGGGTATGGAATAGAACACAAAGGCTATCGTTGTTGGGACCCTCTCTCTCAACGATTGCGCATCTCTCGTCATGTCATCTTCTGGGAACATAAAATGTTCTCCTCTCTTTCCCAATTTCATGTCTCATGTCCTACCTCCCCCCATTCTTTAATGACCCAACTATTGATCTGTTTCCTTCTGACATTACTCCATTACCCTCTCCACTGTCTACTACGACCTCTCCTGACGAGTCTGCTCCTTCTGCTGATCCTAACATTACAACATCCTCTGAAGATGAACCACCTGATTGTGCAGAATCATCACTTCGTCGTACTACTCGAGTAAGTACTCTTCCCTCTCATCTTCGTGATTACAAATGTTTTTCCACTATTTTGTCTTATCATGAACCCCAAAACTATAGAGAAGCTAGTTCTAACCCTCATTGGCAGCAAGCTATGACAGATGAATTGCAGTCTTTAACAAAAGCACATACATGGGATCTTGTTGATCTTCCGTCTGATAAATCTCTGATTGGTTGTAAATGGATTTTTAAAATCAAAACTCATTCAGATGGGTCTGTGGAACGATATAAAGCTCGTCTGGTTGCAAAAGGTTTTACGCAAGAATATGGCATCGATTACGAAGAAACTTTTGCACCTGTGGCTCGCCTCACCTCTGTTCGCAGTATCATTGCTATTGCTGCTGCCCGAAATTGGAAAATGTTTCAAATGGATGTCAAAAATGCTTTCCTCAATGGAGACCTAACTGAGGAAGTGTACATGAAACCTCCTCCTGGATATACTCATTCACCCAATCAAGTATGCAAACTTCGCCGTGCTCTTTATGGCCTCAAACAAGCTCCTCGGGCTTGGTTTGCCAAATTTAGCTCTACACTTACTGACTTTGGCTTCACTTCCAGCTCTTATGACTCCGGCCTCTTTATTCGGAAGACCCCCACTGGTATTACACTTCTACTCCTTTATGTCGATGATATGATCATAACAGGGAATGACTCGACTGGTGTTACTAATCTCAAGCAGTTTCTCAACCATCAATTTGAAATGAAAGACCTTGGTTGTCCTCACTACTTCTTGGGCTTGGAAATCTCATCTGATTTCCAAGGATATTATCTTTCTCAAGCAAAGTACTCCTCAGATATTCTTAATCGGGCTGGTCTTACTGATTGCAAGACTGCATCAACACCTCTAGAAACCAATGTCAAACTTACTCCATTAGATGGTGCTCTTCTCTCAGATGCCACATTATACAGACAACTAGTTGGCAGTCTTGTTTATCTCACAGTCACTCGTCCTGACATCGCTTATGCTGTTCATTTGGTTAGTCAGTTCATGTCTGCTCCACGATCTACTCATTATGCTGCTGTTCTTCGCATTCTCCGCTACATCAAAGGCACCATGTTTCACGGCCTTCACTTCTCCAACAAGTCTAATCTTCTTCTCTCGGCCTACTCTGATGTTGACTGGGCAGGCGACCCTACTGATCGTCAATCTACCACTGGATACTGTTTCTTCTTTGAGAACTCTCTCATATCTTGGCGAAGCAAGAAACAATCTCTCACTTCCCGATCCAGCACTGAAACTGAATATCGCGCCCTTGCTGACGCTACTCAAGAACTTCTTTGGCTTCGCTGGCTACTTGCTGATATGGGTGTTTTCCAGTCAACCTCAACTATTCTTTATTGTGACAATCAGAGTGCTATTTAAATTGCTCACAATGATGTATTTCATGAACGAACAAAACATATCGAGATTGATTGTCATTTTGTTCGTCAACATGTTCTTCAAAACACTGTTCGTCTCAAATCAGTATCATCCACAGATCAAACAGCTGACATTTTCACAAAATCTCATCCACCAGGCAGATTTCAAGACTTAGTTTCCAAACTCAAGTTTATTGTTTCTCTTCCTCCTTGAGTTTGAGGGGGGATGTTAATATATAAGTTGTACTACACTTGTACTACACTCTTGTACTACACTTGTACTATTACATGTACTACACTCTTGTACTACACTTATAAGACCCTATAAATAAGGTCCCTTATGTACATTTCAAAACACACAAATTCAATACAATACATCTTTCTTTCTTTATCTATATCTCTCTATACTATTAACACTTCTCAAATTTATCAATGAAATAAAAAATATTCAAAATGTTGAAATGATAAGCAACTAATTTATCACCTGCTTGCATTGCTAGAATAACTGTATAAATAGAATTTTAATTTATACTTTTTTTTTTTCTCTTTCTTATTGAAACATAAAAATCTAAATAAAAAAAATATCAAACAAAATCTTATCAAATAAATAGTCTTGAATAACTCTCATGGTATAAAAAATTAAATAATAAATTATATCTCAAGATTCTATATATATATATATATATATATATATATAAGAGTATTATAAAATAAGATATTTATTCAATTATTTTATATATTTATTTTTTAACATAAATTATTTTAATTAGAGCTATTGTGAAACCTAGGTCATTAAAAAAAGTATACCTATCATTTTTCAATTTTTTATTTAAAAATTTAAAAATTGAAAATAAATTTGTGGGACAATTTTAGCATATTTTGTAGAGAATAATAAGTTAAGCAATTATTAACCATTCGATGCATAAATAATTAAGTTATTTTATTTTATTTTTAACCTTCTTATTAAAAAAATATACATTTATTTTTTTCTAATACTAAAAAATATATGTTCATTTATGTTATACAAAAATAAAAATACGTTTTTTCTAAGTAACTTAAAAATGAAACTTTATATATATATATAAAATTGTATCATACAATTAAACTATTATTTAATGTAGAGTTTAAGTATGTGAAATTTATTCATAATGAAGTTAAATCAGTATATAAAATTTTTACATATTCGCAAAGAAATTCCAAAGACTTATAATAAATTATAAGTCTATGAGAAATATCACACTGGTATTTGTTGATCGTGTGAAAATTAAAATTTGAGAAGTAAATAATAAAATAAATATTAATTAAAATATATTGGAAAAAAAATTAATTTAAATTAAATTATAAATGTTAATATAATCCAATTTTACTGTATGAGTTTGAAAAAAAAATATAGAACTGATAAATCTGGCACAGTTCAAGCATATGTCACATACATATATTTATTTAATAAACAATATGTCAAATTTTATAATTTGTCTTTCAATGCCCTAAACATAAAATTATTAAATTAAATATATATGTTTTAATAGTTATAGTACTAAACTATCAACTAAATAAAATTACAAAACTAAATCAATTCTAAATTCTGTAATTCATCTTATACCTCAATTTATAAAAAGCAGCTTAATGCTGCATTTTGTTCTTTCATCCTTTTTATTTATCTATTTATTTACTTATATTTTATTGGTTTTTTTTTTTTACACAATAAAATACTATAATATTTTATATTAAATAAACTTTTTATGCATATTTATTTTGTTGTTTTATTATGTACCATTTTGGTTGTCTCTGCTTTTTTTTTTATTATTATTATTTAATTTTTGTTATTTTTTTATACTAAAATGTTCTTTAATAAATATTATAAAGAGTTAATATATTTATTTTGTTTTATATCATTTTAGTTATTATCTAATTTTTTAAGCTTTTTGTTTTATTTAGTACAGTAATAACTAGTTAGTTACACTTATTATTTTATTAGTTTTATTATCTATGGTTTGTGTTATTATATATATATATAGTTTTTATTAATTTATTTATATTATAGTGTGTCTATAACAATTACACTTAAATATTTATTATGTTAATTTTATTGTGAAATGTTTTGGTTATTTTTCATCTGTTTTAATTTTTTTTAGGTTTTTTTATCAGTTTTTGTTACTTCCTTAGGTATACTAATATTGTTGGTTTTTTGTATGTCAATAAATATTAAAATATTTTTATAATAAATATATTTTTTATAAATAATTTGTTTATCTTATATTTTATGTCAATGTTTTGATTTAAAATTTTGATTTAAAATATTGATATTAATTTTAAATGATAATATAAACAATATTTGACTATTCAAATTTAATAAATAAATAGTAGAATTGATTGTCGAGCAATAATTTATATTATATATTAATAAATACTAAAATGTATTTATAAAAAAAATCTTATTATAAATAGTTATTTCATAATTTCTTGGACATAAATAAATATTAGAATATACTTATAATAAATAAATTTTTTATGAATAATTATTTAGTTAGTTATTTTGTATACCATTTGTCATTTCTTCACCTCTTTTTTCAGTTTTTGTTACTTTTTAGTACATTAATTAATATGGAAATTTCTCAATAATAAATAATTTTTTTATGAATTAATTTTTCTTGTACACTAATAAATAAAAAATTGTTTCTATAATAAATACATTTATTTTAAATAGTTGTTGGGTAACATAAATAATATTTTCATTATTCTCATTCATTCATTTTGTTTGTTTGTTTAGTTTTTTTTTTTTAATGCCTCTATAATAAATTGAACAATTATTTTGATTGTTTTATTGTATGTGTACTTACTTTATATTATTATCCGTGGATAATTTCTTTACATCAATAAATATAAAAATATCTTTATATAAATAAATTTTTATGAATAGTTAATTTAGTAATTTTATTTTGTAAAAAACTAATATTATCCATCAAATGTTAAAATTAATTTTTTATCTTCCTCTAATAAAACCAGTTTTGAAAGAAAATAATGTTTCTTTTAGAACAATTCAAATTATTGTTTAATAATCGATACTTGTATGCACTTATCAAATTAAATGATCACTATTGTCTATGTTTTTTATGAAATAATATTAATAATTTAAATTAAATATTAAAATAGAAATATTAATAAAAAATAATTTAACAAATTATATATATATATATATATATATATATATTACATATTACATATTAATTTAAATTTTTTTTTGTAAATTAAATAACTTAAATTAACAACATAATTATATTATATGTAGTAGTGAAATGGTCCAAAATTAACTTAACCTCTTTTTTTCAATCATTTGATAAGCAGTATTAAACTCAATAGAATTTGAATAATCTCTTTTTCTGTCGTTAGAGTGTTATAAGCGGGAAGTATGACGGCAACAGTGATCGTATGATGATGTCTATGGTAAACGATTGTCAGGGTCCTTGGTATTTACTATTTATCAGCTACATGGGTCAGTTGACTCTGAGCTAATTGATAGAAAGTTTATGTTCGAGAACATAATTTAGAATTAATTTACGTGATGATGGCGTTTCTATCGTGAGTAATTATGGAGCAAAATTTTTGACAAATAGATGAAAAATTATAATGTAATGCCGATGATTTAAAATTGTACGGGTTACTCTAATGAGATTTTTATTTCGTTAAAAAAAAAAATCATTGGAATTATAGATTTAAATTAAATAATTTATTTTTATTAATATGAATAATTTATTTTTTAAAATAATAAGAAATAAAAAATAAATATTTTTAAAAAATTTACTTGGGTCATTCCCTTTAATAGAGTTTTATTTAATAATTTTAAACACACTCATTTTAATAAAGTAGAACACTAATTGTGTTACATATTATTTTAAATAAAAAATTATTTATTTATTTTTTTGCTACAAAAAAAAATTTATTTATTTAAATACTAACTATCATGTTTTTTATATTTAAAAAAAAAAAAAAGCAAAACGACAATAGTACTAAATAACATATCAACGTTTTTATGTTTTGTTTATATGAGCATAACACAACTTCAAACTCTAAATAATTTTTCTCCAAAAAAAATTAATAATTTCCCTTAGACGAACAGTTGTCTTATCTATTTCATTAAAAAAAAACAAACACTTGTCTTATATAAGGTAGTTGCACACGTTTTAATCGTAATCTTTTACCAGATCTACAGAATATGCTTTGGACATGAGATTTCCTCCGATTAAAGAGACAGTGCCAATATAATTGATTGAATTATCTCAATATTTATTTAGGAAAATCCACCATTTATATACTAAAAAAATAAAATAAACCAATTTATATTACAACTTGCATGTAATATTTACAATATAATTAATATATTTTTTATTTTATTTTATTTTAAGGCATATATTAATATATTTTATAATTATTTTAATATTATTAAATTATTTAATAAATATGAGATATTTCGTAAAAAATATCTATTGTACGATCAATCATAATTAAGTGCTAAGTGCCCTTGTCCTACCTGCTTGTCAATTTGACAAACATGTGGGTTTACATGTGATACATGTGTACTGCATTGTAATTCCCCCATATGTGTATTGCATTGAAATTTCTTAAAATATACTCATAATTGCTATTTGAAGGAGGGTAAAAAAGACATTCGTAGTTTCTAGAGCTTGCTCATTAGGGTTGATAATTTTTTTTTTATATGATTTAATAAAACGAATTAAATATAATATGATATAAATTTTTTTAATAAAAATTAATTAATAATTTTTTTTATATTTTTAAATTTTTTGTTATTTCTTACTATAAATAGGTAATATGAAAAAAAAGTTGAGTAAATTTTTTTATGTGTCAACTGACACAAAAATTTAATACGAATAATATAAAATAAATTCGATACAAACACATATAATACAAAATAAATACAATTAATATGACACAATTATTACCCCTACTCATCCTGTTCCTATAGTGTTAGTACATAAGTCAATATTACAATTATCCTCATCTACTATTCCACTAAAATGACTATAGGTACCTTTGAATGGATGAAATATTTATCATATAAAAATAATATTATTAAAATTTATCATTATAAAAATAATTTTACTTATATTCAATTCATATTTATTTATTAATAAAAAAGAGTATTTAGCTCAAGCTAATCATAGATCATATCACTTATTGTAAATTTATTAGATGCGAAAGCAAGTGCTTATGTGTTAGCTTTATTATTTAATGAGTATAATATAATAACTTTTTCTTTTATATTATAATAAAAATATATAAATTGTATATTATATTATATAATTAATTATATTTTAGGTCATGTTTGATTTAAAGAATGAAAATGTAAAGAAAATATGAATGATTATAAGAATTGAATTGAATGAAAATAATATTAATATTTTAGCAGAATAATTAAAATAAAAAAAATTTATAAAATTATAAACAAAAAAAAATTATTATTATTTATTTATAAATGAGAAAAATAACCAAAAAAACATAAATAATTATATAAATATGTGTGAAAAATAAGAAATTATAACATATTTTTTTAAGAGTGTGAGAATAATGAGAATTATGATTACTGTTGTATTTTCTTTATATTCTATTACAGATTAACAATCAAACCAAAATACAGTAATAATCTTAATTTTTACTTTTATGATTTTTATTACTGTCAACCAAACATCACCTTAATATTGTTATTATTGGATAAATATATTATTAATAAATAATGATCATTGGAATAATAATTTAAGTTTAAGTAAATATCTCAATTTATTTAATTTAAAGTATTTTGATAATATTTATCAATTATAATTAAAAATAAATTAAATAAATTTTATTAAAAACAATGGAAACTTTCTAGCGGCTGTCAAAATAAACATATTTTAAATATGTCAAAAAATACTATTAATAAGGGAAAGTTTGCTAATCTTTAATATAACTAGTAATAAAAAAATACAAAGAATTAAAAATAGTTATAATTGAAAATAAGAAAAATTGAAATTAAATTTGTTTTGATTTTGTTTACTAATAATATTGTAAAATTTAAGTAAAAACAATTATTTTACTAAAATGTCTTCTAAGTGAAATACAAATTATTTTTATACATGTTAACTATAATAAAAAATATAGTAAATTAAAATAGAAAAAAATTAAAAATTAGGAAAATGATGTGTGCTACATAATAACATTTATATTCTTGTTTTAGTTATCTATTTACCTTTAAAAAAATTGTAGATCTCTAGTCTATAATATGTTATCCTATATATAACAAATATTGAAACATGTAAACTAAAAAATGTTTTAATTATTGTTGTCATTATTACTGTATGTATAATTTTAACTATATTTTTTGACACATTTTTTGTCATATGTTAATAATTAATAGATATATAAATATATTATATCTAGATTATGAAAATATTTGTCAATTCTTATATGATTTAATGACATATATTGTTAATAGTATTTTGAAATTGTAGGTAAGATATTAAAATATTTAAAATAAATAAAAAATTAATAGAAAATAAGGAAAAACAAAAAAAACAAAAATGAAAAAAAGGATAAAGCAAAATATTAATAGATGCATAATTTTTTTTTTATATATATTTAGTCTATGAAAATATTTGTTAATTTTTTTATGGTTTAATAATACATATTTTTAGTAGATTTTAAAAAGAATTAAAATAAAATAAAAAATAGAAGAAGTCGAGGAAAAAAAGAAATAAAAAGGAATGAAGCAAAAGGCAAAAAAAAAAAATAAAAAAAATTGTGAAACTATAATACAAGTCACTTTCGAAATGTAGGGCTAGAAATGTACAAAATTGAAGTTGATGTGATTTCTACGGAATATCAACATTTATATTTATCCAAAATAAGGAAAAAATAATAAAAATATTCAAAAATCGGACCAAATTAATTAAAATCGAAAAATTAGATCGAACGAAATGGTTCTGTAAATCAAACAGTTCAGTTTTGTTTTAATTTATTCAAACCGTTTTACAAACGATTCGATTCGATTATATAAATTTTTAAATCAAACTTATAATTATTTTTAATATATTATTTTTTTAATATATATATATATATATATATATATATATATATATATATCTTCTCATAATCAAAATATGCAACCCTAACTCCCTAAGTTATTTTTAATATATTATTTATGGATTAATTATTATTGTATTTTGTTGTAGAATTTGTGAAAATATTTAGCTATATATTGTAATTGATTATATGATTATTTTTAGGATGTTTATATGATTTATGTAGGATGTAATATGATTTATATTAGTAGTATATATTAATTAATTTGTTTAAATTCAAACATTTTTTTTCTTTACGTTATTTTCAAGTTTTAACAAATTTAGAAGAAAAAATTAAAAAATATATAAAAACCGTCAAAAATTATTAACCAAATCAAATTAAACCGTTGTATTTTAATAATTTTATTAGACAACAATTTTGTTCAATTTGATTAAAATAATATGTTCGATTTGATTTAATTTTTTTTTACCAAAATTAAACCAGACTATAAACACCACTAAAATATAACAATAATACAAAAGTTTACAAATTTATTTATTAGTAAAGATAGATTAAAAGGAAAAAAAGTCAAAATTTTATCTAGGTGATTCAACTTTTACATTACATGTGGAGAAAATTTTAACATGTTTTAAAAATTTAAACTTTTAGCATAATAATTAATTAACTTATAATACACACAAAAAATAATAACTTTTGTGCATATAATAAATATTTATATATTTTAATTATATTTAGTAAATTATTGTTAAATTTATCCCAAAAATAAATATATTACACTTCTTGAAAATAGACAAATTATTAATTGGTGCCAGCGAAAGGAAAACGACTAAATAAAACAAAATTCTATTCAGACGGAGATATAAGAAATTCTGAATGCAACGTGGGGCACAATAAGAGCAATACACCACGAACCCAGTGGATCGCACCAGATTATCACTATATCTCATCCAATCATCGATTAGTCTCCGCGCTCTTTATAAAACCTCCTATGCCCAAGGTTCACTCACCACAATTCCATCTCTAAAATGGAGCTCCGCATCGCTCTCTTACTCTCTCTCTCCCTTGCTCTCATCTCCTTCGTCTTCGCCGATTCATCTGTAAGTATCCCTATATCTCCGATTTCTTCATCTTCTTCCTAATAATTAATTAATTAATTATCAAATGCAGAACTACGAATGTGTATACACAGTGTACGTAAGAACTGGATCGATCATAAAGGGAGGTACAGATTCCAAGATCAGCATCAGAGTCTACGATGAGAACGGCAACGGCATCGGCATCACCAACATCGAAGCTTGGGGCGGTCTGATGGGTAGCGATTACGACTACTTCGAGAGGGGCAATCTCGACATTTTCAGCGGCCGTGGACCATGTCTTGACGCTCCGATTTGTGGTCTCAATCTTAGTTCTGACGGTTCAGGTCCTCATCACGGGTGGTACTGCAACTACGTGGAGATCACTACCACCGGCCCCCACCAAGGATGCCAACAAAAGCAGTTCAAGATCGAGCAGTGGCTCGCTCTTGATGCGTCGCCGTATGAGCTCACCGCCATTAGAAACGACTGCCCTTATGATGTTGTGAAGAAGAGTCCCAAGGTTCGGTCCGCTAATTTGCCCGATTTGAGTTTGATCTCTGCTATGTGAGAAATTGAGTAGAGGAGTGTTTGGGATAATTATGGTCCAAAATTATCCCTTCGTAGGGTTGGGTCTGAGAATATCATATGGTCAACCAGGTTGATTTGTAAAACTATGAGGTTGTTTAATTAATAATGGTTGGTTGTTTTGGATTTGCTGGATGTCTTTTCAATAATTTATTTTTTATATATAAAAATGGGTGTCGGTATGGTTTTTGAAATTAAATATTACAACTTTGTCGTGACCGTCTTGAGTGGGGTATTAACTCAACGTAATTACTATCCAGACAAAACTTACTAGATATGCTCCTTTCTTTTATTTTTTTTCTCAAATAAGATTAAATCATATTTTTATTTCTTAAATTTTAATTAAATTAATACTTAAATTTTTAAATTTTATAATTTAATTTATAATTTTTTAAAATTATACGTTTAAATTTTTAAATTTTATAATTTAATTTTTAAAAAGTAATATATATATTTTAAAATTTTAATTTAAAAATAAATATTTTAGTGATATAATCTATTTGTAAATTTTTAAAAATTTAAAGAATAAATTACAGAAATTAAAAATTTAAAGATTAAATTATAAAATTTAAAAATTTATGTATAAAATTTTAAAAAATTAATATTAAATTATAAAATTTTAGCCGCTTTTAAGTATAAATAATTAAACTTTCTTGAACACAAAAACAAAATAATTTACCCCCAAATAAACAAAAACTAAAAAAAGAAAATAACACTTCTCAATTTAAAACAAACATGAGTTAGTATTAAAGATATTTTTTATTACTATAAAATTAAAAAAGTTAATATTTTAATAATATTTATGTTATTATCTTAGTACATATTATTTTTTTATATTATAAAATGGTGTTATTTTAATTTTTAAGTTTTTTCTCTAGTATTTTTTTTATCAAAATATTATAATAATTTTATTTTTTGATCTACAAAAAATTATATATATAATACATATATTTAATAATAAATGATATTTTTAAATTTTATTTTTATAAAATTATATTAATGAGGGATATATAATTTATTTTAACTTCAAGAAAATAAAATTTTTAATTTTTAATTTTTTATTGTTATTATTATTGTTACATAATTATTTTAATTATTAACTTTATAATTAATTTAAGTACAAAATTTTACTTTAATAATTTAATAAATAAAATATTTAAAAATTAGCTTAAAAAATGATATCAATGTATTAATTTTATAAAAATGTCAATTCCTATATGTCAAAGCCAATTCTTGATATTTTTTTTATAAAAATTATTAACATAAAATTTTGTATTTAAAAATTGCTTATTAATTTTTAAAAAAATATTAATTTTTTAAGCTAATTCTTAAATATTTTTTTTATTGAATTATTAAAATAAAATTTTGTATTTAAAATTAATTACAAAATTAATAACTAAAATAATTATGTGACAATAATAATATCAATAAAAATTTAGATGTTTTATCTTCATAAAGCTACAATAAGTCATATATATCTAATTAACAATTATTTTATAAAAACAAAACTCAAAATTATTCCTCATTATTATTAAAGTCATGTGTTATATATATGACATTTTGTTGAGAAAAAAATTAAGTTATTATAATATTTTGACAAAAAGGGTACCAAAAAAGAAACTTGAGTACAGGGGCGAAGCTAAAAAAAATTTTAAGGAGGGCTAAATTTTTTTTATACAAAATAAAAATTAGTAGAAATAATAATAGACTATAGTTAATCCAAAACTAAATTTTTTCATATTATATTCTAAAAGAAAAGTATACTTAGCATTAAACAAAATGGAGTTAAATACATTATAATTAACTTATAATAAAAATTAAATAAAAATATAACAAGTTAATAAGTATTAGTATTATTCATTAATAAAATAAATTTATTAACTAAAAAATCTAAGTTAATAAAAAGCTCAATCAATCACATTAAAATTTATAGTTGTTAAAATTAAAACTAAAATAAACATGTAAAAAGTAAAATAAGATTTAGAATTTTAAGATTAATACTATATTTAAAAATATATATATATAAACAATATAAGAATTATAAAAAATTAAAAAAAAATTATATAAAAAAACTTAAAATAAATTTTAAAAGATTATTAAAATAAAATGTCAAATAATATAATATTAAATAAAATTAAAATTTGAATTGAAATAAAATATGATAAACTGAAACTTAAAAGCTTTAATATAAAGCTTATTATATACTTATTTTTTTAATTTTATTTTTATAATGTCGAGTCTAAAGTTAAATATTTAAATCATTTTTTAGATTATCACATTTAAGAATAATTTTTACACAGTATACAAAAATAATTTTATTTCTGTTACTAATAGTTATCAATAGTTACTAATAATTACTAATAATTTTATTTCTGTTACTAATAGTTATCAAATACATGAAAAAAACTATATACATAATCACTTTATTTATAATTTATATCATTTTTATCTATGTATTTGTTAAATATTATTAATACATATTAAAATATGTACATAAAAATTAGACATAATATATTATTATAAATAAAATATTTATTTAATGTTAAAAATATGTCTAATTAATTTTTTATTAAAAATTTGGCAGGGGCTACAACCATGCCAGCCCCCACATAGATCCGTCCCTGCTTGAGTACTAAAATGACACTTTTTAATAATATAGAAAAAAAAAAATGAGTACCAAAGTGATAACATAGATATCACTGAGATACCAATCCCAATTTTAAGAGCGTTAAAGTTTATTATTTTTATTGTTATAAAAGTTAGGGATTAAATTTATTATATTTGATATGAGTTTTATGGCATGTTTATTAGATAATATTAAGTTTTGATTGTATAATTTATGTACTGTTATATATTTATTCTAAAATTAAATTGTATCATACAATATATCAATAATACGATTATATATAAATTTTGTACTAAAAAGAATATAGGATTAAATAGTACTGAATACTTAATTTAGTCTATTTTTTTATAAAATTATATATGTTGATTTTTTTTTTCATTTTAAATTAAAATATTTAAAATTATAAGATTGGCACACTAAAATTAACATGTGAAATTTTAAGAAAATAAATATTTTATTTTTCAATTTATGCTCGAGGGTAATTAATTAAAAAAATTATAATCTTTAGAAAAAATTCAAAATCCCTAAAAACATTAAAAAGGGCTCCTAGCAAATCAACTCCATCGAGAATGCTTAAGGTTCTTTCCTCCGTGAATCAGCTCCTCTAATATGATATGTGGAGTGCATAATTATAGGTATTAGTGTAAACACATTAATACACATATAGAGTAATTAGCTTAAATAGCTTATATTTTGGTTAAAAATTTTATTTTTTAAAACTAGCAATAATATGATTAAAATTGTGAGTTTTGATTACATTAAAATTATATAAATTATAAAAATACCCTTAACTGTATAATACTTACAAATGGTATGTAAACTATGTTACATACTCATTTAACATGTATGTAAACTGTGCTACATACATGTATGTAAATTATTTACATACTATGTAAACTGTGTTACATATTATGTAAAGAGGTATGTAAACTGTTTACATATTATGTAAACTTGTATGTAAACTGTTTAAACAGGTATGTAAATTATTTACATACTATGTAAACTAATTATATACCAATATGACAGTATGTAAATAAGTTTATATACTAATATAACAATATGTAAATGAGTTTACATACTAATATGACAGTAACAAAAGGTAAGATTTATCAGATCGAATAATATGATGAAGACCAATGTCCATTAATTCATAAACAATGTACATATCATTTAAGGTATTTTTTTTAGTGGTTGAATTATATCCTTAACGATAATAACATGACAGAGAAGGTGGAAAACACAATATGAGCAGTAATTCAATATTCAAAAGAAAAAAAATTATTAATTTTCAGAAATAAAAGTAAAGCAGATGCCCCTTTTGTTAGAAGATTTTTCTCAACCAGAACATCAATGTTAGGGTCCCGTTGTTGTTGTTGCTGCTCTAGGAGACTATACTTATCAACGACTTCATCTTCTTTGTGAAGAGTACATATACATACACATGGAGAGCAACAATATAATTACTTTCAAGATATGAATCCATTGTGGGAACACAACGGAGATCAAGGGAATATGAGAGAGAATATAGATCTATTAGAGAAAATATAAATTTGTAATCTTAAATTTGAGTAAATTAATTACATGGATATAAAAATAATATTATTACTCCAAAAAGAAACCGTATTACTATTTATGTAAAATTGCTTCAAATTTGTGTTTAGGTACTAGTACGAGTCATTAATTATACATATATAAGTTATGTTATAATATTGGGTATTGGGCTTTTGGATTTGCTAATGGTGCTTGGGTTGTTTTGTAATTTTTTTTTTCAACAACATGAAGACATGTTTGTTAGCTGTTGGACTGAGGGGTCGAATTGTTTTTTACTAGGATGTTTATAATCACCCATATTAGGGTGTTTTTGGTGTGCTCTCGAGTCATTATGTTGTTTTCTCTCTTAGTGCTCTAAGTGTTTTTCTATAACACTATGTATTTTAGGTTTTGTGTGAGTTTAAGAACTTGAATAGGGATCCTTGCATCTCGTGTGTGTTAGGTTTTTGCCTATGATTTTAGTTTTTGTTGTATTATTCATTGTACAAATTATTTTTATAGTGAATATATTTTTACCTTTTCATAGAGGATTAAGCCGTATAGTTTAGGAGCCAATCCACTTTAAATCTAGTATTCTGTTGATTCTTTAATTTTTCTTCTCTAGTTTTTCCTTTTGGTCAGATTGAAGTATCGTAAATCTTTGGTTCATTGAGTATTCTTGAGAGTTTGAGTGTACGAAATTGTAACAGTAAGGAATTTAAATAAAAATATTAATTTACTTAAATATTTTTTTAAAAATAATAATAAAAAGTAAAAAATTAAAAAATATTTATATTAAAATAAGAGATATTTTTATAATTACATTTTATGAATTTAAGAAAATTAATACTAAAAAAATTATAAAAATACTCAATAAAAGTAATTCTTAATTTTAAAATATATATATATATTTTTTTATTATATTTTTAAAAAGTAAATAAAGTAATAAAAATGACTCTCTTTTTCTTAGTTATTTTTTTCTAATTATTAAACACATTCTGGAATTGATTTTTTAATTAAACACTCCTAATATGAAATATTAAGATTTGGTAATTAATAAAAAGGATTTGGTATATTACCTTCTACAAACAGCCGAATACAATATTGAAGCAACAACCATCAATATCGTATTGAATCAAGCCATAGCCATCGTTTGAATTCTTCGTCTGGCACCATTGGAATTTCTCTCTTTCAGTGTGTGCGCAAAGCTTTGGAATCGGTTTGTGTTTTGCTGACCTATTTTATCCGACTATATAAATAGAAAAAACCTACAAATATTTGACCAAGAATGCTACTACCAGTACAAATATTTGACTCCAATGTAAACATTGTGTTGACCTCTCCACAGGCCATGCAGTTGGTGTAGTGTTATAGTTTTATTTGTGTGATACAAATATGATATCTTGCAACTGCAAAAATAACTGAGCAGCCAAGATTCGAACCCAGTTTATGAAGATAACATGGACAACACTCCTACACTAAACTACTAGTGCTTATTTGTCAAAATGAACATCATTAGATATATGTTGTATATAAATGTTACATAAATTATCTCAAACCATTAATTGGAATAGAATGTACAGTTTAAATGAACCAGTTTGGTTCGACTTTTATTCTTAACATGGTCTAATGTGATTTTATAATTTTTTAAAAGAATCAGATCAAATGACTGTGAAAACCACACCACAGTCGAAAAGATGCTTTATTTTTATCCTAGATGCATATTTATAGATCGAATACATCACTAAATAGGTTTGCAAAATAGCGTTTTCTAAATATTAGCAAAAAAAATAATAATAGCGTTTTATGAAAGTGTTTTAAAGTCTTGACTTCAAACTAATTCCAAAATTTACATTTTCTACATAATAATATTTGCAGTTCACTTGAAGATTTCAGAGACTATTAACTTGAAGACCATGGATATATACAAGCAATGAACAATAAATTGAAGAATTTTTCCCAACATCTCTTTCTTCAATTTGGCAAGTTCAGGAAAAGCCTATTTTATCCAGATGACAACGACGATAAGTCTGTTTCCAATCAACTAAATAGTTTCTTCAATTAAACAAACAGAAACTGGATTTCGTATAAAAATAGGGTTTAAAAAGGAAGAATCCTCAAAATCTTGCTCTTGGGTGATTTTGTTAAAAACAGTGGAGATCTAATGGCTTGGTATGTATGTTATAGAAGTAATGTTGTTGAGAAAGATCTATATTTAAATAATACCTTCCATTTCAACCACCAAATTCAATTAAATCTTCAAAGAAAAGCCGCTTCTACTATAATCTAATCCATTAGTAGAATGATTAGGTAAAGCTTGCTAGCTTAGTAACTTTACAAAGAATTCCCAGTTCGATATAAAACAATAATAATAAGCGGCAACCAAATATGGCGACTAAACTAAAAAGCCTTCAAGCTGAAGCAAGTGCAAATATTATTAATAATATTCCATTAATATTCTTCACTAGGGCAATTATAGTCATGAGTCTCATGACCTTGTTTGCATCCACATTCATTCCATTTTCTTTTCCTTTGATTCCTCCTTTCCTCTTTTGAAACTCCTGTTTTAATCTCTACTTGTATTTTTACTTCATGTCCTGCTCTTGTTGAAATCATTGTCAGCCACTTGTCCAAGACCATGTTTGGGGGATCAATTACTACTTCCTTCAAAGGATCCTCTGTTTTTTCCAAAAAGTTCTTAAAAATTTTTAATTACAGATCAAATATACTTAGAGAGATGAATAAGTTATTTTTTATTTTAACAAATTTTAATGATTTAACCTAAACACAACGACTAAACATGCAATTACGAGTAAAAATAAAATGCAAAATTAAGAAATAACACACGAGATTTTTAGGTAGAAACAACCTAGATCACAACAATAACTTAAGAAAAAAACCACTGATTCACCGAATCACCTAACTATCTACTAGGGGTGTCCAAAAACCGAACCAAACCGAAAAAAATCGAAAAATTGGACCGAACCGGACAGCTTAATAAGTAAAACGGTCCGATTTTTTATTTTCCAAACCGTTTGACTATCGGTTCGGTCCAGTTTTTCAAAATTTCAAACCGAACCGAAATTTAAAAATAATTTAAAAATATTATATATATATATATATATATATATATATAATATTATATATATATACATCAATTAATCAGTTCTGAACTTTTGATTTAGAACCCTAACACAAAATCACGAACCATCCTAACGCGAACCAGCCGCCTACCGCTTGTTGCCTGCCATTCCGCCAGCTCTTCCGTCCGCGATTCAGCCAACCAGCGAGCTCCCCCAGCCGTCCTGCGCCCCTCCTGCCGTTCAGCTCCTCCTCTTCGGCCATGGAAGGAAGTCAAGGTTTCTGACTGTTGTTTATATTTTCATAAGCATATTGGAAGAATATTAGGTAAAACATATTGATCTTTTAATGGGATTCGATTTTCTTTCCGAGAATAAGAGAAAAACAAGTAATGTTTCTGCATAAAAGAAAAAAGAAACTTTGTGCTGTTTCGGTAGAATTTCATAATGAGATACATACATTGTCATTGAGAATCTCTGTTTACACTTTTGTCTTGAGAAAATATAAAAGAGAATCGCTGTTTCGGTAAACTTTGTGCTGTTTACACAGAACTGTTGTTTCGGTGGAACTGTTTGTGCTGTTTCGGTAGAACTGTTGTTTTTTAATTATTAACTATCCCATGTTCATTAATCATCATGAAGAAGAATTATTTGCAATTATTTATTTGTTTATGCAGATTATGATTTCATCCCATCAAACTGTCTATTCTCTTATTAATTGTTATATGGGTCATGCTAATATGGACACCCCTGTGTAATAACAATACAAGCATGAGAGAACTCTTCAGTTTTTCCATAACTAACTACATTACTATTAGTTACCTTAATCATGTCTTAGTTTTATATCAGGTCTTGTATATAAATAATATAGTTGCTTTTTTTTTCTTCTTCTTCTTAATTAATTTGCTTTGAATATGTGATATAAGGATGTCTGAGACTCTAAGATTGTTTCATAGACTGCAATGTGTTATGGGAGAAATTTTATACTCTTTTTGAAACTGAACATTACAGTCAATGGCTTATTTGTTTCTTCTTGTATTTATTATATTGTTATATCTCATGATTTTAGAATGTTATGTTTTTTTTCTTTGAACTTGATATTTATTTAATTATGATATGTAGTAAATAATTAAAAAATTGCTTTTGTATTTTAAAAAAAGTAAAAAAAAAAAACCGTTAACCAAATCGGACAAAACCATTCGGTTTTAAAATTTTACTAATCAATCGGTTCGGTTCAGTTTGGTTAAAATAATATGTTTGGTTCGGTTTGGTTATTTTTTTTTTACCAAAAATCGGACCAAACCGGACCGCGGACACCCCTACTATCTACTATGAAAATTAATGTTCAATTACAAGGCTAGGTCTTAAATTACCCTTTACAGATAATACCCCTATACAATTTACTTACGAGCCGTCGTTCATTTTACAATCTCCAACAGCAAGTTGTCTGGATTTTGACTAACATTCTGATCTACTTAAGTCACACAAGATCAATTGAACCCATCCACTTCGATAATTTCTAGTCACACAAAATACCGAACACGTCACCAAATATACTTGAAACGTTAGCACAAATAACACAAGTGTAAAGTGTGTCCTAGAGCAAATTCAACAATGAAAAACCAAAACCAATAGATTCAATGGCATACAATGTAAAAGAAATATATCAGTTAGTAAACTGTAGAACGAATATGAAAAGCTCAATATCATGAAAGAGATAATATATTGATTGAGCAATATTTTCTTCACAAGAGGTTTGTTTAAATAAAGAGCAATTTGATTTAGATGAGGAGTCAAAGTGAAAAACAATTCTAATCAAAGGGGATTTAACTTTTAACACTTAAAAAGGGCCAAATTGGTAAACATGATAAGTGGAACGAAATTTTAAAACAGATCGATCGATCGAATACTTCATCTCGATCGATCGAGAACCTCATTCGATCAATCTAACATTGATTGATCAACTAAATGTTAGATCGATCCAGTTGTCATAAAACTCAACCCGAGAGCATCCAGATTGAACTCGATCGATTGAACTAA
Source organism: Elaeagnus macrophylla (assembly GCA_029378325.1). Lineage (NCBI taxonomy): Eukaryota > Viridiplantae > Streptophyta > Magnoliopsida > Rosales > Elaeagnaceae > Elaeagnus > Elaeagnus macrophylla. The sequence goes on from CM055653.1 coordinate 11,492,832, forward strand.
TACCTCGATTGATCGACACATGCACAGTTATTTTTCATTTTGACCTATACCAAGTGTACGTGCTCAATTGTATAAGAATATATGCATGATAGAAAATTTTACTTTTCATATGCTCATTGCAAGCTTGGTGACTTCATTATTATTTATCATCTGATTAAAATGTGAATGCTCATACTAGATTACAATCAATATTTTGTTCATAAAAATTATCAATATTTATAAACCTTACAGTTGTGAACCCCTAATTTTTTCGATAACTGTTCGACCAAAAAATAAATATCTGGAACTCCGTTTCTCCACCTAAGCTAAAACACTACGATTTCCTCCTTTAGATTGACTTTCATTGAATCCTTATTTCCATAGCAATTCAATAAGAATGACACGTTCCAAACATGGTCTAATGTGGTGGAGATTTCACGAGTGTCTAGTCTTATTCTTTGGTTATGTTATGTAAATAGATAGTACCTTACAAAAAGGTTACCTTTAGATTTCATGAACTCGGTGTTTTTTGCTTGCTTGATTCTCAATTCGCAGCTTAAAGAATTGAAAGACTGAGAGTGGAACCCATTTTTTTCAATTTCGATTTTTGTGTGTGTTTGAATGAAGACTGTGTTTGGGTTTGAAGGGTTTTATAAGTTTATATAGGGGTGAGGGTCAATTGGATGGATGGATGGATTATTTATTTATTTATTTATTGAGAGATTACTAAAAATAACACCCTTTAAATTTATAATAATAAAATTAACATTCTAATAACATTAAAATTTAAATGTTTAATTTGAACTTGCAGTATTGTCGTCGTTCAATTCCAATTGAAATGATATTCAAAGAAAATTGTTATATTAATAATTTTTTAATTGTAAAAATATAAATTTTAACATAAAATATACTATTTTTGTTATTATAAATTTTGAATATGTTATTTTTATTATTTTCTCAAAAAAAAAATTTATACGAACTTTATATCTTAATAATCCCAAGATTTTATATATATATATATATATATATATATAAAAGTAAATATATTTATATAAAATAATAAATAAATTTTATTTTTAATATTATTTATAAATTTGACTTATATATAAAAATTTGTACAAATTTATATATAAATTTTAATTAAATATTTTTATATTAAAAATGTAATCTATAGTTGAAATTGTGATAATTTGTATACAAATGACATGTCATGAAATAAAATATACTTAATTTTCTGTTAAGTAAATAATTAATATTATGACGCCACTTGTAAAATTTGTTATATTTGCCGGTACTCGTTCAAGTGTAGTCAGTACTCCTCTTCTAAGAGTATGGCTTACATAAATAAAATATATATATCTAATAGCTTTTTAAGTATATTATAAAGATTATTTTTATAAATTAATATTAAATTTTTTTAATTATTAATTAAAATCGAGCTAAATTTTATCGTAAGTTAATTATATAATTTTTTTAAAATTATTTACAATTATTTACTACCATTTTAATAATTTAAATAAACTTATATCTTAAAAATACCGTGACAAAATTTGTATCATGATAAATAAATGACACTATCTAATTTAATTTTTCATTCAAGAGACAAAATAATATTTCACAATTAAATTTTTTTTTATATTATTTTTTTTTAAATGTCCGTCTAATTTAAAAGCGTTCAAATTAAATTATCATAATTTAGACTCATTCAATATTAAACATTTAATATTATTAAGGTGCTAGTTTTATTATTATAAATTATAGAAGTATAATTTTTAGTAATTTTTTAATAAAATTTTAGTATTAATTTTATAAAAGTAATATAATTTATGTAATTTACTAAAAAAATATAAAATTTATGCACACAACTTATGGAACTTACATGACATCTAGCACACTTCACCCTCTTGGCATAGATATGAGTTACAAAATTATAATTAAGAGAAAAATAACATAGATTTTTCTCATATTAGATCATTTATATTATTTAACCTCTTAAATTATAAATAATATTATTTGGTCTTTCAATTTTAAAAAAAGAATCAAATAGAGACAAAAAACGTAAATTTAATAATTTTTTAATTAAAATATTATTTTTTTAAAATTAATATTTTAATTAAAAAAATTATCAAAAATATATATTTTATTTTTAATTGATTAATTTTTTAAAAATTAATAGATTAAATCATACCATTTATATTAGTTATTTTTTAAAAAGTTATTTTACTTTAGATACCGTTGATGCATTTTTAAACATTTAAGTAATTTCTTTTGGTTAGAAAAACACAAGTTTCAACCCAATTGAATATGAGAAAGATGGCACTTTTTTCTAAAAAGTGTTTCATAAAACTTTTTCTTATGACTTTTTGACACTGCAACCGAGAAATATATTTTTTACAACAAATGATCTCATTTATTTACTATAAAACATTTTTCGTGGTGATATCGAATATAAAAACATTTAGTCCTTACTCCGTAGTGCCTCAGTGGTTTTCAAACTTTATATTGTATTTAAATTAAATAACTTTCTTTAAAAAATAATATATCTTTTAATAGTTTTATTCATCAAATATTAAATAATTATATTTATAAAAAAATATTAATATTATATTTTATTATGTTAAAATATTATATTATTGTTTACTTATATTAAAAATAATAAATAATTTATTATTAAAAATATATATTTATTTATATGTTAAGAAAAATGACGATGAAAATGAAATTATAAAGAGTATTATTTTATACAATTTAAAAGTAAATTCAAAAAACTTATAACTTTTCACAGATTTATCTTCAAAAATTGGAATCACAGTACTTAAAAATTCTGAGCTCCAAAAAAACAAATCAGAGAGCTCAGAAATTTGGCTTAGAGATAGTCATAGTTAGAGAATGGAAAGAAGCACGCCGACGAGAAAGTCTCACACTTCAACCTCTGATCTGCTGACGTGGTCTGAGGTTCCTCGGTCTTCCTCCGCCTCTCCCGCCGTGCCGTTTCGTTCTCATCAGGTCACTCTCTGCTTTCTTCAACGACAAGCTCTTAATTGTCTGATTTATTTTCCTTAATTTCTTTACTTTTTTAGCTCACCAGCTAACATAGCTATATGTTTTTTGATGTTTTCATGTATTAGGTTTCAAATTTTGTTTGATTATCTGATTTCATAATTTCTATTTTAGCCATCTGATGGAATCAATAAAGTGCTACATGGAGGTCAAGTGACCGATGAAGAAGCCCAGAGCTTAAACAAAATGTAAGATCCGTTTTCAGGAATGATAGTTATGGAGTCAGATCTAATCTATCTATCTAGAATTGCTAAAACTTGCGTCGTTCAATAGAATCTTCAGAACTTCAAATTGCTTATAGGTTTCGATCTAATCAAACATTTTAACTTTCAGTGCTTCCATTTTATGTCTTTTCCCTTCTTCTGGTTTCTGTCGAATATTAAGCAATGCTGAGTCTAATTTGATTCTGGGTCTTTAAATATCTGCCTGTTCTTTCGCGGGTTTCAAAATTTTCTACTATTTCCGTTTTTCCTGCTGATTGAATCCAATGTGACAACGCTATAAACTTGTAAGCTTTCTTTCTACAACTTTTTAGCATCCAAGGCTCTGATAAAGGTAACCATGAATTTGCATCATTGTGGTAACAAAGAGTACAAAGTGAACTGAAGTTTATCCATGTGCTATTCTTAGGAAGCCTTGTTCAGGGCATAAATTGAAGGATATTACTGGGAGTGGCATCTTTGCGGGGGAAAGTGCTCCACAATCTGATGGCTCTAATTCCACTAACAAAACAGGGCTGCGCACGTATCAGGTATTCATATTATGCATGTGTGTAATGGTTATGCTTGGTTTAGACTGTAGACCATTCCATTATCATATCAGGTAATATCATATGAGTTCAGCTCTTGACTCAATATGCTTGTAATTTCAGCAAGCCGTGAATGGAATAAGTCAGATATCATTCACTGCAGAAGAGAGTATCACTCCTAAGAAGCCAACTTCTCTTCCTGAAGTAGCAAAGCAGCGTGAGCTGAGTGGGACATTGCAAAGTGACTCGGATGCAAATACTATGAAACAGGTATCAAATGCTAAGAATAAGGAACTCACTGGAAATGACATCTTTGGCCCTCCTCCTGAGGTAATGCCCCGATCAGTTGCTGCATCTCAGAGCTTGGAATCTAGAAAAGGCAGAAACGTGGAAGAACCTGCACCTCGGAATGTACGCACGTCTGTGAAAGTTTCAAATGTGAGTTTATCTTTATGATGAATGTCTTGCCTACATTTTAGTCCCTCCAACTGTTTTTAAATGGAAATGATATTAAAACGGTCGTGTTAACAAATTTATATACCTTTTAAGTTATATTACGTTAACTTTTCATGTTCTTAGCCTGCTGGAGGTCAGAGTAATATCATATTCGGTGAAGAGCCTGTTATAAATTCTTCGAAGAAAATACACGACCAGAAGTTTGCTGAGTTGACAGGCAATGACATCTTTAAGGGAGATGTTCCTCCAAGCTCTGCTGAAAAGGCAATTAGCACGGCTAAGATGAGAGAAATGAGCGGTAGCAACATTTTTGCTGATGGAAAGGCAGAACCAAGAGATTATCTAGGTGGTGTTCGCCAGCCTCCTGGTGGTGATAGCAGCATTTCTTTGGTTTAATTCGCAATGTCTAACTTGTTACATCACACTACCATCACAAAATTTGTGTTCCGTAATGTCTTAATTGGTCATTTATCTTGTGCGTGAAACTTTGTTTTTCAACTACGTTTCCTTTTTGATGAGCTGTGCCCTCTATAAGTAAAATAATATTGTAGATGTCTTACAGTCTTCAAACTCTTGCCTGTTGATGTCAGGGACGTCTTAGTTGTTTTTCATGTTTCTACATTTTTTTTATCCTTGTTACGAAATTGTGCATTCATTGCCCATGATGGAGATGTCCAAAGACATAAGTCTAGAAGCTGATCCTAGATTATGAGCAATGACGATGTACCCTTGCCACAATTATGTGAGTTGTGGAGGTTAGGTTTGACTTGTCAAGTTGTTTCACAGTATTCCGTGACTTGTCAAGATGTGTCACGCATCCACGTAATGTGTGGCAGATGATTGGCATCATCCTATCTGATCATATCGGTGATATACAGTAGTACATAGTGAAGTTAGAACCTAGGCTGCTATGTTCATCTGGAAGAATGACATGGTCGTTGCTTGAGAGTTGGCATCCAAAATGATTGGACTCAATCGGGCTTCTCCAGATAAATATTAGTGAGTTTGTGTGACAAAAAAATAAAAATGGAGGACATGTGCACACAGGGGTCTTAGCTGTGCCGTCTAGTTAATTAATAAAATATTTCGAGAGCATCCCGTTACATAGATCGAAGCCGGAGAGGAATGAAAGCAGGAGGTTCAGAATTCAAAGTTCTTAGCCATTTGAATTTTAATAATATTTTATAGATTTAATTATTTTATTAGTTTTTAAGTCTTAATTAAATATACACTTAAATTTTATAATTTAATTTTATAATTTAGTCTCTAAATTTTTAAAAATTAAGAACTAAATTATAATATTTAAAAATTTATATATAAAATTTTAAAAGTTTGAAAATTAAATTATAAAATTTAAACAAGACCTATAAATTTAGCTAAAGCTGAAGATAATATGATTTAATTTATTTTATGTATTTCTATTGAAAGATAAATATTGAATCCTCCTCCACCACAGCTAAATATTATTTAAGTTCAACTCATATCATAAAAACAAGGTCCACATGAACTCATAACAAGATTTAAGTAAAAGCATAAATTGTTCACAGGAGTCTCAAATCCATTAAATTAAGCATCGCCATGGCCAATCAGTTCAAGGAGCATTTTCTTATAGTCTCCGGAAGTGTCACCGTCAACAGCACAGTCCAGAGGCATGGTGTTCCTTCGGTGATATAACTCCTTAATACGCTGCATGTCAACCTCAGATCTGCTAGCAACAACTCTGGTAAAGAGCCCATTCATCTGTCCCCAACTTGTTGATAGCCTGCCGCAGAACCTTCTCAAAGTACTTCTCAGGGAAGGTTAAACACTTGACCGTACCCCTCAGTAGTTTGAGGTATTCATCTTTTGGTTCAGTCTTCAAATTCTGCATATTGAATTGTAGTATGACTGATATTACCAAATGGTGGTGATCGAATAGCACTTATTTCTTTGCTCAAAGGTATTGGCATTAAGGTTCACCATTTCCCAATCAAAAAGCATACATAACAGTAAATTTACATTGTAATAATACCTTGTTTATGTGATCTCCATACTCACTATTGTAGCGGTTGAGGATTGCGTTCAGTTGTGCCTTGCTTCTGGTAGTCAAAATCCTGATAAGTTCTTCATCATTGAAGGCTTTGTTGGACACCTTTGCATGAAGTGTCTTAGCCTCAGACTTTGCCAACATCATGTTCACCTCATCCCCATCATAGCGGAGTGCGCTTACAAGGGGAACCAAAAGCTGTGAGGGAACCAAGAGTAATATTAATAGACATTGCAACTAAATAAGTGTTAGAATGCAAAAGATTATAGTAGAACTATTATCCCTGGTGTAGAATACCACAATAAGGACTAATAAACCTTGAGAAAGGTCAAGAACGCAATCAACTTATCAGTAAGGTGGGATGATGTTTGTGCTATACCTTGCGAAAGTCTCCAGATGTATGATGAGCAACATCTTCTTCTATGGATTTCTTAAAACGAGCATGGTATGCCTGCCTTATCCGAAAGAGATCAGCTGTGGACCTAGTGCAAGCTATTTCCACAAGAACCCCCATGTTTTTAGTGAGAAACTTTGTAGCTTCATTAATCATAAGAGCATCACGTTCAGCAGGGTCCAATGTCCATAACAGTACAATCCTCTGTTTGATGAAACAATGTAACGAAAACAAAAGGTTATTTTGGTCATGGTAGAATCACTTCTCATAAGCTCTGTAAGATTTAACCATCAAGACAAAAATCAGTAATAAAGCGAAACAACGGAGTGTTACACTGTTGCAAGAACATTCAGCATAAAACATGCTCAGAAGGCAAATCTCTTACATGAATCTATATAGTCAAACAAAATATCAAAAAAAGAAAAGGTGAAAACCAGACCTCAAAGTCACTTGACAGTTCTTTGTCGAGGGCTTTAAGAAGATCTTCACCATAGATTTCTGCATATGCCTTCTTAATTGCATTTCGCTGAGCAGCATTCCTGTGAGCCAATATGGATATGATTAATCCCTCATTGGTACCCCATCCTACAAACAAATTACTCAAAACACGTCAGAGTTGGTGAATCCAACCAAAATTTAGAATACATCAATTTTACAATATATGATTTGAGCAATAAGAGCGGATTCATAAAAAAAAAAAAAAAACACATTCAAAAGTAATATTGATTTTAGAATATCCCAATATTTGAAGTTTTGCCCTTTATCATATACTAATGAATCCGAATTTATAATACCCAATATCTATATCTCATTCTAAATTTTCAATCCATAGTCCGAGAAAGTAATATGATCGGTCTTGGTCAGCCTTATAAATCCAATAAATAAAATTTATAAAAAGAAATAGATCAAAATCGTTAGCACATTCCCATTGCATCATAGTCGAGGACCCAGAAAGAAATATTTTGAAAGCAGATCAAGTAAGGGTGATGAACAATCTGATAACATTACACACTGATATCAAATCGGAAAATCAAAACTTCAAAAGCAATTGATCTAAATCAGATAAGAAAAGTAGATGACCTTCGAAAGCTTTGCGAAGTTGCTCAGCATCCTCTTGGGGAGAAGGAACCACATTTGGTACTTTGAGAGTCGACATTATAGTTCTTTTCTCTTTCTTTCTCTTTTCGGTCTTTGTCGATTGGAGTGAGTTAAGATAGGCTGTGGTCTGTGGATTATGGAGCTTTTTTTATTGAGCGATGTAATGGGGATGGGTGCCCAAATTGTAATGTATGACATGTTTGATGAGGTGTAATGGTGAGGATAAATATAGAAGTAGGATATAAGCCTTTATAGTTTTAAATAAAACAGCAGTATAATTTCATAGCTTTTAATTTAAATAATTTAATTTTAAATCTTTATAATAAAGTGTATTTTAATTTTAAAAAATTTATAAAAAATGACTAAATTATATCTTTTATATCAAAAAATGAGACTAAAAGTATATTTTTTATAAAAATAAAAACTAAATTATTCAAATTAAAATTTTTGAGACTAAATTATTCTTTATTCAAAATTATAATACTATAAATGCTCTTTATTCTATAATTTATAGTAAATATATACATGTTAATTTGTATAATAAGTTGAATAAATTGGTGATACTCTATGAGCTATAATATTTTTTGAGAAAAATATTTATATTAAAAATTGTATTTATTTTATTTACTAAATTTCAAAATAAGTAACATTAATTTATTTAGTTTATCTAGATTTTTATTATTAAAAATTAAGAAAAGTAAAAGAAACATAAAAATAACAACAACAACAAAATTTTGCTACTCTTTTTTTCCTACTAAAAAAATTTAAGTGTTAAATCAAATCAATAATAATAATAATAAATGATTTAAGCGTTAAATCAAATCAATATATTGTACGGTGTAAACCTATAATCTATCACCGATTAAAAATTTAAAAATTAAGGGGACGTTTGGTTCGCTGGAATGTAATCGTAATCGTAATCGTAATCGTAATGGAATGTAATGTAAAAGAATCAGTATTACGATTACAGTGTTTGGTTTAATCACTGTAATCATAAAAGGAATCAGTATTACAGTGTTTGGTTTGACAACTGTAATGTAATGAAAAATATTACATTAATACTCTTATATTTAATTCTTATTTTTCTTTTTAATTTCTTTTCAAAAATAATTAATAAAATGCTATGTGATACCAATAATTAATCTATCAGAGATGATATTTTCTTCCTTTCATTAGAGAAATCTGGATCGCCATCTTTATTTACCCCATAAAAAAGTTGAATTATTTGCTCATTGAAGGGAAGAAATCGACCATTGGATAATCTTTCAACTGCAAAATCATATTTATACAGTACATGCCTAATCTATCTGTGAATGCTTCGAATGATTGAGAAAAGGAAATAAAGAATAAGCTTCAATTGCATTCTCAAATGTAACAACTCTTTCATAAATTGGACAGAGTATCTCTAGGAAAAATTAGGAAAAAGAACAAACAATTGACAATCAATCCCTTTTCTAAAACCAAATGTCACTGCCTCACTTAAACACTAATTCTGTTGTCAATTTTTGTTTGCCACTGTAGTTTTCGGTGGTCATCCGTCTCTCACCACCATTGTTGTTCCAGACAGACAGACAACAGTTTTTTCTCACTGTTTGGTTTTCTTCTCAAGTTATTGGATATGTCTTATTGTTGTGTGATTTCAAGTTATAGAGGTGACATTAAAGGACATCCATAGGTCAGACATAATTTCAATCAAATTCCCGAAGTTGTCTTAAACAACATCAACTCCTCTTCTCTGATAACTACAGCTTCATATGGGTCTTACGGCTTTAAATCAGAAAACCCAATAAAATTCAAAGCAATGACGAAAAATTGAAATGAATAAATTCATTTGTGTTCAATTATTTCTCACAAAATTACAACACGAACGGCACAAAATTACAACATGAAAGACCCAGAAATTGAAACTGTGAGTGAGTAATGCCTGAAGAAGAAGAAGAACGGCTTGGAGGAGAACAAGGCAGAGCTCACGGCGACGGCGCACGAAGGGCGAGGGAGAACGACGGCGCACGAACGGCAGGGAGATCGACGACAAGCTCAGCTTCTGGTCGCACTAAAATTTTTCGCGATTTCGGTCTGGTGAAATGGAAGCAGGAATAGATTACGTAATGTAATCCCAATTCCACATGTTTTATTATGTAATGATAATTCCGTTAAAACATGTAATGGATTCCATTACATTACAGGTCTTTAAACAAACCAAACATTATAATAAATTGAATTGATTACATTACATGTTTGATTACAGCCAACCAAACATGCTGTAAAGTGTAAGAGTTGCACCTCCAAATTTCACTAATACTATTACAAAATATTACCAAATGTTTGAATGTCTATTAATTTATTTATTTTTTTTCAGAGTAATGTAATAATTTATTGGGTGATGGGTTAATTGAGTCCAATTATCTTTTAAAATGACCATTTTAATTCTTTTAATTTTAGTTAGGTTTAATTGGTTTCAAAATTTAAAAAAAAAAATAATAATCAAATCAATCTAAATTATGATTGTTTATTTAAATACAAAAAAAATTACATATTAAATATGTATGATTTTTTTTCCCATAAGTATGAGATAGATTTTATCTATTTTATTATTAAAAGAAACTATTATATCTTGTAATTCTAACATTTTTAAATCAAAGTTGTTTTCTTTGTATAATAAGAAAAGATATTAATTTCAAGTTCTTTTTTGTGATATATGATTTTTTTCCCAAAATTTTTAATTATTATAATTTAAAATTACCAAAAGGTCCTTAATTACTTAGACATATCATTAACAAATGCATTTTTTGTTCTATATAATGCCTAATTTTTATTAATTTGATCAATTTAAATATTTTTTGGTTCAATTACGAGAACTCATTAACCTAACTTAATAATTATAAGATTAAAATGTTAATTTTATAATAATTATGGGACTAAACTAACATTCTTTTATATATATATATTTTAGTTCATTACCTTAAAATATTTTCTTGGAGGGATATTGACCTGCAAATATTAGTAATAGGGATAGAATCTAATATTGTTAACCAATAAATTTAAACAATATTTTTAATTGTAGAATAAATTAAATTAATAATACAGATAATATTATAATTTAAAATTAATTAATAATTTTAAAAATTAAGTAACATATTCACTATTAAATATAAATAATTTAATATTTAGGTAAAATTTATTAAGTTCATTAGCTGACAACAAGTAAGGGCGAAACCATAAACAAATTTTTAGGAGGGCTGAACCTTGAAGTCTAAATTTTTTTATATAAATTAATTTTTTTAAATATTAAAAATAAAAAATTATATTATAATGTATAATTAATAAAAAAAATTATGATAGATTCTACTCAATTTAACATTAAATTTTTCATATAATATTATAATAGAGTCATAAAATTAGCATTGAAAAATACATAAAATTAACACATTATAACTAAGCTAAAACAAAAATTATATAATAAAAAGAATATTTAAGTAAGTTGATAAATATTAATATCACGCATGTATAAAATAAATTTTTTAAATTAAAAATCTAAGAAAAAATATATATAAATGTTCACACTAAAACTATATATATATATATCATTTAAAATTTTAAGTTTAAGATTATATTTAAAAATATATATTAATATATAAGATATGAAATAATATAATATTAAATAAAATAAAAATTTTGAGTGAAATAAAATATAATAAAATTTCACATATAAATAATTAAACTATAAAAACTTTTGTGCTTCTAATCGCTTTTTCTAATTTTTAATTTTTATAATATTTAATCAAAATTAAATATTTAAAATATTTTTGAATTATTATACAGTGGCTTAAAAAGTATTTTTATATCATATATCTATAATTTTATGTATGCATCTAATATTTACCAAATATTAGAACAAAAGTGCATATAATAATAACTTTATTCATAATTTATATCATTTTTATCAATTTATTTATTAAATATTATTGATATATATTAAAATATTTACAAAAAATTAAATATAGTATATTAATACAAATAAAATATTTTTTAATATTAAATATATATATATATTAATACAGTATATTAATACAAATAAAAATTTTGACTGAAATTATAACCCATGTTGCCCCGTAATGCTCAGCCCCTGAAAATATTGATCTCCAGATCTTTCACACAATGATATTACAATATATATATATATATATATATATCAATGATCTTTTTTTTTTTACACAAAAACTTGCTTTAATGGCTAATATTTTATCTTAAACTAAACTTTTGACTTTTTTAGATCATTTATATTGTCTTGTATTAAAAAAGTACACATTCTCTATTTTCTTTCTAAACTCATTAAAAAAAATCATGCATTTTTTTTATTCATATAGACATATATAATTGAACTTAAAGGTTTTTTTTTTTTTTTTTAAGAAAGAGGCAGTTCTCATAAACTGAAAGTTGGAAGGAAGCGAAAGATGCGAAACCAGCGTTAGAATGTCACCATTTGGACAGTGAACAAAAAGATTGTAAATAATATAAATTTAAAGTTGTGTTTTTTTTTTTTTTTTGGTAAACAAAATTTGTGGTCTCTTATTAATTTTTTTCCTATTGCATAAAAAAAGCAAGGACTCTAGTGATTATGAAAGAATTCAAAAATAAGATGAGGTCATCTAGATTATCTTTGTCTAATAACTGTTATTTTTATCATTGAAGATAAAGACCACATTAGGGAACAATTAGTGTAATTCAAAATATAATATAAGACAAAAAAGATCAAAATAATACTTATTCATTAAACCAACAGTATACTTTAAAAAAATAAATCGAAAAATTATTAAAAATAACATCCCTAAAATATATAATAATAAAATTAGTATCCTAATAATATTGAACATTTAACTTTAAATGAGTAATATTAAATCCTAATTTTAGCTTCGTATTAAGCATTAGCAACATAAATCTTATTATCTATATTACTAACTCTAGCTAAAAGTTAGGGCTAGCTTTAATAAGAGTACTTAAATCTCAAACTTATCTTTTGAAAGATCTTAAGCAACTTCTTTACAACTACAACGCTATTTAAAACTTCTTCTTTCTCTATTCATTCTCCTAACCGCGAATGAAGAAGCTAGCCTATAGCTAGAATTTAACTTACTAGAATCATATCTTCTAAACGTTATATCTAAACTCCTAAACGCTCACTTGCTGATATTACATCAAGCTGCATCAGCATGATGTTGAATATGTTTCGATATTCCAATATTAGAAAATACCGTACGTACCAATAACTTATGTACTCAATTTTTACATAGTACTACAATATGGGTACCAACTCAATACCGTAAGCAATTTATAGTATTATTTATGTTAATTAACAATTTCGAAATACCTTACTTTTAAGTACCAAACTTTTCAGCTCAGTAAAATTTGTACTAAAAAAGCGAGTTTTTACATAAATATAGAATAAATCTTAACCTTACTTAGTTAAGATACCTACACAATTCCTGATAACACTATTTAAACCACGGATAACATAGAGCATAAATAGTATCTTGATCTTGGTACGCTTTCACAATAATTATCTAGTACCACTACCTCATAAAATAAACTCTTTTTTCATAGTTTAAATATTTCATATTTCCTATTTTCTATTGACATTGACCATGCTGACTTATTCCTACACTGTTCCTGTTCTTAAGGACTAGTAAAATTGAAATAGCGAAATTCTTGGGTCATTTCAATGGATTTATATTCTTTCTCTTATCTTAATTAAGAAAGATTAGGTTTAATTAAGACCGAAGATTGAGTATAAACTAAAATACCAATTTAAAAGAGTTAATGCTATTATACTGACTCTTAATATCTTATGAATAAGAGTTAGCAGTTGAACGTTTAACATTGAACGGATCTAAATTACAGTCATTTAATTTTAATGGAACGGGGGTTAAGAAAATAATATATCAATTATTATTTTAATTGTAAAAATATAAGTTTGAACACAAATGGTATTATTTTTGTTATTATAAGTTATGAGTGATATTATTTTTGTTGTTTTTTAAATAAATTTTAAGTTTTAAATGAGCACAAAAAAAAACACATTTTTCATTAAAATTAAGTCCAATAACAAAAGATAATGTATGGATATGCAAATTTTCTTTTATCTCATAAGTTAAGTAACAAAGTTTTTTTTTTTTTGGTTATTTATTTAACAAATTATATCGAGTTTCGGTGTACCAACACGATATCTATTGAACTTTAAGGCATGCTATTTATTTTTAAATTTGAGATGTAAAAAATTAGTGGGAATGGAAGCTTAAATTAAATTTATTTTGTTTAACCGACCGAAGTCTAAAACTCTATTATGCACCCACCAATGATCACTAATTAATTTTTTTTAAATAACTTTATTATTTATAAATTCGTAACTAAGACTCAAATTCTAGATATTTTACAGTAAATTATATGTCGTTGAGCAATAAATTTTAGGTATTCTACATATTTAAGTAAGTTACATATCGTTGAGCAACAAATTCTTGGTACATTAATTAATTTTTAATACTTGAAAGAATAAAAAAAGAATGATCAAATATATTTGAGAGATGGAGAAAAAATGGATGGAAACATTATATTTTAATTTTAAGAAAATGAAATGTGTAGTTAAAATTTCTCTAAAAAATAGCACTTTCAATATAAAAATTATTGGGAGGAGAGAAATAATTTAATGAGTTTAAAAACAGAAAAAAGAATGTGAGCTTTTTTAATACGTGATAATAAATTATTTAAAAAGATCAAAAGTTGTTATTAAGATAAAATCTCAGCCATTAAAGCAAGCTTAATTTAAGGATAATAAGTTGATGTAATAATAAAAATAGTACCTTTTGTATTTAAATTTTAAAATTTTATAATTAAAAAAATTATTAATATATTATTATTGAAGTACGAGTTTTATTATTATAAATTTTAAAGGTATTATTTTTAATAATTTTTGAAAAAAGAAAAAACCCATCGAATCTGACCTTTCATATATATATATATCAAATTATTCAAATCACGTAGTACGTACGTATTCAAATTAGTAAACAAATTATTTGAGAGAGATTTCATAGTGTATTTGTGGCACCTTGTGATTGACCAACTTCGCTATTGACTAGTTAAAATGGTTCACTCAATGCATGCTTAAATGCCTAATCCGCATATAGGTTTCTATCCGAATAAAAAGCATTTTCGGAGAATATTTCCATAATGGTATATATCTTAAATAATTATACTTATGAAAAGATATCAACAAATTTGTAAGATAATTTAATATCCAAAAGATATATTATTTTTCTTCCATAACTACAAGCCTAGCTTGATATTCAACCATTTGAGGTATGCTTTATTTAATATTTTCTAATATTTTAGTTAATCTCTCTCAAAGAATTGACTAATTTACATATTGTAGTGGATTTAAAATCTTAATATTATTTCATCTGATCGTTTGTTTTTTCTTTTCAATATTAAGTTGGCAGGAAGTGAAGAACGTTCTTCAGTGGAGTCGCTACCAATATTACTTCATTTCTTTTAAAAATATATTGTGGTTCAGGTATTAAAACTCTCAATTTTTTAATCAAAAATTGAAGTTCAAATCTCTTAAGTTTGTGAGTGTATTTTTTCTTTATTAATAAAAAAAAATGAAACTTTAAAATCTTTTTTAAAATTAAGGAACGTGATGAACGTAAAAATTGACTTCAACAAAAATAAATATGTATTAAAAATAAAATGTTCAAATTAACATTAGTTTAAATTAGTGCTCAAAATTGGGAGACATTTGGATACAACGGATAATTGAATAGGTGGTATACAAAGTTTTATACAAAATAGGGGTTGAAACGTCAAAATATGATGTGTCATCCAGCTGTTGAAAATGGCAAGTGAGAATTTTTTTCTTGCTCTCTCTTACTAGTTGTTAAAATCACTTTGTGTAGCAAGTTTACATTTATAAACCCCTCAGAAGCTGAACTGGTTTCTACGAGTTATCGCAATCTTACTGCTATATATGCCACAATAAAGAGATGATTGCTCTTCTAAAGTTCAAAGTGGGCCTTATATAAAGACCTTTCAAATTTGCTCTCTTATTGGGTTGGTGAAGATGGTTGTACATGGAAGAGTGTTAACTGAAGCTTAGCTGCAGCAAACGAAGTGGTAAAGTCGTAAAACTGGGCCTTCATAGCCCACACCTGGACCTAAGTCGTAACAAGTTTCAAGGAAGTTCGATCACAAGTTTCATTGGTTCACTTAGAAGATTGAGACATCTCGATCTTCCTGAGTCATTATTCTCAGGAATGGTTCCTCCTCACTTTGGAAACATATCAAACTTAAGCTATCTCGACAACCTCAAAGATTATAGCTTAACTACAAATCTCTGGTGGCAGATTTAGCAAATGATTCTTGGTCGCAAACTGTCAATTTATAGTGGAAATTCAATAGTTGTGGCACTTACTATTAGGCTGCTTTTTTATAAGGAATATTGATGAATATATGACCAATGAATCATTGGCAAAAGGGATAGAAGAAAGATTGGTTGCGACTCCACTGGGGATCGAACCCAGAATCTCTGGTTCCGTAGACCAGCGCCTTATCCATTGGGCCATGGAGTCCTTCCCATGAGTATTCCTAACATTTTTCATTTCTTTATATCTTTACATAAAATTTGCCTCGCTTCACACCTCCTCCACCCAATATTCAGAGCAGATTTAGCCATAGGTTCTTCAAGGATGTTCAAAAATCGAACTAAATTTAACATTTTTATAAATTATATGGTTCGATTCAGTTAAAAATAACACAAACCGTTCGTAAAACAGTCCAGTTCGATTTTATAAACTTTTTAACCAATTGAACCGGATCGGACCATTATAAATTTTTTGCTAGACACTACTTATAAAATTATTCCACGAGAGTTTAATTTATGTCAATATCCAAGTAATTCTACTGGTAACATGAATTTCTTTAGCTTGTCCCACCTATATTCATCGAGTGTTTGTATAGTCCAATTTTTAGAAGAATAAGAGGAACTTTACACTACATTTTTGACATTGCTTCTATCATTAAAGTCACTTAAGAATTAAAGCACTTACCTTTTACTGAAAATATATGTTTTCAAGCAATCTCTGCATAACACAATTTTAAGTAATATTTAATGAAATAATTAATTAGTCTTTATCAAAAAAAATAATTTCAACACTAATAATCTTACCTAAAGACTTACCTTAGATAACGCATCTATTGCACCTTTCATGTGGTTGAAATTGTTACTATTTAAGCAGCTTACAAGAGCATGTAACAACTCAAGTCATCCTAAAATTCCCCCAAGTTGCACCACAACAATTATAATAGTCCCAACTCCCAACCGTAGACCTTATGTGCTTATCTTCCTCATATAAATATATATTTTATGAATTAATGTATTAATTTATTATTATGTGTGTCACTCTATAATTTGATTGCATTCTTAATTATAGAAAAAAAATTTAGCAAAAAAAAGTTTTGAAAACCATTGAAAATCGTTAACTAAATTAGACTGGACCGTTTGCTTTCAAAATTTTTATTAGTTAAACGGACCGGTCCGATCTGATTTGGTTAAAATAATATGAACGATCCAATTTGATTAAATTTTTTTTTACTAAAAATTGGACCAAACTGGACCGTGGACACCCCTGGATCCTTGCAACTCTACTTACATAAAATCGCAAATAGCTTTGAAGACACTTTTTATTTTATTTTAGTTTAATTAAATTAAATAATTTTTTTATATATAATTTATTTTAAATCTTTCGCCATTATATATTATTTTTTTATAATATAAAAAAATATCGGTTATTTTTTTTTTATAAAATAAGAAGTTAAAAATAAAAATAGTTAAATAACTATATAATATATAAACATGAGGATTTCTTTTTTGGTTGGTTATTGATCGATTCTTATAATATTTTAAGGGTGAGAGATAAAAGAAATTGTCATGAATTGTTACTTGATTTTACGTTTATTAGCTTAGTTGGAATGAATAAAATTGAGAATAAAATAAATTTAAAAAAAATAGTAAATATAAAGATTAAGGTATTTATAAGCCTTCTAATTTTTTAAAAGACATGTTTTAGTTCTATATCTTTTAAATTATACTTCTAAGGTCAAGTAATTATTCAAAATGTAGATTTTAATCATATATCTTTTTAAAGTATATTTTTAGAGTCATGTAATTATTTAAAAGTTTCAATCAAATTTAAAAAGTCTTTTTTTAAAAAGATAATAAAAAAGAAATATTTTTAAATGAATATTAACAATTTAACTTTTTTTAAAATAATACAAGTAAATGAAAAAAACTTAAATATGAAATTGATTAAAAGAATGAAAAAGATTAAAGAAATAAAATTGGGAAAACATAAAATGTAAAAAAATTAACAAATTTTAAAAACACAAAAAAAAAAAAAATTGATATATATTTTTCAATTTTTTATTTCAAATATAAATTAAATATATCATTATTTTATTTTTAAATTTAATTTTTCTTATATAACATTTCAAATTTTCAAATTTTATTTTCTTTTATTTTTTAAAATTTTGAATTTACTCCTGAAAAAAAAAATATTTAGAGTTGATTGAAATTTTTAATGAATTTTAAGATCTTAGAAATATAACTTAAAAGATAAAGGACTAAAGTATACATTTTAAAAAATTATAAAAACTTAGAGATATACTTTAAAAGATACAAAATTAAAGTATATTTTTTAAAGAATTACAAGACTTTTATATTATAATCCTAAATGTAATATCTCTAAAATTTATAAAAATAACACATTTATTATTGACTTAACATTAACTCATTTATTTAAATTTAAGATAATTGTGCAATTTTTTTTAAACCATAAAATTAATACTCCTAAAATTTATTATAATAAAAATAACATTCTTTAACACTAATTCATACATATTTCAATTCAAGGAAAGATTGTTCAATTTATTATTATAAATTTTAAGGTGTTATTTTGGTAAAAAAAAAAAAATTGAGAAATGTCATCATCACATAAATTTGCACCTACATTAATCAAATAATGACATATGGCAAAATTATCTAAAAAATTAAATCATTTTCTCAAATTTTCAAAATAATTTTGCCACATGTCATAAAATAATTGATGTAAATGTAAAAATAAGTATAAATTTATGTATTATTAGCATTTCTTTTTTTAAAATATTATTATAAATTTTAAAAAATATATTATTTTAAATAATTTTTCAATTAATTTTACAAATTCTCATGTTCTTTTTTAAATTGGAATGGAATGATATGTCTTTAGGATATTAAGTTCTTAAATTTTTAACTAGTATATTTTAATTTCTAAATTTTAAAATTTTATGACATCAAGTAGAAAAATAGGTCTTCAAATTATTATTATTTTTGACACTTTAATCCTTAAAATTTGGATTAAAGTATAGATTTTTTTAAAAAGAAATTTGGTACTATATAAGTTCCTTACTTTTATAAAAGGTACACTTTAATCCTTTTTAATTTTAGTAGTATACATTAGATCCTCTAATTTTTTAAAAAATACATTTAAGTGTAATTTTTTGGTACATAATTCTCATGTGATTTTTTAAGATGATAGTTTTAGAATTAAAAAAAAAATTCCTAATTTTTTTAAAAAAATAAAAAAAATTAAATTATAAGACAAATAAAAAATTACATTTTATTATTTTTTTTTTATATCAAAAATTTGATTTTTTTTTTAAATTCTTTTGGTAAAAAAAAATTGAAATTCCAAAGCTATTCTTTTAAAAAATTACACAATAATAATGTTATAAGAAATTGACAATTTTTTTAAAAAATTAAATTTAAATGTATTTTTTAAAAAATTAGGGACCTTTAATATACTACTTGAAAGAAAGTGAACTAAAATGTACATTTTTAAAAGATAAGATACTAATAAATAACTACATTTTTTTAAAAATAAAAATGAAGTATATCGATTAAAAATTTTAAGAGTTAAAATATTTTAAAAAGATAAATTTAAAAATTAAAATATCTTAAAAATATAAATTTAACGATCTTACTTTCACCACACTCTGCACCTAATAAAATTTATGTGTATTTCTTTTTAAATATAAGGAAAATATAAACTTTTTACTTTATAAAAAATATTGTGCTTTATTAGGAAAAAAAAACAATTGTGCAGCATGCCAGAACCAAAGATCAATTTTCTGGACTCCGAGAAATCAAACTCTGTATCGGAAAACCGCCGGTGAGAAAGAGTGAGTTGAATTTACAGGAAATCACAGAACAGTCAAACGGTGGTCGTCCAAAATGACGGCGGCCAAGCCCAAGAATCGGGTACCAAAGCTCAGTTCGGACCAAATGACCACGAGGGTCTGGCTCTACTCGGTCCTTCTCGCTTTGCAATACGGAGCTCAGCCTTTGATCTCCAAGAGCTTTATCAGGTAATCTTTCCCACTTAAATTTTTTTCTCCATGGCGCGATCCATGTCATTGCAGTTTATAACTCTTCCTTTTTTTTTTTTTTTCTTTTTTTTTTGCTTAGCACTTTGGCATTTTTTTTTCTTTCCATTTTGGGTTCTAAATTTTTTATTTTAGTGGTTGAATTTTTTTTAATTTGGAACGAATCTATGAGCTTATATTGCCTTGCACTTTATTGGGGTTGAAATTGAACTTGTTTTGAGCTGAGCTCATGCAAGTATGGATTCGTAACATGGATTTAGTATGTAAATAGGCACTGAACGGGGCTTAATAGAAAGACTTAAGCACATGCGTGCCTGGTGAATTGTGGGGTTTTGGAATTTTGGTGGGTGGGTCCGTAATTTTTTTTTTGTGGTAACTTAGTGACTGATTTTGGAGATGATCCAAACGGTTTTATCAAAGTCTTATGTTTTAGTATTGGAGTGAAAATTCGAAATTGGGCATTGGTAAATCAGTTAACCTTGTTATCTTCGAAGGAAATATATATGGAGTGGAATAGAAGCATAGTTGATGTGGATGCTTACCTCTGCAAGCTCAGTCTTTAATATTGGTGATTGCAGCTTTAGAAAATTTCTGAATCACAAGGCATTAACTCATTATGAATCTCTTTTTGCAGTCGAGAAGTTATTGTGACTTCTTCTGTATTGACATGCGAGATAGCAAAGGTAAGTTCTATTTATAGATTAAAATTTCTCAAAATTTAGTTCTAGTTACAGTTATACATGTTATCTGCCTTATAACTGTTTGCACATTTTTACATGTTTGTTAGGTTGTATGTGCCTTCGTCTTCATGGCAAGAGAAGGTAGTTTGGGGAAAACATTTAAAAGATGGACTTTGGTTAGTGCTTTAACTGCATCAGGACTGCCTGCAGCTATCTATGCATTGCAAAACAGTTTGCTGCAGATTTCTTATAGGAACCTTGATTCGCTCACATTCTCAATGTTAAACCAGACAAAAATACTCTTTACTGCACTGTTCACATATTTGGTATTAAGGTATGTTCCAAAGTTATATTGTTAAAATTCTTTTGTTTTGGGAATTTTCAACCCTTCAGGTTATTTGCAAAAGCTGTAAATGAAGGAAATTCTTCCTATTCATTTCACTTATGGCCACTTAAGTTCAGTTGTAACGTCTCTTATCAACTTATCATGTTGGAACGAAAGCTTATCTACTATATGCAAAGATCCCCCTTTTGGCATTTATCTTATTGCTTCCATTTGGCCATCAATATTTTATAGTTTGAAGTTGATGGCATGCTACTTCTTTTGTACAAGTATTTTTGTATTTTCTTGTCATTTTTCTGATTAGCTTCCTGGAAAGAAACTAATAATGTGATGTTATTGACACCTGTTACTGATCAGAACATTGATAGAACCTTATTTTAGTATTTTGAATGGAGACCTTAGACATAGACTAACTATGCTAAAATTGATGCACACAATCTCATATGTGTAGGCAGAAGCAGTCAATTCAACAAATTGGGGCCCTGTTCTTGTTGATTATAGCAGCTGTTCTGCTGAGTATTGGTGAAGGCTCCAATAAAGGTTCTGGTGGTGGTAATGCTGATCAAATTTTATTTTATGGGATTGTCCCTGTCTTGATTGCATCTGTGCTCTCTGGTCTGGCATCCTCTTTATGTCAATGGGCTTCACAGGTTAGTTAAACATTTTAGTCTTGTTTATTTCAAGTAAACATTCTAGAGTCATTGCAACTTAACTTTCCCTTGATCTTTTCTATCTTCCCCTTATTACAGGTCAAGAAGCACTCTTCTTACCTAATGACTATTGAGATGTCTCTCGTTGGAAGTTTGTGCTTGTTGGCTAGTACCTTTAAATCCCCAGATGGTGAGGCTATCAGAAAACATGGATTTTTTTATGGTTGGACTCTGCTAACTTGGGTAATACTCTTAAAAGTTCTTTAGTCTCCTCCAAAGGAAATTTAACTTGGTTTATTAGTATGATCATTTAAAGGTTCTTGTGAATAAGCTCGATGCTTAGAGTGAATTACTGAATTCTTCGAGTGTGTTCAGAGACTAAATAAAATTCTTGTTGAAGTCTTAGTTTGGCTGATGCCAAACAAGTGCAGAAAATTTGATGCTTTTGCTTGAATTGTTTCATGATTACAAAGTTTTCTTACATATTTATTTATTTTGTGTTCTTTCAATCCAGATCCCAGTAATAGCTAATGCTTTGGGAGGAATCCTCGTTGGTCTAGTTACAAGCCAGGCTGGTGGTGTTAGAAAGGCAAGTTTGATAACCATAAACAATAATCAAGAGCACCATAATCTTTTTTTATTGTTATTTTAAAATTTAAATGGTTGAATTTCAAGAAAAGACAGCTTTAGATATTCTGAATATTTCATTACTTAAAATGTTTTAGATGTAAATAAATCCAAGTTGGCTTGAGATGTTACTAGCTTGAAAATACTTATTGATTACTCTTTTGAGATATCTCAAAATATTTAGGTTCTATCTGGTTTTGCATGAATTCATTAACTGTAATATGTGAATCCTGATGAAGTTCCGAATTTGAAATATTTTATTTACATGGTTGCAGGGATTTGTCATTGTTTCCGCACTCGTGATTACAGCTTTGCTACAGTTTGTCTTTGAAGGGAAACCACCTTCTGTGTATTGTCTTGTGGCTCTTCCTCTTGTGGTTAGTAGCATCTCCATATACCAGAAATATTCTTACAGGCTTAAAAAGAAGGAACCGTAAAGCTAATATTTCTAAGCTGTGGGTGGTTATTAATTAGCCCTGATAATATCTTTAGAAGAGAGTTGGGGGTGGACAAACATGCACAATACAAAAGACCTTGATTGTTTACATGTTTCATTAGGGTTCAAAATTTATATATTTATGGATGTAGTCAAAGAGAACCATGAAATACCCTCTAATTTCTCATGAAATGAGTGAAACAGACACGGTATTGTTTTTCTTTCTCGTATTTTTCTTTCTCGTATTTTTCTTTTTTGCAAGAGATATGACATTCTTTTTTTATGATTAAAATCGCAATCAATATGTAAACGTTGTACGTTGGATGTTGAACGAGTTTTCATTGTCGTGAAATCCAAAGTACTTTTTCATTAATAAGCTGAGGGAACGTTTGGGTGTGCTTTTTTTTAGTAGTGTTATATGTGTAACTTATTGTATATATAAAGTAATATGTTATTTATTGATTTGATGTAAAATTGGTGATAGGAGATGATGAGGTAAATGTATAATTACTTACTAATAGGGACTAAATAAACTGTAACGTGTGTTTTATTGTATGCATAAGTTGTAATAAAAACTATTTTTTTTTTAATTATAAATGATATTTCACAAATTTTAAAATAATACTGCAATTTCTAATAGATATGACTTTATAAACAACCAACCTTGTTTGAATTATTTCCAAAATGCTGAATCCGTCGTGTCCATAAAATATTTGGCTACGAACAAGTGAACCCAAATTCCCAATTACAAAATGAATTTGGAGCGCCAATAGCTCAAGAAGAACACAATTGATGAATCTGGGCCTAGATGGTGCAAGTTGATAATTAAATTGATGATAAAATAGCAACTTAGTTGTATATAATGTATATGTATTGTATAATTTATAGAGTGTATAAATTAAATATATACATTCTATGTATAACTAATATATATTTTGTTTTAAAGCTAATTCAATTATATTCAAATTCATAATTGAATAGCTTGATATGTTTCATGTTAGAAAACGCGTCCATGGTACTTATGATACTTTTAAAGCATTGTCTGTATCTTGTTACATTTTATTGGGTGGTTAGTGTGATATGAATTAGAAGGTTATAATGGATCAAAGACGCCAAACCTTTCAATAGGATAATAAGTATTGATCACTTATGTGTACTTAGATAATCTTGTTTTTTTTTTTCCTTTCTCCTGTATGAGAATGAGAATGATAGTTAAAACTTGAAATGTCGAAGATGGCCAACTAAAAGCTCGTTTAGTTCTTTAGTATCACAAAGTAGTTATGCTCCTTTTGTAGATTGCATAAGATGAAGCTAAAGATTGCTCTTAGGTCAACAACTCAACATAAATGAAAGTGATACATTAGTAACAAATCGGTTCTACTCAGATACTGGCCATAAGATAAAAACATGTTTATTTGTTGCTATGGACGTGTTTCTTATACAGAGATAAATTGCAAAAGTTCATACGACAGTGGTAGCAGGACATGAACTCAACAATTTTTTATAGCAGAGATCATTTGTGTAGTCTAGCAAACAGCTTGAAATATTAAGTCTATTGGTGGACCAAAAATAAATACAGACTATCACCTCTGGTCAATTTAACTAACCTCACTATATAGATGCTGCTCTGGAAGGCTTAAGACTTATGTTGCATTTCTAGAGCAGCGCTTCAAATTTTATTAAAATTTAGGCAATGGATTGTCTTCTTATGGAATTGAATCTGTACCTATCTGTGTGACGTCTTTGCCGATTTTCTCCAATTTCATCTCCTTCAACTTTTCCCTGGAATGAGTTTTTGATCCTTTTCCATGGGGATGTCCAAGCATGTTTGTTTTTCTGTTTGCTACTTAGCTTTGCATATTCCAGTTGCAGCTCGGAGTAATCATGCTGCAGCTCTTCCATCTTCAGTTTTACACTTTCAAGTTCTGCTTTGAGAACCCGGATTTGCCTATCAGTTGAGGATGATTGGTTTCCCTCTTGTTCAGAGTTGTTTCCGCTTGGGGCTATCTCCTTCTCTTGCATTGCTGTCTTCATCTTTAGTTGTTCAGAAAATAGAACCTACACATGTTTCATTTCCTCTTGCTATGGTGAGAAATTTCATCTCATGTTCAAAGTTTTATTGGAACTTGCAGATCGTGGCATGAAAGTTTTAAGAAAGTCATACAGTTTAACTATCCCCCATATTGTATAAGAACCTTCTATATTTTTTGTAGCAGAGCATTAAACATTCATAAAACAATAATAATGCTACAAGACATTGTGGTTAACTTGTATTTTTTCTGGCTGTTTTGTTCCTAGTCTAGTAAAATTTTTATGAGTATAGCTTCATCAATGATGATGGTACCTCAGGATGTATTCAGACAAGTTCCTGTAAGTTTTTGAATTTTTATATTGGTAATGTCCTGGATTATTTACAAGCAATTGGCTGTGTACATGGAAATTCAAACAAAATATGCTGTGATTTTGAATGATGCCATTCTTGAAGATTTATGTGTATCATTTCACAAGTTATACCTGGATTATGATTCTGAGAGGCAATCGATCATTTTGTGCCGCATGCATGCATGCATCAAGCGATAGTTTCTCACAGTTCATTGTTTTGCACAGTCTTCTCCGATCCTGCTCTGGTAGTGAAGGATGAGTCTGAAATTTCATACCCTTAGGTTCAATAATCACTTTATTGAATTTGAAACAGCAAGATCTTTCACAGAATGAGAATTAAAGTAGAGAGGAGTATCTAGCAGTAACACCTTGAGATATGTATCAATAGCTCTGTAAAGGCCATCATCACAAGATCGGGCAGTGCGTGGCAATAACTCAGCAAAAACCTGAAACTTGGTTATTGAAAGATTCGGGTCTCTAGCTATCTCTGCTAGGTAGTTTTCTAGAAGCTTACTAACATTGGTTTTCTCAGACTTCTGTTGCTCTTGTTGTTGCATCCAGAAATATTCCACAATCCTTTGCACCACATCTATGTCGTACATTGTGCATTCTTTGGAAGAGCTGTTGTAGCCATAATATGACCAACAAAGATACAAACTGATTATGTTATTCTAACATTTTATTAGAACATATCAAAATCAACATAAACAAGTATAATTTAACATGGTCTTGTAGCTGGGAGTTGTTCGATTCTTGTAGTTTTGTTCCACAATTTTTCAGACCTAAAATATGTAAATAGGATGAGAGGTAAATGGTAAACCAGCCTGATGTATTTGAGAATACTCACTTTGCCAATTTTGCTTGATCTGCATTTTTGTATCTAGGAATTAGAAGATCATTTGCATTGACATCTTCTAATATCATTCCCACTTTCTTTTCAATTTCTGAAATCAAAGCTGGTGTTGCAGAATACATCATTGCCATCTTTAACATCTTCAACAAAAACTTACTGGAAACAGCTTCCTTTTGAGGAGGAAGTAGACTTACTAGGCTTTCTATAATGGTTTTTTGCTCTTTTCCGTGTCCGATAACACTTTCTTCTTTGTTCCTACTCAAAATACTGAACTGCAGGTCGTTTTTTCCCTGCCCATACCCTCTTAGCCCTTCTAACTCAACCTCTATTCCAGGTAGCCACTTTTCTGCATAGTGCATGATACATTTTCCTATGATCTCTGGGTTCATACCTTTTGCTCTTAGACAGGTTACAATTCTCGTAAAATGATCTATCCGAATAGTAGCAACTTCATCCCACCACCACCCTTCTCCATTGGTAGTATCTTCACTCATGTTCTCTCTTGAAGTCTTCCAAGCAATCGAGTCGCAGCATCTTCTAACTATTTGAAGATTTTCGGCCCACGGTGAAAGGTTTTCACAGGATTTGAGTACAGTAATTGTGTCTTTCCATGATGAAAGGATCACAAAGGTGAGAAATGATTCCGTTTTGGAAATCAGGTTTCCATCATCAAGTTCTTCACTCATCTCTAGATATTCTGAGGCACATCTTAGCGGAGCTATGTTCTTAGGGATGAAATCTACTCGGAAACCATAGCAGAACTTTAGAATGATCTCAAAAGTTTCTGATCCACCTGGGAAATTTTCAAGCTTTAAGTCATAGCAATTTGGTTTTGAAGGTTGAAGTTCCAATCGACCCATATAGCCACATTTTGATATTAATGGATACTGTTAAAGGAGAGAGGCCAATATAAGAAAGATAGAGCTTTGATATTAAATTCTCATGGAAAATATCAAACATGTCTATAATATGTGGAAATGCATTTGCATGTCTATTACATTAAGCATATCAGTTTATTTTTTAATAGTTACTTGGTAATAACTAAATGCAAAGTCTATATCTGCTGTACTAAATTTGAAGTATGTTAATGCTAGTTTGTAGTTACCTTGTGAACATTAAAGGTGACTTCCTGAACCTTAATTGATAACTCTGTTGGGATTTGAGAAGTGATAAACCTGAAGATGGGCAAACAGAGGACAAAATTAGAAATGACAAGCAGTAGAAGAATAGGGGATTGATTAGAGTTGTACCAGGAGTGTTCTTTATTTTCATAGCCATTAGCTATGTTGATGAATTTCTTGGGTAATACAATGCTTTGGCTGTGAACTTGATCATTAATGTCACCAAAATCATTTGCAGGGTTTTGATGCTGATTTAGGGACTCCATGGCAAGTCTCTAGCTTTAGACGTGTTATGAGTGACCCCTTGTTTTGTTAAATGCTAGACTAGCATATATCAGAGTAGGGTTGGCTTCAATAAATGTGTGAGAAGTGAGTCTGTGGTTGATATAAAAATACCAACCGAGTGTTAGGTAGGTTGTCTATTCAGTTTTTGAAATATAAGGATATAATAGCTTGATGTGGATTAATAAGACTAGTCAGGTGAATGTTGATTGATTCAAGGTGATAGAGAATGTTGGCTGTGATATGTCCACTATCAACTTAGTTATTAAGATTAGTTCCATTAGAATTAGAATTAGAATTAGATACATGTGTGGTCATGAATTTCAATGTGCGAGTTATTTTAACAAAATAACTAAACCAGTTTGAACTATATACATAACAAAAATTGTCAAACTGGTCCAAACCAGTTTTGATATGTCTACCCTTACTGAGAAGCGGTACTCCTACAGTACGACTTTCCTTTTCTCTCGAGAATACTGATACTAGTTTTTTTTTTTTTCCAAAGAGAAAATTAGTACTACTTACATGTGGGATTAAGGGCTAAAGTGGTCTTTTTGTAAAAGAATTTTTTTTTTCATTTATGATTTAGTTTATATGGTACTTGTTACTGTGTAGTCTCATAATTACTTTAATACTTTAATTTCTTAATTTAATATTCAATTTAACACAATATATTACTTGATACATAAACAAATAAAGACTAAAATGCTTAAGTTAAAAATTATAGGACGAAAATGCTCTTTGCTCAAAACAAAGAAACTATTTTTGCTCCCTTCTCCGTTTGAACCTAGGCCAAAACATTTTATGCTAGTCTTAACACCCATCCATGACCATTTTCTTCTTCTTTATCCAACAATTGCTATTTTTAAGAATTCTTTCAATCAATCTTTCTACGATGCTCTATCTCACAGTCTCTTTCTCTTTCTATCGCAACAAATTCAAAACTTAAAAAAGTGAATCTATACTTGCCTTATAAAGCTACTCTCTTGAACTAAAATTTACCATTTCTTTTCATTTTCTACATTTTGAATATTATTTAAAAACAAGCTAATATTGTAAAATAAAATAAAATAGATAAAAATATCATTAAAGCCCGAGTTGTAGGATAGTAGCATAAAAAAAAATGAGCTGGGAAGAAAACAAGCAAGTTCATACTCCTTATGTCCATACTCCTTATGTCCATACTCCATAGAAGCCGGCACCAAAAACAGAGTTTTTGTCTTCTTGAAATTTGTATTTATTTGCTAAAAGATAAAATATGAGTTTTCTTCTAGGATAAACCAGTAAAATAATCTAATAATAAGTTTTATTTCAGTAGTTTTTTTGGTTGAGTTTTCTTCTAGGATAAACCAGTAAAATAATCTAATAATAAGTTTTATTTCAGTAGTTTTTTTGGTTGGGGTGTGTTAAGACACATAGGGCCACTACTCAAATCCCAAACATACTTTGGATGAGTCCAGTCCCAAACACAAAGTTCAGCGAATCTGATGCAGGCCCAGGATCATAAAATATAGGCTGATTTTGGATACATCTGTCGAAACTTCTTAGTACATACTCTTAATATAAGGGCAAAAGTTTTTATTATTAACTTTTTTTTTTATTGATTTAGTATTTTATACCGGTCAAGTCTTTTAGTTAATTACTGCATTAAATTTTGATATAATAAATCACTTTAAATGATTGAATTTAAAATGTTATTTTTTTTTTTATCAAATTGGGGAAAATGTTTGGCCTCATATGTCAATCTCTTTATTTTGTCTAAATTTAATTTGATTATCAATTAAAATACATAATTAAATATAATTCAATACATAAAATATTAGAAGATAAATAAAAATAAATGAGAAAAAACTTTTAGTAAGATCCATGTGTTTGGAACATATAACCATTAATTATATTTTATTAAAATTCAAAATTTAAATTTATGACATGTGGTTTTGAGTAGTTTAATAGCTAAATTATTCTAGATAAATAACATGTTATTATTATGAATGAGGAAGAATATAAAAAGATAAAAATGGCTTCTATTTATTTAATTTTCTACCATTAAAATTTGAAAAATGATATTTGTCATTATTAAATTGAGTAATAATTATGTCACCACTTACGTATCAAATAATCATTGAATACATATCGTTAAAATTAATATTGTATTCAATACTTGATGTATATAAACTATAAAATTTAGCCAATTATAATCTTACATATTTTTAATGATATAAATTATTATTTATTTAAATAGTACTACACTACTACTTAATATCACTATTAAAATCGAGTTCAAGACTGGTATAGAGTTCATAACGATTCTAGCATCAAATTGGACAAATATAGCATGATTTGCTACTGATACGAATCGTTTTGGATTACAACTAAACACTGATTTTACAAAATTACCCTCATCAATTGGATTTAGGTCTGTTAATCAATTTGCTTCCGCTGATATAGAAAACGATGATGAACAGTTCCCTAAACTGTTGCAAGCTACTGTCAATCATCTCCTGCCACTGATCTGCGTGTGTATTCCGGCATCCTCCTCACATTCTGACGTCCAGCACACGGCTTCCTCTTCACAACTACCCTCATCTCGCTGCTCAGCCTCGCCGAACGGAACAGAAAGGAAGAAGGTTCAAAGCTGTTTTGCTATTTCTCTGGTTTGTGATTTCTTGCATCTGCTATACAGAACCCTTAAATCCACTAAGAACGAAACTCACTCCTAGGGAAAAAAAAACTTGTTAGTTAATGTTTATATTTTTGGACGCTGTACGGAAATTAATTTACATTTTTGAAAGTCGTACGGAACAATACGTAAGTTTCTGGAAAGGTTACATAATTGAGAAAACGATGATGAACAGTTCCGTCAACTGCTGCAAGCCGTTGTCAATCATCTCCTGCCACTGATCTGCGTCCACCACTTGATAGTTAATGTTTATATTTTTGAAAGCAGTACGGAAATTAATTTACATTTTTGGAAGTCGTACGGAACATTATGTAAATTTCTGAAAAAGTTACAGAATTGAGAAAACGATGATGAACAGTTCCATCAACTGCTGATACGCGGGGACAAAAACGTAAACTCAAACAGCAGAAACGGCGTCGTGAATCGATATGAGGCAAAAATTTCGTCTGAGGCATTGGGCCTCTATTTCAAGTCTTTATTTCATTAAAATCTGATATTAATTCTTTATTGACGGTTGGGGCTGAACCGGATTAGGCCCATTTGCGGAGACAGCTAATAGGGTCATGAGAGGGAGAGCGAATAGTAAGAGAGCCCGTGACTGAGTTTTCACTGGATATTTTGTTCGAGTCGTATCTCCCGTGAGTGTGGACCCTAACAACAAGACAAATCCCTCGGTACATTTATGCAATCTTTCTCCAAAAGTTTCACCTTTTATCTTTCCACATTTGCCCTTCTTCTCCCTTTTTCTCTTCTTCACGTTGGGTTGGGTGTTTTCACTTTTCCCCTTGTCTTTTTTGCTATTTTATCTTTTATTTTTGTTTTGGTATTGAAGTTCATCATTTACTTTTAAATCTTTAAACTATTGTAATAACCTAGTTCGAATCAAAATGGCTTGATTAAATTAAAAATAAAAATAAAAATAAAAAACTATTTTGTAAATTTTGTAGCATTAGTCTCACCCATTTTTAAAATCCATAGTATTTATTGCTATAACATTTCAAGTTCACATTACTAATAAATTTTTGATAATATTTAGCGTCAATTGACATTATTTTAAAAATAATTAGGTGAGATCATGATCTATATATGTCTTTAAATAATTTATATATTAATGTAATACGATATTATTTATCAATTAATATAACAAGTGAGAAAAATGAGTAACAAAGCTAAATAGCCCAACTTAACTTAATAGCAAGGGTTCACATGCTAAACTTCATTGGTATGTTTCTCGAAATATTTGCTCTCCTTTTGAATTATTATACTTTTATTTAAGTAGATGTTGAGACATTGTTAGCAACATAATTAAATATAATCAATTTTATAACAAAATAAAAGAGAAAGAAAAGATAACTCACAAAAATTATAAAGCTCAAAATTGTTTTTTTTTTTTTCCGTAAAAAAAAATGCTAAATAAAAATTAGCCATAAAAACTTGAGCAATTTATTATTTATAAAAACACATAAAGTAGATCATAATTTGTGTTTTATAACATAAGCCAATGCTACCATCAAACATTAATTTCTTTCCTTATTCTATTAAAGTTACTTTAATAAAGTATAATTATGAAACATAAAAATAAAATAAAGAATAAAAAAGAAAAAGGCAATAAATGCAGTTGATAAATGACAAGAATATAACACTTTTTGTAAATAAAAAAAAGTGATAAATATTGCTGTAATTATTTTTATTATAGTCATAATAAAAATATATAAATTATTTATTTTATTTTTATAATTAATTATATTTTAATACTATTAATATTGAATAAAATTATTATTAATAAAAAATTATTATAATAATAAAAAACTAAATTATATCAATATTAACACATAAAGAAAGTGGTAAAAAAGTTTTAGATAAGAAAAAGAAGAAAAGAACGAAATAGTCAAGTGGTCCTACAATTGGAAGTTAAGGTTAATTTGGTAAAAGCGAGATCAAGCCGTGGGGGAGGAACTGGTCGTTGGGTTGACGTCGAAATCAAAGGCCTTTTTTCTGGCAAATTGCGCCATTTATATTAACAAAAGAAAATAATAATGATAGTAAAGGAATTGGAAAATATTGGAAAAGGAAATTACAAAACAAAACAAAGAAATAGAACTTCTTCGTCTTCTTCCAATGTAACGTTCATATCCACCAGTTATTTCTCTCTCTTTCATATACACATTATATATACAGTTTACACTGACTTTCTTAGAGCTCGGTTCAATGAGTGAAGCCATTGCTCTGCAGAATATCTCCGATTCGGCAATCGATTTTGAGTCACCCGAGAAGGTAGCTTTTTTATGTTCGATTTTCGAAATTTTGGCTTATGGAGCTGTGAATTGCTCTTTTTTTTCTTTTTTTTTTTTTATGTGAGAATTTAATATATCTTTGCTTTAATTTCGGTTGCATTTTAGTTTTGAGCTGCATTTCACTGTTTTTTCCGGTTTCGAGCTGACCCATTTGATTGCTAGAAAAATTGGGCGTAAAATAATTTTATTATTGAAATCGACAATTTAATAGAAACAAAGTAGTATTGTTGTACAATGGCTTTTAGGTGAAGATTGGGTCTTTGATTTTACTACCCATAACAAGTGGGCAAACGAAAAATGTAACCTTTATTTTCTGTCGCGGTGTCACCTTCCTAAGGGTAAATCCGTTTATAGGAGAAAAGCATGATTTTATAGAGGCTTACTGTGATTCATTATGCTTCCTAAAACTCTTGCTGTCTTGGAGTGAAACGTCTGGCAAAAGTTGTAGCTGAATATCTCACAAACCTTAAGAGAAGCCCTATAAACTCCTAGTCTAGGGTAGTGAAATGTCTGGGAAAAGTTAAAATGATTTTCACGAGAAGGCTTATGTTTCTTTATAGATTTAGAGGTAGCTCCTTTAAAATTTTGTTAATCATGTTGAACTCACATGTCTTGTGTTATTGAGTCTATGCTTGTATCCTTCTTTATAGATTTAGAGGTAGTTCCTTTAAAATTTTGTTAATCATGTTGAACTCACATGTCTTAACTATGAAGTCAGTTCCGGATGATCCTTGGCATGACGTGTACTGAATGAGTGCGTGAGTATTTGTAGTTGCAAGCATGTATTTGGTCATTCTCATCTTGCTAAAAGTAGTCTTAATTTGTCATTGGGTGTGGCATTGCATGAATTCAATTCATTAACTAGCAGCAGGGGAAATCATTCATCAAGGGAATTATGGATGGAAGTTGCACTCTACCTATCAACTTCTCAAGTTTGGAGTTACCAAAACCACGTTTTGATGAGATCAATCAACATTGCTCAGTAGGTAAATGGACTTCTTTATTTACACAAATAGGTATTCTTATGGACATAAACAATGTAAATGGTTAAATAAGTTTTAGTTTCAGATGTGCTGCCTATTCTTTTTGAGGAGGCTCCATTTTCAGCAAGATTGAAATATTCCTTGGATAACTCACGTGTAAGTTCCTCTCTGTATTGCTATTTTCTTTGTTAAGCAAGATTGAAATGTTTTTATTCTTTTTTGTTGTTTACTTTGTGGATTCTATGGCTCTGTTTTGAATTTGATGCCCATCACCCCTTTATTTTATAGATATCTACCTAGTGAAAGACATCTGCTTGTTCTTCAAAAACTCAATACTTCAGCACCACCAGATCACTTCGCTTTTGTTATCTTTCATGATTGTCCAATGTGCTACATTAGATCATAACATGACCAAATAATTGCTGCTTTTAGATTTTCTCCAGCACCTTTAGCAAGTTCAGGGCAGAGGAATGAAGTTGATTATTTTTGTTGGTTTTGTTGCTGCTAGTAATATAAATATATCCAACAATTCATTTGATTTCAAAGTTCAAACATGTCATGGTTTCATGAGAACCAGATTACACTGTCACGGAACCGTGGATATTTTTTGAAATGGTCTCAAATTAAGTTCTTTTAACTTCAACGATTCTGTGTTTCAAAAGTAGAACTCATAAATATAATAATGTTTTGATGCTTATATATTGTAAACATTCCAGCAGGCCCAAGATGTCTACAGCATTTCAGTGTTGCCTGAGGAAGATGACAATCTACAATATGCTTCGCAGTTGGCTTTCTTAAGCTTTGTGGAAGTTCCTAATCCCACTAAAGACCAGATGTGCATGGATGAACAATTGATCTGTCAAGACTGCGTCGATCTAGAAAAGAACAGTGCAGACAATTACTCCCCGTGCATTGTTGAGGTCAATGTTGAAAAGGAAGGTCTTCAGCAACCTGTATTTAATGATGAATCTGCTGAAAGTTTGAAAAGTGAGAGCATCCTGAACGTAAGTTAACCCTAAGTATTATTAATAGAAGCTACAAATCAACCATAAGAAATCAACAAAACACACCACACAGACAGTCATAAATCATTTTTACTCAACTATTGACAAACTGATGGGAATTCTCTGGACTACTTTATTAAATGTTTCTAATCTTAGCATGTGGTGGCTTACAGCACTTGCAGAAGGTGCTGCAGAGACAGGCCAGCCTAAAACTTGGTGGAAAGCTTATGCAACTCTTAATGAATCTTGGCACATCAAGAGGTATGTAAGCATTTCTATGATATCTGTTTGTAAAGAGTCCCTGCAATTTGAAGTTTAACTATTTGAAGCAGTAGAACTTTTGCTAATAACGTTCCATGTACTTACTCACTATAAGTGTCAAATACATTGATTTCGGTTATGTGTGCTGAGCATAACAGCTTGGCTACAAGATGAAAGCCTGATAAAATTTTGTACTTTCCTTTCCAGCAGCTTACCCATCTCTATACATGGTCTTGATAATCCCTTTGCCGATAAAACTTAGTAAAAAAAAACCAAACTTTAAAGTCTTTAGGTGATGTTTGGTTCGCTGAATGTAAAAGTAATGGGAATAGTAATTATAATAGAATTGAATGTAAAGAAAATAGTATTACGATTACAATGTTTGTTTAAGCAGTGTAATCAAAATAAATAATAATATTAAAATAAATATTATAAAATTATAAATGAAATAAAATTAAAAAATAAAATTTTATTATTATTAAAAGAGATAGAATGAGAAAAAAATTATAAATGATTATACAAATTGTGATAAAAATAGATATGACTGAAGGTATAATGAGGATAACAGAGGGCTGCAGGCGTAATGAGGATTACTGCTGCTACTATTGTAATCCCTTTACATTCCATTACAGAGTATAGTCAAACAAAACACAGTAATACCCTGAATAATTTTCATTACGATTACGATTACTGTCAACCAAATATGCCTTTATGTATTTTAGTCTACAAAACAAATGCAATTTTAAGACAGCTATATACAAAATCCCGATTCATCATTACAAAAGATGCCCCCTTCGTTGTATGACTTGCATATTGCATATCTCATCACTGTCCCCGAAAAAAAAAAAGTGCTGTTATTTTGAGGAACTTAGCAGAAACTTTTATTTAAAGCTTGGATATATTATTGATATCTATTTTCCAAATTATTTCAATTCAATCAACACTTAATAAACAATGTGCACTGTCATATTGCCTACAGATAAAACAGTGACTGAGAGAGTTCATGACACACCTAGTAGATGGAGACGATACAAACGTGTAGCATCATTTGATTCGAGGAAAATTGTTCTCCTATTCTCAATCTTGTAAGCTCTAGATTGATCAAATTGAATACAGTTACAAATTCAGTTTGTGAAATTTATTGTATTTTACTTGTTAGTTTAAAATTTTGAATAAAGTAATGAACTCAAAATTAATTGACTGAATAAGCAAGGGTGTTCTATGTAAAGTGGGTTTACTTTTGTAAGTCCAACCCTATAAACATACTTATGTAGGGTTGGACTTTGTTTATGTATGCACAACCTTTCCCTTCTTTGAGCTAAACTTATTTGGCTGCTCTATGCTTAGCTCTATTTCTATCCAGTCGTATTTTAGTGATAAGTTCTACAGGAACTGGACGATTCTATTATAGTGTTTCTGAACAAATTCTTGGATAACAAGGGTTTTCTTATTGATGATAGTGATCTCTCTCATTTTGTTTCTTCCTCACCAATACAAATGATTGACTTTTCAATTTTACAGGTCAAGTTTTGGAACGTTGGTACTCATATGTCTCACACTGAGAGTTCGACAGAGTGCTGACAGTTTTATTCATGTCTGAAGATCTTTTTGGTCTGGCCCTCCGATCATATTCACTTATTTTGAAACCATTCCTTGGAAAACTATTTTTACTTAACTGCTTATGTGTAAATATTACGCTACTTGTAATAGTATTTTTCTTCTGAAAATATTGATACTTATATAGTTATATTGATGGAATACTAATATCTTTTTTCATAGTTTTCGCATAATAAGTATCATTCAACCTTATTATGGCAATATGGTCTTTGCATAGTTGCATCTAGCAGCCCATTTAATTTTTACTCCTAACAAGCAGACGTATACAATTTCAAAATTTTCTTATATATTTGGTTAAACTATATTATTAGCTCCTAAATTTTTACTAAAATTATATTTAGATCCTTAAACTTTAAAATTTTACAATTTAGTCTCCAAATTTTAAAAAATTTCACCCATAGGTCTCTATACTTTTAAATTTCATAATTTAGCTCCACTTTTAAAAAATCACACATGTTTTAAATTTTTTATTCAAAAATACGTATTGTAGTGCCTAAAATAGAATTTATGTGCGAATTTTTAAAAATTTAAGGCTAAATTGTAGAATTTAAAATTTTAGGAACTTATGTGTGAAATTTTATAAATTTGAGAATTTAATTGTAGAATTTTAAGTTTAAAAACTTAAGTATAAATTTAATGAAAGTTTGAGAACTAATAGAGTAATTAAGCCTATATATTTTTAAGGCTAAGAAAATGTGTAAACCAATTAAATTTTCAAAAACATTCTTAACAAAGTAGTGAAAGTAAAGCTTAGAGACTTGTTAGGAATTCCATGTAGTAAGAAAATAACTTGAGGAAATCAATTTGTGGCTTTGAAACATTTTACAAATTAGTTAGTTTGATTGGAATATGGATGGATGCTTTGAATTTGATAGAATAGATAGGGAAAGGGAAAGATAGTAGGGAGACACGGGCTTTCTTGATTAGGTTGCCCTCAAATGTCAACCCCCTGGAGAAGCTTGGGTTGAAAGTTCTTTAAGCTGAAACCGGCCATGAACATGGCAAATCCAACCCAGAGGCGAATGTACATGAATGTGAAAAAGGGCACGTGTTTTATCTCAACTTTGATAAAATTTTAGATGTAATATTTATTAAATTATAGACAAATTATATGTATAATTATGACTGCTATACTTAAATTTAAACAATTTTAACTTTTAATATTTAATAAATACAAATTCAATAATTTATACATATTTTCATTAAAATGATATACATTTAATATCTTTTTTTTAATTAAAAATAAATATTAATCGAAAAGTATCAAATATTGTTTTTTTTACTGTGGACATGGTGTCCTTGCGAAATATACATTATAAATTCACCACCGACCCAACCTAACACTATCCCTTGTGAAAAGGGTTGGTTTAAGTTAATCGGGTTGTAAGAAAGTACAACAAAAATCCATCTCAAAGAAAGATTTTGATGGAATACTCACAAACTTGAAAATTGAAGCTTGTGAAGAAAAATCAAACAAGATTCATATCTCAATAACAACCTTAAATAATTCAAACATTACACCCTTGTCTACCTATTACACAGATTTTGTACAGGACAAAAAGAGGCTAAATATGACCAGCGCTTTGGTATGGTTGGATATGGCTAGGGAAGGCAGCCATTGAATTTCTTTAGAACAGGAAAGGCCGGAGAAAATAAACATGACAGCTCCTAAGGAAAGCGCCATAGATGAATGGGTGCAAGCAGTTTGATACATAATTATAAGGGAATAACTCTAGGAAAGAAAGGGGAAGATGAAGAGAAGCAACGCATCAAAAAAAGTTTATTTTACAAATTCTGCTGGATACATATAAAATAATATAGATAGCAAATTAAATCAAACCTCAACTAGTAGCATGTTGGATGATTGATCTCTATATAACATACAGATTCAAAATTTGAGTATCATTGCATTTGTGTTTTGCAAAACATCATAATCAAGTGACCAGGTTAAGTTACGTGGGTTTTTAACTTTCAAATAGACACCAAGCCATTTAAGTTTGGGGGTTTGTTAGATAATGGGCCGAACTAACCATAAACTCATCAAATTCAACCAATTCGAGCTGGGTTGATTTTAATGAGTTGGACAAATTAGTTTGATTTTTGTCTGTCCTTAAAAGTTAGTGCATTGAGTCCTTTTGCAACTTTTTTCTACTCTTCTCCGATGATTTCAAGTCACATATTGGCACCACAAAAAAGTTAGGAAAAGAAGTTGCAAAAATAAAAATTTGTTGCTTCTTTTAACAGAATTATTACTTAACTTTCCTTTTCCTATAAATACTCGAAAACAGAGGGAAAATATAAATCTTTAAAGATTTCATCAGTCCATGAGAAAAGTTGGTATCACAAGAATCATATCAGCCAAATTTTTTCTTGTCCTAACTGAATTTTTTTTTTACTCTCTAAACAAATAAATATCCTAGCATGCACAACCTCCTCCTTGCTGCTCTGATTGTGATGAATTGACTGTGGGCTTGAGGTTTACATCGACCATGTCTTCTTGTTTTGTGGAAGAAAGGGTTTCCATCCCTGGCAATGCAGCAGCAATCTTCCTGAAGAGTGGCTGCAATTTACAACCGGAAACAAAATTTTATAATTGAGAAAAGATATAATTTCATTATGGAGGATATCAGATAATTTGCTAAAAGGTTGTGAGGGACTCAAAGATTTTAGAACGAGAATTAAATAATCTAGCAAAGATAGTCATTACTATTTCAATAACGCCCGGCACACATTTGATATCAGGTTCCCGTGGTTGAGAACATATGAAGGATCTCAGAAGTTATATATTTGTTACCTTGATATTAAATCCTGCCTTTGCACTAGTTTCTATGAACATAACTCCAAATTCACGGGACTTGGCCTCTCCTTCCTCTATGGATACTTGCCTGCTCAGTGAACAGAACAGAACGAAATTCATCAGAAGAAAATGATGATAACAGAAAACATCTTTACTAGCTGGGGAAATCCTTATAAATGTTAAATAACTGCCAATAACCATATTCGCTTGATAAATTGCATGCTGATCAAATAGGATCTTGTACTAGGGGACACGAAAATTGAGGATCTGGTGTGTGTCTTAATGATGAAACATGACAGGTAAAGCATACTGACTTACAAAGGGAACCGATCCCTCTCTTGTTAATAATCAATGGGTTAAAGTCTAAACACTCACAGAAAGAGCAATGGATGATTATCTCCTAACACGAGAAACAGATTGAAAAAGGCAAGACAAATTATTTCTGCATTAAGGAGAGTAAGGGTGGGTTCTTTATAGTTAACTACTCACCTTTTATCAACAAGATCAGTTTTGTTTCCTACGAGGACAATAATGACATCAGTACCACGTTCTGTACGTACTTCCTCAATCCACTTATTGGTGTTTAGGAATGATTGCCTGTCTGCATGATGGTAGTTCATTTAGAAATTAAGTATATTAATC
The DNA here is from genome assembly GCA_029378325.1 of Elaeagnus macrophylla. NCBI lineage: Eukaryota > Viridiplantae > Streptophyta > Magnoliopsida > Rosales > Elaeagnaceae > Elaeagnus > Elaeagnus macrophylla. The sequence goes on from CM055653.1 coordinate 11,532,713, forward strand.
GAATACATAAATCTCAATTTACTTCAAGAAACAATGGTGGAATCAGTGATTATAAAAGCGTGTCCACATTCTTTTCACATAATGCTCAACCATTTATTTTGTCTTTTGTACTACCAATAGCAGTAAAAATATGGACGAAAGGAGCTAAAGTCATGTATTGTTACAGAAGAGCTTTTTATTTCTTCTTTTGATTGCTTGAATCAACTTACTTTGGTAGACGAGAGCTGCAAGGAGGCCTAAATATAATGCCAAATGAACCAATTGTAAAGCTACGTTACTTACTAGCTACATCATAAACGATCACTGCAACAGAAGAATCCCTGATATAACTTGGAATGAGACTTCGAAATCTTTCTTGTCCAGCTGTATCCCTGGAAAATTGGAGCGTAACATTTTAGAGTCCTGATGTCATTAGAAAAAGGAAAATAGGAACAAAGGGATGTCTAAGCATAAATAAACTAACAAAGACATATCAAGTTTGTTATAAGTTGCAAAGAATCATTTACAAAATGATCGCTACAATAAAAAGAGTAATTATTTATGGCATAGTTTTTCTTGAACATGCTAGGTCCTAGAGACAGATGTTCAAGCATCTCTAATATCTAATTCAAGAAGGAACACCCGACCAAGTATGTGATTGAAGAGAAAGTTATAATAAACAAGAACCGAAAGATTAACAAGAAAGCCAGCAACCTACCAGAGCTGCAAACGAACTGTTCGATCTTCAAGGTACATTGTTTTTGACAAAAAATCAATTCCAATGGTAGCCTGAGCTTCAACAAGAGAAAAGTTAGTAAAATTCTTGGTAGCATCCTATAAATTGGCTTAAAACTTAAAATTAGATAGTTAAAAATGTTAAATTACATAATACGTACACTAAGAAAAGTTAAAAATGTTAAATTACGTAATACGTACACTAAGAAAACTGTACATACGCAGCTCGCATATTTGCAATCTATAATAAGGATGAATGTCTATAGCACTATTTTATGTAATCAAAACTTGTACAGCAAACTGTGTACTTTTTTTTTTAAAAACACAGATCACTGTGTCATCTAAACCTTTTTTCCCACTCAGGAATTGCAATATCTTATGATGTCTCTTTAAATCAGCTAAACAAAATTTTTTATAAAGCATACTTTGAAAGTTTTCTGAATGATTTGGGGTACTAACTAAGAATATAAGCCATTCAAACAACCCAAACAACACTGTAACCTATACCATCTTGACCAAGGAGATATCTATGAATATTCAACGTTGAATTATAGCTCAATAAAGGTTCAATTAACACAAAAGTTTGTTATAAAAACCAGAAACAAAGGAAAGAGCACCGAAGAAATTCAAGATCTATCATTTCTAAAAATCAAATAGATAATTTTTTTCACAATATTTTATATCTGACATTATTTATAAATGTGACCAGCAGCAAAAACCAGATAGGGAATTAAAGCAACAAACAATGCGTTATGTTTATGATCAATGGAGATCAGATACAAAGAAAGGTTCTAAAATTGAATTGAAATCTAAGAAATACCTGATATGTGGTATCGAATTTATCGTACATGAAACGAGTGATGATACTGGTTTTGCCTACCGATTGATCGCCGAGAAAAACCAGTTTGTATTTGGCCAGAGGGGACACAGTTGCCATTTCTCTGTGATTCGTTTAGGTTTTCTTTTTTATTTTTCAGAATGTACCAATGGAAATTGGATCTGAATCTCAGAGAAAAACTCTGCTACTGCTAATGTGTAGAGAGATGGGGAGAAAAAAAGGAGCAAACGGTTTTTCTTCGAGAGTTTAGATTTCGTCATTTATATATGGAGAATAAACCGCCAACCACGACGAAGACGGCAAAAAGTCAATATCTTTGAACTTACTTTTTTTTTTTTTTTATGTATATATATAATATAAAAAAAATAAAAACTTATTTTCCTGCCCTTCCTTTCGCCTAAAATTCCTTTCACATTCTATCGAGTTTTTAATTTTAATTTTCTTTTAGATCAAACCCTAATGCGACAGTTTTGCACTTAGTTCTTTGTTATTTTGTGAGAAATTTAATCCAATTATTTTAAAAAGTGAAACACATAAGAGCTATCTTATTAGTTGAATAATTTATATGAATTTTCTGTAATCAGTCTAATCACCAATGTTTAGCTATTCAAAACAACAAACATTCTGTGAAAGTCCATAAAATCTGCCCAATTTACACATTATTTCTCTCTGAAAATATAGTTTTTAACTAATCTATATGGATCATGAATTGATGATTAACAAGATTTAACTAATTTATATAATCTTACTGAATTTTGCTTATAATCATCTAAGTGAATTTAGATAAATTATCAATGTATGAAAACATTGCCTTTTATTTCTATCCCTTTGGATAACAAGTTTCATAGTCAGATACCTAATTTCTTGCCATCTAGTTTGGAAGAATTTCTTGTCTGCATTTGTACCATTCCATGAAATTATTTTTCAATTAAGCCTCCATTAACGAAATAGCAGCAATCTACATCAATATAACATCAACACAAAATCAGAAACTTCGACAAAATAAAATAAAAAAAGAATCCATAGAGAAAGGGTGGCTATCCATTCAGCCCAAGTCCTGCCTGACCTGGGTGGCTGGGTCTTCCAATTTGTCCGATGTTCTACCATTGAAAACATTAAAGTACATGCATGTCTCTAGATGACATCTAACTTACTTCCACCTGATTTCTTGTTACATATCACATGCTAAATCTATAAATAAGTTAACATGAATTTGGGACACAAAGATTAAGGTAAGGGATCCTGCAGCAAATTACCAATAAGACTCTTCATTAACGGAACTATTTAATCCATGCAAAGTAAAAGTTCATGCAGCTGTTCTTATTTCAACGAGCCCAATTTTCTGATAATGCAGACCATCCCTTTATCTGTTTATCACTTGATGGAAACAAGAGATTAGGAGAGAATTATGCATTCTTTTCATCTGCTGCTTTCATTTAACAGCAATCAAATTTCCGCTTCATTGTCACTTTCACCCCCAAACATCGCAGCCATTTTCAGTGCTAGCTTTGCAGCTGTTTCTCTCCTCTGAAAATCAGGCATTAATCTCAAATTGTCCCGTACATTCCCTATCTCAGACATTAACTTATCCAAATCCTCAAAGTCAAAAGGTGAACTCTCATCTTGTCTCCTCTCTTGGTCAGGCTCTTCTAAACATGTCATACCACCCTTGTTAGTTTCATCATGCAACACAGTCACCGACGTTGAAGGCTGCATCTCTTCTGTACCACATCTACTCCCATTCTCTTGGCTTGACTTTGAAGTAGGGTGACAGTCTGCAGGCAATCCCTCTGTATTGGAGGCCAAATTAACGTGACTTGCAGAAACCCATTGAGTATCTCCATCATCCCACCGTTCGACAGACCCAGCAGATAAGATTTCATAGTCAAATTCATAATCTGATTCTTCTTCTGACACATCTGATAAGAGAAGACAAAATTTAACATCCAAAATATGAATGAAGTATTAAGCAAAATTTAGAAGGCTTATAAGACCTTTTTCAAGTAATGATGGCCCAGAAATTTTATCTCCAGATTTTAAAATCATTCCAGGCCACATGTGAGCCGAGAGAGCACCAAATAGACGCTCAACTCCTTGTAAGTCTCCATCAACTGATAAACCTGTACCCAAAAAAATCTTTATCTCATTGATGCAGTGCTAAATGAATATGAAAGAAGACGTAATATGTATTGTGATTAACATATTTGATGTGCCATTTTTCACTACAAAGTTCCAATCAAGGCATGAAAAAGTTGTTTCCACCTGATACCCTTCTTATCTCAGAAAACCAACATGCAAAATTTACACACTCCATCCTGAAGGTTCAATATCTTGAGATCAATTGGTGTATGTAAGCTATGCTTTTCACCTTAAACTACATGGGGGAAGCTATAATGAAAATAGTTTCTCCATGTTATTTTTAATAGTCCCTCCACGTTTTTCTACAGCTAAGCATCCTTTATGTCCAACTACAGTCTCAAGAACAAAGGTTGGAGTGGCCACCACGAAACTGAATTTTTATTTATTTATTCTAGCTTGGGCAAAGAAATAAATACAGATGAATGATTATAAGCAAGTTTGTCCAAATACTGATAAATACTGATGAATGATTATAAGCAAGTTCGTCCAAATTTTTAAGCATTTATGACTAAAACATCTGCATCCGAGAAAAAACTGGTACAGTTTAACTACATCTGAAAAAGTTGCTGAAAGGACAATGGAAGGCAGAGTTATCTTACATTTGTCAAAGTCAACATTAGAAGCACATGCTTCAATGTACTCAATGTTACACTCAGCACACCATTCCAGACAAGACCTCCTGACCTCCCATGATGGTCCATCATCACCCAGTAAACTACTTCCTTCAGTTTCAGAAATTCCATAGTCGGCAAGCTCCAGATCAGAGACAGATGAGGAGTCTCCAAGTTTAAGGAGGCGTCTTCTGTACTCAGAATGAACTGGATGACCAGGAACAAGATCTACTTTATTCCCCACACATAATAATATCTCATACCTTTGAAGATCATTGGAAGAAACCCAATCCTGAAGTGCAACAAGAGATGGAGGCTGTGCATGATTTTGAAAGAGAACCATGCAACCATTCATGAGAAACATAGGAAACAGTACCAATACATAGCTGATTATGAAATCAAAACTAACAAGAGAACAATGTAGAAAGGTACAATGGTATAAAACTAACATTGTTCAGATCAAAGACCATAACCAGGGCAACCAACTGGTTATGTATTGGAAGAGTTGCATCTGAGAATCCTTCATTGAGATGAGACACGCATATGGAAACATCAGCTTTGTAGTACTTAGTGTTGATTGTCCAGCTGCAATTGAGCAAGATGTGAGAAGAGTACAAGTTGTAACTTGTAATTTGTATAATATATAGAATCATGCCTAATGGCCCTTGTCTTACAGAAACCTACCCATGAAGCACTCGGGATTCTGAATCAGATGTATCTTCAAAGTCGACAGAGACTAGTCCTACAATTAAAACGTGCTTTCAATTATTCAGAAGATATTGACATCTAGCTATGAATGTTTACAACATACATGGTTAGTACCTATCTTTTTTCTCTTTTCGTTTGATTACAAAGGTTACATCTATGTCTATATCATAAGTGTAAATAAAATATGAAGACTTTTCCTTTCTCTCTTTCTGCTTAAAATGGCCAATTGTAGAACCTACATCTTCAAATAATCGTATAAGAAAGCAGCATAGAAAGAGAGAAAGAGACATACGGGAGACGAGAGTGCGTTTGCCAACGTTAGAGGACCCAATGAAGCATATGCCTGGCCTCATCTCCAGGGATTGGCCTTCTCCTTCCATTCTTCTTCACTAAAAATCACCTATCAAACCAGAAGTCTTAGTATGATGACCTCAAATATCAAGCTAGTCTTAACTCTTAGCCAACCAACAGACAAATTAGATACATACGAAATTATAAAAAATCATAACAAAATTGGGCAACTAACAAGATCAAAAAAATTGTGATCTAAAAAATCTGGATTTCTTGAAATAAATAAATATGTTATCAGACCATGTAAAATACACTCCTAACAGATAAAACACTATTGGTCATCAGCCGCCAACCAATAAACACTAATTTTCTCTTCACCATTTCTCATTTATGGAAATGTTTGAGGGCATAAACTCATTCCAACTAGTTCTTACTAAACTAAGATACCAAATTCCACTTGTAAGACTTTTCTTCTTCTTTTAATCTAATCCAACACGGCTCAAGATTTTGAGATGCCATAGGCCACAGTTAAAAATGAAATCCAACTGAAATTTATTGAAAAATTGATAATAACACATTTGAATGATTCAAAGATACACATAAAAGCATCATATCAGATCATAAAACTTGCTAATATCACATATAACATACAGACAAGGTAGGCAATTTTATGCATTAAGGATAAAACTGAAACCCATTAAATCAAGACGATACGACAGAGCCCAGTTACATAGATTACCTATTACTAAACAGAATAATTGAAGGGCAAAAGAGTGGAAGAGTGGACTATGAGGACCATTGGCTTATTAAATGGTCAGTGGCAATGGAGCTGGATGATGCTTGACGGCCGGCGGCAATGGAGCTGATGAATACTAGACGGCCGGCAGTGGTTTGGAAAGGGTAGAATGAGATTAGGGTTAGTGGAAGCGAATGGATTTGGGCTTTTGATTTTTTTTTTTTTTTTGACGATTTAGCCTTTTAGGTTTCCAACTTTCCTTTTTTTTTTTTTTTCTTTTGGTAAATGTTTTACCACGTTTTCTTAAATTGGTTGATTGATTTGATTTGATAATAATCTACTGGAATTCGCAATTTTTCATGCCACAAAATAATGTTGATGCAGCATTATTTTAGCATAAAACACGTGACTAATTTCATACATAATAATTATAACCTCCCAACTTTTCTCAATATTATACTTTATTTTCTTAATTTTATTTTGTTAAATTTCTAACATTTTAATTTTATCAAATTAAAATTAAAATTTTATAAAACTAAATTATAATTAAAATTTTATTTAAATATATTTATTAAATTAATATAATAACTTATAAAAAAATTAATAAGGTGAAGAGCCAAAATAATCCCTTTGTTTATGCAATAGGTGTCATTTAGTCACCTAATTTATAAAATGTATTTTTAAGTCCATTTGTTTATGAAAAATATGTTTTGAAGTCTCCTTACTTATAAAAAAAAGGTGTCAGGTAATAAACAAATTAATTTTTTAGCCAATTTTTCGTTAAATTTAACAGAATAATGCATATGTCACATCCATGTTTATATTTTTTGATAGATATATATCAAATTAAAATTTTTATTGTTTAATTTGTGATTTTAGATATTAAACAATGAAAATTCTATTTAAATTTTATTAAATTCGATCAAATTTAAATAAAATTTTTATTATCTAAGTTGTGACTTTAAATATTAGACAATTAAAATTTTATTTAAATTTTATTAAAAATTATATTTAAATTACATTGAAAATTTTATTTAAGTTTTTTTTAAATTAAAAAAATTGAGTAATTTTTTAATTAAATATTAATTTTTTTACGTATATATATCAAAAAATATAAATATTCATGTGACACATCTACTATTCCGTTAGATTTAAAAGAAAATTGGATGGATTAACTTTATCTTTGCTAGACGCATTTTTTACAAGTAAAGGGACTTAAAAACATATTTTTAAAATCAAATAAATTTAAAAAACACATTTTATAACCTAAATGACTAAATGCCACTTTTTATAAAATAAAAGACCATTATGATACTTTTTCCAAATTAATATAGTTAAATTTCAACCTAATTTTAAAATTTATATTAAATTTTTTATTTACAAATGAAATATACCAAATCTTAAAGAAAAAAAAAAAACTAATTAACTAAAGTATAGAATTAACAAAAGTTAAAAAATTATATATGTTATTACGTCTTATCATTATTTTACTCAATAACTATACACGAAAATCATATTATGCAAATAATTTAATAAATATTTTTTTAAATAATATATTTTAGTGACTAATTTTTGAATTAATTGACACGTGAATACGATACAAATTCTACTCGAACATAATGAGTCAAATATGAATATGAAACGATTATAAATGAGTTTACATGATATAACACATTTATTGAATAAATCAATACGAAATATGTTAAAAGAAATGATTTGTTTCCCTTAATTTTAACGATTCTATTATTCAAGCAAATTTCCACATAGATATCTAAATTATTAAAATAAGTAATTTAGTATTCAAATTTTTAAAAATATATATATAAATTCATAAACTTTTAAATCATATTTTAATATTTATAATTTTTAAAAATATTTGTGATTTTAAAATTTTAGAATAAATATGTATCCACTTAAACTTTTAAATCACACTTTAATATTTAAAATTTTGAAAATTTATACACAAATTTTAGCTTGATTATTATAAGATATTTGTGATTTTAAAGTTTTAGAATATATATATATATATATATATATATATTAAAAAAAATTATATATTTTTAAAATTTAAAGATTTGCATAAAAAAATTTACAAAGTAAATTATATGTTTTATAAATTTAAAATCTAAATCTAAATTTAGTTAAAATTTAAAAATGAATGATATAATTTAGTTTTAATAGTATTTAATTTTGAGGTTATATGTTTTATAAATTTAAAATTTAAATATAAATTCAATTAAAATTTAAAAATGAATAATATAGTTTAGTTTTAATAGTATTTAACTTTGAGGGTTTTACGGGCCCATTTAATTGTACTCAATTTTAAATTGTTGTAAAATGTATCTTTTTTCTTTAATTTTGTAAGAAAATATAATATAAAATTTGAAAATAATTGTATTATTTTTAAATGAATAAAAAAGTTTATAAAGAACCTATATTTATAGTACAATATTCATAATAAAAAGAAAATAAAATCTACTAAATTTTTAATAATCAAGCTAAAAAAATATAAATTTAATAATTAATAAATATCTAATATCTCATTAGGAAGATATTTTCAAAAAATTTAGGATTTCAACACTTATAATTTTGTTGAAAAAGTTCTTTAATAAATATATCTATTGTTTGCTTTTTTTGGGAACGTAAGTCTTGAAAATGATCCTATTTTTAACATTTTTTTTTATAAAATGTCTATCAACTTTTGTATATTTAATTCAGTCATGTTGAACTGGATTGAGAGAGATGTTGATAGCAGTTTTATTATCACAATACGCTAATGCACAAATTTTAATTGATTGCAAGTACAAGAGTCACCTATAGCAATTGACAGGTTACAACAATGTCAATCTCTCAAGGAATTAACAGGTGTTTTAAAACGTTACTTATTTTTTTATTTAATTAAACAAACAATCATAAAACATTATAACAATTGTCAGTTGATAAAAAAGATTATAAATTCTAAATTAGCTAAACAGCTAAAACAATTATTAGTAAATGAGATCACAGCCAAAGTAAGGATAATTGATATATATGAGAATGTTAGTTTGTTATCCCAACGAATTAAACAATTCAATTAAAATTTAAATTTATTGTTTTTTCATTAAACATAAAAAATCTCAAATTAATGAAATTTTTTACCTATAATTAATTGATTAACTTATTTGATTCGAATTGTTAATTAATTAATTGAAATTAGCTCAAAAAAATATTATAACCACCTAACTAAAATACAAATAATGCAATTAAATTAAACTCTTATTTATAATGCACAACCAAGCAAAGAAAGCATTTACAATGCCTAATTCTAACACATTTTCTTTAACTATAAATTTACACTTGGCCCATCATTAATTTATGAGAAAAGTGTCATGGAGGTCCTTCAGATTATGTCATGTGTGTCATTTGGTCCCTTAGATTATAAGTGGTGTCATTTGGTCCCTTAGTTTTAGAAAAATGGGCCAATTAAGGACAAAACACATGATTTTAATGATTTTTTAATTAAAATATTATTTTTTAAATTAATATTTTAATATCATAAACATTAAAATAATACAATTTTTCATTAATTGACCTCTTAAAAAATAATATTTTAATTAAAAAATCATTAAAATAATGTGTTTTATCCTTAATTGGCCCCTTTTTTCTAAAACTAAGGGACCAAATGACACCACTTATAAACTAAGGGACCAAATGATACACATGACATAATCTAAGAGACTTCTATGGCCCGCTCCCTTAATTTATAATCAAAGATACTAAGAATATGAACAAGAAATAAATTAAAAACTCATATTTAATCAAATTACAAAATTGCTCTTCCAATTATTGAAAGCACTACTAATCTCTCATTTATATAAATTAACTAATCATAATCAAATTAGTTTCAATCAATTTAGTCATGAGAGACGAACTCAAAATTTTATAGAATAAATAAATATAATAATAAAAATATTTATATTGCTCTCCTAATTTTAAATCCTTGAAGTTGGTGGGTCTTTTTTTTCAATTCCTTGGAATATCTTCAACAATGAAAGATCTTATCTAGTTTTTTTGGTGCATTTTGAGTGAAAATCTCAGCTGCTGCAGCTGCTAAGAGTTGGAAGTGTTATTGGTTGCTCAAAACTTGTGTTTGTATGTTTTGGGAGTGTCTAGAGTTTCTAAACAATTTTGGGTACGCGAGTTGTAGCATACAAAATTATCCACCACAATGCAAGGCTGAAAATAGAACACATAGTAAAATCCGAGAGCTCTCCATCGTGGCACACAATACTTCTTGTCTTGGTGCGTGTTGAATTTGCATCCCTAGTATAAAATCTAAGAGCGTCTTACCGCGACACAAATTTTCTTGCCACATCTCGCCTTATTGTACATGCCTTATACGTGCCCCTTATATAATGACTGTTTTTTAATGTAAGGCTTATATGCCTTATATGGAATAAAATAATTTATTTTATTGTATTTTTCTAAGTAGTATATGATACGTACAAAGCACAACTTAAATAGAGTTTTACAAGATCAGAAAAAGAAAAAAAATCAAGAATAAAATCCTAACTGATATTTACAAATAATAACAAAATATATCCTATCTAAACTAATTTTTGAATTTCAAATATTCCTAAAATCTCGAGGTTTTAACACTCCCCCTCAAGTTGGTTCATAGATGTTAATTATGTCTAACTTGCTTATAAAATCCTCGAAACTCTGACGTGAAAGTCCTTTGGTGAATATATCTGCAATCTGCTCTTGTGTAGGAACATAGGTCATACATATAATGCCATTCTCAACCTTCTCTTTTATAAAATGTCTGTCAACTTCGACATGCTTAGTTCGATCATGTTGAACTGGATTAAGAGAAATACTAATAGCAGCCTTGTTGTCACAGTATACCTTGAGCGGGGTCTCAGTTTCTACCCGTAGTTCTTCTAAAAGTTTCTTTAACCACAACCCTTCACAAATACCTTGTGCAACTGCCCGGAATTCTGCCTCAGCACTACTTCTGGCTACTACATTTTGTTTTTTACTTCTCCATGTAACAAGGTTGCCCCAAATGAAGGTACAATACCCAGTAGTAGACTTTCTGTCGTCAATCGAACCTGCCCAATCAGCATCTGAAAAAACTTCTATTCTTCTATGTCTTGTTTTTTTAAAGAAGAGTCCTTTGCCAGGAGACCCTTTTAAATATCTAAGAATCCTGTATACTGCTTCTAAGTGGTTTTCTTTTGGAGCATGCATATATTGACTCACCACACTTACAGCAAACGCAATATCAGGCCTTGTATGAGATAAATAAATTAATCTTCCCACCAATCTTTGATACCTCTCCTTTTCTACTGGTTTCTCCTCAACTCTTGTTTTCTTTCCAGTTTCAATTAGAGTGTCACTCGGTTTGCACCCGAGCATACCAGTTTCTTTTAGAAGGTCTAGAACATACTTTCTTTGTGAAACGCTTATACCTTCTTTTGATCTGGCAATTTCCATCCCTAAAAAATAACGCACCTGCCCCAAATCTCTAACTTCAAACTCCGTAGCAATGACATTTTTCAATCTTTCAATCTCAACCAAATTGTCTCCTGTCAAAATGATGTCATCCACATAAACAATTAAAATTATTTTTAATCCTTCTTGGGAATGATTAAAGAATATTGTGTGATCTGACTGACCCTGCTGATAGCCTTGTCCTTTTATCACTCTCGCAAATCGATCAAACCATGCTCGGGGTGACTGTTTGAGTCCATAAAGTGATTTGTTCAGTTTGCATGCCATGTTCTGTTTTCCTTTTTCATAAAAACCTGGTGGTAATGTCATGAAAATCTCTTCGTCTAATACTCCATTGAGAAATGCATTTTTGATGTCCAGTTGTTGGAGAGGCCATTCAAGATTTACTGCTAATGACAATAATACTCGAATAGTATTTAATTTTGCAACTGGAGCAAATGTCTCGGTGTAGTCAACCCCATATGTCTGGATAAATCCTTTTGCAACTAGGCGAGCCTTGTATCGTTCAATAGTCCCATCGACTTTATACTTAACAGTAAAGACCCATTTGCACCCAATTGGCTTCTTGTCTCTTGGTAAATCCACCACATCCCAAGTTCTATTGTTTTTTAGAGCTCGTATTTCTTCCATTACAGCCTCTTTCCATTCAGGAATTTTCCAAGCCTCATCAATATCTTTTGGAACTATGACCCTGTCAAGGTTAGTAGTGAAAGCATGGAATTTGGAAGACAAAGTGTTATACGACACAAATTTAGATATAGGATGAGAAGTACAAGATCGACGTTGTTTTCTGAGTGCAATAGGTAAATCATCAGTAGAACTAGAGGTACCTGAATCAAAGGAGGGCTCAACAAACTCTGGACCATTCATCGGATCAGACTCTCGCAGTGTGTCGAGAGTAAATCTACCTTTGTATTTTGATTTTGGCTTTCTTGAGTATACCTGTATCTCCTTACTAACCTGTAATTCATCTCCCCCTAGGTTTAAATGTTCATCTGTGATAGGTTCTTTAGAGCGAGGTGGTGTGATAGGTTCAGGCTCAGGATGGGAAATAATAGGTTGGTTGGAGATATCGTTTGGAAAAACAAGGTCAAAAGAACAAAACTTCTCTTCAAGATTGACATGTTGCTCCCCCTAAAGAGAAGGTTTAGAAGAATAAAATGGGGTGGATTCAAAAAAGGTGACATCGAGGCTTGTAAAAACAGTTTTGCTAGTGGGATCATAGCATTTGTAACCTTTTTGAGTAGGAGAATAGCCGATAAAGACACACTTACGAGCCCTTGGGTCTAATTTACTACGATCATGGGGGTGGATATGGACAAAGGCTGTACATCCAAATATTTTAAGAGGAAGGTCAGACACAAGACGAGAAGTTGGAAAACAACCTTTCAGCTTTTGTATTGGTGTCTCGAAAGAGATAACCCGACTTGGCATTCGGTTAATAAGAAAAGCAGATGTAAGGACTGCATCTCCCCAAAACAGCTTAGGCATATTGGTAGTAAACATGAGTGCACGGGCAACTTCCAATAAGTGCCTATTTTTTCTTTCAGCAACTCCATTCTGTTGAGGAGTGTAGACACAAGAGGTTTGGTGAATAATACCATTGGTTTGAAGATAATTTCGGAAAGGTTGGTTAAGGTATTCAGTACCATTATCAGTACGTAGAATTTGAATATGTGTCTGAAATTGTGTGCGAATCATAGAATGAAAATTAACAAATATGGATTGAACCTCAGTTTTATCTTTTAAGAGATATACCCAGCATACACGAGTGTGGTCATCAATAAAAGTAATAAACCATTTTGTATGAGTGCAGTTTGGAGATCGGGATGGCCCCCATAAGTCACTGTGGATAAGGGAGAATGGTTTAGAAGGCGTGTATTTCGGTTTTGAAAAAGAGGTACGATGATGTTTAGCAAGTTCACACACTTCACATTGCAAAGGAAATGATTCTTTATTTGGAATAAGTGAAGGAAACAACTGTTTCAAATATTGAAAATTTGGGTGTCCCATTCTAAAGTGCCATAACAGATAATTATTATCCCTAGGGAGAAAAGTAGAATTACAAGTTGCAATTTGATAAGGAACACTCACATTGGCCGGCTCAAAGTAATAAAGGCCACCACTTTCTCTAGCACTGCCAATCGTCTTCTCCGATGATAGGTCCTGAAAGACACAAGAGGAAGAAGTAAAATTAGCAGAACAGTTTGTATGAGCTGTCAATTTGCTGATAGATAATAAGTTACAAGATAATTTTGGGACATGCAAGACGGAATCAAGAGTGATAGAGTCAGATATCTTAATACTCCCTTTTCCAGCAATTGGAGAAAGGGTACCATCTGCAATTTTGACTTTTAAATTTCCAGCACAGGGTGTATATGACGAAAAAAGCAAATAATTGTCAGTCATGTGATCTGACGCACCAGAGTCAATAATCCAAGAGGTTTTGGATGTAGTAAGGAGAGCGGTTGAAAAAGTACCTTTATGATACCATATGGAATAAAATAATTTATTTTATTGTATTTTTCTAAGTAGTATATGATACGTACAAAGCACAACTTAAATAGAGTTTTACAAGATCAGAAAAAGAAATAAAATCAAGAATAAAATCCTAACTGATATTTACAAATAATAACAAAATATATCCTATCTAAACTAATTTTTGAATTTCAAATATTCCTAAAATCTCGAGGTTTCAACACCTTAGCCATTTTTGCTCCATTTTTACTCTCTTTATTCATTTTAATATAATACTCTTCCAAACACCTAATAGCCTACAAAACACACAAATATTCTCCAAAACAAAATAATAAAATAAAACATAAAATAAATACTTAAAAATATAGTAAAATATAAGTTAAAATAATGTTCAACATACACCTTGAATGAGATCGTTGTTTTGATTTGTAGTTCTTTTAGGAATTTTTTCAACCATAACCCTTCATATATCCCTTGTGCAACTACTTGAAATTTAGCTTTGACACTGCTTCTAACGACTATATTATGTTTCTTACTTATCCAAGTTACTAGGTTTTCCTATACCAAAGTGTCGTATTTAGTAGCAGACCTTCTATCTTTCGTCGAACTTAACCAATCTTATCTGTGAAGACTTCTATCTCTTTACCTTCACACTTGAAGAATAGTCATTTTCTTAGAGAACCTTTGAAGTATCTAAGTATTCTGTACACAGCATCCAAGTGAACTTCCTTTGATGAATGTATATGTTGCCTCACCACACTAACTAAAAATTCAATATCAGGTCTTATGTGTGATAGGTAAATTAACTTCCCAATCAGTCTTTGTCAATTGGTTTTTTGCTATCCTCTAGTTTCCTACCTGCTTCAATTGGATGTCAATTGGTTTGTTTTCAAGCATGTCAGTTTCAGTTAAAAGGTTAAGAACATACTTTAGTTGAAAAACCCTAATACCCTTATTCGATCTTATAACCTCCATACCTAAAAAATAACACATTTTTTCAAGTCTCTTACTTCAAACTCAGTGGCTAGAGATTTCTTAAGTCTTGTATCTTAGCTAAATTATCCCCAATCAAGATTAAATCATCAACGTAAATAATTAAAATTGTCTTCAACCTCTTTTTAGATTGTTGGAATAACATAATGTGATTTGATTGTCCTATTGATACCCTTGACTCTTTATTACTTTAACAAATCTATCAAACCATATTATGAGTGGCTATTTGAGATCGTATAGAGACTTCTTGAGTTTGCATGCCACATTCTCCTATCATTGTTTACAAAAATCAAGAGGTAATGTCATGAAAATTTCATCATCTAACTTACCATTAAGAAATGCATTCTTTATGTCAAGTTCTGCTTAATGGATATTATTTTCTACCAATGAGAATTCTTTCTCATTTGCAATAAAAAATTAAATTGGAGAGTCCAGTCTAGGTTTGCTACCAATGACAATAAAAATCAAATTGTATTTAATTTTGT
Organism: Elaeagnus macrophylla; assembly: GCA_029378325.1. Lineage (NCBI taxonomy): Eukaryota > Viridiplantae > Streptophyta > Magnoliopsida > Rosales > Elaeagnaceae > Elaeagnus > Elaeagnus macrophylla. The sequence goes on from CM055653.1 coordinate 11,548,202, forward strand.
TACAGGTGCAAATGTTTTCGTGTAGTGGATAACATAAGTTTGAGTAAATCCTTTGACAACCAGTTATCCTTATATCATTCAATTATCCCATAAGTCTTCTACTTTATTGTGAAAACCCATTTACATCCAACAAATCTTTTTTCTTGTGGTAAATCACCACATCCCAAGTTTTTTTTTTTTTTTTTTTCAAAGCATGCAATTCTTCCATTATCACTTTTCTTCACTTAGGAATCTCCCATGCCTCTCGAATATCCTTTGGAACTTTCATTCTGTCAAGGTTAGAAGTAAAAGTATGAAACCTAGGAGATAAAGTATTATATGACACATATCTTAAGATGAGATGAATGGTACAAGACCGACGTTGTTTTCTAATAACAATAGGTAAATCATCAATAGCAGGTTTAGAGATTATCTGTATTGAAAGTAGACTCTAGAATTATCACTGGATCAAACTCTCTTAGTGTTTCAAGTGTAAGGTTCTTCTTGTATTTTGAGTTTGGTCTCTGTGAATAAACAAGTATCTCATTGTCTTATTGTGTGCCAACATCTCCCCCTGAGTTGAAGTTTATTTATGTTGATGGAACATTAGAAAGATATGATATGGTAGGTTCGGGGTTAGTGTTTGAAGTATATGGTTTAGGGTTAATGTTTAAAATAATAGTTTCAGAAAAGAAAAGATCAAAAGTAAAAAATTGAGCTTCACTTTCGCTCTTTTCCAGAAGGAAAGTTTCTTAGAAGTAAGTTGTATTTTCAAAAAAATTGATATCATGACTAGTGAAGACCTTTTTTATAGACGGATCATAATACTTGTAGCCTTTTCGAGTAGGAGAATATCCAATAAAAGGACATTTGAGATCTCTTGGATCTAGTTTACTTTGACTATGACTGTGAAGACACACAAAAGCAGTACAATCAAATACTTTATGAGATAGATTAGAAATAAAACTATAGGTAGGGAAACAATGTTTGAGTTTGTCGAGAGGTGTTTCAAGGAAAGAACACGATTAGGCATTCTATTTATAAGATAGGCAGATGTTAATCTCCCCATAACATTTTTGACATAATGGTAGTGAACATTAAGGCACGTGCAACTTCCAAAAGGTATCTATTTTTTTGTTCGGCAACTTCATTTTGCTGAAGAATGTTAACACAAGAACTTTGATGAATTATCCCATGGTGTCAAAGATAATCCCAAAAATACAGTATTGAAATATTCGGTACCATTGTCAAAGTGCAAAATATGAACGTGTGTTTGAATTATGGAGTGAAATTTGAAAAATACAGTACGAATATTAGTTTTATGTTTGAGTAAATATACCCAACACTCCCAATTATATAATCAATAAATGTTACAATCCATTTTGTATGAGTATGATTAAAGTACGATAAGGTCCCCATAAATCACTATAGGTAAATGATTTAGATGGTTTGTATTCGAGTTTAAAAAAAGATGTACATTGATGTTTCGCAATTTCACAAATTTCACATTACATATTAGACAACCTTTTATTTGAAATGATAGAAGGAAATATACGTTTTAAATATTAAAAATTTGGGTGACCTATTCTAAAATACCATAATATAATATCACTTTTCCTATAAACAGATGTAAAACTACAAGAGGCAATTTGACACTTTTCACTCACATTAGCTTCCTCAATGTAATAGAGTCTTTCATTTTTTTAGCACTGTCAATCGTTTTTTTCGATGATAAATCCTATAATATACAAGATGAAGGGATAAATTTAGCATAATAGTTGGAGTATTTTTTCAACTAACTAACAGACAATAAATTGCACAAAAAAATTCGAACATGAAGAACAAACTCAAAAGTTATTAAATCAGAAATTTTGATGCTCCTTTTTTCTTGTAATAGGTGAGAGAGTGTCATCTGTAATTTTTAATTTAGGATTTTCAGCAATAAGCATCAGTCATATGATCTAAAGCAAATGAATTAACAACAAAAGAAGTTTTACTCTGTGAGGTGGTATTTAAAGCTTTTAAAAAATTAACTTTGTAGGTTAGTGAACCAAAAGGAATATACGTAGAGGATTGATCTGTTGTTCGAAAGCTATAAAACATTTTGTAAAGTTGTTCCATCTGTTATAGGTAGAAAGTTTCACTAGAAGCAGGTTTTTCAATCTGATGATCAACGAAGACTTGATAACCACTATTTCTATTATTTTATCTTTGTTTACAATCTGCGAGTTTTTTGTATATTTTTCAACAAGTGTCTTTTATGTGTCCATTTTTCTGACAGTGTTCACACCATGAGCGCCTTCTTGTTTGATTGGGCCTAGTATGATTTTAAGGTTCACGAGAACTAAATTCAATTGTATCAGGTCCAATAGGCCCACGGGTTGTTGAACTACCATTATTAAACTCACTTGATTTTGGTCCAGTATGCCCACAAAACTCACACATATTTGATAAGCCCCCTCCATGGCTCAACCCATTTACTTCAAGCCCAAAGGAGCAACCGAATATTAGGGCAGAAAACTTAATGCACAAAAACTTGATAGTCAAATTTTTTATTTTATATAAAGCTCGCAAGTGCACGAATCACTTGTAATGAGTGATAAGTATACTCCCAAGATCGTCTCTCAAGAAATTGCGGTGGTTCTAAAACGTTATTTATTTTCTTATTTAGTAGAACAAACAATCCTAAACATTCTAACAGTTGTCAATTGAAGAACAGATCGTAAATTCGGAATTAAATTGAAAACTAAAATAAAATGAAAATAAAAGTGATCACAACCAAAGGGAGGATGATGGATGTAATTGGGAATATTAGTTTGCTATCCATTCATGGAAAAAACAAATTAAGCATTTAATTAGAAGTTGGATTTAATGATTTTTTCGCTAAACCTAGAAAATCCCAAATCAATGGCAATTTTCACTACGATCAACTAATTAACGTCTTTGGCCCGGATCATTAACTAATCAATCGGAATTAGCTCAAGGAAATAATTCTAACCACCTAAACTAACACAAATCAATGCAATCAATTTAGGCTCTTGTTCATAATGCACAATTAAGCAAAGATGGCGTTTCTAATGCCTAATTCTAAAATATTCTTTCTAATCACAAACTAAGGTTTGGTCCACCATCAATTCACAATCAGAAAATAATAAGAACATGAACAAGAAATAAATCCAAATCATATATAATTAAATTACAAAATTGTTCTTCCAATCATTGGAAGCAATACTAACATCCCAATATACATATATTAGCCAACCATAACTAAATTGGTGTCAATCAATTTAGTCATGGAGGCAAACCACAAAATCAGAGAAGAAAAAGATATTACAATAAAAATACCCCAATGAATCTTCTAGCTCCAAATCCTTGAACTTGATTGATCCTCTTTCTCAAATCCTTGGAGTAGCTTCAACAATGGAGGGTCTCCTCTTGATTTTGGGTGAAATTTGGGTGAAAAACCCTTGCTGCAGTAGCAGCTAAGGTGGGGAGGAAGATGGCTGCAAAAACTTGTGTTTGGGAGAGGTATAATGTTGTATTTATAGGGGGAAGGAAGTGGAATACGCGTTTTAGGGTTTCTGGGCAATTTTGGCACCTCCCGCCGCGGCACAGGTTTTTCCCGCCGCGGCGCGTGTTGAATTTTGGCTCGTTGGTTCAAAACAGAAACATCCCCGCCGCGGCGCACAATAATCATGCCGCGGCGCGCCATGTTTTCATGATTTTCCAGGATCAACCCGAGAGCCTCTCGCCGCGGCATAGGTTTTGCCCGCAGCGGCGCACCTTGTTTTCTTGCGCTGTAAATGCCCTTACATAGTATGTTGATTCTCGATGTAAGGCTTACGTTGCTAAGCCTTTGTTTGTCCCCCTTACATAGTGAATGACATCCAATGTAAGGCTTACATTTTTAAACACTTTTGCTTCACTTTTGCTCTCTTTTTCCACATTTCTTCCCAAACCTACAAAACACAAAAAATACCTTCCAAAACACGAAAATAATAAAATAAAAGATAAAATGAATGCTTAAAAACATAACAAAATATAGGTCAAAAATGTGTTCATCAGGTGGTATTTAAAGCTTTTAAAAAATTAACTTTGTAGGTTAGTGAACCAAAAGGAATATACGTAGAGGATTGATCTGTTGTTCGAAAGCTATAAAACATTTTGTAAAGTTGTTCCATCTGTTATAGGTAGAAAGTTTCACTAGAAGCAGGTTTTTCAATCTGATGATCAACGAAGACTTGATAACCACTATTTCTATTATTTTATCTTTGTTTACAATCTGCGAGTTTTTTGTATATTTTTCAACAAGTGTCTTTTATGTGTCCATTTTTCTGACAGTGTTCACACCATGAGCGCCTTCTTGTTTGATTGGGCCTAGTATGATTTTAAGGTTCACGAGAACTAAATTCAATTGTATCAGGTCCAATAGGCCCACGGGTTGTTGAACTACCATTATTAAACTCACTTGATTTTGGTCCAGTATGCCCACAAAACTCACACATATTTGATAAGCCCCCTCCATGGCTCAACCCATTTACTTCAAGCCCAAAGGAGCAACCGAATATTAGGGCAGAAGACCCATCTTTAGGCGAGTCACTGGGCATTACTTTGCATTGCCTTTCCTCAAGAAGAACGTCGGCAAACACTTCTCTAGTTGATGGAAGTGGTCGTCGGTCGAAAAGTAGTCTCTTCACGTAGTCTAACTATGGGTTGAGTCCGACAAGAAATTCGCATACCCTCTTTGTTTCCAATTTCCTCTTGTATTGCACACTATCACTTGAGTAAGCCTATTGCTCTTCACAACTAAAATCCAATTCTTGCCATAAAGCCACCATCTTTGTATAATATTATGTGACATTCATGTTCCCTTGCTTCATTTGCCACAACCGGGTCTTAATTTTAAAATTTTGAGAAAAGCTTTTAGAGTCTAAATATGTTTTACAGACTGCATCTCATATATCTTTTGCTAATGGGAGAAATAAATACGTTTTTTCAATTGAATGCACTATGAATTGCACCAGCCATGCCATCACTATCGAGTTCTCTAACTTCCATTTTTAGAGGCCGGCAAGGTTGGTCGAAGTTAATTGTTCTGTCTCACCAATGAGGTATCCTAATTTTCCTTTGCCATCAATTACTAACTTAATGTTCTGTACCTGCTCATGATAATTTTTTCTGTTGAATTTTTCAACAATGAATTAAATTCACGAATTGTCAAGTCATTCAGGAGGACTCATGATGGTGGTGATTCTTTTCTTTATTTTTCTGTTAGCTTGATAAGAGAAAATAGAATCAAATTAATGTTCTTGTTGTTAGTCTCAACCACTAGGGTATAAATTTGAAAGACACACATGGCTATAATATAACATGGATTTTGAAAATAATTGTATTATTTATGAAATGATAAAAAGGTTTACAAATATTCTATATATAGTACAGTATTAATTCACAATAAAAAGGAAAATAAAATTAACTAAATTTTTAATATCCAGGAAAAAGATATAAATCTAATAATTAATAAATGTCTCATATCTCATATAAATAGGAATGTATTTTTCAAACATTTTGAGATTTCAACATATAATATAAATTTTAAAACAATATTTTAAATTAGTATTATTATACACTAGCAAAGCTCACATGCTATGCAAGTGATACTTTATTCTTTATTTTTAATAATATATCGATTATAATGTTAGATCAATTTGCTATATAATTTTTTTTTTGTTTTAAATTTTCTTTTAGAGTTTATTCATGTAATATCAAATTTAGAACCAAAATATTAAGAGCACAAAAATTAATAACTAAGTAGTAAAGAGTCAAAAATTTAAAGCAATTTACAAAAATAAAAATAAAATAAAATAAAAATAAAAGCTTAAATTCATGAAAAAATAGATAATTTTCTCATATAATATGTCTTGTATATAATTATTCTTATGTCTTGCATTGTTTAATGATACCTTTTAAATCACAATTATATTAAAATCTAAACAAATTACATCTATAGTACATTCATGATTGGTACATTAAAGAAAAAAAAAATTAAATAATACAAAGATTAAATGATATGGACTAAATATTAGAAGATAAGAACCAAAACTTAATATTTATATAATTAAAAAAAAAGCACGGAAAATTAAAAGTTAAAATATGTGCATTATACATATATTTTTATCTAGAAATTTAGCACATGACTTTATTATTTTAAAGTAGTTTTGAAATTTCAAAGCATGAATTCTGTCAAAACAAAAGCACTTCTCTTGATAAAAAGATTACTGGTTAGATTTGAAGAGTACAAATATAAATAATTAATGATAAATAAAGTCATATATATATCACATATAAAATGATATATGTGATCTATAATAGAGAAAGAAAAAATAATAATAATAATTGTTGAGACTTTAGCCTCGGATTTTATTTAGTACAAAATTGATAAAATGAATGTTTAATGGTATAATATATTTTATAATTGTATTTTTTAATATTAGAAGAAAATAAATATATTTTTTAATATTAAAAGAAAATAAACATATTATTTTTTATTGAGTGAATTAAAAAAGAAACTAGTTGAATAATTTAATCATTTAAATATCAAAAAAAGGTAAAATAATTTTTTAAATTTTATCATAATTAGATAAGATAAATTCAAAAGAAATTATATACAAATTAAGATATAATAATATTTTCATTATTTAATATTCTTTTAATAATTAAAATAGATAAAATAAATTCAAAAATAAAATTAAGATATAACAAGATTGTCATTATATCTTAATAATTTGATTTATACCTAAAGTTAAAATCGCAATTATTATTATATTATAAGTGAAACAGTTATAGATAATTATAATTAAATATCTTTATAATTACAATTGTATCTATAAAAAAAACTATTATTAAAAAACTAACTTTCTTAGTTAAAGTTAAAATTACTTTGTTAACTAATATCTATTTTATCTACATATATTTTTTTTTCGAAGTTTATATATATGAAGTGTTACATCCTTCCGGTTATTATATTCTTTTTTTTTTTTTTAATATTAAAGTTAATACTTTTCATTGGATTAAAAACCTCTTATTATTTATCTTTACTTAATGTAGATATTTTTTATTGAATACGTTTCGTTTTATCCCTTATGAATTATGATAATTATATTTTTTTTATTAGAAAAATTATCTAAAAATAACCTTATTAAAAACGTAAAGAGTTTAAACCATTTACATATATGTTAATTGTTAATTGAAAAAATAAAATATAAATACTTATAAGGTTTGGCAGCTTCTATACACCAGGCCAACATAATTAATCATGAATGTGGTTAGAAAGTACTGTAAAAATTGACTCCAATAGAATGAATGCATACAAGGTAAAAAATAAAAAATAAGCCTTTGTTATATATTAATATAAATATATTATAAAAATATAGTAAATTAATCTTAAAAACACCAACAATAAAAAATTAATTAGAAAAATAAAGTACAAAATACCTATAAATTAGACATTAAATAAGATTCAATTGCAAGGATGTAAACCTTGTAAAACAAATCTTATACACAATACACACATATAAGAGCTATCCAAAAATGTTACTGCTTCAAGATAATTGTTTATAATGACAATGTACATAAGCAAAAGATAAAATCTTCTATTTTGAGTAGAAAATGATTTCTCAAAAATAATTAAAATAAAACTTATCCAGTTCACTATTTCTCTTGATTTACTACTATGTTACTTATCTTGTTATTACTTTACTTATCCGATTATTATCTACTTTACTACTATTTTCTCTAGATAAATAATGCTCAAGTTTGACAAATAATTAATAATAAGGGTATTATTGTCTTCACATCAAAATAGTTCGGACAAAAGTGAAAGAAAAAAAAAAAACTCTTTCACCCCTTTACATTTAATATAGTAATAAGATTTATCAAATTTAAAAAAAAAAGTTAAAAATATTAAAATAAAAAAGCAACACAAATACTTAACAATAATAACAATTGAATCATGATTAAAAAATAATAAATGAATAAGTTTAAAAAATATTAAATTAAAAAAATAATTTAATTACTTACTAATAATATTATACCACAAAATATAAAAACTTAAATTATCTATAATTTTATTAAAATATCCATATATAAAATCTTAATATCAAGCTTACCAAATAACAAGAGACATGAAATATGAAAATAAAAATTAGTTACAAGCAAGAGATATGAAAAGAAAAATGTTTTTTCTTTCTTCTTATCTTATTAGTTTGAATTAATATGTTAATAATTCATGAGAAATATTAAATATATTTAAATTTATATTTATATTAATTATAATATTATATATATATAAATTATTAAAAAAATAATATTACATATCATACTATAACCAACATAAATATAAATTTATTAGTGATAATGATTAGTACAATAGTAATTAAGTATTTTTTTTAAAAAAATAATAAAAATAATATTTTTAAAATTTATAATAATAAAAATAATACTAAAAAAATAATTAATATATATATATTTTTAAATATTAATTTTATTATTATAAATTTTATAGATATTATTTAATTTTTTATTTTTTCCCGTATTTCCTCGATATTTATAACGTGGTTAAAAGAATCCCGAAATTCACGTCAAGCGAAGCGAAAGAAAGTCAAAACACGTCAGCACAAAGTTAATCGTCGCTGTCCTAATTCCACTTCGGCTGCGACTTTCTTCTACCTCTGATTTTCCCTTTGCTCTTTATATCTCTCTTTATATCTTTCGTACTCACTTATTTCACCTTCTTCGAAAATTCACTCCTATAATCGCGTTCTAGACACTTCCGGCGAACTCAGTTATAAGTATTGCTTTAAGATCAAGAGACGGCTTCAATCATCTGCATCTAATAATCTGTGTTCGGGTTCCTATTCCATCTATATTTACTCCCAAAACTTGCAATCCAAAACGAAATCATGACGGAAAGTAGGCGATATGCACTTGGTAACCAACTTGGTGAGATTAATTTTATTTAATTAGTTTTTAAAGTTTTTGTTATCGCGTACTGTGTTATGGGTATTCCTTTGCTATTTCTTTGATCTCATTGAAATTTGTTACTTTTACCGGTTGAAATTTTTCTGAAATTTGTATTCTTAGTTATTTTGGTTTATGATTTGTGATAGAAACATTTATGTTTTGTTGTGCCTTTAGCTGTTTATATTAGTGATACTTATGGTAAGTTGGGAGTATTGATTTGTTTGATCTTTTAAATTAACTTTTTTTTCCTCGAGTTCATAAACATGAGATGGAATTCTAGCACTAGTGTTAATGAATCAATAAGTTTGGATTTGATTGAAAAGGAAAGAAGGGAAAACAAAAGATTATGTTTTTATTTAACGAGTATGTATGAAAAGATAAAATAACAACACAAAAAATTGAACTTGCGCTACAAACTATAGGTAAATAAGCCAATATGTATGAGACATGATATTATCATTATACCCGTCTTGTTTATAGATAAAATTTACACTGCAACTATTAGTTACACATTATTCCATTTTCTTTTGGAAAACAAGCTAATAAGCAAGCCTTAGCGAAACATTTACATATAATTGTCAGTTCCTTTTAACTGAAGAAATGTCAAACATAAATATGAGCTTATGTTAATGTTTTGCCTTTTGCATGATTTAAATGTTGAGGGAGCTTGTCAAGACCATGATCTTGATTCAAAACAACCTGTCAACTATTATCTTGTCTACAATGCCTTGTGAAATCAAATTTTCTAGTTTCTCTGATTGATTATATGTCATATGTCTCTTGGTGGCATAACTTAGCAAACGAGAAGTTATATGAGGCAAAGTGAGGCTACATTCGTCGCATTTGGATCTCGTTTAATTTGTTACTAAAACATTATTTCAGATCATGACGGGCGAAGAAATATTTTTTGTACATGGTGTTATTAAAAGATATTGAGTTTTTCGCGTACATAACCATTTTTTGTACAAACAAAACTTTTTTTCTTTTATACCCAGTTTTAAATGTTTACAACTAGTTGTCCAATTGTACAACTAGAGTATATTTCTTGTACATATCTTGTACAATTGGGTAATAAGTGGACATACAAGAAAAAAAGTTGTATCTATGTTAAAAATTTGGCATATAATGCAATTATCAACAATATATTTATTTACTGATATACTGTGACGTGCAGATCTCGAGCAAATACTTTCAGAAGCACAACACCGATGGCTTCGCCCAGCTGAAATATGTGAAATACTTCAAAATTATAAAAGATTTTGTATTGCTTCAGAGCCTCCAAATATGCCGCCAAGTATGATTATTTACAACATTTCACAAAAGTAATTCTTAACCCACATTCATCATGTTAGGAGGCCTAGTGTCCTTATATTTTATGATTCCTTTGGCGTATGGCGGACCGAACTATTGCTATATTTTGTAGTTTCAATCTTCTATTGCAGTTATGGTGTTCCAATTTGGGCCTTCTTTATTACAAGCCCTTACCTTCTGACTTGGTGTCATAAAGAGTATAGTTATTGCATGATAAAATGTTAAATCTTACCTTGAAAAAATATAAATAACAAATTGGATATATAGTTAGAATGAACTACTCCTTTTAATAGGTTAATTTTTTGAGTTGAATTCCCAGGCCCAATAAGTAGTATTAGAACCATGGCCCAATTTGCCTTGCACGGGCATACACAAGATTGATCCCCAATTTGAAAGTTGACTCATACAGGTGGAGCACGTGGCCCAATTCTAAACGAATGGTGGGCCTCCTGTTGGATTGCATTGATAATTATGTGATGTTGTAAACTCATTTAGACTCTTGAGGTTTGGCGTGGGTTTTTTGGTCCTTTATTACCACGAATTTGAACTCAATAAAGTATGAATGCAGCTTAATGATTGGTTCTTAGTATCAGGGTATGTTTGGAGTCTAACAGGGGAAAATGTGCTCTTGTTCAAGGGGGATTGTGTGGTGTGTAAATAAGCCTTACATTGAAAAAATATGAATAACAAATGGGTTATATAGTTAAGGTGAACTACTCTTTCTAATAAATTAATTTTTTTGTTGGAATCCTAGGCTCAACATAAAACGTATTGTTTCATGTGTTGATGTTGTTGCATGATAATCACTCTGATTGAAAAGATAACCATCCTTTTTGAACTATTAGGGTTAGAGTGGGTTTTGTGTTACCTTATTCACCGAAGTTTTCAGTTTCAAAGAATTATTGTGGTTTGGTTTCTACTTTCTCAGTTTAACAAGTTGCGTTACTTTTTATCAGTTACTGTGCCAGCTTTGCATTTATAAGATTGCTAGATGTATGTGAGACATGCTTTGGTTATATTATTTTTATTTCAAGACATCAAGTTCATTGTACTTCAAAGCTTTAGTTGGATTGATGTGCTGCTTTCACATTTCAGGTGGTTCACTTTTTCTTTTTGATCGTAAGGTACTTAGATATTTTAGGAAAGATGGGCATAATTGGAGGAAGAAAAAAGATGGTAAGACAGTGAGGGAAGCTCATGAGAAGCTTAAGGTAAGCATTAAAATTGAGGCCTTAGGTTTCATTCCATGAACATATATGTGTGTGTTTGGGGAGGGGGGTGCTCTGCATTTGCATGTTGGAATAAAACATGATATTGCCATATATTTTGGTATTTACTCTCACATTGTCTAAAAAGGAGAATCAAGGCCCATGTTCAAAAACAGTCAAGGGTGTTTTTGAAAAAGATAATATGACTGTTGTAGCTTTAGATGTTTATGGAAAGATTTGGGTTTTATGATCAAATATGGCTGGAAGTTCAGCTTTTGAAGCTACTAAGCTGTTGACTGGGGATTTTGCTTATGGAAGTTGAAATGAGTATGCTAGTTAGGTGCTAACCTTATTGAACTATACTTTGAGTATATATATGCCTGGTCATTATTTTTTTATTTTTTGCTTTCTACCTCTTTTTTTTTTTTTGCTTTTTACTTCTTAATCCTCCCTTTTCTCCCCCTTTATGTTACTCAGGTTGATGAACAACTTTGCATTCCCTTTAAAGTCTATTGGAGTCTGTCTCAAGAGTTACCATGATGGAGTTTCTTTTATAATAGCTAATCGAGTTAACTTTATCCTTTCAGGCTGGAAGCATTGATGTCCTGCATTGCTATTATGCTCATGGAGAAGCAAATGAAAATTTTCAAAGACGCAGTTACTGGATGTTAGAAGAGTGAGTTCAGACAAGCATGAAATCTGCATTTTCAATTAAAAATTTATGAAAATCTGCAATTCGTTTCTTTCAATTGTTCTCTTTCTTAGAAATTAGTTAACATGTTTCTCTTGAGATATTCAGAGCATCTCATCAAATCAGATTTTGACAGGGTAGTTGCTTGAAACTTTGAGCAATATCAATGATGAAACCTCTCTCTTGGAAGTATCTTTTACTCTCAGTTAATAGATTTGACTTCAAATATAAAACTAATTGTTTTCCCAGCATGATTGTTACCATGTTTTTTTAAGACTGTTTTTCTATCAATCCATGGACTTCATTAGTTGGAAACAGGAAAGTGAGGTTGAAAGCTCAAAGCTCTGTCATAGTTCATAGTATTTACTATTTATAACTTAATGAATTTTTTTGAGTATAATATCATTTACTTCCTATATTAATTTACGACTCTAGTTTACTTTTATTGTTTATTTAATTTTATTAAAAAAATGTAGTAGGAATGGGAAAGCAGATACCTGAACATTTCCACTAAGTGCAAGGATGTTTTAGAACTTTTATGTGTGAATAGGCTAGTGGGACATTGTAAAGATGTGTACTATCCTTTTCATATAGTTCTCCCTTCCATCCTACTTAGCAATAAAGATTTATGCTTATATTTAGGAGAATTTTTGAATCGTGATTTTTATATAAAAGCAAGCCTCACAAGATTAGATTATTGTGTTTTTGTTCTCATACCAATTCCATGTTTGACAAAAGTTTGCAGTCTCTATCTATATCCAAAGCCTAAAGGCCTTGTAAAGTAACTTGAATTGAACTTTTTTCTTTTCCTTTTTGGGCTTATGAAATGGAGATATTTATGTATTTGTGATAATAATATCTATTATTTCTTTCAATGACTAACAAAGGGATATTGATACATGCTATATGCTATATGCTTATCATAATGATTTAAGACTTCAAGTGCATGCATACTTTGGTTCAAAGAAAATCTGATTTATTTGCCAGAATAAATGCTTTTCATGTGTGCCATATCATTTTATTCATAAGAGCTAACTTTTACATTGAAGCTTTGTATTTCCTAAATAGGCTCTTGCTTCTATGATTCTACCTATGTATTTTTTCTTTCCTTACTAGTTAACTGTAACTGCAGGGAACTTTCGCACATAGTTCTTGTCCACTACCGGGAAGTTAAGGTTAGGATTGATTTTTTATCTCATTACCTTTGCTCTCTTAAATTATCTTTTTTAGCTTTGACTTTTTAGCATTTTTTTTTTTGTGTGTGTTATGTTTAATGTTTATTATCATTTGGTCACAACATTTAGGAAAAAAAAAAAAATGCATAAATTTTTCTATGGATTTTTTCCTTCTACAATCCTACAGTGGATTACTAGAAACCAAAATAGCTATAATATCTAGGACAAGAGATAGACAGAATTTTAGCTGGCTTATTAAGCATTTACTTGTTTTATCTCCCTTCCTTTTCTTTATTACTAGATTACTGTGCATTTTTTTAGGTGTGGCAGCTATTGGGGCTTGTTTGCAAAATTATTATACAACAGGACCACATTTGATATTATGTGATTCACACACGATTGTTAGCACTCATTTAAATATGGATTTTTGGCCATATGTGTATCAGAACATGAAGAAAAATCCATCTCATCATACAAAAAGTGCCAACATTTTCTGGATTGTTTAGCAACTCAGAGTGCTGGAAATCCTGAGACTTACTGGTGCTAGCTAATCAAATTAATCTTTATGGTTTCAAACAAGCAAGCTGATAACCACTATGTAATAGAGGGAGTTAATGCCATGAACTGGCTGCATTTATAATTTTTTTAAAGGTGTGAGCTCTTTGTACGTCTGTCAAAAATCTTTAAAGAAGCAACTAGTGAAATAAAGAATGGAAAGGTACAACTGTTTAAGAATATTACCTGGAGCTTACACAACATAATTACTAGAACTATGATAAGCCAATAAGTAGGAGTTAAGCTGGTGGTGTCAAACTCAACAGGAAAGGTAAAGCTGCATGAATCCGTGGAAGTGATACCTGGATAAGGGCAAAAGTTACTTTTAGACCTAAGCCATTCATTAAGTTTCTGGCATACGTCTAGGTAGTTTTAATGGAAATTTTGTTTATTTACATTTGATTCTTATGATTTCTAAAAATTTTAAATATCATGCATCTTTCAGTGACTTTTTCTCTGAGCACCTCATGGTTCTCATCAAATGTGTTTCCTAGTTATCAATAATTCCTGTTTTACTATTGATTTTTGTTATCATAAAAAGTCCCTGTATCTGGGTTTTTATCTTTACAATTTTCAGGGCAATAGTAGGACTAATTTAAACCACATTAGACCGAATGAAGAATCCGAAAGTGCCCCTGGTTCCGAGATTGATAGTTCTGTTTCTTCAAGTTTTCCTCCAAATAATTATAGAAGGAATTCGCAAGCAACAGATACAACAAGCTTGAGTAGTGCTCAGGCATCAGAATATGATGATGCTGAATCAGGTGCATTTGCCAATCTATTGTTCATCATGAATTGATAGGTTTTTTTAAGCAGCTGGAAGGTTTTCTATTCTTTTCACTTGAATAATACCCTGTTCATTCGTTTGTCTTTCTGTTTCTACTTTCCCTTTTATGTTGTCATAATTACATGATTTTTCTTGCAGCATATAACCAAGCAAGTTCAGGATACCACTCTTTTCTTGAACCACAACAGCCCATGATGGAAAAGATTAATTCGGGAGTATCTGATGGTTATTATCCGATGACATTTTCAAGTAAACTAGTTTCTACCTTGCTATTTATTTGTATATCCTTGTCAACACTTCAGTGCATTTGATATGGCAAATTTTATAACCAAGATCACTGACAAAATTGTAAATTATTATTAGCAGATGACTATCAAGAAAAATTGTCAGCCATTCCTATGATGAACCATAGTTCACTTACTCAAGAAGATAAAATAGAAGGCAATAAAAATGCTGGAGTTGATTATGACCCTGAAACAAACCTGCCGTGTTCATATTGGGAGAAGAACTTACAAAATACTACTGCTGGGTTTCCATCTTTACCTTTTCAGCCACCTCTTTCTGCAGCATTATCTGATAATTTCAGAATAAATCCAAAACATGAAGATGAGACCCTTCAGCAGCTTTTTACTGAGAGTTCCTCTGAGAGGCAGGAGTTTGATAGGCACCCAAAGGTCCAAGAAGAGTGGCAGGTACGCTTACACTCACATATATGGTTTTAGATTGCTAGCATCAAACGTTCTAGGTTATGAAATAACTGAGATATTGTGGAAATTACGAAGAATTAGGAAATCAGTTAGGATTTGTTGTTAGTCAGTTAGAAGATAAAACAGAAAAATAGAAAATATTTTATTTCTTTTATTCCTGATTTACTTTCGATTCATTAGTGTTTATTATATATACTCTCGTATTGTATATACTTTTACATCAGAAAATAATAAAACAATCATAGTTTTTATTCATTCACCCATAAAGTATCAGAGCAAACGCTCGTCCATGGAGGAACATACTAGCGAATCTCCCTCCTTTGGTCGTATCAACAAGGAGACAGAGGAGATGGCCACATCCACCCATGGTGGTGCTGATAATTCTCCACTCCAACTTACGATTGAGAAACTGAATGGCAAGAATTACCGAGAGTGGGCTCGGTCCATCACACTAGTAATTCAAGGCAAAGGGAAGATGGGTTACCTCACCGGTGACACTAAGAAACCCGATGATCCAGCTGGTCTTCAAAGATGGACGGCTGAAAATTCGATGATAATTTCATGGATGGTTCACTCCATGACACCATCTGTAGGGAAAACTTATCTTTTTTTTCCTATGGCAAGAGAAGTATGGATTGCCGTGAAGGAAACTTACTCGGACTCTGGCAATTCGTCTCGGATATTCGAAATTAAGACCCATCTTTGGCAAATGCAACAGGGGAATCTCTCTGTGACCGACTACTACATGGAAATGGTTGGGTTAGGGCAAGAATTGGATTTGATCTGTGAAGAGGAGTGGGAGTGTATCGGTGATAGTGTTCGGTATAAGAAGAAATTGGAGAACGAACGAATTTTTGAATTTCTGGCCGGCCTCAATTGCGATCTTGATGAAGTTTGAGGGAGGATCCTCGGCCGGTAGCCTCTACCGTCGACGAGAGAGTGCTTCTTAGAGGTGCGGCGCGAGGAGGCTAGACGAGTGGTGATGATGAAGGATAGGGCTGGAAGTGGCTTTGTAGCACGCGGGCTGGAAATTGGGACGAAGAAGCATGCGGGTCATGGAGCTCCACCACAAACCGAAGGGCCCATGGGCCACACGCACACTCACGGGCTGAAACCATGTCTTGGTGGGCTGGGCTCGAGCTATGGGAGCTCAAGTGGGCTGGTTGGACCTGTTTTGGGTTCTTACAATTCAGTTGGGCCTGGTTTGGGCTCCAACAGCTCATGACTATACTGGGCCAATCTATGAAAATTCAGCTCATGGACTCTTATCAAGTGGGCCCCAAAACAATGGTGGGCAGGCCCAACACAAAAAAAGGCCTTGGTGTGATCATTGCCGTAAAACGGGTCATACAAAGGATGCGTGCTGGGAGTTGCACGGAAAACCAACAAACTGAAAACTGAGACAAAATTACAAGACTCGAGAATTTCAGGTCTGTACCACTCAACATGAAAATGACAAACCTATGTCCAGTTCAACATTTAATCCGGAGCAAATGGAACAACTTTACCAATTTTTTTCAAAACTCCAAACATCGGGTCAGTCTTCTGCTTATGTATCCTCTGGCTCGCTAGCACACAAAGGTAATTTTTTAACGGCATTCCTTTCAAAAATAAATATCCCTTGGATTATTGACTCCAGGGCATCAAATCATGTGACAAACAATCATGAACTTTTTTCTTCATATATACCCTGTGCTGGTAACTTAAAAGTCAGAATTGCAGATGACACTCTCTCCAATTGCCGGAAAAGGAAGTATTAAAATTTCTGAATCTATTACTCTTGAGTCAGTTCTTCATGTCTCAAAATTATCCTGCAACTTATTATCTGTCAGTAAATTAACCGCTCACACAAATTGTTCTGCTAAATTCGTTTCTTCATCTTGTATTTTTCAGGACCTATCATCGGGGTAGACGATTGGCAGTGCTAGAGAGAGTGAAGGACTTTATTACTTTGAGGCAGCCAATATGAGTGAACAGAATCAAATTAAAAATTGTAATTCTGCTTCTCTTCCTAGGAATAATAATTTTTTGTTGTGGCACTTTAGAATGTGTCACCCTAATTTTTAGTATTTGAAACAGTTATTTCCTTCTCTTATTCAAAATAAAGAAGTATCTGATTTATAATGTGAAACATGTGAACTTGTAAAACATCATCGTACATCTTTTTCAAAATCCAAATACACACCTTCCAAACCATTCGCCATAATCCACAGTGATTTATGGGGACCGTCTCGGCATCCGAGTCGCACTCATGCAAAGTGGTTTATCACATTTATTGATGATCATACTCGTGTTTGTTGGGTATATTTATTAAAAGATAAAATTGATGTTTGAACAGTATTTATTAACTTTCACTCCATGATATACACACAATTCCAAACATGAATTCAAATATTGCGTACTGATAACGGTACGGAATATGTTAACCATTATCTTAAAGATTATCTCCAAACTCATGGAATCATTCATCAAACCTCATGTGTGTATACTCCACAACAAAATGGAGTAGCCGAGCGAAAAAATAGACATCTCTTGGATGTGGCATGGGCACTCATGTTCATAACCAATATGCCAAAAATGTTTTGGGGCGATGCTATTTTGACATCTGCCTTCCTTATAAACAGAATGCCCAGTCGTGTTCTATCCTATGAAACACCCGTTGGAAAACTGAAACATTGTTTTCCAACTTCTTGCCTTATGTCAGATATTCCACTTAAGATCTTTGGTTGTACAACATTTGTACATGTTCATCCCACAATCGTGGAAAACTAGACCTGCGAGCCCTCAAATGTGTTTTTATTGGCTACTCTCCTATTCAAAAAGGCTACCGGTGTTATGACCCCGCCACCAAAAATGTCCTTATTAGCCTTGATGTCACCTTTTTTGAGACCACACCCTATTATTCTTCCAAAACTCCTCTTCAGGGGGAGAATGTGAGCTCGGAAGATCAGTTTTGCTCTTTTGACCTTTCACTACCTATTCCTAGTACCTCCTTCCAAAATAATAACAGTCTCTCCTTACCAAATACAATCTCTACAACTCACCTGGAACCTTTTACACCAAATCATTCTAATGTGCCATCTATAGAAACCTATTTAGACTCAGGGGGAGACGCAGAGTCACAAGTAGATAAGGAGATACTTGTTTACTCAAAGAGGCCAAAATCAAAGTACAAAGGGAGAATCAACCTCAACACACTACAAGAGTCCAACCCGATGATGGATCCTATCCTTGAGCCCTCTTTGAATCCAGGTAACTCTAATTCCTTTGATGATTTACCTATTGCATTCAGAAAACAACCTCGATCTTGTACTTCTCATCCTATATCTAAGTTTGTGTCGTATAATGCTCTGTCTCCCACATTCCATGCTTTCACCACTAACCTTAACAGGATCGTAATTCCAAAACATATTGATAAGGCTTGGGAAATTCTCGAGTGGAGGAATACAGTAATGGAAGAATTATGGGCTCAAGAAAAAAATGAAACTTGGGATGTAGTGGACTTACCTAAAGGTAAGAGGTAAGAAACTAATTGGGTGCAAGTGAGTTTTTACTGTAAAGTATAAAGCCAATGGAACTGTCGAACGTTACAAAGCTCGTTTAGTGGCTAAAGGGTTCACTCAGACTTATGGGATCGACTACACTGAGACATTTGCTCCAGTTGCAAAGCTTAATACTGTTAGAGTATTACTGTCATTAGCAGCAAACTTGGAGTGGACTTTCCAACAGTTGGACATAAAAAATACCTTCCTCAATGGAATATTGGACGAGAAAATTTTTATGAAATTACCTCAAGGATTTTGTGAAGGTAGTCAACAAAATGCGGTTTGCAAACTAAACAAGTCTCTCTACGGACTTAAGCAGTTACCACGAGCATGGTTTGATAGATTTGTAAAAGTGATAAAGGATCAAGGCTATCAACAGGGTCAATCAAATCACACAATGTTTTTTAAACACTCCTTAGACGGTTTAAAAACAATCCTGATTGTTTATGTAGATGACATAATACTAACAGGAGATAATCTACCCGAAATTGAAAGACTCAAAAAAGTCCTTGCCATAGAGTTTGAAGTCAGAGACTTAGGACAAATGCGATACTTCTTGGGAATGAAAATTGCAAGATCGAAAAAGGGCATTAGTGTCTCACAACGAAAATATGTTATGGATCTTCTAAATGAAACAGGTATGCTTGAGAGCAAATCAAGTGACTCCTATTGAAACAGGAAAGAGAATGGAACATGATGAAAAATCAATTGACAAAGAAAAGTACCAGAGACTGGTCGGGAGACTAATCTATCTATCACAACAAGACCTGACATCGCATTTGCGGTAAGTGTAGTAAGTCAACATATGCACTCTCCGAAAGAAAGCCACCTAGAAGCAGTGTACAGAATCTTGAGATATCTTAAAGGCTCTCTTGAAAAAGGCCTTTTCTTCAGAAAAACAAAAAAAATTTCAGATGCTGATTGGGCTGGTTCAATTGAAGACAGAAGATCCACTACTGTGTACTGTACCTTTGTTTGGAGAAACTTAGTTACATGGAGAAGTAAAAAGCAAAATGTAGTAGCTAGAAGTAGTGCTGAAGCAGAGTTTAGAGCGGTTGCACAAGGAATTTGTGAAGGACTATGGTTGAAGAAACTTCTAGAAGAACTACGAGTAGAGGTTGAGGTTCCACTCAAAGTTTACTGTGATAATAAGGCTACAATCAACATTTCTCTTAACCCAGTCCAACATGATCGGACTAAACACATCGAAGTTGATAGACATTTTATCAAAGAGAAGGTTGAGAATGGTATTATTTGTATGACCTACATTCCTACACGAGAACAAACGGCAGATATTTTCACTAAAGGGCTTTCGCGTCAGAGTTTCGATGATTTCATAAACAAGTTGGACATGATCGATATCTATGCAACAACTGGAGGGGGAGTGTGAAAATCACGAAGAATTAGGAAATCAGTTAGGATTTGTTGTTACTCAGCTAGAAGATAAAACAGAAAAATAGAAAATATTTTATTTCTTTTATTCCTGATTTACTTTCGATTCATTAGTGTTTATTATATATACTCTCGTATTGTATATACTTTTACATCAGAAAATAATAAAACAATCATAGTTTTTATTCATTCACCCATAGATATCATAAAATTTTGTTCAGTTTTATAAATTGTAGAGTTGAGTGTTTCTGTTGGTTACAAGGGATAATATGCACTGAATTGTTTTTTATTGCTTGATATTGGTTTCCAAAAAGTTCTTTTTTGATGTTCTTGGAATATGTAGCAGTGGAATGTCAAAGGTACTAAGTCTGTCATATACTTATTCTTTTTGCAGTAGTTGAGTTGAATCAATACTCACTTGATTATAAAAAAGAATCAGCTGTTACTTTATAAAGTGTTGCGGCAGGAAAATTTGTCCGCATCCATTTGCCTTTTGATAGCTAAACTATAGATTAGAAATCTGCATATAAATGACAGGGAACTGACTTAGTTTAGAAATTGATTATTTTCTCTACTCGCCTCAACATCTGGACTGTTGCATTGTGTTATGTTAATTTTGCAATATCCTTGTTTACATTTTTTTTTTTTTTTGTGATAATGATTTCCTACTTTACCTTAGAGTTTTTATAGGTAGTAGTCAAATGTTCTTAAAGTCATCCATACCCTTAATATAATAAAAGGTTTTGATGGTGGTGACATTTCCAGTGGTTAGTATTTAAGACCTTGAAAACTGATTATGCTTTTGGTACTTGTAAACTTTTTTACTTCTACAGTTCCTTTAGATATTATATGTAACCAAGTTATGCCCTAATTTATTATTATTATTTTTTTATCTTATTTTCCTGTCAACAAGGCTTCTGAAGGTAACTCTTTTGGCTTATCCAAGTGGCCTATAGATCAGAACTTTCCTCAGGACACAGGATTCGATCTTCCCTCCAGGTATCTTGAACAAGACGTCAATGGGATTGAGTTTCTTCAAGTGCAGCATCCAAAAACAGAAAATGAATATAATCTTGAACCAGTTATGGGCAATGCTACTCTAGAAGGAAAACCCAACTACATTTCTGGTATAAAGCAGTCCCTATTAGATGGCTCTTTCACAGAAGATGGTTTAAAAAAGCTTGATAGCTTCAACAGATGGATGAGTAAAGAACTTGGAGATGTCGAGTCTCATATTCAGACCAGTTCTGGATCCTATTGGGACACTGTTGAAGCTGAGAACCATGTTATTGATTCCAATCAAGTAAGCTTGGATACTGATGTGTTAGGTCCTTCTCTTTCACAAGACCAGCTGTTCAGCATTATCGATTTCTCACCAAACTGGGCATATGAGGACTCTGAAGTCAAGGTATGCTATTAACCTTCAATATGCCTTCTATATTTTGAATTTTGTAATTATATCAGAAAATGAATTTGGAGTAATGGACCATTGATGTGCGTTGTTGCCATACTTTATACAATTGCGATGTTACCGTTTCTTTTCCTCATTATCGCACTATCTCTGCAGGTTTTGATCACGGGGAGATTCTTGAATACACATGAGGTAGATTGTTGTAAGTGGTCATGTATGTTTGGGGAAGTGGAAGTTCCTGCTGAGGTTATTGGAGATGGTGTCCTACGTTGCCATGCTCCTATGCACAAGACTGGGAGGGTCCCTTTTTATGTGACGTGTTCAAATAGGTTAGCATGTAGCGAAGTACGAGAATTTGAATATCGGGCCAACCACATCCAAGATATGGATACTAAACACAACATTGGCAGCACAACTGAGATACTTAAAATGCGATTTGAAAAGCTTTTGACCCAAAGCTCCAGCTCTCCAATCTCTGATCCTATCAGTATGGCCGAGAAATCTGAATTGAGCTGTAAAATCAGTTATCTGCTGAGAGATGACAGTGATGAATGGAATCGGATGAAGCTGCCTTTAGAGGATGATTTCTCATTTGAGGGAGTACAGGAGAAGCTGCTGCAAAAGTTGCTTAAAGAGAAATTGCAGGCTTGGCTATTTCAGAAGGTGGCTGAAGGTGGAAAAGGCCCCAGCATACTTGATGAGGGTGGTCAAGGGGTGCTACATTTTGCAGCAGCTCTTGGCTATGATTGGGTCTTAGAGCCCACAATAATTGCTGGTGTAAATGTCAACTTTCGAGATGTGAATGGATGGACAGCACTTCATTGGGCAGCATTTTGTGGCAGGTGAGCAGCACATTGTATCTTGTGTTTTATCTTGAAATGAATTTTAGTTTTTGGTATTTCCTTAAACTTTTCCATGCCTCCTTAGAGCTCTAAATTGGAGCAACTGATTTTCGTCTACTTGTTTCGTTTTATTATAATTAGGGGTAGGTCCATAGTTTCTTTGTACTGGCATGAGTATAGGCAGGTATCAGTTTTAGATTTTTGGTATCGACACCAGAGGACTATCATTTGTTCTAGTTGAACCTTCACAGAACAAGGGTCTTGCATGTTCGCATCTAATTTAGGGAATGCTATTCAAAAAAGTGTATATAATATAATTTACATATATAGCATTTCAATATATTTTATCTATCAAATTCTTTATTTGAGCTCATAAATGTTTTCTTTGCTCTTGTCAGAGTACACACTGTTGCTACCCTCATGTCTCTTGGTGCAGCTCCTGGAGCATCAACAGATCCAACTCCCAAATATCCCTCTGGTAAAACACCTGCTGATTTAGCATCTGCTGAGGGACACAAAGGCATTGCTGGATATCTTGCAGAATCTCATTTGAGTGCCCAGCTTGAATTAGTTGATTTGAATACTCGGGAAGCCAAAGCTGTGGGAAGTCCAGGACTAAAGGCAGTAAAAACGGCTTCTGAAAGAACCCCAACTCCTACCCAGGGTGATGATGTTTTAACTGATCAGCTTTCCCTGAAGGATTCATTAGCTGCTGTATGTAATGCTACCCAAGCTGCTGCGAGGATTCACCAAGTTTTCAGGCTGCAGTCCTTCCAAAGGAAGCAATTGAAAGAGTATGATGATGATAATTTTGGAATGTCTGATGACCGTGCCCTTTCACTTCTTACATTTAAGTCATGTAAAAGAGGACAACACGAAGAACATGTACATGCTGCTGCAACAAGAATACAGAATAAGTTCCGTAGTTGGAAGGGTAGAAAAGACTTCCTAATAATCAGACAGCGCATTGTCAAAATTCAGGTAATTAAATATTATTTTGTCTTTTGAGCCTTCTCTCTCTCTCAATTATTCAACTCGATCAAGCTGATTCTAACTAACGTCTTCTTGGTAAAAGGCGCATGTAAGAGGTCACCAGGTCAGGAAAAACTATAGAAAGATAATCTGGTCTGTAGGAATTTTGGACAAAGTTATTTTACGGTGGAGACGCAAAGGAAGTGGTTTGCGCGGGTTTAAGTCAGAAGCTCCAATACAGGCTCCCAGCGTGCAGAGTTCCTCATCTAAGGAAGACGATGATGATTTCTTGAAAGAAGGTAGGAAGCAAACAGAGGAGAGATTACAAAAAGCACTTGCCAGAGTCAAGTCCATGGTTCAGTATCCTGAGGCAAGAGACCAGTACCGTAGATTGCTGAATGTCGTCAATGATATGCAGGAAACCAAGGTAATCCACCTCTTTGGCCAGCTATGGATTACCTTTCTGTAATGCTGGTTTTTTCTTGGGACTTCTCTTTCAATTTGTTTTACAGGAGTAAGTATTAAAGAAACCATACTTTAGATCAATGGTATTGGTATGGCCTTTATAGGAACACTTAGATGTTAACTCTATTATTTAGAATCTAGTAGAAAGAATCCATAATCTCGAGTATGGGACTGCTGAGTCTGCCAAATCTAGTTTCATTTTTTAAGAACTTGCTTTTTCTTGTGGTTGTTGCAGCAGGTTGTTATGAATAGTTCAGAGGATACGGTTGACTTTGATGATGATCTTATTGATCTTGATGCATTATTGGATGAGGACACTTTGATGCCTACAGCAACTTGGTGATCTTTTGGTTTTTATATTTCAATAAAAGCCGGTTCTTCGCATTCCTCCTAGATTGGTATGGTAGTGATGTTGATTTTACTAAATTATTATGTTGATACTTATACCTACTACTAATTAAGGCTTTTAACAGTCTCTCTTGAATGTAGTTGTGCAGTGTTAGCAATGATTGTCTTTGGTTAAGTTAGTCTGCAGACAAAATTCAAAGTTGAATGTAAAGTTTGGAAATTTCGCAATTGATTACTAATATGTTATGGAGATATATATATATTTTTTTCCTTTTTCAAATATGGAGATATGCAGTTGAATAATCTAGCTTCGCATATTTTTGGAAAATGGGAAATGATTGTGATTGCTATTGACACTAAATTGGGTATTTGTTTTTTCTCAGGCTCTTAATCTGGCAAAGATCCAATATTATTCAGAAACTCCAAATCGAGCCTCGAGTGTACTTTTGAAAATCAATATAAATTATCATTGATACATCTAAAAAAGGATCTGTCTGGCTTCATTGGTTTTCCCAACTTTAAGACTGAAATTTTGCAGAATATCTATGACCGAAAAGTTATTCATGAGATGTCCAGACTAAGTAAAATAGATATAAAGACTAATGATAGTTAAAAATAGAGAAAATCTGTATTTTTTTTTTACTTCTTACTGTTTTCTCTTTCAATTAATTAGTTTAGACTGACATGTCAAAACGCCACAAGACTACAAGAGAGAGTAAACTGCTTAGGATAACCTCTTTTTGAAGTGAAATTTCAATTAAACATCCATTTGTATTCATATTTATTTAATGCGATGAACTCATAATACTTGGTTCTTCATTGATTTTCTATTACGATTCTGTCATATTTGTATTCGAAACAGTTTTTTTTTTTTTTTTTTTAATACTTGTTTTCAAGAAGGAAAATTAGCAGCAAAATTTTTTAAGATCTCTTTCACTTTATTTTCTTCTCTTTTTACTATCATTTAACTTCCCCTTTTTCTTTTCTCCCTATTTTCTTGGTCTTGAAAATCGTCACCACTGCCATCTCATGAGGTTGTGGAAGAGCCTCATGCACATTTATCCAAGTTGAGAAATGAGTTGAACATCTAGTTTAATATCATTCCACCTTTATATGCATCAAGTTTTGTATGCATATGAATTGATGCATGCATGAAATTACAATAAAAATCATTTTTTTAATATTTAGGTCAACTGATTTATGCGTTAATTTAAGACTCACAAACCAGGCTAAATTCATACCTTAGCCTTTTGGCTAAGATCAAGTGTAAACCAGGTTAAATTCTTCATTATAAAAGATCAATAAAAATAAATGTAAAATGGAGCTTTTCCAATTTTTCTTCTTAAGATACATAGCCTTTTGAGAGACGAAGAATGAATGAACAATTTAAAGCGTATTTAAGAAAAAATTTCAATTTTCTTGTGCAAATATATGTGAAAAATTACAGACGATGTAAACAGTTTCTACGTGGCTGCCTTGTCATCATCATAATTTTACATTTGCTACCAAGTTGCCAATATCAGTAATCAAACTACCAGAAATTTTAACTCTATCACAATTCTGACCTAAAAACAGAGAGGACAACATAGAGAAGTAAATAGTAGCGTAAATAACATCATTTCACATAAGACAATGTAGAGGAATAGGAGTTCTCAATTGAAGCTGAAACCCATACATCACCATTAGTTTTCTAACAATTAGGAAAATAATGGTGATGAGAAATCCCATTAGTTGCAATGCATTTTTCAACGGTAACTAAACAATCTCCGACCGTGAAGAATAAAAATATATACACAGCTCCTCTTATTTGTGAAAAGAAGGATAGTGTGCTTCCACCATCCACTGTACACCACAACCTCCTACAGTATACATTTTTCACAATCCATATCATCTCATTGATATTTGACAAATCTTCCATGGGTTAAAAAAGGAAATGAAAGGAAAATTATATAATATTAAAGTTAGTCCAATAGTTAGCTAACTCTCTTTAATCTGAAGCTCCCCCCTCTTAGATCTTGATACTATTGCCAAGGCTTTCATAGAACAATATGTACCCATGATCCGTATTGCTAGAATACTCGTGTGCCGAACCAAAGAACGTTTGCACTGCAGACTCATCTATCATCTCAACATTTTCGTCATCAAAAAATAACCAATGATTATGGCTCTTCACAAGACTGACATAGTGTCCATGGTTCGGTCCACTTCCAACGTGAACGACAACAGCAAATAGGGAATACTCAATATCCGCATCTTCTACTGTGTCACTCAGCTTCAGCTCAAGTGGGAAGACAACTCGATAAGAAAGCTTCTTGTAGCGGCCAAGCTGTTCAATATATTTAAACCGTTTCAGATGGATGACCAAGATGTGAGGAGGCTTCTTTATCTTCATCCTCTTTTGTGCTTCTTGCAAACTGCAAATAATTCTCCACAGCAAACATCAAATTAACAAAAAGCAAAACATTACCCCAAAAGAAATGAAGAGTTGAAAGTTAAAAAAAAAAAAAAAAAAAAAAGTAATGTGGGAAATAGTTGGTACAACATATAGATTTGATACTCAAGATATCCTTCAACATAGAATGAGCTGCAATCATTCCTTGTAATCTCAAACTAGTTCCTATAGTTCTAGCTTTAAGGTGGAAAAGAGAGAAAGAGGGGGGGGGGGGGGTTCTAGTCCTCAAATCATCTACTACAGTAACATAGGGATGGCATAGAACTAATAAATGGCACCTACCTGCAGCACTTGTCACAAAAAAATTTGTCCTCTGCATTCAATGTTTCTGTGGAACTGAAGTTTTTCAGACAACTTGTTATTGAACTGTTCTGTTCAATATCAAGGCTAAGGTCAAAAAACGTTTCATCTCTAGCTGTCACTGTCTCACACTGCAAACACCTTGTCTCATTGGTGAGTATTCCCTGGTTCAAACATTCAAAGCAAAGAAGTCCTTAAGCAGGCCTAGCATAGAGAAAACATGTTTCAAAGTTGGACCAAGTTTTGGATCTATGCTGACAATACAACACGAACAACAGCATGCCTTACAGTTGATTTTCATTTGCTTAATTAACCAGAAGAAGCATGTTACCTGAAAATTCTTGTGCACCCAAGTAACTAGAGGTTCTTTTCGAGTGCCATTAGCCTGAACAATTTTTGGCCCATTTGCCAACTTTTCAGGAGATGAACTTTCTGGATTGATTTTGGCTGCTTGAGACTCTTTTTCCAGTATGTCAACAAGTTCATTCAGCAAAAAATTCAAAAATTCATGTGCATCCTACAGAACCCAAAAACAAAATGGTAATGAAATTTTTTATTTTTTCTATCATTATTAATGATTAAAAGTTCTGTGAAATGATTGACAGAAATCACCATGTCCCCCTATCAAGGACACTTGTGGAAAAGCTGTCAGATGGATGAAACGTGTGCTACTTTACTGTTTCTTTACCTCATTTTATTTAAGTAATTGCATTCTCATCCATAAAGTTGTGAAATTCAAGAGGTGAATGCGCAAATTTGCTTCCACTTTACAACATTGGATAGCAAGAAACCCAAGTGCCCAAAGGCATGGAGCAATATGGATTTATAATACAAGTTTTTACAAATTAGAAAACTTGAAAACGATCTACAGTATGTACACTTTAAATGTCAAACCATATTTCGGAAAGCATTTGGGCCAAAAGTAGCCATCTTGCTATTGCTCAAGATATCAAAACCTAATCATAAATGTCAGATAATTAAATTTTATCTTCAAAGCATACCAAATTCCCGGCATTATTGCAAAAACTTATACCTGATGCATATAGCTACGGAAAAGCTCATTCTGTTTTTTCAATCTTTGTACAAAGCGCTTGGGAGCAATGACACCTGTTTTCTTCTTCTGTGAACTTATCTGCACAAAGGAATCAATTCATGAAACACGCATAATAAAAAAAAAACTATTGACTATGTATACAACTGCAGATTCTTGGGAAAAAGATATTAACACATTCTCAAATGGAGGCACTTGGTTATACAGGTAACATTGAAAAATATTTCTGAAACCATACTATCAGTTAGCACAGACATATATATCCTAAAGCACAAATGCTGATCTCTTAAAACTTGCTGGAGGAAGAAAGATGGATGAAAGGGGGATGCAAGTAAACATAAACGCTTATCATTCAAGAAACAATATAGGCATATTTACTCTACTTTCTTCATATAAATAACCTTAGAATAGCATAGGAAATAATTATCCAGGGAGGGGAGAAAAATATGTTCTTAAGAAAAATCTATATGGAAATTATCTCGAAACATGACAGCAACAGAGGATCTTTTTACCTGAGAGAACAAGTCAGCGAGGCATGTCAGCAGATTTTCTTCTACATCCCCAATACTTTTGTTATTTGTATAATATTCCAGCAACTGTTCACGAAATGGAACACAAAAATACAGGGCCTGCAGGAAAAAGAAGAACAAGATAAAGACAAACTGATTTCAGTAAAACTATTTACAAACACAGATAATAGAGTGATTGCACGTGTAGCTGTTGCTGTTCTTAACAATAAGTTATGCAACAATTCAAATTGACAAAGTTCCTCTTCCTGGGACCTGGATGATTACAAATACAATTGATGCATGATTGAAAGGGATGTTTACTTTGATTGTGGAAGATCACATGAAATCAGAATATTAACCAACAAAAGTATTAAAAGGGTCAAAAACAAAAGGGCTACTTACTGAAGATCAATTTGAAATGTACTTAAAAATGTGACAACAAGTAATAATGCAAATAAGTGATCGTCAAAAACGAGGTCCAGGAAATACTTGGTGAAGATTCATGGGTGACTTCAAAATGTAATCGGACTAGGACCGTGCTATGAAATTCACATGATACATTTCCTATCAGGTTAGTCAAAGTTTTCCATTAGAAAATTGACCAGACTTGGAATTACACTACAAAAGTTAAACGAACATAAAAAAGATTGATCTAAATAGGTAAAATCTCTCTTCTTATTTTCCTTTACTATCAGTTCACTGAATTGAACATTATGTAACACTAACAAGGGCATCGTTCAGTTCAGGCCCTACCCTTCAACATAACCAAAAGGAAAATGGTCCGTTAAACGCAATCAATATTTTACAAGACTACCATCAAGTCAACCAATCACAAAAGAAAATGCAATTTTCCGTGTAAAAGTGATACCCAAAGATCCAAAAACTAAATCGCTCACAACTCAAATCTATACAAATCAGAAACGAAACCATAACGGAAAACATAACTACAAGCAAATCAATTCTTTAAAAACCAAATTTCGCCAAGAAATGCACGTTTATACGAGATATCAAATAACATAATCTAAAATATAAAAATTTCAACAAAAGAAGTCGAATTGGATGAAAATGAAGCTAAACCTGCAAGACGCTATTACAGTAGCAAGTGTTTCCGAAATTCTCAAGTCCGAAATATCGCTCGCCTTCAGGAAACTGGTCCCCCAGTGCTTTCTCGAGTTTGGAGCCCGCAACACCCATCAGAGCGCGTCTAAACGAAACAAAATTCAATCGCCGCCGACTCAGATCCTCAATTCAATTTTCAACTTGGAGGTTCGTTTTCCATACACCCCTCGACTCGCTTCTCTCTCCCTCTGTTTATGGACGCAATTTTCGATTGTCTTTTGCGTTTGGTTCCAATAAAGACAGTCGTATTTGGAGACAAGTTATCGAATTCGAGGGTTTCGGTATACACCAAAAGGAGGCGGCCGGCGAGGAGAGAGAGGATACGAGTAATATTAAAAATTAGAAGTTTAATCGCATAGTATAGCCTTTTCATATGATAAAATTTCAATTTTAGCCGCTCTCCGCATTTTTTCTTATAAAACGTAAAATAAAAACATATATTTTACGCATATTAAAAAAGAAAATATATAGTTTTGACCTCTTGATTGTTTTTATTTTTGATATTCTCACCGGTTCAAAAAAAAAAAAAAAAGTCTAAAAATTATTAAAGCTTTAATAATTTTTACGATAGATAACTATTGAAACATCAACAAACTAAATTATTTTTTAAGAAAAAAATTTAAATTGTGTATACTATTATTATTAAATATGTATTTAAATAAATTTTATTTTTTAATATTTCTTTAATTTTGAGTATATTGACTAAGAAAATAAAAAAGGAAAATTGCACACTTTAAAAAAAATGAGTTACAAATATATATTTTATAACATAATTTTTTTTATGAGTTTAAAAGAAGAATGTAATAGTTTTTTTTCAAATAGACAGAAAATTGTATTTTTTTTTTTTAATAATTACAGCTTGCACAATACTAATTATTAATTAGGACATATAAAAATTAAATTAAAAATAAATTACAGCAGCTGATTTTCATTATTTCTTTAGGAATATTTTTATTTTCTTTTCTAAAAAAATTATTTTATAGATTGAAAGAAATTGCAAATTGCAATTAGAGCTGGAAAGAAGGCTAGCAATTATCTTTTAAACTCCTCGAATTCTAAGAATAAATGTGTCGTTCTGTTTTTTATATGATTTTTTATGGGTTATTGGCAAACTCATAAGTCATATTATTTTTTTAAAATAAAAAATTCATGTTAGTTTCATAATAATAATTAAAAAATTATTTATTTTATTTATAAATTAATTATATTTTATATTGTTATTAAATAAAATTGTTATTAGTGAATATTAATTGTGTTAACAAAGATACTAATATGAGCGATTTATAGATGGTACAATTGTAAAATAAAAAATTTAATTCAAAAATGAAGAAATTAAAATTGTTTACTCTTTAATTTTGAACTTATAAATTACAAAAAAACAAAATTTCGGTATCCAAAAATACTGCTTTGAAAATACGAGTGTACTTTTGTTAAGGCGAAAGCTTATCTACATGACTAAATCTTACACTTGTAAGTAGTAACCAGATGAGTCGTTGCAGTTCGGCGAAAGCTTGCTTTAGTTGCTTACGCATAGGCGCTTAGCCGGAGAAAAATGTTGAACTCCATATCCATTTCCCCAGCTCTAACCCTCACATTTCATCCAAAGCTCTTATCTTCATCTACAAAGTCTTCCTTCAATGGCCTCAGAATTCAACAAGCATTTCCTATCTCGACGGCGCCGTTAAGGAAGCCTCCGTCTTGTTCGGTGGTGATGATGGCTAAAACAGAGGAGGAATTGAAAGAAATCAGAATCAAAACTACCGAAGAAATCAACGAAGAAGTTGTTGACCTCAAGGGCGAGCTCCTCATGCTTCGTCTTCAGAAATCGGCTCGAAACGAGTTCAAGTCCAGTGAGTTCCATCGCATGCGCAAAAGGGTATGTTTTTCTCTCCTCAGAAATCAATTCGGTTTTTCGTTTGAATATTTCATTTTGGGTTTTAACTGCTCTTCCTTAATTTCGCTCTTATCGTGCCATTACTCGAAAATAAATTGATTTTAGTAGCGATAAAAGAAGTAATTGGAAATTTTGATTCTCATGGAACAAAATGGTAAACTTTATTTACACAGGCCTACAATTGAGTTTAATTTTTGCTGGATGAATGCATGGAAAAAGTAGAAAGCTTAAATTTTTATTTCGTTTTAAAGTTTACCTTAGCAGATTTCAGATGATTCAATGCGAGGTTTTGAGGAGTTGTCAATCTGTTATGTGGTGTTTGTGGGCATATGTTTCTGGTTGTAATTATCTGGAAATGCAAATTATGATAGGATAAAATCAAGTTGGCCATTTTTCTATATTAGAAAAGAAACAAAACTTGAACTTTTTTGAAGAATAAGGAATAGAAGAGATGCTTGAGTTGATTGAGGAACAAGAGAAGTGGCTAGTTATTGTGGCTTTTGTTGATTGTTTATGTTTCAACTTGCAAGCAACATCTTCTGCCCCTGCTTGGATCATCTGCATACTTCATAAATGAGTGGAATCAACAAAATAATTTGAAGCCTTTTAATTTGTCCACTATAAACTTTGTTGAGGCCAGGCCATCGAAAATATTGCATGTAGATTCATCTCATATGCTAATATCATTGTGACGATAGAACCTAAAAGTTACATCAAAGTGCATGCCGTGATTTTAAATCTTATACGATTACAAGAAGAAGCAAATCACATGCTATGAGTCATATGACTTTATTGTTAATGAAATTATAGTAATATAATTTCCTTAACATGACACTACCCGCTCCATCTCTGTCAGTTTGTCTATCCATTTTTTGTGGCTTACTCTGGCATTATACATATTACTTCCTTTAACATACTTATAAAAGAACTAAACCATTAATTGGTCTCACCTTTTCCCTTACCATCTATAAATCCCTCGTGTTATGGCGACCTTGTACTTTTTGGCACAAAGAATTTAAAATTATTTACTGATTTTTGGTAACATCAAGCATATTTTTTAAGAAGTATATGAATCCTAAAATATTTCGCAGATGGCAGATAGATGGGTACTTTAAAATGAGTATTCTCCTTCTGGTGGTTTTCATTTATAGTGCACCAATTTGTGGCGCCATGAATTATTTGGTTCTGTAAAATATTGTACAATGTGAGTTCTATGATCAAGATATTGTTTCTAAAGGTATTAGGGGGAAGTGGTTGATGGCTATGTTTCACATACTTAGCTTTTTTCTTTGGTTCTTTCTTTCTAAGGAAATTCAAGGACATCAAAGTTTTATTAAGAAATAAATAGTGCCCTTTTGATGTTGGCTTGAAAATTGATCCCGTTATTTAGGTTCAGATGTTTTAATGGTGTTGAAGATGCCAAGTTGCCTACTAGCTGTCTGACAGACTTAATATTATGCTCTTTCTTTAAACTGCTAATGAAATTTGATTGTTAGTAATGGAGCATTATTAAATTACAATTTACCTGTTTGAATTCTGTATCTTATGTTTTTTCTCAAGTAAAAGATCCTGTATCTTACTAAGATAAACATGTTATGGATGGAATAGATTGCTCGCCTGCTTACGGTTAAAAGGGAAAGAGAAATTGAGCAGGGAATCAACAAGAGATTGTCAAGGAAGTTTGATAGGCAATGGAAGAGAAGCATCATCGTAAGACCACCTCCATCCTTGATAAAGTTACGAGAGGAAGAAGCAGCAGAAGCAGAAGCTGAGAAAGCTGCTTGAATCATGGCTTCTTGGTTATCACTGGTGGTTTATCTCACTGAAAAAAAGGTGTTTGAAAAGAAGTATAAAAAAGATTGCAAATTTGTGTCTATTATTGTTGGCAAATTTATGTTGGAGACTATTTTATGTGTTCTGTTCTTGGTTTTTCCTTTCAGCCCTACTCCACTTCATGTTGTGCTTTACAGCTTCTATGGGAAACACTTAAATGAAACTTTTTGAGATCAAATTTACTGACCTTTTCATTTATGTTGGGTCAAGTTCTATTGTGTATAAAATTATTTCTTATTATGGATTTATGGGGTACCTGGAAGTTTAGCTGTAAGGTGAGTGTATCCATAATAAGGTCCACTCGTGATGCAGCACGTTTAAAAATATTATTTAGAGCTCTTTTATTTATAACATGTTGTAATGTAATGTCATAATTGATGTAATAACTATTTATTATTTAAAACTTTTGGACTTATTTTTTATAGCGGTTACATAATTGCGGAATTACAATAAGTTGTTGCAAATAGTGTTATTGTATTATTCATGATCATTTTAGGGAATAATATTACTAGTATGAGACAAAGATAAGGTGCAATCTGGTGAAAAAAGTAAAATCACATTGAGAAGTCGACAAAGCAGAATTCTACATAAAATATTAAAATAAAAAAATAAAAAATCCATTAAAATAAAGAATACGTTTTTACAGAAAACCACAATTTGATGCACTTTCCCTAACCTTGAATATTTAATCGAAAAAAATTATATAAAAAAGAATAATTAATAACTATGAGCATGTAAATTTAATTTTGTATTTTCATAAAAAATTTCCTTCGAGTACTCATCTTATAACATTTTGAGGAGAATTACTTTTGCATAATTGTAAGCTCACATGACACATGCGGTTAAAATTATGGCATCTATTAATTTTCTGTTATAGTAACATGTGTTACAAAAATAATGGTACTACGCTACGATTAGTAGGTGGTTCAGTGGCAAAAATATTATTGTTATGGATGAATGCGGATGTATCGTCTTTTAGAAGAGAGATATGCACTTTAAACTTTGAAGGCTGCATACCTCTTAACGCGAATTGCAATGCACATTTTATCTATCAAACCTGCGGAAGATACCAAATTCAAATATGACTTAATTAAAGAAATTTATTGAAGCCTTCGGCGATAATTTTTAATAGGTGGTCCTATCTTCCCTAAATCATCTACATCTAGTGTTCAATTAACTTTAAACATATAATTATATATTATTGATTAAATTTAATTTTATAAAGTGTAAATAACAAAAAATGTGGATTATTTTTAACTCTATATATTTTTTTTATCTAAAATATAAACGTACTATTAATTTAAAACTAATAAATAATTTTTCACAATATATTATAAATTTGTGATATATAACAAAATTTGATTAACTACGTATGTACACAGGTCAACATTATTTTGGTACGAACCAATCACATCTCACAACATCACGTAATTATAACAAATTTAATGATAAAAATAGTTTCCCAACATTTTATGGGTACTTTAAACGGTTGGAAATCTGAATTTGTTTTATCGATAAAGGGATTCAACTTTTCTACAATGTGAAAGCTGTTATCGGCAGCAAGACGGTAAGATAGAGTTTATTTTCATGTGATAAAAAAACTAAGTAACGATATTTAACACAAATTTATAATGATTATAAAAAATATGACACAATTTTGAAAATTAGTGGACTTAATTATTGTTGAAATAGTGTGGCTCTAATTAAGCCATTTAATGGAGGAGTAGATAAGCTCATTGCTTATGTCATTCAAAGGATGAGTTCATTGCTTATGTCATTCAAAATGTGAGCTCATTGCTTATGTCATTAAAAGGGTGAGCTCATCGCTTATGTCATCAAGCCCACAAAAGAAAAAATTGCAAAGAAGTGTTCATACATGAACTAGCTCTTAATAGTGAAATTTCTTCTCTATAAATAGAGCAAGTATTTGCTCATTTGAAATCATCCCTAGCAATTCACAACAAGAGTTGCATTTGAGAGAAAGAGAGAGCAAAATTAGGAAGTCTATTCTAATAGCTTCATAGTGTTAAAGATAACACATTTGGTGATCTCTTTTGTTTGTTAGAGAGAAATCTCTAAATTGGGTGTATTGGGATTTGGGATATTTGAGAGTTTGTACCCACTGTGTAAACACAATTTGAATAGTGAATTATTCTCCTTGTCTTTGCCCGTGGATTAGGCCTTACGCTGAACCACGTAAAATTGTGTGTCCACTTTGTTATTTATTTTCTCTACATTTGGTTACCGCAGTTGTTTGTTACTCAATTGAGTGCTTACTATTTAGGAAAGTTCTGTCTAAGGAGATTGGAATTTAAGTGGCTCCGGTGTGACCCTCCAGTCTTTCCTGGAATCTTTCTTATAATAGTGATATTCAAGTGGGTCTCGCACAACAATTATACCATTTAATAATTTTCTATTATTATATCATCTGTAAACCATCACAAAATTTACCATAAAAAGATTTTCTTCACCCAAAAATCTATAAAAAATTTGTATACTTTCCAGCCTAACCTTTTTTGTCTTTCACTGGAAAAGTAACCTCGTGAGATCTGACTACTCCCTTTTACGTAGAATCTTAAACTATTTCATGCAGTTTTATATAATCTGAGAATCACTTTGACAAAGCATATGAGGATGCTCCTTCCTATATACCTCTCTCTCTTATTGATGCTTTGCTTTTTAATCTTTATGTAATATATATGTACCCACTCCAAGCACGTGATGATATCAGCTTTTGAACACTTAATAGTTTGAAAACTAAAATTTGATTTACTTTGATTCTCTTAGATTGTGTGTAATAAAAAACACTTGTAACTTACCTTTAGATGTAACAGTGTCCGCTTTCTTATAGAGTAGTGCTACTAAATGACATATTAATTAAAGTCAACATATCTCTTTCTATATATATATCCATGTGATCCTTGTAATATCTTACATGCCATTGACCAGATCTCTCATTTCTGCAGCTTATTCATATAAAAATGGTTGCTTCTCTGTTTCGACATTTAAATACCAGATAGTCTATAAATGCAAGACTATGATTATGCAGGTATGTACAACTTACATCTTGATTATGTTTATTTTATCTTTATATCTCTATCTTATTATTGGTTGGGATTGAAGTCTTTGAGTTGCTCATTCTTTAAACTTTCAGACTTGTAAGTTAAGAAAAATATTCTGGTTTAGCTCCAAAATCACAAGTTTTGGAATCTGAATTGCTGTTTGATAAAAGATGAAATTTAGACGCATCATAGGCTAAAACTAATTAATAAATAAATAAAGATCTCAATTTGAAACTAATCCATCCAAAATAAATAAATAAAAAACTAAT
This sequence comes from Elaeagnus macrophylla, assembly GCA_029378325.1. Classification (NCBI taxonomy): domain Eukaryota; kingdom Viridiplantae; phylum Streptophyta; class Magnoliopsida; order Rosales; family Elaeagnaceae; genus Elaeagnus; species Elaeagnus macrophylla. The sequence continues at coordinate 11,585,100 of CM055653.1, forward strand.
TAATTCCAAATTTTGTGTCTAAATAGTTCTAATTCCTAAATCGATTGGCGTATGGTAAAAAGATGTGAACAAGATAATTGACAATTTAAGTTTGTATTTAAAATGATGCTACAAACTTTCCAAAATTAAAAAATACACTATCTTGAAAATAACAATTCCTTAAAAAAAGTGATTAATCAACTATATTAACAATTTGAACCGACAGTTCAAAGAGTAAGATCATATATTTATTCTTATTTTTACTTATCAAATTTAAGACTTACATTGTTAATCTAAAAGTTAAAATATTATTTTATACTAATTCCTTTAATTTTACTGAAGAGTTGAGATTTATAAAGTAAAGGCACCAAAAAGTTAATAGTGGGCCTAGTTTGAGTAAAGGGATGCATATTTACGGAGAGTTGGACTGAAATAGGGGATATATGAATAGAAGCTATAGTTGGACAAAAATAGCATGATTTTAGTCTAATACGAACCGTTTTGCAGTATAACTAAAGTTTGCATTTACAAACTTACCCTTAGTAGCTTATTCTGGATTTAGGAGAGAACAGTTACGGTTTCTTCTTCTTCTATTTCCTACTTTAATTAAAATTTAGTTTCAAAAATTAAAAATTGTATTTCTCTGGTTTGTGATTTCTTGCATCTGCTATACAGAACCCTTAAAAACGAAACTCACTCCTAGGGAAAAAAAAAACTTGTTAGTTAATGTTTATATTTTTGGAAGCTGTACGAAAATTAATTTACATTTTTGGAAGTCGTATGGAACATTACGTAAGTTTCTGGAAAGGTTACATAATTGAGAAAACGATGATGAACAGTTCCGTCAATCATCTCCTGCGACTGATCTGCGTATGTATTCCAGCATCCTCGTCACATTCCGACGTCCACCACTTGATAGTTAATGTTTATATTTTTGAAAGCAGTACGAAAATTAATTTACATTTTTGGAAGTCGTACGGAACATTATGTAAATTTCTGGAAAAGTTACAGAATTGAGAAAACGATGATGAACAGTGGGAGATCGTTGAGAGCGAGAAATTGAATTTCATCAGGACTAAACTTCATGGAATAATATACAAGGACAATATTGTAAATATACGCTTTCTAAACGGTGACATTAATCGAGAATTGGAAAGAATGATATTAGTGTCATTCGGCTTCTATGCGTCTTTAATTCATATTTACGAGCTTTCAGGTTTAATGGCCCAGGTTTGGTGGTTTGGACCAAGTAAACAAAGGCCGTGTTGGTATCATTTGGTCCACTTTCGTCTACAGAGAAAAGTAATGTTGCTTGGTCCACTTTAGTGTTTTTTTGTTGCTGTTGCTAATTAGTCTTCTTTTATGTTAATTTAATTATTTAATTTTCTCAGTATTAAAATATATTTTTTATTCTTTTAAATGTTAAAAAAAAATATTTATTTATGTTATAAGATTAGACATCATCTTTGCTGCAGTCTATACAATATGACCCGTTTTAGGCTCACCATCAAGTCTTGGAAGAATTTAATGGAAGACTCCTCTTCATAAGGCAAGCTCCATAAGAAAAATAGTCACTTATAAAAATTAGGATGATTTTGGGTTTAATTTTTAAGGTCTAAACTTGTTTAATTTTTTATTTTCATTTGAAAGTTATATTTACAATTTTCATATTTGGATATCCACAAGTGATCTTTGGTGCTCACCACAATATACTATTTAATTTAATTTTTAAATCTTTAAACAATATATATTTTTTAAAGGCAATTGGTTCATGTCTACTAGATTATATATATAGATATAAAATCCTTGAAATTTCTTATTTATTCAGGAATTAATAATATATTTATTTTAAAATTTAAGCCTCAGTGATAGTTTGGTGTATAGTCCATAGACATATCAAATTATGAACTACCATATCCCGAGATTTCACAGTCTGAGACTCAAGAGCTGTAAAGATGATGTCATTTCAGATAGAAGTTAAGCTAACAAATAAAATGTAGCAGTTGATAGACTAAAAACAAAAATTTGGAAAACTACATTGGCCTTCAATAAATAAATTATATCGTTATATGTTTAATTCAGACGTACATAACTTTAGATTCAAAAGAAGCTTCGTGAATTGCTTATCGTTTAAGTTTTGTTCTAATTTCTAATCCTGAATGTTGGCAATAACAGTTGAGAAAAACTGAACCTTGTCATATATATAAATGGTCATGAAAATCTAGGAGAAGTGAACAACAAGCTTTCATGAATAAAATGTTTGGTCAATAACTAAACAATGACTTTGCCTCCTTTTTGTATTTTACGAAGAAAACCATTGTCTAATTATTTCAATTAATTGTAATAGCAATTATAGTCATTTATAAAAAAATAAAAATAAAAAGTGAAATCAAAGCATATAGAATTTTGGAGTAACACTAAATTAAAGATAAATTATCCATTCTTCTCAGAGTAAGTAATGATGTTATAATTCATAATAATAAAATACAAGATTAATGCAACTATATTATTACTAACAAGCTTGCAGCTTAATAATATATAAATTCACAATTATGAGTATATAATTAATATAATAATTCATAAATATTTTTATCTTAACTTAATATATATGTATATTAATCTATGTATATACTTGGTTCATATGGGTGAAAGATATCTGCTTTTTTCACCTGTTTTTAAATGTTAAGTGCTTACTTTTTTATTCCGCGCACGTGGTAGAATTGACCCATTTCGGTTTGTTTAATTTGAAATTGGATGATCCCTACTTGTTTTTAATATTATGAGTCTATTTTCAAGTGAGTTTTAGGTTATCCATAAAAATTATTATTTGAAATATTTCTTAAGTACTTGTAATAATATACATCTTGAATAAATATTACAAATATTAAACAAATAAAAATAAGCATAAAAAACCAGAGAACTATTCGGGCTAGATATAACTAATAATTCTCGAGGTTAGAACATTGTTATTGGAATTAGTGTTCTCTTGCTTGTTTGGTATTGCATATGAAGGGAAATTATATGACACGAACTATCTAAAATTAAAAATAACAAAAGGAATTTAAACAAATTGTAGGTTCATTCAAAAAATAAAAAATAAAAAAAAATTGGACCTTCCGATAGTATAATTCAAAAAAAACCTAACTTTTAATTTGACTGAATAAGTCAATAATTTAATAAAAGTGTAGATAATTTTTCATTCATATACAATACATTTTTATACAAAATGTTCTTGAAATGATAAACCATCCACTACTTAAAAAAATATGTGCAAACTAACTTCTACCTCAACTCTACTACTATTAATAAACTAATTGCTAAAATAAAAAAAAAAATATTATCTAACTAAAATCCACTAATTTGATTAACTTTTATTTTAAATTAAATAATTAAATTACAAATATATCATAATAGAATGGTAACATTAGATAATTTGTCAATATGACTAATTAAATACAATTTTATCAAAACAATAAAACATTGTTATCCTAAGTAGACAGTTTTGATGGTAGATCCATTTGGGTGAAGATATAGAGTCGATAGTTTTGTGGGGGCATTAAAACAAAGTTCGAGATTTGAAACCTGCATTTTAATATTGAGCTTACACATGGGTCTCTTACTTCTAATAGTAGGTACACAACCTATTTGAGGTGAGGGCTCACTCCATAGTGATGTAGATGTATGACAGTAGTTATATATCCTAAACTTGAGTGAGGCTTTTTCAACCAAAAATAAAAATAAAACATTGTCATATTTGAAAATTAATAGATTTTTCGCATAAACAAATTTACAAAATAATATTTTTGAAAAAATAACCAATTATTTTATAATATAATTATAATAATATATATTTATTGTAGACAATAAAAGAGCATGATTTCGAATTTCATCAATATATGACTGCAGGTGTGCAAGTTTTGTTTAAAAAAAATTAGGAAGGAATAACTCATCTTTTACAAAGAGTTCAAATTTCTCAGCTAAATTAATGAATTTTGTTTCACATATAACATTTCATTAATTAGAATAAATTTATGAACGAAATAGCCATTCTATTAATATGTCTAATATCAAATACATGAAAGTTAACGATGCTTTTATACCATTATTAATCTCCCCAAGTGTACTACATTACATTATGTAGGTAAATAGTAATTTTATACCATACAAAATTTGTTAGTTAGTTTTTGAAAATAGTTGAATAATGAGGGCACGGTTGGTATAAATTCGTAAATATAATAGTACTATTCACGTGTATTAGACGTAACGGTAGAAAATCTTTATGGTTATATTTCAAGGTGAGCAAATAATTTGATCTCAAAATTAAAAAAATTAATTCAATTTGTTAGATTCAAATCGGATTAAATTGATATATTTTATAGTCAGATTGTATTTGGATTGAAAAGTATACGATCCATTTGGATTCGGATCCACAGATTTTATAATCCGCTGCAATTCGATCCGGACCGAATTATTATTAAAATTATAAATAAATACATATTTATTTTTAATATGTTATATTTAAATATTATACAAACCACAATTACATTAAATTATTATTTTAGTTTTAAAAATAAATATAAATGTTAAATTCTCTATAATAATTTAATAATTTCAACAGTATACTTTTTATTATTTTGATTATCTAAATTGTGACTATAAATAAATAAATTTTACTAAAACATGTATAAATTTAAATATTAGTATATATTGTGTTTTATATATAATAATAATAATAATAATAAATAAATAAATAAATTATGATCTCATTTCGATCATATTCGATTCGAAAAATTCGATCTATTTAGATTTGGATTAATTTAAATTGACTACATTATTAGATCATATTTAGATTATAAATTTTTAAATATACTTTGAATTAAACCGAATTTAAATTAATAAAAAATAGATAATTTTAATTCGCTACTTTCTCTTGATTATACCTTACCTCGTTGAAGTAGGAATTTTATGTTGTTGTTGTTAATTTCAACGACTTAATAAGCGTACGAGATTATATTAATAACTGCATGCTTGCTTTCTTTTAGTAGAAAGAAAGTCTACTTGTCATGAAGATTGAAGAAATAATCGATTTTAAAGTAAGTCATAATAATCTACAAGAAATTCAACTTCAAATTAGGAAATTTTATGAAGAAATTACCAAGGGTTGACTAACATTGTACTTTTTTACATACATAAATGAAAAACAATGCATATATTGAGAATTATAAAACAAAATTGCACATTATTTTAAAAGAATCGGACCTCCTCACCCAATTGTTTTGAAAAATGGAGAGGGTGATTAGAATGCATATTTTGGTATTAGAAAGGATAAAAGTAGGTCATATAATTTAAGTTATTTCATTTATGTATGTGGTTAAAAATTACTCTTGCATAATCATGTTTATATTTTATACAAGTATTATTGAAAAACCAAATTAAAGCCTATAGATTTTTTAAGTAACACTTATCATATAAAAGATTAGGCCTTCACTCGGCAACTACCGTCTTCATGTTGTCCAAATGTTGATGTTATTCTTCGTTAATATTAAAAGAGATGTACTTCTTCATAATGTAGTCCTACGAACTCAGAACACTCGTTAAAATTTCGGATCATCATAAGATATGATGGTTTTACTCTCTAATGTTTAAGTCAGTTACGATAATTAATGATAATAGAGAGATCAAAGCCTATCTTTGTGATATAAGGAGAAGTAGAGATAGAAATATATTGTAGGTAACTAGGTATGTTATGTTTATGTTAGTTAATGAACAAATGGTTTGACTTATGTTTGAAGTATACAATGTGAGTATATATAATAAAATTTCAAGACAATCATTTACCTTGATAGATAGACTTAATCTAGGATTGAAATTATCTTTTCATAATTATCTATTTTCATATAATTAAAAAATATTCATTAGTTATTTATCTCTTTAATTATTTATATAACAGTTAGGCTTATATGCTAACACAGTACTCGTTGGGCTGACCAACTTGCCACATTACTAAGTATGAACAATAATATTGTATCATTTAACATGAGTTATTTTACATCCAACAAGTTATACATTTACATGTATAATGACTACATATGTACATTTAGACTGGCACGATCAAAGGTCGAACCACGCAACCTAGTTCTACCTAGCTCAAATCCCAATAAAACTTGAATAAGTCCAGCCTATTCATACCTGAATAATTTTACAGTCGACTTTAGGATTAAACATTTTTGCTATGAAGGGTCTGAATCCATAGTTTTAAGCTCAGGCTAGCACACTCCACTCGAATATGCATTCCTAACAATGACATAATTCAAATCCATTTTCTATAAGTATACACAAGGAATATATACTATTGATGTATTGATTACAAGATAAAATTAAAATATTTTCTTTTGAAATAATACTATACACCCGTATATATACAATGGTGGGATTTAAACGATTTAAAGCCCCATATAACATATTAATTTATACATAATTAAATTATTTTTAATAATGTGTTAGTTATATACTTTATACGACATGTACATACATATATTATATGTACATGATATGTATAACTGATCTATCTATTTTAAAATTAATTATATATATCCGAACTAAATTTAAACACACGCAATCTCAATACTTGAACATATACTATTATATTAGAAGATAATTAATAATTAAAGCATAAATGATTTTTTTTTTTATAAACTAAAATTTATTTACAAAAGATGTATTTATAACTCATATTTTGCCTATTCTCCAATTCTTTTTACATATTTGAATTGGGATTTGTTCTATAGCAAATTTTTTTTTTAAATAACTATATTATTTATATACTTGTAGTTAAAACTCAAATTTTAAACCTTTAACATATTCAAATAAATTACTTGAGCTACAAAGCTTGTTTATTTTCATTAAGTTTTTGGAGGCTATTTTTCTAAATTATTAGTTATACAACTTATACTATTACATGATTGCAACACTCTATTTTTTTATTTGTGTTTTTATTTATAATTTTTTAATTTTAGATTTTTTTTTATTTTATCCCTGTATCATTTTGGTCACTTGGATGGTAGTTTTCTATTTTCTTGTTTAGTTTTGGTGGTAGGCGATACTTTTTCGTGTTGTCAAGTTTACAATGTTTTTAGGTCATGTACGATATGTGAGTTCACCTTAGAGATGTCGTGCTTAGTTTGGTGTTTCTTCCGCTAGTATTCAATGATGGTATTTTGGTGTGTAGAATTAAGTCTGAGTTTATGTTAACAATTTTCGAACAATGATTGCTTTGTATTTATTTTAGTTTTTGAGTTAGAATAAGAAGATGGTGTATTGTTTTTTATTTTTAATTTTATAATTTAATTGCAATGTTAATAAATTTATCGCTCTTTTAGAAGGAAAAAAAAAAAAAAACTTCTGCTATTACATTGTCTACTCTGGTTGATTTGTACAGTACTGGATGTCCACGTTAAACCCGTGATCTAAAACATCTACTAATTGTTTGAAATACGTGGCATGGTAAGGCAGAGAAAGTCTGAGCTAACAAGTATCGGGTAGAAATTAAGTTCAGGGAGCAAGTAAATCGGACATCCACATTAAACGTGTCTTATTATTATTACGAATATTATTTTTCAATGAATGTGACAACATTTGACCTCTCTCGCGTATTTAATGTCTTTATTATATGATAATAATCCCCCATCCTCTTTCTCATATGGGACTTTGGTCCACCCGACAAGTAACCTCAACTATTTAAGCAATTTCCCTCTTAAATAACAGGGCACGCTGCAAAAAATACTTAATTCGTCACTTGATGAATTTTTTTTTTCTTAATATATATATTAAGTAATTATTATTTGCAATAAGTAGAATCTTAGTATTAGATTATATATTAAATTTTAAAAATAAAATATTAAAATAGTTGTATAATTATTTATTAAAAATATATTATAATATATGATTTCATGAATAAATCAATTGTGAGCTTTGTCATTCTTATTTTGGAAAAAAATTTGTATGATGTAGATGCATAGACATGTAATACACTTTATTAATTTCAAGAAAATATAATTAATTAATATTTATATTAAAATCAATTCTTTATATTTAAATAAATATATTTATATAAAATAATAAATAAAAAAATTTATACTTTATTCATGAATAAATAAAATAATAATAAAAAATAAAAAAATTATGCATTTATGTAAAAGTTTATCTACATTTTGTCAAACATTATTCTAGGAAATGTAAAACATATTAGGACAACAAAATGATGTAAGCCTAAGAAGAAGGTTGTTGGTAATTTGACTTTCTCGCCCCTTTTTATATAAAACTTTGACACAAGTGGCACATATAGCGTCTTAATTTGAGGAATGCACATATTTGTACTCATTATGCATTGCATGATAAAATAATTTTTACCATCTTATATGCACATGTATATTTTTCACATATAATACATATATATATTTTTTATAATATAAGAAGCATATATTTTTTTTGAGCCATTTAAAAATAAAATTAATTCATGTAAAAATAAAAAAATATTAAAATTTATATGTATTTAAAATTATCCCTCTTATAATTTTATATATAACCAATGATTTGAACCACTAAGGATATATTAGCAAACTAAATTCTAATGGTCCTTGTTTAATAGATTCATATATTTATTAGAAGGCTTTAGGGTGAGAGCGTTGACACGAAATATCCTATCATATAATACTTGCATATGATTCTTAATTTTATGAGTACGTGTAAATTGTATTTTACTTTAATGACATATGTTGGATCCAATTTTGGTCCAGTTTTTTTTTTTTTCCCGACATGTTATTAATAAATTACGTGAGGAGAAATACAGCGTGGGGTGTTGTATCAACTCTAATATTTAAGTCAAATTTTTGATAGAGTAATTAAAATTAGAGAAAATTTTAATGGTCGTAAGGATAGACTTACGCATACCTTTTCAAGTTTCGATGGATGACATTTTGATAAATAACCAATATTAATTAATATTTATATTATTTAATAATAATATAACAATTAATATAAATTATTTAATAAAGATTTATCTAACTGTACTGACCGTAATATTTAATTTTTCAATTATTGATGTGTTGTCACGCATACCAGTTTATTTTATATCCAACATAAAAAAAATTGGGATAGAATCATGTCCATGGTTACAAGTATGTAAATCTTTTAACTCAAATATATATGTACAAAGTATTTTTTTAACCCTTGTGTACTAGCAGAAATGTATTAATAATTTGTAGCTATACATTAATATAATGAAAGATTTGTTAATGATCACATGTGGGTTTGGGATTTCAATTTTGATCCCCTGTTCTAATAGCTCGTAATTTATTTATTTTTTTGTTTTTGAATAATTTTCTTGCAGTGTAATTCTTAATAGAAAAATGTAAGTACTGTTAACAAGTTTTTGTGACAGCTGACTCTTCGTTGGACGTAGTTTTCTCCAGCTATGCAGCTACCATAACAGGAAGCGATCAGGTAACTCTAAACGTCATCAAGATTTAAGTACTCTACATGAGAAGATCAGTCTCTCATATATACCACGTTAATTAACTTTTATTTATAAATGCGAAAAATTAGTAAAGTTCATTTGAATATTTAGGAATTATACAAAAAGAGTAGTGCATTAATTAATAAATTGTGTACTCTGAACATATAAATTAATTTTCTTTTTAATAAAATCATGAACAGATGACCTTATTTGGGAGAGATTTATAGTCTCTGTTTTCTGTAATAAAAGACAAGAAAGAAAAGAACAAGTTGAGCAACATGTGACATAGCTAGACTTGTTCTTTGTAATGTGGTTAGAAGAAGAATGTCCAAGGGCCGGGGTTTCAAAAAAGTGTGGAGTACATTAGAGCGTTTGCTTGTCGCACCAACTTCTTGTCTAACATAGCTCCATTGTCAACATGGGTCACATCTCTCTCTCTCTCTCTCTCTCTCTCTCTCTCTCTCTATATATATATATATATATATATGTATGTATGTATGTGTATTCTCATTATTCCAAATTAATTTTCTTCTCTTTCATATATATAAAAATATGACTCATTGATTTTATTTTCTTTTATATTATGAAAAAAAAAAAAAACATAGATTGTATCACATACAAAATATATATATATATATGTGCAATGTGAAAAGGATGTTAAAAAATTTTGGTTCCTAGTTTAATGAATTGATCACTTTATACATGTTATCCCTTCTCATACGTACTATTTGCTTAACTGTTTATTTAGTTCTCAAACTTTAACTAAATTTACATTTATGTATCTAAATTTTTAAATTTAGTTTTCAAATTTTTAAAATTTCACATATAGTTTCATAAAGTTTTAAATTCTACATGCAATTTAGTTTCCAAATTTTTAAAAATTCACACATAGGATCTATCTTGGATACTAAAATACATATTTTTAAATCAAAATTTTAGGACCAATGTGTGAATTTTTAAAAATTTGGGGACTAAAATTTAGGATTTAAAAGTTTAGGAACCTATATATAAAATTTTAAAAGTTAAATGACTAAATTATAGAATTTAAAAATTTAAGAATTTAAGTGTGAATTTTGTTAAAGTTTAGGGATCAATAATATAGTTTAGTTCATCACCGCAATAACCTAGTGTTTAGGATACGTGGTACCCCTATATTTTGGTTTAGTTATATAATATAACTCTCATCTTATTTTTGACCTCATGAGTAAAAAATATATATTTTTATTTTCTTTATAATGTATATGAATATAGATTTTTTAGTGTTTAAAAAAAATAAACATATATTTTTTTACTAAAAAAGTTAAAAATGAATTTAATTAAATACATTAGTCATTTATGCATGACTATATTTTCTAAGATCATTCATTCCCCTAGCCTATAGCTTAAAATCATTTTTGTGTGAGTGAGTAAATCAAAGTTGATTGTATATATGGATTGAAAAATAAATTAATGGAAGCTGTCTACGTAGTTATACAACACTAGTTTTTATTTGTTCTCCAAATAGAGCCCTAGATTTCATCATTCTGGGTCCTAAAACTCAAATAGCAGCCAGATTGAAAGTAGAGTTGAAATCCCTAGAAAAATACAAGTTAATATCGCGATGACTAACCCTAACTAAGTAGCAAGCAACAATCTTTCTTGTTGTTGTCTTCTTCTGAGAAAAGAGCTAAAAACTTCAAATTGATCTCAGAGTGGTTACAAAGGTGGAGCTATAAAAAAAAAAAACTAGTAAAATGCATAAGCTGAGGACGAACAGAGAGATTAATTTCAGAAAAAGAGAGGCCAAGCCAGACCCATTTAATTATTAATTTTTGGTTTTGGTTTCGGTTTCGGTTTCAATAAATTAATATCATTATATACGTAAGATGAGAAGAGTATAATATAAAGAGCCATGCAATAATAGTGACGTCGAGACAAGGCCCTCTCTGTTGCGTGCATGGAATGAGTAGCCACCTGTTCCCCTCTATTGATGCTGACTTACGACTTTGATATTTAACTTAATTTATATCTTCAATAAATAAATAAAAAACATATTATTTTATATTATAAAAAAATACATATTAATAGAAAGAAAAAAAAAACATATACTTTTTATGGAGAAAATTAAAAGTGAAACACAATATATAAATTGAGTTATGTAAACCAATTAAATCTAATTTATCTTTCAAATCCTTTTATTCACATACATGCCTGCATTACTTTTTTTACGATAAGTTTCGAATTACCATTAATATACCTGATAATAGCAGGTAGCACATTATTTCAATATTTATATTTATATATTATATTTTTAGTAGTATCAAATAAGTAATTCAATTAAAGATATTCAAAAAAAAATTTGAAACTAACTCAACTCAATTTAAAATTTTCGATTTAAAACTTTTATTGGTTTAAATTAGTTCTTAATTGTAAAAAAATTAATTAATATTAAGTTAATTTAGTTTTCATTTTTAAACTTTCCAATAATTAAATCAACCCAATTCATTTAATATTTATATTATTATTTTTTAATAATTTTAATATTTTCATTGAGTTTTCTTTATCTCTTAGATTAGATATTTACTAATCATTATCAAAATAATCTCCTTTTTGAGATTGTTAAATTTTTACCAAAATTAATGATTTTTTTCAAGGCACTTAAGTAGAGTTGGTAGTTATACTCAAACCAATACTAACTTCATTTATTTATGTTTTTTTACTTATATTTATTAGTGATATATGACATTTTACATTTGATAATTTTATTGTTTCTACTTTCTCTACAACGGAACAATTAAAATTTACTAGCATTTTATAAGTTGTTATGGGATCGAATAGCTTGTTCAAATACAATTCTTTTAATTTCGATCATCTTTATTCTTTAAGGCTGATTATTTTGATGATATAAGAGTTAAAAAAATTAATACACAAAATTCATTAACAAAAAAATGGTAGGAGGGAATTTTCTTTGACCAAACTTAATAAAATTGGTTCGAGTTAGATTAATTTTTCATATTTATCAATTTAATTAAATTCTTATTTTCAAGAGCCAATTATATTGGATTGGTTTTCATTTTACTTTAAACCCAAATCAACCTATATATGTACAACCCTAACCTTAACATAACTTATTTAATGTTAATTCAATAAGTTGTAAATGAGCAACTTGAGAGCTCATCATGAAAATACATTTTTCAAAAAATAATTACTATAATGTTATTATAGAAAAATGCACTTAAAAATGCGATTTTATCTTCTTCTTTTTTTTTTCTTTTTTTTATAAAAATATAATCAAAAGATAATATTTACGCTAATATTTTTTTTAAACAAAACTATAAGTATTTATTTATTTTTTTGATTTTATTAAGTTCATGAGTTGTTCTGCTTAATTTATTTCAAAGTGAGTTAAACTAAACTTACTACATAAAATTTAGATGAAACTCACCTTAAATGAGCTCTCATTTGACACCTCTCTATATTATTTCACCCTATTTCCACTTAGCTTAATTATGTTAAAATCGAACCCAACAATACCTTCATCTCTTCATACGCATTCGGCCATATGCCTATGTACATAGCAATTAGTAAGTAATATGGCCAGGAGAGACCTCAGTCATATGTGACAACTAGCTAGCTAAACCTAATAATTTGTATTTATTATTACTTAATCCTTCGTAGAAATACACTATATACACACCGGTGTATGTCTTAATTTTTTTTTCTGAAAACTCTTTTTATCTGAATTTTGATATAATATATCAACTTAAATGAAATAATGTAATTGGGTCCACTTTTTAACATTTAGTTGCTTTGTACCACCTAAGTTGAGAACCTTTCAACTTGTGATGATATCAAAGTTTTATAAGTATTCAAGTTTTATAATTTAAAAAGTTAATTTAATAAATAAAAATATTTATATTTTTTATAAATTATTTTATTATATTATATACCTTTTAAATTATCAAATAAATTAATTCGATAACATGTCATCAGATATTAATGTTAATTTTCAAGTAAATTAAATTAAAGTTCCCGAATCCCAACCAAAATTCTGGAGAAACAAAATATTTCATGGAGAGTAAAATTATGTCATCAGATATTAATGTAATATGATTTTATTAAAAAATAAATACTTTTTTTTATTTTTAAAATTATTTTATTATATTACATGATTATAATTAATTTGAGTGTAAATTTATGTCATATTATTTTCATCGTTAATTATATAAGTTTTTCATAAATTATACATGAAGTGAGATGCTAGAAATTTATATTGATATTACAAATCTGCCCATAAAAATATGTCATAGTTTCAAATCATGATCACAATCAAAATCTGTACAACAGTACTCAAACCTACTCAAGTGACACTTTTCCAACTTCTGTCCTAACACTATCAAAAGGCGATGTTCATAAATTGACAATGAGAGTTTTATATATACACACATAATATAAAAAATCAATAAATATATATAGGCCTTGTCCACTATAATAGACTGCTTAATTTGGTCGTAATATGTCTGTGGACCATTTGACAAACACAAAAATTGATAGCCTTGATAATCCAATTATGATTAGACTATAAAATACTTAAATAACAAAATGATTCATTATTTAGAGTTATATATAATACATGGAGCCGCAGACAAAAGGAGGAGGACATATTCGTCATTTGATAATGGTTGTTTCCCAAAGCAAATGGGAAACTAACAGGTAGGTCACCTTCTATGTGATTGGTAAGGACAAAGACATTGAGTATATATATAAATAGAAAGCTGTAGTTGATGGTTGGATTTGAAGGAGGCAATTAATCTAGTTATCTAGAATTTAGATTGTAAAATAACAACAATAATGGGAAGGTCTCCTTTTTGTGATGAGAACACTGGTCTTAAAAAAGGCCCTTGGACTCCTGAAGAAGATGATAAACTTGTTCAATATATTCAAAAACATGGTCATGGTAGCTGGAGAGCGCTTCCTAAACTTGCAGGTATATATATACTCAAAAACAGAACCCAACGCTTTTTTTTTGGCCTTGAAAAATAACCCAACTTTGTATTTCTGATCTCAACGAGATCTAAAATGGGTAGTTGTCAATTTTGTTTGTTATTTGCAGGCCTTAATAGATGTGGCAAGAGTTGTAGACTTAGATGGACAAATTACCTGAGGCCTGATATTAAAAGAGGAAAATTTTCTCAAGATGAAGAGCAAACAATTCTCAATCTTCATGCAATTCTTGGCAACAAGTAAGTGAATATTAATTTTTCTTGGCAACAAGTAAGTGAATATTAATTTTTCTTGGCAACAAGTAAGTAAATCAATACTTAATTAATTAGTACGTAATTCGTACCTTTCTTTTTGAAGATGGTCAGCAATAGCTGGTCACCTACCCGGTAGGACAGATAATGAGATAAAAAATTTCTGGAACACACATTTGAAGAAAAAACTGATTCAAATGGGATTTGATCCAATGACACATCGACCAAGAAGTGATATATTTTCAAGTTTGCCACATTTAATAGCTTTGGCTAATCTCAAAGAGCTTATGGATCATACTTGTAATAATTCTAATTGGGAAGAACAAGCTTTGAGACTACAAACTGAAGCTGTTCAAATGGCTAGGCTTCAATACTTACAATTTCTACTTCAACCTCCTTCAGCTTCCAATTCAATTCATGATAATATGATCAACACAAACCAGCAGCTTATGATGAACCATATCACAGCTGATCACAACCCATCTCTGCTTGATCATCATGATGATCAGTTGGACAGTACTGATCTCCAATCTTTAGTGAGTAACCCAATTGCTGATTTCTCTCATTTGCCTGATCTTCAAAATATCACTTGTGAAACTACTACTACCACTCAATTGCCACCATTAACTGCCTTTCCTAGTCATCAAGATGAAAATAATAATATTTCTCTTCATCATCCCAATAATAATATTACTGATGAGGCCTCAATGATGAGTAATAGTAGCAATAATAATAATACTTCAAGCTTTGGTGAAATAGCTCCTAATTATTCCATTTGGTCTGAATTTCTTCTTGAGGACTCTTTGTTTAATGAAATTGAATAGATTGGAGAGGTTAGGAGTTATTAAATACACCAGTACTACTAGTTTATTAGTTTTGTGTATTGTTCTTCTTCTGGGCATATATATATATTTTCTATATATATATAAGATAAAATTATGTTCATTTTATGTATAAAGGTGAGAGAGAGCTACTCTGAGAGTCTTTCAATTCTATTAGCTGAATGATCAGTTTGGGGATATATGTACTTTTTGCACATATTTGTCAATTAAACTATATACAGACACACTTTTTATATCTATATTTATATATATCTTTCTTTTATTTTTTGGAGTTAGAATTGTTCTTGATTATTATTATTATTATTGTTGCTGTTTTTTTTTTTTTTTTTTTAAATTCAATCTATATAATAATTGTTGTCGAATACTTGATCAAACATCAATAGGATCTGCGCGGTCTCATAATGGTTGCAAAATTTTTGTACTTGAAAAGGTTAATTTATTTATTTTATAAACAGAGGATTATTGTTTCTTTTTTTTTTTTTTTTTTTTCAAACAAGATATAAACTGTGAAGAATTATATAAACATGATAAACAAACAATAAGTAGCAGTAGAAAATTTAATTATTATAAATTTTTTGATAAATCATTGAACTTAATTAAACAGGAACCATACATTATTTTCTCTGTACAGCAAAACACTGATCTGTTTTATAATTTTAATCGTTAAAAAAAAAAATTATGTTACATGTATAATAATCAAGAACCAAAAACAAGAAAGTAGTTGAAAATAGAACAATTCTAACTAAAAAAAAAATCACAATTGTTAAAAAAGATCTATATACAGACAAACTCTTTATATTTATATTTTATCCATAAATCTAAATAGATTTTTCCTTTTAAGTTAGAGTTGTTCTTGATAGAATTGTACTTTTTTTTTTTTTTTTTTTCAAATGATCACAATTCAGTCTTATAAAATGTGTATTCCTTAATAGTAAAGCACTTTCAAGAACCATGTTCGTTAAAAAAATTTTGTTAGAATTGTTATTGATTCAAAAGTAGTTTTAAAAGAAAGTGGTTTCAATTATATTCAATAAAAAATTTAAGAATATTAGTTTATATTTCTTTCTCTTTGAGTGAACTTTAAAGTAACATTTCTTACAAAATGTTGAGGAGACACAGAAAGTCTAGATGTTCACACATGAAACACTTGTTTTTTCTCTACCTGTAGAATAATTTATTTATTAGTAAATAACTATAGAATTAGATAAATAATAATATAATTATTAATATCAAGGCATTGACCAAAAAATCCCTAGACCTGGATCAGGAAGCCAACCACTCTTGTAAGTATTGGCTGAGATTTATATTCTGCTCTCAGTTTCTTCTTTTCAACTCAAAGTTTTGCCTTTTTAGGGCATTTCCATTTTACACATATACACAGAGTTGACCAAGGGATGCAATTAGATTTATGTCAAAACAAGTGATGTAAAATTGTTGCTCAATCATAACAGGGGACCCCACAAGTAGTTAGGACTAAGGAAGCATATTTGAGATTTAAAAGTTTTCTCAATCAACTTTATCCAAGTTAATTAATATGTTTAAGTTTAATTTTTAAAAAGTTAACTTTTAACAAATACATTAATTGTTTGATTTCTCTATGTGTGTATATATATATATATATATATTTTAAAAATAATAAAAATAATATTTTTTAAAATTTATAATAATAAAATTAACATTATTTGTATTCAAACTTATATTTTTACAATTAAAAAAATGACTAATATGTCATTTTTTTAAACACTCATTCAATTGAAATTGAATGACGATAATTTTGACCCGTTCAATATTGAATGTTCAATATTTCAAGTTCAAATTGAACGTGAAATATTATTGAAGTGTTAATTTTGTTATTATAAATTTTAAGGGTGTTATTTTTAATAATTTAACCAATTTTTTTAATTACAGATTATGTAGGATTTGGAATTATATATTAATAATCAAGCTGTTTGACCTGCAAGGTCTCAATTTTATTAGCCAATATGTTTTTAAAAAATGTCTCAATTTTATTGATGAGTAGATTATAATTATCATCAGATCCTAATAGTTAGATTTGTTCCAGCTCACTTAATCATATTATTTAGTGATTATTTTCAAGCAACAACTCCATTCAATAATTAACATCCAAAATAAAGTCCGTTCCGATACCATTTATTATGTCATTATTCTCAACAATACAAATCATTTTTTTTTACATAGCCTTTCTGTGAAATTCAATTTCTTTCATTTTAGTCTCAATATATGTAGGGGTCTTTTCTTTAAAAACATTTTGTGCTGGAACGCATAAAATTTGATATTCTCTTATTATCTAAGGGGTACTTAGAAGTTAAAAGGATATGTGTGTTATAGTTGTTGATCTAAGTAGCTTTTGATAATTCCACATTCTGAGCCGGTGTTGAAAATGTTTTTTTTTTTTTTTTTCGGAGGATATTGTATGAGATAATTCTATTTAAGGGCTACTTTCATTTTTTATCATTCATTACTTGTAAATACATAGATGTTTAGAAATATTTTCTTTTTTTACATGTATTTAAAAGCATAAAAGTTATTAAAGTTCTAAAAATTCTGATACAATGGCAACAAACGGCTACCAAAATATCGATAAATTAATGCCTCTAAGAAAATATTTGAATTGTGTATACTATTGAACACATATCTAAATAAGTTTTATATTTAAATAGTTGTTTAATTTTGAGTATAAATTAAAAAATGGTTAAAAATATAATATAAGATATAAAGGAATTAAAAACGAAAATTGTTATTTTTCTTAATGAAGAAATTAAAATTTTATTTAATATTTGAATTTAAAAATACAAGTAGCTGTGCTTTGTCGAAGCAACGTGATCAAAATATCAATTAACTGAGAAAAATATGTCCTTAAACACTCAAAAAATATAGTAATTATGTATTTAAAAATAAGGAAAAAAATGTACTAAAAATTCATTAGTTATGATTAAAGTGCTTGCTATTAAAATGGAACTAAAAGTTTAAAACTTTTAAAATTGTCATAATTTTATCAACGTGATTCCATTTTTGCACGCCACATGTACAAATTTTTGATAATTTTAAAAATTTTAGATTTATTTTTTTTTATTTTTAATAATTATTAAATTTCTAATACCACACTAAAAAATTAGTATATTTTTATACATTTTAATCTTAAATAATAAATTTTTAGTGCCTTCTACCTTAACAATAATATCTACCTTAACAATAAATTAGTGTACCTAATCCTACTCCATGGTTTGATGACAATCACTAATACACGAAAGAAGAAACGATGTGAAAGCATATAACTTATAATGAACAGCATCTAACCTAAATAAAAGATAAAATACATATGTAAAATAAATTAATAAAAATAAGTTAATCTAAGTATCAATCCAACGTATCAAATATAAAATATGTTTTAGTGCATATATAACTCATTTATTTATATATTTTTATTTTTAATCTCCTTATAAAAAAATATATATGTTATTTTTCTCACAACATAAAACAACTTATATTTTTTATAAAATATATATATTATTTTATTTTGTAAAAAAATTAACATATATTTTTTTTTTCAAAAAAGCTAAAAGTAAAGTTTTAAATAAAAAAAAATATTATATCATGTAATTAAATTATAAAATAATTAAATATTGAAATAAGGTATGAGAAAGTGAAGATAAATAGTTTAGTTGGGCCTCCATGTTATGTCCTTGTTCTCCAAAACCCATATCATTTGTTGTTGGGTCGTTTGGTATTTAACATTGGCCGAGTGAACAGAGAAATAAAATATTCAATCCAGTGAATATTTATATTTAATAATAAAAAAAATAAAAATAACATGTTTAAAAAATATAAAATATATATTTTATTTAAAATATCTTTTTAATAATTAAAATTAATAGAATGAATTAATTATAATACTAATCAGTAAAATATTCCTCCATTTGGGCATACTAGTTTTGACATTTGGGCTTCTCATCTGACATTCTCAGCTAAGTTTCGTGGACCTGGAATAAGCTGTCTAACTCAATGTAGAAACTCTGCTCTTTTTTAAAATCGATCAGAAACTTCAAATTATGTAACAGGTTTCCCTTTTCTGCATTGAAGGTAAATAAGTATTTGGCTCTTATTTTTAAATCTCTTGCTAAAGATTAAGTTTCATCTTCATAGCTTATATGAATAGTTTGATTTTATGATTCCAACTTTTTATAATTTTTAAATTTTTATTAAATATATTTAGTTTTCATTATGCACACCAGATATCAATTGAAGATAGGAAATAAAGCATCACCCATCAAAGTCATAAAAACTACTAATTACTTATTTTATTCGGAAGAAATTATTCAATAATGCAGATCAATTTTGTCATTATTATGGAGAAGAGATTATAATATTAAATTATGATTGATATGATTGACCAATTAATGTATAATTTTTCTTTTTTTATTTACATTATTATTCAATGAAAATGTAGATTTTTTTTGTTTTGTTTTGTCAGCAAGAGAAAAGATGAAAATATAGGTTGATTTTATACTAAGACAGTAGACACCATGTTATATACTTAAAGCAAGGTACAAGTACAACATCTATTCCACCTAGTCTTTTTTATAATAAACTAGAAATTGAAAGTTGCATCGTATACATGCTTCCATTAGTTCCACTAAATGCTTTATACATATGCACAAAATCACATATATTAACTACATTTTTCTTTGGTTGAGATATAAATTCAACATCTTGATTAATAAAAAAAAGTATAATATTATTTTTTATATAAATCAAACTATATTTGTTTGTGCAATCGAACATATAAATTTTACTGTAAACAAAACTTAATTTTTCTTCAAAGAAATAATAATAATATATCATTATCAGCCTTTTTGTTAGAGAAGTGGAAATTTCACATTGTTAAGAGATATCATTCATACTTTGAGAAATGTTGTAGAAATAAAAATCTTGCATCAATAAAGAAAACAAAAATACTAATTTATAATAAGCATAAGTGTCTCATCCATCGAATTTAGAAGTCTCATAATTCTCAAAGTTTTAGCTAAGATCAATTTAATAAGTAATATAAGGATGAGCTCATAAGGTCACCATCTTGAAGAGAGAGAGAAAAAAATGCACACACCCTTATTACAGTAAGAAAATTCTAAGAAAATTATAAAAATAATACTTTTAAAATTTATAATAATAAAAATAATACATCAATAATATTCGTCAAATGTCCAATTGAATAACGTTCAATATTAAATTGATTTAAATTATCACAGTTTAATTAGACGGCGTTAAAAAAATAATATAATAGTCTTTTTTTTTAGTTGTGAAAATATATGATTTGAACATAAGGGTACTAATGTATTTAAAATTTAAATATTTTTAATTTCAAGGATAATGGTATTATACAATTAAAATGTATTTTGGAAGTTATGTTAGAAACTAAATTATTTTTCATTAAATAATTTATTTAATTTAAAATTTTAATGTCAAGCATAATAATAATAACAATATAAAATTAAATTTGTGAATCACACCCACTCTATTTAAAATTTAAAAGTAATCAAGATTTTATATATAATTTAGTCTTTAATGAAAAATAAATTATAATTTATGTTTGCAATTATATACACATTTTTGAACTGTAAGAGATATTTTATTAGAAAAAAACATAAAAGTTATTTATAAATTATATTATGATATTTTAATATTCGGTATTATTTTAATGTAGTTATATAGTAGTTAAAATAATGAATATATGTTAAATCATCTTAAAGATATTACGTATAAATCAAAATGTGAAACTTAGGGAAAAAAATGTAAGAGTTATTTATAAGTTATATTATGATATTTTAACGTTAAGTATTATTTTAATGTATTTATATCGTAATCAAAATAATAAATATAGGTTAAATCATCTTATATATAAATCAAAATGACAAACTTGTAAATTTTAAAATAATAAACTAATTTTCTTTTAAAAGTGTAAACTCACACTTTTTATATAGTAGATAAATAAATAGATTCAAGAGGCACTTATGTGCTATTGGTATACATATATATTGATATCGAGCTCAATATGACGTATTATTTATTACTTATAGATTATGCTCTCTACAAATTACATTATTTTTTCTTTAACAAACATTGATACTTGTATTTTAAAAAGAAAATAGTTTCATTAATTTTAAATTTTATTGGCTTAAATACCACCAAAAACAATTAATAATTTCTCCCCAAACAGATTTTTTTTTTTTTTTTTTTTTTTGACGTTCCTTTGAGAAAACATGCACAAGACAAATTCACTCAATGATCATATACATGAATGATACCTAAAAGCGTGGCAAAAAGATCCATTAACAGCCAATCTTAGTTTGAAGAAACAAGCAAATTAATGTACAATAATTATATTTGTACATTAAAAAAAGAAAAGAAAAGAAAACACCAGGTTATATATAATTAAAGTACATTTATGTTAAACCAATAGTATCCGATCCTGATGCAAAACTTTTATGGCTAGTGAACAAACAACGAGATACAAAGAAGATATTGGCTAGCTAGATTGATTGTATTTGATATTTATTTAATTGAAATTACTAGTTGATCAAATTATTTTGGCTGTTCAAAGCTAATCAAGACATGAAAGATAATTAATTAATGATAAATTGAATAAGTTTATCAAAAGTTTCTCTCCTTAATACATTTCAACAGTTCCTCTTTTCTGTGATTATTTGGCATATACCATGCAGCTTAATCTGAGACCAACAAATAAATTTTTTTATTTAGTATTTACTATATATATATATATATATATATTTAAGAATATGAGTAAATATAAAATGCAATCCTGTCAAGTACATGTTGATGTAGATGAGAGAGTTAAAGCAGCAACTTAACTAAATTCTACTTTTGATATTATTTGTCTTTTCGATCTTAATTTTTCTTCTTCTTTACATGCTCTAAAAAAATATAAATTTTATTTAAAAATAAATAAATATTACTACACAAATAAAAATGAAATTTTAATATTTTCAATACCCTAAGGTTTTTATGTGATAAATTTATGGTAAATAGTTAAAGCATTTTCATTTGTGATTTCTTATAGTAAACATGTTGTTATATTTCTCATTATTGGATTGGCCAAGCATTGTAGAGCAATACGCCCATTAATTGAATAGGAAAAGTAGTTTCTCAAATGTGGTTTTTTTTTGGCCTTATGATTTCAGTTTATTTTACTCATTTTTCACACCACTTCATTCCATGTTTACTTTCCCTTTGATCAATATTTAACTAACCATTTTAATCTTTTTATTTCTTAAATTTTGAAATTAATTTTAAAATTTTGAAAAGTTCAAATATAGAATGGAGTTTCTAAACTTTTTTAACTCTCAAAGCTACATAGCTAACCCAATCAAGCTCAATATCGTTCAAAATGATTAAAATTTCAAGTCAGCAGAGAATTATTAAAAATAATAATTTTAAACTGTAGTAATAGAGTTTAAAAGGTTAAAAAATTAATTATCAAATAAACTTTAATAATTTTTCAATAAAAAAAACTTAATTATAAATAAGCTAAAAATATATATAAGATGAAACTAAAATGGTTATCAAACATATTAATTAATTTATTTTCTTCTCTTCCTACATATATATATATATATAATCGCCACTTAATTTGTGTATTATTTCGGTAATTAATTCAATAAATAATACATAAGACTTTGTTAACCTTGTCTGAGGCATCGGAAGAGAGTGTATGGAATAACCAGGCTACACAAAAACAACTTTTCCAAAGGCGCAATGCAAAAATCTGCATACATACAATGCACCTCGTATGCAATTAAATATATAATTAGTTTTCCACTCTGCCTTTTTTTCTTTTTTTAAATCTCATTATCTATTTTCAACTTTTTCTTATTCCTAAATCAACAAACATATAAACACTTTTTTTTTTTATTAACAGTCTCAATATCCAATTATGTATGGATCACCAAAGAAGCAAACGAATCTGACATTTTGTAAGTTGGCTATGTGTCACACCCATAGTCCACTCTCTCTATGTATATATCGCAAATCAATTTTTTTATTACCAAACTTATTTAATAGGGGAGAAATTCTCTCTAATTGCATAAAAAAAAGTGTGAAGGTAAGTGAAGAGAAAATCCTCTCTTCTCCTGCTTGAAAGGGTGTTAGAGTTGGCATATTGAAATAATTTTTGCAATTTTTAACTCCTTTTGTGATAATTATTTTAGTCACAAATTTTGAAGTAAGGTTTAATGGAAACTTCAATGGTTCACGAAAATGATAGTGAAACATCTGACTGTGAGTGGTTTTATTTCATTGAAGTGTTGAAGTTCAATAATTATATATTTTATATGATGATAAAGGAAGTATGTAATAAAGCCTTAAATAAGTTACATAATAATATTCCTGTGGATTTGAAGCTTCTTCACTGGTTTTATGTTTGGCATATTTTTTCATTTATAAGTTACTCTTCATGCCATTTTAATTAGTTTTGTCTAATTCATTTGCAAGAACTTACTATAAATTTTATTTTCTTTTTGCATGTAGTAACTTTCTATTAACAAAATGTATAAAAATTACAATTGTTTTAGCATTTGTGGGAGTTTTAAACTAAAAATATGAGCACTCTATTGAATGGGCGAGCAAGTGGTGGAAGTGTTAAGAAGTAAAGTCTAAGAAAATGTAATATCTTGAAAGGGCTTCAATTTTTTATTAACTCACAATATTATTCTATTGTAATTTTTAAATGGTTATTATGTATGACACTATGACTTATGTATTTATGAAAATTTATTATGATTTTATGACTATATGTATGAAATTAGGATTTTATGTTAATGTCCATTAAATCAATTATATAATATGTATTATTATTTTAATATATTATAATATGAGTTTATTGAAAAAGAAAAAAAAAACTTATTTAATACAATTTTAATGAAAATAATCATGTTAACCTTTAAATCTTGTAAGTTGTTTCCTATGTCTATGCAACAACGTATGAGAAAAAAATTGTAGAGATTTCATAATTTTTATCAAATGAGTATATTAGTCACGTAATTATTGTATTAAGTATTAAAAATTCTATAATTTTTCAAAATGAGCATATTCCGTCTTGTAATTTATGAGTTTGGCATTACAAATCTTGTTATTATGAAAAATAAACAATTTTAGTCATATAATTTTTTAAAATTAGCATTTTTATTATAATAAAGTATTAAAATTGAGGATTTATAATACATAACTTTCATAAATAAAAAGACTATAGGTGTCAAACTTAAAAAAATATATGAAACTAAAATGCTCATTTGTAGATAATAACGGAACTATTGTGACATTTTTTCAAAAATTATGAAACTTCTAGTACATAACGTAATAATTACGGAACTAAAATACTTCAATAAAATAATTACGAAATTTCTAATACCCGACATCCAATCTATAATATGTTTTTGAAACAATAAAAATAATAATATTAAAATTTGTAACTATAAAAATAATAATTTAGTTTATATATATTTATCATTAAAAAAAATTTATATTATTTTTATTTTACATCAAATGCATCTAGATGATATTTAAGTTAAATTATAATAATTTAAATTTATGTAATATTAAATTTTATTCGATTAAATTGTTTATTATTATTTGACGTGATTTTGTTGTAATAATCATAAAATAAGTGTTAATTATCAGAGATCACAACTAATGCTTATGATACACATAAAATATAAGTAAAGATTAAAATCAAATTACATATAAGGAAATATTATCGAATTGGAGCATACCAATTGAGTCGGATCCATTCAAAGGGAAAGGAGCTTGACAGCTCATATCCAACTATCTTCTATTTTTGTAAATAATAATAACAACAACAATAATCAATACACATATTAGTAGAAATTTTCACAAATAGTTTTAAGTTTTTATCTTTTTTGTTACATATACTTCTAATATTTTCAAAATATTATAAATATTCTTAACACTTAGATTATTATATTAGATATTATATCAAACAATAAAATTACTTAGATTGTTACATTAGATATTATATTTAAAGATAAAACTATAATTAGATCTTCAAGCTTGAAAAGTTGGCATTAGGATCTCTTATATTGCTCATATTCTTCGAAACATTTTTCTCAAACGCAAAAAAAAAACTCATCTTCTCTCCTATCGTATAACATATGTTTTTATATATTTTCTTACTGAGACTTAAAAGTTTAAATTCTCCTAAGCCACAAAAATCATTATAATAACAATAATTAAATTTTTGTTGGTTTTTGTATTCTTTTAAAAAATGCAATAAGTGGTGACGTGAGAAACAAGAAGGTAATGTTGTCAAGAACTTGTGTATGTAACATCGTCTTTGATGGTAACGTTGTCTCTAATTTTTTTATGCTTTTAAATTATTATAAAAATGGTTATATATTATTGATATTAAATTTCAATAAAAATATTGATTTTTCATTTATGATTTTTATATTTGCTTGAAATCCTCTAATGAGCAAACTTATCTACTAATCTATATTAAACTTTTAATCTCTACCGTTAAAAGATAATTATTTTTTAAAATATTAACATGTCAATGAAATATTTCATAGAAATAATTTATTTTATTTTTTATTTTGCACATTTTCAACCCAACCTCATTTTCTATTAGTCTATGTCTGCAACCTAATATGATAATTTATTATTATTATTTTTTAATAAGAAGAAGATGTAATAATTTTTAATTCTAAAATAATTAAAGTTAAAATATTTTTGATAAAGAATTAAACTAAATGAACTAACACAACCTAATAGAAAAGAAGTTAATAAAGACCACATATAATTTTTAACCTTGTACCACATATTATTTTTTTAATTATAAATTCTAAGCTTTGCGTTAATTGCATGAAAAATTAAGAAACTAACTCTAAGTATTAACATTGTTTACAAATTTAAGATATCAATGACAATATATCAAACGTTAAAAATATTTTTAATAAAGTTATAATGTTAGAAGAATTTGTAACAAAACATAAAAATTCAGGAACTAACAACTTTCACATCAAAATTTGAGAAATTAACATAAGTATTAATACCTTTTAAAAATTGAGAAACCAACTATAAATATTAACATTAACGTTGATTAGATATTCAAGGTATTAGTGACAATATATAAAACATTTTAACCATTTGTGATAAAGTTTTAAATATTGGAAGTATTTGTAACAAAACAAGAAAAAATCAAGAACAATTGTAATAATTTTCACATAAAAAATTTAAAAACTAATAGCAAGTATTAACATCGTTAAAAATTAAGGATATTAATGAAATTATATAAAAAGTTAAGCATTTATAATCAAGTATTAAGTGTTTGATTTATCCACACACAAAAAAAAAATGTATTGCGCGTTTGGATATATGATACAAAAGATGAAAAGTCGTATTTGTGATAATTTCCTTAAAATAAAATAAAATTGATCCGACGGCCCATTTTAAGTATCATCATTCTTGGGCAAACCATGATCTTTCCTGCGACTTCTACGTTACAGTTTCTGGTTTTGGTCCAACTTAGAACAACTAGTCAATCTATGCCCTTTGCTATTGAACTTGGCCAAATAATGAGGTAATCTTTTTCATCCTCACAAGAGATAGTGATACACAAATCAAGTTTTCAAATACAATTAGGAGCTCAAGCCAGCAGACATGCTAAAAAGTAGACATCATGACTGTAAATATAAAATACAGTCATGCTTCATTCAGAGTCCACAAGCTATTCTGCCAAAAAGAATATTACATACTTGAACATAAGAGAAGACTTGATGAAGTTACCTCATCTTCCACCAGATAACTCCATAGCATCCTGGTTATAAACCGAATCTTCTCCCCATTTAAATCTACTCTGTAATCTCTCATACTCATGTCTGCGATTAACCTCAACATGCTGCCACTCTTCCCACCTCTCGGCTAGTCCCTCACCTTCCAGCATCCGCACCACATCCGACATTGCTGGGCGTTCCTCGGGGGACTGTTGGGTACAAAGTAATGCAACCTGGATCATCATTTCTATCTCTTGGGTATTGTAATTGTTATTCAAATTGCGGTCCACAATAGCATCTAGTTTCTTCTCCCTTTCAAGTTTCTTCACCTTCAGGGCATACAAATACAACTAACTTAATAGTATTTAAAAAAACAAAAAACTGCGAAAATCAAGGTCTCATAGGGCATTAAAACCATCTTTTTGGCAGTCACCAAATTTGATATTTTCTTGAATAATGGCACAGCTACAAAAATTCCAATTCCATAATGCCTCACATACTTGAAATTGGTAATACTCTCTCATGTGACCGTGAACATACAGCCAAAAACCTATTTCCATCACAACTAATTCATGAGTCCACATGAAGAACTCTCAACACAAGTAAACCACCATAAAAGGATATGGACAACGGTTCTTTTCTGTGCTATCTTTTCATAAGAAAAGAAATTGAAATCTAAATAAGTAAATCAAACACTAAACAGATCAGCCTCCTTTTACAAGTAGGCATTCTAGATTATCACTTGCAAAAATTATGCTTACAACGTAAATATTTCAGTCAGTCAGGACCCAGAAGTTGTATGAGAAATGCACAGGGTGGATAGAAACAAATTATAAAAGAGATCTCATAGCAATTTTATCTTACATGATCAAGCAGTAAAACATCATC
The DNA here is from genome assembly GCA_029378325.1 of Elaeagnus macrophylla. NCBI lineage: Eukaryota > Viridiplantae > Streptophyta > Magnoliopsida > Rosales > Elaeagnaceae > Elaeagnus > Elaeagnus macrophylla. The sequence continues at coordinate 11,613,379 of CM055653.1, forward strand.
CTCATCTTCCAAGCGCGAAAAATCAATTGCCCGCTGACCTGTTACAAGCTCTAAGAGCATGATTCCATAGCCAAAAACATCAGTTCTTTCTGATGACTTCCCAGTGGACAGGTATTCAGGTGCTATGTGACCCATTGTTCCACGAACTTGAGTTGTCACATTGGTCTTTCTAACATCAACTAATTTTGCAAGACCAAAATCACCAACTATTGCTTCAAAGTCTTCATCAAGCATTACATTAGCAGCTTTGACATCCCGATGGATGATCTTAGGATTGCAATGTTCATGTAGGTATTCCAACCCACGGGCTGTGCCTAAAGCCACTTGTTTTCTAGTAGGCCAATCCAAAACAGGCTCCCCAGGTTTAAGTTCTGCATTGGTATGAAAAAGATCAGAAAACTGAAAGGTTGCTACTTTCTATGCAATACTTACATCATGAATCAACACTGAAAGAAACCCTATTAAAGAAAGCAACCATGAATTCCTGTTCTAGAATGACACTTACCCATGCATGTTATACACAGATTAAAATCCATCATGAAGAAATCCTGTCTAGATCCAAATATGACACCAAAAAACTCCATTCCACTAAGTTCAATAAGAACTTTATGCAATTATTAATATGTATAGACATACATGTAACAAAATCAACTTTCATGTGCAAAAAAATACCTCGCAAACGATAGGCAACACTTAAGTTCTGCATGTAGGGGTATACCAAAAGCCGTTCTGTTGGTGTTGTGCAAAATCCTATTAGTCGCAACAAATTCCTGTGAACTGCTACACTTATCATCTCAACTTCACGCTGAAATGCTGCCTCTCCTCCCGGACTTTCATAATCGGTCAATCGTTTAACAGCAACTTTTGTGTCATCATGTAAAACTCCTTTATAGACTTTTCCAAAACCTCCTTGCCCAAGGACATTTTTCTCACTGAAGTTGTCTGTAGCTACCTGTAATTCCCTCCAAGCAAATCTTTTCAATTGACCAAATGCAATTCTTCTATCAACTTCACCTAATCCCAGAGGTTGAGAAAGATGTCAAAACAAATTTGAACAAAGCTAAAGTTGCATGAATGCAAAACATTCAATTGCAAAATGAGGAAGGGGAATAAACAAACAAGCTCAAAACATTTGAAAGTATAAAATAAAAGTTAAGCAGACACAGATTTTGAAAATGAAAAACTGAGCAAAAGGTCATGAAAAAGCAAGAACTGTATCATTCTAATATAAGCAACTGTGTTTGAACAATCTGTTTGTGAACTCAAAATATCTTAAATTTTTATCTGGTGATAAAAGACGGACAAACCACTCTCTGCCTCTATTAAATGACATGCAAATATAAAATGAAATTTATATCAAATCCAAGTGAAATTCCAAATAAATGTACTTATTCTTAAAAAAAGGTAAAACCATTACAAACCATTTTTTATTGGAAAATTAGATTAGCACAGGGATTTTTCTTTTCTTTTCTTTGGCTCATTGACATCAAAGAAATTTTTCTTTGGGGTCATTGATATCTCAGGGAATCTGATTTAGTTAACTAAGAAGTAATACAAACCTGCAACATCTACAAAAACTTCTCGCTTGTAGCCTTTGTGCCTACCCTTGAGTAGAGAAAAGAGTGAGCATCCAATAAAGACGATAATAATTGATCCACCGACAAGTCCAACAATAAGCCCAATATTAGGCTTATGCAAGTGACCTGGAAAGTTTTTATACTTTGAAGTGAGCTCAAAAAAGAAGAGAGCAAACTGAACATTAGAATCCCTGATATGATTAAGCTGACTAAATAACCTGAATCCCCGATATCACTTGCACAACGTTGAGGGAAGTTTAAGTCACAGTTCAAGTGGTTTCCTGTGAAACTGTACAAGTGTCTATAAATAATGGTTCTGAAATATGAAAATTGATAAATTGAGGCTAGAGAAAGAAAGGTTGAGAGCAGAGAGAGAGAAGTAATGTAAGGATTTCTTCAGGAATTAAAACTCTAACTAGATTATCATCCTTACTTGTACTTTGGAACTTCAAATAGTTTCTCAGGAATTTTACCACTGAGATCATTTGAATCAAGCTGACTGCAAAGACAGTTCCAACTATGCTATTAGAAACTGAAAACAGGTTACTACTGATAAAACTTTAAACATTAAAAAGCCCCAACATTCCGGAAGCTGAAGCACATTAACTCACAGTGAAGAAAAATCAATTAAATAAAAATAGAGATGTGAAGTCTTACAGGTTAATCAGACTTTGAAGACTTGAAAATGACACAGGGATGCTCCCATTTAGATTATTTTGGCTCAAAATCCTGTTTGCATGACACTTAAAGCAATGTTAGAGAATTTATGAAATATTAAACTTAAAATTCAAAAAGCTGATAGCTCCACAACACTTACAGAAATTGAAGTTTTTTAAGATCGCCAAGGGAAGGTGGTATTTTCCCAGTTAAATTATTGTTTTCCAAATTCAAGTTCGCCAAACTTGTCAGATTTCCAAGTTCTTTTGGCATCTCGCCAGTAATACCATTTCCCTGCAATGTGCTGCCCATGGGATGCATTGGATACATATTAGGAGCACTAGACCATTAGCGTATGAGAAGCATATAACAGAAACCGGGAAAAAAGCCAAAATATGGCACTGCCAGTGCTATAAAAGTGCTATAAAAGGGGCTTAATTAAAATCATTATTACTTAATTGGTGATGCTTTATTCTGTTTTTAACAGCCATCAACACTGTTGTACATAGTGAAAATTAGACATATGCTTTCCTTTCTTGTTTCTTCCAATGAAGGGTTGAAGGGAAAATGAGGTAGAATTGATAAATAAGCTGAAGGATTCACATCTCTATAGCACTGGCATCCCAAATGGCAAGGAATACATTTTAGAAGCAACACATAATTGTTAAGGCCTGAATATGAAAATTCAAATTGCTATAGAAAACAAATAATGTGCGAAATATTGAAGTAATTCGTTTGCTTCAGACTGAGAAAAAAGAGGGTTAAAAAGGAAACAGTAAATGCAAAGTTTTCAAGGCTCCTGTTTTAGATATATTGAGAACTACACTAAAGTCCTTCATACTCACAGTATTTGAAGAGTTTTCAAGGCCCCTATTTTAGGAGACAAGGTTCCAGAAAATCCCATATATGTCAATGTTCTGCACATAAATAATAAAAAATAAGATTAAACAGAAGCAACAAAAAACTGCAATTAAATACTTTAGCTTAGCTTAAACCAGAAAATCAGTTATTTTATGGGAATAATGCATCATGCTGAACAAAATGTTATTAAGTACTGGGGAGGCAGCAACGTATAGTTCTTACACAGAAATGACATTATTATTTGCGTCACAGTTAATATTGGACCATGTGCATGGATTAACTTGGTTGGGGTTCCAGTCCTTGAGCTGATTTGGCAAAGCACTCAATGATGTTCTCAATGCATAGAGGGCATCTCCTGAAACAAGACATACAATATTAATGCTGCTTAAAAAATATATAACAATGTACCAATGCTATGCTTAGATCGATGTTTATGCTCAAGTAGTGATATTTGTTTAGTATAGAATAAAGCTATGATAAATGCTTATCCAATTGATGAAGCATTTTACCTTGTGAATCAGGCAATACAAAAGAATGAAAGCAAGCTAATATCAAAAGTGTAAGAATTAGCTCCATCTTCAATGATCCAGGCAATCAGTGAAATGAAATTGATGATGATTGCAAAATATATGAGCTGTGCCCATTTCTGCACAAATTTTCCAGACTCAGATACAAGTACCTCACTTAAAAATATAAACTACTAATTACAAAATTGAGCCAAAATAATGCAGAAAGCCTTTGGTATCATTCCAAAAAAGTTGATACAGGGCAGGAAATCAGGAAGTAAAAGTCATAGAATCAGCTAGTTTGTGCTCATCTTTGGACCAGGGGTAATCAAAAAGCAGGGTGTAGCCTTTTCAAACCACTCTTATATTACCGCGAGTATTTTTACTTCTCTTTAGCACAAATTGTTTGAAGTGAAAAGCAGGGAAGAGATACACGCCCTGGTTGCTGGTCCTTGGTACACAGTACATGCCGTGTCAACAACAGACATACTTTCACTTAAGGGCCAAATTCTTAATGATGGCTGTAATTCTTCCATTTCAGTTTGAATTAAAGAATATAGAAAACAAAAAAGATCATAAATAATGTTACTTGTACTTGGGTAGTTTACCCACACAACTAAATAGCATACAGAATGTCGTGTAGTCCCTTTAATCAAATAGTCTCATCTCTTAATTTCAGACCAAGTTAAATGTATTTTCACAATTCCCCTCCTGGTATGAAAAAAGATTTGTGCCATCTGAGTAATTTGTAATTTCAATACACGTAAAAAAAACAAAAACAAAAAACTTCTTTTGAGAGAAATACATACAAGAGTCACGAGTAATAGACAAAGGTTGCAAAATTTTAAAATTGAAAACAAAAAATGAATGGATAAAACTTAATGACTTAGATAGGCTTAAGACAAAAGAAAGCATTATAGTAATTGGCTTTCCACCTAATGCAAAGTAACTACTAGTCTACTACCAAGTTGAGCCTAAGATGAAATTAAGTCAAATATGATATTTAGTTGTGATTTCAACTAAATCAAGTTATGCCTGCAAAATCAATCTTGAGAAGAGTTTTCAAAGGAAATGCATGTCCTTAAGAATGGGCAGATTTTAGTTCCGGAAATACAACATTTGGCCCCATATACAGCCCTTAAAAAACCAGCCATCCCAAACTCTCTCCATAAGAAACTATGAACAGCCAGTACCATTTTCTGTCACATATATTCCCGGGATGTCAGGAAGCAGTGGCACAGCCACCATGTGACAAGAGGAGGACGTCCTCACCAGTCACCAGGTTGAAAATGGAATTTTACAAGTAAAATTTTACAATTGATATAAAAGTTAAATTATATATAGCATGTAGAACCCTCTTAACTTATATTTTAAGCCTAAACTCTATTGGTAAATTTTTTTAGGCTTAAATTCCATTGTTGATCATTGAATCCACCCATTCCGAAAAACAAAGCAAGCTTGAATCTAAATTTTCCGCCAAAAAAATTACTTGCTTGCAGTTTTCATTCTAAAAAACTCCAAAGTACCAATATACCGATTTCGATGATTCCATAGCTTTTGAAATTCAATCCAGCGTCATTTTCGTTCCCACCAGTTTCTCCTCCAGAATATACAGAATTTTAACTTAAAATTCACAGCAATAAAGTAAACATCAAAAGCAAAAAAGAACTTCGAAAAAAGATTGAAAAGAAAAATCCAGCCTTGAATAATGTACAACAATTACTAGCAAAAAGATCTAGGTACAAGAAATGAAACGAAAAGTAATCGAAGGCATACCTTTGTATGGGAAATCAAAACAGTGAAGAAGGTAAAGGAGCACAAGCTTTAACGCTTAAGGCTTCAAAAGATCTGAGAAAAGCCATGAAAACTTTTAAAGCAGTAGAAATAGCTAGACGACGAACACAAGTAGACAACTCAAGAACAAGGATGAGATAAAGTAGAGTTACAGAATTACAGCAAATCCACAAAAGAAGCTTCTGTCTTTTGGCATTTATTTTCCGATGAACAAGCTGATAGCCCTTATAGATAATATATGAAAATAAAATTATTAATTTATGCTACATTGGAGTCACAATGACCATTAAAATTATAATAATCTCATTAACAAATAAAAACAATACTACTATTTTTAATTCTTTCCAAGTTTTCCTTTATTTTTTTTCTAAGTTACTCTTCTCTTTCCAAGTTGTTCTCCCAAAAATAATATTTTTATTTCCGTAAGGTCTTAAGAACTGTTCTGCTCAGGTTGTTTGTGATAATGAATTAATAACTAAATAGCATAGGTTTATTAGCGAAAACTCTAAATTGGCCGGACCTTAAAACTTCAATTTCCTTTTTTTTTTTTTTTTTTTTTATACGTAAATTAATGCCTAAAATTTATAGCAATAAAATAATACTCATATCATATATTTATTTATAAAATGAATATATATTTTTAAAAAACAATAAAAATAATATTACTCAAAACTTGTAATAATAACAATAGCACTTTTACGTTCAGATGGTAAAACACTCAATCCCTCTACAAAAAACTCAAGTTCGAATCTCACCCGAATATGTGAGTGTGTATTTGCTCTTTATTAATAAAAAAAAGGACTTTAAAGCTCCTTTAAAAAAAAAATAGCACATTTATGTTTAAATCATATATTTTACAATTAAAAAAATAATTTTTGTACTATTTTTTTTTTGAATGTACGTTTAATTAAACGTCGTTCAAATTAAATTGTTGCAGTTTAGACCAATTTAATATTGAACATAAAATGTTTAATATTAAACGTTCAATATTTTTTAGGTACTAATTTTATTATTATAAATTTTTAAGATATTATTTTGATAATTTTTCTCTTTTTTATTCTATATTATATAAACTTTTCAACTGTTTTTGACGCACTAAAAATAAATAAATAAAAACTTCCTACCTGTTTTCGCATGCTAATGAGACGAGGTAAAAAATAGAAAAAGAAATAGAAATTAAATAAAAAAAGTCCGACCTGCCGGATTCGAACCAGCGACCTAAGGATTTCTAATCAGGTTTTCACCAACTACAGTCCTCCGCTCTGCCAACTGAGCTAAGGTCGGATGCAACCTTTCGGGATGCAAAAGTATATTTAAATTTTAATGTATTTCATTAAGGTAAATAATAAAATGAAAATAATTAAACCATGTAGTAGTTCCGATAGTTTATTATTACGTGTTTCTTATTTTTTTTTTAACTCTTATAATTGATGGGTAAAGTGTTGAGTTTTGGGGTTTTTTTTTTAAGTTCCAAACTGAATAACAAATATTGATAAAAATATGATTACGTGGCATTGTTTAACAAAAGATACTCATATCTTATTTTTATTTTTGTTCTATATAAAATACAATACCATATTTTAAAATTTATAGGGCCTCAGTATATGATATAAATCTAAAACATAGCAAGTTTCTGTTAAAAATAATATCTCATACTACTTAAATATAAGCATGCTAGTAATGCGCAATTTATAAATATTATCCTTAGCTGAACTTTGTTAAAAATAATGTCTCATTTTATTTAATTATAATAGTAATACACAATTTATAAATAATCATGAACTTATTATTCTTAAGTTAACTTTTATAATTGAATAACTCATATCACTACAAAATTTATATTGTATTAGAATTTCAGTTAATTAGGCTTCATCTAGCAAAAAAAAAAAAAAGGCTTTATAAAAATAAAAAAGACAAGTAACTCCAATATAATATAATTTAATAAGTTAAAAATAGAAAGAAAAATATGCCATGGATAAATATTTACACTTTCGTGGAATGTTTTATTATTATTATTATTGAACTTTTATGAAATGTTAGAGACATTATTTTAAATTGTTTAAGGATAATACTAGTACGGGATTTATAAATAGTCATGAATATTATTATTCTTGAAAGTTAATTTTTTTAAGATTTAATAATTTATGTTACTTTTGTATCTTATAAAATTTACAATTTATTTTATAATATGAAATTTATTGGTGTTTCTTATTCATACTAATAGATGTACATAAAAATAATAATTTAAAATGTGTTAAAATATTATTTAATTAAGTGAGTTATACATGAAACTAAATGCTTGTTTTGTTTTGTTTTTTTTTTGTTTTTACCTAAGTTTTCAATAAACGTGGTTAAAAAAATGGTGACCGTTGCAGCATCCAACAAACGTAACAAGAGTTTTCAACATATCATGCAATAGTAAATATATGATATTTGTTTAAGAATTTGGAGTAAATTTATCATTTTGCTTATTAAATTTATTATTTTAATTATAAAAAATGAGTCCTATAATAACAAATGTCACTATAATATAATTATTTTGTATACTTATGAGTTAGTGGGATGCATTAAAAAAGATAGTTTGATTATTTAATATATTTCTATTCAAACATAAATAATAACATTTTACCAATTTCTTCTTGCCATTTCTAAAGCTAAGAAAAATAAATAAATGATAATTTATTTCTCTCTTATTTTTGCCTGATGAAAACTATTAAATAATATAGAATATTGAATTTTGTCTTTAATAATACATTTTTAACCATAAAAATAACTAAATAAAATATTTTTAACTATAAAAAATTTTAAATAACACTAGTTATAAGCAAATGAACTAAGCAATATCTAACACTTACACACACAAAACCCAAATGGCTTATAGCACCATTTTCATTTATTATTTATTAAATTTACCAAATAAATATTTTCCAAAAATGATTAATGGCAGGGGGAGGGAGAGGGAGAGGGAGAGGGAGAGGGAGAGAGTTAACACTTTCAAACAATGACTTGAAATGGCTTTCTGTTTTTAGTGGCCAGGAAAATTACTAGTTGTTTAACAATAAAGGAAAGGAAAAATAACCCAACCCCTCACAAAAATAATCAGAATAATAATAATAATAATAATAATAATAATAATAATAAAATAGTTTAATTTTGTTCTTTATTTGTCGGGTCCAGCAGCGGAGTTAGAGCGCTCTAAAACCTCATCCTCATTCTTCCCCGAACTGTTGCGGCACTCCAACTCGGCCAAGCGACTGAAGCTTTATAAGCAACCGAGAAGGGCTAACCAGGTTTTCTTTCTACCTTTATATTTTATATTCATTCACTTATGATTTTATCCTCTTTTTGTATTTTCTAGCTAATCAGCTTTGTAAAATTAATATGCCTGTTGCTTATTTCTTCCGTTTGTATGGTAAATTGCTTGTTTTCAATTGGTTTTGGTTTTGGTTTGATTTTTTTTTTTGTAGTTAGTTCGATTAGAATTCTTTGTAATCTTAAACTCATACGTTGTTCTTTTAGCAAAATTTTTTTTCCAGAAATATATGACATTTAATTAACAATGACAACAAATTACACAATAAACAGCCTCTATACGAAACCCCAATGGGAAAAAGAAACCAACTAGCAATCGTTTTTCATATTTAGGTCGCCCCAAAACAGTTGGTTGGATGCTAAATGGATGAGGCTGGTGGCTATGGGGCTGGAAGAGAAAGAGATGAAACCCTAGAAAATTGTAGAGAAAAGAGGGACTTTCTCACAGTAGAAACGCTCAGAGACACAAAGTGTTTCTCTTTTAGCATTTGAAACAGTAAAAGTCCTTTGTTTCCATTGAAGCCAGTGTTTCCCATACATAATATACCCATCTGTAGCAGAAACTGCTTTAAAAAAAAGTCTTTGTAAAGCAGTTTACTGGCATCATTACCTGATGAGACTTCTATAATTAGTCAGAGTCAGAGGCACATTTTGGTTGAGGCAAACAAATCTAAATTTCGGAAGTAGAAGATATTAGTATTAGAAAATGGCCCTTTGGCTTTAGGACCATGATGTGTTGAATTATGGTTAATGGACAGTTACTCTGTGTTATGCCATGTTAGATTGCTTGTTAGATGAAAGGAAGTGGCAACTACTAGAAACTAGGAAGTGTGACCTCAAGAGAGATGACATCAATGGGTAAATATCGTCCCAACTAGGCAATTGCACAAGTATTTTAATTAGTTTCTCTCTTTGAAAGTTTAGAACTTTTCATGAGCCTCATGAAGTTTCATAAACATACTCCGACTTTTTTTGGACATGAAAGGGATATATAGCAGAGAATAGAGAGAGCAGGGCTTTCCTTTGGTATAAATTTTTTTTTGGGGTCAAAGGAGAAGAAGCTATTGGATATGCTAGTAATTACTGACTAGCTAGCATAGACTCTTAGAGATTAAACCAAACATTACACCAACCATATCGAGCCTAGCATAGATAACATTGATTTAAAGCTCTCCTAGAGTAGAGACGTCACCAATCCACTAACAAACACCAGACAAAAACCAAAAAAACAATAACAAGGTAACAATAAATACAATTTATAACATACTATATTTAGTATCCCCTACTATGAATAGCCTTTTTCACAAAACTAGGAATGGGCATGGGACGGGCGGGACAATTTTGACTATATCCGTCCTCGAAACCGAACATATATCTATTTCCCAAAAATTGCCTGAAAACTGAATTAGTTTGGGGTGGTTATTAACTGGTGGATATTCGGGCAGGGATTGGTATGGAAAAATCTTCGAAAAATAACCGATGGAAAAATATAACAAGGAAAAATTACAACAAACTCAATCAATATATTCTATCTAAAAAAAAAAATCCATAAAAAAATGTTTAACAGGGGTGAAACTGCTGTGCTTAGTATCCATGGCATTATGATATATAATAAAAAATTTGAAATTCAAAAAGTAACTGGGGTATTAGACATTAGTTTTTCCATATCAAACTGGAGCAGTATATCTTGTTCCTAAAAAAAACTGGAGCAGTATATTGCATATGAGTGCATCAGTTTCTTGCATGCTTAAACAAAAGGTAAGAGATAAACGTTGAAAATGAGATTGATAATCAAGCCAAAGAAATTGCTCTTGAATCAAACTATTTTCCATATCAAAATATAATCTGTTAACAATGACCCAAAAAATCTAAGATAAGATCTATTTCTAAGGTCCTCAAGGCTAAAGAATAAGTTCATTGTTATCTTAGATATCTCCTAATTAGAGACAGAAGAAGCTGTGTTAATATTTTTTTTTGAAGAAGAAACGAATATTGAAGAACAGTAACCATCCTCAAGAGAAGAGCGAAGACAACGATGTAGAAATGGCAAACAGAGGTGGAAAACTCAGTAGGGAAGGGCCTGATGGCTAGTGTTTCTAAGTCATAATTGTTTGAGTCCTTGTATTCCTTTTCGGCTTGCTGTGTTATGTTGGTTATTAATATATCCAGCTTTCTTTTATTCTTAAAAAATTTAGAAAACAATAGTTTACGTAAATAATGTTTAAGAATTTAACAAGGAGGAAGTAGTCCAGTGGTCAGCACAAACTTAAAAGGTATTTCAAATCTAAAGGTTTAGAGGATTGATTCTTAATAAATGTTTAATATTTCTGTTTTGCAAGTATTTTAAATAAATATATTAAATAAGCCCAATAGATATCGGGTTTGATCGGGGACGGATTTCATTGTCCCGTCCCTAAACCTTTGCCTTCAGATATTCCCCAAAACGGTACCCATACCTGAAATATATCGGGTAAAAACAGAACCATTCAGGTAATTATCCGCAGATACCCGAATCTGCAGATAAAATGCCCATTCTGACCCAAAACCAAACTTGTTGCAGTTCAAAGGTGCAGCCATAGGAGTTTCATTCCGGTAACAGTGTACACCAACTTGCCGAACACAATGCCCTCCACAAAACCTCAGCTCTAAATTGTTGAAAACACCATTATCATCCTTTAATCTCATAATTACCATAATTGAAGAGGAACACAGCAGTAAAGGATGATAATAATCGACGATTAAAGAATTGAACCACAATCTCAGCTCCAAATCCAAACTCAAATAAAATCAAACAACACAGGCATAACAATATGCAGATCCTATTTAACTCAATCTTACTCATGAAAGAAACCATAAAAAAGACTAACAATAATAGAAACCATAAAAAAGACTAATCATAAAAGAAACCATAAAAAAGACGGTAAGCCAAACATCACTAGACTTCAAACTCTAGCAAGCTAGTACATGAGACTGAATCTTCAACCTCCAAATTAGAGTCTTCATACTGATAACAATTAAGCCCAAGCTCTACTAGATCAGATCTTGAGAGGAAAAGAGAATATTTAGATACACATGACCAACATTAGGCTAGAATTACAAGTCCAACAAGAACTAGGCTATTGGAGATGTTGATGGAGGAACCTGGAAAATCCAGCAATGAGAGGAAATTGATTTGATAAATCTAAAATCAAAGGGATAGACTGGGCAAGAGTAATCAGTATGGATTGGATGAAATCTGAGAGAAAAATAGCATGGATCAGGGGATAACATTTTGATAAAAAATAGACTGGAAATGAAAACCTAAAACAAGATTAAAGAGGAAAATAATGGAAGAAGGTGAAGGAAGGTGGAAATTGACGAAGGATGAGACAAATATGGTGGCCGATGATGGAGGAAAGTGAAGAGAGAGTAGGAAGGAAGCACGAAGCCTAGTACAATAATTCGCACGGTCTGATTCTCGTATGATTTTCTAGCTCCAAACTTTTAATTACTCCCTAAATTGGACTGCTCTCCTTTGGTATCTTGTGTCCTATTAAAATCATATTCTGATGTCAGTCAAGATATTTTTCATGTTTTAGCCAAATCCAAGCTCTATGCATACACAAATTACCATTGGAGACTTGGAGTGTTCGATCACTCATCAGAAGATAACCTCCGTTCTTGAATTAGTTTGTTCAAAAACCTGTAATTTTACTTGTTAAGTTGATGTTGTTCTTACCAAAACTTAATGTCAACCATCTTATAACTCTAGTTCAATACTTGAGCTGATGAACTCAAAGCACCATCTATGAACTAGTTGCTCTCATCTTTATTTGCCTTTTATTTTAGCATAAATATATCTTAATATCTTATGTTCTGACTTGCATGTGTTTCTCTTTGCAGTAGTCTCTTAGGTGGAATTCAGTTGGTTATTTGCAGAAGATATACTAAATGGCAATTATACCATCCGGAAGTACATGGGTTTCCCAGTTGGGTATTTGTCCTCAACCTATGATGAAGTTTTATGCTACAAACAAGATGGCGACATCCCAGTGCTGGTGAGTATTTGTAAAGTGTGATCCCCTGTATTCGTATTATTTTTGTGAGTTCTTTCTAAAACATGACCTAGGTGAATCATGGTAGCTTGCTACAAGATGGCATCTGATAGTTTTCACTTGTGAGTTCATAAAACTGAACACAGGAAGTAATCTTCTGAACGCTAACAAGTATGTAAAGATTTCATTGAATGGTTTGATGAGATTGGGTCATATCTCTGGCAGCATTACAAACAAATTACGGCAGTTGGGGGCACCCACTTCAAGCTTGTTTTCTTCAGTTTCTTTTCACACTCTATCTTCTTCTAGGCCAGCACGAACTTCAAATGTTCATAGGGGAGCGAGGCTTATCGTTAGAGCAAATGCTGTGAGTACAAGCATTTATTTTGCTTTCCTTCTATGAAACTTGCCCTAAATTGAATAATGCTTATTACCATTTCACCATTAAATTTAATGACTGATTTCTTTTAATATCCAGGACTACTATTCTATTCTTGGGGTTTCAAAAAATGCCAGCAAATCTGAAATTAAAACTGGTATCTGCCACATTTATTTCTTTTAGTGGTCTCTCCATTCCCTTTAATATATCTTTTTTCTTTGCTTTATATGTCTTTATTGATAATTATGAGTACTATTGTCTGACTTGAGAACAATTGTTCGCAAAGTCCAATTAAAATTGTTCTCTCCTTTTCTATTACTGAACACATGCTTAGGGCTTCCTCCATGTTGTATTTATGTCATATATATATCGTCATACCTCAAATTGTTAATTTATTGTCCTTCATTTGACATACGATCTTTCTGTACTGTTTATTTTTCAGCTTACAGGAAGCTTGCCAGGAGTTATCACCCAGATGTAAACAAGTGAGTTGGTTTTTCAAGTTTCATTTTGAACTCATTGCTATTTTATTGGGCTTTTGGAATCTGCATAAGAGATTGAAAGTGATTCTTGGACCTATGTTTAGCTTAACAAATTAAATTTAGTTCCTCCCCTGTCCCATTTTTGCTTGTCATTTATAATTTGTGTGATGCATTTAGAGATGTTTGTGTCATTTAATGATATTATGCTATGCTGTGCTGCAGAGAATCGGGGGCAGAACAAAAGTTCAAAGATATTAGCAATGCATATGAGGTAAAGCATGGTGGTTTTATATTTATAATTTAGCTGGGGTCATTTAACTCATGAGCCATTCTTTATATCTTCTTGCGATTGAACTTTCTAGGTCTTGTCCGATGATGAAAAACGATCCCTATATGACAGATATGGAGAGGCTGGACTTAAAGGTGCTGGTGCAGGCATGGGGGTAAGTATCTCATTGGTAACCTGGGGCAAGAATTTATTTCTCTTTCCTTTCTAAGAAGGTTTTTCTATCTCACATTGGCAACTCTTACTATTTCAGGACTTCAGCAGTCCTTTTGATCTGTTTGAGTCATTATTTGAAGGAATGGGCGGTATGGGCGGGATGGGCGGTATGGGTGGAACAGGGGGCAGAGGATCTAGGAATAGAGCAGTTGATGGCCAGGATGAGTATTACAACATTGTGTTGAATTTTAAGGAAGCAATTTTTGGAGTTGAGAAAGAGATTGAAATAAGCCGTCTTGAGACCTGTGGAACTTGCAATGGTTCGGGTGCTAAACCAGGCACCAAACCTACTACATGCAGCACCTGTCGGGGGCAAGGCCAGGTTGTCTCATCAGCAAGGACACCTCTTGGTGTCTTCCAACAGGTTATGACTTGCTCTACATGTGGTGGGACTGGGGAAACATTCACACCGTGTAGCACATGTTCTGGTGATGGTAGAGTGAGGAAATCAAAGAGGATAAGTCTGAAGGTTCCAGCTGGTGTAGATTCTGGTAGCCGTTTAAGAGTACGCAATGAAGGTAATGCTGGGAGGCGTGGTGGATCTCCAGGAGACCTTTTTGTCATTATTGAGGTTATCCCAGACCCTGTTCTTAAGCGAGATGACACAAACATTTTGTACACCTGCAAAGTATCCTACATTGATGCAATTTTGGGGACAACCATTAAGGTTCCGACAGTTGATGGCATGGTTGATTTGAAGATCCCATCTGGTACCCAGCCAAACACTACCCTTGTGATGTCTAAGAAAGGTGTTCCATACCTGAACAAAAGTAACATGCGAGGTGATCAGCTGGTTCGTGTGCAGGTTGAAATCCCAAAACGATTAAGTAGTGATGAGAAGCAGCTCCTTGAGGAACTTGCCGATCTAAGCAAGGGTAAGACTGCAAGCAGAAGGTAGTTATGGCAGTGTCATTTCAGTCTTACTGTTAACCACATCATTTAAGGTACGCCTCTGTCTATGCATCATTTTGGAATGTTGATGCATGGTAAGGAATTCAGCGCTTCCATTTTGATATCAACCAAAGTTGGGGGGGGGGGGGAGATGATTATAGTGTAAGGTGAGATTGTCTCAAGAAAGTTGGCTTAAACAAAAAGACTGTAGAAGGGATAATTGAAGATACCTCTTTAGATTATTCTGTAGTCTGTATCTAAACAAGCTTACAGTACATTTTTAGTTATTCTTTGGAATGAACTAATCGTATATGACAATTTTTGCTCCTTAGATGTTGACCATTTATCTCATTTCAAGGTATTATGAAAGAACTAAAACTTACCTTACATTGTGAAAACTATGCAAACCGGAGACATTTTTTTTGTTGATAATTATGCAAATTGGAGACTAATGTAGGTAATTTCAGTTTATTATTTTGGGGGTATATATGGGGAACTTTGGTACTTAGCCTGATTCAGGATTTATATGATTCATTCACACAATTTTCAATGCTTATTTATTGAGAGAGTATAATAAATACAACTGCTAGGACCGTGATTTGATTGAATCGGGTGGAGCGTCTCTAAACAATCCTATAAAAAAAACAATGCTAAGATTACATAAAAGTGTACATTTATATCAATACAAACACGTAGCAAAAGTATTTAAAAAAATGGAAAACTGGTTTATTTTTTAGATAATTTTGACACATCATAATATGAATGATAGTGTAAATTTATGTAATTATAGCATTCAAATGAGAGATGAATGGACAATTATTCAATGTCACAGATAGCATTCTAATTTTCACCATTTTATATTATGCTTCTAATTTTTCATCTGGCTGGTGTCAAACCTCACAAATCAAAATAAAGAAAGCTCTTTTATCATCTTTTCAAAATCATTAAAAGAAGATCCTCCAATATCAATAGCTTTCTCTGCTTTCTTCTTCCATTCTATTGCCTTGTACCTTAGTTTCTTCCCCCTTTCTCCCTCCATTTCCTTAATAAGAGTTTCAACTTCATGGCTCTTAACATCATCATTATGGTTCATCTCTACACCAATCTCCCAAATGGTGCAAGCATACCTACAATTAGTTTGCTGATCAGCAAAAAAAGGCCAGCAAATTATAGGCACTCCTGCACAAATAGTTTCCATAATTGAATTCCAACCACAATGTGTTAGAAAAAACCCAACAGATGGGTGCTTTAAAACTTGCTTTTGCGGGCACCAACTTGTTAAGAATCCTCTATCTTTAGTTTCTTCAATGAATTCTTGAGGCAAAAGTGAACCTGAATTGCCCTTTACCAAATCAGGCCTAACTATCCACAAAAACGGTTTATTACTTTTTGCAAGTCCCATTGCAAATTCCTTGAAATGTTGCTCTGTAATTGTGCTAACACTTCCATAGTTTATATAAAGAACTGAATTGGGTTCTCTTGCATTAAGCCAATCAAGGCAGTTTAAGTCTTCTTTCCATAAACTTGAGTTAAGTGATTTTGATGGGTTTTCAGGAATATGTCTGCTTAACAAAGTAAGAGGTCCTATGTTGTAAATTTTTGGGAAATTTACTGAGATTGCTTCTAATACTTGATGTTCAAACTCATCAAATGTGTTGAAAATTATTGCTGAAGATTTCAAGCAGTTTAGTGCTTCTGAACCCATGAAGTCAAACATTATGTCATTAGTGTCTCTGATGAAGCTCGGAATATCTTTAAGCCTTACATCTTTCATGCCTGGGATCCAATTGATTGGTGCATCAAGTGTACCATCGTACATGAAATTTTCGTCTGAACCACACGAAGATTAGATTTTGTTTCTTAGAACACTTAACAAACACATACAAATTATTAAGCTAAGAAGAAGAAACTATGAGATTATTTAGGGGTGTTTATTTTAGAAATGAGGGCAGTGGTTTTGACAGAACTTAGTTTATTAAAATTTGTTTCAAGATAAGAATTTATGCATTTGCAATGAATGACAAACGATAAAAATTGTTTAAAGTAAAGATTTGGTGATTATTTTAGGGTGTTTTTTTAATTTCAAATTTATGATTTTTTTCTAACGATTTTGGATTTTAATTTTCACTTTTTTGAAAAATCAATTACAAAATATAGGGAGCTCTATAAATTTTTTAAAAAATATTTTTTTATTCGATTTTTTATTTTTATTTTTGTCAAATATTTTTTTAGAGATATAATTAAATATTACGACTTAATACCGAAAGAAAATAATTAAAAATATATTATTCATAAATAATAATTAAAAAATTGGAAAAAAAAATCATGAATCATAAAACTTTACCAAATAATTTACAAATAATTTTTTATTTTTTTCCCTTAAACAATCAAAATAAATTTTTTATCCAACACATCGATAACTATTAAAAAAATAAATAAATCAAAAATTATAAAATTAATTATTTATAAGAAATCATAAATCATGAATCTTTAGCAAACTTGTACCTCTGTAAAAACTCTAGTAATTGGGACAATTTGAAATCACTTCCAACCCAAGTTGAAAAGATGAACAATTTCAAATGGTAATGGTAGTATGTACCTTTAAAAGGAATGATTCCTCTATTGAGGAGTTCACTAAAATGAAGGTAACCCATGAAGCTACAAGCAGAGGCAGTCCAAAACTGAATTTCAGGAATACCAAATTCCTCAGCAGCTTTGATGGCAAAGCTCATAACACCATCAGAAACTATGCAAGTAACTGGAGGCACTTCAGCTTTGGAATTAAGCTTTAACAATAACTCTTTCAATGGACCAAGACAGTTTTTTCTTGTTGAATCACTTAAAGCTCGAACATCTAAGATTCTGTTGGGATCTGAAGATGGCAAACCATCAGGTATGGTCTCAAATAAGAAGTCTGAAAGACCCTTTATAGACTCTGGACCTTTGGACTCTATGAAGCTCTTGTGATTGAACTCTGTGTTGACAAAAGTTATGAAGAAACCCCTTGAGTGCAGTAACTTTGCTAATTGCATAAAAGGATTCATGTGACCTTGTGTTGGATATGGGATACAAATAGCATGAGGTTTTGTATTTCCAATTTGTTGCATCTTTAGCAAAGTACTAAGCAAACAAATGATAATGGACTTGGGAGAGCTCACAAAGTCTCTGGCTCTAAATATATCAGGGTGGTTCTCTTGGCCTAAGTGAAGATTTTAGTGGTCTTGAAATGTTATCATTGAATTGTACGTAAGATATGGCTTGTGGTTCAGGTGTAAGGTTCCCAATTCTCCCACCTGGAACCCAAGTTCGAATTCCACCGAGTGCGTGAGTGTGTCTTCTTTATATTAATAAAAAAAAAAAGGGGACTTTAGAAGCACTTTTTATAAAAAAAAAAAAAAAAAAGATGGCTTCAGATCAAATGATCCTTAAAAAAAAAAAAAAACACAATTTGAAGAGGTGTTATTATTATTATTATTTAATAATTTGTTATATATTTGATGACAAGTGTTGTTCTAGTGTAGTGCGAAGTTTTTGCTTGCTTCTCTCTCTATCTATTCAAATTATAGACAATTCCTTTTTCAAATACCATTTTAAATAACTAGTTGGACTCAAATTGAACACGGAAACATGTAAACATTGGCCGTAAAGGCATAAAAACCTCCTCGTTGATTAACTTGGGTTTGTATGTAGAAAGTTAAAAGATAAAGAAGCGGACAAGATTTATTTATTTTTTTAATTGAACATTATTTAATTAAATATTATTTAATATTATTAAATATTATTTTTATTATTATAAATTTTAAATAGTATTAATTTTTATAGTTTTTATTAAAAAAAAAAAAAAAACCCTTTAGTGTTACTAGGCGCTAAATTTCTTAGGCATGCAACATCGTTAACAAGCCAACAAGGCTACAAGGCAAACTTAAGGGGAAAACAAGGCTACAAGGCAAACTTAAGGGGAAAAATAAATAAATAATGGCCATCAGAAAGCACATAAGTAAGTATGACAACTGGGATAAGTATGACAATTGACCAGTGTGGATAAGTATAAGACTAAATGATCTTAATTGAAAAATGCTCTTTTTCAGTACAAGTATTTGACTGACACATGTGTAGAGTTGGAATTAAAGAGGTCTGTTAATTGGTATTTATTTAGAGATAGCACAATAAGGATTAAATTTAATAATAATATTAATTTTTTTTTTGTTATAATGGAAGTTTATATATGTGTGTATAAAGTACATGTATTATGAGATGAATAATTTGTTAGGAATCGATATGAATTTTAGAAATTAAATTAATGTGAATTAAAATGATTATTAAATCAAGTCTAATGTACTGTTGGTGGTCTAAATGTCATGATTTGATATAACAATAGATCGGCAGAAGAGGTGTAAAAAAAAAAAAAAAAGATGTCCAGATATCAATATTTGGGGAACAAAATACAGAAAACAGATTGGCATTGCTAAGATGATCTCTTGTAAATCTTACAGTACAGATACGCAAGCGTATAAGAGAGCCAGGTCTTAGCCTTTTACACAAACTCACAAAGTTGCTGAGCCATTTTTTTAGGAATTGGTAAGCAAAAGATGTTAAAAGTTGCTGAGATGCAGAAAAGGTCATATTTGCTTGTATCACACATGGATCATTTAAATCCCAAGATAAGGGAATTTTAAAAATGCTATGAAAATCAACAACAACAACAACAAAAACCCAATAAATAAATTTTCTGTACACTACAAAAATTCCTCATTGTATTGAATATTTGAATCATGCATCTTTATCTCGATTGCCCTTTAAGAGAATCCTCCATTGAACCTCTTAAATACCACTAAAAATGGGAATACTAATTAAACACATATTTACACAATACACTTGTACACACAAATAATTGTATGTCACATGAACATAGAGTGATAGTGTAATGTGATATGCAACTATTAGTGTGTCCACAATTGTGTGGATTTAACGTTCCTCAAAATAACAGTTATGGTTAGACATGAGATTAATAAATACATAAATAAAATGTGAACCCTTCTGATTATCCTTATTTCTAAGGGTTGAACAAGTGATCCCGGCAGTGACATTTCCAACCCAGTGGCTTGTAATTTGAATACCTATTGGCTTGGGGAGATGGTTCAATGAAGACTGTTGGAATTTTTCGGGTCAAACCGGATCGGACTTTCGGGTCATTTTTTGGTAGAGTAGGAACTTGGATAGCCATACATGGGTGGCACTTGTTGCACTTGCTGTGGCAGCTAGGAGGTCTTGAACCAAGCCTGGCGTTCTCTTCATATAACAAATCCTACCAGAAGAAAAGAAAATAAAAAGGAGACTAAAATTAAAATTAAAAAAAAAAAAAAAAAAGAAATGAATTAATAAAAGGAAGAAACAGAGTGACAATTGAAGGCTTCAAATTCTTACCTGATCAGAAGGGCTTAAAGAGACTGAAAACAGAACTAGATGAAGAAGCATAATAACTCTAGCAGAAGTGAAAATAAGATTGAGCACTACTGGATTGTTCATGGTTATGGCTATGTCTATGTCCTTGCATTCATTTTATTTTTTCAATTAGGACACAATAATGAAGCAACATGCTCATAGACAACTGAAATCAGAAAAATTGGGCCTTTATTGAACCAACAAAAGAAAGAAGAGCTTTAAGAATGAGAAATAAGGAAAATGAGGGAAACTCAATTGGGAGAAGGGAAATTTTCTCAGTAGAAAGAGAAAACAGAGAAATAAATTAAGAGAGATATGGTGATAAATGGGTTGGTGGTGGTGGGTGACCTCAAATGGAGAGAGAGAAGGGAATAAGAGTGTACTGAAAAAGGTGACAGAAGGTAGCAGAAGAGTGAAAAGAACAAGACCAAAGAGGAAAACAAAATTGCAATCTACTTCAGAATCAAACAAACTACCCCATTTGGACTCTATCATATTAGTTAAAACTTGAAAAAAAAAAAAAAAATTTAACCATTCATGCATTAACTAATTTAGCATCTAATTCAATAATAATAACGCATATAATAACTTTAGAGGTATTTTGTAGCTCGGTAGAAAACAATAGTACATTCAAATAGTCTTTACAATTACAAGTCAATAATTATCTGTTCATTGTTGCATAACAATATAAAGAATTGTTGGTGTGAATTTGTGAGTATACAAAGGAGGCAGTAAATGGATTGAGCAATTAATGATAATGCCTCTCACTTTTGTTACAGTGGTTCAGAATTTCTGAAGATGGGGTTTGACTGTAAACTGTTTGGGTTTAGCTATTTACTGGGAAACACATTAATATAAGGGTTATTTGCATTTTTTTTTTTTTAAATTTAAAATTAGTACAATTTTTTTTTTTTAAAGAAACATAAATATTTAATAAATAATAGATAAATAAAATAATGCAATTATTAAAATATATACTCTAAAAGTAATAAATAACATATTTTTTATAATTATTCCATTTAAAATGAATATAATTATAAATAAATGTATTTCAAATTCTTTATGTACTTGTGCTATATTGTTATGACATAAACTAATTTCAACGCAAAGGTTGCCCAATTAGGAGTGAAAATTTTTGCTATAGTTCGATTGGTCAAATTAAAAAATACGAATTGAATTAAATTTGGGCTTGTTTCAGCCCAACTCAAATAACACGAAAAATTTTGAGCTAAGTTAGGGCTGGGTTAGGGAAAGCCTATTAGCACAAAATAAAATAAAATTTTAAGTAAAAAAATAAAAAAAAGACTATATTAAAATTAAAATAATCTTTCATTTCTTTCAGTACTTCTATTTTATGATATATTAGTTATTTTTCTTCCATTTTCTTTTGAAAAATAAGCTGATAATGAATAAATAATTATAATTTATTCATTTTGTCACAATATTATGCTCCATTCTTTGATGTTAATGCATTTAACGTTTAAATCTACCTAATTCTTTAAACAAAAAAAAATAATATTTATATTTAATTTAAATTAGTATTATGAAGTTTCTATTTTTAAATCGATTATATATTAATTTTTGAAGTAAAAATTTCAATTTTTTTTATCAATTTGTGTTATACTATTTTTTTTCTACTTATTCATTGTCTTGAGAATTATATATTATGTAATAGTAAAAGTTTTTATTTTTGTGTATATAAAAAAAAGTTATGTTCTCGTGTAACATTTTAATTTATTTTAACTGTTCATTTTTTATTAAGTATATTTATTTAATCTATTCATCTCTATTTATTTTGTTTAATAGCTAGAATAAATTTTATTTAGACTTGAGAACTTTTTATTCTAAATATGAGTTTTCATCAGGACATGACGGCTTCTAACTTTTGCATTTGTGTAGTTTAATGCATTTACTCATTGCCTAATTAATTTAGTAATTGACTTTTTGCTTTAATAATTAATTTTTTCTTTTATATATATATATATATATGTATATGTGTGTGTAATGTTGATTGAACTTTTATTATTAAATATATTTTTTTAATAAAAAAAGTTCATATTAACTAAAAATATATATATATAATTAATAATTTTGGTCAGTTTGAGTCTATTTGAGCCAACTCATTAATATTTTATTTGAGTTCGAGCTCACCTTTACTAACTCGAATTAAATTTGAATTGAGTTAGGACCAATATAGACTATTTAACTCACACGCATTGACACCCTATCGGTGATATGTAGAGATCGAACTGGCAACAGATAATTGGCACTTTAAAGACAGCAAGATTGCAAATAAAGAGAGGGGACTGCAGTACATAACGTAAAATAAGGTTTGTTCACAATTTACAAACAAATAGTAATTCCAATTTTTTAACGCAATATTATCAATATTAATGTGTTGTTTTAAATAAATGTCAATTAAATATTAAAAATTTAAGTGTTAAAAATAAATAAAAGTAAATGCACGCTTTTAATTTAACTATTCATAGATATGTACACTTTTCCTTCTTTTAGCTATTGAGGCTGAACCAAAACGCTGACAACATTGCATGAAAAAAGAGTAAAAGAGAAAAGGGTTGTTACATTGGTATTGGGGATTATGAGTTTCTCTAATCAATGATGTCAAATTGGGTTTGGTAATGCAAATTAGGAGCAGAGCATAATGCTCAGCTATGAAAGGAAAAGGAAAGTCTCTAGGCCTGGCTCTCCCCATCTTCCAAAAAACACTCCTAGAAGCAAAAGATGTGCATGCATTTTCTGGGGCCACTGTAATTGTAGAGTGTTGTAGATATGTGACGTTCGCGGATCAGATTGTACGAAAGGTTCGCATGGAATCTTTTCTCATGACATTATTGCAGTTTTTCCTCTCTCTCTCTCTCTTTTTTTTTGGGTCGCACTCCTCCCTCCAACGTCCAACCTAATCTTTTTTTCGGTAACGATCTATACACTCGAATGTTTAGAAAGGAAAAATAAATAAAAATCTATACTCAAGTTTTACGCTATTTTACCATGTAATTTTAGTAGTAGATATTTCTCAACTATTCTTCTCAACTTCAACTCTTCAGTAATCTTATCCGGCAATGTCGGAAAAAAAAAAAACTATATAGACAGTGACAAATTTTTTTTACTATTTACACTGGAAAAACTAAGATTGGCAAATATCTCAAGTAGTAAGCTAATCTAAGTAATTTATTCAGGTCACTGCACTGCAAAGGTTTACTTAGCTTATGCACTGAATAATACAAGGCCATAAAAGGAACAAGTCGTTCAGGATGATTTTAGGGGTTGAAATCTATTTTGTCTTTAGAATTTTATACCTTGCAATAGTTTTAAGAATCTTCAATAGAATCGGAAAAATAGAATGAAACAAACAAACACAAAAACACTTTCCTCTTTTCTTTTTTGAGAGTAGAGTTCTTTTTTATTATTAATTTCTTCACTCCATAAGCTTCTTGACTGCCAAAAATTAAAGAAATGGTCCCTATAGTTGAGAAAAGGAATTGTTTTCGTGAGGGTGAAAAAAAGAATCCAACTATATCAACAAGGAAATGAGCACATTCCATAAACATCTAATTTATGTGTTCACTGTGTTCTAACTTCTAACAGACTGGACCTATATAAATCCTCATCTAATATAAGTGGTGGTATACTCCATGTTCCGAGGGGATGTCCACATTTACTCCCTCCTAAAAGTTACAAGTGGAAACCACAGTCACTACATAAAGTGAAGGCTTACACCCAAAACAGAAGTTTAAAATGATTAGGGAATTACCTTCTTTGGTGGCTTCCTCACATCTTCTTTGGTACTTCGATGACAGTTGAGGATCTAAAGATTTCAATAGAAGGTTGTATTTCTCTTCAGCTTCACCTATATATTTTGCCTGAATGAGGGGGAAAAAGAGCAAAATCAATGGGTGCTTTAACTCAACTCATAGAGACATTTTATTGAAGAAATATACGACTATACAAATAAAAAGACAAAGCATTCAAGTTGTATCCATGACATGGTATTGTAGCAAACCATTAGAATGTGACGACTACTCAAAGCAAAGCCAATCTACTACTAACATCAAATCGGTGAGGGAATTGAGAAACACTGAGGGTTGGTGCATACAGGGTTCAAATTTCTAGACATACAAAACTGGAGGAGAAACAACTAAAAATATAGATGAGTTGCTTGGCATACTCACCAGCATAGTGGGGGCAGAAGCTCCATATATGCTGATAAACATGCGTAAGATGTTGAAACTGTTGTCTAATACATCGTCCTGTATGAAGAATGAATAGTTTTGAACAAGGATAAAAGAAAAATGGACAGAAACCAATGATAAGAGATCTCCAAATTATTGAGCTCACCTCATAGTCAAACCTAAAATGTCATTGCTTCAGCTGATCAGAAAACGAACCAGTACCATGCTCGCCATAATGATTTTATCAAATTTTACAATGGAAAAAAAGAAGCTATTCAAATGATAACAAATTCAAGAAAGAAAAAGAAAACCCAATTTAAGAGCTTTATACTCCCTAAAGGCTTGAAAGATGGAGAACTTATTCATTAAATGTCATGACACTATGACCAAATAAAAGCAAGATAAAATATCTATGGCTAGGTTTATCGATGCATTTAGCAGAAAACTATAAACCATCCTGACATTTGCATATGCAATTGGAATTTTGTTGAAGTACATGAGAAGCACTTACAGATCATCAGCTACCTCCACCAAGAACTCTGATATTGAAAGGAAATCCATATGCAACTCATTAACCTTCAGATCAGATTCAAGACACAGTTGAGGGAGCTAAATTTAATTTTAGCAGTATCCTTGAAAAAGCATGTGAACAAAACAATAATGCAATTGATAAGTCCAAAATAAAAACATAAGTAGATAACTACCTGCTCTCCTCTCAGTTGATACAGGAGAAGATTCAGCACACGATAATCAAAGGATTTTAGATAAATTGCCTTTATCACATCTTCAACAGATATCTAAGAAGTAACGTAAATGATCATAAACTAAATGAAGAAACTGCATAAGGGCACCAGAGAACTAAAAATTAAAATACTGAAAAGGGAGCCCTGAGATGCCTATGCTAGTTGAAACTGGTTCCTCAAAGTTGAAGAAAGAAGTATGAACCATGCGGAAGTTGTTCTAGCTTTTTCTTAGTACATAAGCTTATCGTCTTTTAACAAAAAAATAAAGATCAAAATAGAAAGTCAAATAGAAATGAAGAAGAACCACCTTCATCACATTAAGCTCAAATTTCACTTCTAATAATGACCAAAGAGAACAATATTTAAATCAAAGAATGATCTACAAACCTCCTTTCCATTTGCCAGTGCACAACATAGCCTTCTTTCTAGAAGCCAATATTCTTGTCCATGCTTCAATTCTTCTCTTAGCCTTAAAAATCAAAGAGCTATAAGCATGATTAACATTGTAACTTCTTTTTTCTTTTCTTCACCCCCATCTAAAACAAAAAAGAGAAACTGAGAAAGATAGATATGGTACCTATCAGAAAGAAAGCCATGAGAATCAAGTAACTCTATCAGTAGTCTGAACGGGTCATTGTTGAACACTTTTTCAAACTTAGAAATCAGCCTTTGGTCTACTTCTTGTAAAATCTTCTCATTCAAACCATCCAACTGCAATCACAATCCCATGTCTAATAAGACATGACAGAAATATATAGACACACAATGTAAGTATTAATGGTGGACACTCATTTCATTGTATCATGCATCTGAAACAATAAAATGATAATTGTTTATGCTTAGTGGTAAACAGGTCCCTGTTTAATCAGCAGCAAACCTATCTACAGAAGTATATAGCTAGAACAATGAGCCAAGCAAGACTTGTACCTTCAAGTTGAGAACAAGAGAAAAGGAAGAAAGAAACATACATGGTATGTTGTAGAACAGTGGAATAAATTAAACACCTTTGTAAAGACTCACCATTAGTATCACCATCAGCTGAAGTCAATTATAACTATTTTTCTCTTTCAATTAAATTTCGGTGGGACAAAACCTATCATCTTTATTTTGATTACCTGATATATAAAACTTTCGGTGAATGAAAGCAGAGGTAAATATTTGAATACTGACCGAGGTTCATGCACATCCATCTCATGAAACATAAAATAAGATCTGCACTGCAAATACATATAGAGTTAGGTCAAGCTATAAATCTGTATTCCATAGACATAAACCACAATTCTCGGCAGACGGGAAACATATTTTATTACTAAAAATAACAAAACTGCTTACAAAATCTTCAAGGGTAGAATTGGCTCGTTGCATTGCCTCCAACTCAACCGTAGCCATTTCTTCAAAATTGGCATTCAACGGATCAGGATCTGACTTGCAGTTAACCTGCAAAGCCTGTTCAGTATTTTGTTGTTGATAACCTGCAAAGCAGTGAAATGTTATTCAAATTGTCCAACAAACTATGTTGAGTAGACAACAGTTCTAGTTTGTTACAAATTATATTGTTCTGCAACCTCAATGTGCATGTTGGGCTCAATTTATACCTTTCAGGTTAAAGCAATGTGAAGCTTCCTCGAGAAAGCTAGAAGAAATCTGCAGAAACCAGTGTTTCCCACCCATAAACTTCAAATGAAGGCCGAGTTAAATGAAATTCGACAAACCAGTTAAGAATGCTCTTTTATTCCCCCTTTTTGTTACCTTTGGAATAAACTCAGAAACCAAAGCGCACTTCCTATTCAAATCAAGCTCCCCACAGGGTTGAATCTTTTGGCATTTCAGGTTACCAAAAATACACAAACCAGTGAGAAAAGTAAAGGAAAGAAAAGGTAAAATGGGAAACTTTTTTAAAAATTAAGCATATAAAAAGTTACTGCGCGCATGTAATCAATTTAGTATGGTGGATTATAAGTGCCAAATTAAATGTTACCAGGAAGAGGATGAAATTGGCGACGAAGCGATTAGAGTCTTGATCGTACGAATTTGTCACAATATCCTGCGATTGCATCAATATTATCATTTTTTGCTCCTCTTCTAGCTCCTTCAGCTTCTCCATCGCCATTGCTCTCTGACTCTCACAGTGGCTTGATAATTGAGAGTGAGACTGCTTCAGACCAGACCCACTGGGAGACCGTTGCTCATTGTCATTTGTAATCCGAGAGAATATGCCATAAAACGACGTCGTTAAGAAAAAATATCACACAACACAAAAATTCTAAAAATAAAATATTTCTTTTCTTTTTATCAAAATTAGAAATGATCTGGTAAATATTCTATATTTTCTAATAAATTATTACAAACACTTGTAAATGAATGAAACTCCAACTCATGCCTAGGGTTGTATCCATGGAATTTATCCTTCTTTTTTTAATGGAAAAAATGTCTTTATAAGTTGGTTGGAGATCATACTCCATTCTTCGAAATTTGATTTTTTATAATTTTATATAATTATTTTTAATTAAAAAAATTATTTTGATAACAAAATAAAATAAATAATATAATAATTTATATTATTTGTATCTAAAATATAATATTTATTGAAGTTAATGGTAAATTATTTTACTTTACATTAATTTTTTTAATAATTTTGAATAAATAAATTATAAATAAATTTATATTTCTCATTAAGGGACAATTTTTGAATTCCCAAAAATATTCGAAATTCTGATTGAGAATCAACATCTCGCATCCGTAATCATTTAGAGTAAAAATCAGATTCCTACTCTGTCCTACTCCATTAACAACACTACTTATGCCACTAAAATGAATAAGCATAGAAATAAGATATTTGCACCGCCCTATTAACAATACTATTTATATTTATAATAAGTTTTTTTTTTTTATAAAATTTATTTAAATTAATATTTAATTCATATTTATTATATTTTTTAAAAATAAAAAAAATATCACTTTAATTTGAGATAAAATAAAAAATTAAGACATAATTTTATAATTAAAAATTCAGATATACGATCTAATTTTATAGCTAAATATATAACCATATAAAAATTATATAATCAGGGTGAGGGTGTTTGTCCTGTATAACAAACGTGTCTTAACTTTTCTCTTTAGAAGATTAGTGTTGTTCATGTCCTTCGTTCTCAAATACCAATCATCACATAGAAGGAACAAAACAACCCATGGTCAGGTACAGAGGGGAAACTTTCCAAACTTTCTTAAAAACAAGTGTAATGGTACAAATACAAAGCTATAAGTCAATCAGAGTAAAAGATCATTAAAAACAAGTGCAATGGAACAAATACAAAGCTATATATCATTGCAGTTTTGATTTATACTGCCTTTTGTTATACGTTCATTACCCTCCACAATGACCTGTACAGAGAACCCTATATTCTACATATTCTCAATGGAGACACAGCATATTCATTAAGGTAAGAAGCAATTCATCGGCAGTGACGGTCAGTCTGCTTAATGAATGCCAAGCCACCAATAAGATTGGATCATGTCTCCAGCGTAGCTTCAAATCTAGGTTGGCTCCCTTGCTTCCACCATAACTCATAGCTGATGAGCTTCCATTTGTTTTAAATCCTTGGGTGAATTGCGTAAGCCGATTGTATCTTGTTCTTCAACATTCCCCTGTCTGGTTTCCCATAATTTGGCAGACTTCCCAATTGCAAGAATGAGCTCCAACTGTTTCTGCTGCTGCTCCTACAGATAACAATATGCATACTATGCTGACAAACTATATATGAACTGCAATCTAAGTAGAGTTAGGATAGAACCAGATATATCATATACTGCAAGTCCGTGAATCCCAAGTTTGATTTTAAAAGTGAGAAAGTCTCAAATCTCAATCTCTAACAATTTGAGAAATCTATTAGGCAGTCAACAACATCAATGTGTTAGACCTCAAATCCGCTTTACCTATTCTAGGCGTAAAGGGTGCAAGGGTAGTTTGGGTTTTCATTAACAATAATGATGAGATGGAATTGTATAAGGGAAGTTTGTTACAAAATCAGTTAGAGGAGAGAGACTGGATGGTGGAGGAAAATATAGGCAGCAAAGAATGTCAGAATCTGCAACCAGAAAATTGTATTGGGCTCAACTCTTTTGGGAGAGAATCCAAGCCTCTCGAATGCTTGGTTTGCCTTTCTGATTTCCAGAGATTAATACAAACTTATTATCCCTTTTATTTTGCTGCTGTTTCTGGTGTGATTTTGTAGCAGGAATAGAAGTTGCTATCACAATGTGTTATGCTAAAGAAAATTGTCATAGTCTGAGAAGAGGGTTGTCATTTCATTCACCTGCATAGCCAGCAGAACTTTTTGAATTTCACCAAGCTCCTTCTCCAGAATGTCTTCTTGAGCTGCTAAAGCTAGCATAGCCTGAGAGTTCTTTTGAGCCAAAGCTGCAGTCTTCAGCCAAAATTTTTTTTTTTCTTTTAGAAGTTACTCTAGAAGATGATTCAGAAATATGTCTCAGTAAAGCTATAAAGAGATGGTTAATACCACGACAGTGACTTCCTGTAATATTATTTAAACACTAGCAAACTTGTAAAAGAAATATGCAACCCTCCTTCCCTTCAATACATAGGCATTACTCATTCATTAAAGGTAAAAGCCAACCCACCCCACCCCACCCCGCTCATACCAAGTTACTTTCGTCCTCATAAAGTCCAGTTTTCTGCTAATCCTATCAAACCCCAGTATTAAGCCTTCAGCTCTTCACGGTTCTCAACTACCAAAACCAAGGCCATCTAAAGAGAATATGAAAGAAGTGAATTCCATAAACAAATGCAAAATTCAAGTACTTCATTTAACCTCCTAGGTAGCTGAGGCCTGAAGGTTTGAGTAAGTATGAACTAGCGATCAGATGTATACACTAGATGCTATGTCATAAAGTCAGTAAATAAAAATTATAAATATAATAAACTACAAGAACATAGTCATCGGTCGGATTGATACTAACTCATAGTACTTATATTCCACAAACGCACTCCGAGTGAAACTTAGAAATGTGTATAATTTTCTTCAAGGTTTACTCCTCCAGTGTATAGCTTCAAGACTTCAACTGGAACATTCCCTTCCTGTACTCCTCATCTTTCAAATATCAAACTCTTAACTAGTTTACAAAATAACACATTACATGGTATTAGAGACAAGATCCAAGAGCAAAAACTCATGACTAAAAAGGTCTAGTACTTTCTAAGTATTTTTTTAAGTACTTCATAAAGTTTCGTCCTCAGTCTTAACACTTGCCCAGATAAACTATTTCTACGCGCCAATTCTTGTTACACAAGCACATCAATAACTCGACTTGAAAACAATTCAACAAGTTTATCAATCAGGAGGAAATTAAGGGGAAAAAAATACCTCAGCAATGGGTTGCTTCAAAGCCTTGCGCGTAACGCCAAAACGAATTCCCAACTTCTCAAGTTGCCTAGACAAAGCTCTAACAATGGTCGTCGAGCTCTTCAAATCCTCCTCCAATTTATCAATCCTCTCTAGCAAATTAACCTCCAGCCCACCCTTCACAGTCTCCCAGCAAATTCGCCTCCATTGCAGCCTCCGAACCCACGTCCCAATCCAAACCCCAAACACTAGCAACACAACCCCAAACGCAAAAATCCGGTTTCCCATTACGGTCATCTTGGAGGTCGGAACGTCACAATTAATCGCGAAGCCAATCAAGACGATAGCTGATGAGAATATACAAACAGATTCAACCATAGAAAGAAAAGGTTCCAAATTAAAGCTTTTATTGGCGACTCCATATGGATGCACAAATCCTTCGGATCCAAGAACACTGAGACGCGACTGGTGGCTCTTAAGGGAATAGTAATTCAAGGGGTTTGGAAAACGGAGATTGCGCTTGTAGATATGGAAGTGAGGATGGTTTTCCAGGTGGCGATAAGTGATTGGGAGTGAGATGGGTTTAGGGATTTGGAGAGGAGGGGCATAGATATAATAGAGGGTGAAGCGAGAAGGCGAAGTTGTGAAGAGATCCCGAGAAGCAAAGGACATTGACATTTTTCGAGATTTGAGTGCGATTTAGGGATTTGATTTTAGCCAATTTGAAGGACTTGGAAAGATTACATGGTTAGAGTTTGGCAGGTGATGAAGTTGAGACCTTTGAGTGCTTAGTTCAGAGAGAGAGGAATGGAGAAAAAAGGGACAATGATTCGGCGATGGATTCGATTAATTTGCGCGCGAGGGTTTACCAGTAACTGCCAACGGCTTTTGAGTTTCGAGTTTTTTTTGGTTTTAGGATATTTAACCATTTATAGGCCTTCTATTTTATCAAAGGTGCGTTTTTTTTTTTTAAATTCTCAAAAAAATATATCTCACATCCAGGAGCAAGGATGTTGGGAGCTGGACGAGGCTGCAGTTCCAATAATTATGTGTATATTTTTAACATTAAATAAATATTTTATTTGTAATAAGATATTGTGTATAATTTTTATGTACATATTTTAGAATATATTAACAATATTTAATAAATACGTAAATAAAAATGATATGAATTGTAAATAAAATAGTTAAATATATATATATTTTTTCATGTATTTGGTAATCCAAAAAAAAGTTTTAATATTTAACTTTAAATTCAATATTATAAAAATAAAATTAAAAAAAATAAGTATATGATAAACTTTATATTAAAATTTTTAAGTTTATGTTTATCATGTTTTATTTCAACTAAAATTTTAACTTTATCTAGTATTATATTATTTGACATTTTATTTTAATAATATTTTAGAATTTATTTGAAATCTTTTTATATAAAAAATTTATTATTTTTATTATTATTGGTCAGTGTTATATTATTTATAAATATATATTTTTAAATATAGTCTCAAACTTAAAATTCTAAATCATATTGAAAAAATAACAAAAATAACACCCCTTAAAACTTATAATAATAAAACTAACACCCCTTGTGTTCAAACTTATATTTCTACAATTAAAAAAATGACTAATATGTCATTTTTCTTTGAACACCCGTTCAATTAAAATTGAACGACGATAATTTAGACTCGTTCAATATTGAACATTCAAATTGAACGTTCAATATTATAAGGGTGCTAGTTTTATTATTAAAAATTTTAGGGGTGTTATTTATGGTAATTTTCCAATCATATTTTACTTTTTATATTTTTATATTTTTATTTTAGTCTTAACAACTATAAATTTTGTGTGTTTAATTGAGCTTTCTATTTGCTTAGATCTTTTAGTTAATACATTTATTTTATTCATGAATAATATTAATAATTATTAACTTATTATATTTTTGTTTAATTTTTGTTATAAGTTAATTATAATGTGTTAACTTTATATTTTTGAGCTCTAATAACTTTATATTTTTTGAGCTCTAATTCTATATTTCTATTATAATATGACATAAAAAATTCAATATTAAATTAAGTATAATCAATTATAATTTTTACTATTTTTTTACTTTGTATATAAAAAAAAAAATTAGCCCCCCAATCATTCCTTTCTGGCTCCGCCCCTGCTCACATCCCACATCCCACCCTCTTAAAAACAACAATTCTTTAAAAAAATTTCATACATCTCACCTCTTCTTCCTCATTCACCTTTACCTCCATCTCCATATTTACCTTCAACAACTTTAAACCTTAACACAAATATTAAAAATAGAGGATACATATATGAATGATACAAAAGAGATGATTTTTTTTTTTAAAATGGAGACAAAAAGCAATTAAAACAGGTATATAAATTTTTTTTATGCAATTCTCGCAGTAGTTAGGTAAATATTACTGAACATATTATATAAGTTTGACAATCCTTACCAAACATACATAATATGTTCGATAATTCCTACCGAAAATGTTTAAAGCGTATAGTTGGAATACATCTACAGTAGGATGTGAAATATATTTTTTAATTTTAAGTAAAAATATTAAATTTATCATTTTATTAAATTTAAAATATTTAATTATTTAACGAGATGTTTCGAAGTAAAATTTAAAACTTTTCAAAAAAATTTCTTTTTTTTTTTCCTAAAAAAAACCTCTATTCAGAGGGAAAAAAAAAAAAGTCTACCATCTTTCATTTTTAAATCTATCATTTATTTAAAAAATAATATTATGAGCTAATATTAGAAATTGATCGTTAAAAAATACTTGTACACGTTTAAAATTATTTTATTTCCTTAAATATATATTTTTATACATATAATTTAATTATAAAACTAACTAAATTATTCTGCTTCGATAAAGTCGGGGTGAATTGAAAGCCTCCTTTTACAAAATAAATTCATTTAGCCCTTTTCTTTTACAAGTATTGTACATGTGCAACGCACATGACTATTAGCTTTGTCATATTATATTTTATTGATTATAAGGTATTTATTTTTTAAAATACCTTTGAATAAGAAATAGTTAGAAATTATATTATTTTACGTATTTGAAAATAAATAAATTTTAAGCTCTTATATATATAATGTTACAAATTAAAATTGGTTTGGTGTTCTAGATAAATTGAGAATTGTATTAAATTTTATATTTGTTATTTGCCATGTTTTACTTCTTTAAAACTAAGTTTAATTTTTCGTTTAACAAATTTCTGTCATTATTAATTTTTCTATAGTGAATTCAATATAATTATAAAATAAAATTTAAAAGAAATTGTGTCACTGTTCGCACAAATACTAAGTGCTTATTATAAAAGATGCAAATATTTTCATTAATTGGTGATATTAAACTTGCTTTGTAAATGTTGCTTTTCTTTCTCAACTTAAGCACTTTTCTCAATTGTGGTTTCAAGACTAACCAGCATTGGAATAAAAATTAAAAAAATATTTTTATGAAAATAGGTTATTGGGGTACCTATGGGAATGAAATTCGTTTGTTGTTTAAAGTGCATCCATAAATAGGATATATACGATATCCATATGGGTATGATTTATTGGGGTATTAATTGAGATAGGATTAAGAGATTAATGTTATTAATCAATAAATTTAATTAATTATATTTAATTGTTAAAAAATATTTTACTTAATTTTTTAAATTATTAATTAATTTTAAATTTTAAATTATGATATTTTCTGCACCATTTATTAAAATTGTTCTAAGATCAAGATTATTTGTTAGACTTATTAGTCAAAAACATTAATTTTTGAAATTATCTCTTATTTATTTTATCGTGTAAAATAATAAAAATAAAATAAAGAAATCCAAAAGGATAATGAAATGTCATCGTTAAGGGTGTTAAATGGGTCGGTACGGCACGACACGACACAGCCCGTTAAACACTTGACCAGTTGGCCCATAGGGTCAGTACGGCACGGCCCACCAAATGTTCGGCATGGCACGTTAGCTAAAAAAAGTAGCACGGCACGGCCCATGGCCCACGGCCCTTAACGGGCTCTGCCGGACCGGGCCGGCACGACATGCGAAGTTTTATTATTTTAAAAATTAATTTTAAAAAATACCAATAAATAAATAATTTTTTTTACATTTAAATAAAATTGAACATAATCTAATGAATTTCTAATAATCTATTAAATGAGATGTTGAGAGTTCAACTCTCACTTTTAATATTTTCAAGCATTATTAATAATTTTTTAACTAAATAATTAAATAAATATATAATAAAAATAAAATAAAAAGGTTACGGGTCGTGTCGGCCCTTTAAGTATAGCCCAACGGGCCGGGCACGGCACAGCACGTTAAGGCCCATGGGCCAAGAATGAAGGCATGATACGACCCATATAAGGGCTAAGGATCGGCACGGCATGCTAACTAACGAGCTAAAGATCGGCACGGCACGCTAATTTAACGGACTGGACAATGCCGTGCCAGGCCGGCCCGTCCTTTTTTGACACCTCTAGTCATCGTATTAAAATTTGAGGGTATTTGCATCCTAAAAAATATAAAATGTGATTTAGATTTTTAAATATGGATAGATATAGACATGGACATAGATTATGCATCAATTTAGTCTCTCTTTTTTTATATAATAAAAATGAAACTATTAGTCCTAAATTACTATTCTGTCCATAAACTAACATTATCTTCCATGAAATGCAGATGATCACTAATTATAGGGGAATTAATTATAATAATTTTGAAAAAGTGGTTCTCCTTCATCGCTCTATCATCAGAACTATAAAAGCTCCATTACCAATTACCATCAGAAATATTGTTGTTCTAAAATGTCAAATAACTTTTTCTTCTTTGTATGCCATTAAGGTTTCTTTTTGGACAGTTTTTGATTATAAGGGTTGACATATTGTTGCTTGCAAGTCAAGTAGATTCCAGCATAAACAAGCTTAATAAGGAATATATATGTATTATATATATAATTAGAATACACAATTTATTATCTTCGAAGCTTTTACACTACCAAATTTCAAGGACTATTGGTAACCTTTATTTATTACCTAAATTTGTACACTATAATCTCTTGACAGTTAAATTTAAAAAATAGTAGGAAAAAAATTAAAAAAATCTATTATTCTAAATCTAAACTCTTAAAAATTAGTAATGTAAAAGATTGCTTAAGAATAATCTCAACTCTTAAAAATTAGTGATGTAGAATATATATATATATATATATATATTTTTTTAATGTTCAACTAGTTAGAGGTAATGGTTGTTATTATTAAGCTCAAATTTTCTCTCTATAGTTAGTGAATTTGTATTAAAAATTAGATTGGTGGAATTAAAAAAAAAACTTATGACTTAAAAAATTCGAGGAGATTGGTACTATTTAAAATTATTGTCAACTATATATATTTGGTTTAAACGTAAAATTAAATAATGTATAAATTTAAAATGAAGTAAAATTGAAAAGGAAAAAAAAAATCATATTCATATAAACAAATATAAAAAAGTGAGAAAAAATAATACAAAATTAAGCAAAATAACATTGTATTCCAACCTATTTCATTGGGATAGGGTGGAAAGAATACTTGTCATCTCTTAATGAAATTGATTCATTAATTGTTTTTTGTTAATTAATATGCGAATCAAACAAGGTAATACAGAAATATATTCTATTGTCTTTCTAATATATATTTATATATATTTTGATACATTGTGTCCTAACAAGACAGGTTGAAGATTGCATAGCATTCAAAGAGTTAATAACAGAAACTTCTATTTGAATTTCGGTTGGATGACCAAAATTAAATAATGGTCCTTTTGTGTATTAATTATTAAAGCCAATCAAACTGAATATCTTACTGTGAATTGTGCTTTTTAATATAGTTCAATATTTTACTATTATTAAAGCATTGATCATATATTCATGATTTAGGAATCTACACCTACATTTCATACCCTGTAAAGATCTATATGTTGAATCAATAGGCTACAATTTAATGTATTAATGTAGTGTGTGTTTGAATTACAATTAAGCAAGTTTAGCAGTCAGAACATATCCTCACAATCGATCAAGGACACAGTTAAGTTTTATTTCAGAAGAGACATAACGTAAATAATTAATATACTATTTTCATTAATTTTCAGTTAATTTAATATAAATTTTACGAATAAATACGGGTATAGCTTACCATATAACAAATTAACATCTCTCAATAAAATATAAGTCTATCTATGATTTACCATATAAGAAATTAACAACTCTCTAAATTATCTTATTTATATTACTAAAAATGTGTAAAAATGAATCTAAGTGATAAAAATATACAAAGTAAGGTAACTAATATATTTAAATTATAAAAAAATAAAAATAAAAATCATTCAAGTGTCCACTCTTCCTTATTTTACTATTGGATCCTACCGAATTGTGCCTAAGGATAAACGAAGGGCTTTCGAAAACCAACAGTGTCATACAAATATAAAATATGAGAGTGAAAAAATAATACCACAATTCAAATTACTAACCCAAAATAAAGACAAACGACAATTGTAGGCATGATTTTTCTGTCTAGGGCTGGGGAAATCATTAGGTTGTTTTAGGGTCAGCAAGTGAGAGAGAAAATTTTGGCATGTTTACCTGGAATGAGAACGAAGGAATGAGGTTAATTAATTCGTTTGAACTTTTTTTTTTTTTTTTTTGGAATAACAAATTCGATTGAACTTGTTTATTTCATTTTTTGTGTCGGCAAAGGAAAAGAGAATTATTCTAATTTATGATTCCAATTCTCAAATATAGCCAAAATTTATTCCATTATTGATTCCCTTTCCTGATGCTATTTTTTATTTTTATTTTCTAATTTAACATTAGGACCAAATTACCCTTAATAAACTTAAAAATGCTCATAAATTAAATATACCAAATTTCTTTATCACTCTATATTATAAATAATAATATTACAATTTTATTTTTTATTTTTATT
The DNA here is from genome assembly GCA_029378325.1 of Elaeagnus macrophylla. Classification (NCBI taxonomy): domain Eukaryota; kingdom Viridiplantae; phylum Streptophyta; class Magnoliopsida; order Rosales; family Elaeagnaceae; genus Elaeagnus; species Elaeagnus macrophylla. Next base: position 11,651,092 of record CM055653.1, read on the forward strand.
AAATATTTATTATTCTTAATCATACTTCTAATACTTTTACTAATTGATGCTATTTTAAAATTTTAAATATTTCCAAATTTTATTATTAAAAATTCATATTCAAGGATAATTTGGTAAAGTTACTGCTTTCAGTTGGCATTTATTTCAATTCAACATGTTACTTCCCATATGGAGGAATTAAATTCAAGTTTATTTTTATTCTAGAAAAAATATTAGTAAACAACATCAAATATAATGAATCAAAGTATTTCGATTCATCCACAATTCAATTTCGATTCATCCACAATTCAATTTCGATTAATTTTATTCCAAATTAGTAAACGCGTAGTTAATAAGTAAGGTTTATTTATTAATTTTTGTTATAACTAATAAACAAAATACATTATTGAGAGAGTATCCTGAAATATGTAATTTAGTTAAAATTTAAATCAAATGTTAATTGTACGATGGCTATAACTATTGACTAGTCAATTAATGATGTAAGCTATGCATACATGATTTGTACTACAATGTATGATGATTCTTTTTTAACAAGGATCAGATTAACCTTTTAACTATGATGCAAGTTTACGAGCATATGCTTTAGGGTTGCAATTTTTTTTTTAGCATGATAAGAAATTATTTCATTGATAACAAGGAGAAGTCTCGATACAAATATAATTTAAAAATTATAAAAAATATAATGAACATTTACAAATAAAAATAAATTTTATAATTTAGAATGTAAGTATAGATCCAATCGAGTCATCTAGCTATTGAGCACTCATTTGAGCACATTAATTGTACAATATCTTCAATTTGTACATAAATAAATAATATTGTAGACATCTCTTTAGGTTTAATAATAAGTTTGTAAAATTTTATAAGATAAATTATTATAATTTTGACTTTACTTGTTGATGCTGAATGAAACTTACAATATATATAAATTGCCAATGATGGTAATGAAAATTGCACTAGAATAAAGAATAGCATAAATACTTGTTCACATAACTAACCAAAAATCGTTCAAGATTGATTCCAAATATAAATTTTTGAAATTTTGATTATATAATTGAGAAATTTAATTAAAAATTACTCTCAAAAATTTGTTTTAAATTTTTAAAGATAATATTAAAAAAAAATTAAAAATGAAACAGTTATTTTCTATTAAAAAATTAAAGGAAAAAATAGTTTGAAAGATTAAAAAAAAAAACAGTTGGTTACATTGTGGAAAATATTTTTTATATGATAATTATAATAAATAAAAAACTCATAAATTGAATAAAAAACTGTAAACTTTTAAATAATAAAAAATAATTTTTGGGAAGTTAAAATTAAGAAATTGGTTTTATAAAAACAATGAGAGGTAGTTTTTGGAAGTTAGAAAACATTAATTTTTGAAAGTAATTAAACAAGTAGTTTTTGGCATTAAATCAAAGATAAGGTGGTCAATTAGGCAATTTGGTTTTTGTCATTTTGAAAGCAATTATAATTAGGTAGTTAATCAAGAAGAAGAAAAAAAAATTTGACAAGTCAAAGAGTATGTTATTTGTCTTTGCAACTAAACAAACCTTTATCTTGAATAGAGATGTGAAGAAAATTAATAATTATCATGACAAGGAAGATGCTTTCGTCTCCTGCGATTCAAAGAAAAATTTATAGAAGAAAAGCATATATGGATAGACACTACATGCCAAAATTATATTATAATATTAGAAAGAAAAGAAATACACACCCTGATTTGTAAAAACACAAAAGTTGTTTATATAGTTTGAAAATTTATAATGCATTTAGCATTAGTGAATGAGAAATTTATTTGTGAAATAAGAAAAAAAAAAAAAAAAAAAAAAAGAAGCAAGCAAGCAAGCATTTTACAAATTTTATTTGAAAATTGTTTCAAACAACTGAGAAATAGAAAACCAAAGATTAAAAAGATAGAGAAAATTTTTTCTATAAATTCTTTCAAAAGGTATGCATGATAAACACATTATAAATTTTATTTTATTCATCTCGTACCAATTTGGTAGATAATTAGAGGCATAAGTTCATTAGACATTAGAATTTTTAATATATACAAGCAATTTGAATCAATAATCTTTAGTGATGATTTTTCAAATCAATTAACAATCAATCATATTTAGTGATACACATCAAATTGGATTTGTACAAAGGGATGAAATTCAGCATCCATCGGTGACACACGGGAATAGGTGAGTTTTTTTTTTTTTTTTTTTTTGAGAAATCAAAATTTTAATACTTGAAATGAAGGGGACGTTCGGTGTTTGTATGCTCGTAATGTTTTTTTTTTGGCTAAAGTTTAAAATTCCATTATGCTTGTTATTATACTTTGCTTGAAGATACCATATATGATAATTAGAGGGCAAAACATACCATACAATGATTTTGACTCGTAGGGCAGGTCTATATCTCATAGTCCCAAATATGATACGACATATCAAGATCAACGTGTTATATGTGTAGGATACTATTACTCATAAATAGGTATGCCATCAAAAAAAGGGGCCGTAATTTTTTAATTTTGAGAGTAATAAAAAAAATTAATTATATTTTTGTAATATTTATAAAATTTAATAATAAAAAAATAATAAATTAAAATTTGATAATATTTTTTTAATAAATTAAAAAATTTGGTGGTAAAATAATTTATTTATGTTAATAATAAAAGAAAAGAAAAGAAGAGAAATACAGGAGAGAGACGTCACCATCACCAACACAAAACGAGTAATATTATTACCAAAACACCATTTCCTCTATTTCTCCTAGTCCTAGCTACCCGCCTCTACCATCCCATTTGATTGTTGGCAGAGTCCACACTCCACCAAACTTTTGCTTCTAAAACCTCTATAAAAGCTCTTCCTGAAACTCAGCATTTCACTCCTACACACCCTCTTAGATCTTCTCTTTTCCCTGCTTAGACAGAAAAGTAAAGGACTCCTCAAAGTCACCAACATTACTTGACAATTGACAATGGCTCTCGCAAACCCATCAAATTTGTCTTCTAAATCAATCTGCAAAACCCATATTCTCTCTACCCCTCAACCCCACCAACCCACTCTCTCTATCTTCCCTAACAACAACAACAAGATCAACCATCTTAGACCTTTTCACCCCATCTCTGCCGTTCATTCCACCGAGCCATCCAAAACCGTTGTAATTGCTGACAAGCCGCAAAACTCGAGTACAGGGAAATGGAACTTGGATAGTTGGAAATCCAAGCCGGCTCTTCAAATTCCTGATTACCCAGATAAGAATGAGCTTGAATCAGTGCTAAAGACAATTGAGACCTTCCCTCCAATTGTGTTTGCTGGGGAAGCCAGGACCTTGGAAGAGAGCTTGGCTGAGGCTGCAATGGGCAATGCTTTCCTTTTGCAAGGTGGTGATTGTGCTGAGAGTTTCAAGGAATTTAGTGCTAATAACATAAGGGACACCTTTAGAGTAATGCTCCAAATGAGCGTTGTTCTCATGTTTGGTGGACAAATGCCTATTGTCAAGGTTTGTTCATTGTTTGTCCTCTGCTTTTCAGAGTTTTTAGATTTTAACTTCAATGAAATTGAATTGTTAATTTCTTCAGTTCTACGATGATTGGAAATCATGGGTTCTGATAGTTTTGTATGGAAATGGAATTGGTTTAATAAGTGAAGTTTTAAAAAATTCCGGTTGATCATGTCAGATGATTTTTAGAGTGCAATTGAGTTTGATTTGGTTTTTCCAGGTGGGAAGAATGGCGGGTCAGTTTGCAAAGCCAAGATCTGCACCATTTGAGGAGAAGAATGGAGTAAAGCTGCCTAGTTACAAAGGTGACAATATCAATGGCGATGCATTCAATGAGAAATCTAGATTGCCAGATCCACAGAGGTTGATAAGGGCTTATTCTCAGTCTGCAGCCACTTTGAATCTTCTTAGAGCTTTTGCCACTGGAGGATATGCTGCTATGCAAAGGGTTACTCAGTGGAACCTTGATTTTGCTGAGCATAGTGAACAGGGAGACAGGTAGGAACTGCATTTTCAAAACTTCATAATAATACATGTAATGTTAAAGGAATTGGAAATAACAACTATAAAAATTACTTATCTTCTCATGAAATTAATGTAGTCATTAGATAATTTTCTGTAATTATTCAGCTTGAATTTCAATCCAAATGATTCTATTCAATCCAAAACTATACAATTTAGTGATTTAAAAGTGGCCAACTCTTACTAATAAGTTTGTTATTGGAATTCAAAAGGTATAAAGAGCTTGCTCATCGGGTTGATGAAGCCTTGGGATTCATGGCTGCTTCTGGACTTACAATTGACCATCCTATCATGACTACAACTGATTTCTGGACTTCTCATGAGTGTTTGCTTTTGCCATATGAGCAAGCACTCACCAGATTGGATTCAACATCTGGTCTTTACTATGATTGCTCTGCTCACATGCTATGGGTTGGTGAGCGTACCCGTCAACTAGATGGTGCCCATGTTGAGTTTCTAAGAGGAATTTCCAACCCACTTGGTATCAAGGTATCTGCAATGCAGACACTTAAACACTTCTACACATCTATTTGGTGTAAATACTTTCTTTCTTCGCGATTTTGCTTACACTGGTATTTAACTAGGGGTTGAAATGGATATATCATATCATTAATCGATATCTCCAGGTTATTTGGGTTTTGTTTAAGTTATATAGTTTCCTCTGGCTGCACATAGTCAAAAAACATTGAATTGTTATATGATGGACCACAAGCTTTAGTAGAAAAATCAAACACTTAAATTTTCTGCAGTTTTTTGTTTGGCTCATAAGTCTCACAAAATGTATTTGTAACTCTAACTGATTTGATGAGTTGCACAAAGGTAATAGACATTTCTTTCCTCCTCTCATCCCTCTCATTTTCAAAGGTCATGATAATGTTCAATTGAAGCCTTTTCCACAATTCATCTGATATATTCTGTAATCTGGCATCAATATGATCTTATCATGTCCCTTTCTTTTATTCTGATTTAAGTTGTAAAACAGTGCACATTACCACTGGTGCTTTCTCTTTGTGAAATTGAACACTAATTTTTCCTTCTACCTTGTGGGCTATGGCTAGTGAAACTTTTTGTGGTTGTGCTGACTAAAAGTGAAACTTTGATGCAGGTGAGCAATAAAATGGATCCAAAAGAGCTAGTCAACTTGATTGAAATCTTGAATCCTCATAACAAACCTGGACGAATCACAATTATTGCAAGGATGGGTGCTGAGAACATGAGAGTCAAGCTTCCTCATTTGATAAGAGGCGTACGTCGTGCAGGGAAAATTGTAACCTGGGTCTGTGATCCAATGCATGGAAACACTATACAAGCACCCTGTGGACTCAAAACGCGTCCATTTGATGCAATTCTTGTATGTTTTCTCTCATTTAGTTCCATTAGATGCAATTCACGTATATCTAATCTCTTGGTGATTCAGACTTATAAGCAAAACGACTCCTGTTGGACTCTTCTACTTGGTTTAATACCTGTTTTATTTGTATCTTGACAGGCTGAGGTACGAGCATTCTTTGATGTACACGAGCAAGAAGGATCTAACCCTGGAGGAGTGCATCTGGAGATGACTGGTCAGAATGTGACAGAGTGCATTGGAGGGTCTCGAACAGTGACTTTTGATGATCTGAGCTCACGCTATCACACACATTGTGACCCAAGGCTAAATGCTTCTCAATCTCTAGAGTTGGCATTTATCATTGCTGAACGACTTAGGAAGAGAAGGATGGGAACTCAAAATTTGCTTTCTTTTAAGCCACTAGGCAACTCAATATCAAACCTTTAGTTCTTAATGATCGGGACTGGCAATCTTGCTTGATGTATTTGTTAGTAATAACATTTGCTATTATGGGGCCATCCACCAAACGTCACCCTGCAACCTTCTCTCATAGCCACACCACCCAAGAGATGGTCCTGGGCATTCAAGAAGTCTTGACCATGCCTTTGAATGGAAGTTCGAGAAAAAGGTTTTGGACTTTCGGCGGATTGGCCTTGTAAAATTTTCTTTAGTTCAATTTGAATTCCAGTTTTAGTCTGTTCTTTGCATTTGTAATATGTCTAGTTTGCAAGTGTGAGGTTTAGAGTGTTTTGAAAAACAAAATAAAATAAATCAAAGTTCATTGCATACCATACTTTGTCTGGTTGATTTTAAGTTAAAGAGTTGCAGAATAAATTCAAGGTCAAGGTGTGTGTACTTTGAGTACATTTTTCTGTTTTGCTGACAAAAAAATGTATACATCAACAAGGAATAAAGAAGGTTGGAGGGGAGGAAGAGAGAGTGAATAGGAAGAAAAAAGTCAAATACGTGTATTTAGCAAAACTAGGTGATCTGCAAAGAGTTGGAGGAAGACAAGAAATCAAAGGTTGAAATGCCTGAGAACTGTCTGGTAAAACATGCATTGAGGTTAGTTGGTTACGAACAATAATGTCATGTGATAGATTCAGATGTAGATATAACAAATTGAGCTCACATGTTATAACCTATCGACATTCACGTGGCCATCAGAAATAATCAACCAATGGGGCTAGCTCAAATCTTATGGAGTATCTGTATTTCAAAGTTAGAAGAAAAGTTTGCTTTCCAGTAGTCAGCTACGAAGGACAACTAACTAAAATTCCATGCCATAGCATTTATTTTTAAGAAATGGAAAGATTACTTATAACACACGTCACACAAATTAAGAGTTAATAATTCTCTCTAAACAAACCCTAAATTTTCCACCAAAGTACCCTTGAGGTCTTCACCTATCTTCAATCTTGGTTGACAAGGAACTCAAGTGTATAATTCGATCGAGAACGAAAAGATAAATTTCACAAAATAGTAAAAGTCATCTTCTTAATAATTCTTTCCAATTGAATGCATTCCCCACATTCATCGTTTTTCCGTTCCTTCTCTAGGTACTGATCTTAAATGGTTTTCAAGGTTGGCATCAATTCCGATCACAAAGTTAATTTTGTCATTTAAAACTTTTGTTAAGTGGGTGCTAAATTAGGTGTAGGCTGCAGTCTGCAGCTACATTTTTTACAGAACAGCCATATCCCATGCCAAAAGAAAGCATACCACATCAGAGTCAACAACCCAAACAATGACAAGAACATGTGCAAGCTACCAAATACTATTCTCCAATGTTTTATCAGCAAACAAATGTCACAAGTCAAAATCCCTTATCATTGTTTGAACATCTATAACTAAAATAGAACTTTTTTGTTGTCAATACAACCCTTTAACATAATAAAAGACAGATGAGAGCAGTGATCCATGAACCAAATAACGATCATTTAGTAGTAGGGCATGTATCGCATAGGCCTTCTGAACCTCGGTACTTTCCTAAAACACATTTCAAAAGGAAACAATGCAAGATGTCAAATATCACCACTCAAGTCCTGCATGGCAAGGGAAGAAGAACATCAACAGCATCTTACCCATAACCATATGGAGAGTAGAAATAAGGTGGAACATATGGCCTCCTAAAGCGAGCACCCATGTAAGGATTGAAGCGTCTAGGACGGTACTGCTTCATCCCAGGGACATTTGTTCTCTTAGGCAAAACCTGAAGCAAGATTAAAAAATCCATATATGAATATTAGGAACTACAGAACAATGACTATACATAGTATGTTGTCCAATGTGATTCATCAAGAAACATTTGAGTTCTATTTCTATTTTGATCTTCCTTTTTTACCCCCCAATAAAAGAGAGAAACTACCTTCAATTGCCGACCATGCAACTCAGATTCATTCAACACAAGAGCTTCTTGAACAGCTTCTTGTTCTAGGAATTCCACATATGCAAAGCCCTTAGGCTGTCCAAATTTATCAGTCAGTATAGTCACCCTGTTAACAGTACCACACGATTGGAAATGCTGCTGCACTTCCTCAGGTGTGCATGCATAATCAACCTGCAAAACATGATCCATCCAAAAAGTTTGTGTAAATATAATTCACATCATGTAAGGTAACAGGTATCTTAACAGGCAAAAGGAAAACTTAAACTGAGCCAAAATGTTAGACAATAAGATCAAAACAAACACTTCTCAAAATTCATGACCTATTATTCCATCAGGCCAGAGATATCAAGGACTCTCATATCTGTGTGTAGACATGAAGCCAGAATTAAAATAAGTCCACAAGTTACAAGGTTTAAAAACGAAAGGGGAGGGGGGGAGGCTGCCATCAACTCATACAATTATAGATGACTATTCAGCAGAGCTCTCATGAACAATTTTTATACTATTTCCGACATAAAGACAAGTTGCTTATTGCCACGTTTAAATGATGCCAATCATCCAACACATTTCCATCAAACTGCAATCAGTATGTTGCAATTTTCAAAATCACCCCCGTAAGTTCAACGTACAGAGCATCAACTCAGTGCAGTACCAGGATATAAAGTTTCCAAAAACGTTAACCCCATCCCTTTTTCAGCCCACACTGGATACATTTTACTATCTTGTCATCTCTATAGCATAATAACACAAGGCTGTACTGGCTTTCAATTAATAGGCATTGTTCATGAATTAGTTCAGAATACATCTGTAGATAACTATGATTAGCAGCAGCTAAGTAACTTTAGAAGGACTACTTGATTCATACAAAACCATTGAAAAATAAATAAATAATACTAATTTTGTGTATCTAGTTTTGTTAGGTATTTAGTTGTAAGCGAAGAGAGAAGTGAGACCTAGGGAAACAGCAAATTATACCCCTCGCTGCACCTGCAAAATGGGCAGTTGGTCACCCATCCATCAGGATATATCATCATTGGCAGCAACGTCTAGGCTTTGCAACTACAATTGTATGCCCATAACTTTCCTCTGCTCTCCATAAGTCTCGCCAATTGAAGATGAGCATCTCAAATAACATTCTAGCACCCCATCCAATCAGCCATGTAAATATCTTTGTCCAACAGAATGTCCCTTTCTCTCCACCCACTTCAAAACAAATTGTTTGATCAACTGTCGCTCCCTAAAATAATCTCATCTCATTTGGTTTTTCTATTTTTTTTCCTTCTTTTTTTTTTTTTTTTTTTTGCACTTTCATTTCAGTTGAAATATTTTTTTTTATTCTCTTTCTTTTTTGAATATTTTGAGAATTTTTTCCTCCCCATTCTTTTTTCTAATATTTTGTAATTCTCTTTCATTTTTCTGTTTAATTTTCAACCATGCAACAGCCAATTTTCTCCCCTTAGTGAAAGCATGACACCAAAATAACTATGGTCCACCAATAAAAAAGTGTAATAACTTCAGGAATAAGGTTGACCCTGCGATCATAGTAAGACATAGAGTCAAGCAATAACTGATGATGAGTATCATCCACATGACCAGCACAGCTAAAATTTTTATGCAAATTAAAAGCTCACAAAATTCTAAAAGTTATTAGGTCAGTATTTCTTAAATTGTTTAAGCAAAAGCTGAGGGTTTAGAAAATGAAAATTTCAGATGGAGTTTTCTGTAATTAATCAAACTAAATTACTGAAAATTAGTGGGGCCGCAAAAGAAAGGAGTTAGAAAGAGTTTGTTTTACTCTTTTTGACATACTCTTCTTCTGGCAGGATCAACAAATAAAGAAGCAAGCAATGGAAAACCAAAGTACAGATGAGGAGAAGAGGGGGACAGTGTTACAAGGATCAGATGACACAGTGCAATAAAACAATAGGCTCACAGACATCTACGTCATGAATAAAACAATATCACTTTACTCAAATCTTCTTGTTCACAGAGGCTAAGTGTAAAAATTTGAAAGATTCAGCGTGACTATTAGGAGCAAATTTGAGAGTTGGGACGAATGTAGGTCAAACTTACATTAAAAGTACAAGGGTGGGAGAGGGAAACAGATTTACAAGGATCAGATGAGACATACTGCAATAAGACAGTAGGTTAACAAACATTTACGGATATAACAATATAACTTTGCTCAAATCTTCTTAGGCTAAGTGTATAAATCGGAAAGATTCAGCGTGACTATTAGAAGGAAATTTGAGATTTGGGACGGATTGCAGGTCAAACTTACTTTAAAAATTACAATTAAGATGCTAAGCATTTCTAAAGAATTGAATGCATTGCTCCTTTGGTTCCATAATTGAATAAAAAGGGATTTTCCTCGGAAGATTGATCAACAAATTTTGATATCACATAAAACAACATATCAAATCAGGTTGGTTAACCTATATCTAACGATATTTAGTACAATTGTCATTCTATTATCAAGGCTTATTACTCTCTCTGTTACAAAAGAACAACCTGAAAATATTCCCAACTGCACCGATGTCTTGCAAAATAACAGTAAGATTTTTCTGTGTTAAAAGTTGAAGAGTGAGAAATGTCGATACCAACACAAATATCTAAGAACTTTTGTGCACTTTTCAGGTATTTTCAGGCAAAAACAGCTAAACATTACTTCAATTAGGTAAAAGAAAGAAAGTAAATACAAGATATATAACGATATTTAAATAAATAAAAAAAGCAAGCATGGAGAAAATCATTTTAATAAGCCCCTTATAAAACATCCCATTTAACATATGCAAAGAATAATCGTTCTCTCCACCCCACTTCTAAGCCATGTCAAACAAAGTTAAGGGCAGTTTGGTACTTACATTGCCAACAAAAACAGACCGAGAATCAGTTTCTTCCTTGTTTGCTTGAGAAACAGCTGCATTGGCAGGATCTGCATGAACACAACAAGTGCATGCATGAGTTGAAAGTAACATCACTTTATAGTTTGTACAGAAACTCTTGAAAGGGAGCACACGGCAGACACACATAGAGTTTAAATTTAGCATAGTCTAGAAATGTGCATGCAAGTCTTCAGCAAATAGGAAATAAAGGATAATTATCGTCCATGGGAGAATAGAGAAGGGACCAAAAAGTTTAAAATATAGAACAGATGCAAATTTAAAGGAAACCAAAATTATAGATATAATGAACTTAGGTAAACTTAAAATCCATGCATGAAAGTTGCAATTCCAAGTAAGTCAGTTCGAAAGCACCGTTTACAGTTGGGAAGCAATGCAGCCAAAAGACAAATAACAGAAGACGCAACAAATATTGACATGGATTATCAAAAATGTGAATTTTACTAAAAGATAACTTTAGACACCACAGGATCCACTCAATCCACAAAAACCATCGTTTAATCACACAGCAGATCGCAATGTTCTAAATCATAGCTTTCAATCCATCCAAAACACTACATAATCCTCCAATTACAGATTCCAATATATTAACTATGTCGACAGCGAACTAATCAAGATAAGGTGATCCAAACAGTTGATGGGTAAAACCTAAAATATATTCGAAATTAGCAATAATGTTAAAAAAAATATGGATAGAATGTACCTTGAACAGCACCCATCTCCTTCTCAACTTTGGCCTGCATTTCGCGGAGAGCGGCGGCCTCCTCTTCCATATCCTTCAACCGCTTCTTCATCTCGTCCAATTCCTACACCATTATAACCAAAACGTTAGGGCTTCAATTCACTACATCAGGCACAGATCGAAATCACTTGGTTTTATTTAGATTTCCATCAAGCTTCCTAGGTCTAATTCAATAAAGACAGCAACAAGAATAATGATAAGGAGGAAAGACCTTGACGGCGTCATCGTCGGCGATGGAAATGTCGACGTCGGCGTGGTGAGCGTCGACGTCACCTTCCATCTCGCCCACATCTGGGATCTCTCCTCCGTACACCTCATGCTCTTCTTCATCCATCCTTTTAACTCTCTTGGTGGCTTTCGAAAGATATTGTGATTTCCACCTTTTGTATATTGAGGAAGGCGTGGACGTTGGAGAATATACCATTTTTGTATTTTTTTTTTATCAATACCATTTTTGTATATTGAGGAGAATATGATAACGTAATTTTCCACGTCTTCTTAATGAAATGAAATGAAAATTAATATAATTCTTTTTTTTTTTTTTTTCGAAACACAAATATTCAATCTCAATATATTAATATATCAATGTATATCCGGTCTGGGTAGCCTAAAATTACTGTTTTAGTCAATTATGCAGGATTGTAGATATAGTTGGATGGAGAAGTACATGGTTCAAAACTCAAAGCATGTATTTTTTATGTCAAGTTTTATTATATTTTTTTTATTAACCTTATGTAGGAATACCTTAGTAAGTGCAAACATTAAATGATAATGATATTTAGTAGTATAATAATGTGTGATAATAATTTTACCCTCTATGAATCGTAGGAAGCTTTTTTTTTTTTTGACAAAAAAATAAATATTTATAACTATTTTTTATTTTGTTTTGCCTTTCCTTTTCTGAATTTATTTTGTTTCGTTCTTCTTTTTCTTCTGTTTTTGTTTTATTTTTGTTTGCAATCTTTTGCATTTTATCAACATAATTTTAAAATTCGCTAATAATATATGTCGTAGGCATAGCTTCTTAAAGGCTAAATGAGGCTACAGTTTTAACCAAATTTAAAAAAAAAAAAATTTAATTATATATATATTTTTAACATTAAATAAATATTTTATTTATAGTAATATATTGTGTCTATTTTTATATATATATTTTTGATATATATTAACAATATTTAACAAATACATGGATAAAAATGATATAAATTGTAAATAAAATAGTTATATATATATATATATATATATATATATATTTAATAACTATTAATAATATAAATAAAATTTAAGTTATATATTATATAACTTTTTTCGTGATAATCCAAAAAAAAAAATTTAATATTTAATTTTAAACTCAATATTATAAAAATAAAATTTAAAAAAGAAGTACATGATAAGCTTTACATTAAAGTTTAAGTTTTTGTTTATTATATTTAATTTTAACCCAAATTTTAATTTTATTTAATATTATATTATTTAACATTTTATTTTAATAATCTTTTAGAATTTATATGAAATTTTTTATATAAATTTTTATTATTATTAGTTAGTCTTATATTATTTATTAACATATATTTTTAAATAGAATTTTAGGGTTAAAATTCTATCATATGTTACCTTTTAAATTTTCGTATGTTTTTTTTTAGTTTTAGTTTTAATAACTATAAATTTTGATATGTTTTGATTGAGCTTTTTATTTGTTTAAATTTTTTTAATTAATAAATTTATTTTATACATAAATAATAATAATACTTATTAACTTATTATATTTTCGTTATAAGTTAATTATAAAGTGTTAACTCTATAGTTTACTATAATATAATATTTAGTTTTAAATTGAATATAGTTTACTATAACCCTTCTTAATTTTATATTTTATAGAAAAATAAATAAATTTTAGCCCTCCCTAAAAAAAATTTCCAACTTCACCCCTGATATATATTATTAAGTCATAAAAAAATTGACAAATATTTTAATATTTTAAATATAATAATTTATGTATCAATCATTTTATATTGTTTAATTCTTCATGCAACAATTATAGATTCACATATAATAGATTTGTTACAGAAAAATTCAAAATTATTTATATGTTTAAATATTATTAATCATATATGAAACAATATATTACAAGTGAAACATATAAAATTGTTCCATAATTTATTATTCTTTTAAAGATAAATAGAGAATTTTATTTTAGTGCAAAAGTCAACGACCATTTATATAATTTACATAGTTTTATTTTAAGATGTTTACTAATTTTAAATTTTTTCCTTTTCAATTTATTAATATATATTTTTTATTTTGGACAAATATTTACTAAATTAAATTCAAAATAAAAAATATTAATTTATATAGAATAAATTATAATTTATTTATTTTTATTCTTTACTGTAACAATAAAATTTACTATTTATATGTTCAAATTAATTATGATCTGATAAATGTTCAAATTATATTAATTGTTGTTTGATAAAAAAAAAGTAAGATGCGTGCAAAAAATGCACACTAACAATCCTAATATTTAATAAGAAAAAAAACAAACGATACAGTGGATAGGAATATATTCAAGATAATGAATAAGCTCACATTAGCACCTATAGTGTTTAATTGATTGAGATGGGCACATATTGTTGATGTTTTTAGTCGCATTTATTTAAAAATGATGAATGCTAAGGATATTTTGTTATTCAATTTTTTTATGTTCGTGAATGACGTTTGTGATTTATTTCTGAATTTGTATTTTCCTTAAAATAAAAAATAAACTAAATGCAAGAGTTAAAAGTGTACACTGTACACAAAAGAAATGCATGTAGTAAAGTTATATTTATTATTGGAAAACGTGCATTTATTATTATTTTTTTATAAATTAAATATATTAATTATTTTTCTTTAAATTAATATATATTAAATATTTAATTATGATAAATATAAATATTTTAATTATTTTAAGATAATTTTTATTATTTTAATTATTTTATATTTCAATTTTTTTTCAAAATCTATCAACTCCTTATTAACAAGATTTAATTTAATCTAACTTAAATTTTTTTAAAAAAAATAATTAATAAAAAATTGCTAAAATATACATATTTATAATAATTAAATATTTAATATGTACTAATTTATGCAAAATAAATAGAAATTGTCATGTTATCCTTTATTATTTTATGCAAAATATAGTCTTAGAAACAAAATACACATGTTACTCACAGAGGTAACAAGGTGTATGTATATAAACGTGTCTTTGGTATTCATATTTTAATATTTTATAAAGAATTATAATTATTTAAAAAAAAAAGTAAAAAAATTATAATACAGCACAATAATATATAAAATTAATAATAAAAAAATAATTAATATAGTATTCTCTAATATAAAATAATTTTATAAAATAATATTTTTTATTAATATTTTAAAAAATATTGTTAAGTCTTAAATTCTTATTATTTTAAGCCATTAACTCATTTTAGCTTTAAAAAATTTAGAAAAAATATAGGCTAATTTAGAAACACTCAAATTTAGATAAAAAATTAATTATAATAAAAATAATAGATTTTTTATAAATTAAAATGAATATAAATTAATGTTAGTTTAATAATATTTATATTATTATAAGTTTTAATTGTATGTATTATTTTTATTTACTTGGAGGATGGACTGGCAAGGTTGTACTCGGCGACTAATGGGCTGGGCCTATAAAATTCGGTAAAATTTATCATTCATTCCACGCGCTTTGCCTGTGTGAATCTATACGACCTTGAAAAAAGTAAAAGCTGACAATCGACCAACCGGACAATTAACCCGAAACATACGCTACTATTTGCGGCTCAATTACAATACCTGACATCGCGACCATTCATTCATCGAGAAATAAACCTTTACTTTTATATTAAAATGATCTATGTGATGTCCATAATCTACTGTTATCCTACCATGTGCTTATATACATTCCAAGAATGATAACATGCCACGTATACTGTCTAGATCACCTACCCCATCTTCTCTGCATCTACTTAATCGTGGCAAGTACAGATTGGTTATTTCATTGCGGTGAAGACTTGAAGTCCAAAGCGGTCTATAATTGCATTTAATCATCTGAATTTATTATAAGAAAACTAGGGAGGTGTATTGAAGAAGTTAGAAACAGAATCAAACAGAATATCTAATTGAGTTTAGAGAGAAGGTGATAGAAATGGGGAGTAATGGAGGAGGTGGGTACGGAGATCAGAAGATAGACTACGTGTTTAAGGTGGTGTTGATTGGGGACTCAGCAGTGGGCAAGTCTCAGATACTGGCCAGGTTTGCTAGGAACGAGTTTAGTTTAGATTCAAAAGCAACTATCGGCGTTGAGTTTCAGACTAGGACTCTTGTCATCGAGCACAAGAATGTTAAAGCTCAGATCTGGGATACTGCTGGTCAAGAACGGTGTGCCCTTCTAAAACCCACCTTTAATTTATTATCCATCTTTGCTTTTGTTTTTCATTTTCTTTCTTTGGATCTCATTAATTAATATTAATTTCTCACATCCCTTTTTGGTTCTTTTTTGTTGAAGGCTGGATTTGGACTTCTTTAATTTTTCTATGATGTTGAAGATTGAGTTGTGTGGTTCTCGTTTTGTATGTGGAGAATTAGCTACTGGGATTTGTTGGGAGTTAATTTTTGTTTTCTTTTGTTCATACTTCACTTTTATTTTCTTTCCTTTTTTTGCGAAAAAAATGGATACTCTACTTCTTCGCATATGCCAGTTGAACTTTTCAGTAACATTTTGATATGTGTCTTATCTCAGTCAGTTCTGCCGGTGTAACTTTAGGTGATTGACAGATGAGAGAGCTGGCTTGTATCTTTGTTAGTGGAGTACTAAAATTTTATAGCTAAAAAAAACTAGTTTGATGGGGCAATGTGGATCAGTATCCATATTTTCTCAGTTGACGCCTTTTGGCTCTATCATATGTGCCTTCAGCCTTCATGGTTGTATTGGCTTTCTTAATGTTTTTGGGTAACTTCATCTTTGATTAAAAAGTTTTAGGCTTTTGAATACACATCAGGAAGTAAATTAATAAATCCTTATCATCTAGCTATTAGTCTAGATTTGTAAACATAGGTGTTTGGAAAGAGAGTTAGGTTATAGATGTCAATGTTATGAAAGTGATCTTGGATGGATCCCACTTGATTTGATCGTTCTAAAAATCTTGTATACCACCTGATAAGTAACAATTTTGTTCTTCACCTTTCAACTTACATTGGATTCATTCAATAGCCTTTTAATTTGAGTTTTTTATTCTATAACCTTTGTAACTTCCAGCCAATTTTGTCCAAAACCACCTTAATTCGACCAATGTAGTCCATAACCTTTGTAACTTCCGACCAATTTAGTCTGTGACCTTTGTAACTTCCGATAAATTTAGTCTAAAAGACTTTGGATTGATCGAACTAAAAGTTGTAGGATTAAATTTAGTTATTAAGTTAAAAAGATTTTATCTTAAATTGTGATAGGGGCCATGAGTCATAGCATATGTAAAAAACCTATTCCCCTATTCTTTGCTCAGTGCAAAAGTTGCCTTTATCATTTGTTTTGTTGGGTGGTGGAGGATTTTATTCTCATTAATGATCAAATTATCGACGTGCTATGATCGGATTGTAGACGTGTGGTTTTTGATAAACTTGGTCATATTTAACTAGTAAGGAATTATTTATTGGTCCAATGGGCCCATTTTTTTTCCTTCTGATTTTTACCCTCTTAATTTATTACTCTAAATTATCATTGGCCCGTAAATAAATTTTCTTAACTAATATATTGAACCTGTCTGCTTTATCCAAACTACTATATTTTCTTATCTTTTTCTCCATTACCTTTTCTTTTTCTTTTTCATTTTCATTTTCATTATATTATATCATTATGTCATGGTGTCTTTACTTAAACACTTACTCTTCTATTTCAATATTTCATCATCAAAAGGTCTGCATAGTCTCCAGTGGGGATTCCTTTTGCAACTAAGAGCCCGGAAAGGCAATTAGATTATGGATAATAATTACCTTTCATTTATTTATTACTATTTAGGGCCCCCCACAATTATAAAGAATTACGTTTTTAAGTAACTTGATTACGTTGAAAAATTCTAAATTAAATTATAGAATTTTTTTTTTTTTTTTAATTTTATCTTCCCAAATTAACTTCTTTGAAAATAACTAATTTTGCATGAAAAGAGATATTTTAGTAGAACAATCATTTTTATTCCAATTCTATAATAAATTAAGTTAACAAAAGTAACTTAATTTCGATTATTTCTAATTCATTTTATTTTGATTCCTTTTAAATTATATTACAGATTGGTAAACGTGTTCTAAAATTTGTTCTATTTTTTTTTTAAGTACAAGTAGAAAGAAGAAAAGAAAAGGTCACTTTACTTTTTAAAGAAGTTGCATCCTTTTACTTCTATTGACTTTTGCGTTCAGTCCTAGATTAGACCTGGAGTGTATTTAAGTAGTATTTATATAAATGATATATTGGCGTAGGAGTTAATTATAATAATATTAGCTATGGACCTTTAAGTCAGATAACATCTCTGATTTAGAGGTCCATGACTAATTTATGTAAAATTAGGTACACTGAAACATTGGCATTATTAGGTTTACCTCAAAATGGCACCATCATCCTGAGTTGTGCTCTTCGGCTTAGATGATGTTTGTACATACTTATGATTCTACTTCTGTTGTGATGATGGAGCCAGATATAGAGCTGTTACAAGTGCATACTACAGGGGTGCTGTTGGTGCAATGCTGGTGTATGACATAACAAAACGCCAAACTTTTGAACACATACCACGATGGTTGGAAGAGTTGCGAAGCCATGCTGACAAGAACATTGTGATCATTCTGATTGGGAACAAGACTGATCTTGAGGACCAGCGTGCTGTCCCAACTGAAGATGCCAAAGAATTTGCACAGAAAGAAGGATTGTTTTTCTTGGAGACTTCAGCACTGGAAGCAACTAACGTAGAGAATGCCTTCGTGACTCTGCTAATGGAAATCTTCAACATTGTGAACAAGAAGAGCTTAACTGCTGATGAAAATCAAGGTAATGGTAAGTCTGGAAACCTAGCTGGTGAGAAGATCGTCGTTCCAGGCCCTGCACAAGAAATCTCAGCTAAGAGCAATATGTGTTGTACATCATAGTCATCTTGATGAATTATGTAGGATTCTTGGATTTATATATATCTAATATAGCAATTTTTGAGGGTTGTGGTGTATTTCTTTTTCTTTTTTTGTTCCAGAGGTTGTGGTGTATTTCTATTGTATATTTTATTTGATTACTTGACTCAATGCATGCTCATATGGAAGAAAGAACTGAAGATGAAGCAGAGTTCGAATTGCGTCTATTTTGTATGATTTTTTTTTTTTTTTCCGCATTCTTTTTCGACTAAATCAATGCATTTTAAGATGAATGCTACAATTATTTTTTTTTATTTTTCAAAAAAAAAATAACACACTTGTGTTTGGTTCATTATTTTTACCATTGAAAATGAGTTCAGTCCATTCCTAGAATTGAATATTGTTTATATTGAACTATAAAGACTTGTTTAATGTTAAATTTTGTTCATTAAGTATTATTTTTATTATTAAAAATTTTAAAGATATTATTTTATGTAATTTTTCTTAATTTTCTTTGTCCTTTCCAAGTGCTTATTAAGAATGTACTATATTAAAAGTACTGAAAATGTGGCTTAACATAGGGACATTCTTTCGGTTAGGCAACTTTAAGATCATATACAAGAAGGATATAAGAGATGAGTTATTGAATATTGACCACCAACAGATAGTAAAGTGGTTGCAGAGTAACATTCATAACATGTATATATATATATATATATATAAACTGGTAAAAAAAACAGGAGAAGACATATTCATAACAACACCAAAAAGGCAAAAACGCTAATAATTTTAGGGAAACATTGAAGCTTACTCTTTATTGATAAAATAAGTGTGGCTGGCTTGAGGATGAATCATTTGTTGATAACTCAACCAAAAAACGACGGTGTTCCATCAACACAGAGCCACTGACCCACAAAAATATTGCTGCAATTCAGATTTGGATTAATGTAATTGAAGTGTGTATCTGTAATGTTGTACAATTTATTCACCTGTAGGCTCGTATCTCCCTTTTGGACTCCATAAACTTTTTTACATTGTAAGCCGAGCCCAAATTTTGGGAACACTGCAAATATTATGATTGTGATATTTTAATTCGATCAACATATTTTAGCCAAAATATTCAAATATAACTTATTTAACACAAAGTTTATCCCTCTAATGACTATTTTATTCAACTTATTTAAAAAATAAGCTTCTTTCACTTTTATTCTTTTAAGAAAAATAGTATTCTTTTTTAGTAAATAATATATGTTTTTTTATCAAATAATACATATATTCTTTTTGAACAGATGATACATATTTTTTTTTTCTTAAGTGGTGCATACGATGTGACATTTTTTTTTATTATGCAATATATAATTTTTTCTTGATATGACACATATATTTTTTTAAATAATTTTTACTTTTTATTAAATATAAATGATTGAATTATACATAAAAATATATGTTTAATTATATAAAAAAATATATATATATATTTAATTAAACATAAAAAATATCAATATTTATTAAAAAAAAAAAAAAAAAAATATATATATATATATATATATATATATATATATATATATATATATATATATATATATATATATATATATATATAGAGGGAAAAAGGTCTGAGACTCTGGGTCAACTCAAATAAAGGGAATAAAAGAAGAAGAAGAAAAGAAAAAGGGCGCAGCAAAGGAAGAAAAAGGAAAAAGCTGAAGCCTGAAGGGGGAAGAGAGAGAGAGAGAGAGAGAGAGAGAGAGAGAAGAAGCGAGGGGGAGCGTATTAGTGAAATTCGGTCACAAAGACCGAGTTATTAGATGCACTTAAATCAAGTTTACCGAAATTTAAATCAAGTATGAATGAGAAAATTTATTGCCACAACAAGAATTACCAAAATTTAAATTAAATATAAACTAATAAATTTATTGTCATAATAATAATTTATTAAAGATAATTTTATCTAACAATAATAATCTTAATGTGTAATTAATAATAAAGATGAAATAGACAAAATAATTGTATCAATATCATTATTTAATAAAGATTTAAACATCAAATGAATATTTTTTTTTTCACACGTGATGCAGTGATCACTTCATAGATGGCATACCATATTATATATTGAAATAAATTTAAATAAATTAATCATTTATTTGGCATTTAAATCCATGTTTAGAACTTATATATTATGATATTTAAAGGTAGAAACCTTTACGTCAAGAAAAAATAAAAGTACTTACGCGTTAATAAATATAGTAGCTTAGAATTCTTATAGTATACTAATAATAGAAAATGCTAAATTAATTTTAGTTTACTTAAGCCAATTATTTGACTACTTGTGTCAGCTAAGGAAACCTGAACAGAGAGCACAAGAACAAAATTAAAGAATACCACTATAGCTACTTTCTTTCCCAATCAAGCCATTAATGTGTTTTGCTTTTGCTTTTATCTTAAAACTTGTTCAATTCTTTTTAGGAATAATTGTATTTAATAGGTAATTGTAACAGAGATTTATTAATAATCTCTAACTCCAACAAACACACAGCATGTTTTGTTTTGTTTTTTTTTTTTTTTCTGCACCTTTTTCATTTTTTTCTTTCTTTTATTTTAGTTAATTCAGATTTTTTTTTCCCATATTTTTTTTGATATATAATGATATATTTTTTTTATGATTAATTAAACATATATAATTTTTTGTTATAATTGAACATATGTATTTTTTTTATATAATTCAACCATTTATACTTAACGAAAAGTGAAAGTTATTTAAAAAAACATATGTGTCATATCAAGAAAAAAACATATGTTAAATAATAAAAAAAATGACATCATATGTACCATTTCAGGAAAAAAAATATGTTTTATCTACTAAAAAAGAACATATGTGTCATTTGTCCAAAAAAATATATGTGTCATTTATTAAAAAGAACATATATGTTGTTGATCTAAAAAGAATAAAGGTAGGGAAATGAGAGGAGAGGGAGGAAAGGTAAAACAGTGATTTTTGAAATAAATTGAATAAATAATTATAAAAAAATAAGAGGATTTTTTTTAATCGGTGGATCAAGTGGTATTTGCCAGATTCTTTATAAGTGGAAGCACTTGTAAGAGACATCTTATATGCTATTGTAAAATTTATAATAAGGAACGAAATTAAGTAAAAAGAAAAACTTAGTTCATCAACTATGGTAACAATAAATGCCAGCTTGCGTGGCTTCCTTGAGATAATATAAGGTTGCCTCCTATGCTCCTCTTAGACAAGATACTTGAATCTAGAAGCCAACTATTCAATTAGAACATGCCATCAAAATGTGTATCGAACGGTCACTCTATTCACAAAACGATAATACCAATTTGTCAATCTTCATTTTGGAAAATGCTTTTTATCTTCAAACGTACAATAATTCACGTATTATAAATTATTGAGGATAAATTATTACACACCACGTGATAACAGTTTATAATAGGCAAGTGCCGACCTTCAAATTTTCGATAAATATTTTTCTATATCGTATTTATAAATATATTTCCTTATTTTACAAAAATATCTAAGAATGTTCCTCTCAATTTTATCTTGTCATACTACATATTTAATATTATTCATATATTTTTTACTATTATTTTAATATTTTACAATTTTTATTAACTAAATTCGAATAAATAGTAAAGATTTGACAGATTCTTGTAAATTTTACTAGTTTAACTTTAAAAATTAATAGCTTTTGTCTCCCATACAATTTACATATTTTTTATTATATCACATATAATTATATAAAAATTTATTATTATTTTGTATACGTAATAATGCTAATATCTATTTTTTTTTTATACTTTATTTTTTTTACATGTTTATTATAATTTATGTTATTTAATTACTCTAATTTTTTTATCACTTTGTATAAAATATTGAGCTATATTATTTAGCCTTATTACAATTTAATTTACATAGTTTAAATTTTTTATTTAAATTTGATAAAAATATACATTTAACGTATAGCACTAATAATTTATTATTCAAAAGCATTGAAATTGGTTAATTTTTGTAATATCTATCACTTTTTTTTTTTTACATTATTTTATAACAACTCAATTCAAGAATCATCCATTTTTCCCATTATTATTCACACATGCCAAAGTCATCCATTTTTTACCATTAAATTTAAGCAGTACCCTCCAATTGCAAATCCTAGCTATGTTTCTATCGAGAGATGAATAGTCCTAGTTAACACAATAACTCATAAGTCGACCCAATAAGCACAAAATCAACATATGAGGATAAATATCTAATGAGATAAATAATTAATAAATATCGTTAAATTATTCAACATGGATAATTACGAAGAGATAATCGTATTGCTATACAAAGTTTATCTAAATGAGTAAGAGATATGAATAAGATAGATTATCACCCCTTATATATATATATAAAATGTATACTTCACACAACATGAGAGAGCAAGACCTTGAGCTTCTTTACTCTTAACAAACTTTCTATACAGAACTTAAGTATTAAAGAGCCCAAGTGGTCCAAGGTCCTAACAAGTTCTTTTCATGATCGTAGGATGACAAAAAAATTTGCTCGAAAACATCTAGACCTCCCAATTATTCTAACAATATATATTCTTAACTCTACATTCAACCTAAAAATGATAATTCACTTAATGCCTATAACATTCTATTTTATGTCTTTTAAGAATTAAGATGATGAGAGTATTGATTGTGAGTATTCTTTAAGTAACACGAGAGTCCTAAATTATATGGTTTATCTTTTCATATCAGTACAGCCTTTTATTTTGTGACAAAATATAAAGAAAATTTGTGTTATGAAGTCAAATGTATATGTAAAGAAAGACAATTCAGCTAAACAAAATAATTTTAGATGGACATGTATTTATTCTTGTATTAATGATATGTAATGTGCCAAAATTACTTTAAAAAGGTGAAGTTATTCAATTTTTAAAAAAAATTACACAAATCATATCAAAGTGAAAACGCATGTGCAAATTTAAGTTCATGATTTATGTTTATGAGAAATGCTAAATTTGCATACATATTATATAGTATGACACTCGATAGAACTTTGTAAATAATAAAATCCATTCACCTCTTAAGAAAATAATTTTGATATATGATATATCATAATTAATTCGGGTGTAAATATATCTGTAAACTTGCATATCACCTACATTCCTCAAAGTTACAAGATACAACCATCTTAAATTTGCACCAAAAAAAAGAACATTTTTTAGAAGATATTATTCATTTCTTCCAAAAAAAAAATACCCTTCACCAATTAAATTACTTAATTTCTTTATTAAACATTGTGTATTTATATATATTTTTTAAAACTAATTAAACTTAACTTATATTTTATTAACCTAAATTATCGTACCATCACATACTTAATAAATAACAATTTTCCCATATAATAACCGGGCTAAGTGTAAGATCAGTTTGGGAATTTGCAGGGACCACTCTCAAACATAGGATGGCACCTTTTGGCAAGTAAAAAATTAAATAAATGAGATAGTTATTTAAATTATTTTATTTTTAACTTTTTTAATAAAAAATATATATTTATTTATGTTGTAAGAAAAATAAACATTTTTCTTCCTGAGGAGGTAAAAAATAAAACTTAATGTGTAAAAGAAAGTTATGTTATACAATTCAACCAAAAATAAATTAAAAAAATTAATGACATTGATACAACTTATTATTATTATTACAACAATAGTTTATTAATAATAATTTTATTAAATAATAATGATATAAATTTTTATTATGATAATAATAAAAATACTTGTGATAATATCACTACCCAACAAATAGAAAACAAACTTTCCAAATTTTTATAAAAATAATACAGAATTTTATTCCATTTAAATTAGATATATGTCAAAAGTATTTTACAGAAAACAAAAAATATATATTTATAGGATCATCGTTGGATTCATTCATCTACTAATTATTTATTTTATATATTTAAATTAATATAATTAATGTCAAATATATATGACATTTTCTTCGAGAGTCGAATTTTTTTTTGGGTCACCTTCAAGAATCAAATTGGTTCATCTATTTTCAGTTTAATTTATAAAAACAAATGTTTCTCAATATAATTTGATTTATAAATTAATTTATATGACATAATTTAATTAGTATCTTATTAATAAATGATTTCATAATTACTTCATAATCTTACATCATTAACTTTATATTCAATCAATAAACTATATATTACTTAATAAATACAATAACTTGATGCATATAATAATAGCTATAATGTTTCCATCGGAGCTAGGTGTAGGTTTTTTCTTATTTATAGGCTTATAATAGGCCAATAGGCTGAACGTTCCTCTCACGCTTTCGTATCATTCTCTTCCAGTATAGGGTTGTTAATGGGGCTGGACGAGGTTGAGGACCCTTTCCATTCTCATCCATGATTTTGAATATGTTCTTCATTCCCACTTAAAATTATTACTGGAATATATCGAGGATCCCTAATGGAGAACAAGGGACCTCCAAATAGGGAACGAGAATTCAAGTAATATTAAAAATTGTAAATTTTTTAGTAATTTTTTATTTTTATTAAAAAAGAAAAAATATTTTAAAAATGATTTAATAATAAATATCTTAGGATAAGAAGAAAAATAAATTTTTGAGCCAATAAATAATATTATATGATAAGAAGAAAAATAACATGTAATAATAAATACATAATCTTTTTATACTAAATAACATTCATAGAATTTTTTTATAAACTAGTTTAAACTAATAAAAATAAATTATAAAATAGTTATATGATTTTAAATTTTTTGAATTTAAGTAAATAGTTTACGTAATATTTATAAAATAATTATTGAATTTTTTAAAACAATAAAAATATAATTTAAAAATAAATATATAATATATAATGCATTACTTAATATTAGTTTAAGTTCTATGTAATTAAATTTATAAAAAAAATTAGAAAATAGAAATAAATTTATATTTTTATTAAAATGAAGCGTATAATTTTGGGGAACAGGGTGGGAATGTAATCTACACCCTTGTCCTGTTTCGTATTATAAAATACTAATCCCCATTTTTCGTTCCTCATTTCCCATTTTGTTTTTCCCGTCTTTATTTCTAATCGGATAAACCCCGCAGAACTCGTCAAGAAAAACATCCTTGTCCCCGTAATTGTATGTTTGATTCTAATTAAAAAATAATAATGTTGCAATTTTATTTTATTATAACAATATATAACATAACGGTTAGTCATTATGCATTAAAATACCTTAATTTTCATGTGTAAATCGTATATATTAAAAAAAAAAAAAAAAAAAGCACTAATTTTCATGTGTAAAACGTCTAAGATTATATTATTACAGTAATTTTCCCTTAAGTGACAAGCTAGCTATCTTCTCATTGAATGCAAAACTACCGTCGATAACAAATTTTCATTTTTTTTCCCCTTAAATAATGTCAAAGAACACTATAATGTTGGAAAAAAAATTGTGAATGAAAATTAATTTGTTTCTTTAAAAAGAAAATATATATGAAACTGTTGGTCTTTTAAAGAAAGAAACAGTGATGCTATTGTTATGGTCATTATTTTGGTTTAATCCCTATAAACCGTTTCAAGCACTAAATTCATTCTAATTAATTTTTGTTCGCTGTTTGGTCTTTTAACTCTCTTTAATTCCTTTCTTATTTAATTTCTTTGTCGTGATCTCTATCTTTACAAATACAAAGAAGCAATACTTAAGATACACGGGAAAACAAAAGGAGAAGAAAAGCTGAGAAAATTTTTCTTGTATTTTTTATATATATTTTAGAGTTAGGTTCATTTTTATATAATTTAAATACTTGAAAGTTTGTTGGGTAATAAACTATGATGTAAGTTTGTGACTAATTGATCGTTGTATTATAGAAGATAATTTTTTAGAGTTCTCAAATACCTACAATAAGTGAAGAAAATTATCTTAAAAAAATCGTGTGATACACGAGATTCGGTCATTTTTTTACTTAATTTTATTTTATGTTATTTAAATTTTGTATTGATAATTTATATGTGTTTGTGGTTGTGCAATTCTGATATAAATTTATATAATATAAAATAATTAAATCAATTAATTGAAAAAATGTCACATTATCATAATAAACTTGAAGATTATGTTTGGTTTACAATAATAAAAATTATTTGAAAATGGTTGTATTCTTGTCTTTAGTTTAAGTTAGCTTGTAATTCTATTCTTCTTATACCTCTTAATAATACGTTGTAATGTTTTATTTTTCTCACAATTTGTATAATCGTTTATGATTTTTTTTTGGCTCATTTAAAAATATAATTTTATAAATTTATTAGTATTTATTTATTTTAATTAGATTGTTCAAATAAATATTATAATAATAATAATATTGTTTTCATTTAGTATAATTTGTATTATCATTCACAAACTTATTACTTTCAATTTGGGGAATCAAAGATGGTCTAAAATCATATTATGATAAATAAATAAATATATAAATACGCCTTTTCTCCTCATCTATGGACTATGGAATTGTTTCTTATGAATCCGAAATACCTATTTTGCTTGCTTCGACTGGTTTGAGATTCACTTACATACATACATACATACATTTATATATATATATATATATATATATATATATATATATATATAAAGAGTGGTTTGAGGTTGACTTAAATTTAAAAAGAAAAAAAAAGGTTGATATATACAACCTGTTGATATGTTAGAGTAGATAAAACCGATTAATTTGCATCAAGGATAATCAATTGTCTAGTATATAATAATTATAATATTCTTAGTAAACATTTTAATTCTGTAAGTTATATAACTCATAGTCATAGATACTAACAAGGGAAACTTCTATTAGAAATGTTAACACAATACTGCTATGATCTCCATCTTCAAAATATTGCAGGCGATAAGATGGTGATTCTCAATTAGATCAGGTTTACTGTTTTAGGGGATAGAGAATTTCTACTAATAAACAAAATAAGATAAATTGAATCATAAATAGCCTAAATACATGTAAATTAAAATTTAGATTTTATAGATAAAATTAAATTATTTATTTTGTTAGTTTAACAACTAATATAACAGTTATTGTTTTTTATATTATAACTTTCATAATTAAAGTATTAATTTATTAATAAAAATTATATGATCATGCAGATAAATTTACTCTAAGGTCACATTTAGTTGGTTGTAATGAAAAAAGAAATGTAATTGATTCTGCACATTATAATATTTGATTGTATTAAATATATATAATGTAATCAATTATATAAAAAAAAAAAAAAATTATTACACAATATAATACAAGAAAAAGTCATTATCTTACACCTCTGCCTCTCGCATCGGCTTCGACCGATTCTTAACGATAATGTTTTTTTCTACTAGTTGATCTAATAAAATGCTTCTATTTCCTCTATAAAAGAAACAGTCAAAAACTTCATAACTATATATATATAATTACTTTAAAGTCTCCAAGTTATGTTAATATAAAATACTCATTGAATCAATACATTACATATTAAGAAATTATGATAGAAGGGTATAATTGTAATATTGTTTTTATCATTAAAAAAACCACCAAGTAGTGTAGCTTAGGTGTGATAGTTGTCGACACAGAAGAGATAGGACTGTGATGGATTACCCCAACACTCCGAGAACCCCGACAGACACGCAGTGCGCAGTGGATGACGGGACTCCAAATCTCTAATTCAGTTCGCGATCTCTCGTAGTCTAACCCAATTGGTCAATTCAGCTGCCCCCTACTGTCACTACAAATCAAAGCCCTCCAACTTCTTGACTCTCATTCAATACAAAACAAGACTAGTAAAACCCACACCTTTTTCACCGTCATAAACTTTACATAAAATTTTAAATAAAAAATATATTATACAACAATTCATACTATTATTCATCGTACGTGATATAATATCTAGGATCTGCCTCTAATAATTGAGGTTCACAAGAAAAGCACATGCATACAAATGTCGTACTGAGGTAATCTTAATTTTAATATATATATTTAAATAAAACATCAATAAATATTTCACAAATTCGTGGACCCCTTTAGCAAAACTTGAAGATTAATACATAAATATATCTTAAAATAATGTGTGAGTTGTATAAAAACGTGTTATGTAAATAACTAATATATTTATAATTATTAATTATTATATTTTTAAAATATTATTTTAATCATCTAAATACTTGAGGAAAAATTCCTAACTTTTATCGGAGAAATTACTCAATATTGTTAAATAAGTAATGATGTAATTTTTTAAATTAATAAAATTAATATAATTATTTTTTAAAAATACAACTATTAATAGTCAATAAAAAAAATAACAAATAAAATTATCAAAATATATATTCTAAAAATAATAAATAGTAACTTATCTTATTGTTATCTCTCCCTTTAATGGAGTACATACTATAATAATACTAAAAACAATTCTCCTATTTATTTCACCTCTAAAAACAATTCTCCTATTTATTTCACCTCTACACCCAATTCTCACATTTTTAACATTTATTTAAAAAATTATCAAAAATAACATCCTAAAATTTATTATAACAAAACTAACATCTGAATAATATTAAACGGGTCTAAATTGCTACAATTTAAATTGAACGGACGTTAAAAAATGATGTAAAAATTATTTTTTTTAATTATAAAAATATATAATTTTAACATAAATATAGTATTTTTATTATTATAAATTTTAATACTATTATTTTTGTTATTTTTTCCATTTATTTTTACACTCCGTTGAGTTTCCATTCAAAGCATCTAAGTAGTATTAATGTTATGATCGATGCCTATTATTAAATAGTGAACCCAACCACATCTATCATCACTTTCATCTCACAGTCACCAACTCTGACCAAAAAGATGTCTCCTCTGTTTCTGTGTCTTCTACATATAACTATGGCCTCTGCCGCCCAACTCCGGCCAGGTTATTACTCAGGAACCTGCCCTCAAGCCGAACCCATTGTCCGAGAAGTCATGAAGAAGGCTCTAATTAGAGAACCCAGAAGTGCAGCCTCAGTTATGCGCTTCCAATTCCATGATTGCTTTGTTAATGTAAGAACTCTTTAACTTTACTCTCTTTTTTTCTTTTACTGAAATTAAGGATTTTCATACAAGGATCTTAACATACTTTTTATAGGGTTGTGATGCTTCTATGTTACTAGATGATACACCAAACATGCTTGGTGAAAAACTAGCCCTTGCAAACATAAACTCCTTAAGATCTTATGAAGTTGTTGATGAGATCAAAGAAGCACTTGAAAACGCTTGCCCAGGAATTGTTTCTTGTGCAGATATTATAATCATGGCCTCAAGAGATGCTGTTGCACTGGTATAAAATTCTTCATCTCTTCACCTTCTTTCAAATTAGTACTCCTTTTTGTCATCTAAGACCAACAAGCCTTTCGCTCTTTTTGTGTCTATTTTGTGACTCTTTAAAAGCGAATCTAAAAATAATAAAGCGTTACAAACTTGAAAAAATTGTCTAAAATGCTTTCATGGATCAAAAAAACACATTTTGTGTTTGCTGTCTTGAAATTGCAATTTTTTTTTTCTTTTCTGATCAACTTTTTTTCTGAAATTACTTTTAACATAAACAAAAAAAAAAAAAAAAAAAAACAAACAAACACTTTTCATTATTTGAACATAAATGAAAAATACTTTTAATGCTTTTTGACCTATTTGTTTATGGGATTTCCCCAAAAGAATCTAATAACCCAAAATTTTGTTTTAAACAGACTGGAGGACCAGATTGGGAAGTGAAATTGGGGAGATTAGATAGCTTAACAGCATGCCAAAAAGCCTCTAATGCTATAATGCCTAGTCCAAGATCAAATGCAAGTTATCTAATTGATTTGTTTGAAAAATTCAATCTTTCTGTTCAAGATCTAGTAGCCCTGTCTGGGTCTCATTCAATTGGACAAGGTCGATGTTTTTCTATCATCTTTAGGCTATATAATCAATCAGGAAGTGGCAAACCTGACCCTGTAATTGAACCAAGCTTTAGAGAAAAGTTAAACAAGCTTTGTCCAAAAGGAGGAGATGGAAATGTTACAGGGCCTCTTGATGCTACACCTCAAGTTTTTGATAATCAGTATTTCAAGGATTTGGTTTCTGGTAAAGGGTTTTTGAATTCTGATCAAACACTTTTCACATTTGCAAAGACAAGACCATTTGTGCAACTGTATAGTTTGAATGAAAAGCAATTTTTCAACGACTTTGTAGAAGGGATGATAAAGATGGGTGACTTGCAATCTGGGGCACCAGGAGAGATAAGAAGAAACTGTAGGGTTGTGAACACTCACCCTTTTAGCAATTTGGCTGCGTCTTGAGAGAAAGTGATTGTGGGTGATAATGGATTGGAAAAGTCTTGTTGAGATGAATAGATGTGCTCTGATGAATTTTTAGAATAGTGAAGCTTAAAGGAATGTTTATGTGATTTGATATACAAGATATTTAAGTGATATGTCTATCTTTGACTCATTTATGTGGAGTGGCTTGGACCTGAGAAGGGAAGAGATAAAAAAAAAAGGTTTATAAATCCTAATTAATTTTTTTAACATAAGTATAATTTTATAAATATAAAAACAAAACATATGCATATTCATATAATAAAATAAATATTAAACACACTACACCAAAAACATGTTCAAAATATTATAGAAAATAATTATATTTTTAATACATTTATAAAAATATGTTGTACTTAAATTCATTAATTTATAAAATAAAAAAATTTAGCACCTATAAAGTAAATTTTACAAAATTTTTAGCATTTTTAAAATAAAAATGATGCACTTATATATATATATATATATATATATATATATATATATATATGATGAATATTATAGTCGCATAAATTTATACTTATTTTTATTTTAAAAAAATAAAAAATATAATATTTTTTAAAGTTTATAATAACAATAATAACATTTTTTTTTTATGTTCAAATAATAAATTTTCACAATTAAAAAATAATTTTTACATTTTTTTTTAATATTTATTCCATTGAGCGCAGTTCAAAATAAATTTTTATAATTTAGATCTGTTTAATATTACACGTTAATATTATTAAAATGCTAATTTTATTATTATAAATTTTAAAGTGTAATTTTTAATAATTTTTTCTTTTTATTTCTACGTCAATCATACCTCACTGATGAGCAGAAACTCACGCCTTTTTTATTTATTTATTTTTTTAAAAGAAAGGATTTTTTTTAATCTCAAAACAAGATTTTGATTTGCCACTAAAGAATTTTTATCATTAAACAGGCCATTGGCCACGCCTTCTTACCCTTTAACAAGATCTTAAAGGAAAACAAGAAATTAAAAAATATAAAAAATTTGAGGTAAAAATGAGTTGGTCAAAGATATCAAGTTTCGAAACATAATTTATTCCATCGAAACTCTCTTTAACATTTCTTTTCTTTCCAAATGAATTCTTTTCAACATCCTTGTTCAAATTAAAAAAAAAAAAATTATATATTTTTACCATAAGTTCTATTTCATTTACTATTCACCTACAATTTTCTTATGATATAGTTTTACTTCTTTATTTTAACATAAATTCTTCCGAGATAAGTCAAACGAGTTATTTAGCTTGATTTATTTAAAATTAATTGATTGACAAACTTAAATAAGTAACTTATTAACTCATTTGATAAAGACATATTAAATTAAAAAATAAACAAATAAGAGAAAAAAATGAAAAATTTATCAAAATGTAATCATTAATTACTACTAAAAAATTGACAAAAAATATTATTATTAGTTAAAATAAGAAATAAAAAAGTAACAACTCATTTTTTTAAAAATAAAATAAGATAAAACTACAGTTGTTTTAAAATATTCCAATAAATATAGAATTTCAAGACGGTAACTTAAAAAATATATCTAACATAATTTAAGTTAAACAGATGATCATTGACACAATTTTAAAATTTTAATTATATTATTTTATAATTGAATACATATATCATTAAAAATATTAAAAGAGTCTATTTTATAAGAAATATTATGTTTTAAAATTTTGTATTTTCTAGAAAAATTATGCTCATTTTATTGAATATTATTCAAATTTTATTGACATTTTTGAAATATAAATTATACAAGTTCACAAATTATTATGATTCATTTTATATATCTTTAAAAATGTATATTCTGGAAAGAAAAAAAAATACGATTTATAATCTTGAGTTTTTTATAAAAAGTATGCTCATTTTACTAATGATTGTTCAAATTCAGTAAAACATTTTTAACTCATTTTTGAAATATAAAATGTATTAATTCAAAAAATATTTTGAATCATTTTATATACCATTAGAAATTTCAAAAAGTCTAAGTTTTAAGAAATTTTACAGTTTATAATTTTGAATTTTCTATAAAGAAAACTATGCTTATTTCAAATTTTAAATAATTTAAATAAGTTGCTTATGAGTTGAGCTCAACTTAACTCATTTAAAAATTAGATAAGTTGATATCTAATTAATTTAAAATGAGCCGAGTCAACTTAGTTAATTTGACATCACTAATTTTTTCTTTTTTTCTTTAAGGTTGTTGAGAGTAAAAAAAAAATATATATATCAATTTCATCCTACTTTCCCCTCTTCTAAATGATGAAACAAAAATAAAATCACTATCAAATATTCATTATAAGCTATGCATGTAAACAGTGGAGATTTATATCAATGAGCAAGGGAGCATAAAGCATTATATAACGGCTATTATTTTATAATATATTTTATAACATTGGTTTTTTTTTTTTGGTGACATGTCAAAGAAATTAATTTTTTATTGTCTTTTTTGGTTTTTTCTTTCTTTCTTCTTCTTCTTCTTTTTGTGTGTGTGTGTGTGTAAAAACATCTATAAGCTTCAAGCAAGGTAAAATATTTTGATATTTTTATCAAATTTTTTTTAAAATAAAGATATTGATATAAATATGTTGTTTTAAAAATATTTTCAATAATATCTAAAAAGCGATATTTTCACAAAAATATCTATAAATGTTGAAATTTTCCTATGTTTTTGTAACTTCATTTTGTAATTTTTGAATTTTTTGAAAATACCAATATAGATATATCACAAAATATTGATTTTTAAACTTTTATTTTTCAAATTAAAGATACACACACATATATATATATATATAACATATTATTTGTATTTTAAATTAAGTTAATATTTATGTAAATATAAAAATAATTTTAATTTTTCATAAATGTTCACATTTACTTAAATAAGAAATATTTAATTATAAGTTATAACACTTTAGGTTTCATTTATAGATAATTATTTATATTATTTTTTAATTATCGTTATCTTCTTTTGTATCATGCTATTTTTTATTTTTAATATAGGTAATTTTTATTTTTAAAATATTTTTTCATTTGTATTATTCACAATTTTATTATTTTCAATATAATTTATAAAGATATCATGAAATTAAAAGTAATTATTTTTTCTCAATTCAAAAATAATATTAATAATAATATCTTAGCAATATATATGTATATTTGAGTTATTTATATAATGTTTAAATAAAAAATCAATGAAGTATATTATGAATTGTTTTTAATATTTTTAAAAAATTTATACAAAAGTTTAAAAATACTTGTAAATTTTATGATTTTATAATTTTTTTCAAATATTTAACAAAATTAATAATATTTTTAATATTTTTACGAATTTAAATTTTAATATTTTTATCGATATCAATATTTTCATCAAGATACAAGTTTATGTACTCTTCAATTTCTGTCAAGTACTTGTCTTCAAGCACTAGGACATGAATATGATAATGATTGTAGGGACTCAAACACTCTTTATTTGAGAAAATTTTAAATAAAAAAGAAATTAAGAAAAATATGCAAATATGAGTATCTTACGCCTACGTTAGTAATCAAAATTAAGATATTCGGTGCCATAGAAAAATTTGTGCAACGTAAGAAAATAAAAGAATCAAAATTAAGAAGCAACAATACAGCTTTATGAAAATTCCATTGCCACTGTACACGTCCAAGACAGAAAGCTTACAAGCAAAGGAATCAAAATATTATCCATGGAAGTGATAATTAGATTCCCCATTACATGAAAAGTAAAGTGCCTTATCTTCATCAACTTTTATTTTTGCAGATAAATTTGTTTTTCTTGTAAAGCTTTGCATATGAGAATAGATAAAACTTACACTCTATAATTCACAAACAAAATCCCCACTAGTCTCAATATCATCAATGTCAGCATCATCTAATTCATCAAGATCCATACTACTACCTCCAACAAAATGCCCACCAACTTTAAAACCCTCTGCTGCTTTTCTTGCTTCTTGAATTATGCTCAATATTTCTTCCAAACTTTGAGATGACTCATTTTCATCCCCATTTTGCATACCACCTTCTTCTCCATCCATGAATTCTATAGGCAAGTTCTTGATGAACCATGGGTGTTGCTTAATCTCTGGTATTGTTATTCTCTAATTCAACCAAAAACCAGAATGACCAAAGGAGTTGAAGAGTCTAAAAAAACTAAAATTAAACAAGACCTATGATCTCTTAATTTTTATTAAGTCTACACTTTGACTCCTAATTTTTTTCGTTAGATTTAGTCCCTAATATTCTCATTACCACAAATTTGGTCTAAAAAGACTAAATGTGTTAAATTTGAAAAGTTAAGAATTAAATTATAAGGGAGAAAAAAAAGTATCTTTAACATATTAATTATGACTCTACTACAGTAAAATTTTAACATAATTACTAAATTTGGACCAAACTTGTAAAGTTAGGGACCAAATCTAACGAAGAAAAACAATGGATCGTAAGTGTTCTTCCAAAAGGGTATATTGTATCTAAAATATGCCAAGTTTTTATTACCTTTTCAGGGTTGGCAACAAAAACTCTAGACAGAAGATGCTTGCATTCTTGGGAAATTCGAACATAGTCAGGAATCGAATAGTGGACACTAAGAATTCTCTGTAATAAACCATTAGCATATGTTTTGTTTAGGCAAAGGCACAAAGCAAAGAGACATGTATCAACATTATCATTATGCAATGGTAAAATTGATAGGAGTGACATAAGCTAACCTGAAGTGTTTTTCTGAAGTTTTTTGGATCGTCTGGATCTTCAAAGGGATAACCCCCCACTAACATCACATATAAGGTAACTCCACAAGACCAAACATCTGCTATCTGTTACTCTCGAGGATAAAAAAAAAATCAAAAAAGCTTATCCAATTTTGATCCTAAATGTGACTTAAGACCAATCAGGAAAAAAAAAAAAAAATACCTTCCCGTCATATTCTTTTCTAGAGAGAACCTCTGGAGCTATATAAGCCGGTGTTCCAACCGTTGATTTAGGTTGTGAGTGTAGCACAGATGACTAAACAGTGCAGTATATAAGAGTTGTGAATAGTAAATTTAAGATTTGTCAAGTTTTAATATTTATTAATATTATTTAAAAAACTTTGTTACCTTGGAATAACCAAAGTCACAAATCTTAAGACGTGGAGCTGAACTTCCATCTAGTAATGTATTTTCTAACTTAAGATCTCTATGGCAAATTTGCTGGGAACAAAAGAAACAAAAAGTAAAATTAGGTTAAAAATCGAAAAGAATTAAAATAGTTTTATGACCTTAGTAGGTTGAAGATTGTACCATTGAATGACAATAACAAACTCCTGAGATCAGTTGTTGGAAGAAATACCTTGCCTGATACAAATGTGAAAAGATGACAGTTAAAAAGACGTTTATACAGAATCCAAATCACTATACCAAATTTTTGTGCTATTTTGTGTGCCAACAATAGTTGTCATTTGTCAAACAAATGGACAAAAGGGTTTAGTTTTCATGCAACAAATGACCATATTTTCAAACAATTTTGCGTACGTATTTGTTGTGTATTGATGACACATGACGCATAAAACATGACAATTGGACTCATTTATAGAACACCAAGCCCTTACTAATAATAATATATGACATATTCCAAAAAAATCTATGCTATGATAAAAATTAGCAATCTGTCAAATCTAAAGCTCAAAGACTTTTATTTCGAGTCATATAATAGAATAGGATAAAGTATAACCATATAAGATCAAGACCAAATCAGATAACAAAAAGTGTGGTTCTTGTTGACAATTATAAATATGCAAAATACCAGAAAGATAGAAGCGGTTATTAGAAGATTATTTATGTTCCCTTTAGGAGTTTCTTTTTGAATATTGGTTTCAAGATAGAACTATAATAAGATCTTCATCATCATAATCTTATTCAATATATTCCAATATAAATTTACCTCATCTTCACTAAATCTCCCAGCATTGCATATCCTTTCAAAAAGTTCTCCACCAGCTGCATATTCCATGACTATGGCTAAATGAGTTGGAGTCAACAATACCTGAAATTTTAAAAATGCCCTTTTATTTTCAGACATGAAAAACCCCTCAGTTAAGTACTTCTTTTGATTTTCAAAATAAACCTTTACAACTCACAAACGTACACAAACACATATATAGAATCCCTCAGTCAAGTACTTCAGCAGAGGATTTGCACCCCAAATGTATGTGTAGAGCTTAAAACTACTTAGTCAGCGACATTGACAATGAATAGAGGAGAAAACGAGCATGGTCAAATTTGTAAATGTATTTTCAAGCCACCAAAAAGGAATTAAAGATTCCATTTTGATTATTATATTTTTTTTCCTCTTCAGACTTCTTTTGGTATTTTTCTCTCATGGTTCACCAAGACAGCAAGCAGATTGACTTTATCCTATTCTAAGTTACAGATAGGGGAGGAAATAGATAATGACATAACAGACATTAACCCAAAAAAAATTGAAAACAAAAGAAACAATAAAATTTTCAGTTTCAATCCTCTTCCATTTCAGTTACTATACAAGTAATGGTACAGTAGCTGGACTAGACATCATTCGGTAAGTTTAACATAAATATAGTTGAGTTTAACATATCCTTCTCCTTGAAGCAAATAATCTGTAATGCTCTTAAAGAGCTTTTTTGGTCTTCTTGAGACAAAAATAGATGTGAAAACACAGCATCATGACTAAAACAACACAAAAGGGTACTTATAACTAGTAAAATTAGGAATTACTCTGG
This sequence comes from Elaeagnus macrophylla, assembly GCA_029378325.1. Lineage (NCBI taxonomy): Eukaryota > Viridiplantae > Streptophyta > Magnoliopsida > Rosales > Elaeagnaceae > Elaeagnus > Elaeagnus macrophylla. The sequence continues at coordinate 11,688,774 of CM055653.1, forward strand.
CATACTCAAAGTTCTTTCAATAAAGCAACCAATCAATATCTATCAGGTATGCTACTTGTAATCTTCATTATTTTTCTCGTGAAGTAACCGTGTCAAGCAAGAACATGAGTGTGGGTATTGAACACTCCAATTTCATGTAAATTTAAAGAAAATAAGTACCCAAAAATTTAAAATTCTCCTTATCCTAATAAAATATATCAGTAAACAAATATAGAGGATCTTAAGATAATATTACATAAAAAGAGAAAACAGAACAATGGGAATCATAAAGTTCATAAATTGGTCACAATACCTCCTTAAATCTAATAATATTAGGGTGCTTCAAAGACCTGTGATTCATAATCTCTCTCTGCACATGCTCATCAATCTGTAAAAGCCCAAAATAACACAATACCAACAAGAAAAAAAAAAAAAAAAAGTGAACAAAAGACAAAACCCAGTTGGGCAAAACTAAAAAGGAATTAAGGAAAACCCAGGTATTCTAATGGAAAACTGAAAACAAAATCAATCAATAAATAGAAAAAAATTTGACTGTAGAGGGAAAGAACATCAACCAAAAGAAGACAAATAAAGATATTACCTTTAGTCCTCGTTCAATAAATTTTACAGCAAATAATATCCCAGTACATTTTTCTCTGATCAATTTGGCTACTCCAAAGTTTCCTGACCCAATATCTTTCAGTATCTCATAACGCTCCATAGCTATATGTGATATGTCCAAGTAAAAGCTTCAAAAAACGATATATTTTCCCCCAGTTTTTTTATTTTTTTTTTGCTAGAGAATATATTTTCCCTCTCTTTCTATATATATACAATGGATTGTTAATAAAGTAATTTCCTTTCCTCAACTGGATTGCGTGAAGCATCTATTTCCATGGCTTTCAGGGACTCCCAAAACCTGCAATTCAAAAAAAGCTGGAAACCTTTTTGGGTTAATTAGCACCCTCTTGCTGAGAGTGGACTGTTTGAAATAAAAAGTCGTCGTGGAACAGATGGAGGCAACCCCAAAAAAAGAAGAAGTTGAACACGTGTCAATTCATGAGTGCTGAGAGTTTCAAGCAGAAACAGTAACCAGGGAAAAATTACTGACAAACCGCCCAATTAGAATGACCCTTGTGTGCCTGGAAAAAGAAGGGGATTGGATTACTGTATCATTCTTTGTTGTTGCAATAATAATTAGTAAATATACGAATAAAAAATTCATGTAATAATTATTTATATTTTTAATTATTTATATTTATGTTTTTATTGTACATTAATAATATATATAATAATACATCAAAAATAACATAAAAAAAAAAAACTAAACTTTTGGGAAAAATATATACATCTTCGCTAAAATTATATCTCGTTACATTTCTACTTAAAAATATATTTATATTTATAAGTTTTATTTAATTTAATAATAAAATTTCTATTTTATAAATAATAATAAATTAATACATTAATGAATATTAATAATAACAAATAGAATTGTTTAGTGTGTTAGTGCATATATTGTTTACAAACAATTATTATGCTCACGGAATAGAATTATTAAAAAGTGAGCAAATAGCTTAAAAATAATGATTTTTGTATTCTTATTTCCTTTTTAGTTAATACTTATTTTTTGGTTAAATTTTTTTTTTTTTTTCACTTATTGGTGTATATATATTTTTTCAATCCAATTGATATATATTAACACATCAAAAGTATCACAAGAGGTTTGATGTCAATTAAATTTAATAAATAACAGTTCATATAATAAAATGCTTGTTAAAAAGATAATTATAATAATAATATTATAAAAAATACATTTAAAAGGGAACTTTTTAATTCTTTCTTACCTAATAAAAATATAAGCAAAAAAATAACAAAAATTTAAAATTTATACCTATAGAACATTACCTTTATAATTAACTCATATATTTTTTCATTTAAAAAAATATGATGTATCATTTTACATTAAATATCGTCCAATTTAAAGTAATTAGTTTTAATTATTATAATTTAAATTCATTTAATTGAATTTCTTTTAATGTTAATTGTATACAATTTTTATTTTTTTAAAGTTTTAAAAGTAATTTTTTTAATTTTTTAAAATATAATTGGGTAATAGTTGTAATAATATTTTTGTGTTAAAAACTACGTTTTTTTTATTTTTTATTTTAGAAATTTAGAAATATAATTAGGTACGTCCGTTAGCTAATTAGATTATATATATAATAAAAAAAGTGATATGTCTACGTGACTACAACTCACTTAGAGCGGGCAGAGGTCCGCTCATTTAACACCACTTGTAGTCTTGCACACTCTACGAATTAAAACGACATGTCGTCTGATATTTTTGTTGCCTTCTATGTTCTACCTGAGGTATTATTCCTTACTTTTTTGATATACTCTCTATAGTAATTTTCTTTATCAAACATTATATAATTATTATTTTTATTAGGCTAAGTTAAGTGTGTGAATTGAATGAGTATTAACAGTTTTGATGCTATAAAAAAATACTTTTAAAACTTATAATAATTATAATAATATTAATTATATTTAATTTATATATTTTTTAATATTAAAAAAAATTAATATATTATTTTATATTAAATATTATTTAATTAAATATAATTTAAATTTATTTAATATTAGATATTATTTAATTAAATTTTGTTTAATTCTAAAGATCTTAAATTTTTTATTTCATAAAAACCTTGTGGGTTTTTTACTCGGAGAAAAGGATAAGGTGACCGAATAACATCTACAGAAAAAGAATAAGAAAATATGGTGTGGACGGTGAAGAGAATTGGACACTGAAATAAATATTGTGGGCAGTTTTGTTTGATTGACGATGGACTTTATTTATTATTATTATTTCATTTGAGATTGGGAGCAACTTACTTTTCAACTTTTTGGAAGAATGCATAAACGTGCCAGTGAAAAGACGTTTATGATTATCACGCGTCAATTTACTATACGATTGTAAAGGGGTCTTAGAATCCGGTAACTATCAATTTAATATATTTTAATACTATAACTTTTAACGTATATTATAATTAAAATTAATTATAATATTAACAAAATTTTCATTAATTAAAAAATAAATAATATAATAAATACATGATAACTATATAACTTAATTGAAATTAATATTTTTGAATTTTTATTAATTTTAATAATTAATAGCAATGAAACCAAATAAAATAAAAAAAAACATATAATGAGTTTTCTTTAATTTCAACAACTAAACGCTAGAAAATGAAACTAAATAGGAAAAAAAAAAAAAAAAATTAAACAGAGGGATATTAATGGCGATAAACAAGGTCAAATTTATTCCCAATGCAAAAAACTTTAGATTTTAGGACTTGATAAAAAATTATATAGTCTTTAAAGCTCCTTTAATGGAGTTGAAAAATGGAGTTGAAAGAGGTAATTAGAGAGGTGAGAAAGAAATTTCAAAATCTCCCGTATCTCTCTGCCCGTCTGTTTTAATTTTTTTTTTTCTATTTAGTTTTATTTTTCAGCTTTTAATTATTAGAATTAATGAAAACCTATTCTTCTTTTTTTTTTTTTTTCTTATTTGGTTTCATTGTTTTTAATTATTAGAATTAATAAAAATTCAAAACTATTAATATCAAATAAGTTATATAGTTGCCATGTATTTGTTACATATTTTATCTCTTAATTAATAATAAAAAAATTTATTAACATTGTAATTAATTTTAGTTATAAAATTAATAAAATTTATGTTAAAAATTATATAACTAAGTGTATTGAATTGTAATTATAGGACTCTAAGAACTCGTCCCATTGTAAAGTGCATAGCAATTTTTTTTATCGCAAAATATTTTTTATACAACATAATATATATAAATGACCCTACCTACACCCTATCAACATAACAATCTACTATTTGTAAATAGTATAGCTATTACTATCATTTAAAGTTGGATCAATAATTATTTCAATTTTTAAATTTTATAAAATTTAAAAATGAGGTAGTTCGATAACTCATTTTTAATTTTTATATTTAGCTAAATTTTAAAACTCAAAAAATTAAGTTTTGTAATTGAATTTTTATTATTTTATTTATTGACATTAAAAATTAATAACTTAATTAAAGTCAATCTTGCTCAAATGATTAAATAATTAAAATTTAGTAAAAAATTATCAATGATAAGTTTAAAATTAAATTTTAAAGCTGAGAAAGTTAAAAGTTGAATATTAGTACTAAATCCAAATAAGCATATTAAATTTTCAATTTTTAAACAACTTTCATTTTTTTTTCCCAAAAAAGGTTGAAATTGAAAATTCAATTCTAAAGTTATAAAAAATAACCTTAACATCCTATATATAATTAATTCCAATTCCAATTTAATGCTAATAAATTATTCTATCCGTAAAAAAATTTAATGCATGTTACATTACTAGTTTTATAGTTATTGGATTTATTTAAAGTAATCTAAATTACCAAAAACTTACTAGAAAATTTATTAATAATTCAACAAACTCATTAAACGATTAGAAGTATGTTATATGTGTAGTGTAAGACTATCCCACAATCACATATTAAAAATGAAGTTGCTCTTATATTTATTTGGCTAGTAGCATACCATTACTAGTGTTTGTAAGTGACTAAGTGTAAAATTTTCTTTAATTAATCAAGTATTTACTTAGTTTGAGAATTGTCATCACTAGAGAAGAAACGGCTTTGTTCAGAGCTATTTTGAATTAAACTTTACACAATCGTTTCGGAATAATGTATTTTACACCACCAGCAACTAAATGTAACATGTTTATGTTCTACTTGAAATAAAAAGTCATCTTAGCAAAAAAAAAAAAAAAAAAATTGTATTTCACACCAACAGTACTCCAACGATACTTAAGAGTTAATTATCAAGTTTAAGTATTACGTTACATATGGTTGTAATCTTTAACACCTTTCTCATATTCTCTTGTGACTATGTTAACAGGACAATCCATTATTATTATTATTAAAAAAAAAAAATCGTAGTTCTCGATCTCAGAAGCTAGGAAAAGGAAAAACACATCAAGTGGTGTTGGTTTTTTTAATATATATTTTTCTCTCTAACTGAAAATATATTAAATTCGTTCGTGTTGATCTTTCTTAGGATTGAATGAATTTGTACTTACTATATATATATATATATTTGGTTATCACTGTCGCTAGTTGTTATCAACTTGCAATATGCATTGATAAGAAGAATGTTTGGTGGAATTATTGCATTATAAATTTATAATACACATTTTTCATGATGCTCGGAATGAGTGGCCAGCTTGTTGTCCTACTTTTAGGTGTCGTTATTAGAGATGGCAACGACATGAAACGACTCGTTTTGACCAGCATGTCTTTTTAAACTGAATTCTTTCGAGTCAAATGGCTTCAGCTCGAGTTGGGTAATATTCGCGAATTGAAAAATCCGACTTGTTAACCTATTTTTTTTTTTTTTAAATAAAAATATAATAGTATATTTTTATATAATTAAATTTTTTAATAAATAAAATTCTGTGATTTGAATTCATAACTTTAAATTAAAGAAATATGAATTTTTTATTATATAAATCATATATAATTAAAAATATTAATTATATAATTATTTGAAATGATACTAATTAGCAAAAATTGAATTATTTTTTTGTAAATTTTTTCAATTCATAAGTATATTAAAATTATTTAAGATATACTTTTTTTTAATTATTTAATGAATCGTATGAAATTATAATATTATATTTAAATTTATAATTGTTGCATGCTAGAATACATTATCATTTTTTTCTCCTACATACAATTTACCATGTGTTATATAATTTATTTTGTATTTTCTGATTTTTTTATGAAAATAATTACTGATATATTTGATAAAAATTTCTATTTAGTAACTTTGACTGAAAAAAATCAAAAATTATTTTCAAGTTGTTTAATAATGTTTTCTATTTTTTTTATTTTTTTTTCAACAAAATTTTAAAAGTAAATAAAAAATTTGGTTATTTTTTACAACTTTTAAGTTTTTAATCATTTTCTTCCAATACTTATACATACAAAAGTTATAAAACATGATTTATTATCTAGAAAAATGTTTGATCAAAATAAAAAAAGATAATAAGTTATAAATTTGATTGAAAAATCTTATTTTTTAAAATTTATAAATCACTCCATATTTTGATAGTAATTTCTTAAAACTGTAAAAATTAAAATAAAAAATTATTATCAAACATACTTACTTGAAAAAAAAAATTAAAAAAAAATTATGTATTAAAATTGTTATTAAATTTATAAGACTTAAATAAAATCACAGATAAATTCTAAAAAAATAAATGGTCAGGTTGCCAATTGCGACTACAAACAATTTTTCAAGTGAAAAAAAAAAAAAAAAAGCATTATTCACGTTCTCTCCGAAGCTTGGCTAAACGTGACTCAAATTATTTATTATTATAATTGTTTTTTATCGAGACAATTTATTTTTCTAGTGATGGGAATGGAATATGGGATCATTTCATTTCAATGTTTTGTTTGCATTAAAAAACCTGAATGGGGACAAATCATTTCAGTTTAGTACTCTTTAACTTTATTTTCTTTCTTTTGATTCATTTTTCTACTCAATGGTTTGAATGGGAGAGACAATGGCTTTCACATTACATTCATTTTTAGTCTTCCCATTTTTACTTAGTTTTTTGAGAAATAAAGATTAGTTTTTTCTTGGTAGTTGGCAAATTGTGAATTTTTTATTTCTTTCCTCTTTCATGTTCTTCTTAGGCAGAGTTTCTTTGTGCATACTGATACAAGTTTTTGGAAAGATTACGAAAATGGAAATCTTCATCAAATGTAATCATCTTGAAATTTAAACTGCCCATGTTAGACATATGCATCTTTTTTAGTTTTACATGTAAAACCCATATGCTAGATTTTACTCTAAATGAATTAAAAAACAGGTTATATTCTGTAACACATGTGAAAATGTGTTGTTTTTTCATATATTTAAAGAATGTGCCTTACATATGTTGTGTCCACCTTTATTCTATCAAGTATCTTGTTCATTGACATTTTATTTTATTATTATTTTAGTAGAGATAATTATTAATTTCCTTGTGATGTGACAAAATCTACGGATAGTTAGGGTTATGGTTACTTTGCATAAACTATCATGAACTAACTCATATTATTCGGCAACTAATTTAAAAACTTAGTTAACTTTTGCACTTTGTTTATCACTTCCAATAAATACATTCACAATTGCCTCTGAATTCTTGATAATTTTTTTTAACTTCCAAAAACTATCCCTCATTGTTATAATAAAAAACCTGACTTTTTATTTTAACATCCCAAAAACTATTTTTTTTTATTATTTTAAAAAATGTTTCTATCATTAAAAAAATCATTTTTAGTCAATTTACGAGGTTTTTTTATTTATTATAATATTATAAAATTTATTATTTGCATACAATTATATTCGAAAAATCTTTCCATTAATAAATTGTTTTCTTTTTAAATCTGACAAACTATTTTTTTTTCAAAAATTTAAAACAAACTTTTAATTAAATTCATCATTTATATAATCAAAAGTACAAAATATTTTGTATTCAATATCAATATTTATTGATCTTTTATTAGTCACATAAGCGAGTATCTATGCTCACGAGTAAAATCAAAATTACAAGAATTTTTCTTATTAAGTTTTACGATCTTATTATTCAAGTTAAAAAGAAGCCTTCAAGATTATTTTTTGATATATAAATGCATTAGTGTGATATCTTTAAAGTGCTTGAATGAGTGCTATGCAACTTAATTACTGCTGTTCAATTGGATTAATACTTTCCTCTTGAGCTATAAAATTTATTTTTATTTGTAAATATTTATGATATTTTTTAAGGAGAATAACAAAACTAACACTCCCTCAAAACTTTTAATAACAAAACTAGTACTTTTTGTGTTCAAATTTATATTTTCACAATTAAAAAAATGACTAATATGTCATTTTTTTTTAATACTCATCCAATTAGAATTAAACGACGATAATTCAGACTCATTTAATATTTTACGTTCAGATTGAATATTAAACGTTCAATATTGAACTTTCAATATTATTGAGTTGTTAATTTTATTACTATAAATTTTAAGGATACTATTTTTGATAATTTTTCTATTTTTATAATTTTTTAAATTGTATTTATATTAAAACATCTCTTTATCATTAATAGAAATATTTTTTTATTATGCTAATATATATATACACACGAAAAACTCTCTCCTTTCACTTCAAAAGTTATTTCATTCCTTGTTAATTGTTATAAAGGATATGGCCCACAAAACTTACTTTTCTTTGATCGAACAATAATTTAGTATGGTACAAACACTTTTTTTTCTTTTTTTTATCAACACTCAAATTATATTAAAATATTATATAAAATAATATTTATAAAATTTATAACAATAAAAATAATACTCAATAATATTAAATAAAATTTAATTAAATAAAATTTAGCATTAAATGAACTTAAATGATTGTAATTTAATATGAACAACTTACAATTTGAAATTATGGGCTCGAACTATTTTAAGAGTTAAAATATACGAGCTCAATCTAAATATGATATTTTTGATGTTACAAATTTTAAAAATGTGATTTTTGTAATTTTATCAATTATATTTTTGTTTAATAATACGAACAAAAATCAAAATTAAAATTTTAATTTTTTATTTATTTTAAAAATTATTTTATTCCTTTTTCCTAAAATAAAATCATATTTTGTTTAATACAAGAATTTATAGAACTTTTTTATTTAATAAGTCCTTGAGTGAAACTTTTTTAATATATGTTAAACATTACCTAATATTTTGCAAGAATAAAATTATCAAAGATTTTTTTTTCCTTAAATTAACTGTTTTTATAACTTTTTAAAGTTACAATTTTTTTAAAGTAATAATTATTTAATGAAATAATGTTTTTATTAATTATTATTAATTAAGTTTCGAAAGTTTTTAATCACGGATCAAATAAGCCTAGAAGGGGGTGAATAGATTATTTTCAATTTTTAACAAATATTAAATGTGTAATCTAATCACAACGGCCAGACATGCAATCGCGTGTAAAGATAAATGCGGAATAAAAATAACACACTATATTTTTAGGTGGAAACAACCTAAGCCACAACAATGACCTAAGAGGAAAACCACCGGTCCACCGGACCACCTAACTATCCACTATGAAAATCAATGTTCAATTACAACCATAGAGTCCAGAACTACCCGTCACAGATAGATCCCCCTTTCTGTAATTTACTTACAAGCCGTCGCTCCTTTCACAGCCTCCAATAGTTAGACGTCTGGATCCGGACCAACGTTCCGATCTACTTGAGTCACACAAGATCAATCGAACCCGTCACCTTCGGTAATTTCGAGTCATACGAAATACCGAACCCATCACCTGAAACGTTAGCACAATAACACAAGTGCAAAGTGTGTCCTAGAGCGGATTCAAACAATGAACAATCCCAACTAGCAGATTCAACAGCATGCGATGTAAAAACTAAATCAACTAGCAAAATCTAGAACAATCATATAAAGCTCAATATCATGAAAAGCAATTAGGCATATGAATTATTCAAACATAACCACAAAATATGTTTGAACAATTAAGAGATGAAAACGCCTAAGAATGATAGATGAAGAGAAGAAGTTAAAAGCACAATTCAGATGTAGAAAATATTAGTTCTATATGTGTACGTAATTATGCACAAGCAAGCATCACTTATATAGAGTCCAATTTAACTTGAAAGAGGATTTGCAATAGACTGAAACTCTACTCAAATCAGGATTTAGTTCTCACAAGAATTCTATTCATACAAGGATTTCACTCTCACAACAATTCTACTCATATAAGAATTTTGCTTTCACAAGAATTCTACTCTTACAATGATTCCAACTTTCACAACAATTCTACTCATACAATGATTCTAACTTTCACAACAATTCTACTCATATAAGGATTTTGCATTCAAAGTCAAATTGGTAAAAGTAACATATGGGTCAAATTAAAAAGGAGTTCTAGTAGAAGTGAAAAACTGTCTCGATCGATCTAACGACTGGCTCGATCGATCGATCCAATGCTCGATCGATCGACCAGATTGATCGATCGATCTAGCTAGCTCAACCCGAGAGCACCTAGATCGATGTCGTTCCACACTCGATCGATCGAACTATACACTCGATCGATCGACCAACATGTGCACAATTTATTTTTCGTTACGATCCATACTAAGTGTAGTGCACAAATGTGTGAAGATGTATGCATGATAGAATATTTTACCTGTCATATTGGCATTGCAAGCTTGGTGACTCCATCATCATGTATCGTCTGATTAAACGGTGAACTCTTACTCTAGATTACAATCAAACATTTTGTCCACGAAAATTGCCAATACAAAATAAACCTTACAAGTTTCATTAGTATTTTTGAATTCTATTACATTTTAACTGCAAAACAACTATGCAATAGTGATTTTTTTTAGAATTGGTGTTTGTATTTATCATTTAATTTAGAATAAAATGTTTAGATAACCACTTTGTTTAAATAAAATATTTTGTTTAATCATCTAACTTAAAAAAATTATTTTAAAGTACTTTTATTTGTGAAAAATGTGCTAATAAATGACAAAGTTAATTTTATATCTAATTTTTCATTAAATTTAACAAAATAATATATGCATCGTATGTATATTTATATTTTTTTGATATATATATACACGTAAACAATAATCCTGTTATTTTTCTGTAGATTTTTCCATCAACGTGCTTCGAACCAATTCACTGTTTTAAAACAAAAATCATCATTATTTTTCTTACAAAGTTATTGCAAACTTAAGGTATAGTAAATTTATTTAATTAAAATGTATCAATTAAAGGCATCTTCTCAACCACTAAAACAGCTAAGACAAAATAAAATACAACTCGGCTAATATTGGACGTTAATTGGGCTATCATATGTCCTCAGACATAGAACCTTTCAATTCGGTAAAGTAAGGCGTGAAAATGAGAGATCGTGTGTCTACTAAGTTATATAGCAACAAATTGATTAAAAGATTCATATCTTTGTCACTCATACACGACAAATTTTTATATGAGTCAAAATTCTTTAATTTATTGTTTTATATGAATATATATTTACTTGTACATAAAAGATTATATTTTATGTATAAATTATTTCTTATTAAAATTGTCGACGCACGTTCGTTTACAAGTCATGTCTTTGTTGGTCCCCCATGTAATTAGCCACCACAGCTCTAAGCTCGTAAACTCCTCCTCCTCTACCGCACAAAAATGACAGTTCATGTGCTTAAATCAATAACTGATATTAATTTTCAATGGGTTTTAGAAATAGAAACAAACCAACTTCTATCAAAATAGGAAAAGAAAAAGTCCTCTAGAATCCTAGATGCTTTCACATACACTTTTATTTGATGAATTTGCTTTACCTAGTTTTATTTTTTAAATTATATTTCATCCGTCTATCAATTTTGTAAGGGGTAATGTTGAGAAGATGGAAAAACTAGTCTTACATTGATAAAATATATGTGTTTATAAATGTATGACTCAATTTCACATAATGTATTAACCTTTTGGATTAGGAGCCTATAACATTGTGAAAATTCATGAAATATAATGAAAAATTGTTAAAAAATATCTTGAAAATTGATGAAAATATCTCAACAATATGAATACATATTGTCGGTTAAATGTTGAATAATATTTAGAAGATATCATTTACGATGAATTTATATATTTATTTGAAATAATTTATTATTAAATATATTTATTTAATTTTATTAATAATAAAATTTATTAGTTTAAATAATTATTTTAAACATTTTAACTATATATTTTATAATTTATTGATTTATTGATCAACACAAATATAAAATGTTTTTATATTTATATATACTAAATATGATAATTAATTTAAAAAATAATTGTAATTGATTGTTTTAAAAATTTTGAAGGTTTATTAAAGTTTTGATTGTTTTAGTTGTCTATAATTTTCATGAAATTTTTTCTAATATTTTCATTGCCAATGATAATATATTCAATATATTTATAAAATTTAAAGCATAATATTTTAATCAACATTAATATTTCAAATCTTAAAGTAAATAAGTTTTAGATTAATAAAATAATAATAAAAATATAGGTTTATAAATATATAAATTAAAGTTACTTGATAAATTAATCTTTTGAGGTAAAACTTAATTACCTTATACATACCTATGAAAAATATTGTACCTGAGGCAAGAACAAATCTGATCAAGCCAGCCAATTTTATCAATTCCAAACTTATGATTAGACTATATTGAATTTAAAATTCTTCAATGGATGGGTATCGGATGATGGATATGATTATTTATCGTTCACTACAATTTGATAGGAAAAAAATTATTTTTTACATTAATTATTATTTATTAACAAATGACTTTATTTTAAGTCATTTATTAATAAATTTAAATATATTAACAACTGTAATATAAATTTAAATCATAAATATATTAATGAAAAATAAAATAAAATGATTAAAAGTGATATAATAAATTATGTTCATGGAGTTGAACCTAATGAATTCAAATCTAATGAATTCAAATTTATTTCATATTGGAATAAAATATTGATTTGGAAATTTTCAAAATCGATCAAATGTCAAATTGAATTGAATTGATAACATATTTCAGTTGATATGAAATATGAATAGAATTGTTAGCAATCTCATCACGGGACACATTTTTAGATGAAGGTCTCACATTCTACAAGAGAGGGTGTATTATAGATTCTTCCTAATAAAATATGAAGAAAAAAAATGATCATTATGGGTCCATGATATTTCATGATTGCTCTTTCTTTCCCTTTGATTAGAGTCTGGAGAGGCACAAAGAGTCAAAGACTCAATATGAAATGGTATATTTTTGGCATGAAAATGTGATGTGATGTCTATTCTGTCTGCCATAACTTCTATATAACATCAGGGCATCATTTTCCCTCTATGTAATAGAGCAGTGATGTTTTGGTTAACCTTCAACTTCTTAATTCGAGAATTGTTTTGGTCTTTAATATTCTTTTACATTTTCAATTGGTTAAGCTTACAAATGATAAATGGTTAAGAAAGTATAACATCGGGCCGAAAATTTGGCCCATCAGCTGGGTTTGAGCCCAATATATCATTTCGGGACAAGCTGGGTATTTAGACCCAACCACAGTAAATTCATTTCTTATATGATTAATCTGGACTAAATGTGAATAAGCCTATCTTCATATGAAGCTGAGTAGTAGAAAGAATGGTATGGAAGCTTCATCCTCCAGCAAAATCAAACTACATTAAGTGCTTCAAGTTCAACATAAAAATTGAAGTATCTAATTGTGTATTTCATACGTACATTCAGAATAAATTAAACAATTTACACTATTACAAACCAAGCGAAAGAAAAAAAAAAAAAAAAAAAGGACAAGCTAATACAAATACATCAAGAAAAATTCCCATACCTCATAATTTCTATAAAACTATTCCATTGTAACTTCCTTCTTATCCGCCGGAGGCTCCTTCTTGTCAACAACAGGTTCTTTTTTATCCATTGAAGTTTCCTTCTTATGATAACCTTTTTTCATTATAAGATCACCAAATCTACGAAGCAAAGCTTTCTTTTTCCTAGAATTTCTCTCATGCTCCAAATCATCATAATTAGTATCTAAATGATCGAGCTCATCAGAATGCAATGCCTCAAATTGATGATCATCTGGCAATGAAGAATAAGACTTTTTTCTTTGATGATGTGGCTCAACAGTTGGTACAGATTCTGTAGCTACTTGTGAATCAACAAAATTAGAATCAAATATTGATCCCTTTAATGTATCATCTATATCACGTCCTTCAACTTCTTCTTTATGTTTACTACTTGGCATTATCAGCTCTTTGATGTTCATATTAAAAACTTTAGCAATCCCTTTATTAGTATTACTGTTACCCTCCCTTTCTTCTTTATGATCCTCTGAGTGATTTGTCTTATGCTTCCTTTGTAGTTCTGCTTCTTTATCCTCCTTCGATTCACCTGACAAAGTTTTATCCTTTACATCACTCTTACAATGACACTCTCTCATCGTTGCTTCGAAAAGCATTCGTTTCAACTCATTGATGCTCTCAAGTAATGCAGTTTCATGCATTTTATAGTTTTGATTTTCTTGAACAAGAAAATTAATTGTTTCTTCTTTCTCAATAATTGTGTCTTTGAGTTGGGAATTTTCTTCTCTAGCTATTATTGCAGCTTCTTTGGATACATTAGCTTCATTCAAACCCTGCTTAAGTATATCCCTCAATTTACCAGTTTCTTCTTTCGCTGTTTTAGTCTCATTTTCAGCCTCATACAAACAATCTAACAATCTGTTGTTCTCTTTTTGTACATCTTGAAAATCCTTTTCAGCTCTTTTTATACATTCAACAAAACCAGCTTCTTTACCTGTCCACGCCACAAGTGATTCTTCAGCTTCTACTCTTAATCTCTCTGCTGTATTTTTGTGTAACTCAGTTTCTTTCTTTGCTTCATCTAAAAGTGCTTTATACTTTTCTTCAGTGTCCTTTAAAATCAACTTCAAACGCTCTTCTTCTCCTTTTGAATATTCTAATTCTGCTTTTGTTAAACCCAATGTTTCTTTTACTTTGTTAGATTCTATTCCAACCTCTTTCAGTGCTAAAGCTAAATCATCCAATGCTTTTTTGCTATTTTCTTCTTTTTCAGCTGCCCTCTTCAATACGTTTTTAAGCAAATTTATTTCCTCGTCTTCAAATGAACCAAATTTCTCGACCTTTTCAACTCCACCAATGTTAGCTCGAGGTTTAGAAGAATTAGAAATACTCTTTGACTCATCTTGTTTTATTAACATGCCATCAATTTTCTTTTTAAGAGAAGTTGTCTCCAACTTTGCTTCTTCTAACATAATCTTTGTTTTCTCATAGTCTTTTGTTTGTGATAACAAAGAATCATAAATTTTTGTTTCAGCTTCTTTTCCTTTTACTACTTCTGCTTCTAATTCTCTAATCCTTTTCTCTCCCTCAGATAAAAGCTCCATTGCTAGAGCCTCTTGGGTATTCATATTGCTCAATTCCTCTTTCAATTTCTCTACAGAAGTACTTTTCTCTGCCAATTTTATCTCTAATTTTTTGACCTTTTCAATATCAAGTTTCAGAGATTCAATGAGTTTGTCTCTGTTCTTCAATTCCTCTTTCATAAATTTCAAATCCTTATTCATAGTTTCAAATTTTTTGATTGACAAATCTTCATGGAGTTTCATACCAGTTTCTTCAACATTCAATTGTTTAATTGATCGAAGTTGTTCAAGTGCATTATCTCTTTCTTTCACCGTTGAATGTAATATCTCCTTTATTTTATACAACTCCTCCTCTACCTGATCCTTATTTTGTTGCATCTTGATAAAATCTTACAATTCGTTTCTATTTGAAAATTACACAAAATCTCAACATTACACACTAAATTAAACAAAGCCCATCACTAAAATAAAGTTACAAAATTAAAAAAAATAAATAAATAAAAAATCAATACCTTCCGTGTATGCAAAGTCTTAGGAGACTGAGATGTCTTTGTTGAATTCTATTGAAACTTGGATGTGAAATTTAAATTTGTATGTGTATTCAACTTCTGAAAATCATGGATTGCGATTTATGATCAACAAATATGTCAGAGCAATGAAAGTCTTCAAAAGGGATAAAATGATAATATAAGCGTAAAATAAAGATCGAACGAATTAAGAGAGAGAGAAGAGAGAAAGCAAAGGGGAATAATAATCATAATAGAAGAGGTCAAGAAAAGTTACCTAGGTACCTTGAGTTGAATTGGATGACGATTGATGACTCTTCTCCGTCTATATTTAGGAAAAAAAAAATACATTTGTTTGGTAGAAAAGCACAAATTTAGGACAAACTATTGAAAGCAAGTGAGATTAGTTTTTGGAGAAACGTTCGAAGTTGGCGGGCTTGCCAACGAGAAACCGACGGCTTGATCATTCAAGATTCAACAATAAGAAAGATTGGATACAAAACTGACCTCATTATTTGACAAATGTCCTAAAATAATGTTTTTTTTTAGCAACTTTTTTTTAACACTTTACTGTATGATAATTGATATCACATCATTTAATTAACTTATATTAATAAAAATATTTATAATCCACTTCATTTTAAATATTCAACTTTATATTCAATCAATAATTAACATATTATTTAATGTATATATAAATTTTTTTTTTTTTTTTTTTTTAATGAAATGTAGTCTTCCATTTATCTATTTTTCCAATTATATATAGTAATAATCTAGCATAGTAAAATAGGGGGATATTTCTAACATCATCGTTTAATCGTCTTAGAAACTTTAACATATTTTAAATTGAGTCTTAAGTGAAAGTCGAACTCATTACTTATTGAGTGGGATATTGCTTTTGCCAACTCGATCGATTAACCGGGGGCAATGGTAGTCTATATCTATCTTATATCAACAAAAGAAAAAATGATTTGTTCTGACTAACCATGTTAATTGAATGTAATAGTTTTATTTCAAAAAATCAACCAACAAATTTGTCACTCATGAAGCTGCAATGTGTACCAATTTGCTAAAGCCCAACTTCATTATGATTGATGGCATCCCTAGAAGGCTAGAAGTAACGTTCCTCCATTTATACATAAGCATGACTAATATTTCAAGTTTTTTCCTCCTTAAAAATCTTTGTATAATAAGTAGTGAAACAAATCAATTACGCTGTTCCCAAAATGAAAGCTTCCTAAATTTAACAAAAGGAGTTAACTATTACATTTTGCTTCACTGTTACACAATCCCATGCGCATATGAGATATACTTCCGAAGCCCTAGCCGCAAGTCGGACATAATTCATAAATCTTTTGCAAGATGTTTACAGTCGTAACACCATTAGATTTACCTAAGCAGTCGGACAACAAAGCATGATTGAGTCTGGCAATGCGCACTTTTAGCAACATATCATATGCTACTCTTTTAACTCCAAATCAAAACAGCAAAATAAATGGAGCTACATATTAACTAAAATGTTCAATGCTAAGGATGATAAGAAAGAAATGACACTTTTTGTGTTTAATCACAATTTTGGTAGTTTTGACCACAAGTGTTCAACAGCTTTCCATTGCAACTCAATATCCCTAATGTCACATCTATTAATCAGTTTGATAAAATGACCTCTATGGTTTTTGGCTGAAAGAAAATCCAAATTTCTTTAGATTTCTTAAACACTACAACGCTTTACTAAGAACGTCAAATAACTTGGGAATGCCAATATGTCTTCTGAAGTTCAGAAACAACATGACTTCACAAATAAGCAATTGCTTACAATTTTCTGGCTCTACTTCGATCAAAGAAAGTCCACGGCTACAAATACATTAAAAACGTTTTAGTTAGAGTTAAATACATCACGATTTGCAGGTTCGTAAGGCCTTTTATAATTTAGGCGTACACAAGGCAACCAACCGCTTAAAAGTTTTTAAACTTTCAAGCATATTTTACATTATCTTATATGATCAAATCTCAAATAGATCGATAATGGCAAATAGATTTAAGAAACTAAAATACATTGGGTTCAATAACTAGTCATAAAATCCCAGTGCTTGCATAAATCCACGAACCAAGAACAACAAAATGAAATTACTACAAGTTCCGAGTAAAAAAAAAAAACCACCCTTGTCAGCACAGATTCACAAACACACATTGTCTTGCCAATTATCACATACTAGTTGTCATATTCTAAACAAGGAAACCTCTACCTACCTAACATTAAAAATATGACGAAAACAAAAACACCACCCTCCCCCAACCTAAATTGAGAATTGTCAATATCGCACAAGTCACAGAAATGCAGCAGCAGCGGCCACCACTACCATATTATAATCCATTCATTAATTAAGCACGCTCGCCTCTGATTCTCCGAGCAAGCTGGATATCCTTCGGCATGATTGTCACACGCTTGGCATGAATTGCACAGAGGTTGGTGTCCTCAAACAAACCAACGAGGTATGCCTCAGCTGCCTCCTGCAGAGCCAAGACTGCATGACTCTGGAAACGCAAATCAGTCTGCAAATAGAAAATAAAATTAATCAGTACCCATCTCATATAGCACATGCACAAATCGTCATAATTTAAGAAAATTAAATGAGACGACAAAATGTCATTACCTTGAAATCCTGAGCAATTTCACGAACAAGCCTCTGAAAAGGAAGCTTCCTGATGAGTAACTCGGTGCTCTTCTGATACTTGCGAATTTCACTGCATCATATCAAAATTAAAAACCAAATAAGCAAAAAAAATTACAGAACCTTCAAGCACCAGAATATAGGCAATAGTTCACAGTAACTTACCGAAGAGCAACAGTACCAGGGCGATATCTGTGAGGCTTCTTCACTCCTCCAGTGGTTGGGGCTGACTTACGGGCAGCCTACCAATATAAACCCGATTAAGTGACAATCAACATAATCAAATAAGAAAGGTACCTTCTTTATTCAAAATTACAAACCTTGGTAGCGAGCTGCTTCCTAGGTGCCTTTCCTCCTGTAGACTTACGAGCAGTTTGCTTCGTACGGGCCATCTGCCAATAAATATGACATATAAGACTCATCAAATTCAAGAAAAAGACTAGCGTTCTAAGATTTGATTTACGTAGCAAAGAAAACTGCTATCGAAGCACTAAGGAAAAAAATTTGATTCATTATCTAACGCGTATATACGAATAAATAACAATCTGAGAACAACAGGTACAATTCCTATTATAGTTTTTGCTTAAAATGATCGAGACAGATACTAATATTAACACGAGATAAGCAATGAAGTCTATATTCTAGCGCAAATATGTAATCAACCACGGAATGATTACAGATCTCTACATACAAGAGAACGAAAGTACGACATCGAAAAAAAGAAGGATTTCTATCATAAGAAGTAATAATTCCATAAGGGCCAAAAGCTAATGAATAAAGTTTAAGCGACAAACCGATGCAATGAACAGAAGATATTCTAACCTTCTATCAGAAACCCTAACAACACAAAACGTCGCATCCCTAGTTATCGTTATTGAAAACCTAAACCTAAACCCTAATTGACCTTCAAAGAAATTTGAATATTCAAAATCAAGAATAAAAAAGCTTACCTCTAATTATTTCCTCTCTTTTCTTCAACGCGCTAAATGAACCAAAGCTTTTTAACGTTCAGCAGTTGGTTTGTTATATATAGCGTATGACGGTTGTGGGTTTGGAGATCTACGGATAGGATTCAGTATCCGTGTGTTTCTTAAATTGGAGATCTGACGGTAAAAATAGTTTCGAATTGTGTTTTCTTATATAGAATGAACGGATACGATTTGGATTTTGAGAGCCAACACGGATCGTGAAGCATTAATGCGCTTTTCCTATAGGTCCGTTCATGCCTGATTTTTAGCTAGTGTCTGTCTGTTGATACTTCATGACAATAACGTGTTCTTATTTTATTTTATTACAAATGCATTGTTATATAACCTCAATTTATTTTGGTTGAAGTGATGGACTGATGGCTAGTTCTTGTCTTCTTGGTCTAATGACCATAATCTGATTTCTGAAGGAAAGCAGGGACGGATTCTTATAGTAATGATGTATGTAGCAACTGACCAAGGTTTTTCTCTCTGTTTTTTTTTTTGATAACGAGGTTTTTCTAAATTGAGAATGTGATATTTGTAAATAATAATACATATTAAAGTTGTAATTTAAAATCTCCCTCTATTAATTTTATTTTTAGATACTCCTTTGTGACATTTAACCATTGTTTATCGGAGATAAAATTATTTTCATTATGGTTAAACATTACAACAGCCATATGAATACAAGAAACAAAGCAAATTATAATTCGGATATATTTGCACAATTATGAAATTAACTAACAATTATTTAATTGTTCATTCAGTGTTTCGAAATTTTCGATGGTATCAAAGTTATTTGTGAAGAAATTCCTTAGAGCCATTTAAGGTACCCAAGTAAAAATTGGGTAACTGAAAAGGGTGTCTGTACAAAAAGTTGGTGGTTTGGCTACTTCGTTGTTCGTAGACATCATAAAGAATGTACTCAATAGTTTAATGCTTTTATAAGTTACATCGGCTTTGAAAAGATTGAATGGATAGGATTAGTTTACAAAGGTATAAACAACTAATTACAAGTAATTTGCAAAAGCACCAACGAAGTTCCTGCAATACATACCACCAAACTACAAGACATGAAACCACCAACAATACAACATTAGCATACACTGATATATAGTGAGGTTGCACGCAAGCAATAAAAAGAAGCAGAGGCAACCATTTCTAAAACCAAGTATCACCCACCAATTGCAAGACCCACCTATGCACAATCTTTTCCCCAGTATCAGAATCATGTGTTGCCGAAGCAAAAGCGTTCAGCAACTCTAAGCTGCTTTGCAAGACGCATGATAGCAGCCTGCACAATTTCAGATTTTGGAGAGACTGAATTGGGAAGAGCGGGTAGGCAAGCAGGTAAATATTGATCACTATCTTCTGGAGGGCAGAAGAATGTAAGTGCCGATCGGCAGAATATGAATCTGGAAATACAGGTATCAAGCAACCAGACCAATCAATAAAGCATCATAAAAGCAGTATCAAAACATAAATATTTTATGTTACTCCTTAATGTCATAAGCCTCATTTTAAATAGCCTTAGACAATTTCTCCCACGATGCAAGCAATATAATTATTGCAAAAGAGAGAGTAAAATGCTAATAAATTAACGTACATAAAATAACAAATTTATAGAGTTATTTACCAAACTAGTAAGGATTTTGCAACTAAATGCATTTTTTACCAAAATCACCTCCCATATGTCTTACACATACAACATTCGGACCAAAATAGCCCTACACTTTTGACCCAAAAAAAAAAAAGTAGTACACTTACCTTCATATATAACAAAAATATAATCATGAATGAAGCTCAGGCGATCATTGCCTGCCTTCGACAAACTTTCCAGTGAGTGGGAAGGTAGTGGCATGTTGTGGGAAGGCAAGGCATTGGCCTACTATGGGAAGGCATTGGCAAGGCATGCTAGCTTTACAAGTGTTGTAGTAAAGCTTACCATGACAAGACAATGCCTTCCTTCAAGCAATTTGGTAAAAATAAATAAAAAATCTAACTCAAATTTAGCCGATTTTAGGTAAATTGGATCAAATTTCTAATAACATAGCTAGGAAATCTTGAAAAGGACATGATATCAAGTCAAAATGTGATTTTAGTCTATGTTACCAAGACTCGGCAATTTTTCCCATAATATAGACATCGACACTAACACAGGTACAGAATACGTATCAAACTCGGCAAAATTTTCCCAAACATGTTAACTGTTGGCCATGATCGCAATCGGCAAGAGAGCATGAAAAGTGAAGACGAGAGAAGATACAAAATCTGTTGAAGAAGAGGGAGGACAAGAAATACGTTGAAGAAGAATTGATGGCGGCTGCATAGCATAATTAGGAAAAAAAAACTACGGCAACAATAATAACTAAGCTTTTTTGGTTCGTTATTGAAAATAAAAGGAATATGGGCTTTTAAAAATAGGACACTTTTATTTGTTATTATATGAACTTTCAAATTAAACCTTTTTTTTTTCCCCCTTATCGAGCGTCATTTCTGTATACTACGAGCTTCTAGAAATTGATATATCTGTTATAAGTTTTAAAAAAAACTCTATTTAATAAAAGACAACAATGAATAAAAATTATTAAAAATTAATAATAAAAATATAAATAACAACTATTTTAAGCATATATATACGACAAAATAGACCTAATATATGTGATAACTTGTGTAATTTGTTGTGTCCTTGTACCCGTGTCCGAAAATATAACACTTATTATTCGTATTTCCGTGTCCTAAAATTTAATAAATTAGCAAATCCAACCTCTGGACACATATCTGTATCACATTTTTTTCCCCGAGTGCATGTAACATAGATTTTAGTAAATATCATAAGTCACATAATAGCACCTATTTTTTTCTTTCACAAATTATGAATAAAATCTGACTGTTTGGACCAAGAAACACTTTAGACTAACAAGCAAAAGACAGAATTGGGATACGTTAGATGAAACACGTAATTTGCCTCAAAAATATAATTTCAAGTACTAGTTCAAGCCATGAGAAAAAAATCCCAAAAAACAAAGGAATTTTTTGGTATATAGCCTCATTGCTCAACATTTTAATTGAGTAAGCCTCAATTAATAAAGGCACAAGCCTAAAAAAACTGTTTGAAGCTAAGTCTAAAATCGTGGGAGAAATGAGGCATAATACTTGGGAACCTCAAAATAGGAACTTGAAACTACGGAATGAATAACTAGTTTGACTAATAAGTTCATTTGCATGAAATAAAGATATAAATACCTGAGAATAAGCCGTCGGAGAAATGGATCCACCAGAACTTGTGCCCAAGCCAGATCTAGATCTTTTGACTTACAAAGAATAACTTCCCACTCAGAGAAGGCAATGGATAGTATGTTCTCGGCATCCTTACAAATTTCCTACAAGCAAAAGTTAAAAACATCAGACCAACTCTGAATATTGAAAATCAAATGGGCCTTTAAATGTACTTACTGCTTCACCATCTGAAGATAAGAGCCCAATTAATTGGGAAAATGCTGATAGTGGAGCTGTCAGGAACAAGGTAAACTGGCTTCCATTTTGTGCAATTTCAATATCAGATGGGTTTTGGAATGCTGGTTTTAAAGGTGAAAGAAGTAAAGCAGCTGTTTCACCCATCTCTGCACCATGTAGAACCTGAAAATAGTTCATACTCACAAGTAACTTGACATGCTGGTTATCCAGTAATGATATATATATATTTTTTTGGGGAATGTGACCAAAAGTCCAAAAGGACTCCTGAAATGCTTTCGATCTTCCAAATTGTGTGTCACATTTGCAAGTGATGCACACATCTGCATGTAGACATCTAAAATCTCATCTGACAAAGTGGCATGACATACAATATGGTTCTTCCTTTTTAGAAAATTATTTTACATTCAAAACCAAATTTAATCAACCTTTTAAAGTTGAATAAAATTCACAGGAGGTAGATGAAAGCACATCATCAACTTTGAAAGCATTAGCATCATTCTCTCATTTTCATTATGAATTTGTCAAAGACCCAACTCAAACCACAACCACATCATACTCGTGTGCATAAAAATTTAAAGCATGTCTAAAAGAAATGTGATACATAGTTGTATTCTTTATAAGACAGTGAAATATGATTTAGAAACTAATTTCTGCTTTGGAACAATGTGGAGCCTGGGAAGTGATGCACAAGTTTTGACAAACCTGCCTTGAATGCATGGCTATTATCACTATCAACAATCAAGAAAAGAGGTCTGCGTGTGAAGGGAATTATATCTCCAGGGTAAAGGTTGTTTTGACCTGAAAACCCAAAATGAGATGAGTAAGATTGGTAGAAAGTAATATAATGACTTGAAAGATTGATAGGACCAGAGTCAACGAGATTCTGTAGACAAGTGTTTGTTCACCTAGATACCTACCATCATTTCCTCTGGGCCCAAACCATAAATATTTATCATAATAACCACTTGAACCTCCTTTATTGATAACACTAGATTGATGTACAGATCTACCATTCTCATGAAGCGAAGCAACTTTGTTTTTTGACAACCTTTGAGATTCTGGTAACTCTGCCTGAGAACTACTACTACGGCCAGCTTTACCTGCATGTTGATCATCAAGGTTACTAATCTATCTACCATCAAATGATAAAAATGGTCATTTGATCTTTACGACAAAATAGCTTCACCTGAGGCTGACAGGTATATTAGCATAATGCTATCCGGGGGGAGCTCCTGACAAATTGTTGCCATAACCTACCACATATCTCGAAAATAAAATCAGACTACTTTCACCATTTGCTCGATTTTTGTACTTCAACGGTTAGTGCTAAGTAACCATGTCAATCAAGTTATCAAGCAAACATACAAAACTGCAAACTTTCTGCAGAGCACTAAACCAGAATAAAGAAACAACAGTCGGAAAAACCTCAAATATAAAAACGTTGATTACTACAAACTACGAAAGATCTACAAACACAATAAGCCACGTAACTCTAAAACGGATGGATTTATATCTCACCGCTATCAAATGCGTCACAGAAGGACGGTAGAGAACAGCTTTCTTTGGGTTTGGAGGTAAGGTAGGATCAGTCATATCAGCAGCCCAGTTCATTTCAATTATTCCAGATGCAGATGCTGCAGAGTGATCATTAAGATTTCCATTTTCCCTAATTTCAACTGCACGCTTTTGATAAATAAATCCACTTGGCTCCCATTCCAAACATTGCAGCATTCTGTAAGTGTCCAATGTAAATTCAGCAAATTTGACCTGCATGTGATGGTGCATGAATGTTCACTGAACTGTTCTTTTTCTGAAGTTTAGAATGGGCCACTAATATTAAATTCAAAATGAATCAGAAACAATGAAAAATAATGTGAACTAGCAAGTTCTCACCTCATTCCGATGATAGCTTGCCAGCAGCGCATCTCGTAATTTCAAGACCTTCTTTGCATGAAAACGAGTCACATATGGAAGAGATGCTGGATGTGAATCAAGAGTAACACAGTATCGCAATGGCCTAACATTCATAAAGGCTATATGAACTTTCATGAACCGCAGAATTTCTTGCTCCACTTGTTTCCATTCTTTGAAGTTAGTATCCTAAAAAGAGATTGCTCAGAGATATAAAACCATGCAAGTAGAACTGAAAGTTATACAAAGGAAATAATTAGAGGGAAAATATTCTAGCTAACCACATCAATGATGAATCAACTTAATTTGAATTTTGACAAAAAATGGATCAAAGGAATAGGTAAAGCTAATTTTTATTATAACAAACTATGGTTATACATTATTTTGCTTAGATCATCCCATGGCCATGAAAGCAAGATGGCAGTAGAAAAAATAGTAAAAGAACCATTTAAGCTTATGACAAACCCTTTTTCCAAGGAACCCAGCTAGTCTTACTTTTAGATTTCTCCTTGATCGTTTTGAGACTTTTCTTATCTTACTTCCATACCCATTTGCCCATTAGAGAGAAAATACCCATATTAACCGCAAGTTGCATGTTTCTAAAAGAACTAAATCATAAAGACATTAGCATCAACTTTAGTTCCAGATACATAGAAGTGAAGTTTAATTTTAAAAAATACTTCTAAATCAAATTTGTAAGGTCAAATTCAACCACCATGAATTTCATCAACATAGTTTGCCTGCCAGTCATAATGGTATTATGATAGTGATACTAAGCAACTTTGGCAAGTTCCTAAGACTAAATTTTTCAATAAGCCAGCAACTTCCTTGCAATCAAGAAGAATCTGGAGAGAGACGGTTATGGATAATTAAAAGAATAATTCAAGTTTATAGTAATAAGGTGCCTCAGATTATTCTTTTATCAACTCATAAAACAATAAGGAATAGCAAATAAAACTTAGAAAATACATCCATTTCCCGTTTTCTACAGACCTGAGATGGACATCACTCCACCTGAGCCAGAGAATTGCCTACTCAACAACACAAATTAAATGAGACACCCGTTTAACAAATTAAAATCACAACTTTCTCACAAGTCATTTTTCTCAGCATCACAACACAATTTATCCCCTCACAAGTACAGATCATAATAGAATAATACATACAAGTAATGCTATATTATATACTTGTTAGTTATATGCATCAAGTAACCTGTATAAATTAGAATATGAGATGTTGAAGATGTGTAATAATGCATACTGTGATAAAAATTATTTTCCAATACATCAAGTACGGTTTTTTAAGTACACAAATAGCACCATGTATAGTTTTGAAATGAAAAGTAAACAAAAATAGCAAGAAAATGAGAAATTGAAACAGTATTTTTCGTAGTCCTGATTGCAATCGACAAATTGCTCAGATAAAGTAGAAAATTTTGATATTCAACTAGAGAATCTTTAGCAAATAATAATAATAATAACAACCACTCTACTACTTACTCGAAAACTGGCTTTGCTATCATCAACCAGAGCCTTGAACCTCTCAACGAGAAGGTTTACCGTCTCCATTCGATTCAAAATCAAAGAGACCAGCAAAAACCTCGCGTAAAACCTCAATTCCTTGAATCTAACACCAAGATCTTTCCCCGAACTTTTGGATCCTTCAAAGTACTTCCGATTAAGAATAGCCTCATAGAAGACATAAGCCTCAACCAAAAACCTCGACTCGCTTGTCCTCATGTACTGGCCAAAGTAAAGCTGGCCGATCCGGCTAGCGATATCGCCGATTTCCCAACGTTTCAATCCAGCCTCAACCAGTTTCGTCCGGTTTTCCTGCTGATACTTCCATAGCCGCATGTAAGCTTTGAATACCTTCTGGAAATAGTTCTGATTCTGAAATCCACCATACGCCGGCACGTCACGAACCCTAGCGAACTTCCGGTCCGCGCTCTCAACCAGCGCTCGGAACGTTCTTGGCAAGACATCGTTACCGTTCATGTCGGTTAATTTTCAGTTTACTGACCGATATTGACAGTCCCCGGAAATCATCGGAAAAGGTGTTGCTCCTCAGAGATTTTTAGAGAGAGGAGAAGAGGATAATTCTGGAGCTCTTAATTTTCTGTCAACTATAAAACACTAGCTTGGCTGGAAACTAGGTGGCGTCACTAAATATTCTGCAATTTCTCTGTCCTTGAACTTTTTAACTAATTATTTAAAGTTTCAGTTTTGGGTGGTTGGTTTTGGTTACTGAAAACAATATTAGAATTACTGTCACGGCTTGAGCGTGCTATGAACTTTTTTGTGGCGAGGAGGGAGGATAGTTTGCTTTTTCGGGGTGTGAAAAAGAAAGTGCTTCTTTATGATTTTTCTGGACCCTTGGATATGAAGTGGTAGAGGATTTTCTCAATGAAGTGAATAGAAAGATGACTGAAAACATAATAAAAATCTCTTTGTTCCATTAAACATATATATATATATATTTATTTTGAATAGCTAGACGCCTAGAACAAATTATATGAAACTTTACATTTGTATAAGTAGGTTAAAAAGGTTGATTAAAAAAATTAGGATAAACAGGAAACCGCTGAAGATAAAGTCCACGAATAATAGGTCACAAATTCACAGTAGTTTGAAATGGACAAAGGTAAAAGATTTCACATATACAGTGTCTCGTTGGATATTTGACTTTATGCGGTTTTACTTTTGCCATATTCAATGCTAGTCCTTTTCTTTTGCTTTATTAGGTAACAACTTATTTTTTTCCACTTGTTATTGTCAATTATATACATCCCTCTAACAAGAGACATCATGTCATGCTTAGGCTAACATTATTTTCTTTTTATATATATCTATTATTTTTCTTCTTTAATTATTTTAGTTAAGAAGAAAATAGTTTATTTATTCATGAAAAATGTAGTGCTTGGTCAATGGATTTTTTTTTTTTTTTGCAACAGTCCATGGAAACATATTGATATATCGTATGTGTCATTATTATTTTACATCAATAAATTATTTAATTTAAAACAAAATTTTGGTTCAGTTAAGTAAGTTCCATTTTAATTACATATTTAATTTACATGCTTGCTTAAAAGAAAATCTACAAACACTTAAAAAAAAATTGCATTTTAACGTAGTTGGTCAAATTTATTATTTTTAATGAAAAAAATTTCTTAGCTTGAGCTTCTTCTAAAAAATATATATATATACCGAACAACTTAATGATATGGTACAAGTAGATTTATGTAGTTAATAAATATTATTTTAATTAAATTATAGGTTCGTTTTTAAAATTTA
The DNA here is from genome assembly GCA_029378325.1 of Elaeagnus macrophylla. Taxonomy (NCBI): domain Eukaryota; kingdom Viridiplantae; phylum Streptophyta; class Magnoliopsida; order Rosales; family Elaeagnaceae; genus Elaeagnus; species Elaeagnus macrophylla. Next base: position 11,716,671 of record CM055653.1, read on the forward strand.
ATTAAAATTTTAAATTTTATAATTTAATTTTTAAATTTTTAAAATTTTATACATAAATTTTCAAACTTTTAAATCTTATAATTTAATCGCTAAATTTTTAAAAATTCACATATAAGTACTAAAGTTTTGATTTAAAAATATGTAGTTTAGTACCTAAAATATGATCTATATGTAAATTTTTAAAAATTTAGGGAATAAATTATATAATTTAAAAGTTTAGGAATTTATGTATAAAATTTTAAAAATTTGTAAATTAAATTGTATATTAAAATGTTTGATAATTTAAATGTGAATTTAATTAAAATTTAAGATATAATAAAATAATTAATTTATTATTTATTATTGACATTTTTAAAAAAATAATTATATTACTTTCATAGGATAGGACTGAGCCACACACAAAGCAGAGAGGGTATGTGCTTCAATTTTTCGATAAATTTTTTTATATATAAATATATCCTTTTATTTTGTAAAATACTATAAAAATATTTAGCAGTGCTTCTTTCAAATTTATCTTCTGAACGTTTTTTCTTTCCTTTTGTTGTACAACGTACTTATTTAACATATTTTTACATATTTTTTATTTTTACTTTAATATTATTCAATTTTTTACTAACTAAACTCAAATAAAATAATAAAAATTTAACATATTTTTATAAATTTTATTAATTAAATTTTAAAAAAACATAATTTTTGTTTCCTATATAATTTATATATTCTTTATTATTCAACATATAATTAAATAACTTTTTTTTCCTTTTTAATTGTTATTTATATTTCTAGTATCTATTTTTTTTTTCCTGTCATACACTTTTATTTTTTTTTATGTTTATTATAATTTATGTTGTTTAATTATTCTAATTTTTTTTGTCTTCCATAGATATTAAAATATATTATTTAGTCTTATTATAATTTAATTACATAGTTTTGAATTTCTTTAAAATTGAATAAAAATACATATTTGATATGTAATTCTAATGATTTAATATTTAAAAGTAAATACTTTTTATTTTTATTTTTATTTTTTGCATCATCTATCACAAATTTTTTTCACAATAATTTGATTCAAGAAATCAACCATTTTTTTTTATTATCATTCACACAGTTTTAAAGTCGTCTATTTTTTATTATCAATTTTACGCACAGTGTTCCCCTCAACGCGTACAGTAGCTACGTCCCTGATCTCTACCAGTGTGAAAAATTAATGGTTTACCGTTTACTTACAATTGACAGTTTTGAAAAAGAGGCCAAAGGCAAAGGGGTGGATCAATCACGAAATGAATGCAGCTATAAAAGAACCCAGTGGCTACCAAAGGAAGTGCTATAGCTTTTTTCTTTAGGCTGGTTGAGAATCATCTAAATCTAAAGTGTCCTCATCTGAGTTTGAGAGTCAAAAGTGGGGAAAAGGAAAAGGAGAGAGCAAGTAATGATGAGGAATGGAAAGGAAGCTTCAAAATAAGAGAGTTTATCCGAATGGGTACTAATGTGCTTTGCCAAAGTGATGTAGGACCCTTGGCCAAGTATTTGCAGTTACAGTGTCTCAACCTTCAATATGAAACTGATATTGATTTGAGGACTTGTGGGAAACAAAGAATAAGTTTTTGTATTTGGCATACGAAAATAGTGTTTTCTTTATTACAATTGTTAGGAAAATAAATATTTTTCCCTTCTTTTTTTTAAGAGAAAATAATAACATAACAAACCATGACCGAGACAATACAACAATAATTTGATACATTAAAGAATTATTTGATAAAAAGTTTGATTCCTGATTTTTTTTTTCCAAATGATTTTTCAATCAAAGTGATGTAGGACCCTTGGCCAAGTATTTGCATTTATAGTGTCTCAACCTTCAATATGAAACTGATATTGATTTGAGGATTTGTGGGAAACAAAGAATAATTTTTTGTATTTGGCATACAAAAATAGTGTTTTCTTTATTCCAATTGTTAGGAAAATAGATATTTTTTACTTCTTTTTTTAAGAGAAAACAATAACATAACAAGCCATGATCGAGACAATACAACAATAATTTGATACATTAAAGGATTATTTAATAAAAAGTTTGATTCCTGATTTTTTTTTTCAAATGATTTTTCAATTAAGTATATTTGGTAATGATTTATTATTTAAATTTTTACATTTTTAAATAATCAATACTAAAAGATGAAATGATTTATACATATTTAAAAAGAATATTTTTGAATTAGATTTTTAATTTTTTTTTTCGTTTTTACAAAACATTTTTTTTTAAAGAATAAATCAAATCTTATAACTTTTATATGTATAAATATTAGAAAAAAATGATTACAAACTTAAAAGTTATAAAAAATAACCAAAAATTTCTTTATTTTTAAAGTTCATGGAAAAAAAATAAAAAATATATATAAAATATTACTAAATATTTTGAATATTATTTATTATTTTTTTTTAAATTATTAAATATAATTTTTTATTAAATATATTGATGATTATTTTTATAAAAAAATTAAAAATTATAAAATTAATTATTTAATTATAATTTATAAATCAAAATTAACATCAAACATGACATAATTATTTAATTCATAGTAGAGTATCACGTTTGTTCTAGGTCAAAACCCTCTTTTTGACCATTTTTCATGGAGGATTAATTCATATTTTGTCAATTCATCTTAGCAGTAATGAAGTACTTAATCTAACCAAAAATAATAATAATAATAATGATCATCATCATCATCATCATCATCATCATCAAATACTATTTTAAATAAAAGAGTGCAACTAGCACAACATATTAAGACATCTTAATTAATTAAGTCGACACTTCTTTAACTTTTTTTTCCATATAATTTATCAATTATTAATATTATGACCTATGTTATGGGGGGCCTTGAACTGGAAGATACCATAAGAGTTTATGAACGCTGCAGTTCAACTGGATGGTCTGCCTCCCTTCATTTTCTAGTTTCTATATATGCATTCACTTGATTAATCAGAGAATGAATACTCATATATGTACATATATCACTGACCTCCCAATTCTGTATGTCATCCTTTTAGGAAATTTATCTCAAGCTTCAGACCCGCTCGAATTGGCAAGCTGGGAACTTTGGTTGATACTATGGGTAATTTTGATTCTTCTGTTAGGCATTGTTCTTTTTCAATTTAATATTTTTTTTGCAAGATACTCATTCTATTATGTTACTATTATGGTATTTTCTGCTTTGCTTATTGAGCACATATTTTCATTTTATTTTATCTTATAATAGGATATTGTGTAAGAACTAAGAACATCACTTTATGGGCTCTTCTGATTGGCTGACTTTTCTAGCGAGGATATATAATGGACATCTTATCAAAGTAGTGCATATTTTTCTGTAAAAAAAATAAAAATTAGTACAATATTGTGCTATGAGTTGAGTTTTATGCATTACCGTACTTCTATTTTCTTTTCAATATGATACTTATACCATTCTGATATGCACATCCTACTTCGTGTTTAGAATTGTTCTCTGTGATTGAAAATAAATAATGATTTAAACTGAAATCTAGAAATATATATGTATATATTTTTTTTCAGAATTCTTTTGGCGGTGCTTATTAAGAAAGCAACTTGAGAAAGCTTTGTCTGTCATACTTGGTATCATGTCAGTTTCCATTCTTTTAGCAGAGGCAACTTTGCTTCCAAACTTAGATTTATCTCTTTTCTCCAACCTTATAAAGTCTGTTCAACGGGAGGAAGTACTTGTGCAGGTACCATGCAGTAATGGACTAATGTTTATAAGTTTAATGTTCTCATATTTTATGGACGTCTGATTCCAGGTTACATTTTCTTTTGATTGATTGAATTGTGAAAAGGTTTATTTACAGCTTTGACTCATATATAAATTTTGTTAACATCGTTTGGCAGTTTGAGTTTCTTCCTGACAACGTATTCTCTCATAAAAATATACAGCCTCACAATTTCATTCCATTTATGCGTTTCCTTCTGTTCTTTTTGTCACTATCTACCAGCATGCAACCATGATACTTTGATTAAGGGTCAAGGGTTACCTTCCTTTTTTTCCCTCCCTCCTTCTTGGACTTGCGTAAATTGTGGACTTGATGGTATTCATTTGTTTGTTTGTCTCTACCTTCCTTCTTTTTTTTTTCGTTGTCTCCCTCCTCTCTGAACTCGTGTAAATTGTGGACTTGATGGTATTCATTTGTTAACCAGTCTTCTGCATGATTTTATTTTTCTTTTTGTGCATGGGGACATTTCCATGTCTCTTTGATTTACTGCTGAAAGTTTTAAGTTGATTTGCTAAAGTTTTTTCCCCCGAGGTGGTTGCATTCATTCCTCTGATGTATATGTGCATCTGCACATATTATTCATTGTTCAAGGTTGGCATGTTGATGTTTTACTCATTAACACCCAGGCAGACAAGCTCAGTCAACTTGCTTATGATATGCTCGTAAGTTCTTGTTCATAAATTTATGATTTAAAGAGCTCAACGCTTGTTATGGTACTTAACACTGTTATTTCACTTCTACCAGGATGGTTGCTCGTTATGCTGCTCCTATTTCTTACAATTTTCTCAACTGTATTCGTTTAAGGGAAAACAAAGTAACAATATTTGAAAAGGTAATTCTATGATTTATCATATGTTTGGTTTGACTTCTCTAGTGAATATCTCACCAAATTGTGGTCGAAATTATTATCAATTCTATCAATCTGATTAATCTAAAATCTTAATCTACTGGCCTTTGGTTGGTCTTCAACTGATACGTGGGTTGGATCAATAAATTGTCAATTCATGTGTTTGGTTCAGCTTGTTGATTCTCTGTCTGCCAATTTGTTTCTTAACAGCAGGCTGAACATATTTAATAGTATTTACAAATTAAGTATTTCTAAACTCAAACGTACCTTTGGCGGTTATTATGTTTCAGGTGTTAGTTGTGAGTTAAGGTTGCCTATTATATTTAGCAATTTAAGTTTTAGGCTTTTATTATTCTTTTGTTACGTGCCTTGGGAGTTCTTGAGGTTTGTTTTGATATGGTTCTAATAGGAATTCCTAAGCTTATCTCTTGGTAGTGTAAACAGAGTACTCTAACTTGGTGTATTCTGCAATTCTGGTTGCAGCGAATGGGAAATATTGATCAAGCAGTTCCTTTCTTTGGTAGTAAGTTTAATCAAATATATCCTCTTATCATGGTTGTATACACTTTATTGGTTGCTAGCAATTTCTTTGATCGTATAATTAATTATTTTGGGAGCTGGAAGAGATTTAAATTTCAAACTGAGGCAGGTGTTGATCCGTCAGGATTGATCATCCTACAGAAAGGTAGTGTTTCCTGTTCTCTCTCTGTCAAAGACATGGCATGAATATTCACATTGACTAAGATTATTAGCTTTCTGGTTCTTTTATATAAGGGCAAAACTTGAAATAAGTTGTTTTCGCTTCTCAGAAAGATCTTGGCAGCAAAGTCGGCGAACATGTCATCCCATTAGCAATTCAATGGCACAGATGTTGAGTCTGGGAACAGTGGAATGGTATGAAAATATTAAACTAACCTAGAGTATCATATAATTGGGTTAGTTTACCTCATGTTCATAGAGAACTGGTAGATTTTATATATATATGCTTCTCATAGGGAACTAGTTGGTGGTATAGTTGTAGCAAATCGTTTTTTAACTCAATTGTGAAATGTTCAGCATAGGACTGCCGTTGAATTGAAAGCAGCAAATGGTTTAATCAATGAGTAAAGGAAGGGGAATCCTTCAAGATCTTTGAAGGATGACCCACATAAATATGGATCCATCGGGGAGGTCATCAGCAATAAGTATGCTGCCATGAGAGAACAAAGCAAACAATCTTCATCCAATCCAAAACCTGTTGAGCCAAACATTACTTCTACCAAAGTTCCTTGATAGATGCAGGCAACTCTGACTCTAATCCTGCAGGAAGCCCATCGTCTGGTCTAGCTTTGAAGTGGGAGTCATTGGAATTTGGTTTGCAGAATTTCAAGGCCAACTTAGTGGCTAAGAAGTTTCTTCCCTTGCGACAAACTCAGGAGAATGAAATTGGCTACCGTGCTCCTTCTTCACAATCCCTTGATGACATATTTCAGAGATTGAAATGACCATCTGCTGATCATGTTGCTTACAATGATGAGGATGGCGATGAGTAGGAAATCCAGAATCTGGCACCAGCAGGTAATATTCCTTATCTTTTTGAAAGGATTTAACTTGTTTATGCTGTAAAAATGGAATGATAGCCCATAAGATGTACACGTTCGGTGAGGGGCTGGTACGTGGGATGATACAGAACTTTTGAATTTTTGGGTATGATTCAAAACCGAGAGGATGTTTTACTGCCACTTACACGTTAGAAGAAGCTAGTTGGAAGGCTCAGTAACAATGTGACAACAGAAAAAGAAAATGTCTGAGGCCTTTGTCGAGTAACATACATGTGATGCGATGCGACGCATTGGGTGGGATTTTGTAATTGATTCATATTTAGGTTAATTTTCACTTTGGGGTGTAATATGATTGTAACAGTATGTTATGTGCTTGACTTTGTTACCCCTACCTGGGATCTTGATAGTTTGATGACACAGCACATTGTTTTTATTCGAAGGCCTGGAGTACTTGGCATAATATATATGAAGGCTTCATTTGTTAAAAGATGAACTCTGAGCATATGACCACGTCCCAAAACTGTACAACAGTAATATCGGGTCTTGTACACATACGAGACTTGCAAGTGCAGGAGAGTAAATGGTGAATTAAAACCGTCCGAGACTCCGAATATTCTTATTGACATGCTTGCAACAGAAAAATGTTAAATTAATGTGTCGAAACAAAAAATAAAAATAAAAAATAATATATATATATATTAATATATAGAGAGAGAGAGACAAGCGTCAAAAAGATTTGAACATTTTATAAAACAAAAAGGTTATGATTAGGAGTAATAATTATTTTTCTTTAAAAAAAAATACTTTTAAAACTTATAATTATAAAATTAATATTTATATATTATTACTGTTAAAAAAAATTGACACATTATTTTATATTAGACTACAATTGAATTTATTTAATATTATTTTGTATTATTTTTATTATTATAAATTTTAAGGTATTATTATTTTTTCTTAAAAATTATAATTTTATAATAATTTATGTAATATATTAATATTAATAAAAATTGAAAATACAAAAAAAATAATTACTTTAAAAATAAAATAATTTATATAGAAATGAAATAAAAAACAACTTAATATAATGTACAATTACTTCATCTATATATATATGTATGTATTTTTTTTTTAATGAAAATATTTTCTTTTAATTGAGCAGGTTAATTAGACTCCCACTCCCACAACACCATACGTACATCAGCAAGAGATCACGTTTATGGCGGTGCGCTTAACTAGTGGCCCTCTCAGAGGATCATAACTCCAATGAATCAATTGCATTGCTAGACTTGTTTGGCGGCGATTAATGAGATAATGAAACAACCGTTAGCCCACCCATATACCAGTGCTGTTCTTTTCTCCGTTTAGCATTTCTTCCCTGTTCTTTCTCGGGTTTTTTCTGTTCCGTTGAAAAGAGCCGTTTAATCTTAAATTTGAAGTAACCAACGACAATGAATTCGATCAATCTATGTTGCTCTTTAATCGCTGTGTCCCCCTTAACGTAAGTTTCTTCAGCGGTTCCCTTGGAGGTCCATTTAGAAAGCATTACTCGATTTTATTTTTGTCCTCTATTTTCTGTTTTGTTGCTGCGAAAACGCCAGAAAATTTGAGAATTTAGTGTTATCTGAAATCTGAAACTTATTAAATTGAAGTAGAAATACGACGCAAATGCGATATTGAACTTAATATTAGGTCAAGTGCTCATTACAGTCTGAAATTTACAAAATTTTTGATAAATTTCACTGCGATGAGTTGGTTGATGGTTAAATGTTATAGTCCATGCTATAAATTTTAAGACTTTGGAACAAATTGACTGAATTGATAGATAAATTGAAAGACAAGGGACCAAAATGGTTAACACTACTCCAAATCGAACTTTTACTCATTTTTATTGAACGCTGAAAAATATTCCGCAGCTAAAGTTGTGTTTGAGAAAGCTGAAACATTATAAAGGATTTCATGAAAACTGAAAATTCTTGAATCCTTTTTTTTTTTCCGTAGCACGATGTTTGCTTTTCTTATTTGGTTTTTGTAGTGCATATCTTATGTTAGAAGACAATGGTTTCTACTGTTGGACTCTTTTACAATACATGGTTGCCAATCTAATTTTGTCTCATCCAGCTTGACTACGAGAGTGTACTTCAATCATGTTTTGAAGGCTGGTTTTAGGGCAAGGGCTACATTGATGCCTGGAGAAGGTGACCTCCTGTCTTATACCAATGGCAGTGGTACAAGCGATGTTACTGCAATAGAAATGAAATCTGATGCTCCGGCATTTGGAGCTCTTATGGCAGAAATAACTCCTCAACATGATGAGTATGATCTAGATTGTCCTACGGATGGATTTTCTTCAATAGAAGAGGCCATTGAAGATATTCGTCAAGGCAAGGTTTGTCTATCTTGGTTGATTAATTTGTCAACCTTTTTTTACTATTTATTTTGGTTGATGAGATTAGATGTTAATAACTTGGGACAACCATGCAGTTAGTAATTGTTGTAGATGATGAAGACAGAGAGAATGAGGGGGATTTGATAATGGCAGCATCATTGGTAACGCCAAAAGATATTGCATACATTGTCAAGCATGGAACTGGAATTGTTTGTGTGAGCATGAAAGAAGATGATCTAGAAAGGTTGCAACTACCATTGATGGTGACACATAAGGAGAATGAAGAAAAACTCTGTACAGCATTCACTGTGTCAGTGGTGGGTAATTTTCTCATTCTAGTGGAGCATTTTTTTGAACTAAATATTGTTTTAGGCTTTTCGTACGTAATTAAGTACATGACAAAAATATTTTATTGGTGCATAAATTGATTACTGATATCTTGTCACATATATAACCCACTGTGTTCCCTTCCTCTGAACAGAAGCATCTGTTCATTCTGACATGAAATGTACTTTTGATTCATGAGAACTTTAAAGGCATGAACCAAAACTTATTATGCAATTAGGGAGCCTGTGTTTCCTGACATTTTCCCCATGTTTTGTGAATGAGTGTCTTGGTTCCACTGAAGTGCATGGATGCTCTAGGATGGACTGGTGAGAATGAAACAGGTACAGGTAGATTTCTGTGTGGTTTGCAAGTAGCATGTATGAACATATGGTTTAATCAGAACTCTGGTTTGACAAAGTTGGGGCTTCTTACCTTATGTTTGTTATATATTCTCTATGTGCTGAAGTTTTTCTATTAAAGCGGCATAACAGTAATTCCTATAGAAATTTCATGTTTTAAGTTATACTCTATTCATCACAACCTACTTGCATTGGACTCCATAGGATGCAAAACGTGGAACAACTACAGGTGTCTCTGCTCGTGATAGATCTGCTACTATATTGGCTCTTGCATCTAGGGATTCAAAGCCTGAAGATTTTAACCGCCCTGGTCATATCTTTCCCCTGAAGTACAGAGAAGGTGGAGTTCTGAAAAGAGCCGGACATACAGAAGCTTCTGTTGATCTTGCAGTTTTGGCAGGGTTAGATCCTGTTGCAGTTTTATGTGAGATTGTGGATGATGATGGATCTATGGCTAGATTACCAAAGCTTTTCCAATTTTCTCAGGAACACAACTTGAGAATTGTATCCATTGCTGATTTAATAAGGTACCTTCAAATACTATCCTCCTTTTCCATAGGAGAATGCTATTTTTTTTGCCGAGTAAATCCTTTAGTCTTGATTTGCTTGACTATGTCTGTTCACTGTACAAAAGATTTTCATATAGTAAACTTTGGTGTATCTTTGAAAGTTAATATGGTTCTCTTACAAAATGCTGCAAGCTTGCAACTACCCTCCTTGTGTTCTTGTCGGTGTTTCAAAGAAATAGCATCTTTGAAGTCTAAAAGTACTAAGTTCCATCAGAGAGCACCTTTTTTCCGGATAATTAATAATCTCATGGGTTAACTACTTTAAGGATGGTTAATTATTATGGGCCTCTGTCCAAGAACCCTATACATGATGAAAGATATATGACAAATTGGAAAACATTAACATTTATTGCATGCTTTTGACAGGGAAATTAATTATCGTATAACTTAAAATTTTCCGTTATTTATTACTCGAGTATTCTGATGTACTTTATAAATCAAAATTATCAGATACAGGAGGAAAAGAGATAAGTTGGTGGAGCTGGCTTCTACTGCACCAATCCCCACAATGTGGGGTCCCTTTAAAGCCTACTGTTATAGGTCATTTCTTGATGGGATTGAGCATATTGCCATGGTTAAAGTAAGCTTTTCACTGGATTTAGGACACTGATCTTCAGAACTGTTTAACCTGTATTATGCTACATAAGCACCATGAAGAAGCTAAGGAAGTTTGTGCCAGTATCAGTTATGGGTAGACATGGGCATACACCCCTTAGTCTTGGTCTGAAGTTATGAGCATGCAATTGCAAGTGATGGCACATAGTGTTCACAACAGTTACACAACAAGTCGCTTGCATGATACAAGTTCTATGTTAATAGTTTTCTCATTTAATATATTTGCTTGCTTTTAGGACTTAACATTGTCCACTTTGCGGTGGTTTCTTTTTTCCCCAGATGCCTATAGGCAAAGCATTGCATACTATCATACCTTTCTTGCATGCAAACCTGTTATTATAAACTATTTAAGCAAGTCATGTTTGAAGCCATTCGATGAAATTGTGTGTGGAATCAATATGGTACAAACACAGGTATAGTGGGCAATGATGATGACATTGGATGCAGGATTAATATGTACTCCAATGTCTTAATTTGTTTGATCTTGTATTTCCTTGCTCTTAAAGATACTTTTTCTCGGCACTAGTTCAAAGTACTGAAAGTTGATGGTTGATTATGTAACTATTAACATGCTTCAATATTTTGTTTGATGTTTAGTGTCTGTGGCTTGGTTTCTGTATGAACAGGGTGAAATAAGAGATGGGCTAGATATACTTGTGAGAGTGCACTGTGAATGCCTTGCTGGTGACATATTTGGGTCAGCCAGATGCAGCTGCGGAAATCAGCTGGCGCTTGCAATGAACCAAATTGAGGCAGCTGGTAGGGGAGTCTTGGTGTATCTTCGTGGATACGAAGGTAGAGGAATTGGTTTGGACCACAAGCTACCTGTCTATAATCTGCAGGATAGTGGGCTTGAGATCGTTGAAGCCAATGAGGAACTGGCATTACCTGTTGATTCTCGTGAGTACGGCATTGGAGCGCAGGTATAACCTTTTACTGGTCAACTAAATATCAATAATTGGGTTATGTGTATATATATATATAATTTTATTTATTTATTATAATGCACTCTTAGTTCTGAGTGTGAAGCAATACCATGATATGAGAAGACGTCCATAACTTTGAAAAATCATATATAGTCAGATTTTAGCTTTGTATACTTACATCAGAGTTTTCTGCCTCTATATCTGAGATATTGAAAGCACCAAGCAAGACGAAAATTTTAAGATCGTCCTCGGATGTCTGTTTTATAGTTGTATCATAAGATAGTATATCATTAACATAGTTTATGACTCTTCCTTTGTATTGAATAGTTCTGCTTTGCTGAGATAGCTTAATCTTATGTTCGTTATCTTTTTTGCAGATATTGAGAGATCTAGGGGTCCGTACAATGAAGCTGATGACTAATAGTCCTACAAAATACACCGGACTAAAAGGCTATGGGTTGGCTATTGCCAGCAGGGTTCCATTATCCACCTCCTAAGGTAAAATAAATGGCTTCATTAGTGGAAATAGTGGTTTAAATGTAGATGGCTCTACTATAGATGTCTAGTGACATTTTGAAAGCTCAGGGTAAAACTCTCTTTTAATTTTTTTCCAGTTAGATCCCAAGGGCTGAAAAACGGTTAATGTTGTTGTTTATGGAGTCTTGAAATGTGGTCATATGGCTGCTGTTTGTGTTTTGTTGAAGATGATGACTAATTTAGGAAAGTATGTATAGGAGACATGGAAAGGAATTATTTATTTATTTTTCTTCCAGTTTTACAGTATCAGGGACTGGTCCAACATTTTTTTGCAGTCACTTGTGTTTTTTGAACTAACTACAATACGACTAGAAATTTCTGCCTTGATTGAATTTAAAGCACAAGACCAAAATGACATTACATAATTAAAAGTAACCGTATACTTTGACAAGCTGGTTTCTACATCTCAAAACAGCTTGAAGAATCCTCTTATTCTGATAACAGAGCTATGATTATATTTACAGTCGTTAAACTCATTTCATGTGTTTTCTTTACAAATATGTATGTGTTGAATCATAGATAGAGACCCAAAAAACATATTTGACATTTCAAAACAACAAAAATCTACAACCAAACACAAAGCCCACACCAGCAATGCCTAAACAAAGTGTCAAAGCAAGCATCCAACTGATACTATCTCCACCTTCATCATCATCTCTCTTTTCCATTATTGCCTTTACACCCTTTGACTTCTCACAACTAAAACAATAATGTTTTTCCTGCCGAACCCATTTTGAGTTTAACTTTGAAATTTGAAGCTCTAGGAATTTCACCCACTGACGATATCCAAAGAGTTTTCCAGCCTCCTCAAGCAAAGCATTAGAAAGACACTCTCTTTCCAAAGCCAAAGTTGCAGCCTTCTTTTCAGCTTCTCTTGCTCTTGTTTGTGACAATCTTAAGGCCTTCAAAAGTCGTAAATTATCATCCTCTTCATGATGATCACATCTATAAATATTAAATTCATGATCTTGATGATCATGATCTTCTTTACCCATGATGCTTCGAATCCTATTCATGGAAGATAGGACGGCCTTATCTGATCCTGTGAAGACCTTCAATGGCCGAGGAAGATCACAGTTTTGCATGAGATCCAATCCAATAGATTTTTGAGAAACTGTGAGACCCATCAAAGATTCATTCCCAATTACTGCCTTATAATTAAACTTTGGATTGCTTGGTGCCCAACTAGCCATTGTTAGGGCTTGATTGGTACAAGTTAAGGATGATTTTGAAAAATTTGTTTAATGGGTTCTGTCCTTTTTTCTTTTTCTTTTTCTTTCAAATTCTGGGAAAAGGGAAACTTGAAAGCAATAGTTGCGTGGAAGAAAGAGGGGTTGGTGGTGCTAGTGGAGGGTTGGGTTGGGTTAGAACTAAGAAACTGAAGCAAAGATTGAGGTAGATTTATTTTTTTTTTGGCTAATAAAAGATTGAGGTAGATTGATATGGCTTAGAGCTGGACGCAAGAACGGTGTCGTATGATTGGGTAAAGACTTAAAGACTTGGAATCTACTACTTTGCTTGCTTGATTTGCAAACATACCCAATTCAAAAATGTTAATATTACATTTCTTATGTGTCATAGGTAAAAATTATTTTAAAAATTAAAAAAATAATTTATTTTTATAAATAATATTGAAACTGTCACAACATAAAAATGATTACATATGTTATCCACCGTCTAAGAAACCATATGACAATATTAAAACTTCAAAGGAAGAGAAAACGATTCCTGGCTAGTGGGTATGTACCTAACATTAGTAAAGAATAGAAAAATAACGTATTCTTACATTTTCTATTTTTTTTTTCTTATGGGATCAATGTAGTGAGTAGAGATGAATGAATATCTGGATATTTAATCTAAAGGATCAATTATTATTTATTATTTTTGAAGATGGGTACAATTTTGAGAAATACTAGAATATAAATTTTTGTGGTTAGGATGAGACGGTTATACGTAAAATCGTACCCATCAATACTCAAAATATTTTTTTAATTTAATTTAAATATATAATCGTACCCATCAATACTCAAAATATTTTTTTAATTTAATTTAAATATATATATATATATATATATAAATTGTAACATATAAATATATTTATCTATTAAAATTATTTATTAATTAAAACACTAATATTTATTAAAAATTATGATGAATTAATTTTTTTAATTAAAAAAATCAGATATGTAGTGGTTATTTTTTTTGTATCTGTTCCCCCAGTTATACCTGTTTCTAAACTGAAGAAATTTTTGGACAGTTTAAAATACCCAATTATTTGTTCGGTTTTAAAAATGAATATAACAAAAACCATCTCTGACCGTTCCGTTCTCATATTTTCTATAATGAACACATGAAGAGAACATAGATGAATATTATGTCGTATACTATCAAAATAAAAAAAATTAATATATTTTTCTTCATCCAACTATGAGTAGAACAAAACAAAGAGATATCAAATACATGATAATCAAATCAAGAGGTATTTATCTATTAAATGTCAATTAAGATGAAAAAGCAAGTAAGCCCCTAAGAAATGTAAGATCTTAATGAGGAGAGACAATACGGATTATTATAATTTTTTCTTTCTAAGTTTGCATCTATTGAGATAGAATTTATATCCTCTAATAGTATTAGAGAATGATTGGATCTTACAAACAAGTGAAGAGAGAGAGAAAAAAAGTAATTACTTTAATTTGTTTGCCAAATTATAATTTTTTTTTTTTGACAATTATTTAGAAAGCTTATTATCTTGCTAGAATAAAATAAAAGGAAAATATAATTAGGTTTTCTTTTACTTTCACTTGTATAACATCTTATTTTCTTATATAGTAAGATTTGATTTAAAAATAGAGAGACTTTTAACTGTTACAGTTATGAATTGAATATTATTTGTAATATTTAGGGATTAATTGAGAATAAGAAGAAGAATTACACTCTAAACAACTTGTGTAATGAGACTTAAAATTAAAGAGACTTTTGACTTTTGGTTGTTATTGTTATAAATTAAATATTAATTGCTAATACTTAAAAATTAATTAAGAATAAGTAGAGGAATTACAATTATCATTACTATTTGAAAGCATCATATTTACTTTATATGATGAATTATTGTTAAAGTTCATGATTTTTTTTTTTTTTAGAAGTCTTAATTAAGGATATGAGTTCAAATAACGGCAAGTTTGTGAATTATAAAAAAAATTGAGATAAATTGGTCATTTGCTTTTTAAAAACTCACCTCCCATTTTTTAAAATAATAAATAATAGATAGGTAGATATAGATTATTTTAATATGTTTATTAAGACTTGGGGATAATATGGGGAATTTATGACATCCAATGCTTCAATGTTTTTTTTTTTTTAAATGCTAAAAAGGGACCTTAAAGTTTTTTTTTTTTTTTTTTTTTTTATTAATAAGAAAAAATTTATGTTTACACTCAGAGAATCTGAATTTGAATTCTTAAGGAAAGATTTAAAGCCAAAATAAAGTGTTTTGAAAAAAATAATAATAAAAAGAAGCCAAAATAAAGAGTAAAAAGTGTTAAATTTTAAAAAAATTTGAAATTAAAAAAATTTAAATATATTTTTCTCATAAAATATGATAACTTTTCGATACATCTATTTTATTGAGAAAAATTTTCATCCATAGAGACCCAACCCAGTAATTAAGATACGCGGAAACGACCATTGACTTCAACTGAACTGTAAACAATACAAACAAAAGAATTGAAGCTTTGACAAATCCAGTAAATGCGTCAAGTCTTTCCATAAAAGCCAAAATGTCCCCTGCATTGCAACTTGCAAATAGCTCTGTGGAAAATTCAACCAAAATTTCATTTTCTTCCCCAAACTTTGCTCCAAAGACTCACTCTTCAAATCACCGTCAATTTAAACACTGTCTATGGTGAAGAAAATCCCTCAAATTTAATTAAATGGTTCAATTCTTCTCTCCTTTTATCATATACGAAGTGTGACTTAAATCCCCTGTTTTTACTCTCCTCTGTTTCTTGCTCTGTTTTTTTCAATGGAGTCTCATCATAGAAAACTCAATATTCCTAAACTCCATTTTTCTGATAACAACATTACCTGCGTTAAAAAAAAGTACTACACATTTGGAGTGGAATTCTGTATAACTCCATGTAAGACTCCTAGTTGCAATTTTCCACCACCACCATTTCCATTTATGGTTCCTCCTTTACAACCACAGCTTCCAAAACAATCTCCTTTAAACGAGAACCATATTCTTGAAAAAATTGCAATTATCACAGGTTCGGTGGGTTGTGTTTTTCTTTTTTTGATTTTCATGGTTTTGAAATACTACAATTCTAAGAGGAACAATCAAATGATTAGAAATTCAAGTAATCAGTTTGATACCCCACAAGAGTTTATTGATGAAGAACATGGATTTGGATCTGGTAATTCCTTTCATTCCATTGTCATCCAAGGTCTCTCACAACCTGTAATTGACTCCATCACAGTTTGGAAGTATAAAAAAGATGAAGGGTTAATAGATGGAACAGAGTGTTCAGTTTGCTTAGTTGACTTTCAAGAAGACGAGAGACTTCGGCTTTTGCCTAAATGTAACCATGCTTTTCATATTTCTTGTATTGATATTTGGTTGAGTTCACACAAAAATTGCCCACTCTGTCGAGCACCAATTGTATGTGAAAATGCCAACGTTGCTCAGCTTAATTTGAATTCTTCTTCTGTTCAGAGGCAAGAAGAGAATCAATTAGAGAATGTTGTGAATAATGGTGAGGCTATTAGCCATCAGGTAGAAGAAGAGAGAAGAAACTCTGAAAATTCAATGAAGGGTTTGTGTAATTCTTCTCCAATTTTAAGAATTTTGACTGACAATGAAGTAATTAGAGGAAAAGAAATACAACCAATAATGAGGTCAGTTTCATTAGACTCATCTTCTGCCTTAATGATATATCATGCTTTGGGTGATTTTATTCCTGATCAGGGAAACTCAAAATCGTTTGCGAAAAAATTTCATTTGGGAATTGTTTCAAAGCAAGGAAGAAAAAATCTAATTGTTTCAAAGCAAGGAAGAAAAAATCTAAGCTTATACAAAGTAATGAAAAGTTCTCCAATGGGAAATACATTACACAAGAGGTCTATTTCAATGAAAAGGTCTTGCTCATCAAGCAGAAAAAATTTATCATCCAAATTACTCAGCAGGAGCCTCAGTTCAATCCTGTCATGAACGAGTGGCTATTACCAAAATATTCCAGCTTTGGTTTGTTTTAGCGCAGTCAGTGCCATAAAGAAAAAGTAAGATAATATAGTGCCTTGCATAGGTTGAAATACATATTTGTTTTTTAATTTTGGGCCAAAATGTATGGACTGCTTTATTTTTGAGTCTAAGGACTGAATGAAGCAACTTTTTTACTTTGTATGGCTGTTTTTGATGCACCAAATTCAACATATATATTTCTTTAAAATGAAACAGAACATTCAGATCAAATGATATGTTTTTTCTTCCTGATCATGTTTAAAGCATCATTAGTTAGAACCTCGTTTCGAGCAATATATTTTACCTGTAGTTATGGTTGTTTCTATAGTACCAGTTGCTGCATATTATTCTTTAATTTTAGTCATTCCTTACGATGTTAAGTATGCGTATGTGATCATATATTAAAAAAAAAAAAAAATTGGTTTCACATACATTGAGAGCATTTTCTATTTCACTTAAAAAGGAAAAATGTTTATAACTCGTAAGAGACTTCAGAGGATTGCATCCTAACGTGCACCAAAAGATGAAGGTTAATTTGGATGGCATCGGTAGTGCACATCACTATAATTTTGCATAAGGAGTGTTGAATGATAGCACAGCTTTGTGTTGATGCATAATCCATACTCGGTACATCTCATTTTGGGGATAATTTACGATTCGTGGTATCATATTAGCAACTCACATAGCTCTTGAGTAGCTCGAAAGCTCATTTAACAAAATATATTTGTCTTAAAACAATTACTAACACATTTAAAAGCTAACATTTTTTTTATTTTACAAAAAATAATATATATATATATAAGGGCTTTTACGGCCCGATTTGGTCCGATTTGTAGTAAAAAAAATTAATCAAATCGGACCGGACTATTTAACTAATAAAAATATTGTAACCGGTTCAATTCGTTTTGGTTAACGGTTTTGAATGATTTTTAAAACTTTCTTTTTCTTAAACTGTAAGAAAATTTATAAATTATGAAACCACGCTCTCATAATAAATAATAATGACCTAACAACTCCACCTTCTATGCAAGATGTACTAGTTCTAATATTTAACATTGATAGTCCGGTAATAAAAATTAACTGACATAAAATTCTTATAAAAAGATGCAAGTATATGAAACAAAAAACAAAAAATCATAGCTTGGTAGAAACTTCAAGAAACACGTCCATACGTTAGTTCCAAAGAAATAAAGTCCAATCATGTTAGAAATAATATGCTCCATGTCTTTATGACTGAATGCAGAGGTTATCAAAGTATGAAGCCGTCCACTCCTAACATTGTCAACTGATATCTGCCAAGACAACAACAACAAATTAGAAAATATGGAACTCTACATGAAAAATAAAATAATATATCTGTGTTCCTTTCGCCATACATCAAGGGTTATACGTTATATATAAGTAGACTAACATAACCAGTGTCTAAAACAAATACGAAATCTGACCCAAAAAAAATATATTAGCATATAGTTTGTATTTTAGGGAATAGGACTTACAGTAAAATTTGTAGTTTAAACTTTATATTTCTTCTTAGGAGAACAGGGAAAGAAAAGACAACAATTTTGTTTAGATTAGGAGATAGGAAGTTAGGAAACAAACAAAGAAGAATTCTTTAAGTTTTACTCTTTCAAATAATTTTGTTTTTTATAATATATATAATAATATAATATATATTTTTTAAAATTTAAAATTTTATTTATAACGGTTCGGTCCGACTGGTTAAAATTTTTACAAAATCGGACCGAGTCGTTCCACCAACAGTTTGAGTTATTTTTAATCGAACTGGACCATATGTTTTATAAAAATGTCCAATTCAATTCAATCCAGTCCGATTTTTCGGTTTTGTCTAATTTTTAGACACCCCTATATATATATATATATATATATATATATATATATATATAGTTCTTAAAAAAAATATAAATAAATGTTTTTTATTTTATTTTATCTTTAAAAAATATAAATGAATCTCCTCGTAAGTTAATCATAATAATTCTTTTAAAAGTAATTTGAGTTGAAATCAACTCTAAATGACCTGAATTAAACTACAATTCAATTAAATTGAGCTGCATATAAAGTGGGTCAACTCAGCTCATTTTTTATCCCCACCTATACAATAGCTGGGGAGGTTCGATTACAATCATTGAACAATGCAAATAGCCTTTGTTCACCATAAATTTATGCTATTCTTTTTAGACTATTCGATACTTGGACCTGGGTGATTCGAACCCTTCGCGTTAGGAAGAGATCTAAACCACAATTAGAAAAGACTCGTAATTGTATGCTATAAAGTGCCCATGTGGAGATATGACCTATATACATTGAAAGACAATGACAACATCAAGGCTACATGTACAAGTTATCTACCAATACAAATTCTTTTTGCCTAACACTACCTAGTGCTAACTCGCCTCACGTCAAAATTTCACCCTGGTTTCTATAGCCATTTTTTGTAAACCAAAATGTAAAGTCTCTTGACTACTTGACCAACTGTAAAATACCCTATAAATAGCACCATCAAAAATCCAAAGTAGGACAACGGCAATCCAATGAATCCCATGACATTCCCAACTGGTGTGAATGGGATTGCGATTCCAATGGTTGATATCAAAACAGTAGAACAAATCACAGGCCATGAGGCAAACTCTTGAAAGAAGGGTATTTTCTCAGTCCGGATCAAATGATAGATTAAAGTCTGCATGAGAAGTCCTTCAATGAACCAAGCAGAATGGAAGAATTTCATATCCCCTAAGCTGTAAGCCTTGTAATATAACCATAGGAATAAAAGGGCAGCTCCATCACATAGCGTACACACAGGTCCATTCCACAAGATAAACATTGGTAAACCTTTCTCAGACCATCTCTGTGGGACTTTCACATAATCTTCTTCCATTTTGTCCCATGGGATTGCAATCTGCCCAACACTGTACAAGAAATTCTGTGTAAGTAGTTGCCTGGGGGTCAATGGCTCATATTTGAGGAATAAGGATGCTATCAGGAGTGATAGAACACTTCCTATATTGGCAATAACTGACATTTTTATGTACTTCATGGTGTTCCCAAAGGTTAATCGGCCGTGCTCAACTCCAGCTATTAGCACATTCAAATCTTTCTCCAGCAAGATGATATCAGCAAAATCTTTTGCAACTGATGCTCCAGAGTCAACTGATATACCTACATTCGCTGCATCTAAAGCAAGAGAGTCATTCACTCCATCTCCCAAAAACCCAACAACATGGTTGCCTACTGTCTGTAAAGATTGCACTACTCGGAGTTTCTGTGTGGGAGTGAGCCGAGCTAGAACTGTTGCCCTTTTGACTGTCTCGTGAAATGAATCCTGAGGGAGTAGCTCAAGTTCTGGTCCTGTAACAACGTGGGTAGTTCTGATGCCAACTTCCTTGCAAACCTTTATGGCCAGGGACAGAGAATCACCAGTTAATACCTTTGCTTTAACTCCTTTCTCAGCCAAACGCCACAAAGCTTGCTTTGCAGAGTCTTTGGGTGGATCAAAGAATGTTATAAGGCCAAGAAACACCATGTTTGATTCAAAAGTGGGTGTGCTGTCATTCTTTGTTTTCTGTAGCATTAAATAGTATATTCTTAGAAATATTAGGCAATAGGTGACTTATTCTGCATTAACTGACATTCCCAAGTTCCTTTTGATAATTTTTTTTAAGATCAAATTGTAATTGGAGCGGTTGGGGCTTGTGGCTTAGAATGAAAGAGGTTCCCTCCATACAACTAGATAACCACCTTTGAAAAATAAAAAACCAAATAAATCCATGATATATGATTTTTGTGGAGTAACTCTTGCATATATGAAGAAACATACAAATACAACGTGATAGGCCTTGGTTGTTGGCATTTGGCGTTATGCTTCATTTTCATAAATTATAGGGTTAACTGTCCTATTAGTCTCTAACCTTTACTCAATAATAGACTTTGGTCATCAACCTTTTTTATACAAAATGGACCCTAATCTTTGAGAATTTCATATTTTTAGTCCAATTTCATACAAAATGGACTAAAATTGTGAGATTCTAAAAGATTAGGAGCCATTTTATATAGAAAAAAAAAAGGTTGAGTATCAAAGTTTATTTTCAATAAATGTTAGGGCCCAACAGAATAGTTAATCCTAAATTATAAGTTATTAAGCATGTTTAACCTATTCTATTTATATAGTGGCAAAAAAAAAAACATATTCTACCTAAGAGAAAATAAGGAGTTCAAGTGAAAAAAAGAAGAAAATAATACACAAAGCAAATTGGCAGACCATTATTTTCTAGGAACAACAGATTATAAAACCAAGTACTCAGAACCAGTGAAGATAATTTGCATCTACTCTACATGCAACTCATGGTAAGAAAAGGACAGAAAGAAAGAATTTTATACATACTGTTTTCAGCCTCTTTGTTGCAACTCCTATGACTCTTAATCCTTCATTGCTTATTTCTTCACCTATAATTGAAATTCTTTGATAGTCTTCTGAAGAGAAAGGAGAAATCTGACCGCTGTCAACATGATCAATAAAAGAACAAACTTTTATTACTTCTTCCAATGCTCCTTTAGTTACCATATATCGTTCCAGATATTGGTGGTTTCTGTCTTCTGTTTCCATTTCCAAGATAACAGATACTCTTCTCCTTATGAAATCAAAAGGTATCTCATCCAGCTTCCTCCACTTGGATGGCTGGAACCTGTATCCATTTGTATATACGAATGCCAAAATTGCATCGTCCAAGGGATACTTTTGATCAGTCTTGTAATAGGAATTAAGGAAGGCAAATCGTAATACCTTTTCTCTGGCTAAACCCCAACTGTCAAGGTGATTAACCATGATAGCTATGTTCATAGTAAGTGTACCTGTTTTGTCAATGCATAGGATATCCCTGGAAAACAAAGAAGAAATGACTGGATAAGCAAAAAAATTTCTTACAGTTGAAAATGAAATCGTTAGCAAATAATAAAGTTCTTGACAAAAGAATATGAAAGCGACCCAAAAAATTGATGCAAAATTGTGTAAAATATAATTAATTAATAGCCATGAAAAGGAGCAAGCACTTCAGAGAAACACCCTCTCAATTGTCTTACACAAGTAAGAATTAAGGTCTAGGTAGTTTATAATTTATAGCATATGCTAACTTTATTACAATAAGAGGAAAGTATATACATACATAGATCCCATGTCTCGTATAGCAGTTAAGCTCTTTACAATGCACCTATCTTTGGCCATTGCAAGTGCTCCTTTCGCTAGACTTGTGTTAACAATAAGGGGAAGCATTTGAGGAGTGAGTGCACTTGCAACCGAAATCCCAAAAATAATGCTTTCAGAAAGAAAATTAGATGTAATATAATCCGTCACAATCAAGATGGTGACAACAACTAACATAACAGCAATCAGCACATAAGATATACGGTGAACACCATTTTCGAAGTCATCAGGTGGTTTCTTCTTGCCTATGGTGGAGAACATGGTACTCATGTAAGTTTTAGACCCAGTAGAAACTACTAGACCGGTCCCACTACCTGATACTACATTTGTTCCCTGAAATACAAAATTAGAACCCATATATTTATTAGTAATTTATAAACAGTACACAATGAATGAATGTATTGAAAGCCAAAAGAGCATTGCAAAGATGACAGGACTATGAAAGATTAAATCAGATATGGAAAGGCAGCTCAGCAACAATAAGTGGCGTAACTATTACACAAAAAATCTAAAACAATAGGAAGTAATAATTATAAACATTAGGTTTTTTTTTGTATTGGCTATTGATTAGTTCTTCCATCATGGTAATAACTGAAGAGAATCCGACAAGTTCACTGTTTTATATGTAAGGGACTGAGAACAAGTATGCCAATCTTCGTTCCAGCAGTACATAGAGATATGGTAATTATAATCATAAACTGATTTTTGTTTCGATTCTGTATTTGGTATTATTAAAATGTTATGAACACCTCCTTCTTGTTCAAAGTACAGAGTCAAGGCAAAAGAGTTCAATATGGAATATACATTATACGAAAATGATACACAAGATTTATTACTTTCTCGGGTCACTCTTCTTACAGGTTATACTTTTGGACAGAATCTTTGGATCACTGCATCTAATATTATATATTATGGTTCTTTCATTCTTTGAAAGGATAACATTGAACAATGCTGATGTAATCTTCTTCTAGCCTGAAGGCCTAGTTTGCTTTCTCCTGAAATGGGTATGCTGGAACATCTCAAAACAGAAGAATGACATGAGTTATGACCTACCATAAAGCCGATATTCTTCAAATCTAGCAACGGAGTGCTAAGATCTTCTCTGATATCAGCTGTTTTCTCAGCTGTCCAAGACTCCCCTGTTAATGAGGACTGGCTGTTCAAGAATCAGTATGTGATAATGTGAATCAAAATTACTGTAGGGAGGAAGGGAAAACAACAATTCAGACTTATAGAATAGAGAAAATTTGCAGACAGTAGTGTACCTTACAACGAGGTGTTTTGAAGTTAACAATCTCACATCACCCGGAAAAAGGTCTCCAGGTTCAAAGATGACAATATCACCAGGGACAATATCTCTTTGATCAACTTGAACAACTAATTCCGTCTGGACGATCCTGCCTGCACACCTTTGAACTTTAACCGGGCATCTTACAAATTCTGAAAGCTTCGTGGCTGCTTTTGAACTGCTATATTCCTAAAGTGAGCATTGAAATAAGATCTTTTAAGCAAAGATCTTTCCATCTGAACCCCAATGGATGAAACAATAAAGCAGAAAATACCTGGTAGAATCTGAGGGTGACACTTATGAAAACCAATACAAGCATAATACATCCATTTGGGTTATCACTGGTTATGTATGACAGTGCAGACAAGACAATCAAAATGATATTAAAGGGATGAAAAAAAGCAGTCCATAGAAGATTCCACCAGTTAGGAAATGTATAATCAAGAGGAACATTTGGACCAGTTTCTTTCAGTCTCCTATCAGCTTCAGCAAAGCTTAGTCCTGCATAAAACATAGTTAAGACTTTAACACATAATCTCGTCAAGAAAAAGATAAACTAAAGCAGTAAAAGATTTAGCACAAAGTGCCATTAAACTATCCTGACAAATCAAAATGAAGAAAATTAAGCTACTCGTACAGAAAATGGGCTATGAGCCTAGGATATTGTATCTTATTCTCGCTGATTTTTCATGCATATAGAGAGAAATTTTCTTTATGATGTTTGCTTATTTTGTTCCTCACTAAACGTACATGTAAATTTAAAGAGTTGTTCATATATGATTTAATTAGCAAGAATAAAAAAAAAAATTCCCAGCACTTAAGCATTTTATCAAACACTTAGAGTTGGACTTTAAGCACTTGGTATTTAAAAATAATATTTAACTGATAAATGTAGAAAGAATCGTTTCAAAATGCACTAACCCCTTTCAGTGGATCGAACATACTCAAAAGCCATATCCTTCTCAGTCTGAGCCAAGGCATATAACCAAGAATATACCTTTTCTTCTGCTTCTGTTCTCGAACCACCATCAATTTTATCTGCACATTTCAAAATCAAGTAAGAAAACAACCCATTGAATATATATATATATATATATATATATATATATAATAAAAACTTATAATTCGGAGAAGCATAAAGAAAAATAGAAAAAGTTAGTCAAAAACTGAAGTGGGGAAGATCGTACTTCCAGATATAGGCCTGCGAAAGAAGCCAAAAACTGAACTGAGGAACCCATGTTCATGGTTTTCGGATTTATGGACAAGGTTCTCTCGAATTGGATTGGAATATGGAAGATTGGTGTGATTATTTGGGTTGAAAATTGTTGAGATTTTGAGCCTTCCCATTGGTGCAAAAGAAAATGTAATGCTAGGTCTTGAAAAGAAAAACAGGTAAATGAAGTCATTATATATGACCCAAAAGAAATGGGAAAGAGAAGTGAGCAATTCGTGTTTGTTTGGGGAGGTTTGAAGAGAAGGTAGAGAGAAAATATTTTTTAAGAGACTTTTGTGGTTCGCTGTGCTGTTTCGCTTTCTCAGCCTGCTTCTCACTTCGTTTTTTTTTTTTTTTTTTTTTCCGTCAAACGAGATGTCTCATTTCATCTACCAGACCTTCTGAACGACAGTTAGGTTGCTTTTGTTGATTATTTTATTTTTAATTGCCACCATGATCAAAATATCGTGTGAAAATATGAAAACTTTACATTAGAAAAAATTTATATGTATGAAAACTTTAGTTTTACATTATATGGAAGATATTATTAATATTAAAAAAAATTCACAAAAACCATTGTTCAATTTGAAATGTTTTTATAAAATTTTGATAAATATTAAAATAAATAATAATACATTAATTAAGTCAATTTTATTATTTAAATAATATATTTTGGGTACATATCACGTACATAATTTATATATAATATATAATAAAATATAAGTAAAATTTGTATTTAATAAGTATAAATGTAATATATAATACAATTGGAATGAGGAGTAGATAATAAAAAAAATGAGGGAATGAAATATATAAATAGATAATAAAAAAATAAAAAGGAGGGAATGAAATATATAAAATTATAAAACAAACACATATAAATATTTAATCATTCTCACTTTAATTAGATTTTATATATTTATTTATTTGCTCAAATAT
Organism: Elaeagnus macrophylla; assembly: GCA_029378325.1. Lineage (NCBI taxonomy): Eukaryota > Viridiplantae > Streptophyta > Magnoliopsida > Rosales > Elaeagnaceae > Elaeagnus > Elaeagnus macrophylla. Next base: position 11,742,443 of record CM055653.1, read on the forward strand.
TTTTTTTACTACATTATTTGTTAAATATTATTACAATATAAATTTTTATAAAATATAAAATTATTATTCAAATATTAACTTGAATATATTATAAATAATAATACCCATTTAAAAAAATTATAAATTTTCACCTATGTTATTGATATTATCAATATTTTTCATATATTTCACACTATTTAAGAAATAAAACATCTAAATCATAATCAATATTACCTATATTTTTTGAAGAAAAAAATGACTTATATTCTATTGGATATAAAATAATTCACCCCACGTGTCACAATATTATTGATCGTATTTAATATGTTAGATTAAGTCTATCTCTATGAGTAAGAATCTTTTATTTACGCATAACATAATTATAATTATCTTTAAAATTTTAATAATTTTTTTCTGAATTAATTAATCATAATTAGTTAGATAGAAATAATTATTATAGTTTCAAAAAAATATGGTTAACTAAAACTTAATGTAAATTGTATTTTTTACGATATATTTTTAATATTAAACACATAACAACTTAAATAATTAAATTGAATTTTTTTTCTTATATATATGTTTTTATTTTACTTAAAAATAAATGCTAAATATCTAAAAACAAACTAAATATAATGTTAATATTTTAAATAACTCAATAAAATAAGTATTATATTAATTTTTTAAAATTATGTATATTTTTAAATAAATATTATAAAATAAAAATCATAATTAAATTATCAAAAAAAAATACTACCGGATCATAATTAACTAGTAACAATACACGTAATTTGCACACAATAATATATGTATACGTTAATTAGGTGATAATTTAAACAAAAAAATGAATGTAATCAATAAATTCAATTATTAAACTTTTTTTTTTAAAACATATTCGTTGTTTATATTTAATAATACAATAATTTTTGTTGGTAAAAAAATATTGTATGAATTTTTTTAAAATATATGAAATGATTTTTACTATATAAAGAGCAAACTCGCTCTTCATGATTTAAGTACAAAGAATAAATTTGATTTTTCTTGCTTATGTCTGGCTAGTAAGTAAAAAAAAAATCTTGTATATTTAATAAAAGGAGGATAAATTTATTATAAAAAATAAAAAAAATAAAAAAAAAATAGTGAGACTATTTCAAGCGACTTTATCTTGAGAAATTATTGACATATAATAATTTTGTTTGGTGCTAATAAATGAATAGCCTTTTTACATGAAAATATAACTATTTCTTGCAACTTGTTAAATTTTTTATAAAATTTAATTAATTTGTAAGTATAAATTACTCTCAAAAATTAAATTAGTAGTAAAAAATTACGAAAAATGTCATGAAGTAATTATCTTTATATGTCGACTTCAATGACTACTTGTGTGCTTTTCTAATTTGAATAAAACGAAAAAAGAACTCAAAATTAATGTAAAAATAATACAATTAATTAAATAAAATTTGAATACAATGAATTGATTTGATAATAAGAGAAAATAAATATTCATTTATATGCATTTTTTAATTAAAATTTATCTCAATTAATTAAATTATTTTGAAAGTATAATCGTAATAAATTATGTAACAATATGTCAAAATTTTAAAGTTTAAAGTGTATAATGAAAACTATATAATATAATTGTATTTTTATTTTCGAAGTTTAGACTCTAATATTTAAAATAACGTTAAAATAAGCAATAATAAAAATTAATTATTTAAAATTTTAAAAATAAAGAGATTTCACATAAATAACATATTTAATTAAGATAAGCATATAAGAAAATAGTTGTAATATTATTTTTTAAAACAATTAACTAATAGTATATTTTAGAATTTTAAAAATACTTATTTTGATAATTGTTAAATATTTTACTTTCATACATATGGAACACTTTTAACATAAAAGATAAATTATTTTAATTAAATTATATTCTATAATAAAACTAATAGAAAAAACAATTAAACTTACATTTTAGATAATTTTTATACAATATAAGTTATAGTTGTTAAATCAAATACGCATACAAATAATACAAAGGAAAATAAAAAGGAAAAATGATAAAAACAAACCATATAATAATAAAAAGTGAAACTAAAAGTAAATAATATATTGAAAAATGAGATAAAAACTAATAATAATTGGTTGCATTATTTGATCTTAATGCAATGAACATGAAAACTTTTTTTTTTTAAATAATGATCAATGCCATTAGAAATAATTGAAATTTTTTTGTTTATATTTTTTTTATAGTCAAAATACTATTTAATGACATTAATTATCATTAAACAAAATTATAATTATTAATATCAATAAATTTAAAATTAAAAAAAACTATAATATAAACAAAATGTATATGTATAACATTAAATTTGTAACGGCAGTTATTAAATCTATTTACTTAGCATTTTTTTTATTAATAACATTGAATACATTTTATTCATTAACAAATAAAATTATAATTATTTTTTAATTTAAATTAATGAAATAAAAAAATTGTCTAAACATGCCGTTATTATGCATTTTCATTTTATTTATATTTTTTTTGATTATTTTTTCCTAAAATATTTACTAATTTCATTATTATTATCTCTAACAACAACGTAAATTAGGTATATAAAAAAATAGCTAAATAGATTGAAAAATCAGTAAAATAAATATAGCATTTATTCTATGAATTTATCTTTATATATTTTACGTTTAAAATAATTTTAGACAAAAATATCATTATATATTTAAATTAATGACAATATATTATTTTTAATATTTTGAATTTTGAAGGAAAGAAAAGAAAAAAAGTTAAGCTAAATACCTTAACTAAAAAAACTTCTATAACGCTAAGAAGTTTATTTTCTTAATAAATTTTATGGTTTTTTTTAATAAGTATTACAATATTAACCTTTTTTAAAACATATTTAACTTTAATATTCTTTGTTAATTAGTATATTGAAGTAAAAATTAATATAATTAAAAATAATTAAATGACATTAGAATTATTTATTAAAATAAAAATAACCACCATAATAAATACATTAATAATAATTAAAAAATCATATTAAATTTGAATTTATTAAGATTTGTTAAGAGAAAATGAACTATTCAATACTGGTATTAAAAAGTTTCATCATAAAAACAAACATTTTCTTTCTTCGTGTTCATTTAATTAATAATATTAAAAAAATTGAATCAATCATAAAATAACATGTCACATTTAAAATTTTAAAAGATGTAATTGTTTTATAACTAAAAGTGAGAATATTTACTATTTTTATTATCAAAAATGCAAAGTCGCTTATTTATAGTAGAAATTGATAATTATTCCCCAAAATCGTTGTAGGATGATTATAGTTATTAATATAGTCGTCCGGTGTTCATTCCTGCAGTCTCGTCGGAGTTTCACTACTGATGTATTAAAATGTCATAGCTTTGTTAATACAAAAAAGCATTAATTCAGACCTCATTAATGTATATATGTGTGTAGGTGTGTTTTTATATAATTTTTATTACAAAAAGATTGTAAACGTATCATAATTTTTTAAAAACAAAAGTTATTAAATCATACCTATAATGCTGCTGAATAAAATATATGATAAATATATGAGCAAAATTAAATAAAAATATGGTTGGTATTTTGATAAAACGAAAACTTTTATTTATGTATTTGATTAGGCATACTTTTTTCACATTTTTTAAGAAAATTAATGTGTAAAAAGAAAAAAAAAAATTATACATATCACCTAAAGAATGATACAAATAAAATTAAGAATATAATTAAAAATATTACTAGCACTCTTTATATCACATAATATGATAATATGATGCATCAAAAGTATTACATGTAATTTCAATCCTTAATACTATTTTTTGAAAGTTTTTTCTTATAAATAAAATACTACATACTAATATACTCATTTTATATTTGATAAAATTTAAAACATTTTTTTAATAAGGGGTCAACATGATTACGTTATTTACAAAAATGAATAGTTTTGTAATATTATTATTAGATTAGGTTAAATTAATCTTATAATTTAACCAAAAATTAAAGAAGTCCTATTTATAATTTTTTTGAAAGAAAAATATGGTGTTTGATTTTTGTTAAATAATTTTTTATAAAATAAATTTTCGTACAAAAATTGCATAATAAATTACAATATCATAAAATAAAATAAAATAAAATAAAAAGTCATCTGGTCAATTATTTCAACTCATATGCATAAGAGTTATTTAAGTTACACATTAAATTTTTAAAAAGTAAATTATATAGTTTACTCCAATTAATTGTTGTGAATATCATAAACTCCAATAGTATGCTCCAATAATTTTGTTGATTTAATAACTTGAAATTACTAAAATTTCCTTAGTAAAATGGAATAGTGATGAGAAAATAACTACTTTTTATATTTCTAACACTTAAATGCAGCAATATTACATTAATTATATTAAATTATTTTTTTGCATTAAATTATAGAACATAATTATCTAAACTCAATAATTATAACATTAAAATACACATTTTATAATAATTCTATGATTTATCCAACTCTTATACACTTTTTTAATGTTTACTTAATATATATACGACTATAAAATAATGTGTAGTTTTTCAAGGTTTAGATAACGGTATTAAAGTCTCATTTTAATTATATTCTTTTAAATGATAATATTGTTATAATTTAATTTTTTTTTCTACAATAATAATTTATTAATAATTATTATATTTAATAATAATATCATTAAGATGTAAAAATAAAAACAATGAAATGAACATTTAAAATATTTTTATTATAACAATAATAAAAATATTTGTGACAATATTATTATTATTATTTTTTTATTATGGTTATGATTATCATTATTTTTATTAAAATGTTATATAATATGATTTTTGGAGTAATTTTTTATATTATTACCATCATTAATTTGCTTATTTGATAACTTAAATTAAGAAGTAATGTATAATATTATTCTTTTTGTTTGACTATTATTTTTCGTTTATAAATGATTCAGTTATTTAATTAATTTTATTTTTAACTCATTTTAGTAAAAAAAAAATATATTTATTACATTATAAAAAATAAAATTTTATACATAAAAAAATTATATTATTTTACAGACCACCGTAAAGAACTAGGGAAGATAAAAAAGGATCAATTGCAAAAAAAAAAAAAAAAACACTACTTCCTACTGGGAGCGGAATTAAATGGCCTCTCACCCAAAACGGATTAGTTAAGAAAACTCATGTTTCAATTAGTTTAGAATTCAGGCCTATTTTAATGAAATTCCAGTTCCAAAAAATAATTGATTTAGGTGAATCATATAGGAGTAGCAATACAAACTCAGAGCAATTCGAAATTAAACTCTCCAACCTCCAATATAATGTTCCTCATGAGAAATATTCATGAGAAAACAAACTAATTAATGCTCTTGAGCTGCCTCTGCACAGTTCAATACAAGCCTATTGGCTTTGTCTGCCTGAAAGTCATTCAAAAAACAGAGGAAACAACATTATCAAATCAGTGTAATAAAAATATAAATATATGATCTGTAACTTCATAGAAACATCTACTACCTCTTTTGTCCCAGTCGCATCTAATTGTGATGATGGCTAATATCAAGGTTTGGATTGCTGTTCCTCCAAATATCATGCCAGCCCATATTCCCTAATTTTGTCACATTTTTTGCTACGCATGTCACTAACACTTGCAAAAACCTCTTAGACTTTGGATAAATATTTTAATAATAATTAATTAATAATTTTTTTTTTCATATTTTTAATATATTTTTATTTCTTTCTATTATAAATAAATAATACATGAAATATATATATATATATATATATATAACCTGTGAAGACCACACATAAGGGTTATAATTTCTGACACGAACCGAACACGACACAATACGAAGTTTTTTTAATAAGAATTGATCAATAATTTTTTCATGTTTTTAAAGATTTTGTTATTTCTTACTATTATAAATAGACAACACGAAAAAAAGTTGAGTAAATTTTTTTGATATGTCAACTGATACGAAAATTCGACAATAATAACACAAACAAAATCCGATACCGACACGAATAACACGAGACGAACACGACTAATACAACACGATTGTCACCCCTAACCACACAAACATAATTAATATAACAAGATTGTCACCTTAAAATGTGAGAAACAAATTCTTTCTACACAATTAAACAAATTAATAAAAATTATAAATCCTTTTCTCAGTTGCTTATTTATAAGAATTATTATTCTTAATTGACCAATAAATAACACAATGGTTATAAAAATGATTCAATCACAACATAAACACAAAAATATATATGACGAGTCAATATAAAAATAATAAAAATAAAAGTTAATAATTCATACCATGACACCTAGGTTGAAACCATAACCCATCAAAAACCCAAGAGGAACTCCAATAAGATAATAGCAACCCAAGTTTATGTATGCTACATATGATTGCCACCCTGATCCCACAGCCACTCCTGTTGAGTAAAAAATAATAATTAATTTATATTAAAGGTCTGAATTTATTAAAATAATTGAAATTGAATTTGATTGGTTTGTAAGAAAAGATTAGCATACCCGAGAGGACAGGTTGGACACTATTGAGTAGAATGGTAAAGGCCAAGAGGAGGGAGAGTTGGTTTACAGCTTCAAGAACATTTTTACTTGAAGAAAATATCAAAGCTATCTCATTGTGGAATATCATAATCAACAGCCAAAATAATAAACCAATTAATATCGATGTTATCACTGACACTATAGTGGAAAACTTTGCCCCTCTTCCATTTCCACCTCCGAGTTCATTTGCAACCCTCACCCTACAAATTTGCAAATATTTTATCAAATAAAATTACATCCATACCACATATTTCTTTTACACAAAGACTCACACCTCTAACATTATGCCACATGTTTGTATTATTTTAAAAAATATACAAAATACTTTTGACACGTGACATAACTTAAATAGTATGAGTGCATTAAATTTTTTGTATGAATCATATGTGATGTGTCATAAAAGAATATTATTAGTAGATACATTAAAATAAAGCTATAAATTTTATGTATCTACCTAAAATAATAAATAAAGAAATTTTTCGCTTCATTATAAATATAATTTACGTGAAAGTGTATAAATTTATGTATTATTTACTTTTTGGGAGAACTTTAAAGTATTAAAATATCGAAAGAAAAGGATCATAAGGGTTACGAGGATGTATTTACGCGGTTGCAGCAAAGAATGCCAAAGGAATCATCATCTCCCAACCATTTATGCTCATACTGCCAAACAAGACAAATCCAAGCCCTTCCTTATGTAAATCAGTAATAACCAAAGTTTGTGGAAATTTAATAAATGCAACCATTAAAATAGAGAATATGTCTGCAAATTTACCAAATCGATAAAGCATCTAGAGCAATCTTTGCGTGCGTCAGATTTCCAGTCATCAATATCAGAATTCTATAACACCAAGTCTCCAAACTGTATATTCAAATAAATTATCAAAACAAACTAAAATGTAACCGAGTAATTTTAGGTAACACTATTTAAATGAATCATGAATCGTAATTTATATGTAAAGTAGTAATTAGATGTCGCAGTAATAAATATGACGTGAAAATTAACGACATATATTTAATCAAATTTTTGATTCAATTTAGTAATTATAGGTAGCATTTTCAAAAATTTAATTACCATATCATTAAACCAGAAGAGGCAGAGAGTTTGGTAAAGTCCCAGAGACCAGAAAAAGCTTGAGTAGAGAAACCAGCCCAAGTTAAAGGACATCCACCACAAACAGTATAGCCAAGAAGACCAAAAGCCATAAACCACCAAGAAAAGTTCAAACTTATAGCTGTTCCTACCACTCCAAACTGTAGCTTATACACAAACAACCAACTGACAATTACATGAACAATAAGAGCCAACAGAGTTACCCAAGCAATCACACCAGTCTTCAATTGGCTCTGTAAGAATCTTTCAAGAGGGAACTGAAAAGCAAAGCTGAAATGAAGAGGAATCATACACATGCATAATAAACCAGATAGGTCTGCTACATCTGAAGGTTGTCCCAAAAGTTTCAATAAAGGAGTTGCAAAGAGATACAAAGGCAATAGCAAAACACAGCATATGAACAGAACAACCCATGAACGTTGCATATAAATGCCCAACATGGAGTACTTCTTCGCCCCAAATGCTTGCCCACATAGCGTTTCTAATGCACTTGCCATTCCCAACTGTTCGTCATGAAGAAATCAAAAGAAACACTTAAGAGAGAAATAAAAATAGCTATATGTTTTGTAATTGTTAGAATAGATACCCAATGAATTTTGTTTATTTTTTGTTTTATATACTATTTACTTTTGTGCCTAATTTTTGTTCTTTTTTCTTGCTAGCTTCGGCCAAAATATTTTAAAGAGGAAAACTAATATTTATTTTTGTGCCTAATATTTTTTTTCTTATTTCTTGCTAGCTTCAGCCAAAATATTTTAAAGAGGAGAACTAACCTCGAAACTTACAGATAAATTTTAAATTCTTTTTGTATATTTAAAAACATGCTAACATTGCAAAACTTTGTTTCAATTTAACTTGAGTAAGTTTTATTTTATTTTATTTTTTATATTTTAAATTTTAGTTTTCCTTTTAATGGTATTAAACTTATTTTTTAACTTAGGTTGATGCATTTTAGATGATATTCAATGATCAATAAAATATGGTTTCTTGATATTGTAAAATTTGAGATTTTAAAAGATAGTGCTAAAAATTGAAAAATATTTGAAGCAAAATAGGATTGAAACAACAAATTACCAAATACCAATATTATAACAGTGGAAACTTGTGGACTAACAAAACAACACATGAAAGAGAGTCAAAAAAAAAAAAGTTTTACATTCAAAATTAGATTTAAACAACATATATATATTTTAATAATTTTAAACTGATAAGTCACCTCTCTCTAAACTACACTTTTCGTGTTTTGTTGGTGGTTGGCCAATAATGGGTCGTCTGGCTATCGGTTAGTCCTTTTTAGCGCTCCCTTTCCTATGCTGTTTGTGTGGGTTTGTCTGCTTGGTCGGAATCAATTTTCTCCTCAGCTTTCATCATCTGCTGCGAGTGGCTTCGTCAACATTGATCCTTTTCTCTAGTGCCTGGTGTTTTCAGGTGTGTTTGGGGTTGTTTGTCTCGAGTGTCCTCGTGGATCTGACTTGTGGTGTGTACTTATGCAACAACCTTGTTTTGACTTTTCAATGACCCTTATGTTTCGAATGCTAGTGGGTTCCTCTTTGGCTTCTTCGGGGTGGGTGGTTTTGCCTTTTTTTACTGTTTTAAAATAAGGCATGTGTAATTTTGTTGTGTTTTTTTTACTTGGTGTGTGTGTTCTGTTATTGTTGTGATTGTGGTTTTGTCTTTAGTTGTTTAGAAGCTTGTAGGTGGTGGTTTTCTTTAATTTTGATTATTATTTGTGTTTGTAGTATGTTTGTTTTTGCATGGTCTAAGTGTTAATAGAAATGTCTTACATATTTATAAGTTATATGAGTTTTCAAATTTTGAAAGATATGTATGAGTTTGTGAGTTATTATTTTGAGCGAGCTTGCTTTGATTGCTCATGTTTCACAATCATTATGTGACTTCGTTCATGATAGTTCTCTTAAGGATGTATTATTTATTTTAATGTATATTTTAAATTTAAATTCATTATTTGATATATCTTGGAGATTTGATTAATAAGACTTCTATTTAAAAAAAGAAAATATATGTTTTTTTTTTTTTTATGGAGAACATATGTTGCGTTAAGTAAGAAAACAACATATATGTTTTTTTTTTTTTTTTCTTATGATAGGATTAAAAATAAAATCATGTAAATAAATACGTCATATATGCAACGGAAGGTTTTCAAGAAAAAAAAAAATACCTACAAATTATTTGGTAACGTTTTTTTTATTTATTATTTTTTCAAAAAAATTTAAAAAAAAGAAAGAAAGTTTTTGTTATTATTTACAAATTTTAAGTTTTTAATCATTTTTTCATACAAAAGTTATAAAACTTAATTTACTCTCTAAAATTTGTTTAGGATAAAAATAAAAAAAAAATCAGAAATATGATTCAAAAATCTGTTTTTAATTTTTTTTTAATCACTCCATATTATGATAGTGATTTCTTATAATTGTGAAAATTAAAATAAAAAATCATTATAAAATATATATAATTAAAAAATTACTTGAAAAAAATTAAGAATTTATAAACACATTCTAAAGAATTAATTTGTAATAAATGTAAAACAATTTTTTTTCCTTCAAAAATGTATGATATTACTTGCTTATTAGGTTGAATATTTTCTTATTTAGTTAAAGTTTAAATATTAATAATTTTAATATTAAAAAACCTTATACACTTGGAAGTGCATTTTACTAATAATTAAAAATTAGGCAAACGTTTTATTTTATTTTAGTATTATCAAAGCTCTGTCAGACCCTTGGCCTCACTCAACCTTCTCTTAGCCCCATTCAACCAAAATCTTCACAATCTCTACCCATTTTCAGCAAAATTAGAGAAATAGCAAGGACATGTCAGCGATAATCTGCCACCATCAAAGAAACTTTGTCAATTCGAATCACTTACTCATAGTGGGACCATTGAACACAACCACCATCGAATTAGCAATTTTCATCCATGTCGGTTGAATCGTGGTCGGATTATCACAATGGACCATTAACTATAGTGAAAATATATAAAAGTTTATCGTTTACCATTCACTAATAATTAAAAGTTTAAAACTTAAAAAAAAAAAATTGCCAAAATTTTATTTTATCGATATGACATACAATACAATAACTAGAATTAAGTAAACAAAATTATTACATTTTAAGTTTTGAACTCTTGATTATTTTTTAATAATTAATGAATTTGTAACATTTTAATAATAATTAATTAATCATTGCTACCATCGTCCATTGTTTTAATATAACAAATGATAAATATTAATTACCAAGAGGCCATTGTCGAGGCCGACGACTACATTACAGGCAATGGAGATTGATGCGAGGTCAAGGTCACCAAGATGGCCTGCAAAAGCTTGGGTGATAACAAACATAGAGAAAGAAGCAACTCGGCTAAAGATGGCAGGACCGAGTATGTGCCATAGCTTCTTTGATTCGATCCAGACCCTAGTAGTAAGTGGTTGCCTCTCAATCAACGGAGTTTTAGCCTCCTCAACGTTGTTAATTGTCATTCTTTTCCAATCCTTTTCTGAAAAAACAAAAAGAAATGCTAAGTTTGAGAGTCAATATGAGAAGAGCACTTTAGGTCGATCTTTGAGCTGCTTTTGAGAAAGCAGGTAGTTAAGCCCACTAATTTTTTTCTTGGAAAAAAAGAAAGAAATTTGTAGAATAGGTAAGAAAATTATTTTTCATGCCTCTAAAAAGACTTAAATTTACGATACTTTGAATATGAGGCACTTTTATTTATCACTTAGTTTAAAAATTAGGCTAAAAAGAAAATCAATGCTCAAACAATATATAATAATTGGGGTCCATTCAATTTTGCTTCTTTTATAAGCATTTATAAAACAAGTGAATGGTTTAAAATAAAATGATTTAAAGATTAGTATTAACATATTTGATATTTTATAATTAATTTAAAAGTTAAGCAAATTTGCATCTTAATTACTTTTAAGCTTACTTACCTTTTCTAATGGTACAAAAAATGGTTCTTAAAATTTTAAAGCTATATATATCATCAAAATTATTAAACACTCTTAAAAATCTTTTAAGCCATTTAAAAAAAAAAATGTTCTAAACAACCATAGTGGGAAAATAAAAGATATGTATACATTATTCATTAATTGAAGAATAAAATAAGGTAGTATAATACTTGAATTTGGATCATATATTTATTTATTATTTTATTTTTTAAAATTTAAGTTATATATTTTTTTATCTAAGTAAACAGAATTGTAAAAAAAATAAGTAAAAAAAATAAATAGAGATCCTAATCTATAATTATTTGTCAACCTCATCTATACAATTGTACGTGCTGTAGTTTGTGAGTATGGCATGCTTATTAATTCAGGTATTTATTGTTCCTAATGATGCATAATTACATAATTGCATATTGTAATTACGAAATTACTTTATTTAGCCTTGTAATCATCACCTTAAAACCACCACAATTTAGATTAGGCATATGTGGTTAAAAATGGTGTAATTTAGTTTCTTCCTTTGTAAACAAAAGTTGGAAAGATAAATTATATTATTTTAAGTTTCAAGTAAATAGCATAACTTTTTTTTTATGAAATTTTATTACTAAATATATATTCAATACATCATAAATATGTTAAATATATATTTAATTTAGGGTACATTTTTAACATATATTTATTTTATATTTTAACTTTTATTTTATAATATGAATATTTATTAATCCTTAAAAATATAAAAATATATTTATATAAAAAAATTGAATTGAAAATATGTATAAAACATATATATATTCAAAATATATGAAAATGTTAAACATGTTTTTTTATATGTGGATTAAAAACAAAAAAAGTTAAATAAATGAATTATATAATAAATAAAATTTTATTTTAATAAGTTTTTATTAATTTTTTTTTTACCTATTAATTTATTAAAATATAATTAAAATACAAATCTTTAAAATTAACAAAGCAACAATTAAAAGCTATAAAACTAAACCTCCTGTTTTTTTTTTTCTTCTCAAAACTATAAAATAACTAGAGCCCTTTTCCCTCGGAACCGCGTCTTATACAGAAAAATTTTGCGAAAAGCTCCCGCCTCTCTCTAAAAAAAAACACTAGGGTTTCAAATTTTTTTCGATCGTTTGGCCGACGGCGGGCCGTTTTTGGCCGTCGGCCAAGCGTTGGTTTGTCTTTAACGTTTTCTTTCTCGGTTTTTCTCTGTTTCTTTCTCGATTTTTCTCTTTTTTTCGCAAATCTCAAGTGGTGGTTGTGCTCGTGTGTGGGTTGTGCTCGCGTGGTGGTTGGGCTTGCGCAGTGCCTGACTCGCGTGGTGGTTGGGCTCGCCTGCGCGCCTGGCTCGTGTGGTGGTTGGGCTTGTATGGTGACTGGCTCACGTGGTGGTTGGGCTCGCCTGGTGGTTGCAGCAGCGCAGCTGGTTTCGATGCGGGGTTCAGTAATCCCTCAGCGCACGGTCACCGGTTTTGAGGTTTGTTTCGTTGCCGGCAGAGATCAAGCTGTTTGCGGTCGTCAGTGGCGTTCCTCGTCGGCGACGTCGTCTTGCTTGGCGGTTTGTTGTGTTTAATTTCATCGATGAGGGTTTTGATTTGTTGTATTATTTGATGCTGAAATTTTATCACTTTTTATGTCCTTTTTAGTAAGCTTTTAGTCTTATCTGAGTTTTGGAATACTGATGTAATTTTAGATTGAATGTACTGTAAATCAAATCCTTGTTTAATAAAGTTTATTCCTTTGACTTAAAAAAAAAAAAAAACTAGAGCCCTTTTCCCTTTCCGGTATCACATGTGACTAGCCCTTTCCAATTACCATCTTCGGTCCTCGAAGTACAAGTAATTTCAGATGATGAATTGACACATCATACCCTTTGTGCCCCCCTTCACTATTAACCTTTATAAACATCCAAGGACGGAACCAGGATTAAAACTTTGGATAAGGTATAAATTATTAAATAAAATTTTAAAATAAAGGCAAGTTATTATGTAAAGTTTTCATGTCAAAGTATATACATATATATATATATTTGTATATGATAGATAAATTGTAAAATTATTAAGATTTATTTATTTATTATAAGTGAAATATTTTATTTAAGAGACATGCTTAATCGTGTAAGGGGTAGCAATTGGCAAACCATATCGATTTATTTAATAAATTAGTAGTGTTAAGGTCAATCCATTAATAAAAATGGTCTCATTGTGTTGGGTTGGATGATTTTGAATTTATGTTGTCTTAAGTATGTTTATACTATTGTTTATTCAAAAATATTTCAACAAAAATATGTTATTTTAACTAAATATAACTTATTAAATACATTCGAGTTGTATTATGTCGTGTTCATATCAAATTTTATAGGTAAAATAAAATTAATTATAAATAAAATAATATCAAATTATTAATTTAATAGGTTAATTTCGAGTTATCATATCAAGTCTTGTTTATCCTATTTAATAAACATGTTTAAAGGAATTGTGTCACACCGTGTTAGGTTATAGCCCGAGTCAACTTCATGTTGTATAAAAAATAATCACCTTAATGTATGAAACACCAAAAAAAAAAAAAAAAATATATATATATATATATATATCTTCAAAATGAATAATAATTGTTATTTGTTATGATAAATATCATACAATCTAATTATCATTGACAGTATAGTAATATGTTTTCACAAAATTAGTTATTATAAATTATTGAAATACCATTTTGGTACGAGAAAAACATACAAAGGAAAAAATATTAGTGATATTAGACACTACACATATTTTACAATTTACAAGTTTTATATTATATTCTTAAAAGGATAAAAGTCTAGAAAAGAGATTACTACAAAAACTATAATATTTTATATATCGACTAAATTAAATTGATATTTTTTTTGTCTACCATAAATAACAAGTGGATTAAATTTTGATAAATATTGGGGAGACTATGGTCACCTCAAGTGGTCCATCAGTCATCACGGGCTTGGTATTTTTTTTTGTTTTTGTTTTGTTGTTGATGTCTACGTGTTAATAAAAATATCAAAATATTTAATTTTAATACTTATGTTACGAAAGAATTCTAGTTTAATATTTGTGTTCTCAAAATGTTTCAGTTTAATATCTATGTTATTAAATTTTAGTACCTTTTTGTTACATTTATTTTGAATAAAAATGATTAAATTAGAATTATTTTGAAAATATAAATATTAAAATAAAACTATTTAAAAATATGATAAATTTAAAATATTTTTAATATAATATAAATATTAGAAAGATAAGACCACTACACCATGCTCATATTTTTCCTCAAAGCATCATCACAATTAATTTTAAATATTTTTTATGTTGAAATATTATTGTTGTAGATTTTTTCTTAAATCATTTTACTAATATTTGTTTTATTAAAGAACCATGCTTTAATCACTCGATTAAAAAAATCACATTTTAATATAAAATTAATAAACAAAATTTTAAAGTAATAAAAATGACATAATTTATAATTTAAAGATTAAAGCATGAGAAAAATCTAATAGAGTACCTATACAAGCCCGCTTCCATTTTTTTTTTTTCTTTTCTGAAATAATCATTTTTTTCATATTATAATATTTGTAAAGTTAACATGTTGTTTTTATCGCCTGGACTACGTTGTCTGCTGGTTGTCCAAGAGAGTTTCAGACCTAATTTGGTGGTTTCAAGTAGTTGTATGTGATTTTGGTTTTAGTCGTGATTTGGTGGTTTTAAGTGATTGTAGGTGGTTCCATTGGTGGCATCTTGAGTTGCTGTTCTCGCTTTAATCAATTTTATATTTATTTTTTGGGCTAATTTTAAGACTATTATTAAGTTTCTTTGTTAAGTTGAGGTGGTTTGTCAGCGAAGTGTCTTTCAGTTTTTAAAGTATTCTTAATTTCTTTCGGTGGTGAGTACGTAAAAGATTCTTTGACCAATTGAGAGTAGTTGTGAAAGATGGTAATTATTTTCATGGATGGTTTTAAAAGGATTCATTTGATAATCTTTAGGTGTTTAGTTTATTTATGATATCTTTTATGTTTTCCTTTTTTGTTGGGATTTATTATGCCATTTGTACATATTTTTTATTATGTTTTTATATATTAGATTTGAACAATTAATTTTGTTGTTTAATTTATTTTGTTCAAATATTATAAATTTTTAACTTTTAAAAATTTATTTTATTATACGTAATATTTTATTTTAACTTAAAATAAAATATAACTTAACTTTCAACGGAAGAAAAAAAAAAAAAAAAAAAGTTAGCATTTTAAACTAAGTTTTAAAAGAAACTATCTAAACCATCGAAACAAAGTAATTGAAGCTCTAAATTATTTGTTCGTACAACATCTATAATCTTTATTTATTTTTTCGTTTTTCGTTTTCCCTTTCTTCTTAGATTTTTGTTTCCCCTCTCTTTTTGCGAAAGAGTGATGATTATAGCTTCCATTTATTTTATTCTTTTGCTTCCATCTTTTTTCCATTTTTTTTTTCTCTTTTTTTTTTTTTTTTGGATTTTTGTTTCCCCTCTTTTCTTTGCTAATTTTACATTTTTTTTATAAAGATTTTATCATATTATCTACAATTTTAAAATTTACTAATAATATAGTTTTTAAATTATATCAAAATAACATTAAAAAAAAAAAAAAGGCTCGAGGCCTCATATTGTCTACATAATTTTAAATCTTGCTAAAAACATAGCCATTAATGTATAAAAAAAGACTTAGGTCTCATATAGCAACAATTTTTTCTCTAATAAATAATATAAATTTATACTCGTATTATTTATAGTATGTCATGTAATCGAATAATTTTAAATTAAAAATGATAATTTCTCATTAAAACTTTACCACATGCTAACATAATTGATCTAAATACAAATTTATGTGCATTTAGTATTTTTGCATTTCTCTACAAGTAAATGTTGTAATTTTTTCTAAATACAATATAATATTTATTATTTAACACGATATAAAATGATAAATATTTATTCATTTGAATAAAAAATAATATCACAACATAATAACATGAAAGAACCCAATGTAATACTATTTTTTTAATTTATATCACTCAATCTAGTATGAATATGACAAAACTAATATGTATTATCACCCTTAAATTTAACTTATAAAATAAAGAAATTAAAAATTAATAATTTTTCATTACACAAAACTAACATAAAATGTTAATAATATGTTTGCCACGCTATTACACTTTAATACTATTTATAAATTACCTTAATTATTTGTATTTTTATCTTCATTTTCAGTTTATGATTTTTTTAAATTATTATATATTCAAAATACATAAACATTCTTATATAATTATCTTATTGTACATATCTTATCATTTGAAATGAATTATTCACAAGCATAAATGATTAATTTTTTCGTTTTTCAATAAATAAGTGTTATTTTAATTTTTATTATATGTTATTTAGGATTTAAAAGTTAATTTTTTTTTGTCTTTTGTGACAAATATGAATAAAAATCAAAATAAGATTACAACAAGCACATAGTGCCTAGTGTTAATAAAATGGTTTGTAAGGGACCCTCATGCACACGTATATGAATGATATATTGAATGACATCATTTATTACAACAACAACTATATAATCTAAACTATAAATCTTAAATTTTAATATCTAAATTTTAAAATTAAAAAATTCATAGTTACCCAACATATATATATATATATATATATTTATATATATATTCTCCGATGAATGTTAGCAAAAAAAAAAACCTGTAATGAATGTTGTGAAAAAATAAGCGAGCTAAAACAAGCCTAATAAAAGTCTTTAACATACTCCGAACTCACATATTTCTTAATTTTGATTTTTTTCCTTCCTTGGAAATGAATTTTATTATATTGAGAACCTGTAACTTTTTATATATCATTTTATGCGATTGAGAAAAATAGTTGATAAGTACGTGCCAAATGGCTGAAAAAGCGGACAAATTCCCCTAAAATGTGAGGATTGAAGTACAAATATAAGCGACAAACAAGTACCGACACTTGAAATTACGAGGAAAACATTTAAATTCAGGAAAATTAAATCCTCGAACATATTTAATTTTATTAAATATTATTTTTCTTGGTATATATTTTTAAAGTGTTATTTTATATAATTTTTTTTAAAAAATAATAAAATTAATACCTTTTAAAATTTATCATAACAAAACTAACAAATTTTATATTCAAACTTATACTTTTACGATTAAAAAAATAATTAATATATCATATTTTTTTAATATTTATACACTAATTTAGACTCATTTAAATTAAACATTCAATATTATTAATTTTATTACTATAAATTTGAAAGGTTATTATTTTTAATAAATTTCCTAAATATTTTAGAAAAAGAATTCTCCACAGAGGTTGAATGCAAACAAAAGAATCGTATAATATCCCAATCAATCGAATATTCTGAGGCCCATAAGAATATAATTTAAAAGAACATTAGATTATGCCTCGCGAATTATATAGTAGTCAATTGAATTATTAAAAGGTGCGGATATTTTACAAAACACAAGTTTGAATTAATTTGAAAATATATAATTGAAAGTTCCTCAGTTTTGAGTTTTGTACTTTCTTTTTAAGAAAGAAATTGTTGACCTTAAGAAAATTACATTAAACGGTTTACAATTAAAATAATATTAAGATAATTACATTTTGCTCTTTTGGGCATCGAGAAAACAAGAAGAATCATCTCTGGTTATGTGATTACACTTGCAACAGCGCTTATCTTCAAAAGTTTGATTTGATTTGATTCCATGTGAATTGTGTAAAACAAGTTTAAACCAAAGCACACTAAAGCAATTATGGTGACTTTTTAAATCGTTGGGTCAATGTCAATACCAATTTTCCCGCATAGTTGATACAAATGGACAAATAGCCAACCAACAATGTGTTCTACAAATTTCAGCATTTTCTGGAAGTAGTGACATCGAGTTATGGAAATTACCCTTACACAACGCACTTTCTAGAGACAAAAAGCCAAAGATACTCGCATTTTTAGACCCCAGACCTCCACAGTATTTTTCATCATTCTATATCCATCGTTTTTCATATTTATCTACAAAGCTGACCCAATATTTTTAAGAGAATAAATAAAAAATAATATAAAATTTAATAGTGGAAAAATGACAAACTGTTTTATTTAATTTAACTAATAATAATAATAATAACAGATGTACACAAGGAATCACCTACAAATGAGATACACTAGAAATCAAAACAATGAATCTAGTCCTCATACCAGTACCATAAAAAAACATATTAAAAAGGAAAATCATAGATAATAAATAAAAAAATAAAGAAAAGGAAACAGATCTCATCCGTCCATCGAAAACAAAGATCTAAAAGCAGATCGAGAGCGATCTGTCTTAAACGAAAACTAAAGCCAAGAAACCACCAGCAATAGCAAAAGGGCTGAAAGAGAAAGCAGCATTGGGAGACTCACCAGATCCTGTTGGCTCAGAGGAGGGGGGAACACCAGATGGGCTCAAAGGTGAGGGTGATGGTGGAGGAGAAAACCCAGATGGGGTTGGTGCCTCAGTTCCTGGTGATGGGGCTTTTGAGGTTGGGGCTGGGGTTGGTGCAGTGGTGGGTGGTGCAGGTGATGGTGTAGTTGATGGAGTTGGAGTTGGAGTTGGGGCTTTGGTTGGTGTTTGTGTTGGTGTTGGTGTTGGTGTTGGTGCTTTGGTTGGTGTTGGTGTTGGTGTTGGAGTTGGAGTTGATGGGCTTGGGGTTTGGGTTGGGGTTGGAGATTGGGTTGGTGGGGATGAAGCTGTGGGTGGCGGTGTGGCCTTTGTTGGTGGTGGTGTGGATGACGTGGGTGGTTGTGTTGGTGCTTGGGCTAAGCATGATGTGGCTAACAGACCCAATATCAACAGTACTTGAAATCCTGAGGAACCCATTTTCAGTTTTCTTTCTAAGACGAAAAGAGGACTTTGTGTTTCTTTGAGAGTGAAAAGCTTGAGAAAGGGAGAATATAAAAAGGGAGAGAAAGAAAGTGGAAAAGGAGGTCAAGAGACAGCTTAATTTTTTCAATTACGTGTTATTTTTATTGATGAATGCAGTACTGAATTCAGTGAATTGGTCCACTTATTTTAATTATTAGTACATTAAATTTATTATTTTATAAGTAATATTTTAAAAGTTTAATAATTTTATAAAATAGTATATTATTATTTTATTTATTAATTTTATGATGATTATTTTTTAAAATAAATAGATAATTTTATGTAAAAAAGAAAAAGGAAAAAAATGAGATAAATTATACAAAATAAATTAATATAATTTTATAAATTAAAAAAAATCAAATACTAAAAACAATCACCTCATTCCTTTGATAAATTTCTGTAACATTTTTATTTAAAAAAAAAAAAATTCTTTACTACCCAATAGTTTGTTGAAAATTTCTTATTTTCTTCGTTCAATATTCAATAATTAATAGTCAACAGTCAATGACACTTAAAATATTATAAATGAATCTTATCCCAAAAAAATAATTTGCCTTCGTTTTTGCTTTTTTATTTTTCACTTTCATTTGACTTATAACTTATTAATCTTATCCTAGCAAAGAAAAATAAATAAATAAAATATATATATCTATATATAAAGAAAAAAAATAGAGAGAGATAAAAAGACAAAATTTAAAATGTAATTTACGAGTTTAGTTGCGTTTAGTTTACTGAATGTAATCGTAATGAAATATAATGTAAAAAAATCAGTATTACTATTACAGTGTTTGATTTAGTCACTGTAATAAAAAAAGAAATCAGTATTACAGTATTTGGTTTGACTACTGTAATATAATGGAATGGAAAAAAATTATTTTAACTTCAACAATTGAGCAAAAAAAATTAATTATAACAAAAAAAATAGCATATAAAATTTAAGCAATTCATAACAACAATTAATAAACTTTAATTAATCACATAAATTTAATTACAACAATTTCAGAAAAAAAAATTACAATTTCAGTCAATTTCATAACGACAATTAATAAAAAATACAATTTCAAAAAAAAAAAAAAGTAGTTTCAGAAAAAAAAAAATACAATTTCAAAAAAAAAAAAGCACGAAAAATTGTGGGAGCGCAGAGGGAGGATGCGATGGTTAGACGGCGATGCGATGGCTGGATGGCGATGTGATGGGACGACGCGATGGCTGGACAACGACGTGATGGTTGGACGGGACGACACGATGGCAGGGACGACGCGAGCTAGTCGGGACGACGACGCCGACGACAGAGGGCACTCATTGTTCAAACACATGTAATGTAATCTCCTTTCCTTATGTTAGGATGTGTAATCCTTTTTCCTTCTCCACATGTAATTGATTACATTACATTACATGTGTTTGCTATAACTAAACACTGTAATGTGCAGAATCAATTACATTACTTATTTTATTACAGTGTACCAAATATGACCTTAATATTATTATTGTCTCTTTTGAATGTAAATTAAAAATTTAGGGCTCGTCTCATAGATCTATGTAAACATGTGCACACCAACCATGTTAGATTAATTACAAAATATGCATATTCATTTCACACTCTAAATCAAGTTGATTTATTTTAAGTTTATGAATTAAATGATCAATTTAACTGCTAAAATTAAAAGGAAATATTAGAGTTAGTAGTTTGTAGGTCTCTAATGTGTATATATACCCTTGTAGTGCTTGTATTAGATATCAAGATAATAATACATTTTTCCTTCAGTTTCATCTTTTTGTATTTCCTGAATGGTATCAGAGCCATGAAGCTCTAAGCTTCATGAATCTTGGAGAATTAATCCGCTGCAACATATATTTTTTCTTTCGTCATTACCAGAGCCTGAACTGCAAGATTTATCCATCTTCGTCATCATTGATTGTTTTCTTGTTACTTTGGAAATTCTTGCTGCAAGAGATTCGAAGTCGTCAGTTGCTCTGCAAAGCAATATCACAGAAACACCAAAACCTAAAACTTCATTCAAGAACTCCGACAATGGCGTGTAAGATTCTCATCTCTCTCACATCCTTTACCAATCAAATACACAACACTCATACTTTGATTTAGAAGACCACCATTTTTACAGAGATCAAAACCTTTGAAAAAGCTTCATCAATGGATACGTCAACCTCCTTACTGTTCAAACTCACCATCCTCTTCTCTCTCCTTTCCTTCTCATCCTCCATTTCGTCCGATATCGTTGCTAATGCCGCAGAGGTTCTCAAGGATTCAGGCTTCGTTTCCATGGGTCTCACTATGGAGCTTATCTCTCGAACTTCAATTTTAGAGCCATCCACTCTCACCATTTTCGCACCTCCAAACTCGGCCTTTGTTCAATCTGGTCACTCTCGTGTTGTCACTACTTCCCATCTTGATGGCCAAGTTTCACTCAACAACGTCAAGATTACTACTGAGTCTCCGATCTACGACGATGGGATTTTGATCATTTTTGGAATTGAAAAAATTCTTCGATCCCAATTTTCGTGCTCCGATTCCTGCCAGTGGTCTGCATACTACTCCCAGATGTTGGTCTTCACCATCGAACCAGTCAATTGGGTTTCCGGCACCTTCTTGGTTCCAAGGTGCGAGTGGGATCCTGAGGTCTAATGGGTACTCTATGGTGGCGATGTTTCTTGATTATCAGTGGATGGGTTATAACGAGGACTCGATGCTGATGACTGTGTTTGCTCTTATTGATCTTGCTATGGTAAATGTTACACCAGACCCATCAATCTTTTTACGACATGTGGTTCCGTGCAAGCTTTTGTGGAGTGAATTGGTGAGTTTTAATGGTGATTCGACTGTGGTACCAACATTTCTTGATGGGTTCTCAATCAAAATTGGGAGATTGGGTAACGTTCTGGTGCTTAATGGAGCACCTGTTTTTTATCCGAACATGTATTTCAGTGATACCCTCGTTGTTCATGGAATTCTTGAAGTTCTTAAGTTGCCAGAGCCAAAGCCTGAAGATGTAATTGAAGATGAATATGTGTTTGGTGGATTTGTTAATAATGATGAAACAGAAAGTGGAATAGCACACTATCATTTCTCCATTTTCAAGCATCCAAGATCAATGTGCTGTTTTGTTGGTGTTATTGCTATGATCAGTTGGTGTTGAATCTTGGTTCTTGGTTGATTCAGTACATAATGGATTCAGTAATATTCTAAAAGCTTGGTTTTGAGTTGGTTCGTTTTCAAGAATTAAAGATAGGAGTTTCATCACTTTTACTTTGTTTTGATATAATTCTTGCTCTATTGTGAGCATTTGGTTTTGCTCCTCTTCGTATTTGAAGAGTTGGAGTTTTCCATTCAGTTTCTCCTAGTGTTTCTCTTTCAATGAGACTAGGACCTGATGGTTGTTTTCGCTCATTTCCGTGTTTAAGAGATGTAGCCTTATATTCAGTTGTTCCTAGTGTTTCTCCTTCAATGAGACTAGGACCTGATGTTTGTTTTTCGCTCATCTTCGTGTTTAAGAGATTGAGCATTGCATTCAGTTTCTCCTAGCGTATCTTCTCCTTCAGTGAGGCTAGGACCTGATGCTTAGTATTGGCGTTTGCTTCTCGCAACCCATTGTTTGTTTTCTCTTTGGCTGGTGTATTTGATCACTTAGCTTTCATGAGTTTCAACATTACGTACTCTTTCACGAGCGTATGTTGGCTTTGCTTTCAACATATTTTGCTTCTTGTACATCAAATTGATGGTTCTTCTTCCACCATCAATTTGAGGGGGGCTATTAGAGTTAGTAGTTTGTAGGTCTCTAATGTGTATATATACCCTTGTAGTGCTTGTATTAAATATCAAGATAATAATACATTTTTCCTTCAGTTTCATCTTTTTGTATTTTCTGAAGGAAATATTATGGGATTTTTATGGCAAATTTTTTTAGAAAACTATTAAAGAAACATTAATTACCATATACAATTAAAATTTAATAAAAATAAAAATAATAAATTAATGATATACTATTTTTTATAATTGAAATATTATCTAAAAAATAATAGATTTAAATATATTTTTAATCTAACTTACTGAACTCTGTAAATATTTTTTCCTTTATTTAATTATGTGTTTGTTTTCGTTATTTTATTCATAACACAAGAACTCGTGAATGTGGGAATTTTTTTAAAAAATTCTTTTATTGAAATGTACGTGAACTCGTATATGCGTGAACTTTTTTTAAAAAATTGTTATTTTATTTTATTGAAATGTATGTGTGAATTAGGGATATAAATTATCTATTTTTTACCGATCAAAATTTCTATTCAATTTGTAGCAAATTTTAATCTAAATTTAATTTGATGATATAATCAATTCAAATCAATCTGAATTCAAGTAAATTGAGATTATAACTTATTTTTTATTATCATCTAATTCATAAATGATTCAGTTATTCAATTAGTTTCATTTTTAACATACTCAGTAAAAAAAACATTTATTTTTTTATAACACTAAGAAATATATGTTCATTTACGTTATAAGAAAAATAAACATATACTTTTTTACTGTACAGAATTAAGAATGAAACTCTATGTACGAAAGAAATTATCTATACAAATAATTTTTTTTTATTATTGTAATATATAAAATAAAATATATGCTCTATTTTAAATTTTAAATAGTGACATTTTTAGTAAAATTTATTTATTTAATCATAATTAAAAGAATCAAAATAATAAAAAATATACTATTTAATATTATTAAATTATTATAGATAATTTTACATTTATATTTATTTTGTAAACTAAAATAGTAATTTTATGTAATTGTGGTAGGTAAATATTTAAATATAATATATTAAAAATAAAATATGTATTTATTTATAATTTTAAAAATAAATCGTATTATAATAAATTATGAAATTTATAGATTTAAATTTAATTTAATTATAAAATTTTTTAATCTAATTTAATCCGAATGATACATCATGTTAGATTTTTTAATTTAAAAGGATCGATCAAATTATTGTTTTACCGCTAATGCGAACCTAATTGCTAGGTTTATTGCAAGATTAGAAAAAAAAAAAAAAAATATATATATATATATATATATAACTATTTGGCCCAATTTGAAGAACATTCAACAAAAGACCTTAACGGGTCAGATACGGGAGGATCGCGGAACTTTAAAGTCTGATATCTGACACGTTTTGTTTTTTAGGGGTCATTATGGTAATTTTGGATGTTGTAAGGTGTGATATGTATCAAAATTACCCTTCTAGTCATAAAAAAATTACTATAATTTTACGCGGGTCTGGGCACGTGCCAGATGTTGAAGATTGGTGAAATGTCTGTGTCAGTTTCGCTCAAGTACATACCATTTGTACAATGTAAATTATGTAATACTTGCAAGTCTAAGCTTTTAAAGTCTGTCCTTTCACCTATTCAATATTTTATATAACAAAAACTCCATCATCTATTAAACTGAGTATTTATAATATATAATTAAAAGTGAGTAGTAGATTAAAATTATTTATTTTGTATTAATTTAAAATCAATTTAATCTAAAATAGATTTTAAAATTTTTAATTTGAATCCAAATGTGATAATATAGTCAATTCGAATCAATCTAAATTCGAGTAGATCGAATTTTTCAGATCGGATAGATCAAATTGAGATTATAATTTATTTTTTATTATTATCATATATAAAACACAATATATACTAACATTTAAATTTTAAATTGATATATTTTTTAGTAAAATTTATTTATTTATAGTTACAACTTATATAATCAAAATAATAAAAAGTATACTGTTGAATATTATTAAATTATTATAGAGAATTTAACATTTTTATTTTTTTTAAAACTAAAATAATAATTTATTGTAATTGTGGTATGTATAATATTTAAATATAATACATTAAAAATAAATATGCATTTATTTATAATTTTAATAGTAATTCAGTCCGGATCGGATTGCAGCGGATTATAAAATCTTTCAATCTGAATCCAAACGAATTGTATACTTTTCAATCCGAATCTGATTCGAATCCGACGGATCAGATCGAATTTATTAATTTTAACAAATTGATCGAATTTTTTACTCACCTTTATATATAATTATACATAAATAGCTTTAAAATTTCCTTCCTCATTCCTTTTATTGTAAAAATTTAACATCATTGTATATAATTCTGTGTTTGTGAGAATGTGAAATCACAATCATAAAAAGACAATCTGCTTTTGTTGACAATAGAAAAATTCCAACAATCCTACTATGGTTCAATGAGCTCATCTTTGAGACGCAAGTAGTTCCTTTTTATACAATAGAACAGTCTGAAACCCTGTTTGTTGATTCATCCTCTTTAAAGAGCAAGACCCATGAAACAAAATTTATTGCTTTGTTATTAAAAAAAAAATTAGAATATTTTCATTCTGTTTTTTGCTTGTAGAAATTAGAGATATTTTTGTAACATGCTACTTACTACTTAGTTCTGATATTTTTGCTACTGTGTTATTATAATTTTTTTTTATAAAAATTAAAATAAGTAAAAATAATTTTATAACACAATAGTCCCATTTATGAACCTTCTGTCTGAGTCGGTTTCATTAATAAATGCCATCTTTGTTAATTTCAAGTAAATTATTTTTAGTACTTATGTTAAAATAACGTATTTTATATGTAAATAAATATATGAATATAAAATAATAAATGAAAATTTTTTTATCTCATATATTATTGAATCTGATTCATGTAAAATTTATTTCTCGTTTATAATAGCACTATCATAAGATTAAAGATTATTCTATCAATCATATTTTTTATTAATAATTTTAAATTTATTATAGATATTATTATTGATGTAAAAAGGTACTTTAAAATTTAAAAACAAGAAAAAAAAAATAGAAAAAATAAGAATCAGTGTAAAATAACCTAGTATTAAGTATCGTGTTGAAAACGTAACGTTTACCAGGTCAAAACAAGAATTACAGGTTTTCAACAACGTGTTGACTTACGAGTTTTGTTTTTTCTGGAAGAGGATTGTTGGCTTATGGTTTACATAACAAGTAATATTTTAACATATTATATAACTTATATAACTTGCAACATTTATAATTATATGTTAATAAAAAAATTTAGAATGCATTTATTAATATATTATAAAAGTTAATTTAAATAAAATTAAACATCAATAAAATTGAAGAAAAAAGGTAAAGCTATTCTCTTTCTTTGTTTTATTAAAAAAAAAATGTTAGTTTACTTAAATATTTTTAAAAAATAATAAATAAAATTAAAATTAAAAAAATATTAAAATAAGAAATAATTTTATAGTTAAATATTAAAAAATTGAAAAAGTTAATTAATACTAAGAAGAAATATAAAAATAATCAATAAAAATAATTTTTAAATTTGTAGGATTTTTATTTATAATTTTAAAATATACCCACTTTTAACATATTTCCTTGATTTATTAGTAAATAAAACAAATGGACCGAATTCGAAGCTTCAAGAGTGGCGTAGGCTAAACGAGCAGATATTGAAAACATGACGAAAGGGTTGCACTCATAAGAGTTAGTCAAGTTCTTAAGTTTTAAATAAATTCAGTTAGTGCCTATAACCTTAATTTTTTTTTATCATATAATAATAAAATATTTAAATAATTAATATATTTTTTAATTTTTATCAATATATTTATTTATTTATAATTAAATAAATATTTTTTAAATAATTAAGATATTCTTAAAATATTACTAAAAAAATAACAATAATAAATATCAATAATTTAAAATAATATAATAAGAGTAGTGCAATAGTTTAGACGATTAAGATGTTTGGTCTCTGTTTTCATATTTTAGAACATGAGTTTGATTCTTCTGTGTATTGAAGTTACTTAAAAGTTATTTAGATACAGGTGCCTTTCACACCCTATCATCAATTCTAAATTTTTAGCCTCTTTTAACTTATTTTGATATGTATCAAAACAAAAATTACGTTAATTTATAGTGTGTAACGTTATCCTATGTTCTATAAAGACCCTTTTTTCAATAATAATAATAATAAAAAAATACTACCTTAATGGAAATGATAATGGAAACTGGGCTAGTTTTGTTATGGGATCGGAAAATGAAACTCAGTCCCAAACGACGGACCAATCACTAAATCGCATGGCGTCCGGTTTGGAGAAAATCAGCTCATTGGAGCCCCGATTTGGTATTGGAGTCTACTTTTAACAACGACGAGACATCTTCTTCTCATGGATCGAATGCCTCTGGTGGTCGATTCCCTGCTCTAACCTCGTCCACATCCTTCAAAGGTAAGTATCTAAATCATCTATAAATTTGTAAGTGTTTTTTTTTTGGTTTTGATGAAATGGTATTTGAGAATTATGTGTCGTTGTTGCTTTTGATATGGAAAAAAGATACGGTGCAGAACGTAAGGGATGTGCTGGGAAGATGAGGGAAGCCAGTGGCAGAAGCGACGAAGAAGGCTGAGGATTGAGCTGAAAACACATGGCAGCACTGTGAGTTTCAATTTCGTTCTATTTCATTTTAGTCGTATCTGTATGTCTTATATCGTTCACATATTCATCTGAATCTACAATACACATAAAAGTACATTCTGAATTTTTGTTTGACTTGGATATTCTTACATGAAATTTTGAAGATGACCGATATCCTTAGACAATTTGTAACTTGGATATGAATTATTTGGATTTTGTTTCTCTGATTTGTTTTACTATTTCTCTTCAAGCGGTATATTATCTGATTGAAGACTAATTTACCATTACTGAATGCTTTTATTTTTCTCTCATTTCTACTTTGTAATAGCAAAGAGTGGTTCTATACCCAATCTCAATGTCACTTTCTTATTCTCCCCTGGCTGCGATGATATCATTATAGGCCCTGATTTATGAATTGGCTAATTGCTTTTCTTGTTTTTAACGTGGTGAAAATAAGCCCTAGTTTTACTGAGGCGACCATGGAAGAATTGCACAGGGGGGCAAAATTTTGGCAGATGGTGGCTATGAGAAGGTCTTTCGACAAACTTTTGAGACAGTTCCAGAGGAGCAACTTCAAAATTCATTTGCATGTTACTTATCAACATCAGCAGGTCCTGTTATGGGTTTTCTTTACGTCTCTACAGCAAAGCTTGCTTATTTGTGTGATTGTCCACTTTCATATAAATGTGGGGACAAGACTGAATGGAGCTTTACATGTCTGGTCTTGCCTCTTTTTACTTTCATAGTGATAGCAACCTTTATGTGAAATTTAGAATCTCCAAGCTACACTACTAGGAAATTTATGAGTCGAAGTTAGTATACAATCAAAGTAAAATTGAGAGAATGAAGATAAAAAAGACAAAAGTATTTATATGGTTCACCTAAAATGATTACGGGTTATTCCATGGTCAAATGCTGAAAATAATTTGTATATTTGCAAAGATCAAGTCCCTGTTGGTACCCCTAATTTTTTATTACTTTTGCAAACCAATCAAACCATGCTTTAAGTGATTGATTGAGGCCATAGAGTAATTTATTGAGTTTACAAACCATATTTCCCCCTTGCTTCCAAAAACCTGTGGTAGACACATGAAAATCTCCTTATTCAACCGATCATTCAAAAATGTATTTTTTATATTAAATTATTGAAGAGTCCAGTCGAGATTTGTTGCTAGTGACAGTAGAACCTGGACTATATTTAGTTTCGCCACAGGGGAAAAGTCTTAGTATAGTCGATACCATAGGTTTGAGTTAATTCTTTAGTAACCAAGTGAGCCTTGTAGTGTTCAACGGTTCCATCGGCTTTATATTTCACATTAAATACCCATTTACAACCAATAAGTTTTTTTCTAGGAGGTAAACTCACTATATTTGAAGTTTCATTTTTTAGAGCTTGTAATTCTTTCATTACTGTCTCTTTCCATTCAAAAATATCCCATGTCTCATAAATATCTTTTAGAATTGTTAATTTGTCAAGATTAGAAGTAAAAGCATGAAATCTAGGAGATATATTTTTATAAGACACAAACTTTGAGATAGGATGTTGAGTACAAGATCGTTTTTATTTTCTAAGAGCAATAGGCAAATCATCACTAATAGGAATAGAATTACTTGTGTTTTGAGGGGGCTCAAGGATGCTCGGAGCTGTCACTAGTTCAAACTCTTCTATTTTGGGTCTTGCCTTTGAGAATAAACACGTATCTCCTTGCCTGATTTTGTATCAACACCTTTTTCTTAGTTCAAGTTATTTTCCTTAAGTGGCATAATAGAATGACATGGTTCATGATCTTTGTTGGGTACAATTTCAATGAAGGATAGATCAAGACTCAAAAAATGACCTTCACTCATTCTCTCCTTGAAGAGAGGGTTTTGAGAAATAAGGTGTATTTTTAAAAAAGGTAATGTCAAGACTAGCAAAAATTTTCTTAGTGGATGGATCATAGCACTTTTTTAGGTAGGAGAATATTCAATAAAAATAATTTAAGAGCTCTTGGATCGAGTTTGTTTCGATCATGGAAGTGAAGATGCACAAAGGCTGTGCAACCAAATACTTTGAGGGATAGATCTGAAATGATACGAGTGGTTGGAAAGTAATTTTTGAGTTTTTGCACTGGTGTTTCAAAGGATATGACACGACTAAACATTCTATTTATGAGTTGTACAGTTGTTAAAATTGCATCTTCTCAAAATTCTTTTGGTACACTAGAGGCAAATATTATGGCACGTGCTACATCCAAAAGATGTCTATTCTTCCGTTCGACAATTTTATTTTGTTGGGGTGTATTAATACAAGAACTTTAGTGAATTATCCCTTGATAGTAAAGATAACTTCCTAGAGTGGTATTAAAATATTTGGTAACATTATTGGTACGTAAGATTTAAATTTAATCTGAAACTGTGTTTGAATCATGAAATGAAAGTTGATAAAAAATATGCGAATATTAGTTTCATATTTCAATAAATAGACCCAATAAACTCGGGTATGGTTATTGATAAAAGTTATAAACCATTTTATATGAGTACGATTCAGGGTACAAGAAGATCCCCATAAATCATTGTGTATTATAGTAAGTGGAGTAAAGGGTATATATTTGATTTATGGGAATGAATTACGCTGATGTTTTGTAAGTTCATAGATTTCACATTGTAAATCAAACAAATTTTTATTAGAAATAACAGAAGGAAATAATTGTTTTAAATATTGAAAGTTGGGGTGACCCATTCTAAAATGCCATAACATAACTTCATTATTCCTAGAAAAAGAAACAGTTCCACAATTTTCAACTTGACATTGTTTACTCACATTGTCTTATTCAAAATAGTAGATTCTTTTACACTTTTTAGCACTGCTAATCGTCTTCTTCGATAATAGGTCCTGAAATACACATGATTAAGGGAATAATTTAGCAGAACAGTTGGAGTATTTTGTTAATTTACTATCAGATAATAAATTACATGATAATTTTAGAACATGGAGAACATAATCAAGAGTTATGGAATTTGAAATTTTGAGACTTCATTTTCCTGTAATAGGTGAGATAATGTCATTTGTAATTTTTACTTTTAAATTTTTCGCACAAGGTATATATGAGGTAAACAAATGATAAGTATTGGTTCTATGGTCAGAAGCACCACAATTAATAATCTAAAGAGTTTTAATTTGAGAAGTCGTGCTTAGAGCTTTTAGAAAGTTTTCTTTGTGAGATAAAGAACCAGAAGGAGTGTATGTGAGGACTGACCTAGTGTTTGAAAGCTAGAGAATATTTTGTAAAGTTGTTCCATTTGTTCTGAGTTAAAAGTTCCACTAGTATTAGACTTCTCTCCATCTCCATTTTTTCGGCAATGTTCACACTACAGACGTCTTCTAAATTGAACAATATCAGTTTAGGTCCCACATCGGCCAAGCCTATCACCATATCCATCATGCCCATCTCCATAAGAATTTTTTTTGTTCGACCCATTTCCCTTCGTTGGCTCTGTTACTCTATTGAGCCCAGATACACCCCTTGACCCATTCAAACTTGGTTGAAAATGTGTAATCAGGGGAAATCCTTCTCCAGTTTCATTGACCCTCCCTTTCATCACCTCTTGCCTCCTCTCCTCATGGTGCACTTAAGCGAAGGCCTCCTTCATTGACTGGAGTGATGGACGGTTGATCAGCCTCCCTTTTAAGCCATTGAGGTCACGATTTAAGCTAGCCAAAAATTTGAAAACTCTCATTTTTTAGCCTTTTCTTGTGCCGAACACCATCCCCATCAAAATCCCACTATTCTTCATAGCTTAGATCCAATTCTTGCCACAACCCAAACATTTTCATGTAATATTCTGTTACTTCTCTATTCCCTTGCTTCATCTGCCATAAACGAGTTTTAATTTTTAGATTTGAGAGAAGTTTTCAACATTTGAATATGTCTCATGAGCTGCGTTCCAGACTTCCTTGGTTGTTGGGAGGAAGATATATGTTTTTCCAAGAGAGGGCTTCATGGAATGCACTAACCAGGCTATAACCATCGAGTTTTTGAGCCTTCCACTTCTAGAGACTAGCAACGTTGGTCAAAGATGGCTTCTCTACTTCATCGGTGAGATATCTTAACTTTTCTTTACCATCAATAATTAGTTTGATAGACTAGGCCCACTTGCGGTAATTTTTTCGATCAAGTTTTTCAATTGTCATTTGAATTGACAAACTGTCAAGCCCCCTAGAATAAATGGTAGTGGATATATATACTTTTTCTCTGTTATTTTGATAAAAGAGAATAGGATCAATATTGTTGTGGTTGGTCTTAGCCATTAGGGCCAAAAAATGAGAGATAGACGTAACTCTGATACTATGTAAATTTGCAAAGATTAATTCATTTATTCACTTCAAGAAATATAATTACAGAATCTAGATTTATAATACAACAATGCAATAATTAAACAAATCTAAAAATAAAAAATAAGTAATATATTCTAAAATGAGGATATTTTGACTTTGAATTTTGACTGATATTTTGTTTAATATGAATCCCACATTTCAGGATTTCAACAAAATTTACTATACTGAAGATTTACATCTCTCTAAATACAAGGAGAGAACAAGATACGTCTCTATCTTATAATAGCTTCATATATTTAATCTCTCTTACAATGAGGAAATAACTCTTCTAAGTAGAAAAATATTTCACAAGCTTATAGCTTTCTGTTTGGAATGTTTTGATGCTTAGAATGCTTGAGATTTTTAGGATTTTAGAAATGAATAAATGAGTTCTCTATATATAGAGAGGAAAAAGTTAGTATTTGAAGAGATGATATATATGCTTATACATGTTATCTTATCTTTTTCTTTGATAGGAGAGCATCTTTTGAAATTGCAATAATATTCCATCTATTAAGCTATCATTTTTGACATTGTTTACTAACCATTAGCTGTCTCTTTCGACAATTGTTTATGAACGTGAAAGTGGCTTCACATTTGTCTTTTAATCTCCTACTTGAAGTCATTTTTCACGATTATCTCTTTCAACTAGCCTTTGCTCAAATCCTAATTCTCATGTTGTTGCTAAGCTGTATTAGGATCGATACCATACAAACTTGTCAGTGTTGATAGGTTCTATCATTACATTTGTTAGGTTCTCTTTTGTGTAAATTTTTAACATATCCACACTTATTTCTTCCACTATCTCTCGAACAAAGTGATATTGCACTCTAATGCGCTTGGTTTTGAAATTAAATGTTGGATTCCTTGCAATGTGCAAGAAGTCTGACTGTGACAATACACATGAATCTTCTCTTATTTGTGCTCGAGCTCCTCCATTAATCTTCTTATCCAAGTTGCTTCCTTGTAAACCTGTGTAGATACTATGTATTCTGCTTTAATTGTAGATAATGCTACAACTGTTTACAGTTTTGAAACACATCTTACAATTCCACCTACAAGTGTGAACACATAGCCTGTAATTGACTTTCTTTTGTTGAGATCTCTTGCAAAATTTGAATTTAGATAACTCTTACAATTAATTATGATCCTCCGAAGCATATTACAGCACTTGAGGTTCTTTTGATATATCTAAGGATCATTTTCATTGTGTTCTAATGTTCTCCACCAAGATTTGCCATAAACCAACTAATCGCTTTCACTGCTTGTGAAGTGTCTGATTTTGTACATATCATAGTGAATATCAAACTTTTCACTGCTAATACATATGAGACTCGAGACATTTCCTTCCTCTCTGCTTCATTGCTAGGAGACATACTTATAGATAACTTGAAATTAACAGGAAGTGAGGTTGATATTTGCTTACAATCTTGCATGTTGAAGAGTCGCAAGATCTTGTTGAAGTAATTTTAATGGAAAAATCAAATCTTTTTGTTATTTCTGTCTCAGTGAGTTTACATCCTTAAAATCTTGTTTGCTTGTCCCAAGTCATTCATATCAAATCTCTTAGTCAATTGAGTCTTTAATTCTTGGATTCGATCTTTATTGGGGCCTGCTACCAACGTATCATTTACATATAGCAAGATAATAAAGTCAGCATCACCATCAAACCGTTTGTAGTATGTACAATGGCCTAAATTGAGTCTGTTGTATTCAAGGCTATCTAGTCCACATCTTCATCGGTGTCTTTAACTCATTTGTCGTTGATAGTGATTGATTTATCACATAACAAGTAATTTTGGTTACTTTTACCTAAAAAGAGTTAGGTTGACCAGCAGTTCTCAACATAGTTTTCATCTTTTCTGCAAGAGTTCTGTTCATCCGTTGGACCTCCCTATTTTTTCAAGGCATGTATGTGACTGTGAATTGTCTTTTGATATCTTCTTGCTTACAAGGTGCAAGAAACTCGCTTTCTATATATTCTCTTCTATTATCCGTTCTTAAGCACTTGATCTTCTTCCCATATTTGGTTCCACTTGTGCTTTGAACATTGAAAACACATTTGACTTCTTGATTGGATACAACAACCATCTCTTAGAGTAATCATTAATGAAATACACCAAGTACTTTGCATCTCTTAGGGACATTTCTGGTGATTATCATATATCAGAATGAATTAAAGGCATATTTGGTTGATTATAATCGTAATTGTAATGAAAATTATTCAGGATATTATTATGTTTGGTTTGACCGTACTCTGTATTACAGTAGTAGCAGTAATCCTCATTATGCCTGTAGCCCTTAAGAATACGCTGTAATGTTTTATTTTTCTCATAATTTGTATAATCATTTATGATTTTTTTCTCATTCTATCTCTTTTAATAATAAAAAAGATCATTTTTTAATTTTACTTCATTTATAATTTTATAATCTTTATTTTAATATTATTATTTATTTTGATTACACTACTTAAACAAAAATCGTAATAGTAATATTGTTTCCTTTACATTCAATTTCATTACAATTTCCATTTCCATTACTTTTATATGTAGCGAATCAAACGTCATCTAAGTTTATAATGCATTTACTTCTTGCATCAGATTTGCTAAACTTCAATCTATGCTACTTGTAACACAATGCTTATAAAAATGTAAATTTATCGATTTGAGCTTTGGAAACAGTTTTTTGTCAGAGAGAATCTTTTAATCTCGTTCTGACGTGTTGCCTAGTTTGAGATGCTACATCATTATCGATTCTTATTAGTTGATGTGACACGCATCAACTTTCTATAGCGTTTTTCCTTTAGGCATTGAATAGATTTATTGTAATTTTTTCTACTTTCAAAACTACAAGTACATCTTTGATAATTTTCATGCTCCTATTTTTGACATAGGTCTTGTATTCAAGATTGTCTATTTGCCCTTAAGATAATGATTCTTTTTCACGTATCGTACCTCTTGAATAGTACGAACTATACTATCAAACATTTTTAGTTTGATGGTACAAATACCAGCAATCTACAAAGCATGATCATCACTCGTGTAATTGGTTCATATGTGTGAAACCACTCCCTCCAATATGTCATGCGCTATGTTACTCTGAGTCTAGTAACAAGAAATTAGAAAATTGCTTTCTGCCTCCAATCGCAACTGTAGTCTCGATGTATAAGACTTCACCATTATCAGGGGTGCTTACTATATTTTCTTGAGCATTTGATGGTTCCAAATCTCCATTCTTTTGTTTACTCCAATAATTTTTTTTGACGTGTTCTTTTTTGTCATAGTTGTAACACTTAAAGTTTCTTCTTGATTTCGATCTACCATGATTCTGACTACTATTGGAGCCATATTTCATTGATCTTCCTCTCATCATCCTGTTAAAGCTTCCGCTTGCTAAGAACTTGTTTTTCTGACTTCCTTTTTTTGCGTCGAGTTTTCTCTTCTAAAACAGCAGTTGTAATTTCGTCAAAGATTAGATAGTTTAAATGGATGTTTGTTTAGTTGATAATGAGTTGATTATACGAGTAAGGTAGACTTTGAAATAGAAGCTTTGCAAGTTCAACTGTGCCTATTTTGTAATCCTTTT
Organism: Elaeagnus macrophylla; assembly: GCA_029378325.1. Taxonomy (NCBI): domain Eukaryota; kingdom Viridiplantae; phylum Streptophyta; class Magnoliopsida; order Rosales; family Elaeagnaceae; genus Elaeagnus; species Elaeagnus macrophylla. The sequence goes on from CM055653.1 coordinate 11,778,525, forward strand.
ATGTAGGTTGCGAATATAAAGTATTTATGGTATTGATATGGTTAGTCATTGATGTGGATTATGTCATTTGAAGAGTGTAAAGTTTTATCTTTAAGAAGATCTTTTTGTGAATTGCCTTGGCCTCATATAGTCTTGTTAGAGTACTCCAAATTTCCTTTGTTGTCTTATTTTCTACCAAACTAGATAACACTTCATCATCTAGTGCTAAGTGTAGATCGATAATTGCATTGTCCATTTTGTTTCACTTGCTATCATCGGTGATTCCAGCGGGCCTATCTCTAATTGCTTTTAAACAATTAATTATTCTTCAAAATTTCTTAATATTCATTTAATGACGAGAAATTATTTTTGTCAAATTTCTTTACTTTAAACTTTATTGTCGTCATTTTAATATGCTTCTTACTTGAATTACATCCTTCTATTACACGTGAACAATAATTGTATGCGTGAATAGTATCCATGAACTAGCAACAACCAAAGCTCAGATACCATTCTTAGGAATCGAGCATTTTACTCCATAACTAGGCACTTTGGAGTGCAATATCACTTTGTTCAGGAGGTAATAGAAGAAAGAAGTGTTGATATATTAAAAATTCAAACAAAAGATAATCTAGTAGTTGTAATGACAAAACCTATTAACACTGACAAGTTTGTATGGTGTCAATCCTTATACGGCTTAGCAAAAACATAAGTAGTAGGATTTGAGCAAAGGTTAGTTGAAAGAGATAATCATGAAAATGACTTCAAGTGGAAGATTGAAAGACAAATGTGAAGCCACTTTTATGTTCATAAACAATTGTCAAAAGGAGTTAATAGCTAGTAAACTATGTCAAAAAAGATGGCTTAATTGATGGAATATTATTGCAATTTTAAAGGATGCTCACCTACTAAAGAAAAAGAGAAAAGAACATATGTAAGAATATATGTCATTTCTGCAACTAGTAATTTTTTTTCTTATAAATAGAGTTTATTTTTTCATTTCTAGAATATCAAGCACTCTTAGCATTCTAACATTCCATACACAAAACTATAAGCTTGTAAAATATTCCCCACCTAGAAGAATTCTTTCTTCATTATGAGAGAGTTTAATTGTATTATTTTATTATAAGATAAATATATTAATTTTATTCTCCTATTATAAGAAAGATTGTTGTGTTCTTGTATTTAGAGAAAGGTTGATATTTAAGTATAGTGAATCACGTAAATATTTGTATCTATTTTATCTTTATTTTCTTAATTTTATTTTAATTGTGTATTAACTTTGATCCATAAATTTCATAACCTGTGCAAATTTTCTAATCAAATTCATTTTTATGTGACTGCTTAATAAGTAGGATATCAAGATAGTAAGTCAAGGTTTGTGCAATGTATGTATAGAAAGGTCCTATAGCGGCCATATTGTTGTTTATTCTAGCAGTTCTTATAGTAGAATGACATTACGCTCAAAGTATGTGAGTTTGATTTTTTTCCCTAGTTGTTTCTGTTGCATTTTGGGTTTTTTGCTTGGCATTGGGGCATAATTTCATTTGTCTCATCGTCAAACTGCATCTTATCCATCAGAGATGGGAGATAGAACGGCAGCATCTTTAAACAGACCAACTCAAATTATAAAGTGAAGATAAGATGATGCTTGGATCTTGTTTAGGATTAGATTTAGAGATAAGAGGTATTTAAACTGCAGTATGCAGCCTAGTGTGATTCATATACCTTCGTTATGGCACATCATACAGAGACTTACCAGAGCATAAAAATATGCCTCTAGGCATCCATGAATTTTAACCTTTCAGCCTTTCAGGCTGTTGGACTAAAGCTTGAAGCTGTTTGCGTTTGGCTCCTCAAGTATACTACTAGTTATCTGTTTGAATCTTGTATAAGAAAGCTTCAGTTTACTTTCCTAAATGCCAATTCGTAGCTGTTCGTAAACAGTTTGGTTCTTTTATACTCTTAGCAGTTGCCTTTGTATAATATGTGCACAATTGTATATAGGACATGTTTTACTGAAGTGTAAAGATCATGGATGGATTTTTTTAGAAGGCTTTATTGTAACTGGTGGCCGAGATTTTAAGACAACATATCTATATCTATATTATATATAAAAAGTCTAATTCACGCCTTATAAGATTTTGGACAAAATTGCCACATATTTTAGACTGATAACTACTATTGTTCTTAGCTTTTTATTTATGACTCATCTTTGTTTATTAATTAAGTTTTAAATTATTAAAATACTGATAGTTATCTTAAGGGTCATCTAAAATATTTGCATATTGTATACTTAATTTTTTAAAATAATAACAACAATTAATTAAAATAAAATTTAGTAGTAATTATTTATAATATTTTAATAAGTTACGTGCAATGCACGTGTTCATGAGTAGTGCATTTTACATGTCAAGTAGCAATTATATCCGAGTGTCAGGGTTGTTTAACATAATTTTTGGGAAGATTTGTTCTGCCACCTTGGAGCAGGAGAATGCTTATGGGAAATGTTTATTTTGAAAAGTAGCCTAACATGATATGCTACCAAGTAATTTATAATTTCGTATTTATGTTTTCTTTTTCTTCCGTTGTCATTGCAACAAATATTTTGAATGCTAATATTCGTTGCAAGAGTTTATCTATTTTTGCTATTTATCTTTAATTTATCACAAGGACTGGTTGTATTTTCTATCTTCATATAATAATATTGTTTAAGTCCTTGTATGCATGTGATATTTCAATGGAAAGATGAGGAAAACTTTTGTAGACTATGCTGTCGTTTTCTTATTGGTGCTGACCTGCTTCAGCATTCTTAAAAACTATTAACTTTTTGTATTGCAATTTCAATTGTCCTGGTTTGGAAATGGATGATGTTTAAAAGTGATTCAAGTGCAACTAAATGGGACCGTTATGTTAGTGTGCCTCAGAGATACTTGTAAATGATATATTTCCCAAAACACTTCTCCACTTAATGTCATTCAGACGATTTTTGCATCTTCCGTAGATTATAGACAACTGTAACAGACCTAAACTAATGAAGTGTAATGTCAATATCACTTAACAGAAAAGATAGAATTGGTATGCCATTGATTTTTCACTCCTTTTGCTTGTTAGAAAATTCAATATATATATATAATGTCCATATAATTAATGTAGCCGTCATGATAGGTGACAACATTAGATTGTATCTTTTGGGCGCCTTCGTAGGCTGCTGCTGGTGATTCGGAGTTTGTTTTTTGTGCTTCTTTTCTTTTTTTTTTTTGGAAAAAATTACCTAAAATAATACCTTTAAAATTTATAATAAAATTAATATCTCAATAAGATTAAATTTTTAACATTAAACAAGTTTAAATTACTGTAATTTATTTGAACAAGATTCAATTAGACGGACGTTTAAAAAAATGATGTAAAAGTTATTTTTTAATTATAAAAATATATGATTTGAATATAAGTATTGCTATTTTTGTTAGTATAATTTTCAGGGGTGATATTTTTGTTGTTTTTTCTTTTCTTTTTTCATTTTGGCACCAATTTTCGCTATCTTTAACAATTTTCTATAGTTACCAACTGGGTAGCTAAATTAAATGCACGAGGTTATGGGTTCGAGTGGTTGAAATGTACGTAATGGTTACTAAGGTTTCTTAACGACAGTCTTTAGTGGGAGTTTATTTTGATACCTTAAATTATAGGTACTTATTCGAATAAATGAATAAATGTTGGTGTTAGATGGCCTCCCTTCCGAGAAGTATTTTTTTGGAAAAAAAAACAACTTTGAATGGTATGAAACATTCATCATTTTATAAGAAATCATATATTCTTACTTGGTAAGAAACAGCCATCTTTTTATCTGTTTGCTGTGATATTTACACTAGATATACACGCATTGCTAGAAGTTTTTAGCCACATTCTTACTATTGTTATTTGTTATTTCTATTTTAATATTCTCATACACTTTTAGAATAATTTTACCAGTCTGATTCTTTGTCCAGGATTTGAATTTGTTTATAAGGTGTAGTTTCTTTAACTTATAATAATGTATTTTCTTTTCACTCATTCCTTCAAATGAAGAGGGACCTCTTCGTCAACTTAAGTAAATCTGATAATGTATGAAAGTATAGTTGATCCTCCTCTCAAAAGCTCAAGCTTTTGTGAGAATTAGTTTCTCAACAATTTCTAACATAGTATAAGAATTGGGGGGCATGTATTGGAGATTCTGTGTTTAAAGCCTAGTAAACCTAATTGTTAATACATAGATCCAATAAGTATAGGGCCCTCCTTTTAACAATTCAAGCTTCGGGGAGAGTTGGTTTCTAACTTTTAACATAATCCATCTACAAGGCAAACCAACACTTCAGTTAAATTTATCCAGATTTTAACTGCTGACAATCATGAATTTTGGTTCATAGGCTTCTTGAACTATTGTATTGCAGTAGAAAGCCTAAAACAAACCATGGAGGGTTGCAACTTACAATCTGTCTGATAGCTTAGCATTTTTCTGGAATATAATTTTATTCCTTTAGTCAATTCAAGATTTACAGATTCCATTATAATTCATACTAGATGGCCTTCAACATATGCGATTTTACACTAATCTTGTTTAATTCTTTTGACAATCATCTCAAATAAAGATTTATAATGTGTAGAATTTCTACTTGTTAAGGCTTATAGACGACTAGATTGGAGTGGATGTAACCCATCTACGTTTTCAGGAGTTATCTAGGATGCGTTTCTTTTAATTTTATTTCCTCGTTTGTTTTTGCTTTGAGTATGATCTATATGAGATATGATATGGTCGGAGATGCTAATTATTTAAATCTAATATTTTTTTTAAAAGAAATAAGAGGAGAGAGGAGAGAGAAGGGAGAGAAAAATAAGAAATTAGGATAATCTTGGTTTGTTATAGGTGTCCAATCATATATAAATATTATAATAGTTAAATAAATTGACAACGTAAAATAAATATAAATACTAATTCAATACCCACCCTCATGCTCAGTGTGAGCTTGGGTCCATTTTTTACATTGACTGCAAATTAATAACCTTGCTTTGATATTATGTAAATTATTCAAATCTAACATTTTTTTTAGAGAGAAACAAGAGGAGAAAGGAGAAGAAGAGAGAAGATTAGGATAAATTTGCTCTGTTATAATGTTAAATGAGTTGTGTTTTATTCTTAAATGTTAGTTCCAAGGAAGAGGGTGCCCAACTACATATAAATATTATAACAGTCAAATAAATTGACAATGTGGAACAAATGTAAATATTAATTTAATAGAAGAATATATATATATTTTTTTTTGAAGATTAAGGTTGGAATTGAAGTAATCCTCTTGCTGAACTAGTCATGAATGTTTCCAGGTAGTGGCTATGTCAACATTCTGAAAACATCAAATGGTATATATTTTCTCAGTATTTAGTCCAGACTTGTGGTCTAGTGACTGTGTTAAGGCTTAATAGTAATTTTGTTTAATCAAATGGTTACATCAATGTTTTAATATAAATTTGACCCAGAAAAAAACGACATGTTTCCTTTGATGGTGTGAAAACGTAATAAGCAAATAAAAATTTCTGGTCGGAGTTGGGAGGCATCGCTTTGAGATTGTTTCTGGAATTGTAGTTCATGAAGTAATAATGCTTATTAACGAGGTCTTTTTAGATTAATTGGATGCTAGAAAAAATTCATGCTTATTTATACTAGTCTTATATTCTTATAATGCAATAATTGGCTTTTATAATAATGTCCTAATCGAAGAATCAAAACATCCCAATTATTCCCACCAAAAAATAAAAAGCTTTCACATCGTGGTGGCAATGAAAGGTAGGATGACCCACCTAAGTTATTTCAATTGCACGCGCAAAGCTACATCGTATATGAGGATTGACTTATTAAATCAAAGCCATTATTTTAGCTATGGATCTTTAAAATATAAATAAAAAAGTCAGCCTATGTCCATGTGCTTCTGCTTTGTCGCCAAATAATTGAATAGTAAGATTTCTCCATCCAAAACTCTATTATAATAAAAAGTTTATACCATATTAGTTTAAAAAATATATATATATATTTTTAATTTTCTTTTAATGTAATATTTGAATTAAAATAATACAAAAATTGCATTGTCTTTTTATTTGTTTATTTATTTTTATCTTCAACCAGTATACTACTAAATATCACATTAAAAATATATTTTAAATATTTAAAAAAAAAAAAGTAATGTGTAAATAGTATAATATTATAACATGATACTGTTTATTGCTCTATTTTATAGTAAAAATGCACTAAAATAGAGATATCATTTTAGTAATATAATATTAAAGGTTTTCTCCATATATTTCAAAACGTAGGTTCTTATTCATCTCCTAAGTAACTAGTTAGTATCTTGCGATTTGTCTGGTGGTCAAGCTCACTCTTTATTTGTTTTAAGTTACAAGTTTAATTTACATTAAGTATTGCTTGATTTTTTTTATTAAAAAAAAAAAAAAAAACTAGCTTGTATCCCAAAGTGAATTTTAACATGAAAAAAAAATGGCGAAAAAGGAAAGGGAAAAAAATGAGGAAGAGAAAACAACTTCCATGATAGCAAAATCATTTTCCAAGGGTTTAGCAAAAAAAAAAAAATCTTTGATCTAGGGCCAGGGATGGACAAGGATTGGTAGGCTTGCTTGACTTCTAACCTCTAGTATATTTTTATTATAACTTGCTAGGACGAATTTATTTGGGGCTAAAGGGTCATTGTGTCCTCAACTTTTAATAAATAAAAGCTTAAATGCAATATTTTTGAAATTGTTAATAAATTATATGCATAGAAAGAAATTTTGCTCCCTTAAATTTTAGTTTGACGGCTTCAATTACCACTCAAGAGTTCAATATATTTGAGGAAGTTTGAGATCCGGTGCATAAATATGATATAATAATACAAATATTTTAAAATTTATATTTATGGTGCAAGTAGCAAAAATAAAACAACTAAATCAAATAACACTGGTAGAAGCATTTAAGATAATATCAAAAAAATTATAAATATTTTTTAATTATATAGAAACTCTCATATGTTAGAACATATTTAAATAACTTTATGATTATACTCATGCAAGCAATAGAGCATACGAACACAACGATATAATGTAGTAAACTTAAGTAGGTATTGTCTTTAAGTGGTAATATTCATAAATTGTTTAAAACAATCACTCAATAACAAATAATTCACTAAAAAGTAAATCAACAATTTACAACTTAGAAATAAATGGTAATATCTCTATCAATTGAAGTTATGTTCAACTGCGCTTAAGTTACCATTGTTTGTTGTTTTTACAACAACTACAATCCAAGTAAAATCTAATTCTCCTCCGAAGACTCACCAACACGTGATGTGATATAAACATCAATTGTCAATTTAGTGTAAACTTAAGTTTATGAAAAATTTCATGCACATATACTTAATATATATATCTATGTCCAAACAAGATTTTAGTTCATTAATTAGGAAACCCACCCAAAACCCGTTTGACACTAAAATGATCTTTCTTCGTATTAACAATACGACACTATCAATAATACGAATTATTAATACTAAATAACACTTAACATATTAATAATTTTGAAGTATAAAACAAATTTTTCTCACTAAAAATTTAAGTTTTTAAAATGCAAGAATTTGCACGTATTTTTTTAATTTTCAAAACATTACATATATGTCTGGTGAGCTCACCGACACCTCGTCAATGTCCTCGCCGAACCCTCATTGCACATGCGATGAGCCATCAGCGAGTCCTATAACAAGGATAATAGCTAACACGACGAGGATAGTAATCATCAGTCTTGTTGACCCTTTCACCTTCACCTCGCTAATACAACAGCAAGTACTTCAGTGATTAAACAAACGAATAAAAATAGTTTTATTTTTCAAATATTGCTCAAAATAATTTTTCATAAATATCTAATCAGTGAAAAACAAATATTGAGGAGAAATAACACAATTTAGCATGCAAATTACATGCTTTAAATCACCCCGTAATAAATATATCATGCAAACATACAAAGTATTAAGTTCTATATAAGTACGTGCAATGATAAATTGTCATTATAATATCTTACATAAAAGAAAATAAAATAATAAATTCAGTATTTTGAAACAAAAAAAAAATGTCATCAAAAGACTAACAAAACTTATAGAACTTACAATATTTATACAAATGACATTTTTCTCATTAAATGAAAATTAAAAAATTATGTTAATTTATTATTAATAATTACTATTTTTATAGTTATTAATTAATTTAAATGTGATAAGAACCGGAAGGAAAATAATATTATTTTATTTCCCTCTTAAATTAAAATTCCCTATTTTTATTTTATGTGGTATGTGTTAAAATATATATAAGTAGACAAAACATATCACACATCTCAAAAATCAATATATACATGTGCTCATTTTAATATTAATTTAAAACAAAACACATTTATGTTCGTGTTCATGTTAAAAAAATAAACATGGATATGTTTAATGCATGATCCTCAAAGAAAATTAGAAATCTAAAATCAGCTTCAAATATATATAAAGTGACTAGAAGTGAAACTTGTTGTTGATTTAGTAGTCTAGGGTCAAAATTGTAAAAAAAAAAAAAAAAAGTGGCCTATATATTTCAAGTCGGAACAATCAAAGTATTTTCTTTAAGCTAAGAAAGAAATGAAACTTATGTTAAATTCTTCCATAATTATATTTAATTAACCCAACTGTTTGATTTAATCAATGCTATACAACTAAAAAAGAAGGTTATTTTTTTTAACCACGTATAAATTAAAGGTTTGTTATATACTACGCGGCAATGGAGATAATTTTTCAATTAAGAAAGAAAAGAAGGTTTTTATGAAAATTTAAGTTGTCGGTGGGGATTTTTTTACATGAATAGACATAGGTAGGCAAAGGCAATCATGGGTCTAACATTGTTAGCTTCATCGTGTTAGATTTTGTTCCAATGTTGTTAATTTATTTCCTTGTGGTGCTTTTCTACGTATCCCACTTCCCAAACATTTACATTTTTGCTGCTAATCTAGCTAGAAACCTAAAGCTAAAGCTACCTAGCTACCTATTTAAGTGCTTGGACTAATTCAATTTTCTAAACTATGCTCTGCCCACAAACTTAACAAATTTATTATTTTGAATCATAAATTCAAAATGTGAGGTGGGTATTTAATTAAAATTAAAATAAATGATAACAAAATTAATGAAAACTTTTTTAAAAATTACAATACACCTTCACTCACACATATATGTGCTTACTTTTTTATCCATACGCATTTTCTAATAGTATACGTGTACAATTAGTTTTAAAGTCATACAATTAATAATAATAATAATAATAATAATAATAATAAATTGAAAGAAAGTGATGAACTGTGCTCAAGATAGGTTCAGAATAGAATATCTTTTTTTATTAAAAAAAAAAAAAAAAAGTCTAAAGTTGTTTAAATTATACAAAGTAGATCAGCTAAAGAAATGAGTTATAATCTTTGATATATGCTTAAATGAGTTTCATGGCCTTTTGCCGCTAGGTTGTCAAAAAGTAATACATGCAGTTTGGCCTCCATCGTAAAACTACTTTTGATAATTGTATAATTTGGGACTTTTCCTAAATATATGGCCAGATAAACTTTGTCTCTAATCTTTCTTGTTTATTGTTATTATTCTTGGCTCTTCTAAGTGATGAACTACTATATATATTAACATATATATATATATATATACATATTTTTTCGAACAAATTAGAAATTAAAAATGACTATATATAAGTCACTTTTCCTGCATTAATTTTTATCATAAATTTAAAATTTTTCATTGATTTTAAATAAAGCCATTATTTATAAGCTTGGCATTATAGATCTAGGAAATTCATTATTAAAAAAAAAAAAAAAAAAATTAAAAAATATTTGTCGTTTTGTTATGGTAGTTGGCATTATAAGCTGTAGATAATTAACTTTTTCCATCAAAATGGATGAAGTAGATATTTAACAATAAAAACAATATATTTATGCAGAGATGCCCCTCTATAATAATAATAATATTAATAATAATCATATCAAATTATCGTGTTTGTTAAAAGAATAACAAAATTATCATGACTTTTTATCGATTTGTTTATCGGTATGGACTGTCAAGAATTGGTGAATAATTATAACTAAAAATTATTTCATAAGGATTGCAGGCGACCCTTTTATAATACTTACTTTTAATTTTATATTATTTAATCTTTTATACTTTTTACATTAATCATATCGACCTCTACTTTTTACTTTTTCTATAGAAAAAACCCAAATGTAGAGAAGCTCTTGCATATTTAATATTGTTAAGTCAAATCAGTAATATATATATATATTATGAATGAATTCATAAGAATTAATTTTTTTTCTATTTAACTTATATTTTCTTTTTAAATTATAAATAGTTTCTGGTATATATTATCTTCCTCAACTAACAATTATATTTCATTTGAAATTGATAAAAGTAAAATAACTTATAGGAGAGAAATCAAGGAAGACAAGTGGGGGGAGGGGGGGGTTGGGGTTATAGATGAGGTTCAAGGACAGTATACTAAAGCAAATGTCACAAGATTACTCATTATCATTATCAGGCAAGAGAGACGGACATAGAGAGAGAGGGGGATGGGTAGTAATGTCTTCGATTACACTGTTAAATTTATGGGTGACGAATTGTGTTTTTTTTTTTTTTTTTAATCTAAATTTCTATATTTTTAATATTACAACAAAATAATTATTTTTAGTTAATTTAATTTATATATTGGTAAGAAAATACAGTATTTTAACAATAAAAAATGGATAATTAATTTAAATTGAAAATAATTTTGAGTGTATTCTGCCCAATAAAACTATCATTTATCTATCAATATTTATATTTATTTATACTATATATTTTAAAATATTAAAAATACTTACCTTTTTAAAATATAATCAAATTTAATAAGAACTCTAATCATATGATAAATATTACTTTTAATAAAAACTCTAAATACTATTTTATTTTTATAATTAATTTAAAAATATAAAAAAATTAATTTTGTATTTATTTTTAATATATCCTAAAAAATAACTAAAAATTAAAAAAAAAGTAAAATACTTTAGATTAAAGACATATTTTTAATTAATAAATAAATATGCATAAATAGTGAATGGGCACTGAAATTTCCAGAAAGAAAATAAAAGAAAAAGGAAAATAAAGTGAATGGGCCCAGAAACAGAATATCTTCCATTTTGGTTTAAACAATATGCTAGTGGATGATGCATTTGACATTGTTAGCTCAATTTTAGCAAGCTATAAAACATGTTTACTAAGATGATAATAGCTATGTAATAATGCCTATAAAATGTCAATTTCCTGAAAATATCAACAAAATATTAATTAATAATATAAATAATAAAATATTAAATAATATTAATAAAATATAATTGTATTTATTTTTTAAAATAATTATCATTAAATATATATATTTAATTTTATTAATTATAAAATTAATTAACTTAAATAATTATTTTGATATTTTTTTTTTGGTTTAAAAATTTAGATAATTTATTTTGTGTATAATTATCATTTTTTTTAATATATTTATATCAACAATAAAAATACCTTCAACATATTTCTAAATTTTGAGTCTCAATATTTCGAATCTTGGTTACAAGTACTTACCTACATTTTTCCCTTCTCTTTCTTAAGCTTTTTCTACCTCAACATCTACTCTTTATATTTCTACCCTCTATTATTAGAAAGGCTTTTGTCCCCCAAATTTTAATAACTTATTGAAGTGTATTTACAAATAAATTTTTAAAAGATGTGATTAAATCTTCCAATTTTTAAAATTTTCCTTAAAAGCTATCAAAATATTATATTGTAAGTTACCGAACCTTTAAAAGTAGCACATAAATTTTAGTTTAATTATTAAAATACTTATTTTTATTCAAAAATTTGATATATATGTGTAAAAATTTAAAATTTAAAATCTAAAATATATATTTTTAAAAATTTAGAGAATGTATGTGAATCTATCTATTATTATTATTTTTTTTTAAAAGAATCTATTATTATTATTTTTTTAAAAGAATATATTATACATTTCGATAACAATTATATGTGCCAAATTTAAGTGTGGCCATGTTTGGAATTGGCCCAGCTGACCCTAGGTAGCTCTGCAGCTATTTACTCGAATCCCACATCCCCACCAACACCTTCTTATTCTTAAAAAATAAATAAATAAAATCTTAATATATGGTGAATTGTTTCCCTTTCCATGCAAAAAATAAAATAAAAATTATACATTTATTTTAAATCAATATTAATATGTTAATTTATATCGCTAATAATTTAATATTATAAATTTTATTATTAAAAAAGAAAATTATTTTTAACCTTTTTGCATTTTTTTTCTTCACGATAATAACATACTATGAATTATTAATTAATAACTAATAAATAATTCTTTAAGAAGTAGTCATAATCAAAACCTACTATTAAAATAAAACCAAAAATCATCCACGCTCAAAATAAATGAGGTGAGGTTTAAAGTAAATTGAACCCATTTTTATTAGGTTATTATTTTTATTTATTTTTAAATTGAGGATAATTTATTGTCTTATTATTATTTTAAAAAAAAAATAGTTCTCATAACTTTACAAAATATTATAACTTGCACGTTTACTGAATCAAAAACAGAATGAATTGTAATTAAAAATTGGATTCATAACATTCTTTTGAAATTAGAATAAGCATGAATTAGTTTCCTTTTATATATAGAATAAACATGCTAAATTGAATAAAAATAACTAATTTACTAAATTATCCTTCTAATGTTATTTTATTTTTATTATCTTTATATATTATAAGTAATATTTTCATTTTTATTTTTATAAAAATAAAACAAGTATTTTAAATAAACACAAAAATTTATTTATATAATAAATAAATAATACACTAAACATTAAACAAGATAAATAGATAATTAAATTAGTAAACATAAAAATTCAATAAATAGCAATAGAATTTTTTTAAATAACTCATTTCTTCGTTTCATTTAAACTTTACTAAACATCCCCTAAAATTCGTAGGCTGAATTTACAGTCTCTTCGAAAAATGTATACAAAATTTTCATATAATTTTTTTTTATTAAAAATTTTTCATCTATTTTTTTTTTTATTCAATAAGATTCCACACAATTTAAGAAAAATTACTGTCATACCATCAAAAATTATTACCTATTTTTGATTTTGACACCAATCAAAGACAATCTAGAAGTCTTTAAAGAAACTGAAACCGACTTCAGAGCGTTAGAAGAATCTCAATTTAAGTGCTTTTAAAGATAATTTTTACATATTGAATATTTAAACTCGTGCTTTGGTAAAAATATAAAATTTTAATTTTAATGTTAAAACCATGCTATTGAACTATCGCTCGAGCAATAGTTCAATAATTTGAACGTCAAAATGAAGTCCTTTCACTCTCTTTCCTCACACGATTTTCGTCTAATTGTTTTTGATAGTGATTTTCATCTAATTTAATCACATTGTTTCTCATCATCCGCAAAAGTGGTCCTCAATATAATAAATCTTTTGTTATACGTCCTATAACAGACCTCCTGACAAAACTTAAATATTTATTAATTAGCAGTATTAATTGACGTGATCTGCGGTCTATAATAAAATCACATGTACGTGAATTACGTGTAATAGTTAACGGAGAAATCATGTAAATATAAGTAGAACAAATTAAAATTTACAAATAATTCTTTTATAAATTTAAATATCTTACTAATATAAATAATTTAAAAGACAAAAAAAAAAAAAAAAGTATCAAATTTTTTATTGTGTCTGTCAACAAAACAAAGTAAATTTTAGAGATCGAAATTTGGGTAAAGTGATAATGGAAGTGATCAGATTAATAGTAAAAGGGAATAGTGAGAGAGGTGATGATGAATAAGAGGACGGTATAGAAAAGAGAAAGTCTGCAGAAGAAGAATATTTTGTTTTGGAAAAAAACCAAAAAAATAAAATAAAATAAAATAAAATGGAGGTATGGAATCTACAAGTTCAGTCCTTAATGACTATCTTTGGTGCAACAATCTTTTTCTTGTGTTGTCAACATCCCATTTGCCTTTTTTCCGCAATTTTCTCTCTTTCTCTTTTCTCTTACTCCACTCATTAATATATCTTGTAAAATAATATATATATACACTCTCACGCATATATTAAGATAAGAATATTTTTATTTTTATTTTTAAAACACATATTCATACATATTATATAAAAATAAAATGACTCAAATTTAGTCTAAATGCAATTCATTTATTAATTCTTGCGTGTGCTTTGTTCGTGGCCTGTCATTTTTCACGGTAAAATTATAATTACAGAGTTTCACTTTTCAAACATATTCTCTTCAGATGGCCATATATAATAATTAGATCAAAAAGTTATTGATAAATTATTTAAAATAATATTTTTAATAATAAAAATAATATTCTTATATTAAAATTAAAAGAAATATAAATTAGTAATAATGATGTTATTTTTATCATTATAAATTTTATAGGTGTTAGTTTTGTGATGTTTTTAAAATTATAATTATCTTAGTATAAAATTTTGATAAGATTTCAAATTTAAATCGCTGGATTAAATCTTATTAGGAACATATTACGCTTAATTGTTAGGATTAAATAATTGAATAAATTTATTTTATATTACGCTTAGTTATAGATCCAACAAAAAGATTATGGCTAATTAATATGTTGAAATTGTTAAGCTTTGATTTTTATGTTTGAATGATAATCATTTATTTTTGGTGTTGGCCGTGTGATTCTAGATATAAACCTTAGGTTTTTGGTCAATTACATCACAGTCTTACCCTTTGGATTGTAAAAAACGTTGAACTTTATTTGTTAATTTTCTTAACAATATTTAGAATGATTGTTAAATTTCGTAAATATATTAAGATATTTTAATTTGTTTTTGAGCTCTTAGCTGCTTCTTCTTTGTCTGAATCTGACGTCAACAGTAGTGGCAAGAGGAAACAAAATTGAATTTGATCAGACAAAGAATGAGAAGAGAGAACAACGCATGCAAATTATATCTTAAAATGGAGAATTTTTTTTTTGAAAAAATAATAAAATTAGTACTTTTTAAAACTTGTAATAATAAAAATAACACACTTTGTGTTCAAACTTATATTTTTATAATTAAAAAAATGACTAATATGTCATTTTTTTTAACACTTATTCAATTAGAATTAAACGACGATAATTTAGACCGGTTCAATATTTCAGGTTCAAATTGAACGTTCAATAATTTAGACCGGTTCAATATTTCACGTTCAATATTTCAGGTTCAAATTGAACGTTTAATATTATTGAAAGTGCTAGTTTTGTTACTATAAATTTTAGGGGTGTTATTTTTGGTAAATTCTTAATTTTTTTTATACTACGGACACATAAAAATTGTGGGTACAGTAGAAGAGATATAAATATAAATTTGAGATTGAATGTAGAAGAGAGAAAAATATTAAACCCTAAAATATAAAAGTTCAAGAAATTTGAATCTATCACTTTTTTAATATATACTCAATTGAAAATTCATTTGTTATAAAAAAAAAAAAAATATATCAGGATAACTAACTCTTTGAGACATTTGGATACAATAAACTAAATTTGAATTTAAAATTTAGTTTTAGCTTTACATAATTATATGCCAAAATTAGTTGAAGATGTCCTTTTTGTTTTTTAAACTAATTGAAAGCACATGCATTACACGTGCCGTAATACATCTTCTCTATTATTACATTATCACTATAAAAACTACATGCAAAGAATTATGTGATGAAAATAATAGTAATAAAATTATACTAATTAATATAACAATTCAAATGGAAAATAAAACCAAAAATTAAATTGCCAGTAAAGGTGAGTTTATTGTGAAAAAATTGACCATGTCATGGTCTAACCATTTGGAAAAATAAATCTTCCTACCAAAATATAAATAAAATTTTCAAACAAAATATATAAGACTACCCATGACATAACTCCAAATTTGGAGGGAAAAAAAATCTAATTTTAAAATTGATAATAAAAGAAATAATATGATATGCTACGTACACATCTTACACCATTTTTGTTTTAGAATCAAAGGAGGAAAATTTATTTATTTATTTTTTGAAGATTTTACATCCTTAATTAGGATTGAATGAGATTAATTCGGCTCAATTTCAATCCATATTATATAATTTATAATTACATAGCTTACACCACCATTGAGTGCAATAATAATGAAAACAATTCTCATGTTATAAAATATAAAACAACAATTATTTTATAACCCATAATTAGAAGTAGCAACATATTGTCAAAATAAAAAACTTAAATTAAAAAAAAAAAAAAAAAAAAAAACTAAAAAGAGTTAAGTCACTCATTATATCAATTTTGTTGATAATAATACATAACAATTTTTTTTTGTAATCGTAGAATACTTGAAACCACAATTTAAAAGAAGGGTATCCAGGGCCACAGTTTTTCAAACTTCAATTTCGTTTTACTTTGTACATGTCACATGACAATGCTATTGCAAATATAGGCAAGTTCTTGAATTTTCAAACTTTTATCAAAATATCTTGGAAAGCTTAAACAAAAATGGCAACAAAAATTAAATAAAAAAAAAATGAGAAAAAAGAAATTTTTTTTTTGGAGAGTCGGGACCGAGATTGTGGATGGGCAAGTGACACGAAACCGAAACATCATTTCTCAGATAATTCATATTTCGTACTATTGACCATACCAAGTCAAAGGAAAAATAAAAAATTAAATTCCAAAGCTATAATTTTCGAACTGAAAAGACTTCCAAAGTTCCACGAAGGGCAGAGTTTTGATGTATTGGGAAAATATCTTTTTTACTTTTCTTAAAAAAAGTAATTGAGTTATTTATTTATTTTTTATAATACTGAAATTTTCTTTTTATGAAAAAGGGGTAGCGCATATTTTTTTATAGAAAAATAATTGCACATTTTTTTTAAAAAAAATATGTCAAAAATATCTTGATAAAAAATATATTTAAATTTTATCTATTAATTATAAAAAATTATTTATACATATTAAAAATTTTATGTTCATGTAAGTCTAAAAAAGAAAAATTATTTTAAAAAATTTATCTACTTACGTATTAAAAATTATTAAAATTAAAATATGAATTTAAGTATAAGAGTCAAAAAAATTTAAATAAATTCAAAATTAGATTTATTTAATTTAATATAACAAAAGATATAAATTATTTAAAATATTATAAAAAAAATTAATAAAATTAATACTCTAATTAAAAAGGAAAAAAAATTAATATGAGTAAATAAAATGAATCCAACAATTAAAAAAATTATAATTTAACTAATAAAATATTATAAATAATAAATTATTTTTGTAAAATCTTACAAATACTTAAGAAAAATTTGTAAAGTCTACGTAATGAAAAAAAGACTAATAATGTCATTTAAAAAAAATAACTAAAATTATAATAAATAAGGATTAAAATACTTCTTTTTATAAATAAATAAATAAAAAACCATTAAAATTCCAAACCATTAAATCTAAAGTGATACTAGTTAAATTTTATTTAGTTTATTTTTATATTTTTTATATATTAATGTTTTAATTTTTAATTTCATGACACAGTTAAATTCACACTTTTAGATAAAACTATTTTTAATAACTAACTGTTATTAGAAAAGAATTCATATCAGAATCAAGGATCGGGGTAAACGTCCATTTTTTTGCTTTTTCCAATTGGAATGGGATCGTAAAAAGCTTTAAAACACTCTTATATATTACAATTATATATATATATATATATATATATATATTAATACTATTATATAAATTTATTATATTTATTAGCACCACTTTATACGTTTCAAACTTGTCCTACTTTTCCAAAACCATTGTACCAAACTACCGATAACATAAATTTTTTTTATAATGTTTATATTTATTAAATTGTGATATATATATTAAATAATATATTAATTATTAATTAAATATAAAATTAAAAATTTAAGATAAATAAATAATATTGAGAATTTTTATTAATAAGAGTGCGATTGATACACGTAATAAAAAAAATTGATTTTTTTACCCTAAAACTCTTTAAACAGTACCGTGAACAGAAGTGATCTGATAGGGCCTGTAGCATGCCGTATAGATTGTTTTTAATTAATAATTATCAAGATGATCCCTGATTCTGATGTGATTAGACTATGTACTGCAGCTTGTTTATTAACATTTTGCTAATCATGTAAATAAACATTTATTTTCGTGTTTTCACTAGATAATTTGAAATCTCTTGCACATTTTAAAATTTTTCTTTGGACAATTTTTATTTTTAAACAATTCTAAATAAAAATACACACATATATATATTATATATGTATATTCTAATAAAAAATATGTAACTTATATATAAATTATTTTATTAATTTTTACACATATTTAAATTAAATATAAAATTAATTTTTTTTATACTTTTAAATTAATTTTAAAAATAAAATAATATTTAAAATTTTTATTAGATATGATAATGTATTGTAAAAGGAAAATTAATATTAATAATTTAAAATATAGTGATAATTTTATTCAAAAATTTATTAGACATTATTTATATATATATATATATATATATATATATATCACAATTTAAATTTTAAGATAATGCCAATGTTTTACCCTTCATAATTTTTCTTAATCGGAGAAAAAAAGTTAGACGAACACACTAAAAAGAGTTCTAAAATCATAAAAAAAAATTTAATTATTTTAATTAAAAAATGAGTTTAATTATTTAAAAATAATTTTAAAGAGTTTAAACTCACATACATATCTCTGAGTTATGAATTTTATCTTGTACTAAGTGCTTTTATTTTATTTTATCAAAATTTAAGAGTTTTAAAAAATTAAAAAGTTTAACTTATATAACGTATTTTTTAAGAAAAAAATTATTTCTTTTATTAATAATTTTAAGACTTTTTTCTTCAAATATTTTTAAGAATAATTATAACTCGAAATAACAAAATCCTTAAAAAATAATAACATAAACAAATGCACTAACTTTTGACAAAAAAATCATAAAGGAATTAAATTAGTTAATAAAATGTTATTAAGAATTATATATAGATATAATAGCGCAAGTTTACTTTACTAATATCATTGGATTAAAAACCAGTTGTTGTTAATTAGAATTTGAAAAAGTCTCCAATTTTTAGAGAAGAATATTTGTATTTCAAATTCACATACACTCATCATATACATATACAACTTATATAATATTAGTGTATGATTAAATTTTGTTTTTCTTACTATAACTTAACTTATTTTATTATTAAAAATAAAATTAACTTATATAGTTAATATTTTTTATTTTAGCATAAAATTTATATTCATTATTTTTTGAGGGAAGGTGAACAAGTGTTAAGCTTATTAATTGAAGTTTTAATATCATCTTACAAGTAATTTGACTCTTCTTAAAGTTTAAAATATTAAGTAAAATATTCAATTGTTTTTATTCTAATATTTTTCTCTGAGAATAGCTATTCCCTTTTGATATTTTCCCCTATTGACTTGGGTAACATGATTGAAAGAAGCATTCACGAGCTGCCAATCTGTTTTCTCCAATGCAGGTTAAAAATCTAAAAAATGTATATATATATATATATATATATATATATTGAGTAATAATTACATATTTTTCTATAAATTTAAACTTAAAATCTAAATCTTAATATCTAAAATCTAAGGCTTAAATTAAAAGAATTTATATTTATCGTTTAATATATAATGGATGATATCGTCCAATATATCATTCACACACATAAGTATATATATTTGTTATATTTGCTGATAATATATAAACAAATTATAAATTAAGAGAAGAAAGGCAGGGTTATGGTATTTAAATGAATGCTGCCTAAGGTAGCTATAATAATGTACATTTACTAGATATCCACTAAGATCATGTCTAAGTATCTATCTAATTATTATCTTTTAACTTTAATAAATTAAAGAAGCACCAACTGGGGTACAGTTTCAAGGCATAAACAACCTTAACTATAACTATAATGAAAGAAATAGGATAGGGACAACCCTATAAGCTTACCTCTATTTGTTTTCCATGAGTTTATGTTGTTTCATATAAGGCATAATAACCAATTTATACCCTATAATTACAAATACGGCATATATAAGTATTTTCAAATACAGTCCCTCCTTGTTAGCAAAAAGTAAAAAATAAAACACAATCCAGTTGGTAAGCTGTATTATCAATTGTATAATTGACGTTGAATACAAGGGTTTTATTATCTATACCAAATATATACTTTTTCATTCAATACACATTTGAATTTTGCATAAATTTTAGTGGAAACTCTCTTTTATTTTTTAAGCAAGATAATTGATCTCATGGGTACGAAAAAATTTGATATAATAACAGTTTATTACACATTGAGTTAGAATCTAAGAATTATTTTAGAAATATATTCATAATGTGATAAGTACATGATCGAGATATCAGTACTCTAATTAAGAGAGATCAAACTACTCATTATTAATACCTTGTGTTTAATATATTTCAAAGGGATATTCCAAACAGATTTTTATTAAAAAATTATTGAAAAGTATTTATCAAATACGAAATATATGAACTATTTTTTTTTTTTGTTTGTTTGAAAGGGAGCTTTTAACTGGACTGACCGGTCCATTGATTACGAAGATATCAATCGTCTAATTTAATCTGGTCTAGTATTTAGCAATAATAAAAAAACTTAAGTGAACGTTTTATATAACTTAAATCAAATTAGATTGAACCGTTTATTTAATAAAATTATTGAAATCAGACGGTTTGATTTAATTCGACTTGATTAATGATCTTTTATCATTTTTAAATTTAAAATATTTTCCTTTCAAATCATGTTAAAACTTAAAATTAACATAAGAAAAATAATTTTAAATCTAACAAAATTACTTTAGATATGTTACAAATATAAATCATATAATAAACTATATAAACTAACAATCAAGTTTATAAAATTTATAAAATGTAAAATTATTATAAATTACATGTAATTGAAAACTGCAAACTGTATAATAAGGACATGAAACTAAAAAAAGGGGGTTTAAATATAATATTTAATATTTAACAATAAATAATATAATATATTTTTAAAAAATAAGATTATATATATATAATATATAATGGTCAGGTCTAATTTGGATGGTTAACAAATTAAAAAAATTGAACTAGATTGTTTGAGAAACGTTTTCAAAAAATATAAATATAACTGAATCATTTAATTCATATAACTGTTCAAACCAATTTAATTTGATTCGATTTTACAATTTAATCTGATTTAGTGCGCTACTATCCCATAACATTCTTTTAACAAAATAACATAAGACCAAACTAGCCTACCATTTAAATCTGGGACATACGACCTAATGAGACTACACTCAAACTAAAAAACAAGCACAAAACTAGACCCAACGAGGGAAAGAAAAAAGAAGGAAAAAAAAAAAACAATAACTAACAAACAAAAAAGCTAAAAATTGAACGAAAGCACATCAGTCCTCAAGTAGAGGTAACATGTACATTGCCACCTTGATTTGAACTCTTGAGAACATATACAACATTAGTGATAGTGTGTAGGTTGGGCACCTCTTCAAGATCCCAGACCCCAAAAAAAACACTTCATGAACATCTCGGGACTGATGTATCCATCAATAATAGTTCAAATATCTATCACCTGCATGATATTCTTGTACGTCTTTCAATTTCAAGCGTAAAATGAAATCATCAAGACAATAAAACATATCTTCCATACCTAAACCACCTGCCCAGACCAAGGAGATCCAAAAAACACCAATCAAATACAACCAAGAAGTGTAAAGAAACCTAGGAAACACCGATAAAGCACAACAGCGAACCAAGTAAGAGAAAAACTTAGAACAGTACCTGACCTAAAACGAGTCCAAAAAGAGTAAGAGCTCTCAAAAAGTTTTCTACATAAAAAATTCTTGTTCTCAACAATTTTTCCAAAAAAGAACAAAAATCTCAAACCTTAGAAATCACTATGCCGTATAGGATCAGAAAGTGCGAGAAAGGATGTGGAAATCTAGAGTAAAAATCAAAATCAGTGAAAACAATGGGGAGTTCGATGGAAATTGGATATCCGAGCATAGCTGTTTTTTTTTTTTTTCGTTACAAGTTCTATGAAGCCATTTTAATATATGAATATATAATAATATGATAATATGTATTTTCATTCATACCCTCAAATATATTTATAAATTAGAGTTCTAGTTCTTATATTAATAAAAATAATATTATATTAGAGTTTATAAAAATTATAATTCTATCAACCCATTAATATAACATTTTGGTATTAAACAGATTATGATATTTATAGACTATATACAAAATTTATATGATATTAGTGTTTTAATCCGCCCAATGAGTTAAAATATATTTATATGGCACTGCAAAATTTAAACTCTCAAAAGCGGATGAAAAATAATTATTTATAGATTTTGTGGTTTTTGTTAAACAATTTACTAACTTTTGTAAGACCATGCAAATATATATATATATATATATATATATTTTCATTATGATCGGATACATGCAAGTGATACTTGAATATATTTGATTATAAGATTCACATATTTTAAATTACAAGTTAGATATTTTATTAACATTAACTATCATGATCTAAAAAAAGAATATAAAAATGAGTTGTTGAAGTAATATTTTCATCAAAAAAGAAAGAAAGTAATATTAGATTACATTTGGAATTAAAAAAGAAAGTTATAGTAAATGTTGGCAAAGTTATAGTTTACATTGCCGTGATATTAGTGATTTTTTACAAGTTAGATATTTGAATAACATTAACTATCATCTGATCTAAAAAAGAATATAAAAATGAGTCGTTGAAGTAATATTTTCAAAAAAGAAAGAAAGTAATATTAGATTATATTTGGAAGAAAAAAAAGTTGTAGTAAATGTTGGCAAAGCAATAGTTTACATTGCTGTGATGTTAGTATTCTTTACAAGTTAGATATTTGAATAACATTAACTATCATCTGATCTAAAAAAGAATATAAAAATAAGTTCTTGAAGTAATATTTTCAAAAGAAGAAGAAAAAAGAAAGTAATATTAGATTAATATTTGGGGAAAAAAAAGTTATAGTAAATGTTGTGGTAATGTTATTGAGTTTTTTTTTTTTTTTTTTTTTTTTCAGTATATAAATAATTTAATTAAAAATTTTTTAGTATATATATTTATATATATATTAAAAAATATATATATTTATTTATATTATAAAAAAATAAATAAATTATTAATAACAAAATTTGCATCACTGGATGGTAAGGTGGTGACTCCAAATATACTAAAATTAATAAGCATGTGTAAATAAAAAAAAAAAAAAATCAACAATTAATTTTAGTTAAAAATATAATTCGTATAGTATAGTTTTTTTTTCCTCCAAATTACCCCATACAAAAATAAGAATGATAATTTATGTGAATTGAATTAATTTAAATTGACTTAAAATTAATTCAATTTAAATTAATCAAATTCTAATTTAATTTAAATTTAATTTGAGTCAATAAATATTAGCTCGAAACTAAATCAAACATAAATAAATTGGCTCAAACATACTCAAATTAGTATAAATTGTTAATTATATATATTTTTTAGTTAATATAATTTTTTTATTAAAAAAATATTTTAATAATTAAAGCTCAAATAGCATTACATGAAATAACAAAGAAGTAAAGGTTAAACATAAGAGAAAAAACTAATTCTTAAATGAAGAAATCCATTTGTAAATTAATTAGACAAAATATAAATGTTATCAAATTTCAATCATGCAAATGTTAGAGGCCCTATTGTTATCATAAAAACTTACAATTAAAATAAAAAGTTTTTAAGTTTCAATAGAATTTTTTCTAACTATTAAACAAAAATTAAAAATGAGTAAGATTAAACAAAGATACTTATCGAAACATAATTTAAGTAATTTAAAATGTCATAAGATAATGGAACTTTGACTATTATATAATACATGATTTTTAGGACAATGTGTTCAAAAGATAATAACATAATACATGTTGATAAATGATTTGAAATTTTAGCTAATTTTTAATCGATTTAAAAATATAAATTTCATAATATTAATTGAAATTAAAAATGAATATATGTTTTGTTTAAAGAGTTTGATAAATTTAAATGCTAAAAATATTAATATCAAATAATTTAATATATTGATCAAAAAAAAAAATTTAATATAATAATACGACAAAATAAATAAATTATAAACATTTATTCATTATCTTTATACTTTTTAAAAGAAAAAAAAAATAAGAAAAATAATCAATATATCATGAAAGAAAAATATTAATAAAAATAAAATATTATTTTAATTTTAACATAATATTTTTTTTATATTTAAAACTTTATCAACCGTTCTTAATCTACCTTAATTTTTTTTAAAATTATTTAAATTAACTTAAATTTAATTTAATTTAATTTTAATTCAATTAAAATTTCTTAATTTAATAAATTAAACTACGACAAAAATTATCATTCATATGTAAAGGTTACTAAATTATTTTCCCTTTTGCCGGTTAACTAAACACTTATTTATTTTAAATTAGAACAATTTAAGTAATATGGTGAAATATAACTGATTTTAATTAGCAAATTTATGAAGTTTTTGGATATATATACTTTTTTTTTTTCCCTTCCAATTTTGGATAATAATTTGCGTACTATTTAATTAGAATTATCACATCTTAAATGTGTGATATTACTTTCGGAGAATAAATCTTGACGTCATACAACTAGTAGACCGCCACGTATGCAAGTCTTGGCTGATTAAAACGCGGACAATTTAATTTTCGTTTTTAAGTAATTCCGTGTTAATGCCTTCTATCAGGTCCCCCAACGCGAAATTCTACACGCGCCATCACTGACCCCACTTCACGTCAGTTCGTTTCAGGTTCTCAGGGTACGGGAATGCGTGCATTACCATTACATGCATTACTCTATCCATCAGCGCGTGTTTTTCCTACAATTGTTTTTATTTCTCACTTCTCTCTTTTTTACAGTTCTATTGTCGATAAGAAAACAAAGTTCTCTCTTTTTTTACGCACTGTTAAAGAAGACAAAAATTGATTAACAGAAGAGTGGTAAATGTTACTTGCTGAACCGGAAATAGCCGGTGGATTGTGGAGAATAGAGATGGGGTTTGAGGTTGAGTTTCAGAAAACGGGAAAGTATATGAAGGCCTTTGAGGAATACGACCCATTTTGCAGTGAGAGAAGAAAATTCATGGCCACACTCTTTACTTCCTTTTATCTTCCTTCTTTTATTAACTCCAAATTTTCTCTCTCGTTTTTCTTCCTGGAAAATTTCCTGAGAATAAAACTTATTGTCGTCAGTTCTCGTCTTCTGTGAGGCTAAATTTTTATAAAAATTCCGAACTTAAAAGTGGTTTTTGAACATTCGGTTTAGTTTATTGGGTAGTTCAGATTAATGGAGTTTGAGGAGCAAGAGGATCACGATGAAGAGATGGAGTTAGGGGAGAGCCACGACTCGCTCGGTAACTCAGCTCCCCGAGTCAAAATAACTAGTGGAGAACCCGAGGGTTTACTGACTCAGTCCACAGCTCAGCTACAGCAGCAACAGAGAAAGCCCAGATACAAAGAGTGTCTCAAGAACCACGCCGTTGGAATCGGAGGTCACGCACTTGATGGCTGTGGGGAGTTCATGCCAGCCGGAGCTGAGGGCTCTCTAGACGCGCTAAAATGTGCCGCTTGCAACTGTCACCGCAACTTTCACCGGAAAGAAACCGACCCAGCTGTCTCCGGACCGGGACCAGTTGGGCACCTCGAACCATACGGCGTCGTTCCAGCGCATCACTACCCACAACAACCTCAATTCTCGCCCTATTATCGGACCCCGGCTGGGTATTTACACGTGGGGCCTCAACATAGGCCGTTGGCTTTGCCGTCGACATCAGGTGGAGGAGCGAGTCACAGCCAAGAAGACATGTCGAATCCAAGTGGTGGAGTTGGAGTAGTTTCTGGGTTCGTGAGTGGTTCAAAGAAGAGGCATAGGACTAAGTTTACACAGGAACAGAAGGAAAAAATGTTGGATTTGGCTGAGAAACTTGGGTGGAGGATTCAGAAGCAAGACGAAGTAGTGGTTCAACAGTTCTGTAACGAGACTGGGGTCAAGCGTCACGTGCTCAAGGTTTGGATGCATAACAACAAGCACACTCTTGGTAAGAAACCCTAATAAGGTAGAAGATGGAATACACAAAGAGGAACAAATTGAAGGGAAATGAAAATCCCTTGCATTATTGTTATTTTCTTGGTGGTTTCATTTTCATCATTGTGTTATTTTGTATGTAAGGTAAGGTTAATATAGTGCTAGCTTCAGCCAGCTAGCTAGTAGGAGTAGTAGTACTAGTGTCTCATCATAATCTGCTATAACTGAGCAAGTTTTAATTCGAATATGAATTATTGGGATGAAATGAAAATCCTCTTCTTTCTTTTTTTTAATCCCTTTCACTGCACTGAAAAAAACGTTGGCACTGTGTTAAAGGTTGCATCTTGCAACAATGCAACTTCTTGAAAGTAGGAATTGAATGATATTGTGGCAAACTAAATTACATTAATGGGTTTTTAGCATTTTAGGGTTTTGTGGCAAATATTGTTTCTCATTTCTTCTTTTGGTTTCCTTTATTTTGTAGTTCGTATTGTAAAATGGGTTTTCTAGATGGGATTATAATTTAGGCCCTGGATTTTTCATTTGTTTAAGATAATTTAGAGAGGCATGAAATTACAGCAAAAGTCATGTGGTGATCTCGATCTTTAAATTTGGTAACTGAAGCTTTGGGATTTGTAAGTTATAGAGTTGGTGTGTGATTTCTAAAAAGTTGGAAGGAGTTTCTGTTGATGTAGAAAACGTGTGTCAATTAAGCTGCTATTTCCGTTTTAACACCTTTTTTCTCTATTTGTGTGAATAATGCAGTAACTGCATATATGGTGTGTCGTCTACTCATTTACTTCCTCTAACCGACCATTTTGTTTACTTAAGAGAGCTGGTGTATTATATATGATCGCATTCAATGTCTGTTACTTGTTTTAATTAAATTACAGGAGAGATCTTTTTACCTTGATGCTTTCATTTACACAGTGTACTTTTGATGCTTTGGGTTTTTTCATTACTCTTCTATGCGTTACTAGCAAAACTATACTCCCTAGATGGTCTTCTGATAATTGCACAGCTTTTAATCATCAATGTATCTGGAAAGTTTTGATTTTGGGACTTTCTTCTCTAGTCCTTAATTAATGTTTTGTTGCCAAAGTCATTGTATACATCAATATTTTTTCAGTAGTTTTTCAGCACTTCAGAAACTGATTTAAATCATCATTTTCAAGAAGACTTGTTTTATTTTTCCTGACAAGTAAAAATATGTTTAGTTTCTATAAAATTTCATATGATTTTTATCTTATATATTATCTGTTGTGTTTATATTAAACTTATTTTAATGTTTATAATAATATTCTTTTTTTTCCTAAACAAACCATACATATATGCTAAAACAGTATAATATTAATATGGACTCTCAAGGAAACTCAAATCCGAGTGTGTGGTGGGCTAAGTGAAGTCCATGTCGGAGAAAGTTGATAGATCCAAAGTTTGTATATATCCCTTTCTTATTTCTATATTTATATGTTTTTTGCTTCTGAGGAAACATGTGGGCACTTTAAGAGCAAGCCAAAATTCTTATTAAATAGAGACAATTATAAGGACACAGTTTTTTGTCTGCAACTCTTGAGCTATTGTTTCACCTGCTTCACCTTTGGTGGTAGCATATCTTATTCCCACAATTCTAAGAATAAATATTCTTTACTTCCTTAATTGATTGTTTACTATATGGTTTAGTATTATGAGTAATTGTTTAAAAATATTTGGAAAGTATAATAATTATGCTTTTAAAATTTATAATAATAAAATTAATTCTTATTATTAATTTATAATCTTTTTTAATTTAAAAAAAAAATATTATTTTTGTTGTTATAAGTTTTATGAGGATTAATTTAGGTAATTTTTCATGTGTATTAATTAGGCATTTAGACTTTATTTATTTATTTATTTTTGTTAAGCTCCTAGTATGAAATATGTAATAGTACGTCTTTATCTCTAATTAATAGCAGATTAAATGATATATTAATTATTTATTAGATATAAAATTTATGAGTTTTTATTAATAAAGAGTTATTTTTAGATGGGTAACTATAAGGCTAGTGCTTTGACCGCTTGTGATTGATTTGTTCAGCACTTCAACTCAATTTTGGAGATGGGACTGGATTCAGTGTTAGAGTCTGAAACCTAACTTCTACCACTTACACAAAAACCACTACATATTAAAAACATTATAATTAAAATACCGTTGGTACTACTCATTTGTATAAAAAAAAAAAAACTTTATCTATATCAAAATTGAAATGCTCGTTACAATTGTTGTGACAATGTGTTACTAATTAATGAGTATGATACTTGGGTAGTTTAGTGGTTTGAACTATTATAGTTAAGTATTAGGTCTCTGTCTTTAGTTAGTCTGCGATCGGTAAAAACAACAAATAGTCGATGATCTTAGTATTTGCTGATGTGTAACATATGTCATATCCTCTTAACTTAGGTGAAATTTTTTTTTTTTACTATAAAAAAAATAATTAATGAGTATGATTAGACCAAGAGTATTAAGTCCCATATTAACTCATATGAATTTCGTATGAACATTTAAAGAGACTTATGAGTTATAAATAAGCATGCTCATTCCATGTAATAGCATAAAAAAAGATGTATTTCTATATTTGATAAAGCTTTCTTTTGTCCATTTCTTTACATTCATAGAGTAATATAGACCAATTCTATTATTAAATTGCTATACAAGGATCTCTTATGAGTGAGTAAGGCTAGTTGGAAGCTTTGTTAAGCCATCCCCTATATCATAAGTGCTTCTACTAACGTGGTAAAATATCAATAAGCATAATTTCATTTTTGCCCAATTTTATTAACCGATTACAATATTCTAGATGTATTTTAAAATTATGATATTTATACTTATTTCAAAAGCTTTAAACTAAGACACGTTGTTATAATTTGTATGATGTTTCAAAGTTTATCAGCAAGTATTAAATAAGAGTCTCAAGTTTTACCTCTTTTTCAGTAAGCAAAATAGTAAAGTATCTAAATAGTGATTTTGTTTAGGCTTGTTGATTAATTTTATAGTTTAAAAAATGTGTTCTTGAGACTTTTTATTTGTGAAAAAAAGTATCAACAAAGAACAAATTTAATTTTTCAACAAATTTTTCTTTAAATTTAAATAAATAAAATATGTGTCGCATGTTTATATTTTTTAATAAATATATAATTAAAAAATTTACTTCAATTTTTTAAGAAAATTTTTCCTTCAAATTTAAATTTTTTTTTAATTGTCTAATATTGTTATACATTAAACAATATATTGTTTTTAAGTTTGAAAGGGAAAATTTTTCTTAAAAATATTAAGCAATTTTTTTAATTAAATATGAATTTATTATTTATATATTTTTAAAAAAATATAAATATACATGTAATATATATATTATTTTATTAAATTTAACACCCAAAAAAAATTAACTTTAATATCTTTTATCGTATTTTTTACAAATAAAAATTTAAAAATTTACTTTTTAAACTAAAAAATTAAACAACAAAATAAGAAGATACATCCACCACCACCACACTTTTTTCCTGAAGCTAAAATTCAAGCCGTTGTACGACTGTCGACTTTGGTCCACAAATATATGTGAAACTGTATTGTCATCAAAAGTTTCTACGTCTTACGGTTAAAAATCATTATTAATTTTTAGAGTAGTATTGACTGCATTATATATTAAATAATATATTAATTATTAATTAAATATAAAATTAATAATATTGAATAATGAATAAATTATAACAAAAAAAAAATTACTTAAAAATTTTCATATATATTAATGTCTGCATATAAAAAATATTTTTGTAATTTTAATACCAAAACGCTTATATTTAACATAAGGCTTTTTAACTTTAAGCCATAAATGCTAAAACTAGATTACGAAGTTTCAGCTTTAAAGTAATCCTAGAGAAGTAGCCATCAGTTAATCATATGGTTTAGGTTACCTTACATATTCCCTTAATCATTTAGTTCAGCTATCAGTTATATATCAACTTTTTATAGCTTTGAATTTGCAGTTCATTGTTTGGCAACTACCAAATTACAAAAACAACATAGGCTTGCAAAAAAGTTAAATCTTAACAAATATTATTGATTCAACTGGATTTACAAATTGTATGTGCTAATCCTCCCAATATAGTTGACTTTTACAGTGTTTAAAGGATATCCCTTGTTTAATTATTTAATAAGAAGACATGTATGTGGCAAAACCCAATTTTCTTGAATTATTCTAAGTGGCATGATTTTTTTTTTAAATAATAATAACTGATTACAACTTACACGCTTGTTTTTAAATTTGACGAATTCGAACTCATGTTTTATCGATGTATACTTAAAGTATATAGTATTGTACTATAAGACAATTGACTTACATAATACATAACTTTTAAGTTATGTTTTTTTAGAGAGAACATATTGAAGGGCTTGGTGGTATATTTGTGAAAAGGTAAATGCTATCTATTGCAAATTTTGTGATATATGCTATTGAAAACAAATAATTATGTTAAAATTAAATCACAAAGTCAATTCAATTTAATTAGATTATTATTAAAGAAAACAAGGTGCTTCAATGCAAGGAACAACATGCATTATAATTACTGGATAGATATCTCAAAGAGCACACCAAGACAATACTAGAGAAGCCAAAGGAGGGGAGGGGGCCTGATAAGATTCGTTAAGATATCGATAAACACTTGTCGAAAGCAAAATTTCAAGATAATTGGATTTGAGGACCAAAAAGTTGAAAAAGTAATTGGGTTTGGTACCAAACTAGGTCCCCTATTGAGTTTTGACAGACCAAAGATTAGGACCATTCAATGGTACACCGATTTGAATATTTGATAGCATGACCAATGAATCAATTGTTGTAGTAGTAGTAGTAGTGTTGTCCCTACTCAATCTATTAAGGTCCAAACTATTGAGCTTTTTAAGGGATAATAAGGCCCACAACTTCTTCTTATTGTTTCAACATAATGTATTTTGACTAAGCAATCACTACTCCTAAGTTGCACATGGGTGTTCGCTGCCTCTCAGCAACAAAATAGGTTGTATTCTCTTTAGAGAAACTCTCGTACTTTTTATTTTTACCCTGACAAACTGTACTGTCTTGGATTTATATATTTGATTTGGGCCATAACATTTGTGGTGGATGAATGGGTTGCTAAGTCCAAATGTTAGGCCTTTCACAATAATTATCCAATAACTTTGTTTCTATCCACAATTTTGTCAACTTCATCCACTAAAGATAAATAATAATAATAATATTGTTACAATCACTTTTATTAATTTAACAATAATATTGTATGAAACTAATTTTTTAATCATATAATTAATTAAATTTCAGTGTCATTAATGTTAGATAAAATTATTATTAATAAAAATCTATTGTGGCAATAGCAATTTGGCTTGTGATAATTTTGTCCAAAAAAAAAATCTTACTATCATCATTCATGACAAAACATGTTTTTGTTGGCAATAATAGCATTTATGTTTTTTAATTTCATTTATTTTTCTAAAAAATCATTACAATTAATTTTAGACACAAACATGTTAATTATGATCCCCAAAAAACCATGCTAATTAAATAACGTTGTTAAAGAAAACTGCTTCACAAGTTTTTAAGGATAATGCGTGAAAGAAATCACATTAGGCCGTTTGCCTCCTCCAAGCTTTGTTTGAGCCATTTGCTAATTTTTAGTTGTATCACAGGGTGGAGATATTATTATAAATTAAATTTTTATTATTGCAATTATTTTAATGAAAATTTTATTCAACAATAATGGTATTATAATAATATTAAAGTGTGATTAATTATAAGATCAAAAAAATTATTTTCTAAATTTTTATTGTAATATTAACAAAATAATTATGATAATATTATTATTTATTAGTGTTACTAAATTATCCCACATTTCATGTATGTTTGTCCACCTTAAGTTGAAAAATTCTTAAAGTATGAGCTCACTTAATAAAAATGTCGGCTAATTTAGCTGTTGAAATGTGACCAACATAAAATGACGATGGTGTGATAGATCAGCCTCAAACACTTTGGTTTGGATCGAACACATAATTTGAAAAAATATGAAGTGATGAGTCTTATTACTAAACCATCCATTATTGTCTTCTTACTAACTAAGAAATAGGCATGTAAATTCTAGTAGATCAGGCTATTACAAGCTCAAATCTTTGGCTTCGTAACGAATTTTGGTAAGGTTTTGTCAAATCATGTATATTTTTTAGCATAATTAGATCGAATTTTTTAAATTAAATACAAGTTCAAACCCTAGTTAAAGCATTCAAACAGATTTCAGCTTGATTTTTTTAAACTTTAAATTAACTTAGTTTAAATGATGCAATAAATTATAAGCTATAACATGTCATTTTTTAATATACATATATTTTATAAAATTTTAACTTAATTTGCATTTCAAATCAAGCCAGATCATTTGAATTTTGGCCAATCGAACTAAATTTACATCCTGCTCTAGAAAAGGTTTTTTTAATTCAATCATTTACACATT
This sequence comes from Elaeagnus macrophylla, assembly GCA_029378325.1. Lineage (NCBI taxonomy): Eukaryota > Viridiplantae > Streptophyta > Magnoliopsida > Rosales > Elaeagnaceae > Elaeagnus > Elaeagnus macrophylla. The sequence goes on from CM055653.1 coordinate 11,811,371, forward strand.
ACATTTATTTTCACACCAATAATAAAATTGCAACAATCCAATTAATTATTCTCAAAACAAATAATTGATAACAGTATCCCAATCAAAAATCACATTATAAAACAAACTAATAATCTCAATATTTCCAACCCAGTTTAAGCAATTCAACATTATTCAAGCTCAATGTCCCTCTCATGCGCTGCCTCTTGGCTGTGGCATTACTATTTGTGGTATTGCTGTTTCTCTTGGCAATGTTGTCAACAACTAATTTCTTTCTAACATTGAAATGATGATCATTAGAAGTGCTTGAACGAAGTGTATTAACCCAATCAAACTTCTTCTTACTCTTGATCACATTCATGGATTGCATTTTATAATTTGAACTAGAACTTTGAGGTCGAGTAGTAATTGTACTCCTCTCTTGAGTTGTTCCTTTCTTGATCTCTTTTATTTCAATCTTAGTACTTCCTTTAATTTTTATGTTAATATTAATCTCAGAAAAAGCCTTCTTCTTTTCTTCTTGTGCCCTTTTGGCTCCATATTCTCTTATATCTTTCCTTTCTTTTTGGTGTTGATAAAGCCTATGTAGCCTTAAAGCAAGTTTATAAATACCTTCTTTGAGCTCTTCTTCCAAATCTCTTTCTATTTCTATCTCAAGCTCTTGACGAATCATCAACTCTTCTTCACCACTTTTACTCTTCAAATTTGAAATATCTGCAAAACCCAGATAGAAATTAATGTCAATAGAGATTTATACATAATGTGTCAACATGTTACTATAGGAAATAAAAGTTTATGAAAAAGAAAAAATAAATAAGTGTTAGTTTATTTTCCTTGGCTGTACATGTTGTATATATTTCATGTAATTTTGCTTGTTTCAAAGTTGAAATCAAAGGGAGTTATAAATCCTAGTAGAGAGAGTTGGACTTGTGGAATGGACCGAATTAAGGTGCAGTTGGAATGAAGTAGACATGGGAGGGCATGTTTAGAGAGACAATGCCGTTATAGACTTTGTTTACTCCAATTTAGGCGCCAAATGTTTCAGGTCAAATAAACAAGTAATTTTGTTATTTGAACATTTAAGGGCAGATAAGTTTTATGACATGAGAAAGTGCTTTACGTGAAAGGCATAGAGGGTTTTGGGTTGGCCTTTAAGCACAATCAATGTAGGGTAGTATACCTACTTGACTGACGTAGGCATCTATTCAATATTGATGCTTACCTTGTTCTTGGGCTCATTCCTTATGAACATGTATATATATTATATATGGATGCTTATTTGGGCTCATTAAGTAATTCTAAGATTTTAAGATGTTTGTAGTGTTATTTTCCTGCTCAAATAAAGGTGAATCCGATGATTTTGATTGATGTATAAAAACAATATTGGCCCTCTTCCTAATAGCTTAAGTTTTTGGGAGAGTTGTTAACCAACAATTTCTTACATAGTATCAGAGCTAGAAGTCCTTTGTTTGAGACTCAATAATCCTAATTGTTGAATTTTGGCGTACATAATACATAGAATCAATTATTATAAAATATATGTTTAAATTTTTATAACAATTAAATTGTGAACGTAATGCAGAGTATTTATCCACTCTAGTCTGGATAAATCTACTCATTTAAAAATTTTCACTCCATAATATGGTAATTCAAAGCTCAAATTCTCTATATTTTTTTTTTTATATATATTAGTATATGTACCATAAATACACGACATACACTTCAAGGATTTGTTGAAGTATAAAGCAAAAATGTTTAAAAATTATAAATTTTTGTTTACTTATTTACTAGGTGATACATACATATATGAAAATAATAATATAGTTGATTGGTAGGCAATAACCCACCATATAGATTCCTATCCAAAAATGGTTTTTTAAAAGACTGACAGGAAGAGTGGATCGATCCATATTTCATATAAGTGCACTAGTTTTGCAGTAAAACCCTTTTCTATTTGTTGTAATAATTTCTGTTATTTTTTTCACTTTGCTCATATGATGTGTTCAATAACTCCACTGCTAAATAAGTACAAGATGTTAAAAATTTGTTTAATATTAGATGTATTAAATTATTATATAATACATATTAATATTAAATTAAATATTAAAATACTAAAGTAATAGTAAAGTTAGTTACTAACAATAACTAATTATGTTATAACATTTTGGATTGATGCAAGCCAGAAGTGATATGTAACATTTAATTCCTAAAAAGCAAAGCTTACATTAATAAAGTTTTTTTATGGTTACCCTTCGTATGAAAGTGCAGGACATATTGATAATTAGCTTACTATAATATATAGTACAAAGGCAGCACAACTGTATAAAACTATATAACACCTTCATAAGAAAAATGTCATTCATTAACATCCAAAACTATAGACAAAAATTGGTTCTGATTGTTCTGTGATTCTGACCAACCCCTTTAAATTTAATTAGTCATCTTCCCCAACTCACTCTCAGAAAAGTTCTCTCTCTGGGGTCTCGAGTTGGGCAGTGGTAAATTCTTGGTCCCAACTATCCTATGTCTTGTTACATCCATTTTTTTTTCCTTCATAAATATATATCTCCATCTTATTAAGGCATAAAAAAAATTATTCCACATTACTAAATAATAATATGTAGTATTTATAATTAGCATAAAATTTAATTTATTTTTTTTATCTAAATAAAATAAGATTTAATTTATTTAGAGGTTAATATTTTAATAGTAGATGATTTATTTATTTTTTTCTTCAATTGTGCACGTCACTTTGAACGTTATATTAATGTGTGTACAAAAGAGTAGTTTAGTTTCTGTGCTTATCAGGTTCCATCTTAAAAGCTCGATTGATCCGTCTAATTGTCTAAGCCAGTGAGACAGTGACATTTGGTCCCCACAGCAGGCCACCCATACTTGCACGGAAATTGAGAGATGGTTATAAAGTTAAGAAAAGTTATCAAAAATAATTCCCTCAAATTAATAATAATAAAATTAACCTTAAAAAAATACTAAACATTTAATATTAAATATTTAATATTTAATAAATTTAAATTACAATAATTTAATTTAAATAATATTTAATTAAATAAATGTTTAAAAAATATAAAAATTATTTTTAATTATAAAAATATATAATTTAAATATAAAAAATATTATTTTTTATTATTATAAATTTTAAAAAATATTATTTTATCTTTATTTTTTAAATTTAGACCAATGATAAAAGTTGCTATACGACTTAATCCCCATTATTATAAAAAAATAAATAAAAAGATTTAAAAGTTCTTTTTTTTGTTTTTTTTTTCATTAAAATTTAAATATTAAATTATTATTATCCTAAATTATGCAAAAAAATTTCTAAGTTATAACATTTAATATATCACAAAAAAAAGTGGTGTTATTTACGGAAAGTAAACTTTTATTATTATTTTTTTTTGCATAAGAGTTGCACATGCTTATAACACCAGAAAAAAATATTAAGTATAATTTTAGCACAATTAATTTTATTTACCAACTTCCATTTGTATATCCTACACCAAATACGATGAAAGTAAACAGTGTTGATCCAAAAGTTTTGCCGAGGTGGCAATTTTTGATACGATATAATAGTACAATTTGAACATGACATGACACAAATTTTTTTTAGTAAAAATTGATCAATATTTTTTTTTATGTTCTTAAAGGTTTTGTTATTTCTTACTATTATAAAAAAGTAACACAAAAAAAATTCAAGTACATTTTTTAATGTGTCAACAAACACGAAAATACGACACGAATAACACGAACAAACATGACACGAACAGGAACAAATACGACTAATACGACACAATTGACACCTCTAGCTCAGACATCCTATAAATAGTAAAAAATAATATTATTTATTTTTAATTATTAATTATTTTTTATTAAAAAATATGATATTTATCGTATTTGAATATAAATATATTCAAATAATTAAATTTTTAGTGTATTTTTGAGTGATAAAATTTTAAAAATAAAGTGTCAAAAAAAGTATAAATTTATTTTATATTAATAATTTATCTATAATTTTATAAATATTATACTTAAAATATATATTATAAAAAACAGAGGGGGTACCCATCTTGGCTCCTAGATCTGCCACTGAAAGTTAAATAGGAATATAAAAACAAATGAGTACAAAAGAACAATATATTTTTTCTAATTACTTTCTCCGTCTATGCTTTTTTTTTTTTTTTTTCTGTGTAATAAGAATATCATTCATTTAATAATTATTGATTGAGTAATTAATTTAATTCATATGAAATGGGTATGTATGTATACTGTTGTCATTTTTTTTACCGGAGTGAATAACGGTGGAAAAATTCAATTTTTTTTATTGATAGGGAAAATTTCTTTGTGGTGAATTAGGGGATCATATTTTCCATTCCATCAAATTTCTGAATCCAAATTTTTTATTATTTTATTATAAAAAAAATACAACATGATAATTAAAAATACATTTTATTTTTATTTTTTAACAACCATAAAAATAAATAATTTAACTACATTTATAATTAGATATTACATTTGATATCTATTAAACATAATTTAAAATTTATTTTATTTTTATGCATAATTTTTGTTAATTTATAACATAAAATGCATAATTATACATATATTATTCTTTAGTTAAAAATACTCGATTTTACAAATTATTTGAAATTTCAGTAGAGAATATCCATATCCCCATGGTGAATAATTAGCGTGGGGAAGGGGTTTTCAAACCAGACTCCATTGACAACATTATGTATGTAGGAACACTTGCATGAACCAAAAAAAAAAATCATAATTTAATTTTCTCTTTTTTCAAAATTAATTTTATTGGCTTTCTTTTAAAAGTTACAATAATGTATCATATAATAGGTTTTTGGGGAAAGGAAGAAAAATAATTTTTGAACTTTTGTTTTTAAACTTCTGATTGAGTATACTGAATAATGAGTTTTGAACGAAAATCTAATGACGGTTGACATTTTATTATTATTATTATTATTCTGAGTTTTTACAAGAGTTTTTGAAATAATAAATGAAATTATTAATGTTAAAAAAAAAGAATTATGATTTTATCTTTATGTTATATGCATGTGCAAGTCACATGAAAGAGAAAAAATAACAAAAAACGAATTTCATGATGTTGAACTGAAAATTGATGTTTAGACTTATTGAATTGTTATTTTGATATTTTAAATAAAATATATGTTTAATATTTATAGAAAGACAAAAATAGATGGAGAATGATAATACTGAGATGGTTGGTGTATTTAATCCCTTCAAAAGAGTCTATATGCTATTGGGACCCTTAAAATAATAGATAATAACAGTTAAGCAATACGTGAGATTAATTAATCCTTCAACATTTATATAACTAAGTTGAATTTTACTTTTATTCCTTTAAAAATATATATGTTTTTTTACATTACAAAAAAAAAAAAAAAATTATGTACACCACAGTTTTGATTATGCATAAAACACGTTAAAAAAAATGCATGTGCAATTAGGGATATAGCTAATCGTTTACTTTTCTTTTTTGTATGGGAGGCTATTGCCACTCCTACCCTTAAAAAATGGTATTATGTTATTCTCTGTATTGATTTATAATATAAATATAATTATAAATAAGGGTAAGTTTGACATTAGATACCTTCATGCTTCAAACTATAATTTTTCAATCCTTTCTTGTGTGCTTGGAGGTTAAAAATAAGTAAAAGATATTATGTTATACACTTAACCCTAGTTAATTTCAGTATATTACAATTGAATTGACCATGCCTGTATATATATATATATATATATATATATATATATATATATATATTATATATATATATAAGGATTGACCATGCCTATATGTGCTAACCCATAGAATGCTTATGCCATTGCCAGTGCGTGAAGAATATTGTAGGTTAGATTCATTCACGGCAAATTGCTCTTATTGGACAAAAACTCCCTCAAGTCATAAGCGGATAATGTTTTTAGGATTAACTACACTTTAGGTCTCTTATAATTTTGTTTTACACTTTAGGTCCCTTTTAAAATGCAATAAATATTGTGTTACACTTTAGCAGTATAACTACGTAATGTTTTCTTGTATTTCAATATGCAATTCTTCGTTAATTGATTTCTTTTTTATTCGCTCTTTTCTTTTAATAGAGTAGCTTTGAAAGAACAGAATATTTGATAATCATAGTTACAAGTTTAAAACATATGGTACGTATAACGTATTGCATCATACTTACTCTCCTGATAGTCTTCAATTGTTATTATTGACGAATAATTGTAATTTAGTTATATAATTTGATTAAAACAGATTTTAATCATGTAATTGTAGTATAGCACACCAAGTAAAAGTAACTATAATGTATAACATTAATGGCTATTATTTAACAAAAAGATAAATAGAGAGAGAAAAATAAAAGAATAAACTTTTTTTTATATTTTGAATTTTTATTAGCACAAAATGTTGACCGGTCTTACAAGTAGTAGTGGGGGCCCATTCAGTCTTTCCTAAACCCGAAAGGAGCATTGAGTCGGGTCGTTTATTATCCCGCGGCCCGACCAAAAAACAAATATAATACCAACAATCGAAGTCTTACAGTCTGATTCTGACCTGCCTCCCACGGCGTCGTTTTATTCAAGAAGAATGAAAATAAAAACACCTCAGAATATCACCTGGAGAATAAAAATACAAAACTTAGTGGAGAAAATCTTCCTCCATGTATTTCTCTTGACACGGCTGCCGATAAATTCTGATAGTAAAAAGAGACTGGCTTTTCTTTTGATGCTCTGGGTATGAGACCTCTTGAGACGTTGTTTTAAGTTGGAACCACCTTTATTTATTTTCTTTATATTTTCCTCCTTTTTTTTCCTTTACCAAATACTATATTTTCCTCTCTATTTCAATTTTCTTTGTTTTATTGAAAGGGAAGTCTCCAAAACTCCCATTTAACCAAACTTGTTAGATTTGAGAGAAAAGCAGTAAACTTCACTCTCCTTGAAGATAATCACTATGCTTTCTCTTTTTACTCTCTGGTTTTGTTAAATCATCCCTTTTACTACTTATGCATGCAGCATCCAACACCCCACTAGGGCTTTGTGGCCTAAAAGGAGTTGCTGAACCACTTGCCCCATCAGTACACTCACTATAAGCCATTAGTATCAAATCCTTCACCATTTCAACACACCTCAGTACTCTCTCCTGCAAAATCCCGCAAACACAAAGACCCATATTTCATTTACTTCACCAAAATACAAAACAATTTCAAATTCAACATCTTTTTGTAAGAACAAATGCAAATTCAACAAGATTCTAATAATAACATGCCAAGTTATTTGTGAGTATCACAAATTTGGGATATTTAGTAGTGTTGAATTGGTTATGGTTAGTGGTTTTATTATTTATGGGCACCACTAGTTTTACCTTTTCTAAATGTATGAAACAAGATATTATTTTATCAATGTCTACTGCAAGTATGTCTCCTGAAACAGAAATTGCAACTGCTGCAGCAATCTCAGATGGCTTAAACTCCAAGAAGTCAATGCCTGCATTTAATTCCCAACAAGCACAACATCAAACGCAATTATCTTAACAGAACTATGCACTATCAAATAACACATGTAGATTAATTTGTAAGAAGAAAGACCTTTGATTGTGCTCAATATGAGTTCTATTGATCTACATATGAATGGCATTGATGTGAGCTTATCATTACTAATCTTGCACATGAAATAATCAATGAATGAGCAAGGTGTTAAAGCCTGCATTCTCCATTTCAATGTGGTTAACACTAGAAGCTCCATTCTTTGAATGGTTTTAGCTTCAAACACAAACTTGGGATCTCCAACCTTCATTTGAGAACAAAATGACAGAGACAAGGAAAAAAATTAGAGCATATCATTGCTTTACAAACATTGTAAATATAAGAATATGATCTTTAATTCTTTATACCTGTAAATGCACACACTTAGGCACATTAATCTCCTCTAATTTTGCTGCTATTGACAAACAAGCTACTGCTAATAGTTGCACAGCCCAGGCTTTGCCTCTCTTTGTGGCCCAGTACAAGTAACAAGACAGAACAATAAGATGGAGACACAAGAAAACATACAAAAACGCATTGACTTTAGAGAAGAAAATTTGGGTAAGAACCAGAACTTACGGGCAATTCATAAATTGAAAGGAAGCGATCTACGTAATTGATAGATAGACAGATAGATAAAGGTCCAAAACCATAATGAGCATGAGCCTGTCAATTGCAATAAATGAAACTCATCAAGAGAAATAAACCCTTCATTAATAAGAAAAAACATCTTCCAAGAGTGATATAAATTGATTTTATAAACCAGAACGACAAGAAATTGATCAAGAACTGGGAGAAAACACATAAATGAACTCAAATTCGATTTGGATCAATCAATGGGCAATGCAGAAATTAAAAAAGCGAATAAACAAGCAATATTTTGTCAGGGATATATTCAAGACAAAACATGATGTTGAAAAACAGAAATCCAATTGAAGAAACTTCAACTGCAGTTGTAAAAATACGATTTTGAAATCGATTATGTACCTAAAAGCAATAGCCAAAACAACCCATTAGAGTAAAAGCAATACTAGTAAGACCAACCTTACAAATCCAATCAATAGCCTCCCTTCTAACACTCAAGTCCAAGTCTCCACTACGCAGTCTATTTAGGTAATCATCTCTGGGAAAATAGTCATTCTCTCTACCAAACATTGCAATTACTATCTCCTCACTTTGAACTCCCAAATCTCTCAATAATTTAGATCTATTGTGGTTTAAACTTAGACCAGGGCTATGAACTTGATCTTCTTGTTCAGCAATTGAAGGGGACGACCCCAAATCATCTATGACGTTACAATCAAGGTCATCAAAGCAAGTATTTGAGCTTTCTTCACAGAATAGGTCTGAGCTCTCACAGTAAAAATTGTCTGCCATTGAAATACTTTAAAATGTTATGAAGAATTCAAGAAAATATCATCAAATTATAGTCTTTTTCAATGGGTTTTTATCAAAGATTTCGGTTGCTGCGGATAAGTATATTGTTCTGAAACAGAGCTTAAAAAGAGGTAGAGAAAGACAAAATAAAAGTGAGTGGAGAAAAGTAGACAGATGAAGAGGTTTATGTGGAAGGACTGTGCACAAGAGAGGAGCTTTATGTAGGAAATAAAATGTATGTTTAGGTTTAGCGAAAGATTTGGGGAGTGGCCAGTGGTTGAGAGAAGACCGTGGAGGCGTGGTCTGTGGATACCTTTTTTTTTTTCCCCAATAAAGAATGTGGATGCTTGAAATAGAAAAAAAGTTTATTTTTATCTACACATGTATCATTTTAAAAGCTTAATTATTCAAATTAATTAAATTCATATTTAAGCTTTTAATTTTAAATTTTCACATATAAATTTACTCAAAAAAAAATTTACATATAAATTATTAAATTATTAAATTTTATAATTTAATCTTAAAACTTTAAAAAATTTACTCATAAATATATATTTTTAATCAAAATTTTAGAATATATTTGTGAAATTTTAAAAATTGATAGATTAAATTATAAGATTTAAAAATTTAAAAATTTATGTATAAAATTTAAAAATTAAATTTAAATATTTGAGAATCTTAATATAAATTTAGTTATTAATTTAATAAATGATAAATGTATTTTTTTTTTTTTTTTTACTAATCAAAAAGAAAAGAAAGGAAGAAAATGACATTGAAGGCGACTCTTTCTTTATTAAGAAAAAAAAAAAAAGATCATTGATTTGATACAACACATTCTCTTACTCAATGTCATTTTTTTTTCATCTTCATTCAACGATGTCATTTTTACTTCTCATTTTTACAATTTTATCCTCATCACTTTCTTGCATAATATAAAATCTATTGAGCTTATCTATCGCTCACTTTCATTCTAACAACTTAATCATCTAAAAATTTAGCGAACTCAATCAAGATTAGGGTTTGAGGCAATGTTATTTTCTATCTTTCTAATCGTTTATTTTGTCTACTATGTATTGCATACATTTTATGTTTTGCCATTAACTTTCTTAAGACTACCTTCAATTTCTAATAAAGATCCAAATATAATTCGAACCGTAGAGCCATGGGCAGGAAGCTTCTCACACTTTTCAAAAGCAAATTTCCTACACTGTCATTTTTGTTTGGAATTTGTCGCAAATTTTGTCACTTTTTTATAATTTAAATCAGAGTCAATATTCAATATTCTAGTATTCACTGCTGCTTGTCTTGTCCCTGCTCTTCCTTAAATTCTTGATCTATCTTTTCCTATGTTAATGGAAAACAATAAATTTTTACAATTGAATCAAAAAACATATTGTGCACTTCTTCTCTACCACTTAATTAATATAATTTATTAATTATTTTATTTCTATATCTTATTTTTGCAACTGCTTATAGATCACTACAACGTTTGATTGTCAAAAAAATTATTAGTTCTTTTGTTGAATTTGAATTGCAAATTTACAACTTTTGTAATTTATGTTGGAAAATTTATCATGATTTTTTGTACTTGATTAACAACACCTATGTTTCATATGTAATACATTATATACACTTTTATTATTGTATGTAACATGTTATATACACCTATGCTGAACATAATTTACATACCAGAGATCAAGAGTATGTAACACATTTTACATACCAAAAATCATGAGTATGTAAATAGTTTACATACCAGAGATCATTAGTATATAAATAATTTACATACCAGAGATCATTAGTATATAAATAGTTTACATACCTATTACAGTTTACATTTATGTTTGCATAGTTTACATAATATGTAAATAATTTACATACCTGTTATAGTTTACAGAGTATATAAATAATTTACATACCTGTTTACATAGTATGTAAATAGCTTATCTCTTGTATGTAAACTGTGTTATATACTTATGCTGAGTATGTAACATGTTTTACATATCAGAGTAACAGAATTACATACCTTGCAGAAAATTGTATAATCTATTTTTCTTCCTATTTTTCAAAGTTTGCAGAAAATTGTAGAATCTATTTTGGACATTCTCATTCTAATAAATTTAATGTATTTGTATGTTATCTGAGTTTGTATATTGTTCTTCAATTCTTGCTAAATTGGAATGTTTTACTTACTTGAGTTTGTATACTCTGTTTTTTCTAGCAAAAACGTAGTATCTCAATTCATCACTATATGTTTTACTTACTGAGATGTGTGTAACCAAGTTACATATTGTGGTACATACATGTATATTCGGTATGTAACTTGTTACATACTAATATCACATATCACAAGACTAAGGATATTTCTATAATTTATCTAATTTTAATATAACTAAAATGCACAATTTTAAATCTTATTATTATTAATTTTAAAAAATTAAATTTTTAATCAAAATATAAGTTATTTAAGTAAATTACTTAAAAAAAAAAAACCCTCAAAAGCGAGAAGGCTTTATTAATTTGTGAATTATATTATTTAACTATTCGGTAAAATATGGTGAAATTTATTTATTATATTATATTTTAATTATATATATATATTAATTCATATATTATAATATAATTAAAAAATAATTTTATAATTATTAATTTTTCGACAATAAATGTATCACTAAATGCATTTCGGATTATTTTAGAATGAATAAAAAATAATAATGATTTATTAACTATAATTAAAATAGACTAAAATTTACAAATTTTTAAGTGAGTATTAAAAATTCAATATTTATTAAAAAGAGTATTAAAAGTTTAAAATTTTAAAAATTGTCATAATTTTATCTACGTGATATGCAATATGTAGAGTCACATTAATAAAATTTTGACAATTTTAAAAGTTTTAGACTTATAATATCCTATCTAAAAATTAATAAATTTTTTAACATTTTTATCATAATTAGTAGACTATTTTTAACTTCTTCTCTCTCTTTTTTTTTTTTTTTTATCTTTTTTATTTATTTATAAATAACCAAAAAAAATTATTTCGCCTAATAAAATTTTTTGGCTGATATGAGAGTCTAGGTACACACAATGGACGTGTTTACTATTTTGAAATGAAAATTAATATTACTAGAATCAAACATAAATCGAAATATAAAAGGAATTATACATGTTGTGTTCATACATTTGATATTATTAGTTAAAAATATATCTATTGTAAGTTAATTATTTTATTTATTTTAATTAATTTTTTTGATTAATTTTTACACTATATTTAAAATAAATATAAAATTAATTTTCTTATACTTTTTAATTCTTTGTGAAAATAAAATAATATTTAGAATTTTTATTAGATGTAGTAATATTGGAGTCCTTATTAAATGTAATATTTTTCCATTATCATGTTTAGAGTAATGTGGTAATTATCATATAATTGGATGTGATCATTATTATATAATATTTAGAGTATTTATTTAAATGTGATAGTAGATCTTTAAACTAATATTATTAGCTTAAAATATAATGATAATTTTATCTAAAATAATATTAAGTAAAATTTAGACTTTATAAATAGTATGAATTTATTATAAAAAAAATTCTAAAATTGAAATAAGTATGTATAATTAAGCAAATGGGAAAAACAATATTTGATTGCTGTACCGTTACAACTTTTGTTTTGTTTGATAGCTATTTTATGTACATGATCTATACATGCTTATCATCAATAATCAAAACTATATTCTTGATGTGCTGTCTACATGGATTTTGTCTAAATAAGATTATTATTAATGTCATGTGTTACTACTGGTTGAACAATACTACATAGATTTTAAATTTTGTTGAGAAATCATGTGCACTATTTTTTTTTTTTTTTGGGTAGTGTACTATTACTAATTTACTATATATGGGGAACAAGAAGGAGTAAATATATCCTTTATCTTTAAGTATACAAGTGAATCAATATTTAATTTTGAGAACGAGTTGAAAAACATGTAAATTTGGACGAATATTTATCTGAACAAAAATCAGTACCTTGCCGTTAAATAATTTTGATAATTAAGAAGTGTCATGTTGTATCCCTTTGTAGTTAAATACTTAATGTGGTGTAATTTCTGACACGATTTGATCACGATATGATATGAATTTTTTTTAATAAGAATTGATTAATAATTTTTTCATATTCTTAAAAATTTTGTTATTTCTTACTATTATAAATAAACAATACAATAAAAATTTAAGTAAATTTTTTAATGTGTCAACCAACATAAAAATATGACATGAATAATATAAACGAATACGACACGATTGATACCCTTACTTTTGAGTACCATATCCGATAGTCCCAAAAAATAAAAATTAACTTTAGAATAACTACACTCACGAATACGGGAAAAATATTAAATTAGTAATATTTATTGAAATTACATTAAATTTCTGTTTGTTTTTTGGGATAAATATGACATGTTTTGATAAGTCGTACTTATATAAAGGTTTCTTCGAGAGTTGTTTAAGTGAAGACGCAACTTTTGCCACATGCAAGACCAAAATTTGAATTCAATTCCTTCCCCTCTCGTTTTATGTAAAAATTTACTAGTATTTTTCTCCCTTGATGCGCACAAAAAATGAGTGTACACATTTTTTTCAATTAATGTAGATATGATTTTCGCATTTGCTGTATGATTCAATTTCAATTAATATCCAATTTTAGGTTGAGTTTATGATATAAAAAATTGGGGTAATTTATGTAAGAGCACCAAATAATTCAGGAATTATATACAATATATTAGCATTTTATGCATTTGTCTACTTATTATGCTGAGAAATTGAGAATACACCTTGAGAAAGAAATGCTAATTAATAGAAGAAATACTTACCTCTTTGAGAAACAAAAGCATCAACACATATTTGCAGAGATACAAATTATGGTGTAAATAGCAAAATAATTTTAAAAATTAAGAAAATTTTATCACGTAATACACTATAATAATAATAATAATAATATGCGTAATATATGTACAAATTGAAGTACACTTATTATTTATTCCTCTCAAAATGAAGAGGACAGGATCAAATTTCACCCTGAAAACCACACGCAACAATTAAGATAAACAGGTCATCTATCACTCCACTAATATAGAAAGATGCTAAATATCACAGTATAATTAGGTTTTTGTAAGTAAGTAGTTTCATAATTATTTAAATATCTTGCATTTTTTATTTAATATTTAATTTAATATTAATATATTATTTAATACATTAGACTCTTATTATAATGTGTCTGAAAAATGAGAAGGAAAAGTTCTCTCTTAAGAAGCAGGAAAACAATGGTACATTAGAGCAATTGCAGTACCTTTAATATCTTCGAAATCTTTTAAGGGAAATTGTGAATCAGTTCGTAGGAATAACATAACAAAATCAAAATAAATAAAAAAACAAAACAAAATAAAATAAAAAAAGAAAGAAATTAGACTGAAACGGTAATGTCTTTTTTTTTTTTTTTTTTGTTGAAGAGGATTTTAGAGATCCTGTTTTTATACGAAAATTAGAAATTTTAGTATAAAATTACACTTTAATTTTGGAATTAAAGTGCATCAATTTAAATAATTATAAGATTTTAGCTACTAATTTCTAATAATTATGAGATTAAATATAGTTATTTTTTATAATAGGATAATTAGTGCGACATCCAATAATTAGATAATTTTTGTGTCTATTTTTCAAAAAAGCATGATCATTTGTGTCCCTCTTCCCTTTTTATAATATTTTTTTTTTTTAGAAAAAGATAACGGATAGACAATACCCAAGAAAATAAAATAAATTACAAGTGTTGTTGTTAGGTGACATACAATTAAGTCCAAAAAAATCACTCAAAAACAGAGAATGGAAGTTCATTCAGATCGATCAATCAGGGTACAATTAGATTCAAATGAATCAGATTATTTATAATAATAAAAATTGTTAATGAGAACATGAATTGCCTTTTATATTATATGCAACTAACTAAAGAAACTAATTCTCTTCATAGGATACTAAATGAGGGAGTCCTAAAATTATAGAGAACCAAAAAAAAAAAATTGAAGACCTACCGAATGAGATCTAAAAGACACATGCTCTTACCCTTTTTTAGACTTTAACAACACAAAATTCTGACCCTTTTTCTTCTCCTAGAGATGCTCTATAGTGTCTTTTCCCTCATGCAGATACACCAGACTTTCTCTCATATCAGACTACCAACCTTTTCACCACCACCACCGTCTCTTTTATGAAGTTTGTTCCCAAAAATTCTCTAAAGATAACAAATAACAAACACTTTCAAGCTTTTATTACTAAACCCAAATCATATGCACGTGTATTAGCAAATTTTAATAGCAGCCTTATTAGCTCTGCTTTCTTAGCTTCATGCAAATTTGCTATGGTGGCCCAAAATCTATCTTTAGTTTGAAGATTCGAGTCCTCTTGATATTACAACTCAGAACAAACACAACCCACACAGCTAACCTTTATCCCATGTTCTCTCTATCTCATCAAATCAAATAGGCAGCCAACAAAAGCATCCAAACACAAAAGACGTAGCCCTCTAGGAATGAATCAGCTATAAGGGTTTGATTTGTTAATTATTTTAAATAGAAACTTCTCTTTCAAGTGGATCTACTATGCTTCAATTTGTCTCCCTTTGCTGTGCCACTTGTTCATTATATATATATATATATATATATATATATATATATAATATTTCAAATTTTGCCTTTAAATTCCTTGCATTGGCAGTGTTTTGTAAGAACGTGGTGTACGTTAGTGTTGAGAAGAATTTTACTGCCACAGCTAATTTCACTGATCATTTATGTTTCCAAGCCTTTTCAGGACCTAGGTGGACTCATTCCATAGGTGTTTTTAAACGTTACATAATTATTTTACCAAAAAAAATCAAAGTACTACTTTTAGGCTGCAATATACAAATGCTCCTTAAATTGTTCTCCATTATACACACTAGTTTTTTAATTTTTACAAGTTAATTCACTTATTTTTAAGTTTCACAAATTTTGTCCAATTGGACTTCAACCGTCAAAATTGGTCATGAGTGGTAAATGTTCATCAGCTCCTCACTTGCGAGTCACGTGGTGGTTAAAGTAACCCAACTTAAATCATGTTCTTAATTTTATTTTATTTTCTAATTATTCAAATACCTAAAACAAATAAATATTATTAAATATAATTGTTAAACAAATCCCTATATTATTTGGCCCTGAGTCTTTGTTAACGGTGTTAAGCACCAACCTTCCCATTTCTTTTTAGTTTTGGTCCTGGCCAAGCAAACTATTAGAAGCTGAACATGTGATCAGCTTAAGGAAAAAAAGTGTATCTTTTAAATGATGAATCAGTTTAAGCAGACGGAAAAAAAAGAGAGGAGAAGAATTCATATTATATTTCCCTCAGCTTATACATTTCGTGTTGGGATAGCAAATCATATCAATTAACCATATTCATATTGTGTTATCGTATTGTGTTTTGGCATTAATCATATCGTGTTAACATATTAGTTGATACATAAAAAATTTACATCAATTTTTTTATTTTAGTGTTGTATATAGTAAGAAAGAAAAAGACTACTGATCAATTATAACTAAATTCCTTTTTGGTGTCAGAAATTTTCAACTTTTATTTCGTGGGTGATCGTTTCTTTCCTTTAAAAAATCCAGAAGAACGTAACTTACCAGGAATGAAGCAAGAAAGGTACTTTCAATTACTTGCTAAGCAGACCTGAAGATGCACCGGGCAGCACTAATTAGAACTTGTATCACAAGCAATTTGAGCACAGATAGAATCAGCAGATCGGAAGCTGAAATATAATTTTTTTTTTTTTTTTGTTGCTGAAATAAATAATATCATGGTTGAAAGAGATTGCAATCACACTGATGAGCAGGCAAACAGAATGATCTCCTGTCAGCCTCCAACACACTAACTAGTGTATCATCATGGTAATTTCTTTAACACCAGAAAAGATAAATTATCAATACAAGTATGGTTCTCATATAACAACATCAATGTAACATGTCACATGTAGATCACAGAATATCTATGACATTCAAGCCCACCTCCCCAAGGAGAATGAGATTCACAGCTCATGCTTCATCCATCTGCTCCTGCAGAAAGCCAGGCAAAGTTTTACATTAATAAGTTTATTTATGAAGTTCTAGACCCTACAGCTGAATTGGTATTTTCAGCTATGTATATAAAAAATAAAAATAAAAAAATAATGACAAAAACTTAAAAAAAAAAAAAAAAAAAGAAGCAAAATCTCCATAATAGTACAGGGTTGCTTCGAAATTACTGTTGGAGCTAATTATTATCCAAGAGACAAGTATTAAATCCCCAGACTAAATTTTGCACTCACCTGCGCATCTGAAGTCCAAAGAGTGAGGTTGTCCCTCAGAAGCTGCATGATTAGAGTGCTGTCCTTGTAGGATTCTTCACCCAATGTATCTAATTCAGCAATAGCTTCTTCAAATGCCTTCGAAATGGGAAAGAAAAAAGAAGAAAAAATAAATCAATGGTAGAAAAATTAAGTAATCAGGATATTGAAGTTGTATTATGTGCACAATTCTAGTGTCATTATTAACAATTTAGAGATGAACAAAATACAGTCAGCCCAATGAGAAAGCTGCACTGACAGTTTTATGTCAACATCTGTTTAACCTTTTCCCCTCACGTATTTTTTCTTTTCTTTCCTCTTTCGTGCTCCCCCACCGGATTTTCCCCCCTTTCTTGGAATTCATTTTGAGGATATTCGAGGAAAAAACTTTATATCCTATGCATCTATGACGTGCCAGGTCATTTGTGGATGTTATTCCTAAACTATCACAGCAATACTTCAAACCGGCTATTTAAATCCACCAAATCAAAACATCAAACTCATACAGTAATTTACAAAAATCAAGCATCACTATAAAACGTTATCTTGTCTGATCCAAGTTGAACAAAATATAGATGCCAGCTATGATGTGATGTTGAAATGTTTCAAAAGGGAAGCTGTGTTTTACTCAAAAACTCAAATCATTAACTAAACTGGCGTTTGACACCAAGCAACAAGGCTCAGCAACAGGAACATGCATGTACCAAGTGATGTGTTCATAGAAATTACAATCGTCAAACTGTATATGGGAGTTAATTGCTAAAAAAAGACTAACGCACGATATCCAAAACCCATCCCGTTAACTCATATCTTCACTGGCTTCAATGTTGATTAGGTGCTTATGTCCAACCATAAAGCTTTTTAATTAGGAATAGGGTCAGACCGTAAGCCCTTTGCTGCAAACACTAACCAGCACTAAAACAGCCTAAATTTATTTAAAATCCATCCCTTAATACATGACATATAATTGATAAACATCAGAAGAAGATAGTGCCCGAGCAGACCTAACAGCAAAATTACACACAAATATTCTGAACCAAGAAGCTGCAGTATATGTATAAGCTGATCCATTATTATGTTAATTAATGCATATATTAGTATTACATGCTTCAAAATGAAGGAAAATATTGGATGTTAAGCTAAATGTTGTTTACCAATGTGTACAATACACGGTCAGTTAATCTATTCGTTGAATTCGCAAACAAGACGGCTTTATCACAACTCAACAAATAAAAAGTCCCAATTCCTATCAGGCATCTCACTCACTCCTAGAATATCAAATGAAAAATTCACAAACTTTTTTATTACGATTATGAGCTTTCGGAACCAACCTGTTTGGCCATTTCACAAGCTTTCTCGGAGGAATTAAGAATCTCAAAATAAAACACCGAGAAATTCAATGCAAGTCCCAACCTTATCGGATGAGTGGGAGCTAGATCCGCAAGTGCAATATCCTGAAAAAGACAACAGCGAATTTCTTTAATATCAATTGAAATTAACGAGATTGAAATTATCTGAAAGTACCTGCGCAGCCTTGTAGCACGACATCGTACCCTCAGCAGCAGCCTTTCTCTCATCCCCAACCTTAAATTCAGCCAAATAGCGATGGTAATCCCCTTTCATCTTCAAATAAAAAACCTTAGACTCACTTGTAGAAGCCGAAGGCACAAGGTGAGACTCCAAAACCTGGAGAATCCCAGTACTGATGACAGTAAGCTCCGATTCAATCTTCACTCTGTAGTCCTTGACGAGTGACACGTGTTCATCGTTCTTGCGACTCTCTTCCTTTTGCTCTATGGAAGAGACGATACGCCAAGCGGCTCGGAGAGAGCCGATCACATTCTTGTAAGCTATAGAGAGAAGATTGCGCTCTTCTACTGTCAGCTCGGTGACTCCTGGTGTACTATTCCCAATCACAAGTTTCTCCATATACTTCACCATCTCTTCGTACCGCTCGGCTTGCTCCGCCAACTTCGCCATGTACACGCACTGTTCTCTGGTTAGGTTTTCTGGAATAGCCGCCATTGAAGATCGAATTTGATTCTTTGAACCAGTGAAAGAGATTAATCAAACTGAACTCTGAATCGATCGATAATCCTTAGGAAGTAGGCTTTTCGTAGCGTGAAAAGGTCACAGAAGCGTTTGAGCTTAATGTTTGACTTTGAGAGAGTGTATATTAAGCTGTACTCGCTCTTAGGATGTTGCGATTTCTTTTTACGATGTCGTTTATATTGTTTGTGCCTTTATGGAGTTATGGCGAGTACCCTTTTTTTATGTAGTCCAATTGATGATTTGTAGAGCGTGACGTGAATTGGACAGATTCGATTTTATCTCTCTCTTAGTCAAATTACGGCGACGGCTTAGGCAAACTGGAATGGTCTTCGATTTTCAAAAGGATAGATATATGGGCCTAAAAATAAGGCTCATGACAAAGCAGTTTTGGGCTAGGCCTTTGAATAAATTTCATTCTCGGGAATAAAATCGTATATATATATATATATTTATATTTTTTATTTTGCTAATCCTCGAGAATATAAATTTGATAAAAGGGGAACAAAGACTCGGTATTGTAGTGTGTCCAGAGAATGCAGCTCTGTACAGCCCAAGCCATCTGTAATGTTTCTAGCCACACCCAGAGGCTTGTCATCTCAAACCCTAGTCAGCTTCCTTACAAGCCTTCGTTTTTTTGGGCAAGAAATCCACGTTGTTGCACCATTCGCGGCATACACTCTCGTACGTTCTGCATCCCTTTAATTCTTTACCTGAACTGATATGTGACTCTTCTCATATTATTTTTCTTTTATTTTTCGTGGTCTTTTGGACGGTGTCTGTAATCTTCAATTTCATAATTTAGTTTTTTGAAACATTGTGTTGTTCGTTTGAATGTAAGTTTCTGATTTGGTTAGAAATGGTTTTGGCTTAGTCTTGACGTTCCTCTTAATTTTTTGTAAGATTTTAAAGATATTTTTTCACACTTCGGTATGTTCAGCTCAACTATATGCCTTGTTTCGTATTGTTTGGTTTATAAATTTGTTCATTGCGTCCATTCCCATTTTGAGCCATATGGAATTGTAATATGAACAAACAAACACGACATATCATGTCTTTTCAACCCAGTTTCTAAGTTATTTATTTTTTCTAGATTTCAAATATGTTGATATTGTATTGTTATGCTGCATATTTTGCGGGATGTGGCTTAATCAGTTTATATTTATTCAAAGTATTTATTGATAAATTTCGAATGTATTAGATGGTCCTGGCATTTTTGTTTCTTATATTTTATAGAGTATTTGTGATTGAAAGTTTTTTATGTACCTTTGTTCGAAAGTTCTATTCGTTTTGGTGTTACACCTAGTGGCGGATTTATAATTTATATATAGGAGCGGAACCATATATACAATAAAAAATAGTATTTGATATTTCTCAATAATTAATTATTTTTAATTGAAAAAACATATTATATGTATCTTATTTTAGTACAAATATGTACAAATCATTAATTTTGTATTAAGTTATTGAGTATTAAAAAATCTAAAATTTAAAATCCAGTTAGGATACAATAATATTTTGTATATGTAATTATATTTAATTTTATAAATATTATAACTAAAATTTTTATTTATTAAAAATTAGGGTAAGGCACATACCTCTCCTCACTTGTATACAAATGCACCCCTGGTCACACCCATGCTGCTTCTTATCTCATTGACTCTAGGGAAATGACATTAGTCTTTTAATGCTTGCTTGCCTTTGCCTTCTTTGTTTTCCTTTCCAGGGTTGACCTATTTCTCTAATTCCATTCTAAGAGCAACGACTTCAGAGGAATCATCAAATGGTCCTAACCAGTATGCTAGTGAAAAGCGTGATGGTGTTGTAACATTAGAAGATGTTCCACAAGCCGAAAAGAAAGACTATGACACTGTCGTACCAGAAGTACTTCAAGAAGAATCAACGGAGAATGGACAGGCGCAGATGCAGATGTTTGAGTTTCTGGATAATCTCAGCGTAAGGGACTCCATAGCATCCTTATCATCTTTTTGTTGCTGTTGTTGTTGCATGCTTTTGATCTAATCTGTACTATATTTGCATTCTAATTGTTGTCAAATAGTGTGAGTAGCATGTCTACTTAAACCACCCTGGTTTAGTTGTCATTTTTCAAGGCTGACACATAGCCTCTTTCTTATGTTATTCTTGAATTTGATTGCCATTTTCTAGTTTATCTTCGCTTTTTGACTTCTAAAATTTGCCTTAATTTGTTAACATTTTTATAGCTTGGCCCAGTTTACAACATATCATGCCCATGTCAGTTACGTTTTTCCCAACCTATTTTTGAACTACCCTGAAAAAATGGCGTTTTGAATTTACAATCTTGGTTGCCATGATGTTGCTAAAAACACATTGAGAGTGCATGCCTTGTACTCAATGGAAGTTTCGACAGCTATGTCGATCCTGAGCGGTTACCTGAGCAACTAAATTTTTATTGTTTTCTGCCTTTTCAATAGTTTCTCCCCTTTTTCTCTTATTTATGTTTTTCCTGTGATGCTTTTCATAGAAACCTCTCTCTCTGTCTCTTATTTTCTACACCATTTAACTGATCTCATTCCACAGCATTTGTTATTCTTAACTTCAAATTGCATCGACCCCCTGCAGCTTTGAGGTTTCTCTCTCTCTTGGGCTACTCTTCTTGACAACTTTTTCAATACTTAATGCTACATGTTTTCTATTTTGTTTGTTAAGCAAAAATATGGTATGATCTATTTTTCAAAGATAATTTTGCCTTGGTAAGGACCTACTTGGATTCAATAGAACCCAAACCAGTTGCTGTGATGATGCCATTACTACTTGAGAGTGATTAGATGCTTGATGATGTTTGACAATTATGTCAATCTGAGCGGTTACCTGAGCAACTAAATTATTTTCTTTCCTACTTATTCGGTCGCTTTTTAAGGTACTTTTACAATTATTCAATGGGTTTTCTTAAAAGATATTAACATTTGTACCTATTTTATGTCACTCATCTTTACTGTGTCTTTTGTCTAACAATTACTTTGCAAATGCTTACCCTGACAAGGATGAATTTATTATAAATACTCAAAATTGCTTGATGAAATATGAGTTGTTATCTGTAGCTCTTCTGTAACTAGATTTTTTCTGACATTGTTGTTACTTTGGGTCCTTTTGTTGTACCTGGAGGACATTTTGACTCTCTAAACCCTCTTGATTTTAACTTCTCTCTCTCTCTTTTTTTTTTTTTTTTGGGGGGGGGTAAGAGATCCAGTTGTTAAATCCTTTGAATCATTGTAAAGTGCTCCAAAAAATCTTGTGTAAGTATGTGTTTTAGTCTAAAGTTTCATCATCTCAGTTGTGGTCTTACCACCTTCCTCGTCATATATTGATATTCTTCTTTTATGTTCGATTGCTCATGTTCAAGTATAGCCACCCTTGCAATTTGTGTCCTGCTATCTTATTACATTCTTGGATCTCAATCTATCTCATCTTTTTAAAAATCTCTTTCAATATTGAATGCTCAGTTACATGCATCCTCTAAGACATTTTCAAAATTTTCCATCTTGTATACTGCATTTCAAATTCTTTTGGTGTTGTTATAACTTGCTACAGATTGAATCGAATGATACATACACTTACTTGCTCTATGGCGGTGGGGCATTGTTTGTCCTCTGGTTAGCATCAGCTGTTGTTGGAGCTATTGATTCTATTCCCTTGGTGGGTATTTGTTCATCTTTAAACCATTGAAAGATGTCATTTATGTGGCTTATTGACATTGACAAAATTTATTTGTTATCAGTTCCCAAAGGTGATGGAAGTTGTCGGACTTGGTTACACCATCTGGTTCACCTCACGCTATCTGCTGTTCAAGGTATAATTACTATTTGTTTTGTACTGTAGGTAATTTACATTTCTTGGGCCTTTTTAACTTGGGACTTTGTCTACAGAAAAGTAGGGAGGAATTTGCTGCTAAAGTTGAAGCAATTAAGCAGGAGATTCTTGGATCATCATCAGACAATTGACTGAGAAAGAACATGTAATGGCTGTAAGTAGAAGCCCTTGTGGAATTCGAAGTCTAGTCGTATAGATTCAAGTAAGTAGTGACTGAAGGATGTCCTGATGTTTGCCGTGTGTTTCTCGCATGCCAGCTTGGTAGTTAATATTTTGTATCTCTTATCGTCATCTCCGTGTAGTCATGTATTCATGTACGCATGTAAGCAGAAAATAGGCCATGCATTTAGTTATATAGGGAAGTGTTGGGCTTCTCATACTTGTGCTTGAAAAAGAGTATGTAATGAAAAATTATTCTTGACATGCAAATCACAAGAAAAGAAAAATACTCGCGTTGTGTTCATGATGATCGTTGAAGTGTAAAGGTAGTAAATTTGGGCATATATATATATATATATATATATATATATATATATATTTTTTTTTTTTTTTTGAATCATTTTGGATTGATCTATTTTGATCCCAAATTTAATTCGGTTTGAGTTCGGTTCGGTTTTTCTTGTTGCGTTTTGTGTCATTTTTTGTGCCGTTGAAAATGTTTACCCTTAACGATGTGAATTTTTCTTTCATCGTATTAGACTATTAGAAATTTAAGGTTTACAGAAGTTATGTGAATTGTGATTTGTGAGTGAGTGTTTAATAAATAGCTATGATTAATTTTTTTTTTTAAAGAACAAGTTGAACAGGTTAACTCGTACTCGATCCTAACCTGACCTCTTTTTTTTGTGTCATTTTAAGTTGATCTATTTTTTACTCAAAATTAATGCGGTTTGAATTTGCGTTTGGTTTTATATTGATTTTTATGTCGTATCGAAAATTACCACCTTTAGCAGCACTCCCACCAACAAGTGGGCTTGACGCAACGGTATAATAATTGACAAGTAGTATATTTAAGGAATAATAAATAATAATTTTTAAATATATTATGGGTGTCAATTTTTTATTTTGATGATTTGACGAAAATAAAATTTACCTTCTCTTATAGCATTCAGTCAACAGTTGTCAAACTGCCACTACCCTCGCTACTTGGCACCTAGTGGTTGCTTTTATCCTAGGGTCTACGAACTATTACTATAGGGGAGAGAAAATAAAATAATGTATCCTTCGTACCTTGTACTCGTATTGATTAAATTGATCCATGTCGTTAATTTGATCTAACATCAATCAATAGTTACTGTTATAAAAAAAAAAAAGTAAGAGCCAAATTGTTCCTCGTTTAGTAATATAATATACATTGCCACATTCACATTGCTAGATAATTTCAGGGTATCTCTCACAACGAGAATTTTATGGTGCTTTATTATTACCAAGGAAGAGATGTACTTTTTCAATGTTCATTAAATATGCGGAAAATATGAGATCGTAAAATTAAAAAACATCTCGTCGCCTGAGAGATTCGAACTCTCGCGGGGAAACCCCATGTACTTAGCAGGCACACGCCTTAACCACTCGGCCAAAGCGACAGCTGTTGTTATAATATGAATTCAAATTATTCTTATTTAAATTATTTTGATAATTCATTTTCTAACAAAGCTGTGCAGTGACTATTTGACATTGATGTGTGTGTACCGTCCTATGAAAGGCATAAAATCTTAATCAAATAAGATTCCCTTAACATGCATTTGGATCCACGCCTTTGGCTATCAAGTCGAATAGTCCATGGAGATGATTTTCTCAATTTATCTTCATTTTCTTCGGTTGCTTCAAGTTTGTTTCACGTCAAGAAGGTAAATGCTTTTATACATCCTTCAATTTTTAGCCATTTTAGCCATTTCATTATTCAAGAATAATAAAATATTTCAATTTTTAAATTTCAAATAATAGTTTGCCAGCCTAAATAATTGCAATGCAAAATATACTTTTAAGTCTTGTTTGATAACTATTTTTATTCTTGATTTTTATTTTTTTATGTAATTTTTCAATTAAGCATGTTTGGTAACGATTTCTTATTTTAATTTTTATATTTTTAAGGAATTACTAACAAAATATGAGGTGATTCATAAATCTTTAAAAATAAGATTTTTTAATATGATTTCTAATTTTTTTTTCATTTTCACCAAACAATTTTCCTAGACAGTAAATCAAGTCTTATAAATTTGTATGTATAAATATTGAAAAAAAATAATTAAAAACTTAAAATTTATTAAAAAATAATAAATAAAAAAATACTCCATTTTAAAGCTTTTTGAAAGAAAAAAAAAGTATTATCAAACAACTTGAAGGTAATTTTTTTTTCTTTAAAATTAATAAATAAAAATATTATCATACACATTGATAATTATTTTTATAAAAAAAAATTAAAAATTATAAAATTAATCATTTAACCATAAATAATAATCGTTATCAAATATTGTCTTAGCAAATCAAAAACCTAGCTCTCATCTCTCATCTTTTCTACATCTTCTCTCTCCCTCTCTTTTTAGTTTTTGATATGTGATAACTACAGAAAGCTTTCTATACCAATAGGAAGAGAGCTCTCTATTTATTTTCCTTACTTTTTTTTTTTGCTAGGTTTAATAAAATCACCACATTTATTTCTACCTAAATTTTAATTAGGTGAATTTATTTCTTATATGGACTTGTTATAGTGGAATTTTCAACATATATTTGATTTTTTTTTCCCATGTTATCAATCTAGACCTAAACTTAAATTTGTTAGTTTTATTATTGAAATTGTTACTATACTTTACAAGCTAAAGACATGAATTTAATTATAATAATTGAGGACATCAAAGCACCGTTAGAAACAATACACAAAAACAAATGAAAGCTTATAAAAGGGCAATTATTATTAGCAATATCATCGAAACAATGGAAAAAGATGTTTATACATTAATGTGTTTGTTAATTTTTATTTATTTATTACTTGTAGTGGAATTTTTTGATGAACTAAAATTTAATAAATTAATGCAATTTTTATTTTTTTTAAAAATCCATTTCTTAAATGAAATAATATTTATTATAGTTGAAATCAATGACTCTAAATAATATAAATAAAATCTTATTCATTAATATGCCAATTTTTATGTGTTTATTACATGTAGTATATATATATATATATATACTTAGTTAATAAATTTTAAATTTTATAATTTAGTTCCCAAATTTTTAAAATTTTACACATAATTTTTTAAACTTTTAAATCCTACAATTTACTCCTTTTTAAAATTTCACTCATAGGTCCTAAAATTTTGATTCAAAAACATGTATTTAATACCTAAAATAGGATCCATATGTTAATTTTTAAAAGTTTAGGAACATATTTGTAAAATTTAAAAAAAATTAAAATAAATTGTAAATTTTAAAAGTTTCATGACCTGTGAATTTAATTAAAGTTTAGGGACTAATAAGTCTAAAAAAAAAAAATGCTAATTTGCATAATTAGATTTATTAAAATAAATAAGAATTATTATATGCAATTATAATATTAGTTAGATGTATTAATTTTATTGTTATAAATTCTAAAAATATTAATTTTATAGTTAAAAAAAGTTAGAAGGCAAATTATAGTTACAGTAGTTTTGTAATACATGTGCATTTTTATTTTAGTATCTTAGGACCATCTTGCGGTAAAAAAAAAATTGAACTAAATTATTTTTCTTAGGTAAGCAGTAGTCTGTATTATTTTAGATTATTAATATTGCAGTAATTTTTGGATGAAGAGTATTAGGAGTTAATTTCTTTAACAAATGGGGTACTTTGAAAATATCATTTTATTTGTATTCCTGGACGATACAAGCGCAATGGCGTCTTCATAGAGGCAATATATTTGTGTAATGCAGCATAACATTGGGTTTGGGGGGATAACACTAACGAGATTTGGTTGCTTTAGAAAGTGGTGCTGTGTGCGTCTTTTGGTTAATGATGTAACTTTTCTGGATCTTACTATTGATTTCAACATTTTATCATAGTAGGTTGAACGTGTAGAGTTGGAGAGGGTTCTTTCCAAAGGGGCATATATATATATATATATATATATATGCTAGGTAAATACCAGCAATATGTTGTATGAAGTCCCAATTTTTTTATGTTTTATTGGCTGATTTACATCAAGCAACTTGATGTTCAGGGACAATCCCCAACCCCCAGCATTGCTATGGAGCAATACGGTGAACCCTGTTACGGCATTTAAGAGAAGGAACTTGGAAGCAATTCCTTCAAGTGCTGCCAAATCCAAGTCAAGACGTAACTCCAATGGTACAATTGCAGATCGTTCTGTTGAAAGTTAAGACCTTTACAGCGTGACCATGATTGGAGATTCAACTCATTGCACCGAGTAGCTGCAGTGGATTCGTCGAGTGAGAATACATCCATTTTCAGTTGCTCAGACGCAAGTTCTTGCAGCACCGTGAGCACTAAGGACTCCTCCAGCACAGAAGACTTCTCTGCTTATATATTCGGTGACTTAGTAACCAATTGATATCGGCATTAGAAGCACATTCATTCAAACTTCGATGTAGATATGAAAGGTCACAGCTGGAGAGATGACTTGAAAGGGGAAGGAAACCCAATTTTGTGTTAGAAATGTGACTCTAATTGAGCTAATATTGTTGAACAAATTAATAGCACACCATAGAAGTCAAGAAGTCAAGAGTTGGTGGCCGTAAGGAATTCAAAAATTAGTGCAACTAATTAAGAAATTGTGCAGTCAATCTTGAAAATTTGCACACAAGCTTTCCTATAAATAAAGAAGGAAACCAAGCCATAAAATCATCCCTAATAATTCATTTCAAGAGTTTCATTTGAGAGAAAGAGAGAACAAAATTAGGAAGCTCATTTTGGTAGCTTTAAAGTGTTGGATTTAACACATTTGGTAGTTGCTCTTCTTTTGTTTGTTGGAGATAAATATCTAAATTTGATATATTGAAATTTTGGAATATTTGAGAATTTGTACTCATTTTGTAAACATCATTTGAATAGTAAATTATTTTCTTCGTCTTTGTTCGTAGATTAGGTTTTACGCTGAATCACGTAAAATTATGTATTTACTTTGTTATTTAATTTTTGTACGTTTGTTTACCGCAGTTGTTTGTTACTTAATTGAGTGCTTACTATTTGAAAAAATTATGTTTAAAGATATTAGAATTTAAATAATTTTAATGTAATTTTTTAATTTTTTTTTTTATAATAATAATATTTAAGGGGATCTTTTACCGCATTTTGCATCATAAGAAGTCAGCTCGATAAGAGCAGTAGGGAAACTGATTTGTGTCAAGCTTATTGGGCTAATTCTTTTGATATAAGATCTGGCACATCATATAGAAAATCAAATAAAGATAGATCAGCTCAAACACTTTATTGAGGATTTAGCTAAGATCAAGTAGGTTGAGATATCAATGGTATTAATTGAAGGGTGGGTTCCTATTGCTTATGAAAAGGGGTCATAGTAAAACAAACTTCACTTTAGCATGATTGTTTTATTATTTTGTACATTTTAGCAGTTATTGGGATGCATTAAAGGAGTACTTTGGTCATTTGATGTCTTTTTCTTCAAATACCAACAACTTAGCATTTTACGTATTTTCTTTCTACCATTTTTTGAAGCTCTGGAAAATAGATAAAGTATTTGCAATTCTTCATTATTTGTTATTCATATGATTGATGAAAGCTATTAAATAGTATAAAATATTAAAATTTGTTCTTAATCAACACTTTTTTAATTATCAAAATGATTAAATGATATATTTTTAACGATCGAAATGACTAAATGATATTGATTAAAAGATGATTTAAGTGAGACTTAAAGCTTATTCAAATGGACTATTCTGAACCATTATTTTTAATTAAATCCTGAATTCTTTCCATCTCTAGCTACTCCAGGTTTTAGACTATCATTCCCTAGATAATGCAGGGTCATACAATTGTGTTCATGATCGTCTTGCATAACCTCTAACACATTCCTTTAGCAACCAACAACAATAATATTGTTCATGCGGTTTTCTTTCAACAAGAACGTGCTTTTAGAGAAAACTCGTTAGAACACAAGATCACAAGTTGTGACAATATGCTTCTAGCAAATTAATAATAACTCTTACTTGTATCAAGATCAAGATCATAATACATGGTAATTAATAATACATAATAGCATGATATACAAGTATCTAAAACAACAATAAATGTACATTAAACTCAAAATAATATTGTCAAAGAAATTGATGGATGCCAAAGATATTAATTTGATGGAGGAGGGCAAAGGAAAGGAATAGAAGGAATTGTGGATGGAATGTTGGGAAGAGATGGGATTGTAGTTAGAATGTTGGGAATTGAAGGAATTGTCGTTGGAATGGTAGGAAAACTAGTAGATGGCATTGGTGGTAGAGTCACTTTAGGAACTGTAGGAAGGTTAGGCAATATAGTCAGAAAATTTGGAAGAGATGGGACTTGAATGTTTGGCATAGTTGGCATTATTGGTATTGGTAGAGTCACTTTTGGTTGTGTTGGCAATTTGGCATGGGGATTCAAAAATGGAATTCTAGGCAGTGTCAATGTCGCCAGAGGTGGAGATGCTGGTGTGTCTAAGAGGCGGCGAGCTGCTATGCTCATGTTGATGCTTGACAAAGACAATGCTACTATCAAAGATAGTACAAATTGATTATAATGCTTCAAGGCAGCCATTTTATTGGATGAATTATTTTATTAGAGCTTTTTTTGACAAGTACTGGACTGGGGAAAGTTGTGTTTCTATGTTTTGTGTGTTGATGAGAACAATAATGATCTAAGGGGCTGTATTTAAAGGGATTCATAAGGTGGGGAGTTATTGGTGTTTGATTCAATATAGGTGAGCAAGGATTGAAGTAACTAATTAGTTTAGCTTAATTCCTAATAAAACCAAGCAATTGCTATATTTATAGAACTGTCCAACTCAGCAGTAAATCAATTTTAGCTGCATTTAGAGTGAATAAACGAAATACACATTCATTGGTCGATACCCACCAATCAAAAGAAATCACCAAAAGATGGACAACTCAACAACTCCAGCTAATTAGTTTTTAGCCAAATATAAGAATTAATCATTAGTAATGTGTACTGGAATTTAGTTTTAATTCTAATCTCCTTGTTAGACAACCTCATAACATCACATAAATGTCATTTAAATTAAAAGTTGTTGATATTTGAGAAAATTACTCTACATTTTTTTTTAACTTTGAAAATATTCCATATTTGCATGAACTACAAGAAAATTGGACATTCAAGACTTCCGAAATTCCACACAAAGAAAATCAGCTAAGCATTTAAAGAAGGGTAATTGTAAAAAAATAAATTAGTTAATATATGTATTATAATTATATAAGTATAAATTTATTCTTTTTTTTTTCTTTTGTTTTTTTCAGAAGACTCACATTGAATGAGACAATATAATATTTTAGGGAGAAAAAAAAAGCCCAGAAAAATGATTTTAAAAAACTGCTTCTAGCTAAAGTAAAAAAATAATTTATTAATTGAACAGTTATTTTTTTAAATTTATTTTAACCCCTATTTTATACACAAAATTAAATATGTATTAAAAATAAAATTTATTTGAATATTAAATAGTGTATAGGGTTCAAAAAAATTTCTTCGTAACATATCATGATTTCATAGCGCTTTGTTATTCGTTCGTTGCCAACCTTGCTAAAACTATAAGAAAAAAAGTAATTGTGTACATGTATATTCAAAAGTAAAAGATGAAAGCACAAATTATTTTTGTATTAACTAAGTTCAATGTAGAAAAACGAGTGTATGGTTCAGTTTGATATTTTTTTATGAGCAGTATTTTTAAAAGTTTAAGGAGATAAGTAAATAATACTTATTTTTAGAATAAATAATTTTGAACGTATGTTTTTATTTTAAAATAATTATTAAAATATCATCTAAAATTACTTCTAATATCTTCACCTAAAAAATTAAATATTTTTTTTAAAATTATTTTTAATCAAACCACTTTATTTTTAATTACTTCTTTTGAAACAATTTTTAAAAAACAACACAACACATGTAAACGAACAATATGTTTAGTTGGAAAAAATAATCAATCAATATTTTGTCAAAATATATTTTTTCATTTGTTGTAACTTCTAAATATATAGAATAATGGCCATTCTCATATGATTTTGATTTAGCTATGCATCTCAATCCAATGAGAAATCTTTACATTAGTTAGACTCACATTCTTTTCCTTTTAACTAAAAATAAAAAAAGAAAATAATTTTTTTCATATAAAAAAACACTAATATATATCACAAATATTTTATAATAATAATTAACGTAATAATTTTTTATTAAATATAATTATATAAATTTAATTGTAATTACTTCTGTTAATTTTAATAATGTATTTACATTTAATAATGAGATTTGGAAGGAGAAAAAATTATAGATAATATATTGGGCTTTTAAAGATTTTTTGAAATTTTAATAATAAATAAATTATTATTTTAAAAATATAATTATAATTTTATCCTTAAATTTTAAAAAATAAAATTTAGACTTAAAAATTGGGGTTTTAATATTATAAAAATTTAAATGAATGCAACATTTAAATGAATTTAAATAATATAAAAACGAGAGATGGTGCATTTAATGCTAATTGAGGCATGCAGCATTCTCAAAATTATTTATTATTTTTCGAATAAGTAATGATATAATATTTTATACCAATAAAATTAAGATTGATATAATTTTTTAATAAAAAAACTCAAATATTTAATAAGTGATAAAAAAAAAAAAACACAATATTATTAGTAGAATGTATACACTAAAAATAATAAATAAACCTCTTGTAAGATAAGGCTACTAGGTTGGTAGAACCTTTTAGAACAAAATGATCTTATTTTTTATTTTCTATTAATGCATGACCTTACAATTATTTTGTCATTACATATTTCAATTATACAAACACTAATATATATCACAATAATATTATAAACACAATTAATTTATTACAATTTTATTTGGTATAATTTGTGAGCTCAATTATATTATACAATTAAACTCTACTATAATATTTAAAATTTATTACAAATTTGTAATATTTAAATTTTTTTTAATTATACATGTAATTGACGACTCATACTCGATTGATTACGCACTATTATATATTTTATCCTTTCAGGACCTACAATATAAAAGAAAAGAAAAAAACGCAATCTGGCACGTGGCACCTCAAAGGTAGAACCTTCATATCTAATCTCTTGATTGCTGTGTTCTAATTTTTTGTCACTCTTAAGCAGAATGACTTTTTTCCTTTTTAATATATGTTACTGATTTTAAGGGTACTTTTGTTAATTAATTTTAATGTTAATATTCATTAGTACTGAGATGCTATAGTGCCTATGAGTCAAATATTCGAGAAATTAACTTTAGGGGAAATAAAATATGATCTGAACAATATGAGTGTAAACAAATAATAATCAAATATAGATCTTAACACAAGAGATCAACTGAAATAATGAAAAAAAATAACACAAGTACCTAAGAGGCTAAGACAAACAAATACTACATATATAAAGCATCTTAGAACACTGAACCAATATATATCTCAAACACTCGAGCACACTCAAGAAATGCTAAATAACATTAGATGGATAGTAATTAATTTGACGGAGGAGGGAAAAGAAAAGGAATTGTATCAATTAAAGCTATAAAATTTCACCACAGCAAAAGCATACCCACAAAGGAAAATAGGAAATTAATTAAAGCAACAAAAACCAAGAGATGCAGCTCTATACTTAGCAAGTAAATAAATGCCTTCCACTATTTATGAGGTCTCGTTATATCAAAGCTGTGATTAAATTAATGATTGAATAAGAATAGTGAAATGTCACAGCAATTAAGGTATCATACCCTGTTCTGCCTGGTTTTAAACACATGTAATTTAACAATCCAAAGTGTCAATCGAATACCATAACTCTCAGTTTATAAAGCATGTCAGTGATCAAGATCAATCCATCAAAAATTGTCAAAACATGCCTAACAAGTACTACTTCAAATGGTGTTGGCAGAGGGGTTTAGCAATGTCCATAATGAGTATGTAGCAAAAAGAATGTGCTGTGCAATCAATATAAGCTCAAGATCAAATCTAGTAATCTCTAAAGATCTAGAGGTAAAAACTAAAATGTAGGCATGTAAACGATAAAAGCGTGAATCAACTTGAATTTCACCGACAATTAAAAGAAAAAACAAAATTTTATTGAGCATGAGCAGCGTCAGTAAAAGAGCTTTTGTCCCTTAAAAACACCTAGTAAAAAACTAAAGTAAAATAAACTTTTGTAGGGTATACTTAGAGGTAGGAGTGAGCAAAATATCCAATCAATCCAACAAAACAGAAAAAATTTGATCCGATCTAAAGTAATGGATTGGTTTCAAACTAAAGTCGGATTGGATTTTTACCGATCGGATTCGGATTAAAAATTTTCAAATCTGTATATATCCAATCCGATAATATATTTAATTAGTATTAGTTTAATAATTTATATGTATATATAATTATATATTAATATTAATATACATACTTATTAATTTAATATTTGTATTATAAATTAACATACACAATTACACATTTACATATATCAATTACTTACTAATTTATATATTATGTATTATAAGTTTATAATATATTTATTAAAATTATGTAATTAATGTTGAACTTTTTTATTCATATTCATTGTAATTTATTGTTGAAATTGTATGAATAATAATTTCATTTTAAATTTTTCTTTAACTTTTACGTAATTTTTTATGTTGTATGTTAAAAAAAAAAATTCGATCCGATCGAATTTAGATTGAGGTCTTCTGGATCGGATTTGAATTAAAAGTTTTATATTTTGCTTCTGATCAAATTCCAATTATCTTAAAATTTACAATTTCGATACCCTACCTATAGGTCCAAACCTCCTGGTGACACTTGTGTGGGGCACGGGCACGGGCACGGGCTGCCTCCCTGCAAGTTTTTGGTCTCAGAACCACAATCCAGACCTTAACACATTTGGAACGTGACAAATTGATAATGATTATCAATGGTCCTACATCGTTGACAATAATAGTTTATACGACTCTAAAGGCCCATTATTAGGGCAAAATTCCTTTTGTCTAATATATATACATTGATATTTCCAACAACAAAAAATGTCAAGACATACGAAATATGATAGAACCATAGAGAGAGAGAAGTTAAAACTGATCTACTTTCCTCAACACAGCATACACATCTAGATAACCAATTAAGCATACACGTCTAGGCAACCAATTAATTAAGCTGAAGGATCAGGAAACCAACTTTCCAAAGTAGAGTCTTAACCTTTAAGTATTAACAGACAAATTGTTCAACCAGCATATTCAAATCAACTTAGGAAAACTAAAGTATGATCAACTGTCATTATAACCTTAAAGTTGAATATCATACAAAGTTATGCATAGAGAAAAGTAAGCCAGCATTGTGATATATGCATATTGACATTATTAGTCAACTGTAAAGTAGTGGAGGCTCTCAAAAAGCTATGTCATGGATTATGCATTACTATATTGCTCAGCAGGATCAAAATTTGTTCACCTTAGCAGAAGTATAAATAACTAGAGCTCTACTTAAATATGATACTAGCTAGATCACCTGTCCATGATTTTGCTGTTGATTTATCTTCGATTTCAACCATGTGGCAACCATTTTGTGAGTAGTTTTAGCTTCTACTACACAAGTACATTTAGAACATATAAACAGAATTTGGATCATCCATCAAACTAACAAAGATATCATCATCCCCTTCACGAAACAGAACATTAGGGTCGTAACTTTCACTCCCAATTGCAGTTTCTGTCTCTTCAAATCCTTTGCAACACTCCACATTAGGATGAACCCCTTCTTCTCCTGCGTTACTATCTACTGATTGACGTCTCTGCCATTCCATTCCATTCCCATTTACCTTCTTATTTCTACGCAACACAGCTTTCATATTCATAGTCCTCCTCGCTTTTGTCTTGAATTTTTTCCTTCCTTGCATTCCATCATTCTTCGACCCTCTTCTACCAGAACACTCCTTCAAATTCCCCTGAATTCCCTCATCCATCTTCTTCATCTCTTCATTACATTTTTCTGTAGTGACCCAATAATCCGCATTTTCCCCACCATAACCAGCCAAACAATCATCTTCTTCATCATCATCAGAAATATCCACAAACACAGTACTTGAACAAGATCCATCACTATTTATATTACTCCCACCTTTCCTTTTACCGACATTATTCCTCTTTTCTGACACTTCATACCTCACTGGAAAAGCCCCTAAGGAGAGATAGTACTGCTCCTTTCCGGGAACCAGCATTTCAGGTTTTGGTGCATTAATGGCCACCCCGTGAAAAGCTTTCTCACAATTATGACACCTCAAGCAACATTCTTCATACACTTTGTAGTATTCAAACATGCAATAACAGTACGGACACACAGTCCAAAATGTCTCGCTACTTTCTTCATGCCCTTTGCCTTTTGAAGGATTGCATGAGCGCTCTACCTCTTCTTCTGCCCATATAGGAATTTCTATCACATCGTCTATCTCTTTGTCATACTGGGTCTTCTTCTTAGGGTTCGCTAACACCTTCCAGGCATCGAAAAGTAGCCCTTCGGCCTCCCTAGCAAAAGAAAAATTGTTCCCGCCTGCTTTCACGAGATTTAGAAGGCTCACAAACTTGGACCGTACGTGTTGCAAATTGTCCGAGTTGGGTCTCCGGAGTTGGAGAATGGAGTACCAGTCGCGATTGTTCTTTCCAACACGGAGTTCTCCGGCGGTAAGGATATCGACTATGGCGAGGATTTGATCAACACCGGAAATTTTAGGATCAGAATTTCGGGCTTGAATGGAGTAGTTCCGGCAACCAACGAAATCTCGGAACATAAGGCATTGGGCGGCCATTCCGAGAAGCATCTCCGATTCAGAAGCGCCGCTGCGGTGCTCCATTGTTTTGACTTCAGGGTCTTCAAGGAAGTTAAGACGAAGAAGGAGAAGAGGGAAAGAGTTAAACGAGGAAGGAAACTTTGGTTTGTCAAATAAGGCTTAGAAATTTTAAGTAAATGACCAATTTATATAGAAAGACGTGATTGAATCATACATATCCCTTAGATGTTTTTTAATTCGTTTGGATGATGTCGTGGTGGCAAGTGTTGGAAATAAGATACTGAACCTGCCGTATAAATAAAAAGGGTATTTTAGTCTTTTCTCTTGAAGCGCGCTTTGATTGTGTGACTTGCAACGCAATCCTCTGGTTTGGGATTTTCGAGGGGAGGGATCAAATCATCAATTACAGAAAGATATTGTTCATTATTATTAGAATATATTTTTAATAATTTTATTAATTGCTTCGAATATTGAAGAAAATTGTTTCCAAATACAGACCCGGGTCAAAGATTTTTGAAGATATCGTTTCTACCAACGTCGTCGTAGGATGCGGACGTGGAAATGAGACATAAGCCAATTTCTCAAAAACAAATATCGATAACATTAAAAAATATTAATATAAATATTAGATGTGGATTTTGATTCAATTGTTTATTTGAATTGTTTTATTCATTTTATTTTTTATTTTGCTTAATTTATAACATATTTAAAATAAATACAAAATTATTTATTTAATTAAAAAGATAAAATAATATTTAAAATTTTTATTAAATGTGATAATCATCAAATAATTAAAGTTTTTATTCTTACAAAAAAAAATATTAGAATTCTTATTAAATATTATATTTATTCCATTATAATGTTTAGAGTCTTTATTTATAATAATAGATCTTAAAATGACAACTAATTTTAATGACTTAAAATATAATGATAATTTTATTAAAAAAATATTAAACATAAATTAAATTTTTATATATTATATAGATATATAAATATCTTATTTTTTTTAATATATATAAATTAACATTTAGATAATAACTTTGTATTTTACTATAATT
Source organism: Elaeagnus macrophylla (assembly GCA_029378325.1). Lineage (NCBI taxonomy): Eukaryota > Viridiplantae > Streptophyta > Magnoliopsida > Rosales > Elaeagnaceae > Elaeagnus > Elaeagnus macrophylla. The sequence continues at coordinate 11,848,647 of CM055653.1, forward strand.
TTTTTAAAAGCTTAAATACTGTCCTAACTAAACACACAAAAAAAAAAATTTTATATATATACATAACTAAAATAAAAATAATGAAATATTTTTGTACGTATCGCATGTAATTCTATTTATTTTCTACCTTCATTTTCTTATTATAAATTTATTTTTATATTTAAGATTGTTTCATATCATTTATATTTATATTTGTTAATAAATATTTTACTTTTATTTCTTATTGTTATATGACATACATTACGTATATCATATATATTATAAATATATTATTTAAATGATAAAATTAATTTAAATAATATATTATTGTATTATTTAATATTTACAAAAATTTTATAAATTACATTTAAATTCTAACAATAAGTGCCATAAATTTTGCAAATTCTTTTAATAAATATTTATTTATATTAATAATATACCCAATATTTTAATAAAATTAAAGTTCTAAATAAGGGTCGATGCATTCATAAGTGATTAAGGTCACCTATTTTGCTTTAATTCTCGAAAAATAAAATTTAAGTGATATATTTATAAAATTATAGGTAAATTATATATACAAAATATAATTGTGTTTCAACTAGATTTAAATTTTAAGGTTTTAGCCTTTAATAATTCGATATAAATTTAATAATTTGTATATATTTTTATTAAAATAATAAAAATAATATATAATATATATTAAATAAAATAATTAATAACTAAAAAATATTTAATATTATTTTTATTAGGCATACAATGCGAATACTAAATCTAAGTTTAAATATTTTAAGTTATATTCATTAAAGATTTTCTTTTACTGATGTCTCAATAAAATGTTTTTTCCGGTATTTTATTAAAAGATTGACTTTATATAGTTAAAAATTAGATATGATTATTTTTATTTAACTTTTAATATATTATGATGAAATTTTTTTAATTTTGATTGACCAATTGTAATTAAATTTTGAGTAAATATTTATCTATTTTGATTAATAAGAGTTAAAAGATTTTTCAATTGATTAAATTTGGCTGGTAGAACCGAGTTAGATATATTCGACACAACGACACATATTAAATTAAAATAAATAATTATTAAATTAATCAAGTTTTTATAAAATGGTGGCTCCTCTCGTGGAAACCGAACTTTGATTAATTAATGACCTCATTTAATTAAAATAAATTAAACATAGATCCAAGTAAACTAAATTAAGTACAACCTATATGATTTTGATGGATAAACAATCCAACTAGCCGAGTCAATTTAAATATGTTTAATTCATCATAATTTAACTAAACGCAATAAAAAGCTTTGAAAATATAAGAAGACGCATTCAGTCACCCACACTATAAACTATCTAACAATCAAATTAATATCAGTTTTTAGTTAATAATACATTATCTAGAGGAATAACCATAAACTAACACACATGAGCAAGTAATATTGTAGGAAGGGAAGGATATAAATGTTTGCACCTGTTTCACTCCGTAATCTTTTAATAACATCACCACATTTACCTAGAAGACATCCTAGCATATTTGGACGCTACCATGTTGAGAGAATTAAGAGAAAGAACGAATAGAAACAGAGGTAGAAAGATATAAATGAAGAAATAAGAGGTGAACACTTCTATTATGGCATCGATATCAAAACCCTAAAGAGAATTTGACAAAAAATTAAGTGTTTAAAAAATGCCATAACAACACAATCGAACAATGCAGAAAATTGATAAATCTTTAGAGACTACATATAGTATTGTCAAGATCTTTCTGTCTTCGCCAGAAATGAAGTTTCTTTGAGATGAGGTATAACGAGAGGAAAGCTGGTACAAATTAGGTTAAAAACATATTATACAACCAGAGGGGTAAAAATGGAATATCAATAAAAGTATAAGTAGGGTGCCCAAGTAACTATGTTATTAACATTTTATTTTGAAAAGTTGTTTAGCAAGATAAACTTCACTCTCGCCTAACTTGGTAAAATTTTGGTATCTCCTTTAATGTTCAAATCTCAATCTTCAATCATACACTTGAAATAGATATTCATCATTAATTTGAAGCAAAACAACTTTATTAAAGATTAATAAAAGGGTTCATGTGAATTAATTATATCTTCAAACGAACAAACTTTATTTTTTGTGACATCTTTTCAAGGGCATTTGTTTTCTTAAGTATTTTTAAAGTTCTTGATGCATTTGTTATATTTTAATTCGAATAAAATATCTTAAAAATTATTTTTTGATATTTTAGTTGCTCAATTTTAACAAATTATATATAAGTAACTCATGACTTAAAACAAGGACACATAACTGCAAGCTTTTTTTTTTTTTTTTTTCAGTGTGAGTATTTTGATATTAATATTTCCTTCTTCTTTTTTTCCTGAGAAATCAATCACTGACACAATATTTATTGTACAATTATGTGAATTAATGATTTAATCTTATTTATAATTTTTTTAAATTATTTTTCAAATGATCTAATTTTGTTTTATAAATTTTTAATCATCTAAACCAGTCCAGATCGTTATATATTATATATAATATTTTTTAAAATATAATATATTAATATTTATTTTGAAAAATAAAAAATATTTTACATTATTATTAAAAATTAAATATATATTTAAACTTTTTTTTTACAGTTTCAGCTCTTTAACATACAATTTGTAATTTTTAATTGCATATATATTATAATAATTTTATCTTTTATAAATTTAATTAATTGTTAGTTTATATGAAATATTATATTATTTATATTTGTAATATATTTAAAGTAACTTGATTAAATTTGAAAAAAAAATTATGTTAATTTAAGTTTAAATAACATGATTTTGAAGAAAAAAATTAAAAAATAAAAAACTATGGACTTTCTAATTTCAATAATTATTTTGATTAAACTCGTATAAATAATTTAATTTAATAAAAAAAAATTACTAAAAATTATACCGGATAAAATTATGAATACTCCCATTTTGAACTATGGCTTTTCGTAAGCTTTATGATGCCATTCAAATCCAAATTCTATTGATTGATTATCTTCAAATAATCCAAAAACAAAATCATTTAGATTATCAACTTTATTTAAATTAGGGATTGGATAGAGTTTAGAATAGGAAGTTGATTGTTCTTCTTCTAGTAAAGGGCAGAAGGGAAAACTAGTGGAATTCAATTGGAAAAATCGGACATTGGAGGTGAAAATAGGCGAGAACAAATAGAATTTGCTGGAGAAAATGGATACTTTTGGGCTAAGGTCTACTATGAAGAGTTTGAAATCGCCATTGACGGAAGAGTTTGAAATCGCCATTAAAAACTTGTCATGCACTGAATGATTGATTATATTAATATATATATATATATATTTTTTAAAGTGTCATATTTTTTAAAACTTAATGGCTTATGTATAATTTGTCAAAATTGAGTAACCAAAATATCGTAATAACACAAACAAAATAATTTAAACAGCTGACCACCATTTTCATTGAAATGATGCTGTCTTTTTATCTTAAAAATTATGCAATTTACATCCTTTTATTTTGAACTTTTAGATATCTTAAAATTAATATCCACTATTAAATTTTATTTAATAAAAAGTATTTAATTTAGTAACTACCAATCATTCAAGAAGAATGATAACATGTAAAATATCTTTTATAATAAATAATTTTCCACAGTATTGTGATAAGAAACAAATTTTTTTTTTACCGGTATATAAATAATTTAGTTATTTAATTAATTTTATTTTTAATATCATTCAATGCAAAACACATGTTAATTTTATTATAACACTATAAAATATATTCTCATTTCATTTATAAAAAAAAATGAGCACATATATTTTTTTTTTAAAAGTTAAAAATGAAATTTTATGCATGAAAAAAAAATTATATCTTACAATTAAATTAATTTTTTTTAAAAAATACTAAGTATGTAATACTATATAAGAAAGGCTAAACAATTTTCAAAGTATCCATATTTTGTTCCATTTTACCTAAACATATATGAATTGTTTTTACAGAATGGTAGCCAAATTTGTATTCTATTTATATTAAGTTTTAGCTAATTAGTTTGAAGATTTAACTTCGTCCCCACATTTAATACCTAAAATGATGGCTTATATTTTGAATTAAAAATAAACATTTTATTAAATTTAAAAAAGCTACATTAACACATTATAAAACACAATTAAATCATTGAATACCATAAAACAAGTTAAATTCATAAAGAAGAAAAAAACTTAAATTATTTTTAAAATAATATTTTATTACTTATATCATGACCTTACATTTTACCTGCTTTGTTTTGATGCCACTCAATTACTAGAAAAAAAAAATTGTTAAAATAAAAAAAATAAAAAAATAAAAAACAAAAATGGTGATTCCACACTTATTATTACCTTCATTTCGTTCTATCCCATTTCGACAAAGAAACTTTTTTTTTTCTATACAACAAATATAAAAAAAATGAGTACATCTTGTTAGAACGATAGATTCAAATCTTTATAATTCAACTATTTTTAAGGTTTTTTTTATGTTTATCTCTCCTATGTTAATCCACATATGCACTCTATCTCCTAAATGGTACATACATGGTTGTATTGAAGTATTCTCGGAAAAATGGCAATTATCATCCATTTGTCTTGCCGCGACAATTTAACTAAGCTAATGCTCTCCATGATTCACTGTGTTGCCGTTTTTTGTTATCCATGAGTCCATTTGCCTATTCTGTTATAGGTAAGCCAATCAATTTGTGATTTTTATTTCTATTTTATTAGCTTGAAGCTTGAAGGATATATTCTTTGTTAGGTTTCATTATTATTGCAAATTAAAGAAAACCTCTATGTTTCGTTCAGATAAATGTTATATTTGGGTTATTGGCTTCCAATTTTCGGTATTATGCTTGATAATGATAATAGGTAGGAATGAGCAAATAATATGATAAATCTATTTAAATTAAAAAAAAATTGATCAAATTCGTTGGATTCAGATCAGATTGGATTGACAAATTTTATAATCGAATCAGATTTAGATTGTAAAGTATACAATCTGTTTGAATTCGGATCAGATTTAGATTGACATATTTTATAATACGCTGTAATTCGATCTGGACCGAATTACTATTAAAATTATAAATCAATACATATTTTATTTTTAATATATTATATTTAAATATTATATATACCACGATTACAATAACTTACTATGATAGCTTAAAAATAAATGTTAAATTTTCTATAATAATTTAATAATATTTAAGAACATATTTTTTATTATTTTAATTCTCTTATTTATAACTATAAATAAATAAATTTACTTAATGATATATCAATTAAAAATTTAAATGTTAGTATATATTGTGTTTTATATATAATAATAATTTAAAAATAAGTTATAATTTTAATATAATATTATCAACTCCGAAAAATTTGATCTGTTCGATTTTGGATTAGTTCAAATTGAGTAAATCATCGGATCAGATTTAAATTATATATTTTTAAACTTGCTTCGAATCGAATCGGATCAATTTCAAATCAGTTAAAAATATACGATTTCAATTCCTACTCAACTTTATTAATAAGCAACGAAAGATGTACGTGAAGTTTTGAGGGGCAAGTACCCGACCTTGATTACCCATAATATTTTGCAATTTTTATTAAAGTTTTAACGTGTAGATTTTAAGTTCATATTCTAAGCAAAAAATGATTGTAAAGTTAATTTGATTTTTAAATTTGTATGTTTTTTTGTGTGAACTTTGAATTATTCATTATTTACTAGTGTTCCTTTGAGAGCTAGATCCGCTATTGATAATATGCAATCTATGTAACTGGGCTATGTCTTATCTTGTGGGTTTTGATTTAATGTAATGGTTTCGGTTTTATTCTTGAGCCGCCACTGCAAGAGATCGGACGACATGAAGAGGATGATAGGGGATATTTAGTGTGATGGTAGTTTTAGCTGTTCGCAGTTGTGTATTTTTGTCAAAAACTCCAATCTTTAACCTCCTCCCAAAAAAAAAAAAAACATTATAGTCTGCCCAGTCCTTTTTACTAGAACGTGAATTGTGTGATTGCATTTTACTTTCGTTTTATGATTTCTTTGTTCATATTTTGGCCTTTCAGAGTTTCAGACGCTGAAAATTTGAATCCATTCAGACCTTTGTATTTGTATTTGGTTCCAAACACAAAGTTAATATGGCTGATCTAGGCCTCTGTACACTAGTTGATACAGTGGATAATGAATGGATGGATTGGGGGACACTCTTATTAACGCTGGTATGCATATTTTTTTATTATGCAATTGCAAACACAAGTGGAAGCCATTAAGAGCTTGATCATATTAATTGATATTCTTGGATTAGATTGTAACTTGACTTTTACCATCGTAGATCTTCCTCTGCCTTCAGTTGAAGACCCACTTTGAGAAACATGTTATAAAAATTATTTTATATTGTTTAAGTATGATATTAATATAGCTGAAGATTAGAAAAAGAGAGAGACAACGCGAGAGAGCGTCTAGGGTTACCGCCTCGTCTCTCCTTAGGGTTTCCATTTGTGGTGCGAGTGTTTGGCCGACGGTGGGCCATTTTGGCCGTTGCCAGGCCTTGATTGTGTTTGTTCGTGTGGTGATTTGTATCGTTGCTCCTTGCGTGGGTTTCTGTACGTGGGAGTTCATTTTGGTTTCGGTTAGAGGTGGTCGTTGCAACCCTTTGCTCAGCTGCTGTAGGTGCCTGAGACGGGGGTTGTGGTGGTGTTTTGTTGTCCCTTCCAACGTGCGGTTCACTGGTAGAGTCAGCACAGTGGTCGAAGGGTGCTTGGCTTGCGTTCTATATGAGCCTGAGGGAAGGAGTGGTTTGTGCGCCAGCGTTGTTGCTCCGTCGGCTTTCACATGCTTTACTGCCACTGTGGGTGGCCAACCTTGGCTTCAGCGCAGCTGGTTTCCACCGGGGTATCCTATTCGGTTATTTGTCTTGTTATTTACTTATGCTATTTTAATAAATTTGTTGATTTGTGTGTGATCTATCCTACAGCTTAATGTAATTGTGTTTAAAGCTTGTAGGTGGTTTATTGTTGTTATCTATTGTCGTATTTTGGTTGTTTTGTTATTGTATTTAGGTTGTTAGAAATGTCTCAAAGGAGTTTTTTGGGTTTTCAGATTTTGAAGTTTAGCATAAGAGATGTATTTTGTTGTTTTGAGTACAATCCTTTGTATTTGCTTGACAAGTCATTACTTTTGATGATGGAGGTTGGTCAGCTTTCGAAAGTTCAGGATTCACCACCAATGAGTGACTTTGTTCACATTTTTCCTTCTAGAAATTTAGCTTTAGTTTTGAAGTGTTTTTTTTAATCTTTGGATATGTAACTCAAATGAGAATTTACTACTTGATGTACTTTGTGAATTTGATTAATGAGAATTTTTATTATAAAAAAAAAAGTATGATATTAATATAAGATCTATGATTTAATTATGTTAGAGGATAACTTGGAAAATATATCTCATATAAATTGGAACAAGGTTACTGTAGTTGATTTGAATATCCATTATTTATCTTTTGTTGCTCGACGTGTTCGTTGGTAAAAATAATGTATTTTTAGTTACTATTTGATAATTGAGGGTCTTGTGTTTAAATATTTATATATAGAGTGATATACAAATTTGGTGACCAGTGAAAAATTAAAATATGTATAAGAAAGAAATAGAGGAAAAGACGGATCACTACTTGGGAGCATATGGATAAAAAGTGCCAAACATCGGAAATTATCCGAAAAGGCGTTATTACAAATATAGTGAATTGATCTCATGGCCTTTTTGAACTTGAGATAATAGACATACCCATCCCTTTAGGAAGGTGAAGGTGAAGGTGTCTTGGTAAGCCATGTTAGGAGGGCTCCATTTTTGTTATTATGGTCATGATTACTTTATTCTACTTATTTTTTCCCTTTTAATTTTCTCTATGTTCAGATCAGGAGATTCAACAAATAGCTGGAGATACGTGGCATGTTGCACTATGTACTCAATGAACCATATGGGCATGAAGAACATTTGACGAGATAAGAGTGTTTGTTTACTCTCCTCAGGCCTACTACTTCTGTTACTATAAAATCTTTATCAATCTAGCTCCTTAGGCTGCTTCTGGCTCTGGGATGCTCAATCTAGCTTGTGTCTCTCACGTTGTATTTGGTTTCAGCCATTTGGCCTGTTTACAATGAATTTTTTTTTTCTTTAATTTGACCAAGAAATATTATCGAGAAAAAAGGTCCTTTAGTTCTTGTGTAGTAAGTAGAAATTCTACCATTATCACCTGTAAATTCGTGTGGATTCGGATTGCAATTGTCAGATTATGTATAATTCTAGTTCAATTTGGATCAAATTTTTTAAATTAAATACAATTTTAATTCTTAAAATATTCAAATATGAATTTTTTGAGCCTTGATTTGATTTAAATTTAGGATCAAGTTTAAATACTTCATGAAATTATAAAATAATGACATACAATATTCAATATATATATATATATTAAAAATTAAATTTAATTTGCATTTTAAGTTGAGTTTGATTTGTACTTGTAGTATAAATGTTTAATCTTAAGATCAACCATAAAATTATTTAAGTATAATTGAAATAAACTTATTCAAGTTTTAATCAAGATTAGTTTATGTCAAGTCATTTGAGTTTAGACGTACTAAATTTTACATCCCTATTACCACCCTGAATACATATAAACTATCATGTGTTTGTCAATTTACTTCAAATAGATAATCATGCACAAAAACCGTGAAAGTGGTGAAAAGCAAATGTTTGAATCGTTTAAATTTTCTTTGTATTTTTTCTTATAGTAAATCATTTTAGGTTCCGAAAATTAATGGTGAATATTTGTAAGAGAGACAATCCGAATGAACATTATCTTTTTCAATTTTGCCTCTAATAAATGAAGAAAATGAAAGATGATGATTGTGTAAACATTTTGTTTGGAAAGAGCGGATCATACCGATTTAGTTGTACAGGTGAATTTGTGTTTGGATTATGTATTATATGCAAAGGTGAGATTACAAAATGGGATGAGAATTCGCATTATGAGAATATGAGGCGGGGTAAGGGGCTAGAAAGAAGATTGTATTTTATTCTTGTTTGACAATACTTTATGCATCAATTTTTTTATTTATTTAAATAAACTTATAAATTTGATTATATTAATTCAAATTAACTATAACTAACATATGAGGAGATATATTAGATTTTTCATTAAGTTATAGAGCTTAAAGAAATTATAAATGTGTGTATGTATAAGTATGTATATTGTCATGTATATTTTATTTTCTTTCTAAATGTATGAATTTATTTTTTATTATTAATTTGCATAAACCTTTTTTTTAAGGTAAAACTTATTTATCTTTGACTCTTTTTATTGTTATCTTTCTTTTGTAATAAAAAATAGATTTAATTTTATAGCATAATATTTATTAATAATATAGAGTTTTATTTTTAACTCATCTTAAGAAAAAAAAAACATATATTTATTTTTCTTATAATATAAATGAACATATATTTCTTAGTGTTATAAGAAAATGAACATTTTTTTTATTGAATGAGGTTAAAAATAAAATTAATTGAAAATAATTAAATTATTTATGTACCATAATATTATTAATACTTTTATTATTTTTTAAAATATCACATGCATCCTTGGTACTTGTTTAGAGTTTAAGAATTTTAAGTAAAAAGTAGGACAAATTTGTTCTTACGTTTAATTTTTTTACAATACTAAAACAAATATTTTATAAATAAAAATAAATGTTTTTTTCTTAAAAAAATAAAAATAAATTTACATATAAATAAAAATTATATGGTATTATTAAACTTAAATTTATTGGGAAGTAAAGAGGGTCCAGATCATGTCTATTTAAAACTCTAACAAGGAGTATATAATATATCTACTTTTAACCAATAACCAGAAAATTATTAATTACTCAAAATAAGTAAGATAGTACTCTAACCAATTTTATCGGTTGTTGCTTTCATAAACACTTGTATTTTAAAAAAAGTTGTTACATTCACCTTAATTTTATTAGCGAAAAAAAACCACGACGCCTGCTAAAAAGAATCAATTTTTCCTTTGAATATTAAATAAATTAAATAAAATAGAATAATAAATGGACAAATTTTAAATTAAAAAGGGTGTATTTAATCTAAAAAATTATAAATTTTTAAAAAAGTATACATTTAATGATTTTTATGATTTTTTTTTTTAAATTGTAATTTTTAATAATCTTTTAAAATATATTGAATTTTTTTGTAAATTCATAGATACCTTTAAGGTAAAGAGAATAATAAGTAGAATTTTTTTTTTACATATAGTTTTAACCAAGAAATTATTAAAAATTCATCAATTTTTACAATATTTTAAAATCAATGATTTTTGAATACATTTAAATTTTTATAGATTTATAAAGACTTAAATAAAATAAAAATTGAATATCTCTAAACTTTTAGAGACTCTTTAAATTTTTTAATTAAATACACTTAAATTTTAAAATTTTATAAATTTTATTAAATTTTTTAATTAAATACACCCCAATAAATTAGGGGCAATTAATGACTAAAAATGGTAGATATTTAAGATTTAAATATTTTTTTATTAAAAATAAAAAATAATTTTATAAAATCACATTTTTTATAACATTAAATTATGTATTTTAATAATTATTATTTTTATTTGTAACATTTTGTTAATTTTATAAATTATTATATATATTAGTCTTTAACTGGCCAAAGCCAAACAAGGAGAGTGTTAGTAATATTTTTAATTATAGTTTTATTTTTAATTGTATTGTTTTTTAAATAATATATAAATTTTATTTTATTAATAAAATAAAAATTAATGTACGAAAGAAAGTAATATACGTGTATTTTTAAAAATGACGTAATTGAAAATAAAATTGTAATCGAGAGAGTTATTATTACTCCTCCAATTTCTAGATTGAACAACCCGACAAAGCAAAGCTGCCAGCTCAGGTCAGAGACGACACAAACCCAACTCGAGCAACGGACAAGGAACGAGCACGCGCTTGCTCACGCACCACTGCCTTATCACTTACAAACCCCAAAGCGACCGGTACGGGGTAACTGAGAGCGAAACGTAAAGTAACAACGAGCGCGGAATATTTGTGAACCAAACATTCGAAAAGTGTACCTTATTGAATCACAATGCAAGAATACTCAAAACGACTACGTTTGTGTTTTTTTTTTCTTTTTCTTTTTAATTCCGCAAACAAACTTCACTTCCTCCATTTATGTCCAAAAGTGGGGAAGTTAATGAAAATTTGAAAATTAATAAGACAGAAAAAGAAAGAGATATTTTTTTGTTGTTGCTCAGATTAGATGATCTCCAGTAACCAGTGGAGAGAGAGAAAGAGATAAATAGTGAGTTTGAGAGTTTTTGGCTTGAATTTGGATTTGAAAGGGTTAGGGTTTGAGGGACGACAATGGGGGAGCAGAGGAACAATAGATGGAACTGGGAAGTAGCTGGTTTTGAACCGAAGAAATCGTCGTCTTCTACGTCTTCACCTCGAGCGTCGTCTATGGACTTCGATGATTCCAAGCCTCGTGCACCCTTGGTTCCAAGATATTCGATCTCTGCTACCTCGGTCTTGCCTCATTCTGAACCCCCCAAGCATGTCTTAGCCTCTAAGCTTCAGCGACTGAAGGACAAAGTTCAAGTAATCAAGTTATTGATTTCTTTCTAGTTTTGTAAATTATAGCATTTTAGTTAGTTCCTTTTTTAATAAGTACTTTGATAATTTGTTTTTAGAAATAGTAACTTTATATTTCAGGAATTAGTAGCATTTTTGTTTTGTTTTTGCTTAGTATGGTGTGGGTTTGAGGGGCTACTTGTTTCATTTAGTTGCTTACTTCTGCTTCACAATTCTCGGTAATTGAACAGCTTGCTAAAGATGATTGCATGGATTTGAGACAAGAAGCAAGTGAATTGCAGGAATACTCCAATGCAAAACTTTTTCGAGCTACAAGATATCTGGGTGTTCTAGCTGATAAGACCCGAAAACTAGGTGAGGAATGCAATTTTTGTGCTTCTTGCATTGGTAATTCTTTTGAACGTTATGATGTTGGATGTCGTGTCTTTTTGAGGTAGAATCCTGCAACCGTTTGGGGTTTAACCTGCAACTATTTGGGGTTTTAGTATCCTTATAAGTAAAGACTTTTTCTGCTTCTTGCTCTTATGGTTATCTGTGTTTCCTCCTGATTTTAAACTCATCTGCAAGCATTTTCAGATCAATTTGCTCTTGAAACTGCGGCTAGAATCGCTCCATTGATCAATGAGAAGAAAAGGTTGTTTAACGACATGTTGACAACCAAAGGTACTGGTTTATGTGAACTTCCCCTATTAACTTCTTTCTTCTTCGCCTTTTTTTTTTTCCTTTTCCCGATCATCTTTTATAAAATAAAGCCCTTTAAGCTTAGAACAAGTTCTTGGGGCAGTGTTTTTGACTTATTCCATTTGTTCAGGAAACATAAGGGTAGTTTGTCGTACAAGACCATTGTTTGAGGATGAAGGTCCTTCAATTATTGAATATCCTGATGATTACACTATCCGTGTTAATACTGGTGACGATTCCATCCCGAACTCCAAGAAGGATTTTGAGTTTGACAGAGTTTATGGACCTCATGTTGGTCAAGGTTATTGCTTTAGTACTTTTATTATTCTTACTGTCATGTGAACTACATTGGTGCCTTGCTCAAGTGTCTTTGAAATTTTGTTTTAAGGATTTTGAGTTTGACAGAGTTTATGGACCTCATGTTGGTCAAGGTTATTGCTTTGGTACTTTTATTATTCTTATTGTCATGTGAACTACATTGGTGCCTTGCTCAAGTGTCTTTGAAATTTTGTTTTTCACAGCTGAACTTTTCAATGACGTTCAGCCGTTGGTGCAGTCATCTTTGGATGGATATAATGTTTCCGTATTCGCTTATGGACATACTAACTCAGGAAAGACATACACTATGGTTAGTCTTTCTCTCTCTTGTTCGTTAATGAGGGATCTTTTGCTAGTGTTGTGGCAAAAGTTAAAAATCTGGTTGGAATTCAATAACCTGAGTACTTTTTTCATTTGGTGAGGGACTGATACCTTTGTCAAGTAAAAGGGATACATTATTCTTTATTCCCAGGGTACATTTTTTGTCCAATTAGTATAATAGTGTTTGATGTAAATCTTACATTTTGGCACGCTCTCACCATTTCAAAATAACCAAATCTTTCTAATGCGCCATTTTTGGACTTAAAACTTTATTTTAAAATGGCAAGTACACGTTTGACACATAATATTTTCATAATTTTTGTAATACCATTGTACTAAATGGACTTAAGTATCCAATTTTCGAAACAATAGGACTAAATGTGTACCCATTGAAAATAAGATGACCAATATGTCCCTTTTACCTAAACAAAGGGACCTCTAGGGTATTTTGACCATTTTACTTTGGTCACTAGAGAGGTAAAGAAAGAAAGACAACTTGGAAAGAATCACTTTAATCACTTCATGCTCGCTTAACTACTTTCATGGTTTCAATTCTGGGAAATTTGAACTTTAACTTTCATGTTTCTTTGTTTCAAGTGTTGTTCTTTGACTCGTGTAAATTTCCATGATATTTGATTTTCTTTAATCTCTCTCAGGAAGGATTTAGCCATGACCGCGGTTTGTATGCTCGTTGTTTTGAGGAACTCTTTGATCTAGCCAATTCTGATTTAAGTTCGACTTCTCAATTTAAATTCTCTGTTACAGTTTTCGAGCTCTACAATGATCAGGTTCATTATTTTTTTGGTGTCACCATTCTATCTTTACTTTTTGGTTATAGCATAATTCCTGCTTTGTTGACTTTGGTATTTGAGCATAAAACCAATTTTGACTAGATCCTTTTTATGTTCTTGTAGATAAGGGATTTGCTTTTGGAGTCTAGAGATTCTTTACCAAAGATTAGCATGGGATCTCCAGAATCCTTTGTAGAACTTGTGCAGGGGAAAGTCGATAATCCTTTGGACTTCTCCAAAGTTCTTAAATCTGCCTATCAAATCCGAGGAAATGACAAATCAAAGTCCAATGTTTCTCACATGTATGGTCCAATTCTAAAAAAATTGCTCCACTTTTCACTTAGAAAACATGCATCTCTACAATTCCTGTGTGTAATTTGAGCCTGGGTTTATCTCTTATTTATTATTTTTTTTAAATTTCTTTAAGGATGATAAACTTTTGTATTCCTAGAGAGGAAATGTGAGAGGGTCAACAGAAATTTCCTCATTAGCATAGGTGCAACTTTGCGAAAGCAAAGTAGTATGAGAATCTGACTTTTATCCTGTAGTCTTATGTGTTATTAGATAGTCTACATTTTATTATACTAAGCCGCATTTTTTGTCTTACAATTTGCAGGGTTGTCACAATTCATATATATTACAGCAATTTGATCACTGGAGAAAACTCATACAGCAAAATTTCTCTTGTTGATTTGGCTGGAAGTGAGGGATCCATTACCGAAGATGATAGTCCTGAGCGCGTGACGGACCTTTTGCATGTTATGAAATCTCTTTCAGCGTATGTTGTTTAGTTTACTTGCGCTTTTATTCCATTGCTCAGGCTTGCTAATCAAGGAAAGATTTATTGTCTCTAGTCTGTTTATCTATTTCCCTATTCTTTGGTTGTTTTAAACTGTGTTTTTGTGAGTGCTGAGTATTTTTTAAACAGCAATGTTGAACTCTCTGCACCTGGGTGAAGATGAGAATAATTTAGTTTTTGCACTATTATTTTTTGATGAATGTATTATATATTTCATTAAATATTGCCTGCTTTTGATTTTTGAAGGAAAATTTGGCTAATATAAAGCTTGTAATAGCTTATTTGTTGGTGGCTAGTTTTTTTGCGCCAGTTTTTCTGAATTTAATTGGTTGTTCTTTGCTTAATCTTACTTCGACTTATATGTGTCTGCAGGTTGGGAGATGTTTTATCTTCTTTGACCTCAAAGAAGGAGGTTATTCAGTATGAGAATTCATTGCTAACAAAAGTACTTGCTGATTCACTAGGTATACTAGATCCTCTTTATTGTTTATGAGAGTAGTGATATTCATGATTGGGTTTTAAAAGTCTGAGAGGAAAGAAGATAATTGTGGAAATGAGTTCCTATGAGGACAAACTAAAATTTATTTGGTTTTGTTTTGATTACTCAGTATAATCTAATTGGAGCAAAGACTTTTATAATGTGTAATTATGGAATTTATTTATTTCTTTTATTTTAATGGACATTTTTGTTGGATTTTATACAACCCCTGTTTGTTACTTTGTTTAACCTCTTGAATATTGCCAGTTATCTAATGTGGCGATGACAGTTTGAGATCTTTTAAGTCTCTAGGATTCTCCTCATAGTTTGGAATCTATGTTACATGTTCTTCCAACTTCTTCTAAGATTCTTGTTTTGTCTCTTTGAAAAAATTCTTCTGTTCCAAAATAATTTTAATAAAACATTCTTAAGGTTATCTATTGGTTAATTCTTATATCTTTGTTAGGAAGTATTTAAACTGGAGGTTTCTTTAAAACATTACATTATTGATATGGATCTTATCTCACTCTGTATATTTAATTTCGGGCAACTTTTATGGAGGTTTTAGCTGCAAGAACATGAAATGTGTAGGTCACTGGTCATTGTTACTATGATTCAGTGATGTCATATGTTCCCCTGGTGGTATCTTTTGAAAATGGGATAATTCTATTATTTATTGTTTATCTTGAAGATAAATCAGCTTTGTTCTTATACATTACTTTTTTCCCCATAGGCAGAACTTCAAAAACTTTGATGATTCTTAATGTTTGTCCAAATTCTTTAAATCTGGTGGAGACAATATCATCACTAAATTTTGGTTCTAGAGCACGAAATGCTGTTCTTAGCCTTGGAAATCGTGATACAATCAAGAAATGGAGAGATATTGTAAGTTCTTTTTGTACTCTGAATTTTCTTTTCTGGGGTTATTAGAGAATTTGAAAGCAAGATTTGGATTATTGTGATTTAAGTTTGTTTGTAACAAATATTGTTGACTCGATGTTTCTGCGTAATGCATATACGGCATGTCTTAAGAGTTGGACCACTAATGGCCTAGGTATGACAGGGCCGGAAACGTTTGTGTTGAGAATTAAGAGCAAACAAGTCTTACATTGATAAAATAACAATGAGAGCATGAGTTTATAAGTGCATGAGTAAACTTCACCCAATTGATTAATCTTTTGGGATGAGAATTCATTGCTTTATAGAAACCTGTGGGAGCTATTGGGCCAATCAGTTTGCATCTGCTAGCTCATTACCTGTCTGAAATACTCCTGAGACACATTCCTGGCCCAAGGTCCTACTGGGCCAAACAAATTTGAGAAAGCACAATTAAAAAACGTTAATCTTGTGTGCAATAACTTCTTTTTACGCGAGGGAACTATCCCACTTGTGCCAAAGCCATGTATCGATATTTGATTTCATGCATATAAATAGGGATAGCATTTCACAGTTCTCAAATATTGATACCCCATTATTTTAACCCCCATTCTAGAATAGTCTTTCAATCAGTAATATTACCAGAAACTCCAACTAAGAGTGTATATGATACGTTATTGGTGGAGAGACCACTTCACAACAGGTTAAACCTGGAACTGATTTGAAGTCTCCTCTTCCCAAAATATAGATAGGGCTAGTGTATAAAAAAGATTATTTTTGCATTTAGTCAAGTGCTGGCATATTTTGTGGTTATTTTTGTATTGTTGTAGAAAGCTCTTCTACAAATGCTTGCTTTTTTATAGAAGTTCATTTGATGGTTCTTGTAGGCTAATGATACTCGCAAGGAATTATATGATAAGGAAAAAGAAATCCATGATCTTAAACAAGAGGTTTTGGAGCTTAGAAAAGCTCTGAAGGATGCAAACGACCAGTGTGTCCTGTTATTCAATGAGGTTCAGAAGGCTTGGCAAGTTTCATCTGCGGTACAGTCAGATTTAAAGGTATTGATGGATTGCTATAGTTTTTGTATTGATTTATATTTCACCGGAAGTTTATCATGTTGTTACATGCATTAAGTTGTGTAATATTTTCCCATTAACGTTCCCGTTGTTTCCCCTTCTAAAAGAGCTAATTGATAGGCCTAGGTTCTTCATTTGAGTGGAATGAGTTTTTACTCATCATTATTTTTATGTTACCTTTTAATTATCTTAAAGAACTATGAAATGGTGATTTTTATCTTTTAACTGTTGTTTAGTATGTTAGTTGTAATTTGTCCTAAAAGTTAAGATTTTAAAAGATGTGCCAGCCGTAGTTGTTATAGCCTCTGTCTTTTTTTTTTTTCTTCATTACATACTCGTGGGTCGTGTATGATGGAGATGACATTTATTGGTGAAAATTTACAGAAAATAAACAAAGCATGAGTGTCTGATTCCCTATACAATTGCCAAAATTTAGGACAACTGGAGTCCTAAATGAGCGAGCATAGCATAGGTTATAGTGATTTGGTATAACTAACATTCCTCTTTAATTTTGGACTTGATTCATTTGGATACAAGGACAGATTTGCAGGATTGTAAACTTAGAATCACCTCCTGCATTGATATCGTGTTAAAACATGTAGGTTGCCATTCTACTGAGAAGATTAAAACTTGTGGGAGGTGGGCAGAAGTTAGTTTTAATATTGGTTGGTTTGGTATATAATGTATATTTTTACAATTTGAACTTTATTTAATGGGTTAAATCCTTGATGGATCATAGAATTCTTTACATTTCTTATTATCTAATCCTTTTCAGATTTTGAGGTCTTTTTGTGGCTTTTTTTGAGCCATCCATTTATTTACTATTTATATACTATACTCTTCTTATGAAAGGTTCTACAAATAAATAGTGATTTTATTCTTTATAAAACATCATTTTATGCATTCTTTGTTAGCTTAGTAATTTTTTCTTTGGTCAAGTATTGGCATAATATTAGTAAGTTATGATTTTTTCTTCAAATTTCTCAGTTTGGTGGATATTTTGTGAGCAAATGATTTTTTTTCCTGTTTTGTTAATGATCGAGTTAGTTTGTTATAGTTTTGCTGCTATTTGATGCCTGCTTTTAAAATTAATGTAGCTTAATTGGTTAAGCATATTGCTGAGTTTTTTCGACATTCTTGCTTGATGCAGGCAGAGAGTATTATGCTTGCAGATAAGCATAAGATTGAGGAGGAGCAAAGTGCTCAGCTTAAAAATCAAGTTGCTCAACTGTTACAGTTGGAACAAGAGCAAAAAAAGCAGATACAACAATGCGAATCAACCATTCAGACATTGCAGGTTACTTCTCTCTCCTTAATTTCCTGATACATATGTCAGACTTGAATTCATTTACCTTGAAAGATTTCATATGGTATCACTGTGTGCGGCTTGGGTTGGATCTAATTTTGCTTAAAGAGCGCTTTATAGTGGTATCTCCCTAATTTCAGGGTCAGTCTCATATATACTTACACGAGTATGGGAATAGAATTGAAGGATCCTTGTGAAACAGACTACATGTAGATGTCACTTTGCATTTTTTCTTTTTAATTGATATGAAGTTTCATCAACAAATGAAAAATTTACATTTCAATTCCTCTTCCAGAATGTTCTATTGTTATAATTGCATAATAATTACTCTTATTTGTTGGTTTTTGATGCAGGCCAAAATTAAAAGTATTGAATCTCAACTTAGTGAAACTAGGTCAGCAGATAACTCAGAATCAGGGCTTAGTTCTCTCTTTGTTTCAAAGGCAACTGGGGATGACATGAACTCTTCTGCAGTAACTAAGAAACTGGAAGAGGAACTGAAGAAACGTGATGCACTGATTGAGGTCGTATAATTTATAATTCTTCCTATGTTTTATTTATTCCTTTTCAATTTATTTTTTTGACCTTTTTATTTTTAGTATTTCACTCTAACCTGCCATTTTATTTGTTATTTGTCAACGAGCTTGTGTCTTAACCGCACATAGCCTACTTAGGCATGTAGAAGGTTTGAGGTTTGAGTGCCAGTTACAGGTGTTTGAATAGTATAGTTATTCTAGAAAAAAATCTGCCACATTATTTTTATTTTTAAAAGAGATGTATTTAAGAAATCTTTATTGTCCATTATAGTACTTACTACTCACATTACATCTATTCTATCCAGTAAGGTGGAAATTATGAGCAGTTATTGTCAGTGGCTTAGTTTTAGTTTCATACGTTATTTTCAGTTTCATTTTGCTCTCAGTGCAGATCTGATGCTCTCTCTGACTCTCTGTGTTCTTCAGAGGTTGCATGAAGAAAATGAGAAGTTGTTTGATCGGTTAACAGAGAAAGCAACTTTGGCTAGTTCACCGAAGGTAAATTATTTTGATTTGATCAAAATCACATTCTTTGGAGGATCTTCCAGATTTCTGACTTATGTTGATTTCCAGCTGTCAAGTCCATTGTCCAAAGGAGTGGTAAATGTTCAACATCGGGATGTTGCGAGGTAATATTTAATTACATTGAATGATTAATATACTCATATTTTTTAGCTTGCTGAATTCTTTAAGCTATTGCTTTCAAACAGAATTGATAATAAAGTTCGTTCAGCGGAATCTGTTACATCACCATTACCTGCAGATAAGGCTGAGGGTACCCTTGCTTTGGTCAAAACAGGTTCAGAATTAATTAAGACGACTCCAGCAGGAGAATATCTCACTGCTGCGTTAAATGATTTTGATCCTGAACAGTATGACAGCCTTGCTGCTATCTCAGATGGAGCAAACAAGCTTTTGATGCTGGTATGCTTGGTGATTGGGTAATTGTAATTTTTGTTTAGTACCATTGATGATTGGGTAATTGTCATTGTTGTTTAGTACCATTGATGATTGGATAATTGTCATTGTTGTTTAGTACCATTGAGAGGCATGTTATAGTTGACATTGTTGACCAGTTATGTTTTAAAAATGAATTACGTTTGTGGCTTAGTTGCTATTCTTGCTGTTATTCATTGTTTATTTTATTTTTATTACTATTTTTTTGTAGAGGGGATGGCAGGGGTGCCTTGTGGATACAAATATCTTAAGTAATTGTTGTTTCACTTTGAAAACTTGACTTTTAGGTAATGTACTACTATGATATACTGATAGATATGCCATACTTCTACATCATTGTGGCTAGAACAATTGAAACTTCTCAATCTCACTTGGGATCAGCTGAATAAGATATTGCAATTCAATCTCAGGTGTCCACTGGTTGGCCGGGTTCCTCATTTACTCTTAATGTAAACTGTAAATCCACCTGTGTACTATTGAGATTAGGTTGATAAAAATCTCAATCAAAACCAATTTGTAAGATCAGATAACCGATTTGGGAAGCCTTCTACTTGGCAAGACTCAGCTTGTTTTATGCTCTGATTATGTTGAGTTATTTGTTTCATTCTATTGCCTGTAGCTTTGATGATACTTGGATGCTCACGTTTTATGAGTAGAACAATAGTACCTGTATTAAATTTTTGTCTGTACTTTGCTAATATTTTTCTTGAATTAGCTTTACATTGTTTTGTCAGCATTGTTGATTAGGTAATCATAAGCTTATGATACTTCATTCTCTACTTATTCCTCCCCCCAAATAATGTAAAAGAAAAGTAATGATTTCTGAAAGTGAACTTTACATTACAATATTGCAGGTTTTAGCTGCTGTAATTAAAGCAGGAGCTTCTAGAGAGCATGAGATACTTGCTGAAATAAGGGATTCTGTTTTTTCTTTCATTCGTAAAATGGAACCTAAGAGGGTAATGGATACCATGCTTGTATCTCGGGTGAGAATTTTGTATATTAGATCTTTGCTTGCCAGATCACCAGAGCTGCAGTCAATCAAGGCATGAATCATATCCCTTTTTTTGCTTGCAAATTTTCAGTGAGAAGATAGATAGCAGTTGCACCTCTTTGTGATAATATGAGTTTAATATTTCAATTTCTAGGTTTCTTCTGTTGAGTGTTTTCTAGAAAAGGTTAATTCTGGACGTAGCAGAAGTTCCAGTCGTGGTAGCAGTCCAGGACGATCTCCTCCTGTGTGTTATGCTGATGAGCAGATCCAAGGCTTTAAAGTGAATTTAAAGCCAGAAAGGAAGTCTAAGCTATCTTCTGTTGTTTCAAAGATTCGTGGGCTTGATCAGGTTTCTCCCCCCCCCATTTACTTACTGCTATTTGTACATATTTTTTGTGGTTTTCTCTGTTAAGATTTTTCTTCATGATGTAAATGCTAAATGGTTTATATATGGATGTGAGACTAAAGCCCTGAATGTACAGGATAGTCTAAAGCAACAGGTAACTGGTGGGAAGCTTAGGGAAATACATGAGGGTGCCAAGAGTTATGCGATTGGAAATAAGGCTCTTGCTGCCCTCTTTGTTCATACCCCAGCAGGGGAACTGCAGCGCCAAACTAGATCCTGGCTTGCAGAGAATTTCGACTTTCTTTCTGTTACTGGAAATGATGCATCTGGTGGGTCGACTGGTCAGTTGGAGCTCCTTTCAACTACAATTATGGATGGTTGGATGGCTGGACTTGGAGCTGCAATACCTCCTAGTACAGATGCTTTAGGACAGCTTCTGTCTGAGTATGCAAAACGAGTCTTTTCAACTCAGTTGCAGCACTTGAAGGTAAGGATTTAGTAGTTATGGTCCTTCATTGGTTACTTTTTGAATGCACAGAAACCCAGATAAAAAAAAAAGAGAGAAGAAATGCACTTGAACCCTGCAGGGTTTGAATTCATCTAATAGTTTTATATGGTTAGACTCAGTACTTGTGATGCATGTTCCTATGCAAATAATGGTCAATCGTTCATGGAAGTAGTCGTTTTCTCCATGGCTACCACCATCTACTATCAAGTCTCAATTGCTTGTTTCTCTCTCTCTAGGTGTTGAACTACTCGCTGTTATGTAGTTGCTATGTCTACAAGTTGCTTCATTGATCAAGAAATAAATTTATTTGTGTTACATCAGGATATTGCTGGTACCTTGGCTACAGAAGAGGCAGAAGATGCAGCACAAGTGGCCAAGTTGCGTTCAGCTCTCGAGTCTGTTGATCACAAAAGAAGAAAGGTAGCATTCTTAACCACCATGTTATGTGCATGGGTTCAACTGTAGCTTTCATGATATACTAATTTCTAGGTGATAGGGAAACATGTACAATGTATAGAGAAAAAAAAAATACTTTGTAAATGACAGAGATTCATCATTCATCTTCATTGATTTACATTAAACAGAGGGAATCCCAGTCTCTTTTCTCGTCGAATTTATTCATGCTATATCTTGATATACCTTTTAGGGTACTGTCTTTTTTCTTTATATCAACTAGCTGGAAATTTTTGTTTCCTCAACTGAAAGAGAAACTTTGGTCTACCAAATTTGCCTTTTATTATTTTCATCAAATAACTTAACGAGATTGCCATTGGTTTGTTTAATGAAAAATCTTTGTCCCTATGATAGAACCATCAACAGGTTAATTACTGTAGTTGGGTGAGATTTTTTTAGCTTGCTGAAATCAACATTAAATTTACTGTTTCATCAGATTCTGCAACAAATGAGGGATGATGTGGCGTTACTAACATTAGAAGATGGTGGTCCACCTGTACAAAATCCTTCTACTGCTGCTGAAGATGCACGCTTAGCGTCTTTAATATCACTTGATGGAATATTGAAGCAAGTCAAGGTTTCACCTCCTTTCATATTCAGTGTGTTTTTTTTTACTTAATGATTGTAGAAACAAACAAACTATAGCGAGAATCTTTTATGAACAGGAAATAGTGAAACAATCCTCTGGGAACTCCATGAGTAGAAGTAAGAGGAAAGCTTTGCTTGAATCTCTGGATGAACTTGCTGAACGCATGCCTTCCCTTCTTAATGTTGATCATCCATGTGCCCAGAAGCAAATTGCAGATGCTCGTCATGTGGTTCATGTATGTATGGTGTATCAATTATTTATTTATAATCATTATTGTCACCCTCAGCTTTTTTGTCATAATATCTGTCTTGATATTGACTTCTTAATACACTATTGTAGTCAATTCCTGAGGAAGATGACCGCCTTGAAGCATCACATATTCACAAGTTGTCTACAGATTCAGGGGTTAGTACTGAGACAGATGTGGCACAGTGGAATGTCTTGCAGTTCAATACGGGCTCAACCACCCCATTTATAATCAAGTGTGGAGCTAATTCGAACTCTGAGCTTGTTATAAAAGCAGATGCTCGGGTTCAGGAACCTAAAGGTGGTGAGATCGTTAGGGTTGTCCCAAGGCCGTCTGTGCTGGAAAATATAAGCTTGGAAGAGATGAAACAGGTATTTGCAGAACTCCCGGAGGCCTTAAGCTTGCTTGCATTAGCAAGAACAGCAGATGGAACACGAGCTAGGTATTCTAGGCTGTACAGGACTTTGGCCATGAAGGTTCCATCTCTTAGAGATCTAGTTGGTGAGCTTGAAAAGGGGGGAGTACTCAAAGATGTGAAGTCCTGAATACCATTATGTTATGAAACGCTATTATCTATTCTGCGGTTATACGACCACTACATATATGCCAGGTCTGTATTTATACTTCATTGTGCGGTTTTGTCAAAATAATTAGTATTATAATTTAGTTGGTTTTGACATCCAAATCTCTTAGAGATCTGTTGTAACTGTTTGTGTAAATTTTTATACAAGTCTTCATGCACTATGCGTAGTGATTACTAATCACTTGCAGAGAGAGCTGAATTGTGTTCATCCTCCTGACTTGTGAGCCTTTTTTTCCCCTATGAATTTTTGAGCCATGTCATACGATGTTAACGAAATTTTGTTTTCATTTTTCCCCTTTGAATTTTTAAGAAAACATGTGCATTTTAGTTGCGATTTTAGAAATCAAAATGTTTCATCTTAGTAAATGTTAGGGACTAAAATGTTTAGAAGACAATAGGTTTTAGGGAATTTTAGGTCCATTTAGTTTTATAATTTTATTCAATTGAAATATTAGTTTTGTAACTATTCAGGTAACTAGGTAAATTTATTTAATCATGTAATTTTAATTTTGGGTCAAATTAGTTCAAATTTTTTAAAATAATATTTTTTCAAGGATAATATTGGAATTCTCTTTTTTTATTTAAAAAATAAATAAATAACAAAGACAAAAATCTGTCTTTCTCTACCATTTGAGGGTAGATTCATGGCATATGAATCTCTAGAGGAAAAAAAAATCTGGCATACTAACGTAAAAAGATTGAATAAGCATTCTCAGTTTGATGTCCGGTCTAGGTAGAAAGCATCGGTAAATGTACTAATTACTAATTTTGTGCAACCTTATGTCAAAACCTAATTGATAGCAGATAAGAAGTGAAAATTACGCTTCATAAGTTGATAGTGACAACTTTCCCTTGTTGCATATATAGGAATAAGGTGAGATGCTTGTGTTAAAATGCTAGAGAACCAAAAATATAATCCAAAATAAATTGGTTATTCATCATAAAAAAAGAGAGCATAATATTCAAGTCATCAAGAACAAACCTGAAAAAAATCATTATAAATTAATTCATTTGAACTAAGATCAATGCAGGACTCCATGGTCTCAAGATTCCTACACCATGAATCTACCCTTGAACGGATAGAGAAGGAGAAAGAGATTCTTATTTTGTTTTTTATTTTTAAATATAAAAAGGGAATTCCAATATTATCCTTGGAAAAATGTCATTTTTAAAAAATTTGTAGTTTAACCCAAAACTGAATTATATAACTAAATAAACATATCTTAATAATTACAGGATTAATATGTCAATTATTAAAGTTATATGATCATAGTTTAGAAAATTTTTTTGTATGCTACATCCTAAACATTTAAAGTATAAAATTAAAATGAATCAATTAAAAATTTATAAACTAAAGTGTACCAAAAATATAAGAATATTTTTATTTGTAGTTAAAAATGATATTGTAAATTACAGAGGTTTAATTTATTCTAAATTTTTATGAAATTCAAATCCTAAAAACTTTCGAATATTTATATAAATTTTTGAAGATTTCATAGGAAATTTTATAATTTTTTTAAAAATTTTAATAGACCTTTTATTTTAAGACTTCTACAAAAGTGACTTACGAGTTATTTTTACATAATTTTATATACTTTTGTTATAAATTTTTTACTGTTTTTAATTTCTTTCTTTTTTTTCTTTACTTTTTTAAATATTTACATCTCATTATTTCGACAATCTGTTAAAATTAGCAAATAAAATTCAAAGAACTTTTATATTCAATTCTTTGATTGAAAAAAAAAATATTATATATTTTTTTATTTAAATAAATTAATATTAAGTATATGATGCAAAATTAGTAAAAAAAATTATTAAACAACCATTATAATATTTAAACATTAAAAATTTTATAGTATTAAAAATAAAAATACATTACAAAGTTACAACAAGTTTAAAAAAAAAAAAAAGTTAAAAAATACAAAATACAATTAGAAGTTGAGATGGTAAAGGAAAATACTCGATTCAAGCTTTTCTTGCTCAACATATATAAATAAAGGATAAAAATGCTTATATTGCATTTCGAAATGCATTAATTAAACATTTGTAAGATGAATATATTATTCAGAAAATTAATGTTCATTGTTTTGTACTTTTAATTATCGTGTTTTTTTTTATTAAATATAATATTTATTTTTTAGCAATGTAATATTTAATTCATGTAAAAGTATAATATTTTATTTAGTAAATTTTTTATTTTTTTTCTTACTAAAAATATAAATTTTAAATTTATTATAATTAATTAAATAATATTAATATAATTAATTCATTAGTTCAATATAATAATTGCTATAAATTAATTAATAAAAGGATAATAAAAAGAATATTCTTTTTAGTGTGATATTTAGCATAATGAATTAGAGATGAAAAAAATATAGTATAACTTTTGTATTAAAACAGTGCGCTGCACTAAAATAGAATTTTGTGTCGGATATAATCAAACTTGATAAATTTTATCAAATTTCTTTGTTGTTTTTAGATTTGACCAAATGAGTTCTCAAAAAAAACTATTTTTTTTATAGCTAGTAATAGTTTTTATTGAAATTTACCCACAGTTTTAATATATTAAAAAAAAAAAAGGTCGTTTGAAGCTGTTATTTTCTATCACATGTATCAAACACACCTGACTTGATTAACATTTAACTTTTATAATTGAATTTTTTTTGTAAAACAATGATAAATTAAAAAATTTACACACTCATGCATGCTCGTCAAATTCACACTTTGAGCATGGACACCACACCACTACTACTTGAATTATGGGACATGCATTCAAATTAAAAATGTTGCATTGAATTAGAAAAATTAATTAAAAAAATACTAAATAAAATTTTAATATTTTTTATTATAAGTAATGGTAAGTATTTTTCAAACACAATCCATATTCACATCTAAATATATCGTATATTCAACTGAAAATCAAAAGTAACAAGTTGTAGTGGTTAGATAATTTCCACAAGAAAATATTTTAGAGCATTATTGCACAATTACTCTAGATCTCTCTTTACCTTCATGTTTCACCCTGAGAATTCCTTCGAGCTTTGAAAGATGTTTTCACATTCCTATAGAGTAAGCAAAAATCCCATTACATGAAACCTTAAACACTTGAAACCAAGCAGGAAAGGAACCAATATTATATTAGGAAAAAAAAAATAAAAGTAAAAGAAAACAGGCAATGAGCCGAGATGATTTCTAATTTGACTCAATAATACGATAGATAAAAAATTTAATAAAAATTAGTAGCTAATTTTTTTATATCTTTAAAAAAAATTATTTATTATTATTATAAATAGACAATACGAAAATAAATAAATAAATAAAATTTTCATATACTAAATACTAAAAAAAATTAAACATAATTAATACCAAAATACGAAATCAACACAAATTAAATTACAGCCTTAGACCCTGCAGCCTTAAGCACTCAATTCCCTCAATGGTTCTTGGTGTCTAAGAAACCGTGCAATCAGGAACATCTCGATTGATATTGTGTTACTTTGAACAAATCAAACCAGACCACTCTATTTAACCTAAATTCAAATTAAAGCGCGTATAAAACCCACGCACCTAGCCCAAGATTCAAACTTCAACCCTTTGACCATTACGCCAACACCAATTTTCTATGTAATTAAACGTATGATCTAAACAAATAATACGTAAATACTTCAAAATTGTTATAATTAGATGGGACTCTACAGTTTGGAAGATTTGGTTCTGTCCGGTCTAGCTCATTTGCTTAAATAGTAGGAACCAGTTTTGTAACGTTTTTTTCTTAGAAAAATAGGTTCATATAGACCCTTTTAATAATTTTATTTTACAATATTTTAA
Organism: Elaeagnus macrophylla; assembly: GCA_029378325.1. NCBI lineage: Eukaryota > Viridiplantae > Streptophyta > Magnoliopsida > Rosales > Elaeagnaceae > Elaeagnus > Elaeagnus macrophylla. The sequence goes on from CM055653.1 coordinate 11,876,016, forward strand.
AATTTCAAACTCACCCTCCATAATATGTTATGATTTGTTTTCTTTGCCGACTCTGTCTTCCTTCCTAATATTTCAGGTAGCAATTATGTTAGTTATATTTGTTTTGTATTTTTTACGTTAAATTTTCTGTTGCATATTCATAATAATAAAAAATAATAAAAATTTAATATAAAAAATATATTATACGATATTATCAAATCGTATTAAAAATTATTACTCCTACTAATATCTATATTTCTCTCTCCATTCACTAATCAACAACAACGGTCACGATGACGATGACAACAATCCTCCATCGTCAACATTTGGTACCCCTAGTTGGTTTTTCATTTCTGACTTGCCGAAAGTAGTCAGAACCTAGTTGAAGATTCAATTCTAGGTTGGTTTGGAAGCACAATATTGACTCATTTGTGACTTTGGTGTCTGATCATCCATCTTGAGCACCAACCTTCTTCGATCACAATGAAGGATTCAATTAAATAAGAGATTGCAAGTCCTATTTCTAGCACCACTTACTTGTCGTCTCGCTTAGGTATCTCCGTTTCGACGCCGTCTGTTTCTTAGAAAGGTCTTCGTTTCCTCCCTAGTCAATGACTTATCCTTTATCTTTATAAATTATATCCCATCAAATAAACAATATATTTACAACTATCATTCAACTTTTACGTCATTATCAGATTGATTTTTCGCCTTTCTTTTTTTCTCTATTTATGTTGATACATGTTTAAGTCATTCAATAAATTTGAGAAGTATCATATTCTAACGTTTTGAATCTCATTGCTATTGTAATACTTGGGAATTAACATTCAGTGGTTTTCAATTTTGTTAGATTGAATTGTTCTTTGGCCTTGATTAGACAATAAAAACTATAAAATATGTAGAGATTGATTTTAGCATTAAAACTGTTTTGTATTTTTAATTTTTATATTTAGACCAATTATTTATGGGTTTATTGTGATGTTTTTTATTTGCTTCTGGTGTGATTCAGGTATATATTGTTGAATTCAACTATGAAAAGTTGAGATTATGAAATTCGGTGTTGAATACTTGTTCAATTGTGTTACAATAAGTTAAATATGTGTTTAATTTAATTTTTATTAATGAGTCATTAAAGTTGTATAATTTAGTTAGATATGTGTCTAACTTAAGTTTGGTAAGTACACTCACTAATTCATTAAAATGTGTCTAGGTAGACAGCCATTCAATTTAATTGAACATTCTTTTATTTTAATTAGATATTTACTCTGACTAATAGGATTATCAGTTGATCAAAATTTATTAAATTAGAGATCAATTAAATTTTAAATTATCTAATTAAGACATATTTTTAATTAAAATTTTTCATAATTGATCAATTTTTATAAAGATATTTTTATCACAATACATATAATAATAAAAAAAAAATAAATCATATATAATTTTTAATAAATACGAAGTTACCACAATTTTTTTAAATCAAAACTACAAACACATGAAAGTTTTCCCGTTAAATTAAGTAAGCATGATTTAATATTAAATAAACGATTAAAAATATCGTATGCATCTAATGAAGAATGAATGATCTGCAAAAACTTCGTTTGCATTATCTGAATTTGCTTTTTTTTTTGGGTCGATTATCTGAATTGTGGTGGTTGTTTAATTATTTTTGAGAATTTTGTGAAGAGATGATACTAGAAAATTTATTTATCTTTGATATCGTGTTTTTAGAATGGAGCACGTTTTGTATTGTTTTGTTTTTGTTTTTTTTTTTTTTTTTTGAATCTCAAGTTAGAGATAAAACTCAACTATGACACGTTTTAATTTTTAATTGGGCATTTATATAAGTACACGGTGGTTCATTTTAATAACAAGTATATTTCATTATGTGCATTTTTATCATCCATAAGATTTAAGATCCACATGATTTGATATATACTGGGAAATAATGATGTGGCGTAGAAAAGCCAGCGACAGTCTAGGTTGACATTTGACAAGAACATGTATCTTAAAATAAAAATGCTTTTATATTATTTTGTTTTATTATAATAAATATATTAATTTATTTTATTAATAAATAATATTAATTATTTTTTATTATTAATTTTATATTCATTTAATAACATGAATAAAACTATTTAAAAATAAGTTTTAATTACATAACATTTTTTACAAATAAATTTTTATTTCTATTTTCTGTCTTTTATAATATAAAAATATATACTTTTAATATATATTTAAAAAATGGGTGAACATATATATATATATATTTTGTTTTTAAATAGAATAAAAATGATCTAACAAAATTATATAAAATATATCGTAGGTTTCAATAATTAGTTTATCATGGAATAGTTTGGACTGTAATATTGCAATACAATTCATTTGATTTTGTGCACAACATTTGACAATATTTTGAAAATGAAATGCACCGCTAATCCATTTTTTTTTTTTTTATAAACTACACTGTATTGCAATTTTTTTTAAAGTAAGAAACTTGTACGGTTATTTTTTTTTGTTTATATTTTTATAGATAATAGATAAAATTATAAATTAGTAAAATTTAAATTTGTTACTTGATATAAGATGATGAATATTTTTTTTTCGTCATAGAAGATGACTAATATTTTTATAAAATTTAATAAATAAATTATATTAATATAATTAAATGAAAACATAATAATTTGTAGTGCTTGAAAAAAAAAAATATATCCACACTAATGAAAAAAAAATATTTTAATCAATTTAAATTATATTATTGTGTGGGTGGGTGGATGGATGGATGGTGGATTAGTAACTACATGTATTAGGTTACAAACGTTTTAATTTTTTTTTTCCCAATTTTTAACTTAATAATAATTCATTAAAATAAGTAAGAGTTACTAAGCTCTTAGAGCAAAGGGAAAAAAGAATGGTTCAGCCAATCAAAACAAATTACAATATTAACGTTATAATTGAACTACATTTTAAAATACACTTAATATTAATATATTTTTTAAAAGAATTATATAGGCATTAGCATAGCATAACCTAGCGAAAAATGTTGCATAAAATCAACTAGTTAAAAATATTTTGAATAGTAAATAATGCAGAAAATACTAGTAGTATTAAGATAATATTACTATTTTTAAAAACGCTAAACATTACATTATTAAACAAAATTTTAAATTACTTTAATATTAATTTTTTTTAAATAACACTTTTTAATATTTTTTATTATAAATTAATGCATAATAAATATTAAATTTGTAATCATTATTAAGTAAAATTGTCTATATCACTATAATTTTATTAATATAAATAGTATTAATAAATATTTAATTATAAAGATATAAAAATAAATTTATAAATTTTTGTTATAATAATAAATATAATTGTAATAATATTATTATTTTTAAATAATTTTATAATTAATTTATTATAATACATCATTAACTACTCTAACCTAGCGTGTTACAAAAGAAAGTTTTCTTCTTATTGGATCAGTAAAAACTGAACTGAAACAATTACACAGAAACATTGCTATATATATAGCAATTTGTTACAGAGTAAAATGGCGGGAAGAAAGCGGGAAGAAAACAAACTGAAACAGAAGAAAAACAAACTCAAGTGCAAAGACGAAAATACCCTTAACTGATAACAAATCCTAATACGCCCCCTCAAGATGGACCAAATATATTCTTTAGTCCCATCTTGCCAATAAGAAAAGAAAAGGAAGAAGGATGGAGAGGTTTAGTAAGCACATCAGCAAGTTGATGCTCAGAGGAGACAAACATAGTTTTTAAAACACCAGATTGGATTTTCTCCCTAATCAAATGGCAATCAACCTCAATATGTTTAGTGCGCTCATGGAAAATTGGATTTTCGGCTATATGCATGGCTGACTGGTTATCACAGAAAAGCAAGGCAGGAAAATCATGAGCCACCTGGAAATCTTTGAGAAGAGCTAACAGCCAAGTGAGCTCACAAGTGGCATTAGCCATAGCTCTATATTCTGCCTCAGAAGAAGAACGAGAAACAATGGGCTGCTTCTTGGATTTCCAAGAAACCAAGGAATGCCCGAGAAAAACACAAAAAACCTGTAACAGATCGTCTAGAGTCAAGACATCGAGCCCAGTCCGAGTCTGTGAAGGCTGTTAACTGAAGTGAAGAGTGAGTAGGGTAAAAGAGACCCTGGCCAGGAACTCGCTTCAGATATCTGAGAACACGTTGAGCAGCTAAAAGGTGAGGAACCTTGGGCTTAGAGAGAAACTGGCTCAAACGATTAACGGCATAGCAAATGTCAGGACGAGTGAGAGTCAAGTAGAGCAGCCTACCTATCAATCTTCGATACATGCTAATATCTGAAATATCTTCTCCATCTTCTAAAGACAATTGCAGATTAGGTTCCATTGGCGTGCTAGCAGGCTTACAGCCTAAATAGCCAAAATCAGAAAGAAGATCCAAAACATATTTGCGTTGGGACAAACAAATTCCAGCAGCCGATCTTGCTATTTCCAACCCAAGAAAATACTTCAAATCACCCAAGTCTTTCAATTTGAAAAGTGTGTTCAGGTCAGCCTTCAAGTGGTCAATAGCAGTTGAGTCACTGCTGGCTATAATCACATCATCCACATACACCAGCAAAGCCATAAAAATACCACCAGTATCTCGAAGAAAAAGTGAGTGATCAGAAGCAGATTGGTGAAAACCAAGACCAATAATAGCAGAGGAGAATTTATGAAACCATTGCCTTGAAGCTTGTTTAAGGCCATATAAGGACTTATGAAGAAGACAGACAGCATGTTTTGGTAAAGACTCCCCCTTGTGATCATAACCAGGAGGAAGTTTCATATAAACCTCTTCATTTAAATCACCATGAAGAAAAGCATTATTCACATCAAGTTGTGACAAATGCCAACCTTTAACAGCAGCCAATGCAAGCAACAATTTAACAGTCACAAGCTTAGCAACTGGAGAAAAAGTATCCACATAGTCTATGCCTTCCCTTTGTGTGTAGCCTTTAGCCACCAAACGAGCTTTAAACCTTTCTATAGTCCCATCTGCTCTATGCTTGATTTTATATACCCATTTACAGCCCACCGGGTGTTTATTTGCAGGCAAAGTAGTAACAGTCCAAGTGCCATTGTCTTCAAGAGCCTGCAACTCAGCAGCCATGGCATTTCGCCATTCAGGAACTGTGGCAGCTTGAGCAAAGGAATTAGGTTCTGTTGTAAGTGAAATAGAAAGAGTAAAAGCTTTGAAAGAAGCAGACAAATTGTCATAACCCAGATATCTTTGAATGGGATGATGAGTAGAAACATGGCCAACATGTTCAATGGCATTGACTAAAGAGCAATGGTATTCCTTCAGATAAGCAGGTTTTCTAGTAGCTCGTGTAGGTCGTGAATTAAAGACAGGAGATTCTGAAGGAGGAACTATGGAGGACTGTGTAAGATCAGGAGAAGAACAGATGCTGTCAGGAACAATTTTTGGCAAAAAATTCTGATGAAAAAAATCTGAAGGAAATGAGCCATCTTTGGAAAAAGGAAAAATCTTCTCATGAAAAACAACATTACGAGAAATAACAACAGCTTTGGATTCAATATCAAGAACCTTATACCCTTTAAAGCCAAAAGGATATCCAAGAAATATAGCAGCCCTTGCACGAGGAGAAAATTTATCTCTATGAGACTTCAAAGTAGCAGCAAAACAAAGACAGCCAAAGGAACGTAAGTGATCATAGACAGGTTTTTGCTGATGTAGAAGCTCAAAAGGAGTTTTGTTACCCAAGAAAGGACTAGGAATTCGGTTGATTAAATAAACTGAGGTAAGGATACAATCACTCCAATAGCAGGGAGGCAGACCTGACTGAAAAAACAAAGCTCTGGCTACATTAAGGATATGCTGATGTTTTCTTTCCACAATGGAATTTTGTTGAGGTGTCTCAACACAAGAGTGATAATGAACAACTCCTAAAGAGTTATAAAAATCTGCAAAAGACAATTCGGGGGCATTATCTGATCTAACAGACTTGATATCTTTATCAAATTGCTTTTTAACAAAATTGAAGAAGAGTGGTATGTATTTTTGAACATCTGACTTTGTCTTTAACATATAAGCCCAAGTTGTTCGAGTATGATCGTCAACAATAGTTAAAAAATACTTATATCCTTCGTGACTAGCAACAGCAAATGGTCCCCAAATATCCAAATGAACAAGCTCAAAAGCAGTAGAACGTCTTGTATTATGAGAAACATAAGGTAAGCATTTTTGCTTAGCCAATGGACAAATGGAACAAGGTAAATCTGAGCCAACAAAGTCTGTCAAACCCAAATCAGATTGTAGAATTTGCAATCTACTAACAGAGGGATGGCCAAGGCGTGAATGCCAAAGAGAAAAATTACAAAGCTGCTGTTGTTTACAGCTAGCAACAACACATGTTTTATTAACAGAGAAATTATTGAATTCAAATTGATAGAGCTTGCCTTTTCTTTTACCCGTCCCAATCATCTTCCCTTGAGGTAGTTCCTGAACAGCACAATTATCACGAGTGAAAGTGAGTGAAAAGGGAAGGTTATCTGTAAAAGCACTTACAGACAACAAATTATATCTGAAATTTGGGACATAGAGGACATTATGGAGCTTAACAGCCTGTGAAAGATGAACTGAACCAATTCGAAGTATTGGAACATTAATTCCATTAGGCAAAGTGACCTTAACATCATTAACAGCAACAGAAGAATCAAACATGGCTAAATTATTGCATACATGATGAGTAGCTCCACTATCAATTATCCAAGAGTTAGAGGAAAAAAAGGTGTTGTTACCAGCAAAATTTGACACAAAAGGTCCTGAAGAATCTGTGGCAGAAGGCTCTAAAGTATTTGAAGATGAATCTTGTAATTGAGTAGAGAGAAGCTGTAGAAGATGCTGGCATTGTGCATTGGTTAAAGAAGGCATAGAAAATTTCTGATCCTGTGCATCTGATCCTGCACTCATGGAACCAATAATTTCTGAATTATTTGCCATAGAATTATATCCTTTAGGCTTAGTTTTCCAACCTGGAGGATATCCAACTAGTCGATAACATTTTTCTTTCGTATGACCATTAAAACCACAATGTGAGCAAGTGATTTTATCCCTTCTAGTCTTAGATCCACCTGAACTTCCTGCAGGGACATTAGAGTTAGAACCAAAAGCCATAGGTTCGGTGATAGGATGAATAAAAGAGACATTCCTCTGTCTTTCTTCCTGAATAACCAGAGAAAAAACTTTGTTTATTGTTGGCAAAGGTTCCATTAGCAAGATCTGACCTCGAATCTGAGTATATGATTCATTTAAGCCCATCAAGAATTGTAAAACATATTCCTTATGTTGATGATCAGTCCAAATTCTCAAACCTCCACAACGACAAACTGGAGTAGGTTGAAATTCCTTCAACTCATCCCAAAGAATCTTTAACTTTGTGAAATAAGAACTAACATCCAAACTATTTTGACAAAGATCAGATAATTGTTTCTTGATCTGAAAAATTCTCAGTCCATTGCCTTGATTAAATCTATCATGTAGATCTCTCCAAATTTCATATGCAGAATCAAGATAAAGAATGCTATCTGCTATTTCTCTAGTCACAGCATTAATAATCCAGGAAGAAATCATGCTATCACATCTAATCCAAGAATTGAAAATCAGATCTGTAGAGAGGGGCTTAGGAATCGTACCATCGATGAATCCAATCTTATTCTTTGCTGTAAAAGCCATAACCATCGCTCGACGCCATGTATGATAATTCACGCCATTTAGAGAAGTTGTAACGAGATTGATACCTGGATGATCCCCACTATGTAAGAAAAAAGGACTATTCGAATCGGTTTGAGTAAGAGTATCACCATTCGGAACAGAAACGGTAGAAGTGACATTTCCGCCGTTGGAACCACCTCTCGCCATAACCGAACTTGAAAGAGAAGAGAAAAAAAAAAAAAAAAAATCAAAGTTCTGCAAACTGAGATGATCGCTCTGATACCATGTTACAAAAGAAAGTTTTCTTCTTATTGGATCAGTAAAAACTGAACTGAAACAATTACACAGAAACATTGCTATATATATAGCAATTTGTTACAGAGTAAAATGGCGGGAAGAAAGCGGGAAGAAAACAAACTGAAACAGAAGAAAAACAAACTCAAGTGCAAAGACGAAAATACCCTTAACTGATAACAAATCCTAATATAGCGTAGCGTAGAGCCATAGACGGTCATAGTGCCACTGTTAGTAGCGGCCCCGCTGACAGTGGCATGGCCATATCTGTACGGAGTATTTTATATTTCGGATTTGCAGCAAAAGGCTTTGAGTACTCTTTTTAATGATATTTTTTTTTATAAAATAAAAACTCTCCTTAACTTAAAAATGTAGTATTATTATCAAATATTATTAAAAATTACCGTCATTTTTATTTAATACTAATAAAAAATAAATTAAAAAATGCTAAAAAATTGGTGCTCTACGACAAAGACAAGAGATATCTTATTTGAGTGCCACGACAGACCAAGGGCCAATATCTTATTCCTAATACCTAAATCACTAAAATATCCCACAATTCATATTCAACTATTTAATTTAATGATATTCAACTTTTTACATTTGTTAATTTTTTTATTTTTTATTTTTAATGCTGTTATTTTTATTATAATATGTGAATTAATTATTATATATTTTATTACATGGGATAATAAAATAATTATATAATTATTTATTTAATTAAATTGTATGATTAAATTAATTTATTATTTATGCATAAATTATGATTAAAAAAATATTTTTTACACAATACAATTCCAACCCCAAAAATTCAAGAATTTTTTCAATATTATAGATAAATAGAAATTGTAAATATAATAAAAAAGGGATAAAAATAAATAAAAAGATGAATTTAAGAGAGATAAAAGTATTGAATCTTAAAAAAAAAAAAATCAGAGAATTTGAGTATTTTTTTTTAAAATGTATTCACTTATAAATACATCTACTACATAGAAAAAAAAAAAATCAAAAATTCCCATCAGTCAAACATTAATTTCCAGCAAATAATTAAAAAGGGAAATTGAGCTTATTCCTCAGGGAAAAAAAAAGTTGACTAAATTGATAAAAATTAAAGAAACTACCAGCAATAATAATAATAAATAAAACCAATATTAGTACAATCTGAAGAGAAAATACTATCTAATTGAAATTGAAGAATACATAATCACCTTTGAGTCAGCTAAGATTGTTGAAAATATTTTGGACTGGAGTTTCAAAAACCCTTTTCTCCATTTGAACAAGGGTGTAAGCTAACAATATATCTCTTAAAAAATGGGGTCGTGTCGGGCATCTCTTTGGCATATCAAAATTTTAATTTGTAAACAAAAAACTTCAAGCATATATAACATTGCAAGATAGATTTTTCAATCGAACATAAATTCCAAAAAGTATTATATTTAACATTTTTTAAAAACAGTCAATGCTAAGGATCTCGTCGATTATATTTCATTGTATAGTAATAATAGCATATATGTGTATCATGTTATGGATCTTACGAACTATATGTGACATAATTTCATCAATTTTCAACTTGATTTTAACCTTTTTCGTTTTAAAATTTGCATTTTTATTCAAAGCTAGTTGACTTATACAGTGGACCTGCCTGCCTGTGTCTTTATTTTATTGAATTAGCTAGAAATGTTTTATCATTATTTTCTTGGAACCATCCTTCAACAGAATATTCTTCCTTCAGAGATTGAAGAAGAAGATACATTAGAGGTTGTAATGGTTGAAGCTAATTTCCTCATCCATCTATGTCAGAAGCTCATCACAACTTCGAGTAAATATCATGTTCTACATTTTTTTTTTCATAAATTTGTAGTTTACTTTTTTTTTTTGTTGTTGTTATTTTTAGAGGAAAAAAGTTTTGTTGCTAATTACCTTGCATATTTATTGCACAGAACATTGGATCGGATTAGTTAAAATCCAATCCGACTTTGATTCGAAACCAATTTACTACTTTGAATCGGATCAAATTTTTTATTTTGTCGGATTGATCGGATATTTTGCTCACTCCTATCTCCAGATACCCACAAAAGTTTGTTTTACTTTAGTTTTTGACTAGGTGTTTTTATAAGGGGCAAAAGCTCTTTTATTGAAGCTGCTCATGTTCAATATAGTTTTTTTTTTTTTTTAATTGTCAGTAAAATTCAAGTTGATTCACACTTTTATCGTGTCCATGCCTACTTTTTAGTTTTTACCTCTAGATCTTTAGAGATTACTAGATTTGATCATGAGCTTTTATTGATTGCACAGCACATTCTTTTTGCTACATACTCATTAAGGGCATTGCTAAACCCCTCTGCCAACACCATTTTTTGTGCTAATATTATTGTTTATTGAATTACTTGAAATTTAATTTAGATTATTGTTGAGTTTGAGTGCAGGTTTGAATGTGGTGATGTGGATAAATGTAAATATACAACATAAATACGATTAATTGAAATAATTTTTTTTCTCAAGTAGATGTAAATTGTTTAGTCACCGTTAAGTTGGAATCCCTCCTTTGTTTTTCATTTTAATTGTTTTTCGGTAGCAATAGCCGAATTTAGGTTTGTAGAAAAAGAAAAATAAAAAAACCGAATTTAGGTTTCCTTTGAAAATTAGTCCAAAAATGAATGCAAGTGTTTGTTAGAAAGTAAAATATTTGGGACGGAGTTGATGTTTGAATAACTGGCTGGAGTGTCTATGATATTTTCAACCGAAAGTTTGTCGCAACAAATTCTCTAATTATTTAATTTAAATAATTTAGTACAATACATATTATATAAAATATTAAAAATTAAAAATTTTATAATTTTAAAAAAATATTATAATAATTTTTTATTATATACTAAATAAATATTTTATTATTTTATAATTTTTTTATTTATGAAAGTTAGGTATTATAAATTTTTAATTTTAATACTTTTGTTGAACTAAAAATATTAATTTTAAAAAATTATATAACTAAAATTACTTTTTTTTTTTGTAATAATAAAATTTATAATACTTAATTCATATATTATAAAATTAAAATATTTAATTTAAAAAATTAAAAGATTTTTAATAGATAACCTAATAATTTAAAAATATAGTAAGTGAAAAATACTGAAAGGTACAATCCCAAATATAGTATATGCTAAAATTAATTTAAAGTATTAATTTGAAAGATTATTCAACAAAACGTTAAAGTAGTCAATTTCATAAACTTTAAAATTGTTAGTTGTATATTCAATTTTATTATTATTTATTTATTTAAAAATATATAAATATGTATAAAAAAAAAAATACAAAGATATGTGGTAAGAAAGATATAAGAAAATATGATAAAATAAAAAGAAATATTAATTTGTTGTTGACCATTGGTTAAATGAATGTGATGATCTAAATCAATCAACATAGAAAATAAATAATAGTAAAAGATATTAAAAAAATATATAATTGTATATGTTTTTAAATCTCTTAATATTACTTAAATTATCATGTGACGACAACTTCTAATAATTCTTAAAAAAAAAAGTCTTTATAAAAAAAATTATAATTTAATGAAAAATAATTCATTTACATACAATTAAAAAAAAAAAAAAGTTTAAACAATCTTATTAAAAAAATTGTTTAGGCCCATAAAAATTAATAAAATAAGAAATTCCAATTTACCCAAGATCTCGTACAATACAATTAAGGGCATAAACGTGAAAACTAGCTCATTGGTTGCTTAACCATAAAAAAGTGTGTTTATTTATATTTATAAAAATTTTGAAAAAAAAAATGATGCACTTTAACAAACATACATTCTCTTTGATCTTTCATTGGTGACTTTTGAACAGGTCTGAACACTGAATTGATCCAAACGAAGCAAAGCCACACAAAGCACCAACAAAACCCATCCCCAAACTGGTAATGTTTAAATTCCTTATCGATCTCTACCTTTTTTCTCACTTGAAATAATACTATTGTTTTTTTTTTTTTATTTAAAAAAAAAATTCAGATGCTTTTTTAATTTGTTTGTGAAAATTACCTCTCTAAGCAATCGATCCACCATCATCTGTAGATCTAAAAGACGATGGGTCTCTATCTCTCAAAATTAGGGTTTCCATTCATATTCTTTAACTAAATTTGGCAAAATGCCGCCAATATTACTTCTCTAAAGCCCCCTCGACCTTCTCTCACTCTTTTTTTTTTTTTTTAGTCTTTGCTTTATCTTCACACAATCCTCCATTTTTAGCAACTATCTATCCTTTTCTTCTCTGTGTATTTTAGTGGCTTTTTAAGAACTGTTTTTGTTTTTTTTGGGGAGGGGGAGGGGGAGAGGTTTTTAAATAAAATAAAAAAAAATGGCTCGAGAGAAGATTCAGATCAAGAAAATAGACAACGTAACAGCTAGGCAAGTAACATTTTCAAAGAGGAGAAGAGGGCTTTTTAAGAAGGCTGAAGAACTCTCTGTTCTTTGTGACGCTGATGTTGCTCTTATTGTCTTTTCTTCTACGGGCAAGCTCTTTCATTATGCTAGCTCCAGGTCTTTTCTCTCTCTCTCTCGCTCTCGCTCTATTTTTGTTTTTCTGTATATGTCTTACCCTATTTCATATACACACCCTTTGTTTAGTTATGCTTTAACCAAATAAATTAACACTCGTAAAGATTATAGCAGTGTTATTGGATATTACTACGTACAATATTGGGCTTTATTTTTTATAGCTATTATTTCTTTATTTATTCTTGAAAACAAATGTTGAGAGAACGAGATCTGCATTTGATAGAAATTTGAAAATTGATCTCTCCTCATATTAGATTTGTCTTTAAATATTGTACTTAATACCTATCTCAACAACTGTCTACTCATAAGACCACCACAATCTGTGGAGTAAGATAGATCTAGTTTTAATCTAAATATTATCTAACCAACTTAAGTGTAAGTTTAATTTCTTATGTAATACACTCATACAGATGATTGTTATGGACAAAGGGCATTACCTTCCGTTTGATTTGGAGTCTCATGTTATCACGTTAATTTATAAATAATTAAATTAATTCTAAAATACAATGAACATGTACATATCTTATTATATATAATTAATATACGATCATTTTAATTACGTACATGCTATTTAGTATTAGATCCATTTTTATTTATAAATAAAATATTTTTAAAAAATCAACATATTTATGCCATAGAATATATTATAAATTTAGATTAAACCCTAAATATGAACGAAAATAATCCTAAAAATTGATCTTAATTTTATGTGGATTTTAATTATTTTAGAATTAATTGTATCATTACTTGTTAAATTGTATTTGTGTATTTAATTATATATGTATATTACAAAAGATGATCATGTTTGTTCTTGTCTAAATTAGCATGAAGAAAATACTTGAAAGGCATGACTTGCACTCAAAGAACCTTGGAAAACTTGAACAGCCATCTCTTGAATTGCAGGTTATTTTCTTTACTTAAGTCTCTATATTTATTAGTTATCTGATAAACAAAGAGATATTATTTAGGAAATAAACTGATGTATTTATTCTAATTAATAGGGTGGTGATTTTTTTTTTTCCACAAATGAGAAATTTATTATTGAAAGAAATCAAACTAACAACAAATCTCAGTCATTTCAATTGAGAACACAAGTGGCAAAACACACTCCCTTATCCAAAGAAGAACAACTATCGGAAGGGAAATTACTAAAACCAATCACAGTGGGGTGGCAATATTGCTACACTTATTTTTTATTAATGACAACTTCATCAACAAAAGTGACATTAATATCTAATTAATTATAGGGATATAATAGTAAATTTACACTTTTATTGTACTAATAATAAAATTAGTTGTGATAATATCATTACATCAATAAAATGTTTTGGATGTGTCAGGTTTTTTTTAAAAATGTTATTAAAGTTGTACTTACAAAACATTTAGCATTAGTTACTACTGATTTCTATTTTCCCAGGTCATTTTACTTAATTATATATTTCCCTTAAAAAAAAAATTTGAAAGCCGTTATCAAAATTATTTGAAGAATTATATAACAACTCAATATATATGCAGCTAGTAGACAATAGCAGCCACTCGAGGTTGAATAAGGAAATTGCTGAGAAAAGTCAACTACTCAGGTATATATTTCCCTTTAATTTTTTTTTTTATTTCTATATAAAAATAATTGATATATGTAATGATTGGTTAGTTATGCAAGTAAGCTACTACATGGTTAATTAGATCAATGTTATATACATCATATATATGGTCATTATAAATAGGCAGATGAGAGGAGAAGAACTCCAAGGCTTAAGCATAGAGGAACTACTAAAGTTGGAAAAGTCTCTTGAATCTGGCTTGAGCCGTGTCATGGAAAAGAAGGTACGTATTGAAACCTTATATATTGTTTTTAATTTCACCGTATAACCTTTTGTGTCTTGAATTTTAAAAATATTCACCACTCTATTAAATATAAATGCATTGGTATGGAACTAGAACGCATGCCTAAATAAATATATGTTTATTTTACTGAGTAGTCAAATAAATATATAACTATTTATATAGGAAGTTATTTTACATTAGTTGAAAAATTAGATTAGTTAAATACAACAAGGATGTATGTATTTTGGAATAATTATTATTGTCAATAAGCATTTGTATTGTTAACGGGGCGGAGTCGAGTTTGACATCTCCATCCCATGCTAGATGTTTACAGAGGTAGGGCAGATATTTTTTAATGAAGTTTCAAAAAATTTGTGAGAATTATGTATTCTCAACTAACGAATAATATATATTTAATTATACATTTTATGATGCAAATTAACAAAAATTATGTTTAATAAATATTAGTTGTAATGTATAAATTATAGATATAATTTAATTGTTTATTTTATTGTTGTCAAAAAATAAATAAAAAGTATTTTTAATTATAATGTTGTATTCTTTAAATAAATATAAAAAATAGTATATAAAATGGTAAGAAATTCAAGTATGGGTATTTGATAGGGAGGGGAATATGATCCCTAACCCACCCCCTTAAAGGCATTTTTTCCATAGGTTTTACCAGTCAGTGAAAAAATTAAAATTTTCCCATTGTTATCCACTGGATGGAAAAAAATTGACAACCCTAATAAACATTGCATTTCTCGTTAATTCTTAATATAGCATTTATGTCTTAATTTCAGGATGAAAAGATGGCGAAAGAGATCACAGATCGTCAAATAAAGGTATGAGCACATGTTATCTTAACAATAGATGACTTTATGCTCATTCAATGGTGTGAATATATATGTATATTTAAATTTTTTTTGTTATCTTGCTTTGATATATACTTTATATTTATTAGGGTTCTTAATTAATTCTCTTCGTGTATTTAACTCGTTGCAAATGAAAAATATGAACTAAAATGTGCAGGGCATGCAATTGATGGAAGAAAATGAAAGATTAAAACAGCAAGTATATGAACCTCCTCATCTCTTCTCTCTCTCTCTCTCATCCTACTCAAATATTCGTGTTAATTAATTCATAATATATAAATGTATATAAAATTGATAATTGTATGTTTAATTAATTGGGACATTTGAATAATGAATTGAAGGTGATTGATATGTCCAACGGAAAATGGTATGTGGGAGGTGATTCAGAGAAGATGATTGTTATGGAGGAGGGTCGACAATCTTCGGACTCGGTCACTTGTAATATCTGCAACTCTAACAGTGGCCCTTCACAAGACAGCACCAATTCAGATACTTATCTTAAGTTAGGGTATGTTTTGTGTTCAATTTCTCAGACTTTTTACTGTAAATTCTTTGAATTTTGTTGACTGAACAAAACATAACTAAGGCCTATTTTTATAATCAACTTCTTGTCTTCTAATTTGTTCAGTTAGGTATCCTAGGTTTTTCTAATTTAACCAATTCAACTATTCTAAATTGATCTATCAAGTCGTTTTCATTTGAATTAACTATTTGTTTCATTAATGGTTAAACCTAAAAGAAAATTGATGAGCATATTTCCTGTAGTTTTTCCCCTAAAAAATGGCTTGATTGGTCAAATTAAAATAAATAAGGTGCCAAATTGGTCAAACTCAAACTAAAAGACAGAAGATTAAATTGATCAAACTAAATAAATAAATAAGTAAACCGGACAAAATTAGAAAATTTTGAGTAACAAATTAGTAACATGTGCTATGAAATATGGATTTTTTTTATTATTTTATTTTATTAAGTTTTTAAGCAAGTCATGGGGACTATTTATGATACAGTAAAAATGTACACAATTAGAGATGTCTTGATAATAGAATATTATGTAATTGCCAGAAAATGTAGGTTTATAAGGAGGCATGTGGTTTGTGGAGCACAAGTCTCAAGTTCACATAAATTCTTTCACACACTGATTTCACATTATAATAATGTTAACATTCAATTGTTCTTTCGCAGGCTACCGTACTATGGCTAATCCGAGCGAGGTAGCTAATGACTATCTTAAGCAAAATGGCCTGTGTTGTCCATATATATATATATACAGCTTGAAAGAGAAATTAAATCTTAATATTGTATTTAATTTGAATCTAAGGCCATGTATGTTGTGTTTTCAAGCACAAACTAGCTTCATACTCTATCTGACCTTCATTAATTTCATATTAAAACTTCCCAATGGGTACTAATCCCAATTTATCTTACTACTGTTTTATCAAAAAGATTCATCTCTTATTATTATTTCATTAATTTGGGAGCATGATTAAAAGAATTACAAGTGACTATATTTTTGTGATCCAAGTTTTGCATGAATGCAAAAGATTTGTTTGTCGTTGTATTTATCTGCCTGCAGACCAAGGTTGAAAATATCTTTGATATTGTTCACGTCTTAAAATTATTTGTATTGTATTTTAAAAGTTCTTGATATAGATACATATTATACGACGTACAATATCGAAAAATGAGAAAATATTAATAAAATAACAGTTAATAATATAATTACTATCTATAAAATGTTGAATAATATTGTAAAATGATATTTAAATTTAACTTTATTTATTTTTTAAAATAATATATCATTAAATATTTTTACTTAATTGTTATTAGTTAATAAAATTTATTATTTTAAATATTCAATTACCTATTTTATAATTTTTTGATTGGACAACAATAAATGTAAAATGCATTTATATTTGTAGGTATTAAATAAGACAATTAATCTAATAAATGAGTAAGTAATAAGTTTTTTTGGTTTTTTTTGAAATTTTATTAAAAAAAAATTATAATTTTATTTGTTTACATTTTATATGAAATTGTTTTCAATGTTTTTGTCAATAATAATACTTGTAAAATTTATATATTTATAAAATTTAAGTGTTAATATTTTGACCGATAACTAATATTTTGATCCTGCATGCAAATAAGGTAATTAATTAAGATTTATATCTTTCTTGAATATTAATTAAGCCTGGTACTATGTAACCTAATTCGTAACTTGGAGCATTCTTAGAATATATTCAGTTTGCATGTTGATTGTTGAATAGAGTTCATGTTTATAAAACGAGTGGTAAAAATATAAATGATTAATTGGTCTTTTTTTTAATAGCTTAAATTTTTGGAAGAATTAATATTCTTAATTTTTAATATCGTATTAAAGTTAGATATTCTGTGTTCAAGGTCTAGTAATCATAATTGTTAAATTGCAAGTATTTGGCATGTATGGTGTAAAGAATCAACACTTATAAAAGAATAATAGATATATAAAAGTAATGTTAACATTCATTTTATTAGTTTAAAGCTTTTGGAATAATTAATTTTTTAATAACTTATTACATGATATCAAAATTTCAATTGATCAATAAAACAAAAAAGGAAGATACAAGCGAGCTAAAAGAATTAAAATATAATAAAAATATATGTTCATATTATTAAATAATAATATTAATATAATATTTATATATAAAATGAGACTTAATTTTTTTAAAAATTAATATTTTAACATGAATATAGTATATTTTTTATAATATTCGTTCTAAAATTTTAAGAGATGGAAATGCTTTTATATTTGACACTAAAACCTAGAAACTTTTAATAATCATGTGTCCTATATTATTATTATTTTTTTTTGTTACAAAATTTCATTTATTGTTAATTTTTATTAATTTTAACGCACAATAATGAATAATATTAAGATTTTTTATTTGATACAACTTAAGTCAACACTTATCTAATTAAGACTCCAACCTCGAAACTTCCAACACATCAAGTGATGTTATTAAGTTATAACTAGTTGAGTTTCATGCCCAACTCACCTGTATTAAATATTTGCTCTTAAAAAATTAAATTAGTTACAATTAAATTTACCACCTATTATAAATAATATTAGGGATTATTTAATAATTACAAAATTACAAAAAATATAAGCATTTTATAATCATGTTTTCAAACTGTTTCGCGTACTTAAATATGTGATTCACAACAAAACCTTATAGTAAAAAAGTGCTGCTTTAAAAACGACTTTCAATATATCTACTTTGTGGGTAATACAAATACATCTAAATGCGTACTTTTAGTATTTATTGGTAAATATTAGGGGTGTCAATTTGTGCAAGCTGGGTTAGTTCGAGCTGACCTAAATTAACCCAATTTAAATTAGTTCAATCTTAACTCAATTTAAATTTAATTCGAGCTAGCAAAATATATATATAAATTAATTAGGTAATGAGTAAATGTATTAAATCTCACTTATGCAAAAGTTAGAAACTGTTATGCCCTCATAAAAACTCACATTTAGAATAAAGAGTTCTCAAATCCAAATAAAATTTCCTCTAGCTATTAAACAAAATAAATAAAGATGAGTAGATTAAATAAATATATTTACTAAAAAATGAACAGTTAAAGTAAATTAAAATGTTACGCGAAAATATAACTTTTTTTATATACACAAAGATAAAACTTTGACTATTACATAATATATAAGTATAAAGACAATAAACAAGTGGAAAAGATAATAGCATAATATAAGTATCGATTTAAAAATAGAAACTTCATAATAATAATTTAAATTAAATATAAATATTATTTTTTTTTGTTTAAAGAGTTAAGTAGATTTAAACGCTAAATACATTAACATCAAATAATATATCATAATATTGTGACAAAATGAATATATTATAACTATTTATTCATTATCAACTTATTTTTCAAAAGAAAAGGGAAAAAAAATAACTAATATATCATAAAAGAGAAGTACTGAAAGAAATAAAAGATTATTTTAATTTTAATATTATTTTTTTATTTTTTTATTTAAAATTTAATTTAATTTAATTTAAATTCGATTCGTGTTTTTCGATTCGGTCAATCGAGCTATACCACAAATTGCCACCCCTAGTAAATATTGTAAATAAGAAAAATGATATGGTGACTTAAATTTAAATTTATTTTTAAGTTAATTATATTATGATACATGATAAAATTATTTAAAAAATTAAATTTTTTATTTATTTTTCAAATTTTTTTTTATATGTATCGATTGTGTGTAAAAATATGTGTAAATTTTTGTGCTCAGATTTCTATGGCAAATAGATGCTATATTGAAAAATGTTAAAGTCACATAAACACATAAATTTACACCCATATATATAATATCATGACATAGAGAAATTTGAATTATTTTTTATTTTTTAAAATAATTTTATCGCATGTTACAATATGATTAATGTAAGTATAAAAGTGGATGTAAATTTATATATTCAAATTTCTTATGCTATGTTTATGAGTCAACCCATTCAAAACACGAGGGATTCACACATTCATGCCATGTTGTGCCCCAAATGCTACTCGAATTAAATCAAATGTGCATGTCCTTTTTTTTTTTTTTTTTTAAGTCAATTCATACTTGAATTAGCTCGAGAAGACTAGAACGTAATTAAAAATTGGAGTGTTCGGTATTGTGGTAGCATGATCATAAAAAATAAAAAAATGATGAAGAAGAAGAAGTATTGTGTAGCACAGTGGTGCACAAATCTTCTTGTAGGGGTCGTGAATCCGAATCTCATGCAAGTCAATTTTCCCCAACTCCTTAAAATGAGGTGCTTCAATTGATATCTTTAGAGTCAATTTTTGCTATGCAAGGCGAGACTTAAAGTATTTAGCTTATTAACTGATGTTTTGATACCATATAAATTTTATATAGTATATATATGCAACATGAGACATTTGTCCCTTAAAAAGTTAACATTCAAAATAGTTAAATCTCATAATTAATTATAAATTTTACATTAGTATCATAATTAAGTAACGTAAAGCAGAAACAATGACTCCATCAACCATCACAAAATGTACGAAACCATTAACCAATGCTAGCTCAAACAAACTTAACTGTTACGATGCAATTATGAGGGCAACGTACCTTAAATGTGTAATCAACATTCGTTATACCCAATTGAAGTACATGCATCGTTTGCGATAAAATTGGTCAAATACAACTTAAGTGCTTGATTGATTTTTCCAGGAAACTAAATTCAGGTGAAAAAGTTTTTAATTAATGGATCTAATAAGCCTAGAGGGGGGTGAATAGGTTATTTTCAATTTTCAACAAATATTATATAATCTAATCACAACGGCCAGACATGCAATCGCGTGTAAAAATAAATGCGGAATAATAAAACGACACACGATATTTTTAGGTGGAAACAACCTAGGCCACAACAATGACCTAAGAGGAAAACCACCGGTCCACCGAACCACCTAACTATCCACTATGAAAATAATGTTCAATTACAACCATAGAGTCCAGAACTACCCGTCGCAGATAGATCCCCCTTTCTGTAATTTACTTACGAGCCGCTTGCTCCTTTCACAGCCTCCAATAGTTAGATGTCTGGATCCGGACCAACGTTCCGATCTACTTGAGTCACACAAGATCAACCGAACCCGTCACCTTCAGTAATTTCGAGTCACACGAAATACTGAAGCCGTCACCTGTAACGTTAGCACAATAACACAAGTGCAATGCGTGTCCTAGAGCGGATTCAAACAATGAATAATCCTAACTAGCAAATATACTAACATGCGATGTAAAAACAATATCAGCTAGCAAACCCTAGAACATTCAATTAAGTTCAATATCATGCAAATCAATTAGGCATATGAATATAACATGAGAAAGCCTAAGAACAATAGATGAAGAGAATAAGCACAATTCAGATGCTAGAAAGTATTAGTGCTATATGATTCTAAATGCTCAAGTTAATTAATTATGCATAAACATCCCTTCACTTATATAGAGTCCAATCCTAGTTCAAATAGGATTTGCAATTCACTATAACTCTTTTCCTATCAGGATTTACCAATTACCACAATTATCCTCAAATAAGAATACTGTTCTTAACATTAAATGTGGTCAATTAGGTAAAAGAAACATAAGGGTCGAATTAAGAAATAGAGTTTGAGTAGGAATATAATACTGGCTCGATCGATCGACAGGCCGTCTCGATCGATCGAGACCTTCTCGATCGATCGATACACAAAACTCGATCGATCTAACTCAAACAGAGAGAACCTGGATCGAAGTTGTTCTATACTCGATCGATCGAACATGGTTCGATCGATCGGTCCAATTGCTCGATCGATCCAGTCCAAACAGAGAGCACCTAGATCGAAGTTGTCTCAGTCTCGATCGATCGATCACTCGATCGATCGAACAATACTCTCGATCGATCGACCAACATGTGCACAATACATTTTTCGTTACGATCCATACTAAGTGTCGTGCTCAATTGTGTGCAGATGTATGCATGATGGAATATTATACCTGTCATATGGGCGTTGCAAGCTTGGTGACTCCATCATCACGTGTGGTCTGAATAATTGTTGAATTCCTATTCTAGATTACAATCAAACATTTTGTCCACGAAAATTGCCAATACAAAATAAACCTTACATCAGGCTACTAGTTCTTATAAAAATGGATAGAAAATGCTCTTTTCAATAAATAAATGCAATTTAATGTTATTTAAAATAAAATAAAATACAGGTAAGTTATCGAGTTGTGTTTGATGAATGCTTGTCATGTTCCAGGAACTACCGAACTAGAGCATGTGGATCTGCGTTTAGAGTTAATTGAGAAACAGACTAATGTGAATAAAGCTGAGTTTGTGGTCAAGGGGTTAAAGTCACGAGTTCAAGCCAAACTCCAAATACGTTTAATCTAAAAGCTAATGTGTTATTTCCTTAACAGAAATAATAGGTATTAGCTTGTGCTTCTGTTAAAAGTAATTTTAGACAAAAGCGATACCAGAAAATTACACGAAATGTCCCAAAAGTAGAAACAGACATACCCTAAAAGCATTATTTTAGATTACATCATCTACACGTAATGTGCTAACCTTAAAAGAAATATGAACGTACAAGAGTGGCTACTATGCTACTCCCACCTGGATTTTGTAAGGGCTTTCATCCTCCGATCAAGCATACAACTATACATGTGAGGATTGCCTGCAATGTGCAAAGTTCATCGAATTTAGAAGTTGCCTAAGCCTTAATGAAGATAGAGTCATAAGAAATTGAAAGATCTGAGTTGTTACCCTAAACCTTAAAGAGAGAGAGTGGGAGAGGGACAGGCGGATCTTCTACTTCCGTGCCATAACTTATCATGTGCTACTCATCCATGAAAAAGCAGAGGTTGGCCTCAGTATATTGAGTACGAACACGGTAAAGCCACTCAAGATTCCCTACAACTTTGTTGTAGATATGTGCCATTAAGGTTTTAGAAATTAGAATACACCTTATCGTATCAAAAGATTGTTTTTCCCCCTTCTTTGTCCTTAGGATTTTATTAATTTTGTAGGGTCTAAAAAGAACATAACATTGAACACTTACAGAGCGCCAAGAGAAACTTTCTAGTTTTACAGTAAGTTAACCAAGAAAATTACATTCATGATTTATCCAAGGCCAAACCAAAAATGACACTAGCAACAGGCTATTTGATAGAACATTCAATACAAGGTTACCGCATTCTATCAAGGTAGTTAGGTGGGCAGAGATATAGTTCCTAGTATATGAATTTTCCTTAAGAAAGCCATCCATTTAGAACAATAATTTAATTTGATACCTTAATGTACGACAATGCGACATATATTATAGTCCAACTTCACTACCAATACCAGTTGGATACAGCAACATGAAGGTGCCATACCTGCATGTCGTGAATTAGAGAATGTCCTTCATGAGTGAATCAAAGAAAGACTCAAGAATTTCGTCCTAAAAGAATAAGGTAGATACCTTAGCCACAACAGCCATGATAGTGCAAAACCAAGTGCCTCCTTCGTGCCAAAGAAAGAATACCTTATTATGTGCAATTACAAGACATTATCTGAAAAGTTATTGCATTCAAAACTTAAATGTTCTAGTTAATATATTAAGAGACATGTACTTCACTAAAGAAACCAGGCAAGCAGTCAATAAAGTTCTAATGGGAAGAAAAGAAAGAAAATATTTGTTTCGGTGCTCAATAAACAGTGTGTGACTGTAAACAGCTTTTCTGGAAGCTGGTAATTTTCTATTACCAATAGAGAACAGGATTTGCAAAGATAGAAGATAGTATTGCATCACAAATAGTAGCTTTGCAAAGTGAAGTAAATACTGATGAAAACTATAAACTAAATAGTCATATCGGCAGAAGCAGATTGCATATTTGTTTGCTAAACTACCAAATGTACGTACTGGGAAGGTTATAAGAGTAACAAAGAGAGTTATTTTGAGAAAATGAGAGTTGAAATAAACAAGTCCTTTAACACACATTTGCAAATAGAGTAACCAATAAAGCAAAGTAAAAGTTATTGTTGAATCTACAATACTTGTCTCAATAAGAGACCAGCTGATCACTAAGGACCTTACAAGCATGTGAGACCGGGTCTGAAAGGATTAAGCTAAAAACATAACTCATCACATACACATATGACTATTTTTTATAAACTACTATTTTTTCTTATAGCTATACACACACGACTATAAGTACTCGAAGTTTAACAACAACAAAAAATCGTAAAACCAAAATAAAAATTAGCCTTCTAACCGCAGGAAAACTCGATAAGATTCCCCATGTCACATACAGTCTTGAATTAATCTGTGGTAGTGTAGCCGTAATTGGAGATCGCACCAAACCTTTTTCATCAAAATCCCAATTCAGAGACAAAAGAAAAGCACTCAGGTTTTGACATTTTACATCTTCATTGATAGATTTTTTAGGATAGTTCTCAAAAATTTCGAATTTTACTTCGTTAAATAATTAAATATTTTAAATATAATAAAATGATAAATTTAACCCTTTTATTTAAAATTAAAAAATATATCCCACACCTCACATCCCAGATCTCTCACTCCTTAAATCAATAAATTATTAAAAAAAAATTTATACATCTCACCTCTTTTCCTTCGCTCACCTCTGTTACCATCTCCATATTTACCATCAACAACTCTTAAGCCTAACAAAAAAATATTAAAAATAGATGATAAATATATGAAAGATATTAAAGAGGTCAAAATATTTTTGAAAAAAATGAGACAAAAAGTAATTAAAGCAAGTATATAAATTATTATTTTTCTGCAAATTCGGTAAGCATTATCGAACATATCATATAGATTCGATAACCCCAAACAAAAATACATGATATGTTCGGTAACCAATACCGTATTGAGATTCGGTAGCCCCTACTGAATCACTGCGCATTTAGGTGGGATGTGACACACTAATTTTTAAGGATAATTTTGACATTTTAAATATTATTAATTTTTTTGTAAAATTTTTATATTTTCTAAAATTTTTAAGAATAAATTTAGGAATTTCTCCAGAA
Source organism: Elaeagnus macrophylla (assembly GCA_029378325.1). Classification (NCBI taxonomy): domain Eukaryota; kingdom Viridiplantae; phylum Streptophyta; class Magnoliopsida; order Rosales; family Elaeagnaceae; genus Elaeagnus; species Elaeagnus macrophylla. Next base: position 11,900,837 of record CM055653.1, read on the forward strand.
TTTAGCTCATTTTTATTCCTTTTATAAAGGAAAACAATACTCACCAACTAGACCATGAGGAACCTGTTTACTCCATGAAATCAAAAATCACCCAAATATATATATATATATATTAAACACTCGATCACAAAAAAGTAGAAAAAGAACCCAAAAATGTTATATTTTCACTGTTGAAAAATCTCTAAAATAGCGGCGGATTGAGAGAGAAGAAGTGGACGTTCAACGGCATTGTAAACGTTTTGGTGCCCACTTTCCTTGATAATAGTGACCGCAACATAAAGTACTTGGATCCTGAAATTCATAAGAAAATAAGCTAACGATTAAGAGATTTAATTTAAGAAAAATCAAGAAGTTGGGTAATGGATAGAAGAGATATTACCAGCCAAAGCAGAGGGACCAATTGTAGATGGTGAGGTGTAATCGCCTTCAGAGAGACAAAGATCTAGTTATTTCTTTAATACATAATCACAAATTTAATCCACCAATAACCAATTCGTGTATGAGTTTATGACTCTCAAAGTATAGATCTTTATTTGGATTTTTAGTTTAGACTGAAAGCAGAGAGGCAATGAAGAAAGACAGGTGAGAGAGTAGCTCAACGCCATAACTGTACTGATCTCGTTCTTTGCTGTTTCTGCCATGACGAAAATATGGATTAATACCCCATTAGTAACTTTTTTTTTTTTTAATAATATACACTTTAATTCTCTCTTTTTTCTTTTTTCTTTTTAATGGACACCTTAATTTTTTTTTTCTTTTTCTTTTCATAAAGTGACTTAGCTCAAATATCAACACCTCAATTATTTTACTGTTAAATACTTTCTTAAAAAATACATACTTTATATTAATTTATTAAAAAGAACACACTTAATCATTTGACGAAAGAAGAGGAGCATAGTAAAACTGACCATTTTTGAAACAATTTATAAATTTGATATAATTTATTTATAAAATAATTAAATTTGAGTTGAATTTATATATGTGTTGGATTATAAACAGATTGATTTATTTAAAAAATTAAATTTTAATAGAGTTAATTGGGTAACCCGTAATCATATAAGTAACAAAAGTAAATAATTAAAATTATTACGATATATAGGTAATTATTTCTTATTTAATTATTTTGTAAGTTTATACTTTGAAATATTATTGAGATGATGTTTAAATCATTTTCATATTTTGTTTTCTTATTTTTATCAATTTATAATAATATGTTATTTAGTTTAATTTTGTATGTTTTATTATTAATTATTTATTTTAGACTTAAAATAAATTTTTACTTACAAAGAATTTATGATAAATATTTTTGTTAGACTTTTTTGTTACTGTTTGAGACTTTAACATATTAAATTTGATGTATGATAATATTTATGATTATTGATATTATTTTTATTTTATATTAGTTAATATTTTCACATTTTTTTGTTAAAATAATGCTTAAATTAATTTAATTTTTAGAGTCTAATTAGAATTTATTATGTTAATAAGTTACATAAATATATGTTAATATTTGATATAATATCTCTAATTTTTTATATATTATAAAATATAATATATATTATTTAATATATTTACATAGTTTAAATAGGTCAATTTAAGTTAGAGTTGTATTTTCTGACCTGTTTAATAAATAAATTAAATTAAAATTAATTTTATATGAATTAAGTCATAAATAAATCGATCTGAATACGACACGAACTACTGTCTTAGAGAGCATATGGAACAATTTTGAAGCAAAGAAGACAGCGTTCCCCGAAGGTGAAGAGTGCAGTCTGCTTTGATGATGCCGCTATGAAGAGAACCTTGGTGCAAAATTCTTCTCAGCATTTTGGAACTGTTGTATCTGTCTTTTCAGCAGCACAATTTAACAAAGAAAGATATGAGTAATGGATTTAAATAGGATAATTTGATCTTATTGTTAAATGACACGCTTAAACCATTGATATTTTATATTTTATGGTGTTGAATTGGGTATTTTACAATAAAACTAAAAAGTTAACTTATACGTTGATTGATGTTAGTACAATAAAACAAAATGAATGCGTTCATGTTAATGAATGAATATCTGTTAAGTGTGTTATTTTAATAAATTAATATAAAATATGTATTTTTTTTAAAATGTATTTAAAAGTAAGATAATTGAGGTGTTAATATTTAGACAACAGTATTAATTTTATAATAAAAATGAAATTAAAATGTATATTGTAAAAAAAATTAAATATATATATTTACTTAAAAAAGACATCAATGGAGATATTAATATCGAAAATATCATAGGATCAATATTTTGAAGAAAAATTATCAAAATTAAAACATTTATAAATTTTTATATATCTTTTTAAAATTACTAAAAAATTAATAGAGATTATTTAATTTTTAAATATTTATGAGTTGAAAAAAGATACTAAAAATCTAATAATTATAATTAAATCGTATAAAAATTCACTAATTTTTTGATAGGGTATTATAAATTTAATAACAGTTCAAAATGACACCAAAAGTTTTGGGCTACTAATACTTTTTTTAATAGTTATTCGACTTTTACTACCCTATTCAAAAAAATTTAAATTTTTTATGCTATTTAGTTATAATTAATGAACTTATTATATATTGCTCTTTGTGAGTTTGTGATTTAAATATACATATATTTCGTATTGTAAATAAAATTATTTTTTCAAGAAGATAAAATGAAATCTTTATAATTTAATTGAAATCTTTATAATTTAATTAATTTTACATAAATATTTACTTATATATAATATAAATAATAATTTATTCATTTTCAATTTAACAAAATTAAAAAATTTATATTAATATTTGAAAATAGTTATATCTATATTTTCGATATTTTCATAATATTTATTAAAATTTTATAAAATTAAAATACAACTTATGGAATTATAAAAAAAATAGAAAATTATAAAAATTAACATCCCTAAATTTTATAATAATAAAACTAACATCTTAATAATATTGAACGATGTCCAATTGGTTGATATTCAACATTGAATAGGTCTACATTACTGCAATTAAACTTAAACATCGTTTAATTAGATAGTGTTAAAAAAAATAATGTAACGGTCTTTTTTTAATAGTAAAAATATATAATTTGAACATAATAAGTGTTATTTTTATTGTTACAAACTTTAATATAAACGATTCTGTTATTTAAAAAAAAGTATAAATGTGTTAAATTTTATTTATTTAGGATAATGAATAGGTATTCTGGTTCTCACAAAAAAATTAGTATTCTCATGAAATTACTAAAACATTTTAAGCCCTTAATATAATAATTGCATGTATTATCTTTTTTATAACATTTTGCGAGTCGATTATTTTAGAGGTGAGTTACATTTATATGCAATTGTTGCTACTGTAGTTATTTTTCATGGAAAAATAAATTTAAAAAATCAAGATTGTTTTATTTTTCTTAGTAAATTCTTTTAGTAATTTTATCCAAATAATACTATTTAAATAAATAATAATATGTATTATAATTTAGGTATAAAATTTTGATTAATAAAATATAATATAACATAGAATTCAATAATATATCCAATAATTTTTTCCGTACAATTATCTTATTAGTAATAATAAATAATTTTTTTTATATTATATGCCTATAAGATTATCGGTTTTTTTTATTTATTTATTGAACTATAAGACTATAGGTTATAATTAATATGTATATAGATATGTGTGAAAAATAAATGTTTTTTTTTCTTATATATAAAAACAATAAATTTGCTCATTTTAAATTTTAGGGACATATCGAAAAAATCAAAAGTTTAATTAAATTTATGGGTAAATGATCAAAATAATTTATTTGATTAAACTTTATATATGATTTAGTGTATTTACTTTTAATTAATATTATTTAATTTTTTAATTATTAAAAAATATATTATTTAATTATTTTAATTATTAAAAAGTTGTTGATAAATTACAAACTTTAACATTTTATTATTATTTTGTGGTTTTGACTAATTACGTAGAGTACATTTTTTTCGGGGTTAAAAGTTAAAAATTTAAATTTAATTGAAAAAAACCAATTAATACTCCCTCTCTCCCTCATATTTGCACTCCATCTCTTCACTCAAATCACAGGCCCTAAACCCACTACTCCAAAACAAGTTTCTTACCGTCTTAAATTGAGTTCCAACCCCATAGCTCCGAATCAAGTTTTTACAATCAAATTCAAAAGTTTAATTCGTTTAATTTTCACCTATAATCGATATTCCTTATACTCGAGTATTAATCATCTTCTCTATTAAAAAAAAATAGCAACAAGAAAACTTCAAATAGCAAAAGATAGAGAAAAATACATTAAATGAACAAAATATTTTTTTTAATATATTCAAAATAATATTAAAATATTGATGCTATACTAACGTTTTTTTCTTCTCCCTTTTGTTAACTAAAAAGACTAATGACTTTTTTACAATGGACTCTAAAATTATAAGCAAAATGATTAAAATAGCATCGCATACTAAATTTATTAATAATCATTTTGAATTTTAAATACACTTATATAATTATTATAATTTTTTAATAATTATAATCCACACACTCATATTTAAAACTAAAATAGTAAATTTTATACATACTTCAATTAATTTTTTTAAAAGTATTTGAACATTATTTTTTTATTAAAAAAAGTCTAAATAAATTTTAAATAATATATTATAATATTGTTTATAATTATTATATTAATTATAATTTTTATATATTTATAATATATGATAATACTTATTTATTTAAATAATATTCTCAAAATTATTTTTTTCATTGTCATATAAAATATTCAAATTATTAATTAATATTTTAATATTATTATTATTAAATAAATTTATTATTAATAATTATTGTCGTAGTAATAAGTATTTAAATTATAGCTATAATGGCAATCAATTTTTTTCAATTATAATCACATAAAAATATTTTCATTATAATATAATATATATTTTAAAGTGCATAATATAATCTAATAAATTACTTCATATTTCGTCTTTAATTTTGAATTTAATAAATATCTAAAATATCAATTTATGCACATAACAGGGTATATTTATATTACACTCCTCAGTCACATAACTCCATCAAAGTTGATATTCCCATTTTCTTTTCATTTTTTGGTAAGAGTGTAGACTGCCTCGTAAAGTGCGCAACAAAGAGAAGAAAAAAAAAAAAAAAAAAGGATACATTGATCCAAGCCATAAATTCAAGAATTCTATTTCCAAAAAGAAATATTCAAGATTTCCTAATATTCATCATCAAAGTAATAAGAGCCATAAAATAAACAGCTGGTAGAGGACTAAGGAACGCTGGAAGTGGAACCTACTTTATCACATCACATCTGCAACCACCGTTTTTTTTTTCTTCCTTCTGAAAAGAAGACAAAATAATGCTTATTTTTCTTTATTTAATTATATTATTGTTTATATTTGAGAATAATATATCATAAATATTTTTTTATCACTTTAAATTTATATGTAATAAAGTCAGTTAATTTATAAAAAGTAAATACTTTGAAACGTCCGTGACTGTAGCGTCGGTGCTCACTCGAATTGATTGACAAGTAAAAACTGGTAGGAAAAGTATTACAAAGGAATTTTATTTATGACCGTTTGAGTTCAGATGACAAAAGAAAATCCACTAATCTGTTAGCATAGAATGATTGTGAATTGTGCGATACCCATTTTTAATAAGATAACGTCTTTTAAAAGTGTGTGTTTTTCCTTAAACTTCTAATTTAAATCTAATCTAACATTAACATGTCGTTAATACTTAATATATGATTATTATTTTTTTTTATAACTTTTATAATTTTATTTATTTTTAAATCACAAATTTTACGTGCAGAAATACATGTGATTGACTAACAAAACCAAAATCTTAAGACAATTCTTTTAAATATCCATTTAGGTCCCCTATTGAAAGCGACACGAACCTCAATAATCAGTCATAGTTAATTCAGCTGAAACTGCTAGGTGTCCATGTGAGTGTAAAGTGGTAACTTTACTTTCTCTCTCCCGCACACAAATTCATGATAATTGCATCCTTTTTCTCTATTTCTTCTTCCTCGTCCTCCATCTTCATTTATAGTTGCTAGCTGTTTCTTCCTAACCTTCTTATTTATCCTCCCAGTTCGGTTTCTGGGTTTCTGTTTAATACCCACCTTAAAGCTTGGATCTTGAGGCTAGGCTGAGCTGGGTTGCTGGCTAAAACTGTGAGTGATAATGAGGCTTCAATACCACTATCAGCCTCATAGAACTGGATCTCTGACGGGTCTTGTGGTGCTGTTTTTTCCAATTTTATTGCCTACCTTGTTTTCTCCTTTGGCCCATGCTTCACCTTCTACATTCTCGGTACGTTTGCACTGTTTGGGTTAGGCTTTTTTTTTTTTTTTTTTTTCCTTTTTCTTTTTCGAGGGTTCGAAGAGGATCTTAATCCTACCTAATGCTTTTGACGAAAAATGGGTTATTTTGGTTATTCTGTTCTCATCCATGAAACTTTAGAAAGTATGTTTCTGTTGTATGTTTGGGGGTTTTAGTTTCTATTCATAAACCAATTGGGGCTGGCCATTTGTAGTTATTTTGGTTTAAATTTTGACTTTGTTGATGTCATCGATGAAAATCCAGGAACTTGATTTCAACCTTTGTTTAGTTTATAGTGTGAAAGAGAATATGATTGGTAGTCAACTATGGAAGAGTCAACTTCTTTTATCCTTTTATTTGTTTTCCCAAATATATGGAATCACAGTCTAGAGAGTTTCATTGATTTTTGAGCTGATTGGAGACTTAATCAGCTGCCCAAATAAAAGTAAATTTATACTGGGAGTCTAGGTTACACTGTTGGTTGGCTACAGTTGGCCTCAACATTTGTGGCTTTTGTAGCTTGGTAGTTGAGAATCTTGAGTTTTCCCCCCCTAAATAGTGGCCAATGAATTCAGGACCCTAAGGTTGTTATTAGATAACTTTGGACTTAAGTGAGTAATATTGGGTCTGTTGGCTCAGCTTAGGTACTTAAAGAACAAGATTTGTTTTTGGGGGTAATGAGAGAACGAGATTTCAATTGACATTCTTAGGATGAGTTTTAAGATGGCAGGTTCAAAGTGGATACCGTACATTGTAGGAGGCAAACATTCCAACATTAATTTGTTTTTGTTTGTGGCCTATTTTTAGGCTCTTTCTGCAAAGTACTCGTTTCCTGACTTGTTTTATTCCCTCTAAGTTGTCATGTTAGTGGCTGCATTTTAATCATTTATCACTTGCATGAACTTTCCTTCTTTGGGAACTTACTCTGCTGTTGATTTACAAGCTTTCAGGAATGGATTGCTCCTAAGCCTAGACACTCACGGCTTCTGAAGATTGCTTTACAACGAGAAAGTGTAAGGGCTGAACTAGCTTTGAACATGTTTCTTTTAAATTTGGTTGCTTCTAAAGTGTAAGAAGTATCTAATGATCCCCTTTCTACAGTCAAATCTACAGCAGTCAGATCTTTGGTCTCCATTACCCAATGGATGGAAACCTTGTTCTGCATCTTCGATTGTCCCTCGTGAGTAAACATGGATCTTTTAAACTACTAAGTATATCGTCTTGTTTTGTGCTCTAATTATGAGGCAGGGATCGTGATGTATTTTTATCAATATTTACGTTTATGTTTCTATTTTGGTGAAATTCACTAGCATTGCCAGAAAAGTCTACGGGATTCATCCAGGTATTTCTCGATGGAGGGTTGAACCAGCAGAGAATGGGGGTAGGTATTCAAGTCTTTTGAATTTTGCATAATAAATAATAATTAATGGAACAAATGTTTAACACTTGGTTGGTTAAGTTTTGAGTGCTCCTTTTCAAAACTTATGAATTTTCAACTAAGTACTAATTTTTGGTCATAGATATGTGATGCAGTTGCTGTCGCCAAAATACTGAATGCAACTCTTGTGATACCTTATCTGGAGATAAATCCAGTTTGGAAAGATTCAAGGTACCTTCAATACCCACTTGTGGTTATTTTACTTTTGCTCGATATTCCATGGAGTTTGAATTAGATGTAACTCTAAAGTTAATACTTGATCTTTTCTTCCTTTGTCAGCTCCTTCATGGATATATTTGATGTGGATCACTTTATCAATGCATTGAAGGATGATGTCTCTATAGTTAAAGAGCTTCCTCCAGAGTTCGCTTGGAGCACAAGGGAGTTCTATGCAACTGCAATCCGTGATACCAGAATCAAAACAGCACCTGTTCATGCTTCAGCTAACTGGTACACGGAGAATGTATTGCCTGTTCTGGAAAGGTTGGTAGTTGCTGATATTCTTGGTCTGGTTTTGGTTTTATTTTCTTATGGTGAATTATAGTATGGATGTGTTTGTGTGTTGTACTCTGCTTATTTGTATATTACAGTAGGTTAAAAATATTTCCTTTATAATAAGAATTTACCAAGAATCTGAAATATGCTGAATATGGTTTCAGTTATGGGGTTGCTGCAATTGCTCCTTTCTCTCATCGTTTGTCATTCGACAATTTGCCTATGGAAATCCAGCGGCTACGCTGCAAAGTCAACTTTCATGCCTTAACCTTTGTTCCTCACATCAGAGCACTTGGAGATGCTCTTGTCAGCCGTCTTCGATATTCTTCTCTCCCAGGAGTAGCATCTAACAACAATTACCTTAGACAGGTCACCTATGTAAATGATAAACAAGTGGCAGGAAAATTTGTAGTTCTACACCTTCGGTTTGATAAGGTGTTCCTCACTTTTATAAATGCATTTTATTTTATTTTTATCTCCGAGTTTTATTGGAGTGTTCTGCTGGCATTAGTATATTCATGAATGTTGTCACTTTTCAGGACATGGCAGCCCATTCAGCCTGCGATTTTGGTGGGGGAAAAGCTGAAAAACTGGCTTTGGCCAAATATCGGCAAACAATTTGGCAGGGGAGGGTTCTTAACTCTCAATTTACAGATGAAGAATTGAGGAGTAAGGGACGTTGCCCATTGACTCCTGAAGAGATTGGATTGCTTCTAGCAGCTTTGGGATTTGACAACACTACTCGTCTATACCTTGCTTCACATAAGGTAACTAACGGTCACCGTTGTGAAATTGCGCAGCAATACTTATATTTGTAGGTTGACTGTTTGTATGCTTTAGCTTCACAGAGATTTTGGTTTGTTAATCTGGGATGTGTTTTCAGGTATATGGTGGTGAAGCTAGGATTTCTACACTAAGACAATTGTTTCCTTTTATGGAAGAAAAGAAAAGTCTTGCTTCTTCGGAGGAGCGGGTCCAGATTAAAGGAAAGGCTTCTCTTTTAGCCGCAGTTGATTATTATGTTTCCATGCACAGCGACATTTTTATTTCTGCTTCTCCAGGAAACATGCACAATGCAATGGTGAGCCACTTGAATCACATTTAATTGAATTTTCCCTGGTTTCATTTAATGTTTTGTTTACATTGTATAAAAGTTTGTAATTTGGGTGGATGTGTTCGAATGACATCTATTCATCTCTTTTTTCCAATAATACTTCTATACAGTAGTGTCATAAGTCTTTTTCAAAAAATAATTTCTTCATTTTTTTCTGTATGGATTGGAACTAGTTTACATGACATGAGAACTTGTTAATATTTTGCATACAGGTGGGACATCGAACTTACATGAACTTGAAGACCATTAGGCCAAATATGGCATTATTGGGTCAACTCTTCCTGAATAAAAACATCAGTTGGTCGGATTTTCAGCAGTCGGTTGTAGCAGGACACGAGAATAGACAAGGGCAGATTCGGTTACGAAAGCCAAAGCAGTCAATATATACTTACCCTGCTCCTGAGTGCATGTGCCACGCTTAGAGGACACTTTGCGGACAGTGGAGAGGAGGGTGCCTTCTACATTGCTTATCTCTTACTAGAAATTAGTATTTATGGTTTGTACTGTGGTAAATAAGGGACGATCCCATTGTTTTTATTCATAGAGTTGGGCATGGGATGTTTTGGTGGGTAAAGATGATGCTAGAAATTGGGTTGTATTTAATGCCTTGTGCTTAGAACTTGGTAGTTTTAGATTTGAGGCACAGTTGTGATATATCATTATTATGTGGTTCACACGTCCTTGTTCTAATTCTGTTTATAAGTACAAAAATAATACAATGTTTTTTCTGGTTAAATCAACATATATATGATTGCTCGTCTGCATGGGAAGAGAACAGACACAACTCACGCTACTACTATTGCATTTTGCAAGAAGGTTACACTGCACTGAGGTAGCTCACGTTTCGCTTCCAACTTTTAGTTCTGTAGGTGGTATAACGGATGCAAATGTTCTAAGTACTTTTAACTGAGAGCCTGCATGTGCCGCAAACTATCAGCATTTAAGTGGGATCGAGAGGAAATTGACAATATAATTTGTGTTGAATTCGGGCCTTAAATAAAATGTACAGGTGTAATCGAATTAGTTCCTCTAATTCCAAAATAGTTATATGGACACATTAGATATCTAGTATGTACACATGTATTTATTTCATTAATATGTTATTTTAAGATTAATTTAATTATAAACAATGCATGTTATTTTGGAGCTTCAAATCTATTATAATGGGTGAATGGTTAGTTTCTTGATCTTCACCTCTTTGACGTACAATATGCACTTCATGCCCCTTAGACGTCTGCGATTCGTAAGTCTGTCTTATTTTTATCTGAAATGAGGAAGTCATGGGGCATTCCTTGTTATGAACTTGTCTGCTGAAATGTCCATTCTTCATTGGGTAGTTGATTATCTTCGATCTCTCCTTTTGTGTGGGGCATTGGTACATTTCCATTTCCCTTGTTCTCATATTTGTTGGCAGGAAACCTTAAAAGTTCATTACGTCTCCAGTTTTATTTTCTTTGTTTTTCATGATCTCCCACAAATCTTGCTATATTGTTTCCAACCCTAAAGGAAAAACAGTATAATTCGACAATCTGAAAGGTACAGCTGAATCAAACAGCCTCTAATGGTGCATTTCATCAATTTTTATCCGGCAAAAGGTTACATTTTCAATGTATTTATTGATAACAATGGATGTGTGTGAGCATATACAAGTAAAATGTTCGATACAGCTTGAACATTTCATGGAATGTCTGGAAAAGGTAAGCAGGAGCAAAGCTAGGTCCTATGTTGGGCTTCCAAACTGGAATCACGGGTCCATAGATGTAGAACTTGGAGAAGCCGGATTCTTACCATTTTTCTTATTCCTATCAGCACTTTGAAAGCCCTGTCCGTTTTGGCGTGAAGCCAATTCTGTCTCATCAGCATGAGATGAAGCCGCCATTTCTTCCTCAATCGGAAGTGTTCTCTTAGATCCCTCCAAAGCAACACCAAGTACTATATTATCTTTTAGTACAGGTCTTGATGTTGATGACTGTGGAGCTGGCGTCCTCTCACCTTGTTTCACTTGAGATGTTATTGAAAACTCATCTGCCTTCTCAGCACCAATTTCTGACGATATATGTGGACTATTAAAACTGCTCTGACTAACATTCCCAGCCAAGGTAGACTTTTTTGATTGCATGCCGTCAGGCTTTTGATTTGAACTATCAGATGCTGAGCTTGTTTGCTGGTAGTTAGATCTGGCATCGGATACTTTTGTGGCCTTATTATTCATCTTGGAGTCAGATTGCAAGGTTTCTTTTACCATTACCTCACTTTTTTTGGGATTAGAAACAGATGACAATGCAGCCTTGGAATCCATGTTTTGAGGATTTGATGTTTCTCCCTTCTTGACATCAGATTGCACGTCTGATTGCGTTTCTTTAGTCTTGGAGTCAGACACTGATATGGTTCCATCCTTCGTATCTGTTTTGCTATCAGATGCAGGACGTATGGTGGTTTTTCCATCGCGCTCTCCGTTTGTGCGTAGTGAACGACCTTTAGTTTTATCTTCTCCGTTAATCTTGTATGGAGGTTCAATAAGAAGGAATGGGCGTTTAGATGTTACACCCTGGTTATATATTGATTCTGCAAATGGCACATTTTCCAGGTCAGCATCACTAAATATTTTCTGAACTGTACGGATTGGTGTAGCAAGTCTGGCTCGATGATGGCTGATGACTCTAAGAAGATCCAAAAGTACAGCTTCCTGTAGATGCATTCCACAAAAATAAGTTTAAACGCTATCAATGGTACATAATGAAGTTTAACCATAAAGTAATTCTATGGGGAAAAAAAAAGAGAGAGAGAAGGAAATATCACCTTGACGCACAGATACTCTTCGTGATGGGAGGTCTTGACAAAACAGGAAACCAAGATCTATAACACACCCAAAGGCAAGATTTATTTCAATACACAAATAGAAGTATCAGTCGTGTGTTTATGTTCGTAAGCAAATTAAGGTGGTTTCACTACCCTTTACAGATCAGGCTCTAATTCATTGTAGCTTCATTACATCTAACTAAAAAGCAGGAAGAGGAAAAAATGGAGATAACTAGAATCACATTCCTCGCAACTAATTACCTTCCCCACTAGTTATTGATGTTGCTAAGTTATCTTTTAACTATCATGCCATTGATGCACTTCTACAAGGGCAAGAGAAGTGTAACAAGTCATCCCGTGTAAAAGAACGGGTTTGGTACCTCTTAGGTCCCTTACCTTTGGTAAGGGTACACTTTTTAGTCCCCTTTGTTTCTGAGAGATAAACCATAGGTCTCCTACCTTTCGAAAAAATATACTTAAGTTCAATTTCTTGTTTACAAACAAAAAAAGTCCATTTTTTTATGCATGTGATTTTCATGCAACTTTTTAAAGGGTATTTTGGAATTTTCAGATTTAATGAAACAAAAAAGATCTGAAACCAAAGGGAGTTTTTTTGGAACTCTTTTTATTAGACCAACGATTTCTGTGGCAAAGCAGCAATTTTTTTCCTTAATTAAATCCGAAAATTCCAAAATATTCTTTAAAAAATCATTTGAAAATCACAAGCATAAAAAAAACACTTAATTTTTTAAACAATAAATTGAGCTTAAGTGTACCTTTTAAAAGATAAGGGGACCTATGGTATACTATTTAAAAACAAAGGAGCTAAGTGTATATCAGACCTGAGAAGTACCAAACCCATAAAAGAACATCAACTCTCTTGCTAAGGATATCTTCTTAATGTAATCCATTGCTGTAGGAGTAGGACAACATACTCAATCTATTCAATTGTCAAATCTGAACATTAAGAACTAACCAAAAGAGCTTGATTTTCAGGATTAATATTGTCAAAAAATACTCTTCTATGTAATCTCTGCTGTTCAACTTGAGGGTTCTTCGCTAAGACCTTGCGCATGTCAGCTACTATATTCTGCACATAAATGGCACATGACCAACCATAAAAAATCTAAAGAAAATACAGGAGCAACAAACATGCAACTCTTCTGACCAAATAAAAAAGAAGACATGCAACTCTGAAATAATATTAAAGCACCATCATGTAAGATATTTACGTTTATTTTATGGGCATCCAAGTGACTAATGGCAAGGTGAGTTTTAATACGCCAATGAGTTTTCTGAGTCAGATTTCTCACAACATTCACTGTGAACTTGTGGTTTGGAATGTGAACTGCTTCACGATCTTCACCTCTTATAATTGTTGGTGACCACCATCCCACATGCTAGAAATCAACAAGACTGAGATGAGAAAGGGCACCAAGTAAAGTACATTAAATATTTCAACACCCAAGTGGGATGCTGTTGCTTCTGTTTGACACTTAAGAACAAACCTCAACAGTACCAGAAACTTCATAGCCTTCAATCTTTGTTTGAATCCATTCATTCACAACAAAAGGCCGAGTTGCATGAATCATTGCACTTGAAAGGAAATTTGTAAATATCTAGGCATAACCAGAAAAGGCAAAGTCAAACAACTTACATAGCCTACATATTTACAAAGACCGAGGAATTTTTAGTAACAGGAAAAGAATGAGATCACACCTCACGACCAGCAAGAGTCAATAATACAGTCCCAAGACCTCCAGCAGTAAGCCACTTCTGGGTGGAGAAACCCAATAACTCCATGAACAATGAAACAGCTGCAACCCACACAGCAGAATATATGGCCTTGCCTGCAAATTGGAAACCCATCTGTCCAAGATGAGAGAACCCTTATCAAAGAGATGCCCACTATAAATGCAAAATTGCAAGCATCTTTCTTTCTTAATATGCATTTGTCAATATCAAAAGAGAAAATATAAAGTTTGACAAAGGAAATAGAATACCCCTAGAGAAAATAGTTGTCAAAATCAAGGAAAGCATGGATCTTTGATCAAGATTAGATCATATTGAGAAACAATTTACCAAATAAAAGGTTCTATCATAGCACAGTTAAAAATTATTAATTGCAGTATTATTTCTCAATTTCCTTCAAAACAGAAAAAGAAGAAAAATCTACACTTACATTTCGCGTATCACTAGACTCATTAGTCTCCATGACGAATTTCTGTGCTTGTTGAATCAAACTGCACAAGAAACAGCACACATTAAATTTTCCGGTAGCAGTTGACTATAAGTGCTATGAATCATGCACTAAACCCATGTTTCATAATAAAAAGAGAAGTATAAGTTATTTTCACAGCCAAGTATGAAACTACAATATTTTTGAAGCAAGAGCATAAAAACAGGTTCAAAAGAATGGTGCTTCAAGGTAGTTATGAATCTGGCAATCAGCAATGCAGTTTGACTAGATCTTAAGGACTCAAGGATGTGGTAAAAACCCTCAAATCATACAGACCATAAGAGAAAACAGGCTGACCTTGATAAACAATAGGCAAATGCCAGCACTGTTGACAATGACCTCACAAAATTCAGAAGCCGCTGCTTAACAACCTGGCTAGCTTCTGTCGGAAGGACAATGGGATCTAAAGCCCTGTAACAAACACCACCTTGATCAATATACTAAATAGTTGGGCGGGAATTTTATACTAAAATATTTAAACTTTTTCTGGTTGCTGTATTGTAGTGCCATGTGTGATCTTAACAACTTAATCGTAGTTCACTTTATGGTGTATGAAACGTGCAAACAATTTGTGAACATTTAAACTGCTGAAAAGACGGGCTTTTATTTGTACTGTAGTAGTCTGGTTTAGATAATTGTTCAACTTGTACTGAACAGACCATCTTCAATGAATAACTTTGCTTATCAATTCAATATTTCGATTAGATTGCTTGGAGCTCTTTTTTTCTCGGTCCAATTTCCCCATAAAAAGGGAGGAGACAAACTTCGTGCATTTCTCTGTTACACGTATCTGTTTCATTTCAATAAAATTATCTTTTTGGAAAGCACATGCAAACAGCATCATGAGAGAGGCACCTGCAAATGATAATTGCTCCCGTCCATAGCAGTAGAGGTTGAAGATAAGATGACATTATAAAATGTGTGTTGCTCTTTTTCCAGCTACTGTCACTCTTCTACAGGAGGTTCCAAGATATTATTAGATAACCAAACGAAGAAACACTAATGTTACGGCTTCAAATGATGAAAAAAATGAAAAATACCATGTAAAAAACACATACACGAAGGGTTATATTTCTGCTTAAACGCATAACTGGAGCAAGGCCCCAAACGGCAAAGATGATTAGACCAACTGCTGGAATCAACTTGAGTACAAAAGGACTACCTTGTAATGCATTGTATGACCTGTAAAATATAATGTTGAAATGATCTAGAACTAGTAGCATGTCAAATAAAAACATGAAGCAGAAGCGTGGGTTCTGATTGGTATCATGAACTTAGGATAGAAACATTGAACTTTACATTTTCTTAGGCAATAGTTTGTATAAAACATCATGATATTAGCAAAAAACCAACCGGTGTCTGATTATCTTCCTAGGAAAGAATTAGAAAACAAATGACTTTATGAGTAAGGCAAACAATGAAATCACCAATATAAAAAGCTTTGCAAACTAATGCCATCACATATGTCGTTTTGTTTGCGCTTAAAAATGAAGAGAAAAATCATCTAAAACATAAGCGACAAAAAAATCACGCAGTTAATCAACTCAGAATTAACAGACAAAGGCTTACCTCACCAATGCCTGACTGGCAGCCTTTAATTTAGGAAGTACCAATGGCTGGCCTGGTCCTAAAAAGGAATGACACTTGAAGACAGTGTCTCTACAAGGCAATGTATGTCTAGGCCTATATGTGTTGCCTAGTAAGTATATACTACGAGAATCCTGACGGTGAAACTGCAGACAGAAAGAAAGCAAGAAAGAATGAAGAAAATATAAGACTTTCTGAAAATTTCAGCACCCTATGAGTGCTAAATATTTTTCAAATTAAAAAACCCAAAAAATTTGAAAAAAAAAAATTATAAAATAGGCCTATGAATTGAATAAACAATGAGTACAGCAATGGCTGCAATAATTAACTTGAACATAAATGCCAAGGATACATCTTAGAGGTATTTATATCTACATCGGTGCATGCATGCTATTTGACAAAAATTATGTGACAGAAAAAAAAAAAAAAAAAAAAAAAGAATAGAAAACATACTGAAACACGTGATGATAGAGAGGTATAAAATGGGCACACATTCCCTCTGCCTGTTCCACTCTGTAGATAAACTGTCTTTTAGATATAAAGCCTAAAGGTAAAATAAAAATTTAGAAGCATCATATAATTAAAAATAAATTGTACCTTAAGCTTTATGTTGTAACCTGGGTCCTTGCAGAGTCCCAATTGATGAGACAATTGCAAAGAACCAGATAGAACCATTATTGAATTCTACGTGATGGTCAGAAGGTAATGCAACCAGCATAAGAGTACAACGCTACCAGCATAAGAGTACAATGCTTCTACTTGTACCAACCAGATTCTAGTATGAATAGAATGAATATTGAAAAAGGTCAAAACCTCACAACTCCAATATCAACTCTATCAAATAGTATATGCTGCAATGAAGCATAAAAATATCAGCACGCTTAAATTCTGACATTTTCATTTGTGCAAGTAAACAAACAGCTGTCTCCAACCCCCAATCACAAACAAAGCGCTAATGGTGTTGCACATCAATTAAAGAAATTACAGAAACTTCAGATGTCTTCATGAAAACAAATGAATCTTCCACTCATTGACAAAATGATAGAAAAGAGATATGCAAGTTTACTGAAACCTTGACCAATCAAACTAATTTTTTTTTCTTTCCCTAGCAGTCTATAAATTTCCAGTTTTCCAAACTAAATTTTAATTAAAGCAGGAAATAGAAGGAGAAGAAATCAACTTCAATTTCAAAGGCGTACAAAAATAGAAACGCAATAACTCAAGCGCACCGTTGATAATTGATTTCAAGAAATAAGGTTATGTTGATTCTCGTCTCCCGAACAAGTTAAAGAAAAAAAATTGAAATTAGGGTTTATAAGTTTACCTCAAATCAGAGAAACTGTCCTTTTGTCTTCGTATTCGGGATTTCTTTTTCTTCTCTCTCTTTCTAAAGCCGACGAGCATAAAGAGGAAAGGGCGAGGGGATGAAGAGTTACCTTCTGGGCACCCAATGAATCGCAATTTGTGTTTATAACTCCATTCATCTAATTAAAAAAGCTAAATGGAATTAAATTTTGGTAATTTTAAATTGGTTCAAATAATTCAAAAAAAAAAAAGAACCTGCCCATTAATTTAAATTAAATTTTAAATAAAAAATAAAAAAATATGCTATATTAAAATTTAAATAATCTATTATCACTTTCAGCATTTTTTATGATATATTAATTATTATTTTTTATTTTTTAAAAAATAAATTATTAATAAATAAATAATTATAATTTATTTACTTTTATTGCATTATTATGTTACATTTTTTATGTTAATTTTTTTAGCATTTAAATATATCTAACTTGTTAGATAAAAAAAAATATTTATCCTTAATTCTAATTAGTATTATAAGGTTTTTATTTTTAAATCGATTAGGTATTAAAATTTGTAATAAAATTTTAAACTTTTTATTAGCCTGTGATATGATATTCTCTTTTCAACTAATTCATTGTCCTGAAAATTATGTTTTATATAATAGTCAAAATTTTATTATCATGTAATATTTTAAATTATTTATACTCTTCATTTTTTTATAAATATATTTGTTTAATCTTAATTATATATATATATTTTTTTATTTAATGGCTAGAGAAAATTTTATTGAAACTTAAAAATTCTTTATTTTAACTATAAATTTTTATGAAAATAAGACCGTTTTTTACTTTTATATTAATAGAATTTAATAGTATTTATTATTTATCTAATTAATTTATAAATTAAATTATTGTTTAGAATAAGTTTTTTTCTCTTATATTTATCGTTTACTTTTTTATTTTTCATGTAATACTGCTTGAGCTTTAATCATTATATATTTTTTCAATAAAAAAAAGTTATATTAACTAAAAAATATGTAATTAATAATTTAGGCTAATTTGAGTCAACTCATTTGTGTTTGGTTTGCGTTCTCAAACTTACCTTTGCTAGCTCAAATTAATATGAATTGAGCTTAGTTTGAACTAATTTAATGTGTGATACGTTTGGACTAACTCAAACTTGCCAAATTTGCATGAATTATCACACCAAGTTGGATCATAAACAAATTGATCTGTTTAATCTATTTAAAAAATTAATTACAACATATTAATCCAAATAAATTGTTATTGATGTAAGTAACTTAAATAAATAAATAAAATTTTTATAGTATATAAATAATTGTTTATAATTTAATTATTTTTTAAAATTTGTACTTTAAAATATTCTTAAAATGATGATCAAATTTATTTTATTTATTATTTCTAATTTTTTTATCAATTTATAGTAATATGTTATTTAGTTTAATTTTATATGTTTTGATTATTTATTATTTATTTTAAACTTAAATTTATTTAAAAAATTTATGATATATATTTTAGTTAAATTTTTTTTATTGATGTTTGAGACTTTAATATATAATTTTAATACTTGTGGTTATTGATATTATTTTTTTATATGTTAGTTAATATTTTAATATTTTTTTATTAAAATAATAGTTAAATTAATTTAATTTTTTTAAAATTTTATTATAATTTATTATGCTAATAACTTACATAAATATATATTAATATTTTACATAATATATTAAAATTTTTTATATTATAAAATATAATATATATTATTTAATATATTTAAATATATAAAATAAATTAACTTATTTATTAAATATATCGAATTAGAAATGTATTTTTTGATACGTTGTATAAACGAGTTAAATTCAAATTGAATTTATATAACTCTAGAGTTGACTACAATGACAATGGTCACCGTTTGACAGCTCAATCAGCACAATTATAATTGGTCCCAAATATTTTATTTTAATTAGACTATTTATTAAAGGTAGTAATTTTTAAAAAAAATTATCAAAAATAACACTCTTAAAATTTATATAATAAAACTAATATTTTAATAATATTAAATATTTAATTTGAACGTGACATATTGAACGTTCAATATTGAACGAGTATAAATTATCGTCGTTCAATTTTAATTAAATAGGTGTTAAAAGAAATGACATATTAATCATTTTTTTTAATTGTAAAAATATAAGTTTGAACACAATGAGTGCTAGTTTTATTATTACAAATTTTAAGGGTGCTAATTTTGTTGTTTTTTATAATTTTTAACACGATATATTATGAATTTTTTTTAATAAAAATTGATCAATAATTTTTTTACGTTCTTAAAAATTTTATAATTTCTTACTATTATAAATGAGATTTTATCTTAAAATAATTTTAGAAAATGTCGTAATTTTTTCTCAAAATTCAAAATTTTCTTTAA
This sequence comes from Elaeagnus macrophylla, assembly GCA_029378325.1. Taxonomy (NCBI): domain Eukaryota; kingdom Viridiplantae; phylum Streptophyta; class Magnoliopsida; order Rosales; family Elaeagnaceae; genus Elaeagnus; species Elaeagnus macrophylla. Next base: position 11,920,630 of record CM055653.1, read on the forward strand.
TAGGAATAACTCTATAAAGAAAATATCTTAATGGTCGGAATTTCTAATAATTTTATATAATCTATTAAATATTTATTTAATAAAATACAATAATATAATAAAAATACTCTTTACTTTAATTTTTTAACAACTATTAAAATAAACAATTTAATTATATTTATAACTTATATTTAATATTTAATATATATTAGACATAATTTTAAATTTATTTTATTTTTCAACACAAATTTTGTTAAGTATGCTAAGTAGTACGACAATTATAATTTGTCTCAAATATTTTATTTTAATTATACTATCACTATTTACCATTTAAGTGATTTTTCAAAAAGAAATTTTATCTAAATAATTTTAGGCATGTTAAAGTTTAAAAATATTCAAAGTAGTATCAAAGTTTAAAAATAGTCCATCTTAAAAGGGAATATCATTAGTTGTTTTTGTTATTTGTTCTTCTTCCACTTCCGACTTCCACAGCAACCAACACTGTTACTATCATCCACAATGAGCACCATCGTTGTTGCATCCCTTTTAGATAGCCACAACCATTTAATAAAACCACATTTACTCGGTTTCAAGCCCACGATAATATTACATTCAGTTTGCAATAAAATTAATATTGTATCCTTGAACCGTTGATAAAAAAATAAATAATGTATGACTAAAATCGTTCAAAATATAGTATAAATATAATTTCAAAAACCCTATTTCTAAATTTTTAGACCTTTTTCAACATTTTTTAAGTTTGGTCACAATCTCATTTTATACAAAATCCATTCTAAAACATTACTCTAAGTAAAATTATGTTCTAAAAAAAAAAAAAAAACGCTAACCTATATAGCTTAACTAGATTTTAAAATAATAAAAATTATTTGTAAAAATAAAATAAAATAAGTATTATAAATCTTAGAGAATTAATATTTGATAGTTCATAGTTGAAAATTGAATTGATTTAAAATACCAAAATAAATACTGCATTTGATATTAAAAAAAAAATTGGGTATCCCACGAAACCAACCCCATTTTAAAATATATGTAAGGTAAAATATCCTCAAACTCAAATAATAATGATCCTAAGAAAAACTAGCAGTTTGGGAGTGAAACGTTGATTGTTGGGCTACGATACCACACCAAGTCACCAAACCTTGCGTTGGGCTAGAAAGCTTAAAAGTTTGTTTTAAAATGTGTTTTTTCTCCGTTTTGAAAGAAAAAAAAAATGTGTTTTGCCTATTTCCATCCATATTTGATCTCTTTTGTTTTACTACTAGTGTATTTTAATCTTCAATTATCACTAGTCTCTTAGCTTCAACCAGTACATTTAAGATTATTTTAAAAAGAAAAGAATGTACATTTTATAAGGAAAAAACTAGGCAAATAATAACAATATATGAATTTTCCCACCACAACAGCATTAAGATTCATCTCAAATAATCCTATAATATGATTTGATGACGTCTAATTGCCCTATGTTACCTTAATTGTTATGAAATGATTTTCCATATATAACCGATTGGAGCAATACCAAGATGTATGCTTAATAGTGTCATGAAAAAGCTTACTTGTATTAATTTATCGCGAGGTATTGAATAAAAATGTTTCGATTTCAATTTTTAATCATATATTCAAATTACACTAAAATATTATGTAAGCTTGAAGTTTCATCCCAAATATTAACCTAAATTCTTGTCTTGTGCAAATTAGAGCATGGTTGGTGTCTTGGCGTGCAAGATGGGTATATGACCACACAAACGTACAAGGATTGCTATTCACATGCTCTTACATATCATAAGCTGTAGCTTGCTGTCTCTATATACGACAATCTTAATTTCATGGCCAGCTAAGTTTCTTTTAAAAGAAGCCTAGCCTTTTCATTCTCAAGCAACTAATAAACATTGTTAATATTTTTTTTAAAGTAAGTAATGATTTATTATTTTAAATTAATAAAATATAATATTATTATAATTATTGATTTTGAAAAATATAAACACTTAATATTTATAGGAAAAAATAAGTAATATAATTGAACGAAAGTATATTAAAAAAGTAACTAATATATAACACATTATTTTCAACGTTGGGTTCCCCTCTCCTCTATCATTTTTGGCCGCTATCTCGTTTGTCTAAAGGGACCACCACATGCATGGCTTTCAACAAAGTCGCGATTTCAAAGTCTTTTAGATATTCCATTTTCGAGTTTGATCTAATATACAAACTCTCTCTCTCTCTCTCTCTTTTATTTTATTTTATTCTGTAAGACAAAAATGTCCATGCATGTTTCTGTGAGGACCTAAAAATTTTAATTTAAGCTCTTTAAGACAAAATTTTAATTTAAGAGGAACATTATATAAGCATTAAAAACTAACATTGTTAATTTATAAATTACTATAATCTTCAAAACGATAATTATAAATAACAACTTAAAGTGAAGGTAAACTATACAATAGTACTACATCATAAAATCGGTAGTTGAAAAGGAAGATGTCAGATGCCTTGGAAGTTATAGTAGCTCTTTTGTTCTCTTTGAAGGTGTTCTTGTGTGTAATTTTATTTTTTAAAATTCTCTTCTTAATTTTTCACATGACTAATTTTAATAGTGTCACTCCAAAAAAAATTCCTTTTTTTTTTTTTGGTGATTTCAACTGAGTTAAATATTGAGAAAAACAAATCAATTTAAGCTGAACCGTTTTTATTGGTTCGATTTGAGAATCTTATGTTTCTTTTCTATTCGTTAATTGTCATCAAGTTATTTTATAAGCTTTTATTTTAAATAATTAACTGATTATTGCATTTTTTTTATGTTCTTAATATACCAATTTAATTTGATTGTATGTTCAATTAGTCATATACTATTTAACAATATTATATGTTTTTGAATTGTGTTGATGGAATCTGGGAGAATAACAAAACTAACACCCTTCAAAACTTTTAATAACAAAACTAGCATTCTTTGTGTTCAAATTTATATTTTCATAATTAAAAAAATGACTAATATGTCATTTTTCTTTAAACATCCATCCAATTAGAATTGAACGACGATAATTTAGACTCATTTAATATTGAACGTTCAATATTTTATGTTCAAATTGAATATTGAACGTTTAATATTATTGGGGTGTTAGTTTTGTTACTATAAGTTTTAGGGGTGCTATTTTTGGTAATTTTTCATGGAATTTTTTTTTCAATACAATAGATAGTTGTATTGAAAAGTGAGTACATATTAGAAAATTGATTGATTCAAATTTTTTGACTCCCTATTTTTAAGGGTTTAACATTTTTCTCTCTCATATATTCAATTATCATGTTGTGTCTATCACTTTTTTGCTATACTCACAATTTTTATATATTTGTTGTATAAAAAAAAATTATCGTGTGTTGATGGGCTAGTATAGTTTTTAATATACGAAACAATCCAATCCAGGCGGTGGATTGGTTGATTGGAAATGAAATCTAAAACCAATCAATACCAACACTATAGGCTTGATCGAATTGAATCGAGTATTTGTTTAACACCGCTCAGTTGCATTCCACTTTCATTTTTTGAATAGCAAATAAAGTCACTTTAGATTTCTATTATTCGCTAGCTTTTTGAAAAAAAAAAATTTAATTGATTACATCTAATAAGAGACAATTTTGTATTGAAATATGAAACAATATTTTATTTGTTTGTTTGCCTGATTGATGTTAAAAGGCGATTTTTCTCTTTTATTGGTTTAGACTTTGGATAGAGGCGGAGGCGAGCACTATCGAAGCTATACGGGATATAATCATCAATATAATATATTATTGTATTTAATTTAATTTTTATTTAAATATTTTAATATTTATTAATAATATTTAATAAAAATGACATAAATTATAAATAAAGTAATTAAAATATGCACTTTTATTCTCATATTTAATAAAAATTAATTATACACATAGAATTGTAAATTTATCTTATATAAAAATATTTTTTAAGCCAATATGTTATAATCTACAAATACTTTAAATATTTTACTTTAAACTAAATATTATAAAAATTAAAAATTAGACAAGGAAAACAACTATAAAAAACTTCTTACAAAAGCTTTTAAGGTTTAATTATTCACATTTTAAAAATTGATTATATTTATTTTACTATAAATTCAAATTTATTTAATATTATATTATTTTCATATTTTATTATAATAATTTATTTATTTAAATTTTTCTTTATATAAAAATTTTAATATTTTTTTACTCTTAATTTTTTTAATTAATATACCTTATATTGTTTGTCAACAAATATTTTTAAATATAGTTTCATGTTTAAAATTCAAAATAATATATTATTTTTTTTACATTTTTATGTGTTTATTTTAATTTTAGTTTTAACTCTTGTACATTTTTATGTATTTGATTGAGCTTCTCATTTATTTAGATTTTTTAGTTAATAAATTTATTTTATATATGCATGATATCAATACTTATTAATTTATTTATTTTTGTGTTTTTATTATATAATTTTTTTATAGGTTAATTACAATATGTTAATTATATTTTTTTTTACCTTTAATTATATGCTATAATATGTTTTTAGTTTTTTAATATTTAAATAAAAAGTATAGACTTCAGCACGTTAAAAAATATATATTTCTAGCTACGGTCCGAAAGAATTGTAGCCTTATCTTTGGATCTTCCACCCGAATATAAAACATTTTATATCTATGCGCTAGGCCCCTAATCCCGTTGGACTTTTATAACACTTAGCTGAAGAATGAAGGGAGATAAAGTAAACGTTACAGCTTTGTCTTGTGGTTTTGGTGGACTAAGGCACATGGACAAGTGCCTCAGGTGGAGGAAGAAAAGCTTCTATATTTACATATAGTGGGAAAACTTAGTAATCCTAGTTTTGGCTTCTTCTTCTTCTTTTTTTCTTTTTTGTGTGGCTGCTATTCTAGTTTTGGCTTTATATTATTTGCTAATCTAGTTCTGTAAGCTATCCTATCAAGGGTTCTTTTATTTTCATCTTTAAAACCCAAATTTTCCACTCAAGTCTACGAAACAAAATTTCGTGGTCCCATTTTTATGTTTTCTTGTCTTTATAAATGCATTAGTGTGGCGACATGAACACAATTTGACATAGTTTTTGGTATTCACAAATTTAAACACAACAAAAATATATGATGAATTTGAATTATTAACGAATCAACTTGTTAGATCTATTATTTAAAAATTTAGAAACATGAAATAGGAAGAAAAAAACACAAAATTAATAATAAAATAATAAAAATTTAAAATCAATTATTATGCTTAAGTTGTAACCACTCAGTCACTTCTCACTATTTCTCTCATATATCTCTCTATCATTTGTCCCAAGTTGCACATATTTTTTTTTTTTCATTTTTATCACCCGTAAGTTGTTAATATCTCTCTCACTCATGATTTGACTTATTTATCATTATATATATTCCTATTTCTTTAATATATTATATTTATTTTGATTTTTTTCATTCTCAGCAATTAAATAAGACTTATTTAAATATGTATTAAGCCAAATAGTATTTTAACAAATTATCGTATTATATTAGATTATGTTTTATTAATAATTAATAAAACATAATTTAATATAATATGTTATTAAGTTGTGTTTAAGTTAATGCTTGCGAGAGTAGGCCAATATTACATTAACCTAAAACACAATTTGCCAACCTTATCATTAATTATTGGGATATTTACAGTTGGATAAAGGCATATGCCGTTGAAAAAATAATAATAATTTTTTTTAATTAACTTTAATGCACACATTGATAATTCAGATTCAAACTTTAACCTTCTACTTACTTAAATAAATTATATACTATTTAATAACACCTTATATGCATTAAAAATTTGAAAATAGTATGACTTGATATTATAATTGAGCTTAGAAGTTGAGCTTTATAATTTATAAAGAGACATAAAATGGTCACAACAGCATTTAAAATTTTAGAGCAACTTTTGTTACATTAAAAATTTAGTAGCTATATTATATTTCATTGCTCTAAAAATAACAAGTAAAAAACAAAAAAACAAGAAGTTTCATAAGATCGTCTTTTTCACTTCTTAATAATTTTTTTTTTTTTTTTTGCCTTCTCTATAATGAGTTTATGGCCTCTTTTCATTCGTGCTTTTTGTAAAGTTGTTCAGAAAACCAAAATTACGAGGAAAAAACAGAGGAGTAAGATATTCAAATTGTTATTATTTATATATTTGAAATTTAAATCATTTATTATTAATTTGAATATTTAAATATTGTATTATTAATAAACTCAAATATATTATTTGCATTATATGTAAAAAAAAAATAGTTCATATTTAAAAATAAACAAAAATAAATAGTGAAAAAATAAATAGATGATCTTAATAATAATAATAAAGTAATGGAACAACCACTTTATTAATTTTTTCTAATAACCGAAATGTCAATCATTTTAAGGAATACGAAAATAGTGAAGAATTAAATTCAAGTATTATCTAACTAATTATATTAAAATTGATGATATTTTTATTATTATTACAACGATAATAATTTATATATAATAAATATTTTAGTTTTATAATTATTTATATTTTAATGTTATTATTATTAATAAAAATTTAATGTAAAAATAATACTTTAAATTGTACTAAATAATACCATTCAACAAAAACGGAAGTGTGTGCTAGAAGAGAGAGAGAGTCCGTGGGTGCCTTTGTTATATTCTTGCCGTAAAGATTTTTCTTCTCTTTCAAGTCAATGGCTACCAATTCTGTTTGTTGAACAATATTATTCTCTCTCTCTCTCTCTCTCCTTTTTTTTTTTTTTTCTTTTGCTAATAGCCTAATATCGTGTCTCTTTCTCTCTGCCATTTATTTCATCATCCTTATCCATTGATGATTAATATTCTCTACAGAAATTCATGGAAAAAAGGAAGCAAAGACCATAGAAAAATAAAAACTCTTGGGTTAAATTTTGGGGATGAATTAAGATCGGAAAATCTTTGGTGCGTTCTATGCAGTAGGGAGTTACAAATTTATATAAATTACCCTAACTGGTAGACTCGTATTACGTATTTAGACATCTCTGTGTTGAAGTTTTCTTATATGCAATATCATTAGTTTATTAGTTTGTGCGTGTGATCGAACATGTTTATTACCTTTTCTTAAAGAATCACTTAAATTTAATAAATTTTTTTTTTTTGATGATTTATTTTACTACTTTTGAAAAAGTGTGTTCTAAATGGTTAATTATTATAACTTTCTTCATTTTTTTTAATTTTATTTAAAAAAAAAATACTTTAGTAATTATTTATGATAAAAACTTTCATTTTCAAATACAACTTAAAAATAAAAAATAACTTTTTAAGAGCAAAAAAAATTAAGTGTTAAGTGTTTTTTTTTTTTTTTTTTAAATTTAAGTGTTAAATTATCAAAATAAAATATAAATTAAAATATTCTAACTACATTAAATAATAGACTTATCCTATATTTATTTTTATTAATTTTTGTACGAATACTCCTACAAATATTGGATGCTGATCCGCAGTTGCACGTGACAGATTGCAGATGAACATATATTCCAAATTGATCAGCAGTAACTACTAGGAATTTTATTTTAAAAAATTAAAAAAATTATATAAATAATACCTTAAAATTTATAATAATAAAAATAATATATTTTTTTTTAATTTAAAATGATATAAATTAGTTTTAAAATATACTATTTTTATTATTAAATATTTTTTGGGTATTAGTTTTATAAATTTAAAAAAATGAAAATTGTATATAAATGTACAAACTATTAGCAAAATTTACAAATAAACAAACATTCCAAGAAAAAAAATTAAAATTGTATATAAATGTACAAACTATTAGCAAAATTTACAAATAAACAAGCATTCCAATAAAAAAAATAAAATTATATATAAATGTACAAACTATTAGCAAAATTTACAAATAAACAAGCATTGTATATAAATGTACGTTTATTTTAATCTAAAATGACATAAATTAATTTTAAGATATGTTTTTTTTATTATTACATGTTTTTTGGGTGTTAGTTTTATAATTTAAAAAAAATTAAAATTGTATATAAATGTACAAACTATTAGCAAAATTTACAAATAAACAAGCATTCTAATTATTTGAAATAGTTCTGTAGTCAAGCTCTGTCTGTTCCATGAATAAAATTTTAAATTTTTTGAAATTTTCGAGTAATTGAAAACGAAATAAGTAGAATTCGATTTCTTTTAAAGTTTAAGTAATATTAGTAAGTTTTGGTAAAATTTTAGTTTTAAAGCTTAATTTTTTTATAAATTAAATAAGTGATCAGTTTATTACCAGAGATTACTATAATGTTAACTTTTTTGTTTTTTTTGTTTTTGTTTTGATAGATACTATAAAATTAACTTAACACATATAATTTAATAACACAAGAGTTCAATTGTCTAATTTTTTATTTTACATTAATTTATACATTTATATATTATACTTGAACGAAGCTTTTTCGATATTAAATTATTTGAAAATTTATGTGAATTTTTATATCTCAAATATGTTATTATGTAATGCATATAATTGAAATTTTAAAGTTTATATCTTACAATTAAATTAAAACTTATTTTAAAATTAGTTAAAAATATATGTATTGTACGTGAATTATTTTATTTATTTTAATTTTTATATTATATTTGAAATAAATAAGAAATTAATTTTTTATACTTTCAAAATAATTGTGAAAGTAAAATAATATTTAGAGCTTTTATTAAAAGGGGTGGTAATTCGGGTCGTTCGAATCATGTTCAAGTTGACCCAATTTTAATTTGACCTGAACTTGATAAACCCGAACTTGACCTGATTTCAAAACAGGTCATTTCGGGTTGACCCTTTTTGACCAAAAAATAATACGGTTCGAATTCGAGATGAATTTTTTTGTATCGTGTTTCGTGTCATCAAAAAATTTTACTCCTAGCAATGGATATATATATTTTTTTCGTTTCATTTTGAGTTAACCTGTTTTGACCAGAAATTAATATGGTTCAAGTTCAAGTAAGATTTTTCGTGCCGTATTTCGTGTCATATCAAAAGTTGCCACCCATATATATTGGATATGACAATCATCATTTGATTATAGTCCTTATTAAATATGATTCTTATTTTATTACCAAAATTAGATTCTTTATTAAAATTATATTCAGAGTACTTATTCAATGTGATAATTATTATAGAGTTTTTATTTGATGTGATCGTTATTAGATAATTTTTAGAATCATTATTTAAATATGATAATAGATCTTAAAATGGTAACTAACATTAACTTAAAAATGAAGGACAATTTTATTTAAAATAATAATATGTATAATTTAAATTTTTATATATAATATAAATATATATAGGTATATTTCTTTTTAAATTATATATTATGCTATAACCCTTGAAAGCTTACTTAGACGTTACATTAATTCATAACATATTATTTTACATAAAAAATAATGATACATGACACATTATTTATTTTAATTAATCATACAATTTTATTTAAAATTTTCATGTTTTTTTTAAAAATTTTTACTACTATAGAAATTGAAAGTAAAGATTTTCATAAAATTGGAGTATTGAAATATCTAGATCTACCGGTAAAAAAGATTTCATCACCGGTGACTGGTGAGTATACAATCGTTTTATTAAAATATTTATTAAAAAAAAAAAAAAAGCCCTCTAGTTTTGTTTCAAATTAAGTTAATAAATGAAATGATGAATACAATTTATTAATACATATAAAAATGCGATCCAGAAAACTTTGCCTAGCGGCCCGTCTAATGAGCTGTACACGCGGTTTATATATATATTTAAATGATTAAATTTCTTAACTGATTTTAAAAATAATTTATATTTTAAATACATATATTTTTTAATAGATAATATATATATTCTTTTTTTTTTTGAATAGATAAAACATATATTTTTTTTAAAGAATTTGGCATATACTTTCTTTTTTTTAAATGACATATATAATATTATATATTTTTTCTATTATATAACATATGATTTTTTGTTGATATTGTATTCTATTTTTTATTAAATATAAATATATATATGTGTGTGTGTTCATTTATATAAAAAAAATATATGTTTAATTAAATGTAAAAAAAATATATCAATATATTTTTGAATTAAAAAAAAAAAAGTAAAAGTACTATAAAATCAGTTGAAAATTTGATATCGAAATAAAAGGAGAAAAAAGAGGGAGAAAAATAAGAAGGAAAAATGCAACTTGTGAGCGTAGGGTGTAATCTTGAAATCCGATCACTCTATTCGAAATAGTGGGTGCAAATGCAATTGTTCCTTGAAAATATTTGTCAAAAATGGATCATAAAATTATAAGAAAACACATTTTATTCGGATGATTTTGAGATACATCATTCATTATTGTCATTAAATTGCAAAAAGTAAATATATTTTGCAAAATTTAATCTTAACTCAAACCTGAGATAAGATTCAAGATTAACTTATAGTAAAAATAATTAAACTTAAGTTTAATCTTAAATTTTTTTAAAAAAGAATCGAGCTAAATTTCTTTATACTTCAAAAAAAAAGGAAATTAAAGTAGTTATTATTATTATTATTATTAATTGTGAGATTTGAACTTGAATTTATGGTGAAAGATTAGGAGTCATACCACTTGAATTATAAAAAAAATTTCAAAATAATACTTAATCAGGCATTAAATCAAATAAAAAATTATTCAAATTTTAAGCATATCAAATTAAAATATAACTATACACAAATACACATAAATACATAATTACACTACTGTATCACAATATTATTATAACCTCAAGTTATTACAAAAAAAATTATTAATGACAATTATGTTAAGCAATAATAACATTGAAATTTAATTTGTTGTTTAAATATAACGTATAATTTTTACAATTTTATTATGTCAACAAATAAAGTTATTATAATAATATATTACTATTCAAAGTATTAGGCAATAATAATAAAAAGAAAAGAAAAGTGTTTTGGAGGTTTTTTTTTTTTTTTTTTTAATTATGTTATTTATTATAAATTATGTGATTTAATTTCTTAATTTTTAAAAAAATGGTCAATGAAAAATAAAATAAATAACTTTAATATTTTTTAATTAAAATATTATATTCAAAAGGTTAATTAAGAATAAATTATATTATTTTAATATTTTAAAATTAATTTAAAAATAATATTTTAATTAAAAAATATTAATTAATTATTATTTTTTAATTATGGATATAATTTAAAAAATTAAATAACATAATTTTAAAATAATTTATAATCTTGCTTCCTTCAAAAAAAAAAAAAAAAAAAAAAAAAAATATATATATATATATATATATATATATATATATATCAAAAGTTGAGAAACTACTACAAGGCGATAATAATTGAAACGATTGCAACTTGGGTCGTGTTGCACTATTATTCAAATTAGTGAAGATACGAATCGAAATCACACGTGTTAGTAACTTGAACCACAAATACACGCAATGATAAGTTTAAAACAACCACGTCAGGAAATTTTGAACGGTAAGCGAACACTTTTGTTCATATGAACGTCGCACATCTAATAAAAAAAACTTTTCTTATTATTTAAAATATATTATAATTTATATAATTTAATTTAATTAATTTTTTATTAATAAAAAATTTTATAATATTTTTTATCTCATATTTTCAACTATATACCTAATTAATAATTTATATATTATTTGATATATACCATATGACAACAGGCAAGGTTTAATTTTGGTCTAGACAAAAATATTAATTAAATTAATATATATAGTTTCTTATATGAAGAATCAAAACTGATCAAAAAAAATTATCTATTAAAAAACATTAGATTAATTAATTTATATTTATTTAATAAGTTTAATTTACATTTGAAATCTACTTATTTTTTTATAAAAATTTAAATTTTATTAATCATATATTGATATCAAATTAATAAATAAAATTTAATGTTTAATTAATAATTTAATTTTAAAAAAATTATATATTAAGATTTAAACTAAAATTATGCACCTATTTTTAAATAAAGATAATTTTATGATAAAAAAAATAAAGAATAATTTTAAGTAAATTATTTAAAATTTATGAACAAAAAGTAATTTTAATTTTTTATTAGCTATATTAAATATTTATTAAAATAAATAAATAATAGAAATTGTTTTACTTTTTAAATTGATGTAAAAAATTAACTAAAATAAAAACAAATTTATTAAAATTTGTAAAACTTAAAAATTAATTGAATTCAACTCAACTTATTTTGATTAAAATAAATTGATTTATTTATTATTATGTCTATATCTATTGACAACATAAATTAAGAAAATTGTTAAATTATCGAACAATTGGGTGGAGAGTTTACTATTTTTTACTGCCTTTTTATATATTATCAATACACAATAAATACTTTGATAAAAATAATAAAAATGTGAATTTTTATTGCATAAAATATAAATTTATTGTATGTATACTTACTAATCATTAGCAACATCCAAAATGACAATTTCAATCCATTTGAAGGATTATTACTTTAACAACCATTAACCATAAACGTATTGTTATCTTGTTCACGCCAACATGATAATGGAAGGAAGCATACGAAATGAGAATACATAAGCTCTATTTATTTTTTTGTAATTTATAATTTTTATTAATTTGGATCAACATAATTTTATTAGTCCAAAAATAATATATAATTTTTCTTAACCATATATGTTTTATAACATTTTTAGAGGATAACCTTGTTTTTAGAGCATAAAATACTAATTTAATATTTTTATTTTTAATAATATTAAATTATTAAATTATGGAGTAAAATTTTAAATTATTATAACATTAATATATTTTTACTCTGATAATAGCAATTTGCCTTTTAAATTTTGGATAATGATATAGATGTACAGAGATTTTCTAACAGTTAGTCACTTTTTATCCAAGAAAAAAAATCACAATTTTAAAATATTTGAAGAAAATTTGGAAAGTTATTATAATATAAATTATTTAATAAACATTTTTTAAATAAAAATTAAAACCAATCATTTTTTTTTAGAATAAAGGAGGCCATTTATTAATACTAACTCAAGTTTGCTATATCGTTTAGAAAAACATTCTAAAATCAAACCGGTTTGGTGTAGTAATGACAACAAAGTGCATGTTAGAATGGGCTTGGATAGACGAAATATTCTTTGAAATTGAATAAATAATTATGTATTTGAAAATATTCGAAAATTACTCGAATAGGAGATGGATATAATCGGGTGGAGATCGAGCAAGAATGGGTACAGAAAAAAAAAAAAAAAAAAAACTCCATATCCAATTTTTATAACCAAAAATTTAATTCATCATAATTTTTAATAAATATTAGTATTTTAATTAATAAATAATTTAGTAGATAAATATATTTATATTTTTACAATTTAAATAATTTTTTTTATATATATTTAAATTAAATTAAAAAAATATTTTAAAAATAAGTGGATACATTTTAAACATAATTATCCCCGATAATTTATATTCTAAATATTCTTCAAAATCATATCAGACTCCAAAAATTGCAAATGATAACCAAATCCACAGATAAAATGTAGGTACATGTTTAGTTAAAGAGTGGCTGTAACATTGACTCTTTTAGGACAATAATATATATAGAGAAAAAACAACTCAGAGATTAATTATTTGATATCCTCTACTATAACTCCTTTCTCCAAGAGAGAACTATCGTTATTTTTAACGATCTGCACCGTTTGTAAGGAGTCCAACTCCAACATTACACGCTCAAAGCCATGATGCAAACTAACCCGTAGACCATTCCAATCTTCTAAAACGTTTTGTTCTAATGTATACTATCTATACTTGTATAAAAAAAATGTCTCTAAGTTTTAACAAAATGACATATATTGTCTTTAAAATTTAGAAAAAAATTTCAGCAACGAATATTAAATTAATAACATGATTAATAAAAGTTTTTTTTTTATTAAGAAAAAACAGTTTTATTAATTCAAAATAAAAATACACCAATAACATATAAATAAATAAAAATACATCAAATTATTAAAATTATCATAAAAATCGTAAAAAAAATCTATATTCTAAGAAATAAATTTTCTCGAGCATTAATATTTAGCTCTTTTTGGTTTCCTTTTAAACTTAAATACTCTAATTGACAATATAATATTTTTAACAAAATTTAATTTTTTATAGCTTGAGTTATTTAATTTGTATTTTGCAGCGAAATTCTAAATAATATGAAAAATGTCAAAACACAACACAATATGTTAAACACCACCGTAAATCAAATTTAGATAAAAATCTACCAACAAAAAAAAAATGTTCTTGTATAAAAGAAATTTCCTCTTTAGTAGAAAAAATAAAATAAGAAATGAAAATAACGACTAAGATTTCTTTTCTTAAATGGAATGTTTTGTTACCGTGAGTAACTATTAATAAAACTCTTTTTATATCCATGTTCGATATACAATAGTTTTATAATAATGTTTCTAATTCAACATTTTTTTTTTGTTATGATTATTAAAACTAAGTTACTAATTTAATTAATTGATCTTAAAATAATTAATTGCAATATTTAGTTTATATATTATAAATTAGGGTAAGGTGTCGTCTCTTATATTAAATTATTTGTATTATTTAATTTTTTATATTATAAATAATATTATTTATTCTCTTTAATTTTACAAAAATAGTTGAGATAAATCATAATATTTTAATAATTTTTTATTAAAATATTTTTATTTTATATCAAGTATTTATAATGAGATTAAAATACGAATTTTTAACAAGAATAAAAACGAAATTTAATATAAAATTGTTTAAGAAAAAAATCAAGAATAATAATATTCAAACAAAAATTATTTAAATATAATTTTAATTTTTAATAATAAAAAAAAATCAATGAAACCTTAAAACAAAACAATGACAATTAATAAATATTCAAAACAAATATTTTGTGAATTTTTTAATATTAATTATGACTTTATCATTGTTAAAGATTCATATATTAATTACGTTTAATTATTTAACAAAAAATAATATTATTATACTAGAAAAGTTGTTAAAATAATATATTTTGTTATTAATTGATACTTTTTACAAAGATGAATGACTAAATAATACTATTAATAATTTAATGAATTAAACAACACATATAATCTATGAGACTTTATATCATTTTTTTTTATATAAATTATATGCAACATGTAAATTATATTTTGAAACCAATTAATTATAAGGTGAAGAGCTTGTTTAAATAATGGATGTCATCTAGTTTTTTATTTTAGAACATGTTTTTTTTTTTTTTTTTAAGTTTTTTTGTTTATGAAAAATGTGATTTTAGTCCTTTTATTGTAAATAAAGATGTCAGATAATAACAAAGTTAATTTTTTATCAAATTTTTTTATTTAAATATAATGGAATGACATATGTATCACATGCATAATACATATTTATATATTTTTATAAATATATATTTAGTGAAGTAATTTTTAATTAAAAAATTATATTTTTAACAATTTATTTGGCTTAAATTTTAAAAAAATATTTTTTAATTTGTCACTTTATATGATGAATTTTTTTAAAAATTTAAAATAATATAAAAAAATTTGAACAATTTTTTAATTAACTATTAATTTTTTAAATATATATTTATAAAAATATAAATATATATAATACATATGTTATTATATTAAATTAAAAAAAAAAAAAAATATATATATATATATATAATATATATATATATATATATATATATATATATAAATTTAATTTTATCTTTATTTAACATATTCTTTAGAAATAAAAAAACTTATTAACTTAAAAACATATTTTTTTTTTAGCAAAAAAAAATAAATTTTACAGAAGTAAAAACACTCACGACATTTTTCGTGAACGTTTATAATATGTCTATCAGATTTAGAGCGTCCAATGGCAGTCTTGTACATCACAATCACAAACCGTACTTTTTAATCACAACCGTCAATTAAAATCCGACGAATATAATTATAAAATAAAATAGGAAAACTAAAGAATTGAAACAGCAGAGTGAGTGGCTGAGCGCTACTGCTATATATTCTACATATTCTTGTCAGTTTGTTTCCGTGAGAGGGAGAGAGAGAGAGTCGTCGATGACCGGGGTAAGATGTTGGGTTTCAGATTCAGAGAGGGGAGATAATTAGGGTTTCGAACCCGTTTGGTCTCGTTCACTTGACCGACCGTTTCTCTCTCCGGCTAAAAAAAATTCATCTTCCAAAAATTGGGGACATCATTTCCGTTTTATCTGGAAATTAGTGTTATTTTTTTGCCGATAAGAGGGCCAAAATGGCCATTTGATTCTTAGCCTCGTAGGTGTTATCTGTTATCAATTTTGGCCTCAAGGGTAGTTCAAAAATTCCTTTTTTCTTTCATTGTTTTCCATATTTGGCTTGTGGGTACGAAATAGTTTTTCTGTTTCATGTCTTGGACACAGAGTATGGATTATGGACTAGTTCAAGTGTGCGTACAGTGCGTTTAAGAGTTTACGTCCTTGAGTTTTCCTGGAAAAATTGGAACTTGTGATTTCTGTTTCTTTTGGAACCCCAATCATATTCATCTAAAGAGAAAGGAAAATTTTCCTTTGCTTATTGAAGTATTTAGATTGGATTAGTGTGATTTTTCTGTTGGGTTCTGTTAAAGTTTCAATTGGTTTGCTTTGTTATAATACTTTACATAATTGGGATGGTTTATTAGATCCAAAGTGAATTCAGTTGACTAATTTTTTCTCCAATATGACCCTTAAATTTGATGAATCTATCCAGACTTGTGCGGAAAAGGAAGTAAATATCTTCAGCATCCAACTAACCAAGCTTTTCTATTTTAGGATTTTTTTCCCTTTTAGATATAAATTGAGATTGACGGGGTGTTGAGAGTGATTTGATTGCATCTGTTCCTCAGAGTTTCAATCTGTTTTATTGAGTGATTTGATCGATTCTTAATACAGTGGTTACAGCCACAAGCAACTTGTACCTTTTGGGTTTTCTATTCCGTTGCTTCCTATTTCCTTCAAAAGAAGTTGCTAGTTAATCAATTTTTAGCCTTCCCACAATTTTGGGTTCGAAATATGGCGGTCTCTTTGAGCCGTTTTTCATGGTGGTGGTGGGGTGGTAAAGAAAAAGAGCCTGTCTCTAGTGGATCTTCCGTAAATTCTTCCACTGATTATGGTTTTGGTTTGAGGGAACCTGAAATGCTGCAATTCCCTTATGTTAGGGGGACAAAAATAGCCTCCTCTCCTAGAAAAGTGAAGAAGAAATGGCAGAGTAGGGAAGAGAGGAGAATAGATAAGGAGTATGATATTGTTTTGGTGCCACCTGATGGTGGTTGTTTATCTGGGTCTGAATCTGATGCTTCAGATGTATCCATTGGTTGGTTGGAACCTCACGGCCCTGATTTTCAGAGTGATGATGAACCTGATAATGGCTTTGCTGTGTTAGTTCCTTGCTATACTCCTAGTTGCAAGGAGATCACCGGAGCTTCCAATAATGAACTCTTAAGTGCCATCAAGAACCTCCCAGATGAATTCCCACCTGGTAAGATATCTTGCTTAAGCTATTATTATGGTTTTCTTAACAATTTTACTTGTAACTCTACTTTTTGTCTACTTTACTGAGTTTGTTAATTTTAAGTCTCATCTGTGCTTATTGAAATTTACAATTTACTGAATTCATTATAAAATTGTTTGATTTTTATATATTATGTTCATATTTTATAATATGAGTAATTTGCTCTTGTAGTAGCTCTATAAGGTGAGCTACGTCTATGTATTTTTAACCTCAATTGAGATGTATCATCTGTGTGCTGAATTGTTCATTTTGGTTAATTACGCAGATTGCAAAAACTATATGGAACAGTTGCTTTCTTCTCTTCAGAGCATTGGGGCATAGAAGTTGACTAATCTATCTTTAAAGGGCACTTACCTAAATGCTAATAGTAAAAAAAAAGATCAGAAATGACATTATTGGACTCTGCGTCGTCTTGAAATGAAGGCTTCGAGGGCTTTCTTTCAATTGAGACATCATGAAGATCAATCAACAAAGCCGGTGGTGTCTTGAAATCATGTTTTGAGTGCTTGCTGAATCTTTTAATTCCTATCCTCTTATGGTTAGTTGCTATGGTTTAGGTTTATGTGAAATATATGATGGATTCTTTATTTGTAAATATAACTTTTGTGAATATGTGATCATATTATGATCTTAGCTTAACTGTTGTTGTAAATAAACTCATCATTCCCTTGGTTAATGAAGGGCCTATCTATATTGTGTTATGCAGCGCTCTCTTTTCTCACTGCTTGGTTTGGTTACTATCTAGATTGGCTTGTTTGTTCCCAAGTTGACATCACAATCAGTTATGATTAATGAAAGCAAATACTTTAATCGTTGGATTTTCCTATGACTGTCTCTGCTATGTATAGAGATATCAACACCCTTACTACTGTTGACCTTCAAATGGAATGTTAATTGGCAGATCTAAATTTAGAGGTGTTACCTCGAATTTTATTTCGAGTGGGTTTCTTCTGATTTTTTGTTCAAATTTCAATCTTTTCTGCTATAACATTGGGATGCCCCAACCGAGATAGATTATTTCAATGTGGGACATTACTCATCTGATTAGAAGATGGTACATCATAATAATAGGCTGTTCGGTAGCTGTTTCAGTAGAATTTGTGATGAATTCAATGTATCTAGTAATTCATGTTGATTAAATTAATGTTAATTATTGTATACCCTTGTAGGATGAAAGAGCCAGTTCTTGAGATTTTATCCAAACGGTTTAATTTTTTCCCCCGAAAACATTGCCAATTTTTTTTTTTTTTTCTTTTAATTCAATAAATAAAGATTTTGAAGTGTGCAAAGGTGATGAGATTAGTGAAATTGGTTGATGAAGCCTACTAAAAGTCTTCTAATTATGAGTAAAGTATATATAAAAGTCTAGAAAAATTTCAACAATTTTTAAAGTTTTGAACTTTTAATTTATTTTTTAATAGTTAATAAACTATTAATATTGTATCCAAAAATAAACGAATTTTGTACACTTTGGTCATAATTAATGAACTTATAATATTTTTTTTTGGAAAATATCTATTGGCTTAGCTTCTGAAAAAGTTTTTAATTACGGATCTAATAAGCCTAGAGGGGGGTGAATAGGTTATTTTCAATTTTCAACAAATATTATATAATCTAATCACAACGGCCAGACATGCAATCGCGTGTAAAGATAAATGCGGAATAATAAAACGACACACGATATTTTTAGGTGGAAACAACCTAGGCCACAACAATGACCTAAGAGGAAAACCACCGGACCACCTAACTATCCACTATGAAAATAATGTTCAATTACAACCATAGAGTCCAGAAACTACCCGTCGCAGATAGATCCCCCTTTCTGTAATTTACTTACGAGCCGCTTGCTCCTTTCACAGCCTCCAATAGTTAGATGTCTGGATCCGGACCAACGTTCCGATCTACTTGAGTCACACAAGATCAACCGAACCCGTCACCTTCGGTAATTTCGAGTCACACGAAATACCGAACCTGTCACCTGTAACGTTAGCACAAAAACACAAGTGCAATGTGTGTCCTAGAGCGGATTCAAACAATAAACAATCCTAACTAGCAGATTCAATAACATGCGATGTAAAAACAGGATCAGCTAGCAAACTCTAGAACATTCAATATTAAGCTCAATATCATGCAAATCAATTAGGCATATGAATAAAACATGAAAAAGCCTAAGAACAATAGATGAAGAGAATAAGCACAATTCAGATGCTAGAAAGTATTAGTGCTGTATAATTCTAAATGCTCAAGTTGATTAATTATGCACAAACATCCCTTCACTTATATAGAGTCCAATCCTAGCTCAAATAGGATTTGCAATTCACTATAACTCTACTCATATCAGGATTTAGTTCTCAAAAGAATTCTTCTCATACAATGATTCTATTCACATCAGCATTTATTTCTCACAAGAATTCTACTCATACAAGGATTCCACAATTAAGATAATCCTACGCAAATAAGGACTCTATTTCCAAACACAAGGATTCTACTTTCTTAACACTTCTACTCATACTAGAATTTTGCTTTCTCATTAAATGAGTCAAATTGATAAAAGTAACACATGGATCGAATACACAAAAAGAGTTTGAGTAAGAATATAATACTGTCTCGATCGATCGACAGGCCGTCTCGATCGATCGAGAAGGTCTCGATCGATCGATACACAAAACTCGATCGATCTAACTCAAACAGAGAGAACTTGGATCGAAGTTGTTCTATACTCGATCGATCGAAAAGGGTTCGATCGATCGATCCAATTGCTCGATCGATCCAGTCCAAACAGAGAGCACCTAGATCGAAGTTGTCTCAGTCTCGATCGATCGACCACTCGATCGATCGATCAATACTCTCGATCGATCGACCAACATGTGCACAATTACATTTTTCGTTACGATCCATACTAAGTGTCGTGCTTAATTGTGTGAAGATGTATGCATGATATAATATTATACCTGTTATATGAGCGTTCCAAGCTTGATGACTCCATCACCATGTATCGTCTGATTAATCGGTGAATTCCTATTCTAGATTACAATCAAACATTTTGTCCACGAAAATTGTCAATACAAAATAAACCTTACAATCTCCCCCTTTGGCATTTTCGTGTGACAAAACCACTCTCTCACTACATAACGCTTCATGGTTAAAATATCATTACATCAATTACATAGTGGACTGTCTATGATCTGGTGGACCATCTTCGCTTGATACTTGATACGCTCGGTCCACTGAAATTAGACAAACAAATAGCACACAATTTTGGCTTGAAAGCCTCATTGCTTATTAGTTCAGTGTACATAAAGGTGCGAATGAAATATAGTGTATGTGCAACATGAATCTTTCTCCCCCACAACTAATAAATGCAACATCTCCCTCTAAATCTAATCTCATAGCAACATGAACCTTTCTCCCCCTTTTTGGCATACGAAATTGACAAATCATGAAACACTAAAGATGATAAGGGTCACTCTCAACAAGGTGGGCTAAAAATGCATAAGAGCACACATGTATATGTCCAAAGCATGTAGGAGGAATTGCATAAGTCCAAAGAAGAATAATGAAATATGTATGCAATGACTCCCCCTAAGTTCTATGACTCTCTAGACGAAAAACAAATTCAAAAGAAATTTTTTTTTTTTTTTTTATTTACCACACAAAGTAATGAACTCATTTAACACGAATAAGCATACAACCAAAAATTATTTTTGCTTAAATTTTGATTATTCATTGTATTAGCAAAATAAATAGGTCACATAAGCACACTAACACATATAATGACATATTGACATTCACTTAAGGTAGTATACAAATGTGAACTCCACTTGTATTCCAATAATTTCATTTATGACCAATTTTAAGAGACTCAAAAGAAAATAAGTTCATCTATCATGCTAAATCATAATTGAGTCATCAATCTTACATAATAAAATATGTCTATGAAAAAAGAGATTTTTTTTTTTTTTTAAACATTTTTGCTCTTTCTTTTTGTACATGCCAAATAGAATTTCTTAATTAATTTTTTTTTTTAAAAAAAAAACATGTACGAGCCATAAATCTAATACGATGACTTTCACACTAGTTATGAGGTAGCCCTCTCCGCTCACTACGGTAGCTTCACACATCATAGTAGGTAGCCCTCTCAATACTAGTTATCTCCCTAAGATGAAATATTTAAAAAATAAGAAATAGAGCTCAATATAATTTCGCAATCAAGATTAGCTCAAGTCTTAGAGTCTTTCAGAATTAATCATAAACTTCATAGATGACATACATGAGTGTTCAGTGGGTGTGTGCATAAGTTCAGTCAATAGTGTCATCATATGGTAACAAAGTAAATATGTGCAGAATTTTGAATTTTAGCATAGAATATACAATGAGAATCAAAATAAGCCACAAAAGATAAGGTTGTAAAAGTATAAGCATCATTTGAATCCAAAACCTTGTAGACCTTTTTTTTTTTTTTTTTTTTTTTTTTTAAATCCAAAAAAAAAATTAACAACAAAAAACGAAATAAACCAAAAAAAATACTCACCTAGGGTCATTTAAGCACTCAAACAAAAGTACCTAGGTGGTCTAGCAATAGTGATCAATTGATAGGAAACATGCAATCTTTCCTAACCCAAATTTTCATGAATTTTGATTTCTTTATGTTTTTGGGTTGAGACTTAATTGCATTAGATTTTAAAGGCATACTCTTAGGCTCATATTTCCTATTCAAATTCAACATAGGCATGGTATGATGATAATTATGAGTTCTATACCTATAAGCATGAAGATGATCATTAAATCGAAAAGCATTCATCAAAAATCTACAGTTAGGTCGAATATGGCCTTTTCTACCACAATGATAACAAACAGGCACAAACTTAACAGTTTTAGTGGGTGTTTGTGCAGAATTTGTAGCAGTAGAGATAAAGTTAGAAGACCTTACAAATGTAGTTTTTGAAGTGGAAGGTGTACAGTTTTCTTCTGAAAATCCAAGTCCACTTGTATCACCGAAAGGCTTACCAATGCTCAACATCTTGTCTAGTCGTTCAGCTCCAATTGTTAATCTTTTGACAGTTTCCTTTGATTGCTCCAATTCCTGCACAAGCTTTGAATTTTCCTGTTCAATACCTGCAAGACTTAAACTTAACTTGTCAAAATGCTCAGACAGTTCAACTTTTTCTTTTTCTAAAACTGATAAATTAAGGTCTTGCAAATTGATCTGTTCATTCAGCTTTGTTACAGTTATGAGTAGTTTATCTTTTTCTTTCTTGCATTTAATTAAATCAATAAATAACTCCTCAAAACTGTTTGCATTAAATTTATCAAGGATACGTTTACTTCCCTCTTCATCTGAGTCAAAGTCTGACTCACTGGAGTATCCACCAACAGTTGACGTAAAAGTTACGTAGTTGGTGTTAGCTTTTTCTGACCCACTAGCTTGATCTTCATCACTTTCTGTGTCACTAAGGGTAGCATTGAAAGCTTTTCCTGTTTTCTTCTTCTTGTTGGCACAATCTACTGCATAGTGTCCAAAACCATTGCATTCAAAACATTTAGGTCCAGTGGGTTTAGATTTCTTACTTTCTGAACTCATTGGGGTGAATTCTCTTCCCTTACGATCTTTTCTGTTGAACATTCTCTTGAGTTTTCTAGCAAGTGTGAGTAGCTCTTCATCATCACTATCACCATCGTCAGCATCGGTGGTTTTGAGAGCAATTCCAATGTTCTTTTTGGGTGCTGGAAAGTTCATCTCAAATGTTTGAATTGACCCAACTAGTTCTTCAATCTTCATGGTGTCAATGTCTTTGCTTTCCTCTATCGCTGTAACCTTTGCTTCAAAGCGTTCTGGTAATGAGCATAAGACTTTTCGAACCAACCTGCGTTCATCAATTTTATCTCCAAGATTTGAAGAAGAGTTAGCAATATCACATAAATCAGCATAAAACTCAGAAAACGTTTCATCCTCCTTCATTCTAAGATTTTCAAACTTAGTAGCTAACATGCGAAGTTTTGTTCGTTTAACTTGGGACGTGCCCTCATGGGCAACCTCTAAAGTGTCCCAAGCAGCCTTAGCAGTTTCAACATTAGAGATACGTCGGAATTCATCCGGCGACACAGCACTAAAAATAGCATTAATGCCCTTTTGGTTCCAGCCACTACCAATTCTATCTTGGGGAGTCCAATCAATCCTAGGTTTAAGTGTGACAACATTATCCTTGGTAACCGTAGGTGGTTCCCAACCATAAAGCACAGAGTTCCAAACACTTTCATCTAAGGAACGTAAAAAGGCTCTCATACGAGCTTTCCAATATGGGTAGTTAGACCCATCAAAATAAGGTGCACGGGTTGTAGAAAAACCCTCTCTCATATGATCCATAATAAGGTCCTAGGCAACACTAAGTATATCTAGTGACCCGCTTTGATACCAATTGAAAAAGTTTTTAATTACGGATCTAATAAGCCTAGAGGGGGGTGAATAGGTTATTTTCAATTTTCAACAAATATTATATAATCTAATCACAACGGCCAGACATGCAATCGCGTGTAAAGATAAATGCGGAATAATAAAACGACACACGATATTTTTAGGTGGAAACAACCTAGGCCACAACAATGACCTAAGAGGAAAACCACCGGTCCACCGGACCACCTAACTATCCACTATGAAAATAATGTTCAATTACAACCATAGAGTCCAGAAACTACCCGTCGCAGATAGATCCCCCTTTCTGTAATTTACTTACGAGCCGCTTGCTCCTTTCACAGCCTCCAATAGTTAGATGTCTGGATCCGGACCAACGTTCCGATCTACTTGAGTCACACAAGATCAACCGAACCCGTCACCTTCGGTAATTTTGAGTCACACGAAATACCGAACCTGTCACCTGTAACGTTAGCACAAAAACACAAGTGCAATGTGTGTCCTAGAGTGGATTCAAACAATAAACAATCCTAACTAGCAGATTCAATAACATGCGATGTAAAAACAGGATCAGCTAGCAAACTCTAGAACATTCAATATTAAGCTCAATATCATGCAAATCAATTAGGCATATGAATAAAACATGAAAAAGCCTAAGAACAATAGATGAAGAGAATAAGCACAATTCAGATGCTAGAAAGTATTAGTGCTGTATAATTCTAAATGCTCAAGTTGATTAATTATGCACAAACATCCCTTCACTTATATAGAGTCCAATCCTAGCTCAAATAGGATTTGCAATTCACTATAACTCTACTCATATCAGGATTTAGTTCTCAAAAGAATTCTTCTCATACAATGATTCTATTCACATCAGCATTTATTTCTCACAAGAATTCTACTCATACAAGGATTCCACAATTAAGATAATCCTACGCAAATAAGGACTCTATTTCCAAACACAAGGATTCTACTTTCTTAACACTTCTACTCATACTAGAATTTTGCTTTCTCATTAAATGAGTCAAATTGATAAAAGTAACACATGGATCGAATACACAAAAAGAGTTTGAGTAGGAATATAATACTGTCTCGATCGATCGACAGGCCGTCTCGATCGATCGAGAAGGTCTCGATCGATCGATACACAAAACTCGATCGATCTAACTCAAACAGAGAGAACTTGGATCGAAGTTGTTCTATACTCGATCGATCGAAAAGGGTTCGATCGATCGATCCAATTGCTCGATCGATCCAGTCCAAACAGAGAGCACCTAGATCGAAGTTGTCTCAGTCTCGATCGATCGACCACTCGATCGATCGATCAATACTCTCGATCGATCGACCAACATGTGCACAATTACATTTTTCGTTACGATCCATACTAAGTGTCGTGCTTAATTGTGTGAAGATGTATGCATGATATAATATTATACCTGTCATATGAGCGTTCCAAGCTTGATGACTCCATCACCATGTATCGTCTGATTAATCGGTGAATTCCTATTCTAGATTACAATCAAACATTTTGTCCACGAAAATTGTCAATACAAAATAAACCTTACAGCTTCTATTAAAAAAAATCCAGCCCTTTCTTTTTATATTATCTTTATTTTGGAGGGATTAAAAAGAGCTTTATGGCTTTATGAATGAAAGAAGTGTTTGGCGAAAAAAAAAAAACAAGAGGCGAAGTTTACTCTCCTCCATGACCCCTAATTAGAAACTTGGCGGCACATTCGCATGTTGCTTCTGAGTTTTTCATCTTTCAGTTTTCAACCCCTTCTCTCTCCTTTTCCAAAAGAAAAAAGAAAGGAAAGTAGACGTTTAATGTTAATGGTTTATTGATTTTATCTATCATTTTGCTTGCCTAGACAAAAAGAGAGAAAAAACTGTAAGGTATAGTTTTGTATCAATCTCCCCATCTCTTTGTTATAGAGAGAGGAGAGAAAATTTATTGTTATCATTATACATGTGATCTTCAGTTTTATTAAGAAAAAAAAAATCAAAACAAGAAAGAAAGAAGGGAAATCAAAACAATCATTAACAATGTTACAAAGAGCTGCAAGTAATGCATATTCATGGTGGTGGGCAAGCCACGTAAGGACCAAACAATCCAAATGGTTGGAGCAAAATCTTTTAGGTGAAGTTTTCTTCTTTTTATCTTGTCCTTTTTTTTTTTTTTAATAAATAAATCGCTGGTTGATGATTCTGATAATTGTCCTATAAAAAAGATTTATTTCCTATTTGAAAATGTTGATGGATTCAGATAACTGCTCCTGAATTTTAATTAATGATCTACAGTTAGTTCTATATTGAGGATGTTGTGATTAATATCTAAGTATGAATAAGAACTGATTCTGGCTTTCTATAATGTTACGAATCATTTTTCTGAGCATAAATTTAATCATTAAGAACGTTTATGTTCTTTGGTTCAATATGCCTGTTATATGTTTGATCATTTTCTTCAAAGAGTAAAGAATTTGGAATCATGATCATTCTGCTCATTCAATGAAGTTTTATGCAGATCATGACTTCATGAAAACCAAGAGAGATTAGAAAACTGAATCTGAAAATTTTCTGAATGCAAATTAAATGATTCTGAGTCTCAGTTTGCATGGACAATAATGAATGTCTTGGGATTGCAGATATGGAGGAGAAGGTACAAGTTGTGCTTAAACTAATTTCAGAAGATGGTGACTCCTTTGCTAAGAGAGCAGAGATGTATTATAAAAAGAGACCAGAGCTCATAGAATTTGTAGAGGAATCCTACAGAGCTTACAGGGCATTAGCTGAGCGGTATGACAAAATCTCAACAGAATTACAGAATGCCAACAATACAATTGCTTCTGTTTTCCCTGAACAAGTGCAATTTTCAATGGATGACGATGATGACGATGACTGTCCACCTAGAATGGCAAAAAATCTTCCTGATGCTTCCAGCAAAATGAATATTCCTGAAGTACCAAAGGGTCCTATGAAAGATTTTAAAAGCATCATGGCAACAACAAAAGCTGCAAAGAAACTGTTATCCAACAAAAAGGGTACAGCAGCCAAAAAAATAGCCTATAAGAAGACAACTAAAACAGCTCCTACATCTGGTATGAGCAAACCTGATGCACTTGAAAAAATTGACAAACTTCAGAAACATGTTCTGTCATTACAAACCGAGAAGGAGTTCGTTAAGAGTTCTTACGAGAATGGACTCGCAAAATATTGGGAAATTGAGGAGAAAATTAAGGAAACTCAAGCAAAAGTATCCAGCTTACAAGATGAAGTTGGTGATGGAATGGTCATAGATGATGGCGAGGCTCGGAGTTTGATGGCATCGTCAGCTTTAAAATCATGCCAAGATAAACTGTCTCAGTTGCAGGTATTTCATGCATTCCTTTACATCAATGTTTAAACATTCTCATGGATTCATAGTTACATACAAGTGTAGTTCAATCTATGTTTCAGCATTTTTGTCCTTGCACTACATAATGTAGGCTTGAGTCATATATGCTATGCCATTTTTAACTCCGTTACGCACCCTTGTGACTGAGTTACACAGAACCGAGGTATTGTGAAGTAGTTGTAGTCTCAATCTATGTATCTATGCATGTATTGGTATATTTTTGAAAGTAATATTTTTTTCTTTGATAACCAGAAAGTAATATTTGGAATTCAAAATGTTGAACAATGTTCCACGTATGTTTGCAGGAGCAACAAGAGAAATCAACTGAGGAAGCTAGAAAAGAGTCTCAAAGGATTAAGGAAGCCAGGGAAAGGCTAGCAGTTCTAAAGGATGAGTTTAATTGTAATCAGATAAATGAGGAAAGTTCACATAGAAAACAAGAATCTGATGAATCTGCTGAAGTAGGAAATGATCTGAAAAGCTTAGAAGAGGATGTGGCTAGCACAACAAAAGATACACAAGAGCCGGAGGTTCTACAAGAAAAAATTAAGGAACAATTTGATGATGGGCCTGATACGTCTCTAACTTTGATAGATATGGTGGAGAAGATTGATGGACTTGTAAATAAAGTTATCAACTTAGAAAATGCAGTTTCGTCACAGAATGCCCTTGTGACGACATTAAGAAATGAAACCAATGAGCTTCAATCCCAAATTCAAACTTTTGAAAACTGTAAGGCTTCTCTGATTGATGACAAGAATGCTTTGAGCAACAAATTGAAGGAAATGGAGGAAAAGTTACATAAAATTCAAGATCTGAATGAAAATTTCAAAGACAAGAACCACAATCTCGAAACACATTTTACAGAAGTACGTTGTAATCTTGATCACATTTCTGAGAAACTGCAGAATGTGAAACCAGATGAGGAGATTGAAGACACAGCCTCAACAGGAACAGCAAATCAAATGAATGTTAAACGTTCTCAGTTTAACGATCCATTGCAAAAAGAAGAGGCATCTAATAATGAAGTGATACAAGAACTGAAAAAACAAGAGGAAAGATCAGATATTGGTGATGGTTCCACAAAAGTAGCGGATGCTCATGGTAGGTCTACGTGTGAACAACATGAAGATGTCTCTCAATCTGTGGCACATAACGAGCAGATGGAGAAAGATGGGGAACTAAAAGAATGGATACAAGGGGAAGATGATGAACCAGATAGGCAAAAATTGTTTTTGAGTGGAATGGAAGATAGAGACAAGAACCTACTAGGTGAGTACAATGCAACTCTTAGGAACTACAATGATGTCAAAAAGAAGCTAAGTGAGCTTGAGAAGGAAAATCAGGACAGCCGCTTTGAAACATCAGTATTGATAAAAGAGCTAAAGAATTATAATGC
This sequence comes from Elaeagnus macrophylla, assembly GCA_029378325.1. Classification (NCBI taxonomy): domain Eukaryota; kingdom Viridiplantae; phylum Streptophyta; class Magnoliopsida; order Rosales; family Elaeagnaceae; genus Elaeagnus; species Elaeagnus macrophylla. The sequence goes on from CM055653.1 coordinate 11,949,459, forward strand.
CAAGAAAGATGAAGAAATCAAATCATTGCGATTGAAACTGGATCTTCTAACAAATGCTTTGGAGTCCAAAGATGCTAAAGCTTTAGATTCTGAAAAAACCTCAGAATCATTAGGGGCAGATATTAAAAACAAACATACAACACAAGATGATAAGAGAGAAGACATTATAGCAGGTCTAATGGAGCAAACATGCATCATGACAGCAGTCGAAGAAAAATTCCGGATGGACATTGATGAACTGCTAGAAGAGAATTTGGAATTCTGGATGAAGTTTAGCTCTTCATTCCATCAGATTCAAAAGTTCGAAACTGAAATCCAAGACTTACAGAAAGATATATCAAAGGTAAACAAAAAGAAAGAGAAAGAAGGGAGTAATACTTTGAAGCATTTGTTGAAGTCTGACGTGAGACCATTGTACCAACACCTGAGGGAGATACAAACCGAATTAACAGTGTGGTTGGAAAAGAGTGTGACATTGAAGGAAGAACTGCAACGCAGGTATGTCGCCATATCCACATGTCAGTCTCCCTTTCTATGTAGGATATAGATAGAAACAAAAAAATCAGTAATTTTGATAAATTTATATAATTTTTGTAAACAATGCAGGTTCACATCTTTATGCAACATTCAAGAAGAGATAACAAAAGCTTTAAAGACAAGCACTGAGGATGATGATTTCAAATTTACTACCTATCAAGCTGCCAAGTTCCAAGGTGAGGTGCTAAACATGAAACAGGAGAACAACAAGGTAGCAGATGAACTACAAGCAGGGTTAGATCATGTCACAACGCTCCAAATTAGTGTTGAAAAGACACTCAACAATTTAAAAGAGGAATATGAGATAACAGGATCAAAGAAAAACAATGACACTCAACTAACACGTTCAAATTCAGCAGGCCGGAACCAGGTTCCTTTGAGGTCCTTCATCTTTGGTGTCAAACAAAAGAAACAAAAATCAATCTTCTCTTGTATGACCCCTGGCATGCATAGAAAGTACCTTGGGAAGTCAGGACCCCTGTAGATTGTTTCTTGGTAAGTAAATTGGTTTCTTGATTATTTTTTTTATGTATTTTTCCCGTCGCTCACGTTTTAGATTTTTCTTTTGTATGGTATGATCGAAACAATGTTTTTTCTTCCCTATTTTCATTGTTCTTTTCTCTTTCCCTCCTAAATTTTATAGAAACGGGGAGAGTATGTTTATTCTACAATTCTTGATAATACTAGGTTCAACACAGTCTTGAGTATTCGATGCATGGTATGTTTTCTTCATTTTTACATGTATGGTTCAACTGTCAGAGTTTTCCTTTTTCTCACAATCTAGGTTTTGTCATGAATGAGAATATACTGGTTAAACAATCAAAATAAAAATGAAACTCGAGCATGCTCTTCCTTACACCCAGAGCAATGAATAACATCTCTCATAGATGCATTGCTTCTCTGCATTTAATTGCTATGTTTAAAACTGTAAAAGTGTAAATGATGAGATGAACTTAGTCTTTTGCAGTATGTTTTGGGAGAAGGGTAACTTTACTTTCCCCCAAATGAAAATAAAACATCAAAAAATTCTTAGCTGCGATTCTTCCAAAACACAGTTTCATTCAATACCATATAAAAGCCTGTTACTTTTCATAATTAGCTCATAAGTTACAGAGTACTGTTTTCAAAATAAAGACTAAGGCTCCCATTTATATTTATATAAAACCTGTTGTCTGCCTAGTAGAGACAACTAAGTACATCTACTAGGCTACCCAAAAAAACAAAATGCCACATGTGAAAAAAGTGAGAAAATAGAAATAAAAAGGAGGCAGATCAGTTTGTCTTTAAAACAAATGACACTTCTGACACCACTTTTGCTCCTCTCCCTTTTGCTATGTATAGTCCTATGTGGTGCATCATATTCTGCAGCAAAAATAGAATAATGAAACCAGCTAATAAAATCCCTCAGATTATATGATCTTCATTTACACTTGCACTATAAACTTCTCTTCATATAATTGACTGATGTTGCATCATGGAATTTTCTACTAACCAGAAAGTTAAAAGAGGAAGAAAGAAAAAATGAACCCAAGTAGCTATTTTCCCAAACCAGCCTGTTCATTTCTAATTGCTAAGTTTGTTTTAATCTTGTTCATAAGTCGTAACTTACAAAACCCAACTTGAAACTAGAGGCAACAATATACTAATTCTTATCTATGAGCAAGACGACACAGAGAAAGGGAAAAGGAAGGAAAAAAAAAAGAGGAAGGCAACTTATTACCTATGTTACACCAAGGGTTGTAAAATTTTGGATAGTGTTTAGGGTCCTATTTTTCTAAATTTTCTATAAATTTACACACATCTTATGTTGCTTGGACGTAGGTATTTCACAAAAAATGAAAAAAATAAGAGTTGAAGTATAATGGTGATTTGGAGCACCTGAGGATGAGCTATAACATCTTTGGAAGACCTCGCAACATGAAGTGGAATATCGAAAGTGGCACAGCCCCTAGAGTAGACAATCACATCTTCAAGAGGGGTAAGGAACTGACGGTTTCTTGCAGACAATGTGGTACTTACAAAATCAAGGACACATATATCTGTGCAAATTCCCACGACCAAAATCTACCAAAAACCAATAAAAGTATATGAAAGCATTAGACCAGATTGAGATAAACCACTAAACACATAAAAATTCACAATAAGAAACAGAAAAGACACTGTGTTTGATTCATGAAATGCTTACAGTTTTAATCTGGTTGTTCTTAATCCAATCAACAAACACGTTGGAACCATCTTTCTCAAATGAACCAATATACCCATCAATGCAATCTTTGCGTCTAATTGTTACATTAGGTTCATTCTCTATCCATTGTAGGGCTGCAAATATCATAAATGAAAGCAATATGACAAAAGGAAATGTCAAATTGTATCATCCAAATCTAACATTAATTTTTTAAAGGAAAAAAACAAACTCCAAGCATATTAATAAATTTATATACACAGATATGATCCCCTAAAAGAAACAAGTTGACTGCATATGTTCTATAGTTATTGAAAAAGTGACACCTAGGTATCATATTAATTTTGTTTTAGTATAATTTAATGATATTGTTTTTAAAAAGTAACCAAACAAATACTTTAAGATAAATTTACATATTTATTTATTTATATTTTTTTCAACTACAATTATTTAAGTTAAAATAGTAATCCATATATAGCGTACTGTATGAACATTAGGAAGTAGCACTCTTATTAAGCCTCGAACTCAGAAGAAGAAAAAAAAAGTGTAGCCAATTGTATAATATAGGGGCAGATTTTATGGCTTAAAATCTTTACATAAGTTTAGTTACAAATTTTAGACCATTTAATTTGATTGGATTCAATGGTCAATGTCCTATTTTTCTTTCTCAGCTAATTCAAGTATTTATTACATTTTTACAAATTTTCATAACATTAATTATTAGTACCTTTTCTCTTTTTTTCTTTCCACTTTTCCCTCTCATCTAATTAATTAAATTTAAAAAAAAAACTTAATAAATATTATTATTTTCTCACATATCTAAGAAATTCATATTAACTATAGAGTGAAACATAGCACTAAATAAATGTACAAAGTAATATTGTATAATAATATTAAAAAGTAAAACATGGGACGTACAACTTAGAATTTAGAATTATTATATAAATTAATTTTTTATAGAACATACAACTTATAAATTTTTTTTATTTTTATTTTATATTAGAACAATTTTTTTTTATATAAATATTAAAATAACTTAAGACTTATGACTTACGAGATACAATTTTAAAAATTAAATTATTATTTTTTATTTATTTTAAAACATCTAAAAATAATATAATATTTAAAGTATTAACAAATTCAATATTTAGAGCACTTTGAGACTTGAGAGTTGAGAGTATTGCTTATATTTTTGTACCCTCTTATTTCCTTATTTTTTTTTTAAATTACATAATGTTTTGAATTTTATTCTTTAAAAACTATACACCATATTATGATTAACATAACTCTGTTAAAATATATATATATTGACATAAATTTTATAATATTATTATATAATATTATTTTGTACAATTTACTTAAAGTTATATTTTAATTTTATATACTATATTTTTTGTTTTTTTAGATATATGAAAAACAGAGTAATATTTAATATTTATTTATTTAAGATTTAACTAATTAGATGAGAAAAGAAAGAAAAAAAGGTCCTAATAAATAAAAATGGTAGTTTTATAATTATTTACCTGGGACTAGTTGGGCTTCATCGGTTCCAATAATACAATGAGGGGGATAAGGAGGTTCAGGAATATGAGGATGGTGTGAATCGAGTAAAGCAAAAACAGGCCATTTCTTATCGCAGAACACTTTGGCAAGTTTCACAGACTCTTCAACCATTTGAGATATCTGATTATCAGCTACTCTGGGAGCCTTCAATTCAATACAAAGAATGAATTTTGACGAATGAAAAAGAATCACAAACTAAAATAGCGAGTTGGGTAGATGAAAAAGACTTACAAGATTGCCAACACCAACAGTACAAAACCCATTAACAATGTCTACGAGAACAAGACCAGTCTTAAGATCCCCAGATAGTAAAAGTGATTCTTCTTCAACATGAAGCGTCTCCTTAAGCAAATTAAACGGCTCTGAAGCCATGCTTAATTTCCTCCTTGTTTAAATTCTCATAAATATTAGCAAGTCAAACGAAAAATCATATACTATTAATATCATATACTTAATATAAATCTGTATAAAGAAAAGCAGCTAAAAACGAAAAAAAAAAAAACCCAGAAACAAATCGATCCATATACAGAAAGAGAGATTACTAAATTTTATTTATTTATTAGCTTGTTGATTCAGACTTTATGGGCAGAGATAAGCAATTGGTTGGTGCTTATATTATGGAACCTAAAAGGCAAAAACAATGGCAAGGTCGTTGTGTAAAATGACCAAAAGGTAAAGGAATAAATAGTGTAGTTTGATTGGACTGTGATGGGGCATAAATCCTTAAGTGAGTTTAAAGAAACTACCGAGTTATAGATATTCTTGTGAAATGGGAAATTCACCCAGGGATGAAGACTAAACTGCTTAACTACTCTGACAGTTTATAAACTTTGATTTTAATAATTATATAATTTAATTCTTAAATTTTAAAATTTTATATATAAATTCTTAAATTTTAAAATTTTATAATATAATTATAAATTTAAAAAAAAAATCATATATAAAATTTAACTTGACTACTAATTTACATAATTATTAATTAAAATTTAGAAATTTAAAAATTAAATTATATTATTTAAAAGTTTAAAATTTAAACATTAAATTATATACTTTAAAAATTTATACATAAATTTAATTATATAATTTATGACGGCAATAAGTGTTGCGTATATAGCACGACAGTATATATATATGCGCAACATTTTGGTGTGGAATATGATGAATTTATTTTAAATTTAAAGCGTTTAAATTTTGATGTGTAAATTTGTTGTTTTTAATTAAAACCAATATAATTATAACAAATCTTACATTTTTGTTAAAAATTAATTATAATTTTTTTAGTTATAATGTTTAATTTATTTTTTAATTATTAAGTTTTTGTGTAAATTTTGTATTATTGATTATTGGCCAATATTCCAGTGAGATCAAAAGCTAAATTTGCCACTGATTATGAGATTTTGTTTTGAATTTTAATAGATGTGTCATGTGTGTGTAATATTTTTATTTAAAAAAATAATAAAAATAATGCCTTTTATTATAACTTTTACATATATTAATTTATATATCTTAATATAATTAACAAGGTATTAATAAATCATTTGACAATTATTTCAACGTCACCTTCTCAGTTTAACATCATATCGAATGAGGAGATAGCTTTCACTATATTTCTTCAAAGGCTAATTACATTTTATATTTTAAACTTAACTTCGTTACCAACGTACTTCTAATATTTTTAAAATTATATATATTTTTAATATAAATATATTAAAATTTATAAATATTATAAATATATTTGTAACAAATGATTATACTTTTTAAAATTTTAAATACGTTATAAACTTATTTGTAATTTTATAAACATTATGATTATATTTGTAACAAACTCAATGTATTGGAGTAAGGTTTATTATCTTAATTTTTGATAATTTTAAGTTAGATATTAAAAATAATTGAATAATTTTAATGAATTAAGAAAAATAAATGGTAATAGGGATGTCTATAACTCGATTTGGTCAAGTTTTTAGCAATAAAAAAAACTAAATCGAACCAAATATATTACTTTTACAAAATCGAACCGAACCGAACCGTTTAGTTAATAAAATTATTAAAATTGAATGGTCCAATCTGATTTGGTTAACAATTTTTAACGATTTTTTTTTTTTTTTCAAACTTGTTCAAACTTGAAAATAACATAGAAAAAAAAATATTTGAATCTAAACAAATTAATTAATATATACTATAAATATAAAGCATCCAATCCGTTTGATCCAATCCAATCTAATTTTTTGATTTTAAATAATTTGGTCCAATTTTTGGAGACCCCTATGTGGTATCATATTTCTATTTTTTGTCCAACTTATTATATATTTTTTACTTGAAAAAATAGACCAAAAATTTTATTAATATTTTTTTGGTTAAAAATTGTATTTTATAATCAAAATTTATTAGACAAAAATACATTAAGTAAGTATTGGTCAATTAAGATAATGCATTATTTATGCGGTATGAATCAGTTAAAAATATAGGGAATGAAAGAGACAAAAAACTTGTTGAAAATGCCAAATATAACTGAAAAAAAATTTATTTCTATTGTAGAAGGGAAAATAGATAAAAATGCCACCTTAATTAAAATTATATAAAAATTATATTAAATTAATACATTTTTTAAAATATGAGTATCATTAAAATATTAATTATTAATAAAGATAAAAGAAATATCAAAAAGAAAATTAAAATACAACTAAAAAAAGGGAACTCTAACATAAGTAATGGTTGGGTTACTAAGGTCGTGATTTTACTGGACAATGAGATGTGAGTTCGAGACTTGAAACTTGTGTTGCGTTTTAATGTTGAATCTGAATACGACCTTAAGTACTCAATTTAATTTTAATAATTTAGGGATGTGACATTAATTTTAATTTAATAAGATTTTTTTGATTGAAAAAAAGAAAAAAAGTAATCCTCGTAATGAAAAGCCTCAATTTCTTCTATTTCACCGTATATGTATTTTTTCACACCGACAAGTGATGGATACATCTAACATTATTTTTTAAGATTTTATGTGTAACTTTTGAAACTATGAAAGATTCTTTGTTTGTTAGAGAGGTGATGCTGATTTATTTTTTCGGTGGAAGACGATGGCTCGGCTGATTAGAGGAAAATCCTAGAAAATGCTTTGAAAAGAAAGGTAAAAACTAGGGATTAATTGCTGAAATTTAATTTTATAATATCATTTATCATTTAAAAATAATAAAAAAAAAATTTATCATAACTAAATACATATAACAATTTATATAATATAATATAATAAATCACAATTAATAAGAATCTCGATCAAGTTAAAAACTTAATATTCATGTAGAAATTGTAGGCCATTATTTATTTATTTTTTCAATGACACCTTTTATTTGCTTATATGAATGTATACTATAAGGAAATTGCGCAGAAAATGGCAATACAAAAAAAAAAAAAAAAAATCTAAAAACTTAATATTCATGTATTTTTAAAAATATAAACTTTGCTACCTATTATCAAAAATCGTTTGGAAAAACAACAAAGCAACATTTCTTAAAATTTGTATCTATTAAAATAACACTAATGTATTCAACTTATATATTTTTATTATTAAAAACAGTATGCATATGATTTTACATTAAGTATTGTTTAATTGAACGTCTTTTAAATTGAATTATAATCATTTAAATTTGTTAATAATTGAACTCTATTCAATTAAATTATATTCGATATTTTTTGTTTTAGTTTTGTTTTTATAACTTTTAAAAATGTCATTTTATATAATTTCTTAAAATTGTTATGGGATAACCCCAATATAATTAATTATTTAGGAGATCAGAAAAAAATGATTATTTTTGCATGTAATTAAGGCTTGAATCTCAAACCTTCTAACATATAGCTATGAGTCTGGTGATAAAAAATGATTTTTTTTTCCTTTCAAAAAATAACACAATTTTTATGCGTAACCCAATCCATATGATGTTGATTTAAACAGAAATGAATGCAAACGAATCTAGATTAATCCCACAAGATGAATGACATTTCATCCGTATTTTATTCGGATGAATGTCTCCATGAATATCACACTATTTATTTGTAATTCATCCCGATTAGCATTAGGTCACATAATTTACACTTAACTTCAACTGGATTTAATTAGATAAAGATTATTCATCTTCACTTCACTTCACTTCATTCGGATAAATGCCATTTTTTCTTTTTCTTTTCAGCACAATGGGTTTATCCATAACAGGACAGGAGGTCTGACTCGGTCCACGGTGTTCGCATCAAGGTCAATAGGCTGCTAATGCTTATGTCGACCGTATTTTATAAAGTTTTGATATAAAATGGAAATTAAAGGAAACAAGTTGCAGTTTTCATGCGTTGGTCTAAATTCTATATTGATAGATACTTGTTTGCTTGTAGTGATGGTTGATATATATAAATAAAATTTATGTATTTTGATAAGAAAAAAAAATAACACCCTACAAATTTATAAATAACAAAAATAATATTATGTTCAAATTATATATTTATATAATTAAAAAATAACTTTTACTTCACTTTTCTTTAAACACGGTTCAAATTAAATTGCAACAATTTTGACCCATTCACTAGTACATGTTCAATATAACACATTAAATGTAATTAAAGTACTAATTTTATTATTATAAATTTTAGGGTATTATTTTAGCAATTTTCCTAAAAAAAAAATTTACATTAAGGTTGCTAACTTGTTTTTTAATAATTTTTTTCCTTTTCCGTTTCAGTAAACATTTTCTAGATTACTGGTATAAAAAGAAACACAGCTTTTAGGCAATTCCGACTTCCGACTTCTCCACCCCGTCCTCCAAAATAAGGAAGAAGAAGAAGAAGAAATTAACATACATTTCAGTGTCGCACTGAAATCCTAATAATAATAGATAGTAAGGAGTGGGGAAATATCTCACTACTTTCTCGACTTTCGTAAGTATGACACTACAAGAGAAACATGTTATAATACTACTCTATTTGCATTTAGACCGTCACCTGGAAAGAAAGTTGACGGATTAGAAAAAAGGATCAAAAACTTGCGAACCTCAAATGAGCCTAATTTCATTTGTTCTTATTGGCATCCTTCAGTTGTAAACCCATGAGCCCGAGTAAATTGGAAGTAGGACCAGGAAGGCCTTCTTGAGACGAAAAGGAATCGAGTAGGCTCTTTACAAGGTTCATATCCACATCCACAGGAGTGAAATCCTCATCTATATCTTCTTCCATGGTATTTGTATTTGAAGTTCCCTGCAAGTACAAGTTCAATCAGCACGTGATGATCACAAGACACCCCCAAGCTCCCGCACAAGGATTTCCCATCAGAGGTAAAATCATTAGCTAGCTGAAACAAATGCTCAATGTAATACATGCATGGTGTGCTACAACCAGGACTAGACATGTTTTGCCTAAACAGATCTTAAGTGGTAGAAGATTCTAACATTAAAAGTTACAAGACACAAGGAAACCTTGGAACACACAGGGAATCAATCCCTCTATGACCATCCCTCTTCAACCTTCTACTCAAACTTTGATAAAACAGGAGTCAATTCAATATTTGAAACATCAAGAAGATACCAAGAACACAACATCATGTGCGTCCTATAGCATGACCTTTTTTTGTCGCTAATTCTATATATGACTTGTTTGGAGCCAAATATTTGAGTACAGAAATGCACTCTATTCAGTACAAATAAACATACCTCCTTCGTTTGGGAAGCTTTTTCTTTTGCACGAACAAAACTTTTATTAAGATCAGTGGACTGCAATTCCTCATTCAAGACTTCAGAATAAGAATGAGCGAAACTATCCTCTCCATCTTTAGTACCTTCTGGAGCTTCACCAATATCACTATCATCTTCCAGATCATCTGCAAGTAACAGAAACTTAACATGAAAAAGCTACACCTCAAAAATAAAAAATCAATATGCAATAGATAAAGTCTCTCAGCAATATCAAAAATACATTTATATGCACTGGATAGCTATAATTGCCTGAGAAAATTTTGACTACCCAAACACACCAAAGTTTAGCAGAAAACAAAAACCATGAAGAATGAACATATATCTTGAAACTACGTGCAATTATGAGCCTAAATTGAACTTAATGTCAGTCCACATAGAAAAGATTATTGGTTCAGAGAAGTATAGATAAAGAAATTAGGGGAAATTAATGCACACTGGCAGTAAAAAAACTATAGTCTTGTCTTGAGCATCATCTTTCTATGTTTAGGGAAAGGCACTTAATGCAAATGCAAAACTAAAAAATAAATACACACATAAAAACTGATCAGCCTGCACGACAAGATGTTATGCAGAAACTTACCAAAATCCATATCGGATGACGACCCTTCTGCAATATCATTGTCACTATCAGCATCTTCAAAATCTCGTTGCTTCATTATTGATTCCAAGTCTTTATAGAAATAGTCCACATCTAGGTCCACTTCTTTAAAATTCCTTCAAAAGTAAAGGAACAGGATACAGACATAAGTTTAGATAAACTGCCTTTGTCACAAAGACTAAATAAAAAAGGGGGGAAAATGGGCACTTCGAAAAGACTCATTTTGCTTTGTGTATGAATGACTAACAGATCAAAGCAAAATAATTTGAGGCAGACCTCATATTGAAATGCTTGCTTATGTACACTAGGGAATGATTTATTCTGAAATGTGTAGCAAGAAAAAAAGATGAATATGATAGCAATAGAACCATACTAACCTGTCCTCGGGAACTTCAGCTCCTTTGTAGCTTGATATCTTATTGATAAATGTGTGCATATTGTCAGCTATTTCACTGGGATCAAAATCGTCATTATTGGATCTAGATGATGGACCAATTTCCTGCTCTGTCAGCTTCTTCTTGTTCTTATTTTTGAAACTATAAAGTTCCATCTCCTTCTGTCTCTCCAAAAGGGCAGCATTCAAATCATCTTCTCCATTGTACATCCAGGAGTCGTCATCAGATGGGGGAATCTCTTGATCTTTAAAATCATCTGCTGAATGAGGCAAAGCAAGAATTTCATACATGCGCCTCACTGGTGCATTCATAGTCTCACTGCAAAATACTAAATATTTAGCAATTTTCTTAAAAGCAAAACAAACCATGAGGCAACAAAATTTCTCCGTTAAGAATGGTATCTCAATTATAAACACACAAATTAATAAAAAACGTAACCACTTGCAATAAAACTTTTATCAACTACTTGAAATACTAATGGAAAAATTGACTCCCTAATGCCAGCAGACAACGTTTAGCATAACACCATAACATAAGCAAGAAAAAGTTTTTTTATGATACAAGTGTAGAGTATTCATAATTTCGAGGCTATAAGTCCTTACACCAAAATAAGTACCTGCACGTAAGTAAATACATCTGTATAAAATGATAAATGGATTCTAATAATTTCTATGAAAACGAACAGCTTACGGCAGCATAATGGGTTTATATCATTAAAACTATAATTATGTCATCAAATCCACTAGTAGAGAGTTGCTTTCTAGTTTCTAGTGTCAGATACTTCAGGCGCAACGAACAACGCACAAACCATAATGAATTTCACATGGACAAAAAAACGAATACCTGGCCCTCGAAAACGAAGAACTACTTCTGTAATACTCCTCTGCACTCTGCATCAACCTTCGATACTCTTTGGATCCAGGAAGTTGCCCCTCAAAATAACCACTCTTGTCCAAAGTCTCTTTAAACGCCTCCCAAGTACTTCCTTTACCTTCCAACCCCTCTTTCTTCCTTTGCTGGTACATCATCTCAAACCCACAAGCAATTTTCATCCCCATCTCAGCCTCTAAATAATCAGGCCCATCACTCCGATATGGCATTGGATAACATTTAGGCGCTTGAAACTTCTGCTGAACTAACTGTGCATACATTGCTCTAGACATCTTCACCGACACACACACCAAATCCTCTCCTCTCCCTTTGCTCAAAAACCTCTCCATCTTCGCAGCATGCTTCATCGAATCAATATCACGATCGTAAAACCCCTCAACCGCCAACGAAATTAAGCAAGGCTCGTGCTTCAACACCTGCGCAACTGAAACCGGAACCCTAACCCTAACCCTATGCATATTTTTCCTCGCGTTCTCCTGATACTCCAATATCCGATTTTTCACAGCCGTCTGCACCGACTCGGATGCCCGCGAAACTTCGCCATATTCAACTAAAAACTTCAATGAATCAGCGAGACTCGGGTTGGGGAGACTATTTCTAGGGACAATATGGAGGTCGCCTCGGCGAATAAAGACACGATTGAGGCTGCTATCAGGGTCAATCCAACGAGGGAGATGAAAAGCCGATTCAATGAGCAAGAACTCGCCGTCAGTGTCCCAAACACGAATGGAGAGATTGGGGAAGTTTCGACATATTTCAAAGAGGAGGAAAACGGCAAACCACTCGTCGTCAAGATTGTCACCGTAACGGAGCTTGCCATGGAGGTGAGGGAGTTGATTGGAGCAGAGGCAAGAGGGTTTGTGGATGGAAGACAGAGAGAGAGTGAAGGGCTCGTGTTGCCATATATAGTCTGAGGTGAATGGAGTTAGGGTTTGGAAGATTTGGAGGTGGAGGGTTTGGAGAGATGATGATAAAGTAGTGGTTGATGGACTAAGGGTGAAATCAGGGAAAATGGCGTAGAAAACGGTGTCGTCTTGGAGTCTGGAGGCCTTCTGAGAGAAGATGGAAGATGAAGAGAAGTCAGATTTAGGAGCGGTCGCCATTTTCTTAAGTGAACTGCTCTGTGCTATTTCTCCCGCTTTCGTGAATCTTCGTTGTTTTGTTTCAGAGACTGCCGCCAACAGGATTCAAGACTTATGACTCGTATTTTAAAGGGACCGATTACCTGTTGTCGGTTGGATGTGGTTAAAATTGGGTCTTTATGCCATGAGTTGGATCAATTTTAATATACCGAATCAATAAAATTAGTTTTAAAAAGTTAAGAACCGGATTCAATAAAAATTATAAAATTAATCTAAATCAAACTTTTAGATTAATTTTGATAGAATTGGATTAAATTTTGTAATTTTTTAATTATAAAAGTTTAATTTTAATATAGTTTTTAATAATAAAATAATCATTAAATAAATAATTATAACTCATTTGCATCAAAATTTTTCAAGAATTTAAACTTCAAAATGTATGAATTAGATGATATTATTTTAAATAATAATAATAAAAAAATTATTACATTAAATTTTAAGTTTTAAATATTAGTTAAGTTTAAAATTAAAAGAATTTTTTTTTCAAATAATAAATTAACAAAAATATTTATTATAATTTTAAATAACATAAAAATTAAAATTAAAATTTATTTAATTTCATATCAAATGCGCATGTATTGGATGCATAAAAGGTATTTAATTAAAAAATATTTATATAATTAAATACATAATAAAATGACTATATGTATTGATAAACTCTCAACAAGTTTAATCTAATTAATCTAATTACTCATCAATTAAAAACAACTATAATACTTTTAATGTATAATTTTTATTTAATAAAATTATAATTTTAAATTAAATATTAATAAAATAATATTATTAAGGGATTGTATTGGTTTATATACATGATTTTTAATATTAAGAGTTGATTAAATTTACGTTGAAATGGTTTTAAAATTTTTTGAACCAATCTAACTAAAAAACAATGAATAATATAAATTAAGTTGATTTGAATTATATGAGTTAGATTAGATTCCTGTTATCAGTACATGAGAAAGTTAATATCATAAATTTGTTATACTGCACGAACTCTCACTCCCAACTAAGACACGATAAATATATATTTAGAATTTAATTTTAATATTTATAAATAAATAAATAAATATCTGTGTGTTTAAGAAAAAAAAAATAGCTAAATAGTAAATAACTCTATCATTTTCACACACGTATGATACCGGCTATTTAATAGTTAAGAAAATAATATAAAAATATTTCTATTGGTTTACTGGCCAGAATGTTTAGAGTTTTTCTTAAGAAAAAAGGCTGTAAATAAGATCTATTATCAGTTTATCACAACTTCAAAGTCGTGTTTACATTTTTTTTTTTATACCTAATTTTACCTCAAAAAATAAATATTATAATACCTGTTAGAATTGTTCTAAAAAATATAAATTGAGAACAAATTTATGTTATGTTAGCATTTTTTGAATATACATGCATTAAGATTGAAATTAAACTAATATGATTGATTATTGAAAAAGTAAAAAATTATCTAATTTGAACTATTGTTTTTTATTTTTTTGAGTTGGGTCAAGTAGAAGGAAAAAAAAATTCTTTCCATTTTTTGCTAATAAGTTTTGTTTTTAATCTTCTTTTCAACTCTCCAATATTTTAATTATTTATTTAATATTATATTTAAAGTTTCAACATTAGAATAGAGTTTTAAATACCCAAGAGAATAAATTTAAGCAAGGACATGAGATTGGATTGTTAATTTGCTTTTAAAGTTAAAATTATTAAATGCATATAAATTTATACTTAAATTTGTATTTAAATTAATTATAATATTTTACAAGACAATTTTTTTAAGAAATAACTTTATCATTATAAAATTAATTTGACATATAACGTTCAAATAATTGTGGATTCAAACTTCGATAGAAACAATAATTTCTTTCTTATATTTAAAATAGGCGCTTATTGATTGATAAAATAAAAATTAACATGTAAAATACTATAATTAGTATGAATACAAATTTATTAGTCATTAGTATTCATCTTCATCCTACATGTGATCACCTAAACTGCCATGCCATCTTTATCAAAACCTTCCATGGTGAGCTTAACTTTGCACTGGCTTTTTAGTTTTCTTAAAATGTTTCAATGGACCAATTTGTCTAAAACTGATCTAATGAATAAAAAATGTGACATTTGAAAGTTTTTAACTCACAAAATATGTAAACATCATTATTTACAATTTAATTTAAATTAATCTTATTTTAAAATATGTAACATTAAAATAATGTAATCATTTCTTTTGAAATAACGTTACACAACTCTAACACTAATATAAAACTTAACCATAGTTTTGCGCTCCTCGCATCACAATAAAGCTTTTGTGATATGCATGAGTTGGTAAGATCCATATGTTCAGATGAAAAGTGTTGAAAGTGGATATAATTGAACCAAGCATTAGTGGAATGTGGTTGGTGAAAATCTATGGCTCTAATTGAACCAAAGAACAACCACTCTTTGAAATATTGCACACAAACTCTTCTATAAATAGAGAGCTCATTTGCTCTTCTAAATCATCCCTAGCAATTCATAACAAGAGTTGCATTTGATGAGAAAGATAGGGCAAAACTCAATCGTCAGGCATGTGGTACTATTAGGCTGTGTCTCGCCAAAGATCAAAAATATTTTGTGATGAAGGAGACGTCAGCAAAGAAGTTGTGGAAGACATTGGAGGATAAGTATATGTCGAAAAGACCTCTTAATCGTCTTTTCTTGAAGAAAAAACTCTACAAGTTCACGTACACACCTGGTACGTCATTGAATGATCATGTTAACTCATTCAATAAGTTGTTGGCCGATTTGTTCAATTTAGATGAGCAATTTGGCGATGAAGATAAAGCCTTAATGCTGTTAAATTCACTTCCTGATAATTATGAGCAACTCAGCATCACGTTGTTGCATGGGAAGGATAAAGTTTCTTTTGATGAAATTTGTACAGCTTTGCATAGCTATGAAATCATGAAAAATGACAAAGTTGTTCATAGAGATGCAAAAGCAGAAGTATTGACAGCAAGAGGTCGCTCTGTAAGCCGTAAACCTGGAAGAAGAGGCAAGTCACAGTCAAAAGCAAGACTTGCTAAAGATGAATGTGCCTTTTGTCGAGAGAAAGGGCATTGAAAAATAATTGTCCTAAGTTGCAAAAGAAAAATAAGGGCAAAGCAATTTCTAATGCTTGCGCAGTTGATCAAGGAGATAATGAGTCTGATTATTCCTTGGTGGGCATGTCTATGATATGTCACGTTGATGAGTGGATAATGGATTCGGGTTGCACCTATCATATGTGTCCAAACAGAGAATGGTTTTCAAGTTACAAAGAGCTTGATGGTGGAGTTGTTTATATGGGTAATGATAACACCTGTAAAACAACAGGGATAGGTACTGTCCATTTGAAAACTCATGATGGATCAACCAAAGTGCTGAAAGATGTTTGGTATGTACCGAGCTTGAAAAAGAATCTCATATCACTTGGAGCCTTAGAATCAAAAGGTCTCACAGTGACTATGAGAGGTGGAGTCCTGAAGGTTGTATCTGGCGCACTTGTGTTGATGAAAGGCATAAGAAGAAACAACTTGTACTATTTACAAGGAAGTACACTTTTTGAATCTGCATCTTCTGTAGAAACAGTAGCAGCTGCTCCAACAAGTGTACTTCCTTGTAAATAGTACAAGTTGTTTCTTCTTATGCCTTTCATCAACACAAGTGCGCCAGATACAACCTTCAGGACTCCACCTCTCATAGTCACTGTGAGACCTTTTGATTCTAAGGCTCCAAGTGATATGAGATTCTTTTTCAAGCTCGGTACATACCGAACATCTTTCAGCACTTTGGTTGATCCATCATGAGTTTTCAAATGGACAGTACCTATCCCTGTTGTTTTACAGGTGTTATCATTACCCATATAAACAACTCCACCATCAAGCTCTTTGTAACTTGAAAACCATTCTCTGTTTGGACACATATGATAGGTGCAACCCGAATCCATTATCCACTCATCAACGTGACATATCATAGACATGCCCACCAAGGAATAATCAGACTCATTATCTCCTTGATCAACTGCGCAAGCATTAGAAATTGCTTTGCCCTTATTTTTCTTTTGCAACTTAGGACAATTATTTTTCAATGCCCTTTCTCTCGACAAAAGGCACATTCATCTTTAGCAAGTCTTGCTTTTGACTGTGACTTGCCTCTTCTTCCAGGTTTACGGCTTACAGAGCGACCTCTTGCTGTCAATACTTCTGCTTTTGCATCTCTATGAACAACTTTGTCATTTTTCATGATTTCATAGCTATGCAAAGCTGTACAAATTTCATCAAAAGAAACTTTATCCTTCCCATGCAACAACGTGATGCTGAGTTGCTCATAATTATCAGGAAGTGAATTTAACAGCATTAAGGCTTTATCTTCATCGCCAAATTGCTCATCTAAATTGAACAAATCGGCCAACAGCTTATTGAATGAGTTAACATGATCATTCAATGACGTACCAGGTGTGTACGTGAACTTGTAGAGTTTTTTCTTCAAGAAAAGACGATTAAGAGGTCTTTTCGACATATACTTATCCTCCAATGTCTTCCACAACTTCTTTGCTGACGTCTCCTTCATCACAAAATATTTTTGATCTTTGGCGAGACACAGCCTAATAGTACCACATGCTTAACGATTGAGTTTTGCCCTATCTTTCTCATCCATGTCTTCAGGTTTGTCCTCAAGAGCATGATCCAACTCTTGTTGGTACAATACATCAAGTACCTCACATTGCCACATACCAAAATTATTGGTTCCATCAAATTTCTCTACCTCAAATTTTGCATTTGTCACCGTAGTTTTAACTGGTGCTGATGTTGGCGCCACAATATCTGAAAACTCCGACATGCTCATTTTTTACTCACAAAATTCGCAACAACACAATTTGCCGAATATGGATCGAATCGGCTCTGATACCACTTGTTGTGCGAGACCCACTTGAATACCACTATTATAAGAAAGATCCCAGGAAAGACTGGAGAGTCACACCGGAGCCACTTAAATTCCAATCTCCTTAGACAGAACTTTCCTAAATAGTAAGCACTCAATTGAGTAACAAACAACTGCGGTAACCAAACGTAGAGAAGATAAATAATAAAGTGGACACACAAATTTTACGTGGTTCAGCGTAAGGCCTAATCCACGGGCAAAGACGAGGAGAATAATTCACTATTCAAATGGTGTTTACAAAGTGGGTACAAACTCTCAAATACCCCAATATCCCAATATACCCAATTTAGAGATTTATCTCTAACAAACAAAAGAAGAGCAACTACCAAATGTGTTAATTCCAACACTTTGAAGCTACCAAAATGAACTTCCTAATTTTGCTATCTCTTTCTCTCAAATGCAACTCTTGTTATGAATTGCTAGGGATGATTTAGAAGAGCAAATGAGCTCTCTATTTATAGAAGAGTTTGTGTGCAATATTTCAAAGAGTGGTTGTTCTTTGGTTCAAATGAGCTTGATGGTGGAGTTGTTTATATGGGTAATGATAACACCTGTAAAACAACAGGGATAGGTACTGTCCATTTGAAAACTCATGATGGATCAACCAAAGTGCTGAAAGATGTTCGGTATGTACCGAGCTTGAAAAAGAATCTCATATCACTTGGAGCCTTAGAATCAAAAGGTCTCACAGTGACTATGAGAGGTGGAGTCCTGAAGGTTGTATCTGGCGCACTTGTGTTGATGAAAGGCATAAGAAGAAACAACTTGTACTATTTACAAGGAAGTACACTTGTTGGAGCAGCTGCTACTGTTTCTACAGAAGATGCAGATTCAAAAACAACCAGATTATGGCATATGCGTCTGGGGCACGCTGGTGAGAAAGCTTTGCACAATTTGATAAAGCAAGGCTTATTGAAGGGAGCAAAAGCAAGCAAATTTGACTTTTGCAAACATTGTGTTTTGGGAAAACAAACTAGGGTGAAATTTGATTCAACAATCCACCGTACTAAAGGGATTTTGGATTATGTTCACACTGATGTCTGGGGTCCTACCAAAACAGCATCATTTGGAGGGATGCATTACTTTGTCTCTTTCATTGATGATTTTTCCAGAAGAGTCTGGACATATGTAATGAAGGAGAAAAGTGAAGTCCTAGATGTTTTCTTAAAATGGAAGAAAATGATTGAAACTCAAACTGGCAAGAAGATCAAACGACTCAGATCAAATAATGGTGGTGAATACAAAAGTGATCCGTTCTTGAAAGTTTGTCAAGATGAGGGAATTGTACGACACTTTACAGTTAGAAATACTCCACAACAAAATGGGGTGGCAGAACGCATGAACCGAACAATACTGGAGAAAGTTCGGTGTATGTTGTCCAATGCTGGATTGGGCAAGATCTTTTAGGCTGAGGCAGTGACTTATGCATGCCATCTTATTAATCGTTTGCCATCAAATGCACTTGATGGCAAAACTCCCATGGAGGTATGGTCTGGAAAGCCTGCTGCAGATTATGATTCCTTACATGTCTTTGGTTCCGCTGCTTATTATCATGTAAGGAAGTCTAAGTTAGACCCAAGAGCTAAAAATGCTTTGTTCATGGGTATAACATCTGGAGTGAAAGGATATCGTCTTTGGTGTCTAGAGACAAAGAAGATAGTTTTTAGCAGGGATGTAACTTTTGATGAGTCTTCTATGTTGTTACAAGAAGAAAAGAAAGAGTCTCAAAAGGAGAATCAGACCAATGGTACTCCGCAGCAGGTGGAGTTAAAGAAAGTGTCAGTTGATCCAGTTGAAGTCATGGAGGAAGACAATAATTCTCTAATGACAGAAGATGATGAAGAGGTTCCCACCCAAGAACCTACACAGCAACAAGATCCAATTGCAACTAGAAAAGAGAAGAGACAAACTCGTCTACCTGCTCGACTAGCTGATTATGACTTGGGAGCATATGCACTTTCAATAGTAAATGATGGTGTTCCGGCCACTTACAAAGTGGTCATTGACAATGTTGAACACCAACAATGGAAACGTGCAATGGAGGAAGAGATGCAATCTCTTCATAAGAATGAAACTTGGAAGTTAGCTCGACTTCCTAAAGGCAAGAAGGCAATTGGATGCAAATGGATATTTGCAAAGAAAGAAGGATTTCCTAATAAGAATAATGTGCGCTTCAAGGCAAGGTTGGTAGCAAAGGGTTATGCTCAAAAAGAGGGCATTGACTACAATGAAGTATTTTCTCCAGTTGTGAGACATACTACTATTCGAATTTTGTTGGCCTTGGTTGCGCAATATGATTTGGAACTAGTTCAACTTGATGTCAAAACTGCGTTTTTACACGGTAATTTGGAAGAGGAAATCTATATGACTCAGCCTGATGGGTTTAAAGTTGCTGGAAAAGAAAATTGGGTTTGCAAGCTGAACAAATCGCTATATGGTTTGAAGCAATCACCCAGACAGTGGTACAAGCGATTTGATCAGTTCATGATGGAGCATAAGTACACAAGAAGTAAATTTGACCATTGTGCATACTTTCACAAGCTGAATGATGGATCTTTCATTTATTTGCTTTTATATGTTGATGATATGCTGATAGCTTCTACAAATAAAGATGAGATTAGATTGTTGAAGCTACAGCTGAATCAAGAATTTGAAATGAAAGATCTTGGTGAAGCTAGCAAGATTTTGGGTATGGAGATTTATAGAGACAGAAGAAGAGGTAGAATTTGTTTATCTCAAAAACAATATTTGAAGAAGGTACTACAACGTTTTGGCTTGAATGAACAATCAAAACCTGTTAGTACACCACTTGCCTCTCATTTCAAGCTTAGTGCTTCTTTGTCTCCTACCACAGATGAAGAACAAAAGTATATGTTGCATGTTCCTTATTCAAATGCAATTGGCAGCTTGATGTATGCTATGGTATGTACTAGGCCCGATATTTCACAAGCTGTTAGTATTGTGAGCAG
The DNA here is from genome assembly GCA_029378325.1 of Elaeagnus macrophylla. NCBI lineage: Eukaryota > Viridiplantae > Streptophyta > Magnoliopsida > Rosales > Elaeagnaceae > Elaeagnus > Elaeagnus macrophylla. The sequence goes on from CM055653.1 coordinate 11,970,424, forward strand.
ATATATGCACAATCCTGGAAAAGGGCATTGGCAAGCTGTGAAATGGATTCTTCGGTACATTCTAGGTACCATAAATGTTGGTTTGGTGTTCCAGCAGGATGAAAAGTTGGTGGTCGATTATGTTGATTCTGACTATGCTGGTGATATGGATAAGCGTCGGTCAACTACTGGCTATGTGTTTACTTTTGGTGGAGGACCTGTAAGTTGGAAGTCTACATTACAACCCACGGTAGCTTTGTCAACTACAGAGGCAGAGTATATGGCAGTCGCTGAGGCTGTTAAAGAAGCTATATGGCTACAAGGGTTGATTGAAGAACTTGGAATTGCACAGGAACATCTCAATGTTTACTGTGATAGTCAAAGTGCTATTCATTTAGCAAAGAATCAGGTCTATCACGCAAGAACGAAACACATAGACGTTCGCTTCCATTTTGTGCGGGAAATTATTAATGATGGAAAGATACATCTTCTAAAGATTGGAACAGCTAATAATTCCGCAGATATGTTGACCAAGGTAGTGACATCAGTCAAGTTCAAACATTGTTTGAATTTGATAAACATCCTACAAGTTTGAGCAACGACGAGTGTGGGGCAAAGATCGAGAGAATAATTATTTGAAGTTATTGGCTCAATTTAATCCAAGGTGGAGATTGTTGGAAAGTGGATATAATTGAACCAAGCATTAGTGGAATGTGGTTGGTGAAAATCTATGGCTCTAATTGAACCAAAGAACAACCACTCTTTGAAATATTGCACACAAACTCTTCTATAAATAGAGAGCTCATTTGCTCTTCTAAATCATCCCTAGCAATTCATAACAAGAGTTGCATTTGAGAGAAAGAGAGAGCAAAATTAGGAAGTTCATTTTGGTAGCTTCAAAGTGTTGGAATTAACACATTTGGTAGTTGCTCTTCTTTTGTTTGTTAGAGAGAAATCTCTAAATTGGGTATATTGGGATATTGGGGTATTTGAGAGTTTGTACCCACTTTGTAAACACTATTTAAATAGTGAATTATTCTCCTCGTCTTTGCCCGTGGATTAGGCCTTACGCTGAACCACGTAAAATTTGTGTGTCCACTTTATTATTTATCTTCTCTACGTTTGGTTACCGCAGTTGTTTGTTACTCAATTGAGTGCTTACTATTTAGGAAAGTTCTGTCTAAGGAAATTGGAATTTAAGTGGCTCCGGTGTGACCCTCCAGTCTTTCCTGGGATCTTTCTTATAATAGTGGTATTCAAGTGGGTCTCGCACAACAAAAAGAACCCAGCAATTAAAAATGCAACATTATGCCAAGGGTAGTCAACAGTTACATTTGCACAAACAATTTATGCCCAGGGAAAATAAAATTGGGCTAGAGAAGAATTTTGGCTGATGTTTGATAGTATATTTGTACAAAACGCCTTCTAGAATTATCTTTTGCTTGCTTCTTCTAAATAGAGGATTCCAGTTACACTAGTGTTCTTCTACATACTTGTTCACAGAAAGGGGAAAAAAAATAACATTTAGAATTACACAAGGGGAGAACCTTCACACACAAATAGGAAGGCCAAACCATTCTAAGACTTTACCAATAACAGGTTACTGCAGAGGAAGCAGCTCACCAGCAAAAAAGACTACATTTGTACTCCAATTTTTTACTCCAACACAAGTTGTCTGTGGCGGTTTAGGTCACTGAGGTAGTTTGAACATGTATAATCTTCCAAGTCACAAGCATCCAAAATCAGTGATCTCACTGCCAACGATTGTTGTCTGCAATCTATTGATCCATCCTCACCCTTTAATAGCTTAACTACCTATAATCAGGGGAAATCGCAAATGTTGTTAACTTTGCTGTTAATGGTGGAGATATTATAGTTTATACTTCAACTGAAAAAGGGCACTAGTTTTCATACTTGATTCATGTGTGGACGCTTCGTGGATTGATGATTAATGCACATTGAAGCAGTCACCATGCAACGTTTCATCTCAACTGGATCATAAGCATCACCCAATCGTGGATCGACTAATTCCTTCATGTTATTATTGTCTAGCAAAGGTTTTGCCTGAGCACAATAGAAGATGAATGGTTAACTATCTTTCACACAACATGCTGAGCTTAAATGATTTTCATTGCTATGAAGTTAATCTCAGAGTGACAATGTCCAGCAGACTATACTGAAATGGGAAGCTACTCTGTCTCTAACACAATCAAAGTCAGGAACTTCATAATGATGCTCATGAAAGTATGCAATGACTTCTGTAACAAAACTCATACCCAGATGATGAGGCTTTCTTTAGTGTTATCAACTGCATGACGACCAGTTATGATCTCCAATAATAAAACGCCAAAAGCAAAAACATCAGTCTTTTCATCAACGATTCCATGCATAAAGTACTCTGGAGCCAAATATCTGAAACAAGTCGAAAATCCATGATATGAATGATTAAATATAATGAAAAATAGTATTTAAAAAAAGGTTGTGGAATTATATTTCTAACCCAAAAGTGCCTTCTATAGGAAACATAACATGGTGAGTCCACTTTTCAGGAAGCCACTTTGCCAGTCCAAAATCAGAAATCTGTATATTCCGGTAAGAATCAATTTTAGTTCACACAACCTTTCAAGAACTATACATGCAACTAAAAGCTCTGGTTAATGGTGAAAAGTACCAAAGCTTCGTAATCTTGAGTGAGTAATATGTTAGAAGCCTTGATGTCTCTATGAATCATTCTCCTATGACATTCATGATGAAGATACTGCAACCCTTGTGCTATCCCAAGTGCCACCTTAAATCTTTTCTTCCATTCCATACGGTCTCCACCTTAAATAACGAATTTAGTTTGGTGATCCCCATATGAACCAATAGTTTTTTATTATCATTATACTCTATTCATCTAGCCTAGTGTATTCATGATCATAAGTAACCTAGTGATCAGTAATTCCAACTGGGATTTATAGAACTCAAAAATTTACATAAAAGAGATATCTAACACGTTAACACGCTGAAAATATGTAAACAATATAAAACACTTTATCTCATAATAAACAATTATGGTATAAAAGGTAGAGGAAAAGGATAGATACAACACCAAAAAGAAGAGAGCAAAGGCTTCCATGTGGAGAATACTCAAGAATGAGGTACAGCCCACAGTCAATGCCAAATCCGAGCAACTTGGCAACATTTGGGTGGTCAATGCGTGCAATGATCCCAAGTTCTGATAAGAAATCAGCAACTCTGTCTCTCTCCTCGTTGTCATTCTCTTTCTTTGTCAGCCTCTTTACTGCCACAAGCTGACCATCTGACAAGAGTCCCCTATAAACTTCAGCCTGCCCTCCTTTCCCAACCAAGTTCTCTGTCAATTTTCATGCAAATCAATGAATGATAATATAGACTAATGGACTAGTCTCCATAAGAAATTTTTCAAATTTAAATAAAATATAAGATGAAATCATCTAGCACCAATTCTCACATCTTATTAATATAATGAAGAGAGTGGCATTTATTTTTTGAATTGCCAATCTTCTATTACCCTGCAGAATATGAAAATGGGAATAGTTTCACCAACACATTGATTTTGATACACTCAACCATACTCAACCAATGAAGAAATGACATGTTGGAGAAACTGGCTCCACACTATCACTTAATCATTTCTTAGAGGGGAGACTTCAATCTGCTTAATTTGGTTTATTATTTTGCCTGTTCAAATATTTGAATAACTGAATGCCAAAAGACTGGTCAAGGCTCAAATAAAAAAGAAAGAGAATTCAAACGATGAGGGACATCCACAATTTGTACTTTTGTAGAGGTGAGTTTGAGATGTCATCTCTAATAGTCATAGAGAAAAATAAGGGATTTGCCACCATATAAACTGTGAAAAATAATATTACTAATTTCTTATCGAAAAAACTGGGTCCCAAATTAATCAAAGGCGCTATCGCTCATTAGTATACGGCCGCGGATGCTATCATATCTAAAGACCAAGTAGACATGAATATGATTTCCCCAAAATAATCAATTGCATTTTAAGAAGCTAACAACTTTGAAATAGTAGTTAAGTTACAATTAACAGCAAGTCAGCTACCATAATTTATTTACCATTTTCACTCTAATGGTTTTGACACAGTGCAAACAAAAAAGGATCTTGGTCAAAGGACATGCAATTTCAATCCAATATGGGATACAAGAAGAAAAATTAAATTCCAAGATGAAGTAAAATCACATTTAACCTTCTCCACAAAACAATCCTATGCATATATGAGCCACTTATTCACGTGACTTCATTCTTAAACATCAAGAAAAAAAAAAGTATTTTTCTAACCAAGTAAAATAACATATATCTTTTATAAAAAAACATATATTTCCGTCAAAAAAGTTGTAAGAAAAAGAACTATTTTTTTTTTCTATGAGGGTTTAAAAAGTGATTTCAATGTATGAAGAAACCCAAAATAAATCTTCTTATAACCACAGAAGAGTACTCTCAAACTATTACAAGCATCAATAATGAGAAACATACTCGTGAACTAAAAACAACTGACAAACAATGATGAATAGCCCCTTAGATTACCAAAAACTTATCATAAACCCTTTTCAACTTGAATTCCTTAGATAGGTAAAGTGGTTTGAAAAGGGGGTTTAGAAATATAATAAACACATTATTTATTTTTCCTTACCAGGACTAAAATTGCCAGTAGCAGCAGCAAGTTCAGCATAATCGAAGTTCCTCCATGAAGGTTTAGGCACAATAATACCTTCACAATCAACTGACTCCTCGACGCTTCGAACTCCAGCAAATTTACATAAATTCTTTCTGGAAAGCTCATAGCTCGCGGCCAGCAATGGAATGGCTGAGAATCTTCTAGCAGACACCTTTTTTATATTGTCTATCATGCCCTTCAATTGCAATCCACTCCCCCGTAGCGTTCCACAGTCCCCCATTGATTTATCATTGGAAGACGAATTGCATGTGCTGGTCTCACTCCGGTACGAGTCCATTCTTGAAACTGGAATCTCAAGAACTCCTCTTGGTGAAGGCTCGTCCTCACAACATTCCATCTTTTCTCCACCACCTTGAGAACCCATGTTTTGGCTTTCCATGGTTTCACTTACGGTCTCTATAAAATCATCAAAAACAAAAGAAACCCAGATGTTATATTTCATTTTCTCAGCAACCAAACAAAACAGAGCATATGATTATTAACATTAAAAAAGAAGTATCGAATACCTATTTAATAATGAGAAAGGGAGAAGAAAAATTAAGGAGTTATACCTCCAATACCTATGGATTAGGCTACCTGGGTTTGACAAATTACAAAAAATTTTGAAGATCAAATTTGACACAAACCCAGAAGCCTGAGGAACAAGGAGAACCTTCAAAACAAACAGAAAACGGTCTCCCCTCGTTCCCTACATACTAAGGGACCAATTGTGAGAAAGCGAAAAGGGAATAAAAGAAATGAGAGGAGATGTGTGAGGGAGAAAGAGGTGGAGAGGTTTTCAAAAAATGGGAATATCTTTTAGTGGTGGTTATTGTTGGGAGGAAAAGAGGGCAAGCGTTTACCAGCTTCAGGATTATTGGAAGCTATGCAGCTATGCTATATTTATACATACACCCACTTCTGCTATATTATCTAATTTCATTGCATTTTGCAAATGTTTTTTCCCTCCATAAATTTTTTTTTTTTTTCCTTTCTAATCTACTCCCTCCATAAATTTGAAGTCTAAAAGAATTCATAAAATAAAATAAAAATACCAAAAAAAACAAAAGAAAAGGTAAGGTTATATGTTATAAAATTTGTAATATTAAAATGATACAGTGCGATAAAAGGAATTCTAACTTTAAATAGCATGTTAATTATGTATATAATAAAAAATAATATATAAATTATACATAAAATATTTATAATATATGTATATATATAATTTATAAAAGGTATATAAAATAAATGTATATATTTATGTATAAATTAATATATTATTTTAAAATTATTTTAATTATATATAAATTAATATATTATTATGAGATTCAAAATTAACGAGAAAATTGATCTTTCACTTAGTAGACTACAAAAATTTTATTTATAATATTTACATGATTATGGTAAATAGGATTTTTCAAAATAAAAATCTCAGCATTCATTAAAAAAAAAGGGGGAAATTTTCGAGAAACAAAATCTTATGATATTTATGTCTCAACTTCAAAATTTAAATTTCATACAATGAATTTTTTTTTTTTTAATTTTGGTTTATTCATTTTTATAAATTTAATTTTAAGTTAATCTTAAATTTTGGTCTAAATATATAAAAAGTAAAAAGTAAAGAATTAAATCAATTCTGGCCACTGTGGCCGACCACCGTCCGATCATGACGAGATGAGCCAACTCTTGGATACTGTTAAGCCCATGTATATCACTTCCACTCCCGCCATCACCAGTCTTAGTGCACGTGTTATAACTATAAGTTTATTTATATTTGATAGATATATACTATTTTGGCCCAAATGGGACACGAGGATTCTAGGAGGAGCTTAATGTGTGTTTATTAATAAGTAAAGAGGATAAAAAAAAAAAAAAAAGTGAGTTATTTTTATTCATATATTTACTTTTTTATAATATGATAAAAAGAAAATTATAAATTTGGGAGTCATTTTTAATAATTTTTTTATATTAAAAATGTAGCCATAAATTTTGTTCAGAATACCATATAAATTAAAAGTAATTTTTTACTTGTAGTTAAATTAATAATAGTTCAATAATATCGAAAGCTTCTTATGAAGCATACAAATGTATGCGATTTGTGTAATGTTATTTCAAAAAAAAATTAACAATATAAAATAAAAAGATCAAATTTATTAGAGAATAATATAAATATCAAATTACATTTTTCATAATTTAATTTAGTATTAAATAAATTATTAAATTGAATAAAAAATTGCATATAGAAAATGAAGAATAAACTAAAAAATAATTATATTGTTTTAACCTTAGTTTTTATCAAATCTATAGTTAATAAAAATAATTTCAATTATGATATTTTTATAAGAAATTAAATGTTTTTACATTCTGTATTTATAGATAGTAACTATTATTTTTTTAAATATTAAAAAATTTAAAAATAAACTAAAAAATGTAAAAAAAATTAACATGAAAAAAATATTTAACAATTGTATTAGTTATTATATATAAAAATATGTGATATAAAATTATATTTTGTATAAATATTAATAATATTACAAACAAAAAATACATTTTTAAAAATTAATAGAAATATATTCAAATTTTATATTAAAAAAAATGCTAAAACTGTATAAATATTATAAACATAATATATATTTTTTAAAATTGAGAAGGGAAACTTATCGCTCATATAATACATATGGCTCCGTTCCTTGTTGATATTGAATTTTTTTTTTTAAATTTATGAAATGTAATTATAAAAATATATATTAATTTAATATTTTTTTTTATATATTTTTTGGTTATTATTTTAAAAATATATTTAAGTAAATTAATATTTTTATTTAGAATCTTTTTTACTAAGCTAAAACAAATTTAATAAATTTTACGGTATATTTTCTCCTAATTCAAATTTACACATATTTAAATTAATTTTCATTATAAATTAATAAATATATCTTTTGAGATAAAATTTCCTAGAGCAAGGTAAAGTTGCACTATATCCTAAGAGTATTTCAAATAATCTCTATCACACTAAAATACATAATTAATTTATCTACTAAAAATTATTTTAAATAAACTTTAAATTTATAAATTTAAATAATATTAGAAATAATGTCCCATTATATTTGATGCGACATTATGATTGCTTTATTTTTTAAATATTAATAAAAGATATAAAATATAAAAAAAAACGTATTGTCTTAAATTTTAAAAATTTGTAATAGTTGTAAACAATAATATTTGAATTTAAGAATTTATTACTTGATATAGATAAATAAAAGATAAAAAAACCCACATTGCATTTTAAAATGTATTATTTAGATATTTGTGGGAAGAATATATTAATTTAAATAATTAATATTCATTGATATATATTTTTAACGCGTGATCTATACAAATAATTTTTATATTTTTAACTATTCTACACTATAATTTTTTTATTATTTGGCTCATTTATTTTTTATTTTTTATTTTTTATACTTTATTTCTTTATTTATTTTTATTATAATTTACTCTATAAAATTTTTTAATTATAATTTAATTTTAAATTAATCTCAATTTTTAAATTAAATGTATAACAATCAAACAAATACAAGTGGCTTGGAAAGACTGTTGCCGTCCAATTGATGAAGGAGGTCTTGGTTTACGGGATATTCATCTCCAAAATGAGGCCATGTTAAGAAAGTTCGCATGGAGGGTAATCAAAGGGACCTCTAACACTCTGCTTTACTTACGTAGCAGATATCTAACAGAAAATGGCTCTCCACGGAACTATTATATCTGTTCATCAGTCTGGCCTGGTTTGCGACCTCACTATTTAACCCTATTGGAAGAGTCCAGGTGGTTAGTTGCAAGGAACTCTACAGTTAAGTTTTGGACAGATAATTGGTTAGGAACTCCACTAATAGATAGGGTAGATAATCCTCCAATAGACCCCCCAATACATTCACTAGTGGGGGACTACATCCGTGAAGATTGTTGGATTTTGCCGCAATCTTTCAAAGTCTCTTATCCAGATATTGCCTCAGAAATTCAATCAACAGTTATTGGCTTTGGTTCGGATATCAGAGTTTGGACACACTCAATCAAGGGAGATGTTACAACCAGTGAAGCTTATGATTCACTCCGTGTGGTTGGAGAACGGAAGCTTTGGGGTAAGAACATATGGGCTCATTATATACCGCCCTCACGATCCATCTTGCTATGGCGTGCTATTCAGAATAAACTTCCAACAGATTGTCAATTAAAAAGGAGGGGACAATCGCTTCCTTCCCGTTGCTCATTATGTGGTTCCAAGGAAGAAACTCTGTCACATCTTTTTTTAAGTTGTCATTTTGCAGGTGCGCTTTGGGACTTTATATACTTCTTTTTTGAAAAACGACCAAGTACAGACTCTTCGATCCTAAATCTATGGAAAACCGCAATGGCAATGGAATTTGGATCACAGCTCGCCAACTTATGGAAAGCAGGAATTGTTTCAGTCATTTGGGTGATTTGGACTGCTAGAAATGAGTATCGTTTTAACAATAAGAGGACGACTCTGAGATCGGCTTTTGCCACAGTATGGCGTTTTATCCGCGAGGCGAGTCTTTCAAAAAGTGGTTGCATGCAGAACACTGTGGATGATTTACAGGTACTTAGGCGGCTTCGAATATCAGGCATCCCAAGAAGGGCCCCAAATATTATAGAGGTTAATTGGAAGGTTCCACCATCGGGATGGATAAAGGTCAATACAGATGGTGCAACATTTGGAGCTCCAGGATTATCTGGTTGTGCGGGTGTTTTTAGAACTTCAAGATCATTTGTTAAGGGTTGTTTCTGTATTCCGCTTGGAATATCATATGCTTATGAAGCAGAACTAGCGGCAGCAATTTATGCGGTGAAGTATGCATATACATTTCAGTGGAGGCGTCTCTGGTTGGAATCAGACTCACTATATGTTGTTTCTCTTTTTCAGACCCGGTCTTCTTCGGTTCCTTGGAGGTGGCATTCTGCTTGGACAGATTGCTTAGACAAAATTACTCATATGGAGTTTTACTGTTCACATATTTATAGGGAAGGTAATGCTGCAGCTGATAGCTTAGCTTCTAGGGCTCCTAGTTTATGTACAGCGACTTGGTGGTGGAATGTTCCACATTTCGCGAGCTCTTTTATTTATTCTGATGCTAACAACAAACCTAATTACAGGTTTTGTTGATAATTTTTATTTGCATGTGTAATTTTCTCAATATTTAATAATATTAGTGGTTGATTGGTTTAATGAAGAAGGTGCTAAGGAGGTGCCAACCTAGTTGGGATGTCCCGGTGCACCCACTGAAAACAATTAGCCACAACCTTTTATTTAAAAAAAAAGTCATTTTTAATTGTGCATTTTTTTATTAATAAATATAATATATTTTTTTATTTTAATTTATAAATAATTTAGTTATTAAATTAATTTTATTTTTAATTTTTTAGTAAAATAATATATATATATATATAGATATATATATATATATATATAACATTAAAATAAAAATATTTATAAACTTTTAATTTTTTTAAGAAAAAAATACATATTCATTGTTTTATAAGATAAATATTTTTTTTAGTATTAAAAAAAATTACCGATAAAGAGTTGAAGTGAATGCATAGGCTATCCCCGACCGAGCCACAAGCGTAACGGAATTAGTTCCCTGGCAGAAGAAAAAGAATGGCTCTATTGGGGGACGACGGCCGCGGCTATGAATTAGCTCGGAAGCTCGAGGACTGTGGAGTATGGCGAACTTGGCTCGGCGATTCAAGCTACTCCAACTTCGTTCCCTTCCTCAATTCACCTTCCACTTGGCATGCTTTCATGAGACTCGAGGACTCCAAATCTAGGGCTCAGATCCAACTCCAACTCCGTGTTCGAGCTCTCCTCTTCGACAAGGCCTCTATTTCTCTATTCCTCCGGTCCAATTCTACTTCAACTACTAATTCTTCTTCTTCGTCTCTCGTCGTTTCCAAGCTTAATCCAACCTGTAATTCTCGCATTCTTTCAATTTTTCTTTTCCTCATTCTTTGGGGGAAAATTTGTGATTTGTGATTGTATTCTTATTGTAGATTTGCATTTGCACGGTGACGATGTTTACTTCACTCTTGAGAATTCCGTTTCTGATGGGGTTCAACAACGAGACGTTGCTGTTCCTTCACATACGGCGTCGTCCAAGGTCGGTAATTTGGCATGTCTAATTTTAATTGATTTTATTTCATGTTTCGTGGTGCGTTTGAATGTTATTAAATATTTGATAGATATTTGCTTTGACACTCATTGATCAATCATTCTAAACTTGAGCTCAGGAATATGTGAAAAAACGAGTTATTACATTAATAGCACCCTTATAATTATGTTGTTTTGTAAACTTAGAGGTTTGTTTCGGCCGCGGTTCTAAATATTCCATTAGCTTTTATGTTATATTTGTCTTTCGGATATGGTACATTTGTAAAGCTGCTTTATCAAATCAATTAGTATTGGCACTTTTCCTGTTTCAACAATTACTTATATTGATAATAGTTTGGTTGAATTCTAGTCAAATCGTAAAAACTTTGTTAATCATGACATTAGACTATTAGAGTCATATGCTTCTTTTGTAGCAGTCACATTTTTTTCCCATTGTTGCACAACTGGTATGTGAGTGGGCAATTGGTATAAGGGAAGTATTGAATATTTGCTAAGAAGTAGGTATGTCGGATAATTTGCTCTCTTTTCTGAGAAGATTTTCATACTAAAACTGTGAAATGTTAATTTGTACCTCTTTGCTACCATTATGCATTATCTTGAACCAAAGTTTATTGGCACATGCAAACTCTCATGTATTAAAAGTAAGGAAAATGCTCTTTACCACAACTTGATGCATCTATAAGGTCATATCTCACAATATAATTGGGTCATTGTTAGTAAATGGCTCCACAATTACTTCAACATATCACATTTTCAATTTAACTTCCAATCAAACATTAACATGTCACTTTATGTATATAGCATTTCTCAAAGTAAAAAGACTTACTTCAGGTGGTTGTTCAATAATGCATTACTAATCAAGTTACATGCTTATATTCTTTAGATATGCGTGGGATTTTCTATTTTTAAATATGTTTTCCAGTTTCATGTAATTAAGATCGTACAATCACAATGAGCAACATCCTCTCTCTGAGTCTCAATATTTTAATGAGAAACATGTAGATATATATGAAGCTTCATTGTGTGCTTAAGCTCTCTCCCTCTCTCTTTTTTCTCCCAAGTGTCCTCCTGGTTTTCAAGATTATAATTCAATTCATAAATAGGTTTGTTTATTTCATTTTCTTGTTATTGTGATTTGGCTAACATTGTGTCTTGTCTTTGCAGATTCAATCAAAAGCACCTTTGAGCACTGGTTCAAGATATGGGGAATATGAAGATAATATTACGCAGAGGCTTAGGACTGAAGAGCTGCCTGAGACATGGTATAATCAGTTTATTGAGAAATACAGAAGTAAAATACCTTATAAGTTGTCCTTGGGGGACAGGGAATCAGACAAGCGGACGTCAGAGGCGATGTCTACTTATCTTAAGCTTCTTGAGAAGCATAAAAAGAGACGTATAGCATATAAGGAAGATCAATATATTGGCCATGGAATGGAAAACGTATCACATATGCAACCAAATTCCATGCTAGATGGCAGTAACTCAATTGATGATGAGTCGTACTTCTTCCCTGAAACAATGTTTTCATTAAACTGTGTTCCTGACAGTGCTCTCCTAGCCACAAGTAGAGATGAAGACAACCAAAAGGTGGAAGTATATGGAGTTCTAGATACCTTGCCTCGGATCATGTGTAGGAGTCCTGTTATGATTGAAAGGCTCGGTATCAGGCCCGAGTACCTTGGCATGGATCATGGAGGAAGTATATATCGTGGCAAACGTGGGGCTGGAGGGATCAAGAAAAGCCTCTCTCAAGAGCAAGCATCAAAGTTGTCACAAAAGGTTTTAGCTCGCATGTTGACAAGCCTGGGGTTTGAAGGTGCTACAGAAGCTCCAATTGAAGTGTTCTCTCAGTTGATGAGCTGCCATATGAGTAAGCTTGGTCATATTTTAAAAGTTCTTGCTGATAGCTACAAAAAGCAGTGCTCAGCCATTGAGCTACTTAAAATGTTCGTTCAGACGATGGGATATAGGTTAGTTTTATTTGAGCTCTATGATTGCAGCTCTTTTTCTGATGTTGGTCCACTATACCAATATTTTCAATATGGTGGTTTTATTTTGCTTGTTCATGTTATGTTTAATCAATTTCTTTCGTTGCCTTGAATGTCTTTTCTTCACGACTAGTAATTTTGGGTCTCTGGCGGAGCATGTCAAGGATAATTCCAGAAATTTTGTTCAACAAAACCAGCAGCAAGTTAATATGATGCAATCACAGTTGCAAGCACAGCAACAGAGTTCCCTTCGACTTCCTCAACAAGTATGTTCTCCTCCAATCTTTCCCCCCACTTCTCTCTTAAATTTTTTCTTTGTTTTATTTTTTTGGGAGGAGGGGGTGCTACTGGATGGTGTAATTACTTGCCTATTTTGTTCTCATCTTTGCATATAGAGAAATTCTTCGCGGTTATGCAGAATTATGAATGATGCCAAACTGTTGCATAAATAGTATTTAAGGGTTGATACTCTTCGTTGTCTTTTTTTTTTTTTTTCCCGCATAGTTATGCATTATTTTTGTTTTTCTCCATCACAATTTGGTTTACTTTACAGGTTAGGCAGCAAATGAATCCACATATGCAGCAATTTGTACATTCTCAGAATTTGGCTTTTCAACAACAGCAGCAACAGCAGTTGGAGAGACTGCGAAGAAGGCAATCAGCTACTCCTCGCCCTGCAATGGAAATGGATAAGGATCGACCACCGGTACAGGTGAAGATTGAAAACCAATCAGACTTGCCAATGGATGGCAATGTGTATAACAATTTCAATAATAGACACCCACAACTGCAGTTTAGGCAGCAGCAAATGGCTGCATTGTCAAATCTTGCAATGTCCAATGTACACACTCAATCCAATAATCAATTTAGACAGATGGCTTCTGTACAAGTTCCTCAAGTCCAGACACAGTAAGTAAACCTTTAAAGATTAAGTCCACTTGTGTCTATGAATGCTATTTGGAATTCTGAAATACTATCATATGCAGGAACATGGGTGTTACTAGGGCTCCACCAGTGAAGGTTGAAGGATTTCAAGAATTGATGGGTGGAGGGCAAGACTCAGAAGAAACTAGGCTGACTTCCCCATCAAGTAAATAAATTTCTAATAATACAACAAACTTGTGGCTCAACAACACTTAGCTCATTTGAACATGTAGAAGGTCTAGGGTTCAAAACTCAATTACAGATGTATGAGTAGTGCAATTATTTAAAAAAAAATTTGTGATATGCTTAAATGGTAGCTCCTATCTAGGCTCCTAGAGCTGGAGATTCAAACAAAAGTATTATTATTCTATAACAAGCTTTATTGCTTTACTTAGAGGCGGCCGAGCAGCTTTTGCCATTTCTCAAAAGAGTTGAAAATATATTATAAAAACAAGAAATGACTCATCACTTAAAATGAAAAAGGCAATTTATCATCTGGAGGAGTTATTTGTTTACTATCAATAATATAAATTGAGATCGTTGGATAAAAAAATGTAAATTGAGTTGGCATTAATAATTTTCATTTACATGGTCAAAAGGAGCTATTAATATGGTTAAAAAGTTTTCAAACATCATCAAAAAGTATCGTTTATTTAAAAATAAAAAAAAAAAACTATGGTTAAAAAGTATCATTTAACAAAATTTTAATTGGGATTTTAGTGTTCATTTTTTGGGTTCATGGTTTAGCATTCATTTTCTTTTGCTATCAGAGCTCAAACATGTGGTATGTACTAAGACATAACCATCATGCCATTGAAAATTAGTATACTAGCATTCATTTTCAAGCTCCATTTTTGCTTATACACTTGTTTAGGAAGAATTTGAATTAATCTCCTATTGACAGTGCTTGCTTGTATTGTTTTAAAATTTGTATAAAAAATATTCAACAAGACATGGTTCACTTATTTTGAAATAATTAATTTTCAATTATATCTTGGTAATTAAGTTAATACTAAATCAACCATTTGAGTTAAATTTTAGGTGGTTTTATTATGTACTACTCTTTACTGACCCTTTTTATTTTTAAGAAGAAGAGCATTTTATTAAATTAATAGATAGAGCTTACATCCTTTATAATAACCGAATCCAAGGTAATCTAGCTCAAATTCAATTCAAATAACGTTATATAAAGTTGTGCAAATTTACAATTAATTGTAAAATTGTACAATATGATATAAAGTTATTTAAAAAAATTATATAAAATTGATATATATGAAAAAGTTCATTAATGCTAAAAAGTAATTATATAAGTCAATCAAATAAATTCCCTGCAAAACTTTTTATTGTTTGCATTTTACGATCATTGTCTAGATGAAGTTTTAATGGAAATGTAAAATAATTAACTTCCTATCGATAAATTATTTTTATCCCTTAATTATTTTGGATAAATATTTAAGGTAGATAATACTCTTTTAAATTTAAATATACTTGAATTAATTTCAACCAATAAATTAATCTAAAGAATAAAAATATTTACATGGATTACACCAAATATATTTGGGCAGTGATGAAGGTAAGATCTAAAGAAACTGCAAGATACATTGAGTTAAGATCAAATTACAAGAGAAATGAAAAAAAAAAATTGTTAATAACACATGTAATGAATTAGAATTATTTTAAAAATTAAAAAAATTTATTTTTTTGTAAATAATATTAACATATATTAAAACATTGAAATATAATGTAGAAATAAATGTAAAAATATGTATCATTATCAATCCTCAAATAATAATATGCTTGTTTATGTGGCGATAGTTTAGTAGTTTGGACATTAAGGTTACGTCCTTGTATATTTGTCCTCACATGATAGGGTATAAGTTCGAATTTTTAGTGTGCAAGAGTTACCCTTAAGGGCACTCGAACTAAGATTCCTCTTGCACTCTGTTGTTAGACTCTAATTTTCTCAAAGACCTCTAACTCGTCCTTGATTGGTATAAAAAAAAAATTAGGCGATGATCCTTAATGGTATGACGGTGTGTGACAATAGCCATATTCTTTCTAAACCGTAGAGTATTTTTCAATAATAAAAAAAAAATGCTTCTTTATGTATCTCATTTGATCATTACTACAAAATTACTAATTTATATTAAAGTGAGGAGCTAAATTAGTTCATTTATTTAGGCAATAGATATCATTTAATTTATAAATAAAATTATCTTTAAATTTTTTTATTATAAAAAAATATATTTTTAAGTCATTTTACATCTAAAAAATATGTTAAGCAATAATAAAATTAAATTTTCATATAATTTTTTATTAAATTTAATGAAATAACACGTATAATACATACATATTTGTATTTTTAGATAGATATATCTAATAGAGTAATTTTTATTAAAAAAGTTATTCCAAGTTTAAAAAATTTATTTTGATAAAATTAAAATAAATTTTTTATTTGTTTAATTTATAATTTTAGATATTAGACAATAAAATTTTTATTTAAAATTTTTGTTTAAATTTAAAATATTTTTTTAAAAAAAATTGATTAAATTTTTAATTAAATATTAATTTTTTAGTATAAATTTATTAAAAAATATATAATATTTTATTAAATTTTAGATAAAAAATTAATTTTATTTTTATCTATTATATTTTTTATAAATAAAGATAAAAAAATTTTTTAAAAAAAAAAATACCTAAAATATTTTTTTAAACGTCACATTTTATAAAATATAAATATCTGATTGATACTTTTGCCTTTATAATAATTATTTATTCCCCTTTAGATCTATACCCTTTCTAATGCAATTGGGCATCTTTCTACAAATCTGCAATTCTACAACCTTCAATGTTTGGTCACAGTTTTGTTCCGATTTTCTACCCAGTAAACCATAAGCCGACTGGTAATGGCCTGGACCTGGGAGAAAGATAACTGTCATAAACGGCCGAATAACTCGGTATCCAAACACCGCAAAATAACCATGAATCGCATTTCTTGCCAAAATTAATAAACCCAGTCAACGACTACACTGTTCACGACTAGACTCATTCTCCGCCACTTTAGCAGTCTCTCTGCAGAAACTATATCCGTACAATTCCAATCTCCTACCATACAAATTAAAAACTCCCACCTTTAAAGAGAGTGATATATAATTGAATAGCGAGAATGGAGGAATCGAACCACTTCCACAACTACGACAACGAAGTGACGCGACCACAACCATCACGGTCACGACCACGACCACGACCGGTACAACGACGGCCACAAGTTCCAAAAACTTTACCTGGCGAGCTGTCAATTAGAATCCTATGCCACGTATCAGCCATCAGCGGTATAATTGGAAACTCCGGCGCTATCGTTTCACAGCTCCGGCGTGAAACCGGCTCCAAAATCCACTGCGAAAATCCATCGAATGGATCCGATTTAGGTATCATACATGTAATCGGGTCCGGGTCGCGCGCTAAGAGAATTGTTTTGACGGCTGAGATAGAGTCGGAGACGATACAAGGTGTGGTGAAAAGAGAGGAGTGGGAGTGTGACGTGTCGAGCGCTCAGGATGCGATGCTTAGGGTTTTCGAACGACTATTGGTTGTGAAGGGACAGAACGAGGGTGTTACCACAGCTTTGAACGACGTGTCGTGTAATGTGCTGACTAAAAAATCACAGATTGGTGCGGTAATGGGAAAAGGAGGGGGCAATATATCGAGAATGAGGATAGAGAGTGGTGCTAATATTAAGATTTTACCATCTCCTTTTAACGCGGCTGGAGAAGAGGACGAAATTGTCAGGGTTTGTAATTCTAACTTTCTTTAACGCGATACTATTTGTACACTGTTTCAGTGTTTTGCTCTCGGAATTGATTTTATGAAAATCTCGGAGTTAGGGAAAAAAAAAAGAAAAAGTCTCTTACTTTTTGAGCTTAAATGAAAATTTAGTTTTGTTAAGAGGAAAATGCTATTTATTTTACATAAAATAATATTTAATAATATTAAATTATTTTAATTTAGTTTTTGTGTCCAACTAACTATATGATTACTAGTTTTATACATGAATTGGATGTATTATTTATATGGTTAGTAGTTTTATATATAAATGGGAAGTATTATTTATATGGTTTGATTTTTTTCCAAATATTATTTATCACAATTTTATAATCATCATCACAAATATAGGTTCGTAATGTAGCCCCCAATTAAATTAGTGTCAGTCTTATAAAAAACACCCGATATCACAAATCTTATTATGTCTATCTCTTTGAAAAAAGCCTGGGCAAAGCTTAAAAATAAGTCTACATGAAGTTGAATATATATGTAAGATGGAATGGACTTTGAATATATATATTTTAATTTATTTACTCTGGAAACTATAATTCATTCACATGAGAGTTCATGAAAAATTATCAAAAATAAACAAATGTATAAATATGAATTTTATAACTTAAAAAGATGAAAATTGGAAATTAAAAAATGGTTATGAATTATGCCACATGCAATTTACAATTTTTATTTTTTAAAATTGAAATTAGAAATGGGTTAACAAACTTATTTTTCTTTTCAAATTTAGTTAGAAATTGGAAATTTAATTATAAAACTAATGACTTACAAAATGGTTATCGTGTAACATCCATGAATTATTTTGCTTGTAATAATAATGGAGGATGTTAATGTTGCGTGTACTGAGCTCCTTTAGAAAAGTACTTTGTTGTTCAAGGAATTAGGCAATGTTTCAAGTGTGCTAACATTTTGCAACATAACTGGATATAGTAACATCTCCATTTTGTTTCAGAATTAATGGAATTATTTTTTTTTAACCGAAAAAAAAAATCTCAACTTTGTTTTTGTGCTTGGTTGGGGGAGATGGAGTTGGTCTAAAAAGCTTATGCAATGAAAAATCTTCTGGCAACTGTTATTCTGTTAATGTTGAACCACCATGAACTAAATGTGCAAGACTTAATCCAAAAAAAATAATTAGTGTTTTCTGAAATTTTTGTTTGTACAAGGGAAGATTATAAGAACTTGCTGTAAAGGGTCACATTGCTCTACAATAACTAATTTTTTAATGAATTTGTTCTTGTTTTGACAGATCATGGGAACCGTCTTCTCCGTAAAGAAGGCTCTAATTTCGGTTTCCAGCTATCTTCGAGATCATGCACCAAGCTCCTCTTATGAGCCCTCCCCTGCGTCCAATCAGCCGGAACAATATTTCCCTAATCTTAGTTCCTTATTACCTTCCATGACTGCAAATTCGGTTGATGGAATCCTCAGCAATGACAAGTACAAGTACAAGTACGGTGCGCAACAAGTTGTCTTCAGACTGCTTTGCTCTAATGATGCAGCTGGAGGTGTGATTGGTAGAAAAGGATCCATAGTCAGAGCATTAGAGAATGAGACAGGTGCCTCCATAAAATTTACACCTGCCGCAAACCGCTTTGGGGAGCGTGTGGTCACTATTTCTGCATATGAGGTTAACAACTTTTTATATCTTAATCTCTAAACTTCTTAGTTTTAAAATATACCATTGCCTTCTATTATCTGTTATGTTTTGCTTTCTTCATGTAGAACCTTGAATCAATGTACTCTCCAGCCCAAAATGCTCTTGTTCTTGTATTTTCTAGAACTGTTGAGAGTGAAATTGAGAAAAGGAATCGTTCACTCTCTATCGAGGGTTCAACTGTAACTGTTAAGCTTCTAGTTGCATCAGACTTAGTTGGATGCTTAAGTGGTAGTGAAGGTAAGATGGTTGCAGAATTGAGAGAACTCGGTGCTAATATACAAATACTAGGAGGACAGCAAGATCCAGACATTGTTCCAGGGACTGTAGTAGTGCAGGTAAAAGGAATTTTTATTTTCCTTTTATTTGTTCTCATTCAGGTTATAATCTAGACAGTTCTATCATTAATATATCATTCTAGATCAAGTCAGTGTCTTCTAAGATGTTGAATCTGAAAAATTTGTATTCTGGCGCTGTTATGGCATTAAAAGTGTGCTGTTTTTTATTAACACACTTTATGTTTATCCATATTTGCTAATATAATAAAATATCTAAAATTGTATCTACTATTTATATTTTATTTGTTTGATAGTGTATTTACCATATACAATGCTTTTGTTGGACTTAACTGATGCTGGCAGCCATTAATAATCATTTGACTTTTACCATTGTTTTAAACACTATTAGAAAGTTGTTGATCTCTGTTTATGTCTTTAATGTCCTTTATCTTCAAAAGTTTGTTTGTATTCGTTCTTATGAGGTTGTGGATATACCTCTTCTATGATTGTCTGGTATGTTTCTTTTCATATGTCATTTCTCTGATTAAATTTTGAGTCAAGGCAAGGTGGTTTCATTTACCATCTAAGCATGATGATGTCAGATCGTTGTATTGTGTTAGGATACTTCATGCACATCATATTCTCATAAATCTCCCATTCCATTTTCAATATTTGGGCTTTTCATGCTTTTAGAATTACCTATTACGTGTCATCAGGTGCAAGTTTTTGTCTAACCTGCAGATGAAATCAAAACTTAATGAAAGTTCTTTCATTTTACGCAGATAATAGGCGAGTATAAAATTGTACATAGTGCCCTCATTCAACTTACTAGTAGTCTCAGGAACGGACTTTCACTTTGTGGCAAGCGCAATGAAGTGAGGACTAGAAGTCCATATTTAACGATGAACGAGGCTGACTCTCCTAAATTAGACCAACCAATAGGCACAAGTCCTGAGGCCACTGAAAAAGCTGACATAACACTTCAAATGAACAAACTTGGACTCTCTCACAGCAATGGTACCTTTTCCCCAGGATCGCAGCTGTCGCAGGTTTATTATATTTTATCCAGTATTTTCCAGTCTGTCACTGTTGTTTTTCTAAGTCTAAGGTACTTTTCAGTTCATGGAAATATACTTTTGGGGTTGTTTATGACTGCAGGCTGCAAAAAAGGAGCATGCTAGAGCTGTCAGAGATAGTGGAGAAGGCCTCAAGTCATTCAGTGAAGATCAACAACAAGCAAGGTGACTTTTCCACTATATGGACTGCATCTTTTGCATTAATATGTGCACTTTATATGGTCTAGTTGAGTTCTTCAATTGTAGATTTTGGCTATATTCACTTCATGATAAATTATATCTGTAAGCTCTAGTTTTTGGGCTTAACATTTTGCACTAAATCACTAAGGAAGAAGGGAGGCTACTGAATTTCAATGAAGATAACTTTTGTAGATCTTATATAAAGTCTCGTCTTTTATACTGTTCTTTATTCAACAACAAAACACAACTCCCAGTCCTGTTGAACACATTTGCTGTATGGGTTGAGCAATCGCAAGCTTATTTCTTGAAGGTTATTAAGTTTTTTGATTCAAATAATTTGTTATAGACAAAATGTTATATTAGTTATGACACTAACCATTGAATGACTGGTAATGACTCTATATGTTGTGTTGTTGATTAAGACAATACTTCCTTAAAAGGCTGCCGTGTCTAATCCTTCGGCAACATGAAAAGGAAATTAAGAATACCACCTTTTAGATGCAATATGGCATATATAATGATGCATTGGCACTGTTAATCGATGGTTGGTTGATTGTGATGAACATGAAATTAAATCTTGGTGATTCCAATTCCTTTGGTCTTTGGAGTATTTCGTTCTTACTCTACAATTTTTGTGCAGTGGGAACAAACTTGCAACTGTGACAAATACAATTGTGGAGATGATAGTTGCTGCACATGCCTTTGGTTCTATTTATGGAGAAAATGGCGGCAATTTGGATCTTATAAAACAGGTGCTTCTGCTTATACCCTGTAAATTATACAAATAAAATTATCACCATGATTCTCTCATTTTTGAAAGTTACTGCTTTTGTCTCCCTTATTTTCGGATGTTTTGGGTGTCCATTAACTTATTTTGTTGATACTTCAGTTTCTTTCTTGAAATTTCTTCATACTTTTGAAACACTAATTAACATGCAGACCTTTGCAATCAGATTTCAGGTGCAAAAGTTGACGTACGAGATCCTTTTCCTGGTGAGAGTGAAGGAAAGGTTCTTATATCAGGGCTACCGGATCAAACACTGGCGGCGCAGAGTTTGCTCCAAGCCTTCATTCAAACCTCAAAGAAGTCACAAAATCACGAACCTCATATTCAATGGTAGTTTTACCAAGTGACCAATTATGGCCTTTTTATCCGTGAAGTCAAGGTAAGACGTTACGGTTATGTATCGTGCCATATAAGTATGTATGTATGCATTTAAGTCACTTTTATGTGAAAGCCAACAAGATAAGTCCCTTGCGTGCTGGGAATCAAAATAATTTAGGAGAGCCATCACAAATATCCAAATGTCTAGACATCTGTTTTCATTCCAAATGTCGTTGTTTTCCCCCTAAACAAATACCAAATGCTGTTTGCATAATATTGGTGACCTTTTATTTTTATAATTTCTTTATCACAAGTACATTTCATGTGGTCTTGTTGTCTTGCATGAGATTTCTCTCTAGAGAAGAGGGCGTTGAATTGCAGAGGTTCTGATATAACGAACTGTTTTATTTGTCTAACCACCGAACAAGAAGCCTACATTTAAATAAATTGATTAAACAACTCAAAAAAACACGAGGGAAAACGTAGCAACGTTTGCCCAAAGATTTTCGAGCTTTCGCATTTAATGGTTATGATTCTGAAGAGTGTGACTACAGATTGAACACGCTGAACCATCTTAAACTCTCGACGTTTATCGCTCAAACCCCTTTTTGATGCGTCATTGAAGTGAACAGTATAGCCTCACAGTCAGATATTTAAAAGCCATGGATCAACTAGGGGTTTTGCAAAAAACGGTGATCGGTAAACTGGATCGAACCAAATCAAACTGTCCAGTTAATTATAATGGTGAGGACCAAACTGTCCGATCTGGTCTAGTTTTTTACATTAAATTGATCTGGTGTGGGTACCCTACGATACGAATCAAAGCCAATGAGTATTATAATTTCGCAAGTAATCTTGCTTACTTGCGGAAGTATACAGCGTTCTAAATGCTGGTAATTTTATGTGGCAGCTCTAAAAAATAAGAAGTGTACGGTACAACCGTACAAATAAAATTTAATGTTAAGGATATATAAATTTATATTTATTTTTATATTTATATTATGTCATGTGCTAAAATTATTTTATAAAATTAAAAAGTAATTTTTTAAATAATTCTATCACGTGATATAAATAAATTAAATTTTAAAATAAATACAAATTTATATAATACTAATAATGACTTTTTAATTATTTATATATATGAGACATTATTTATTATTTTTAAAATATATTCTCTATTTATTTCATTAATTGTGCTTTTTATTAAATATTAAATAATTATTTTTAAAAAAAAATTATATTTGTTTTAAATACTATATCATCTTTTATTTTAAAAATAAAAGATAATTTATATAAATATACACTTGATAGTAGAACTCTTGAAAATAAGGTCAAGTCACGTTTACTGAATATAATCATAATCGTAATGGAATGTAATGTAAATGAAACAGTATTACTATTACAGTGTTTGGTTTAGCCACTGTAATAAAAAAGAAAATCAGTATTATAGTGTTTGGTTTGACGACTGTAATGGAATGAAAAATACAGTAATATTACATTAATACCTTTATATTCAATTTTCATTTTATTATTATTTCTTAAATCAAATAAAATATATTCTTTAAAATTAAATAATTATTTTAAATAATTATTATATGAAATTTTAAATTTATTAATTAATAAATTAAAGTTTATAATCATAATAAAGTTGGTTTCTAACGTGGTATAATGGAGGTCCTCAAACACCAAGTAATTCCAAGTCTATAATTGGTGAATTGCAAATTAAAATAAAATACGTTCAGCTAATTAACCTCGAATACCACATTATTCATGCAAGCATGGAAAAGACTTGTAATTATACAGACAAACATTCAAACACCATGTTTAAAGCTAAATAAGAGCCATAACATAAAATACAAGTAGTCCAGCCAAGAAGCCAACTAACATCAAACTAGAATGCATCACCACTTTACCATGATCAAAGGGAATATGTATCACCGAACACAAGTACAAAAACATATGTCCAAAAAGAGTTTTTAATTTTGCTAATACTCCAAGATAATGTTCTACAAAAAAATTTGAACAAAAAATAGCTAATCAAACGACAAAAAGTGGACAAATTCATACAACAATTTTAGCAAATAAATCACAATTTCAGCCAAAAAAATGCACTTAAAAAATCAGAGTTAAAAATAGACGGCGAGAGAGAAACTTGGGGCCAAGAGGAGAGGTGAACAGCGCACGAAGGAGCTAGAATGCGACGGATGGCGCACGGAGGAGTTGGAACGCCATGGACGGAGCACAAAGGAGCTGAAACGTGAGAGAGCGAGAGAGGCAGAGACACGAAAGAGGCTTAATGTAATCAATTTTCCTTAAATTTAGTTATGTAATCACAATTCCATCTCCATTAGTAATTAATTACATTCCATTATAAATTTTTAACACAACTAAATATAATAACATGTAAAAATAATTACATTTTTTTTTTTATTCTTTTCAACAAAACATATGTACTGCCACCCACCGGATACCTGTGGTTTACAAACTAATAAATACAAGCCAAACACAAAATAAATGCTCCATTGCTTCTTATATAATTTCAACAACAGTTGAATATAATTATTAAAATATATATTTTTTAATATTAACTTGAATTTGCAGTCATCAATGAGACTTTAGTGCCATTATATTATAATATCACAAATATAATAAAATTTTCGTTAGATGCTCCGTTTCTAGTCTTTGAGAAATGCTATATATGATGGAAAAAAATTTCAGAGATAACAAATATACTTGAGATGAAAAATTAAGCGATTGTCCTGCCCAGTAAGCATAAAATTCCGCTACCATATATCGATGATAATTGCAAATTTTAAGTTATATCCATAGCTTATCACGATCCGTGGTAAGCTGTGAATATAATAATTTATTTATTTATTTTCAAATTTCAAGTTATTTTAATAGTATTAATACACTTCACTAAATTAAATTAAGCCAAGGAAATGTGAACTACCTTTAAATTAAGGTTCATCCAAACTTCCACTTAAGCCAAGGAAATGTTATCTATGCGATCCAAAACCTCCAGTGGAACCCTCTTCCACAGTTATTTAAATTTCATGCTTATCAGTGGCCAATTGCTTGATGAGGTTTGTATCCAGAGGGGGCAAAAATGTTATACTTCCGATTTATATATCTTCTAATCATTTAACTAATATTACTTTTAATCTTTAAAAAAAAAAAAAATACTTTTTATGTTATAAAAAATAAAATTATATATAAAAAAAAAATTATGTGATGTAATTTAATTAATATTATTAAGTGCTGTGGAAATATTAAAAAAAAAAAAAATGTAGCTTACATTAATAACCACAAATTTACAACATAACCATATGTTAGAAAAAAAATTAACATCTCACATATCAAAGATAATATTATAAAATAGTTTATAAAAAGTACGAGAATTTGCACAAATTATTTTAACTTTTTTAGAATAAAAAACTCATATTTCTTATAAATTTTTATGTGATAGTTAAATTTTAAAAATAAGTAGCTATTCATGATCCTATATATAAATACCAATGATCTAATCCAACTTATTTAAACATGCATGAATCAAATAATTGATAAAACTTAGATATATCAATGATACAATGATACCTCGACATATGGAAGCATCAGTTTACCAAAAAAGAAAGAAAGAAAGAAAAAAAAAAAAAAACTTATGGAAGCGTCAATTTAAAAAAATTATGTTCAGGCATATTTTTAATAATTTTTTTAGTTTTATAAATTATAAATTCTCTTTTTATCAATATCAATTGTATTTTGAGTAATTTAAGAAAATAAAAATTTCATTATTTTTATAAATATAAATATTTTAACCATTGCCTTTTAAAAAAGATAATTGTAATTGTTTCATGTCAAGTATAAAAACAACCCCCCTAGATTAAATTTTAAAAAAATCACTAAAAACTTAACCAGTAACAAATATATATTTTATAAAATTCATTTTTCATTTACAATTTCACATAAACACTTCAATTTTTTTTAATGTGTACTATTTTATATATATTTAGTATTAGCCAGTATATACGCATTTGTAATTGATCAGTAGCCAATACCAATTTCTATTATATAATATTATTTCTTTTTTATATTATCTTGCTTCAACCAAAAAAAAAAACATGAGGGCACTTTTTACAATTGGGTTGTACATTGTTAATAATTATAGTCTTTTAGACCGAAGGTATAGGTTTCAAATTTAAAAACTCCTCATTCAAATCAGAAAAAATATTCATTATTTTTATTAAGTTATAATATAATATTTTAAATTAATAAAATATAAAAATAATATAATTATTTTTTTAAAAAACACAACTATTCTATAATAAATAAAATAATTAATAAAATTAATAAAAAATATATTTTAAGAACAATGAATAATAGCTCTCAAATTAATATATGTTATTCATTGCTCCTATATATACTCATAACTAATTATATTTATTTATCTCTTCTTCAAATATTAACCATTTAACTTTTTTTAAAAATAATTACACTAATATTATATTTTATTGTCTTCAAATACAATAGGAAGAGATATTGTCACATTTGGTTACACAAAATTTTAAAAATGATAAATATTTTTTTTTTATTTTGTGTTATTTTTTGGGAAAAAAATATTTATATCACTTTTTTAAATTAACATTTAAAAATAATAATAAAAAAATATCATAATATCTCCTCTTAATATAATATTATCACTTATTTTAACCAGCAACATATAATTTATTAGGCAATTTATTAATGCTTTGTCGATGTCTTTTAAAAATGCTGATCGTAACCCTTTTTTTTTTTTTTTTAATCTTTATATATATTTGGCAGCGGAGTTATAAATACCCCTTATATTATATTATTTAATTTTTAAATTATAAATAATATTTTTTAATTTATTAATTTTAAAAAAAATGATCGATTAAAGATAAAATACATAATTTTAATAATTTTTTAAATTAATATTTTTAATATAAAAATATTAAAATAATATAATTTGTTCTTAATAGCTTCTTAAAAAATAAAATTTTAATTAAAAAAATAAATAAAATCATATATTTTATTTTTAATTGGCAATTATTCTAAAATTAAATGACTAAATAATATCACTTATAATTTAAAGGATGAAATAACATAAATGATCTAATTTGAGGGACATTCATGACATTTTTTTCTACATAAAAAAAGTCTTAATTTCTAGCAATTTTTTTTTTCTTTTGCATTTTTTTTCTCTCTTTTTTTAATGTGTTTTTGTTCTCTCTTTTTTCTTTTTTCACTTTTTTTTTAATTATTTATTTTATTTTTTTATAACATTCTTACTCACATAATTTTAAAACAAATTAATAATATTTTCCCTTAAATCATAGGATAACTAAAAAATATTTTTATATTAGAGATATAAAAATTTGTGAATTCATTAATTATTTGATATTATAAATTTTTTTTTTACAAATTAAAAATTAACACATGTAAAAAATATAAAAAAAATAGTTAAACTTACACATATTACAATGATTACAATAATGACAATAATAATTATTATACATTCATTAATTATTTTATCTCATATAATTCTTTATAAACAAATTAAAGATCAATGTGTGTAAAAAATGCTTAAAAAAAATAAGAAATTCAACATATACATATAACAATAATAAATAAAATTTATAATAATTTATTATTATAGATCATTGAAACAACATATTATTAGTGAGACAAATAATAGACAACTATGTGCAAAGATCATTAATATTTCATGTAATATGCATAATTTTATTTTGAATTTATGTATTATTCAATATTATAAATTTAAAATTACTAATTTATATTTTTTATTTTAATCAACTTATTTAAAAATAATTATTATTGTATTAATACGAAATTTTATTATAACAAACATTTTTATTTGATTCTATAATATTATAAGTAACACCATAAAGAAATTCAATTTTTTTGATTTCATTCCTAACCATTTCTAATATATTCTTTTTAATATTTCTTTCATATTTTATTAAAGATTAAAAAATATGTCTATAATTATTAATATACTTTAATATTTTTAACATATTTTTAAAATAATACTGCTAAAAACTTTTAGTTGTTTTTAATAAATCTTATTTATATTATTTTAATTATAGTTAATAAATATTATGTAATTATTTTTATATTAAATAGATAAAAAAATATTAAAATATAATTAATTAAATAATTTTTATTTTATTACGATAATAATAAAAATAATTATATTAATATTTATTAATTAAATAGTATGTACATGGCCCATACTTAATAAGAATAATAATAAATGCTTTGATTTTGGGTTAATCAATGACATCGTTTGCATTAAATGTCAAAGCGTCATGCGTTTGGAAAAATAATATATATTTTTTAATTTATATTAATAAAAATAATATTTTTGTGATTAAATTTATATTTTTATAATTAAAAAAATGATTGATATATATATATATATATTTTAATAAATATTTAATTAGAATTAAATAATAATAATTTAAATTTGTTTAATGTTAAATAGTATATGTTTAAATTAAATATTTAAGATTATTGATGAGTTAATTTTATTATTATAAATTTTAAAAATATTATTTTTAATAATATTTTTTTTATTGTGTGTGTGAATATAATAAATGCTTTGATTTTGAGTTACATTGATGATATCGTTCAGTTCGCATCAAATGTCAAAAGCGTCATGCTATTTAATTTTTTTCAAAAGCGTCATGCTATTTATTTTTTTATTTCTTTTTAGTGTGGATATAGAATCAAAAGCGTCATGCTATGGTATGACCCATCAACTTTGGCAAATTTTATGCAGGAGTGGATGACCGTTGGAAGAAGGGTAATAACAATGAACTAACTATGATTATATTATATAAAAATTTATTATTTATAGATAAAATATCAAAAATTTAATAATTATTAAAAAATATATTAAAAATTTAAAACTTGTAAAATTATCAAAATTTTGTAATCACATTAACAAAATTTATTGCATATCTACGCGATATGCAATAAATGTAATCACATTAACAAAATTCTAATAAATTTAAATTGTTTAGATTTTTAGTGCCATTTTTAACAATTATTAATTAAACTTCTATTATCCTAAAAAAAAAAAGGTTAATATACACTTTAATTATAATCAATGTATCATTATTATCCTTCCCTCGATGATTGTTTTCCTCTAAACTCTATTATCTCTTAAACTTTAGCTGTTTTTTTTATTCTCTACATTTTTACCTCTTAAATTGATTTTATCGATTGTTATTCTCCTACTGAAATTGACTCTCTTCATATAAGTTTTATTTATTTATTTATTTATTTTATTTAAATAAAATTATAATTTATTGTATTTTTTCATTTAGATCTAGATTTATGGTGACCCTTTTTGGCATAGATTTTATTTAGTGAGATTGTTTTTGTCATGATTTGTTATATTAAATTATAAAGGAATTATATGATCATTTAAATTATGTAATATAGATTAATATATGCATTAATTAAATTATACTATATAAATTAATATTTATATTAATTAAATTATATAATGTAAATAAATGTATGCATTAAATTATCATAAAAGTAATTTTATTTAATTAGAAAAAACAAAATAAGCATGATGACAAATACAAAAACTTATAATATTTTTTTGACGGTTAAAAAGAACTTATCACATTGATTTATTTATTTGTTAGCATAACTCGTGAGAGTTGTATTCGGTTAGAATTTTAATAACTTTTTAAGAAGTTATAAATTTAAATAGGTTTTAAAAAGTTTTATAGACTTTTAACATTATGTAAATTTTATCCTTTAATGTATATATGAATTATTTCTTCATATAATTTAATTTTTAATTTTAAAGAAAAAAAGAAACATGTTGTTTTTTCTTATAGCAAAAAACAATTTATGTTTTTAGTAAAAAAAATTATTTTTCATAAAAAAACATATATTATTTTAAGTTGTAAGAAAAATAGCATTTTTTAAGAGATTAAAAATAAAATTTTATATATGAATGAGAGTTATTCTATGCAATAAAACCTAAATTGTATTGATTTAATTGTATGATATAATCTCATTATATATATATATAATTTCATTTTTAACTTCTTTAGGAAAAAAATATATGTTAATTTTCCTTGTAATGTAAATAAATACATGTTTTTTAAATGTAAAAATGAAATAAATATATGTTTTTTTATATCAAAAAGTTAAAAATAAAACTAGTTAAATAATTGGGTTATACACCAAATATAATTGGGTTTTATTTTATAAATTTTTATGGATTTTATGGTTGTAGTGAGACCAATAGAACATTTAGAGATAAAAATGAAATCATTAGAGATTCATAGAAATCTCATGGTGTGATAAGACAATAATTGGTAAATTTTATCATGTGTATTTCTAACTTAAATTTCATCAAAATTTATAAAAATTCATTATAAATTTATGGCTTTTAATATTCCTAAATTTTTATAATATTCACAATCTTAATTGAACAGCTCATTAAGATTTATACTTAAGTCATTTTATTATATTTAAATTCAAAAATAGCAAATTTGAAGATCTAAATAGAACGAATGACTCATATTACTAATAAGTTCCCCAACTTGCAAATTTTGAGATCATATATGTTTTTTTTGTTTGTTTAATTTTAATAAGTAAGCCAATATTATTGAAGTTTAAGGACTTAAAGGGAGGTAACATATATAATCTGGACCATGTATTCATGCCACTTCATGTAATTTTTGTTTCCTTTCAAGTTTATACATAGCCATCAATTTAGTTGGGTTATTTATTTATTTACTATTATTATTTAGAAAGATCACTATAGTTAGCTTAGTTATGTGTCAAAATGCTGTCTAGCGGTTATGAACATAGATCGAGGCACAATTTGCAAAACAAATAACTTAACTTTATGGGTTCTAAAGAGAAATAAACTTAAATATTCTCACCACTAATTTTTAAGGGTTTATCTCTCACTTATATCAATCTCTTTATTTATTATTTTTTTTTTACCCATAATTTTTATATATTTATAATATAAAAAAAATCTTCTGACAAACATTGACATTTGAATCTAAAATCTTAAACCAATCAGTCCGCATATCATCGGATGGTCACATAAGTTTAAAGCATGCATGACTCATGTGATCCGATCAAACTATATAAGGCAAGCATGTCCAAGTGGATGGTTAGCGATCATGATCTTGCACTACAATTGGGTGAAGAAGCCGAACATAATACAGCTTGTCATTAAGTCATGAGGTTCTTGTAGTTAGTATTATAAGTGATTTATTGCCTTACGATAGCTACTATTTTGGCGGAATGTTTCTTATTTTCTTTATTGCAGTACGCCTGTATTTTGAATGCACATTTTTACATTTTTATCCTTTTATGAACTATACCCATATGAGCTGTTACTTTGCTTCTCTAACTAGTCTAAATTTTTGAAATTTTTAATTCACTTAATTAATTAATTTTCAATTCACCGGTCTCTTTTTCTCTGGAACCAAACTAAAATTATTTACTTTTTTTTGCTATTTCAATTGTATGTAAATTACATGTAAATTGTATGTAAATTTCTTTATATATTTTTATATTAGTATGTAAATTTATTTACATACTGTCATATTAGTATGTAAATTCATTTACATATATTGTCATATTTAAATGTAAATTTATTTATATATTATCATGTTAATATGTAAACTTATTTACATACTGTCATATTAGTATGTAACACAGTTTACATAGTATATAAATAATTTACATACTGATATTACATATCACATGATTAAGGATATTTTTGTAATTTATCTAATTTTAATGTAATCAAAATTCACAATTTTGATCTTATTATTGCTAATTTTAAAAAATTTAATTTTTTAATTAAAATATATGTTATTTAGGCCAAGAGCTGATTATAAGCCGACACCAACGTAACAAAGCAGTAAAAAACTCCCTCACGTTAATCACGCAGCTTCCATCTTCGTAAGGTGTTGAGTCTTGAGCCATCCGTCATCCATCTCGCTCCCTTTGAAATTAATTCATGGCTTAGGATATTATTTATTTGGATTTAAATTGAAAATAATATATATTTGTAATTAAATCAAAAGGTGACATGTTTTCAAATAAAGAGGAGGCAAATAAATACCATACTTTTACTTCAACTAGTATCGGATCATATTTATAAAATAATGTTAAAAATATATAAATTTATAGTCACATAAATTATAGTACGATACTTATTTAAATAATTATGAAAATAAAAAAATTTGATCATATATTATACTATAATTGATATTTGTGTAAATAAATTTTTGAAAGAAAATAAATAAGAATAATAATTTTAAAATTAATAGATAAAAAATATTGAAATAATTTATATTATTATTTTAATAATTATTTTTTATTAATAATAAATTTATCAATAATAATAACATAAACCATAATTAATTATATAATTTTTATTTTATTATAATAATAATAAAAATAATTATATTAATATTTATTAATTAAATAGTATGTACGTGGCCCAGATTTAATAACAATAATAAGTGCTTTGATTTTGGGTTACATCAGTGACATCGTTTACATTAAATGTCAAAAGTATATAAAAATAATTTTTTTAAAATTTATATTAATATGAATAATATTTTTTATAATTAAATTTATATTTTTATAATTAAAAAATAATTAATATATATATTTTTTAATAACTATTTAATTAAAATTAAATGATAATACTTTAAATTTATTTTATGTTAAATATTTAATATTATATGTTTAAATTAAATATTTAATATTATTGATGTATTAATTTTATTATTATAAATTTTGAGAATATTATTTTTAATAATTTTTTTTTTTATTGTTTGTATAAATATAATAAATGCTTTCTATAAAAAATATATATATATATAATAAATGCTTTGATTTTGAGTTGATCGATATGTCGTTAGCATCATAGTCAAAAGCATCATGCTATTCATTTTTTTTCAAAAGCGTCATGCTGTTTATTTATTTTATTTTATTTTATTTTTTTCTTTTTAGTGTGGATACAGAATCAAACGCGTCATGTTGTGAATATGAGTGCAATTTTATCCAGGAGTGGATGACCGTTAAAAGAAGGGTAATAACAATCAACTAACTATGATTAAATTACATAAAAATTTATTATTTTTAGATAAAATATCAAAAATTTAATAATTATTAAAAAAATATATTAAAATTTTAAAAATTATAAAATTATCAAAACTACATTGACAAATTTAAATTTTTTAGATTTTTAGTATCGTTTTTAATAATTATTAATTAAATTTCTATTACTTCATAAAAAAATTAATAAATTTTTATACACTTTAATTATAATTAATATATCATTATTATCCTTCCCTCAATAATTGTTTTCCACTAAACTCTATTCTCTTTTAAACTTTTTTATTTTCTTTATTTTCATCTCTTAAATTAATTTTATCGAGTGTTATTCTCCTACTGAAATTGACTCTCTTCGTATAAGTTTTATTTATTTTTTATTTTAGTTAAATAAAACTATAATTTGTTGTATTTTTTCATTTAGATCTAGATTTATGGTGACCCACAGATTTTATTTAATGCAACTTTTTTGTCATGATTTGTTATCTTAAATTATAAAGGAATTATAAGATAATTTAAATTGTACAATATAGATTAATATTTGCATCAATTAAATTATGTAATATAAATTAATATTTATATTAATTAAATTGTATAATGTAAATTAATATATGCATTAAATTATCATAAAAATATTTTTATTTAGAAAAAACAAAATAGGAGGAAAAATACAAAAACTTATAATAATTTTTTTGATAGTTAAGAAGAACTTATTACATTGATGTATTTATTTGTTAACATAACTCCTGAGAGTGTATTGGGTTAGAATTTTAATAAATTTTTAAGGAGTTATAAATTTAAATAGGTTTTAAAATTTTTTTTAGACTTTTAAAAAGTTTGACATTATGTAAATTTTATCCTTGAATATATATATGACTCACTTATTTATATAATTTAATTTTTAATCTTAAAGAAAAAAGAAACATGTTTTTTCTTATAACAAAAAACAATTTATATTTTAGTAAAAAAAAAAAAATATTTTTCATAAAAAAACATATATTATTTTAAGTTGTAAGAAAAATAACACATAATTTTTGTAGGAGATTAAAAATAAAACATTATATAAGAATGAGAGTTATTCCATGCAATAAAACCTAAATTCTATTGGTTTAATTATATGATATAATCTCATTATATATATATGGTTTCATTTTTAACTCCCATAGGAAAAAAAAATATATGTTTATTTTTCTTGTAATGTAAATAAACACATATTTTTTAAATGTAAGAATGAAATAAATATATGTTTTTTTATGCCGAAAAGTTAAAAATAAAACTAGTTAAATAATTTGGTCATACACCAAAGATAATTTTATTTTATAAATTTTTATGGATTTTATGGTTGTAGAGAGATAAATAGAACATTTAGAGATAAAAATGAAATCATTAGAGATTCATAGAAATCTCATGGTGGTATAAGACAATAATTGGTAAATTTTATCATGTTTATTTTTGACTTAAAATTTCATCAAAATCTATAAAAATTCATTATAAATTTATGGCTTTTAATATTCTTAAAATTTTATAATATTCACAATTTTAATTGATCAGCTCATTAAGATTTATACTTAAATCATTTTATTATATTTAAATCCCAAAGTAGCAAACCTGAAGTTCTAAATAGCACGAATGATTCATGTTACTAATAAGTCCCCAACTTGCAAATTTTGAGATCATATATGTTTTTTTTTGTTTGTTTAATTTTAACAAGTAAGCCAATATTATTGAAGTTTAACTACTTAAAGGGAGGTAACATATATAATCTTGACCATGTATTCATGCCATTTCATATAATTTTTGTTTCCTTTCAAGTTTATACATAGACATTAATTTAGTTGGGTTATTTATTTATTTATTATTATTATTTAGAAAGACCACTATAGTTAGCTTAGCTACGTGTCAAATATGGAGATTTTATATAATTGGAACATTAGCAGGTGGCATAATGGGACCGAAACAACGACTAATATTAATAAAAATTATACAAGTGTTATATAAGATTTCAACGTGCAATATATAAATAAGTTGGGTAGTGAATGAACTCGACAACATTCTAAAGCTATCAAATAAATTTCATGGAAGATCAAGGCCATAGAAAGCTTCACATTGCTTTTTTCCCATGGCTAGCTTTTGGTCACATGTTCCCATTTCTTGAGCTCGCTAAGAAAATAGCTCAAAAAGGTCACACTATTTCTTTCATATCCACACCTAGAAATATCAAAAGATTTCCTAAAATTCCCAAAGACTTGGACTCTCTTTTCAAGTTTGTAGAGTTTACTCTGCCTAAAGTTGAAAACCTCCCAGAAAATGCAGAGGCCACCTCAGACATTCCAAGCAACTTAATACCAAATCTTATGAAGGCCCAAGATGGTCTTCAGGAACCAATAACTAACTTCCTTCAAAATCACACTCCTGATTGGATTGTTTTTGACTATGCACACCATTGGTTGCCACCTATTGCTTCAAAATTTGGTGTTTCAAGTGCTTATTTCTGTGTGGTTAGTGCTTCCACATTCTGTTCCAAACCAGGCACTTCCTGTTCCAAATATGATTCGTCCCTACCTTGGATGAAAGATCTTGCAATTCGTTACGGTTCTTCGATTAAAGGTTGCCAAGCCTTTTTGATCCGAAGTTGCAGAGAGTTAGAAGAGGAGAACTTGAAATTTGTTCAAAACCGTTTTCCAAAACCCGTTGTTCCATTTGGGTTATTACCTTATTCAGTTGGGGCAACTAGAGACGAAGATTCAAAAGATGAAAATTGGGAAACCATTGTTGAGTGGTTGGATAAGCAAAAAAAAGGCTCTGTTGTTTACATAGCACTTGGAAGTGAGATTTCACCAAGTCAACAAGACTTTAATGAATTGGCACTTGGGTTAGAATTATCTGGGTTGCCATTTTTTTGGGTTTTAAGAAAGAAACAATTTTCAATTGATGATCGGCAACAAGTAGTAATTGAGTTACCAGATGGGTTTGAGGAAAGAACTAAAGAGCGTGGTGTGGTTTGGACTAATTGGGCACCTCAAATTAAGATATTGGCTCATGAGTCAATTGGAGGATTTTTGACTCATTGTGGTTGGGGTTCAACTATTGAAGGACTTCAATTTGGTCATCCACTAATTATGTTGCCTTTTTACACAGACCAAGTCATATGTGCTATGGCTTTTGCTGAAAGAAAAGTTGGGATTTTAGTACCAAGAAATGAAGAAGATGAATCAATTATAAAGGATGAGGTATCTAAATCTTTGAGATTGGTTGTTTTGGATGAAGAGGGGAAGATTTATCGTGAGGAAGCAAAGAAATTGAGTGCTATGATATTTAGTGACCAAAGTGTTCAGGATAAGTACATTGATGAATGCGTGGAGCACTTCATAACTCATCATAAGAAACTCTCTACTGGTTAGACAGAGGCCAAATACAGTCTCTTGCCAAAAAATCTTCCAAGTACTATATTAGGAAATAGTTGGTAGTATTAAGTTTGAATTATAATTTCTTACGTGTTATCAAATATGTTGTAATTTAAATGTAAAACATGTAGCCTCATGTTTTGTAATGGATTAAGTAATCTAAATGTAAAACATGTAGCCTCCTGTTTCGTAATGGATTAAGTAATCTACGGAATTATTTTGCTCGTGTTATGTGAATATTTTAATTATTTTGCTTTTAAAAAAATATTTGGGTCATTTTTTCTATAAAAATGAGACATTTTAATCATTTTTAAATATTAAAATATTATTTTATTAATAAAAAATTTTAAAATAATAATAAATATAATTTAATGGAGACAAATTTTTTATTTTATTTTAACGATTTAAAACTTAATTTGAACACTATAATATTTTATTTTTTATTTTTTATTTCTTTAGTCAATTTTGCTGTAAATTTTATATTTTATGAATTTTTTATGTATTTTTTGAGTACTTTTTTGTATTACATTCTTCTGTAAGTATTTGTTTGTATCGAAACTACAAACTTTATAAAATAAAAAATTGGGACTACACATGTTAGAAAATTAAAAAATTAGTGGTATTGGAACCACACTGTGGGCTATCTCTAATCCATCATCTTCGAAATTAGTACTATAAATTGAACTATATACATCCATTGTGTTACTTAGAGTTGGACAAAGATTTTTCCATCTATGTGGTCTCTAATGATGATAAAATGGAGGGAGCTTATTTGTTTGGTTTTAATGTCATTGATCTTATAATTTTTTGACCTGTATAACTCATATTTGTGATATCGTAAAGTCTACAATTTTGATTCAAACACGATAAATACAAAAAAGTGCTAAAAAATACAAAAAAAAATCCATAAAATATAAAATTTATAACAAATTGACCGAAGAAATAAAAAATAAAATATTACACTATTCAAATTAAGTTTTAAATTGTTAAAATAAAATAACAAATTTATATCTATTAAATTATTTTTATTATTATTTAAAAAAAATTTATTAATAAATGAAGATTTTATTATTTAAAAAGTGACTAAAGTCTATCATTTTTATAGAGTAATTAAAACGTCCAATTGATACAAACAAAGTGACTTTCAAGAACTCCCACCATTTTGTAATTGTAGAAGTCTATATCTAAGAGTGGACAAAACCCAAACCAACCCTTTAAATTCATACAAACCAACCCAATCCATTGAAATTAGGTTGAGTTCAAAATAGATTTTGCTAAATTAAGTTATAACACGACCAACCCATCCAACTTTAGCAAAAAATGGGTTGAGAAAATTTTTCCGCATAACCCAACCAGAATATTTACTAATTAACTCTTAAAAAAATCTAACCCAATTCATTTGAATTGAGTTGAGTTCAAAATATATTTTTGCTAAATTGGATAATAACCCATCTAACTTTGGTCGAAAATTGATTGAGAAAATTTTTCGGTGGAATTCAATCCAACTCGACCAAATCCGAATGTTTATTAATTAACTCTTGAAAAAATATACTACTTATAAGATTTGAACTCAAGTTAAGAATGAAATAACTTAACATTCATATTATTTTATTATATGCTTACCTTGTTATTTTGTTGTATAAAAATATATATATAAATTATGTAATATATAAGCAAAAGTTTAATTTTTTTTAGATTATGTGTAAGAAAACACTTCAATATTATGTCAATCCTATAAATATTAAGAGAAATTTTTTATTTTATTGTCAAACGCATAAAGAAATGCTGATGTGAATAAAAACATTTTTCAAATTTGCATCAAACGCACACCTCAAATGCCATTAAAGGCAAAAACACAATCAATGTGAAGGTACACAAAATGAGAGTATTCTAATTTACATACAAGAAGTTGTCTAACAATTTTCAGCTCTTAGATTCTTTAAGTTAACCACAAGTATAAAAAAAAACTTAAATTTAATAACTAACATAGGATAAATATTTAGGGATATTCGAGTGGTGGTAATAGATAAATAAATATAAATGAAGTAACTATTTATTTTTCTTTGTTTATTTGCAACTTCTAATGTAAAGAATTGCAATTCTATATGAACACTCACTCCCTTGTGAGAATGAATATGAATTATTTACCGGATGAGAATATTCTTTCCCCAAAAGAATTATTATTCTAATTAGTTTTTTTTTTATTAAAAAACCTCTTAATCAATAATGAACTTATATTTATTACTAAAAATGTGAGAGTATTTTGAAAAAAAAAATTATAAAAATTATAGACTAATAAAATTAAAAATTCAATTATATCAAAACAATTAATTAGTTATTTTTTAAACTAACTTTCTCATTTAGTACATGCAAATATAAATGCATGTAATATTTATTTTGATCAAATAAATCAAAAAAATTTATAGAATAAATAGTTAAAATATTTAAACTAATTATTAAAAATACAGCGTTAATATTTATAATATAATAAATTTTATTGAAAAATAAAAAAACTTATAAAACTAAGTTTAAAAGTTACTTAAATTTTAAATAAATGATTTAAAGAGTTAAATAAAAATATTTAACAATAAATTATTTTTAAAAATAAACAAATTTATCATAAAAAATATTTTATAGATAATATTACAATAATATTTAATTATTAATTAATATTTGATAGTTTTTGATATCCATATATATATATATTTTTTACATGAATGTATAGATATATACAAAATATAAATATTATCAAAAGAATATCTAAAATATCTAACATATTTTTATCATTATTGTGCGTACTGTGTAAAATGTCAAAAGGGTCATGCTATGACTGCAAAGGTTATTAACTCAACTATATATCTTATAAATGATGGACCATTCATCATCATCAATTTCACCCACTTCTTTATTCCCAAGGTTTCAACTTTCAACCGTTTTTTTTTTTTTTTTTATAGTAAAAGGGTTTCAACTTTATTTTGCGGAGAAACGCACAATTCACAAAGAATAAAAACATTCACAATATGTGGCCATACAATTCTCTATATAATGAAATGAATGCAGTAGAGATACGTTCAAGCCACTCGAGAGTTTAAGAAAAGAAAAATCAAAGCCAACCATAGACTCCATGGAAGATCACAGAAAGCTTCATGTAGCCTTTTTACCCTGGTTAGCATTTGGTCACATGATACCATTTCTTGAGGCTGCTAAAAAGATAGCTCAAAAGGGTCATAAAGTTTCCTACATCTGCACACCTAGAAACATCAAACGCTTACCCAAAATTCCTCAAGACTTAGAACCTCACTTAAACATGGTTGAAATTACACTGCCCAAAATAGAATGCCTTCCAGAAGATGCAGAGGCCACTAGTGACATTCCATTCCATTTATCGTACGAATTTATGAAGGCTATTGGTGGAATCCAAAAATCCATCATTCATTTTCTACAAACTCAAACTCCTGATTGGATTATTCATGACTTTACCTATCCTTGGTTACCACCTGTTGCTTCAAAGCTTGGAGTTTCAAGTGCTTATTTTTTAACTGGCAAAGCCTCCTCATCTACTTTGTTTGAAGGCATTCTAAACATTAACCGTATGGAATCAAATGATGATTTGTATACAAAGCCTGAACACTACACTGTAACTCCAAAATGGGTCCCTTTCTCTAACAATTTGGTGCTTCGTAAACATGAGGCTAAAAAATTGCTAAGTTTCAGTAGGAATAAGTCTGACAATTCTTCGTTTCTCAGACCGTCAGGTAAAGGCAGTGATGTGATTATTATTCGAAGTTGTAGGGAGTTAGAGGACAAATGGTTGAACCTTCTTTCTAAATTTCATGGAAAACCTGTAATTCCAATCGGTCTCTTACCAAATCAAGTGCAATTAGCTGAAGAGGGACATGATGAAGATGAAAATTGGAAACCCATTTTGCAGTGGTTGGCTAAGCAAAAGAAAGGGTCAGTGGTTTATGTAGCACTTGGAAGTGAGATCAGACCAAGTCAAGAAGATTTCAATGAGTTGGCTCTTGGGTTAGAATTATCTGGGTTGCCCTTCTTTTGGGTACTAAGAAAAAAACAATCTTTAGATGATGATAACCAAGAAGTTAAGTTACCAAATGGATTTGAAGAGAGAACCAAAGGGCAGGGTGTGATTTGTACTAGTTGGGCACCTCAGAAAAGGATATTAGCTCATGACTCTGTTGGAGGATTTTTAACTCATTGTGGTTGGAGTTCAATTATAGAGGGACTCCAATTTGGGCGACCACTTATAATGTTGCCCTTTTTATATGATCAAGGACTAAACGCTAGAGAATTGGACAAAAAAGTTGGAATTGAAGTACCAAGAGATGAAGAAGAAGGATGGTTTACAAAGAACTGGGTTGCTGAATCAGTGAGATTGGTGGTTGTGGAAGAAGGGGGAAAGATTTACCGTGACGAGGCTAAGAAAATGAGTACCATATTTGGGGACCAAGCTCTTCATGATAATTACATGGATGAATGTTTAGAATTTTTTAAAACTAGGCGTACAGATGCTATTATCAATCAACCATCCTCTGAAACTTAGCAACAAAAAAAATCAACCATCCACTGGGGCAGTTGATTCATCTAAGTGATATCTACTAGTAGGTGGAGTTTACTTTTTTTTTTTTGTCGCAATAATTTGAAGAGAACATTGCATTGTTCTCAATGGAGTTCTTATTTTGTTGCTTTCTTGATTCAAGTAAGTTAAATAATTATTATGTTATTGATGCAGTGGCATCTACGTGCACCTGAGCTTTCTTTTATTATTTTACTGTCGTTTTTGCGCTGATTTGTGTAGTATTTTATTGTTTTATTTTATTGCTACTTAGAGTGAGCTGGCCACGAGGCCCTTAGTCCATCACTTCATGTTAAGTTATAAAAGAAACAAGAGTCGTCCAATCCTATTCGTTCACTCGATACGCATACTTACGTATAAACCTTACATTAATATTAGTATCATGCTTAAACAATAAGGACAAATACCACTAACATCTCATTCCTTTTTGGCATTAACAGTTTGTATTGTCTCTAGGAGACAGGTTTTTCTTAACCAAATCAGAGGGATCAATCAATGAATTGTTCTTCAACCTCTGTAGTAATTTTGCTCAGAGTTTGTCATAGACCTCCTGCGTCATTTACGGCTCAAAACAAGGTCATTACAAGCAAGACTAGGATCATAGTCCACATATGGATTATTCAGCAGCTACACTAAGGTTCGCACAACAGAAAGATAACATAGCAAACAACAAGCTATAACAAGTTAACAACTAAAACACCAACACAGTAAAAAAAAAAAGGTACTAAAACAGATAATAAGAACAACAGCTGATCGAATCAGACGCTAAAATTATAAATTAGGTGCCGAGTAATACACTTCTAAGCGTAGAATGGTACCTGAGCATAATTATCATTGGCTTGTGGTTGAATTATACAGTTGCACAATGTGACGATCTCCAACTGAATTACAGTGAAGAGCAAGGCTAACAGGAAAAAGCTCTTTAATGAGGTTCAAGAAGCAAAAAGTATCCTTGACAAGCTTCCTTGGTATACTACAGATCTGTTGGGAAGAAATCTTGGACAGGTTATTTGTTTAAGTGATGCTATATGCATTAAATTATGGTTTGTATTAATTGTTATAGTCGTGTTAATTATTAATTGGATGTAAAGTTTGGATGTGAGATGAATAAATAATTGTGAAACTTTACTATTAAAGAACTAATTAAATTACGCCATGTAAATTGATGTATACATAAGATAAAAATTATTTGTATACTTGATTATACATAGGGAGATATGATTTGGGGGCACTTGCATAAATTTAATAATAAAAAATAAATGATTTTGACGGCGTATACATAAATAACAATAATAAAATAGATGATTTTTTAAATTAAGTTATTATAAAAATAATGTAAAAAAATTCGTAATAAATGTTAAAAAATTTGATAGGAGAAAATAAAGGGAAACAAATATTTAAATAATAAATTTGATCGGAGAAACTGTTATGTATTTTTATAAAATAAAAAAGATATATATATAAATATAATACTAGAAAAAATTTACTTTGTATGTGTCTGTTAACCAAATTGATCGTAACACGCAAGAACCCTAATTTGTTTTCTTACACCAAGCCATATCTTGCACTCTCGCTAATTATTTATGACAAAATAAAGAAAGAATTAAAGAATTACAGAGAAAGAAAAAGAAAAAGAAGAAACACACTGAGATTTAATATGGTTCAAAAACTCTACCTCGATGGAGAAGGCTTGAAATAATTCACCACATTCTTCTAAGTTGGAAAATTAACAGTACTAAAAACTAGACCTAACTAAATAACAATATCTAATCAAACCATAGACCTACTGGTATAAACTTAGAGAAGAAGACAAAAAGCATTCTCACATTCTCTCGATCTAAGGCTTCTCTATCTAAGAAGCCAAATAACGCTAAGTATTAATCTAAGACTCAATATATCACACAAGCGAAAACAGGGGAGTCAACTACCATGTGCATCTCATAACAAGTTTAACATTCATTATCTGATGCCAAAGAGGAAAAATGGAATTTGACAGTCGTCTTTATCTTATTAATTAGTTTTTGATGTTTCTATTCAAGGAGTTCAAACTTGCTGATCCGCCCCACGGGTCGAGAATCCACTAGAAGACGTAGTGGTGAAACAGAGAACATAATGGTGCCATGATCAACTTCATTCAAGTATATATAAAAGAGCTAGAAAATCTGATCCACCTAAAGTTGGGAGGGTTGTGACAACAGCCAAGCCAGCCAATGCTGCTACTCAAGGCCCTTTTACACAAGAGGATCATTAGAGGCCAAATTCAATTAATTAAAGGAATGCTAAGAAAAACAATTTGGTCAAGATAGTAATTCTCTTTATATAAAGGGTCAACATAGTAAATTAAATCAACTTTCTTCTTGTTTTCCCCCATGTATTAATTTTAGGATTCCTTCGATATAAATCTGTTCCTTTTCTTTTCTTTTCTTTTTGCTACAAGAAAAAAAATGACATTAATTTACTTATAACTTTGTATGTGGTTTTTGTTTGAAGGCTGTGGTCTAAAACCCAATCTGCAATGTGAACACATCATTTATTCAAACCACTAATCCTATATATGAGATAGGATGGTCGCTACAAGATA
This sequence comes from Elaeagnus macrophylla, assembly GCA_029378325.1. Taxonomy (NCBI): domain Eukaryota; kingdom Viridiplantae; phylum Streptophyta; class Magnoliopsida; order Rosales; family Elaeagnaceae; genus Elaeagnus; species Elaeagnus macrophylla. The sequence continues at coordinate 12,014,074 of CM055653.1, forward strand.
TCATGCATTCTTATTATAATGATTCATATTTAAACAAATAATTTTTTTTAAATATATGAAATTGGTGAATAAAAAAATATTTAATTGAAAATATAACCCCTTATTTATTTCTATTTTTTTTTGTACCCATAATTTTTATACATTTATAATATAAAATTTTTTTTCTGATACTAACAAACATTAACATTTGAATCCAAAATCTTAAACTGATCAGTCCGCATATCATCGGACGGTTACATAAGTTTGAAGCATGCATGACCCATGTGATCCGATCAAACTATATAAGGCAAGCATGTCCAAGTGGATGGTTAGCGATCATGAATTGCACTACAATTGGGTGAAGAAGCGGAACAGAATACAGCTTGTCATTAAGTCATGAGGTTCTTGCAATTAGTATTGTAAGTTGACACCAACATAACGAAGCAGTCAGAAAGTCCCTCACATTAATCACGCAGCTTCTATCTTCGTAAGGTGTTGAGTCTTGAGCCATACGTCATCCATCTCTCTCCCTTTGAAATTAATTCATGGCTTAGGATATTATTTATTTGGATTTAAATTGAAAATAATATATATTTGTAATTAAAATAAAAGGTGACGTGTTTTCAAATAAAGAGTAGGCAAATAAATATCATATATCATATTTTTACTTCAATTAGTAAAAAATTGAGGCCGGGTCATATTCTTCGTAAATATATAAATTTGTAGTCATATAAATTATAGTACGACACTAATTTAAATAATTATAAAATTAAAAAAAATATTTATTTTTTTAAAAAATTTAATAATATATTTATATTATAATTGATATTTGTGCAAATGAATTTTTGAAAGAAAATAAATAAGAATGACAATATTTGACAAGCGACTGCGCTCGATTATACAGATGGACTAGTACATTAGTACAGAGGCTCCATAAGTAATTATATATAATATACCAGAGTGTGGAGAGGGAGCATTAGTACATTTTAGGGTTTTTGGAATACAACAATGTTCAAGCCACTGGTACTAATTATTACTGAAAAGTGATATAGTTCAAGCCACAGTAAATTAAGAGTGAGCATCGGACTTAAAATTTTAGGGTTTCTGGGAATACCACACATCTAATAAACTTAAAATTTAAGGACACGTTAAACTGACACTAAGACAAATAACATTATTTGATAATATATTAAGAAAGGAAAAGTCGTAACAAAATTATTACTGAGTTTGCAAATTTTAATTGGCTTAAAAAATTAGGTCCACTTTCATAATACAATGAAAATTTTCCAATTCAGTTGTCATTTTGTCACAATTTGTGTTTAAAAAAATTGCTCATTAAGAAATGGTTATATGCTTAGCATCAAAATCTAAGATTAGAGAGAGTTCTAATAATTAAACTCCTTAACTTCCTAATTTGACGTTTGTTATTTGTTATTAAAATTAAAATGTATTAGGGAGTGTATAAACAAGTGTCTTTAGCATTCATCTCTAACTTAATTAGTAACATTATAATGCTTTATAAAACAACAAAGTAACAAACATATATATATGTTATATATATATATGCTTAAAATGTAAAAAGAGTGTTACGTAAATATATGACAGTAATAGTAATATATATAATTTGATCACTAGTTAAGGCAAATAATTAGCACAATTCTGCTGCTGCAAAACACTCCAAGCTTGAAATCCATTATTCCAGGTGCTTGCGTTTTCAATATCATGACCATTACTGTTACTGTTTGTTGGGGTTGGATCAGTAGTAGTGATCACAGGAGGTGTTGGTACTGCGTATGAGTTTCCAAAGAACCACTCAGTTGCTGTTTCCCCATTTGCAACTAATTTCCTCCCAAAACCATTAGTTATATTATTATTAAAATCTGATCTTGAGAACTCCTCCTGAAGATTCTGAAACAAAAACGATGACGTCTCATCATTTTTCTGGCCCTCAATGTTATTACCCAATAACATACCCAACCTCTCCTGTTGTAGTTTCCAATGGAGTTCTTGGTTTATACAACTCAACGACTCTATAGAAGCCGCAATATTGTTGTTGTTGTTGTTATTATTCTGAGTTGTGCGAGAAAACCCATCACTTGTATTTGCTAAATTAAAATCCATGGGACGAGAATTAATAAAGCCATGTAAAAATTTAAACCCACCGATATGATCAGAAGAAGAAGTTGGGAGCTTTTTGTTCTTTCTACAACCACCACCAATAGGAACGCTGCGTAAAGCTCCTCCTTTGGTCCAGTACCTTCTACACGTTTTGCAGAAGTGTCTTGGTTGTGTCAAGCTGTAGTTGTTGTAGTAACAGAACTTGGTGTTTATTGAATTGCATCTTGGGCACTTGAGAGATTCTTCTGTTAATGGTCTAGTTGTTGATGATGTTTTGCGCCTACTGCTAGAGCCTTGATTTTCTTCATCTTTTGAGGTCTCTAATTTGCTGCTTACTTCAATATTATCTGAGGACATCATTTTTTTAATAGTTATTTTGTTTAATTTTAGAACTAGAAGGAAAGTTGGAGATAAGAAGAAGCAAAAGGGAAATATTGGTGGAGTCTGAAAGAGAGTGAATGAGGGATTTTGATGGCTTCTTGTGATCTTTATCAAATAAGGAATTTAGGATTTTAACAAAATTTGAAAGAAAGGGTAATTTATAAGGTGGTGATCAGTTTAGTGGTTAGATAGATGTGATCGAATAAATAAAGCTGCACATGTCAGAGAGAGAAAGAGAGAGAGATCAGATTTCACAAGTGTATAGGGTGATTAGAGACGATAAACAGAATTGAATTCCAAACTTTTATATAATTAAATAAATTTTAAAATAATATATTAATTTATAAATATATATTTAATTTGTATACATTATTTACGTTACATAACAATGTGTATACATTAAATACAATTCAATGCTATTTTAAAAATAATTTAATTATATTTAAACTGGACATGCTATTTAGGTCTTAACTTCTTTACAATTTTTTTTATTTATAGAATTACAGTGTTTCTACTTCTTTTCCTCAAACTGTAGGGTTCAATGTGTTTTTAGTCATGAGGAATTAATATTAGATGTCATCAATTAACTGAAAATAAAACTCATCTATATATAAAAACATGAGATGATCATTTAAATAGAAGATTTACAATTAAATATGAATTTTTTTTTTTAACACACACTTGCACCGAACCTCTAATCTAGTTTGCGCACCTCATAAAAAAAACTTTAATGTCACTGCATTACAACGACATGAGCTTAAAATATAGCCTTTTCAAAATAGTTTTGTCTAAATTATTCGCATGCTAATCCAAACAGTTTTTTTTTTTTTTTTTTTCGTTTTTACACCCAGAGGTATATAGCCTATATGTAAATGGAGAAGTAGCAGATAGTGTTGAATTGGGTTGATTTAATTAAAGGTAACAAGTTACATGCAAAACCACAAACTCACTTTACTGGTTCCTTTCAGAAAACCCATCACTCCTTTAAAGAATATACCTCTTTTATTATAGTTTTTTCAAATTGTTTCTAACTGAAAGTAGTGTATTATGATTTTCAAATTGTAATTTCAAGTCTTAATCAAAATATTTTCCTTGTAAGTAATTTAACTCACTAATAGTACTAATGACTTACAATATTTATTCACTAATTTTCTTATGTTTGACTTCGACCTAAAAACTATAAATATAATGAGTATAGTCTACAGAGCTAGGCCAGTAATCAAAATAAGGTGCAAATCATGGTATTAACCTCAATTATAACAAGATAGGATGATTGAATTTTATAAATTACTACTTTTTTGGTTTATGAAAATGTGTGTTATGATTGAAAAAATAAAATTCAACTGTATATGCCAACAGACAAAACAAACTTTAATTAGCTCATTATTTAGTTCTTTTATGGCAGAACGAGTTAATTTATCCACTCAAGTTCTGATTTAATTTCTTTTAACTTTAGAACATGTATGAAAATTATAAATAAATGAAAGAAAAAATATTTTTTTTATTATAATAATTTGATACATGCATTAGTCCACATGTCACAATATAATTGACTCTTATTAGTATTAATAATCTCACGATTCAACATTCAATTGAATAAAGTGATATTATTTTAAACTAGTCCCCTCAACTTTCTTTATGTAATAGTGTAGACTCAATCACAAGACCTCTAAAGCTGTTACAAAAGCAATATTGTATCATATTTCTTATTTGTCTTGCTTGTGTGTGTTTCTTACTGGATAAGAAGAAATTACAACTCTCATAAATGTTTCGCATAGAGACATGCAAAGAACAAATCATAACTAACTTTTCGAAGAAGAAATGTATTATGACGTCCTTATATGCATTTTATAGTTGCGCAAGCAAACAAGGCATAAATAACCGACCAAAATGGAAAAGACGTTAAAGGAAGTCATGATCAAAATCATCAAGTATAGCAAGGAGGTGGAGATAAACATGGAGCGCCGTTAAATAACAGTTAAGCTAAGGTAAGCAATATTCATGATACAGATATATAAATGATAATATTTGGAGCTACAAAGAGAACACGGGAGAGAGTTCTCTACTTGGCTTCATTCCCGTGACAGCCCAAAACCAAGTGCCCTTTCCTCTAAGCTATATGAGTATATGACATATATATAGCACTCTATATTATGATTATAGGACATTGTTTCTGGCTTCAGCACGGGTTTTTCTCTATTAATTAACTAAACGTTATATCTCACGGATTTTTCTTTCCTTCTCTAACCACTTCTTAGTTTCGTCCATATATAATTAATAAAGTGGAGTGTTTAATTAATCATTTTGCTTGGGTCAAATGTTTACTTCTTTAATTTTGAAGATAAGTTTTTAAATATTTGAGAAAATAATAAAATTAACACCCCTTAAATTTATAATAACAAAACTAGCACCCCTTGTGTTCAAATTTATATTTTCATAATTAAAAAAAATGATTAATATGTCATTTTTCTTTGAACACCCATTCAATTAGAATTGAACGACGACAATTTAGATCCGTTCAATATTTCACGTTTAAATTAAACATTCAATATTAATTGAAGGTTTTATATTATGGGGGTCCTAATTTTGTTAGTATAAATTTTATGAGTGTGTTATTTTTGGTAAATTTCATAAATATTTTTGTTTGTGAGAAAGGTGCCAAAAAAAAAGATAAAATTAACTTTTCATGCATTTTTCCTTTAAATCTAATTAAATATAATATATATCACATATATATTTATATTTTTCGATAGATATATACGTAAAATTTTAATATTTAATTAAAAAATTTACTCAAACTTTTTAAGAAAAAATTTCTTTTAAACTTAAACAAAATTTTTATTGTTGAATATCCCAAGCCACAGATTAAACAATAATTTTTTATTTTTAAGTTTTAAAGAAAAAATTTCTTAAAAAATTTGAGTAATTTTTTAAAAATAAATATTAATTTTTTTTGCGTATATATCAATAAAAAAATATAAACATATATATGTCACATATGTTATTCCGTTAGATTTAACAAAAAATTAAATATAAAATTAACTTTATCATTCATTGGCACCTATTTTACAAACAAAATAACTTAATAATACATTATCTAAACCAGACGAGTAAACAACACATTTGACCTAAATAAAATTAACTTTACAACATTTTTCCCTATTTAATATACAGTAATTTGGTACGATAAAATGATCTTGTATCATCTGTTGCAAATTTGAAATTCTATATTTAGAAAAAGAAACAATTACATTTGTTTATAGAGAAATTAGTCATGAACCAAGTTAACATGTTAGTTAAAACCGATATCATAGGAGAGGGGATAGGAAGAAAAAAAAATACACATTTAATTTTTTCTCTCTTCATATCTCTAACATATTTCCATTATTTATTTTAATTGATCTAGATTAACAAGTTATTTTTATCCAAGACTAATGAATAAGTTTTTGGAAAATTAACTAAAATATCATATATTAAAATTTATAATAACAAAATAACATCATTTTATTAAATTTATAAAAATATAAATTAGTGTTAGATTAATACCATAAATGCTACTTTTATTGTTATGAGTTTTTTGGCTTTTATATTTATTTATTTTTAGGGTGAAGAGCCAAAATGGTCCCTTTGTTTATTCAATAGGTGTCATTTAATCCTCTAGCTTATAAAATGTATCTTTAAGTCCATTTGTTTATAAAAAAATGTGTTCTGAAGTCCTTTACTTGTAAAAAAAATGTCAGGCAATGAAAAAATTAATTTTTCATCCAATTTTTTGTTAAATCTAACGGAATAGTACATGTGTCACATGTATGTTTATATTTTTCGATAGATATATATCAAATTAAATAATTTTTAATTAAAAAATTACTCTAAATTTTTACAATTTCTTTATATTAAACTTAAATAAAATTTCAATTTTTTAATTTTTAATTTTAGATATTAAACAATGAAAATTCTATTTAAATTTTATTTCGATCAAAATTAAATAAAATTTTCATTATCTAAGTTATGACTTTAAATATTAAATAATTTAAATTTTATTTAAATTTTATTGAAAATTGTATTTAAATTACATTGAAAATTTTAATTAAGTTTTTTTTTTTTTGAAAACTAAAAAAATTATATAATTTTTTAATTAAATATTAATTTTTTTTACATATATATAACGAAAAATATAAATATGCATATAACACATCTGCTATTCTGTTAGAATATATGGAAAATTAACTTTGTCCTTACTTGACACATTTTTTACAAATATAGGGACTTAAAAACACATTTTTAAAAAACAAAAGAATTTAAAGACATTTTTTTATAATTTAAAAAATTAAATGTCATATTTTATAATAACAAAAGAATCTTTATAACACCGTTTCCTTATTTTTATCCATAAACATAGTTGAACTGTTTCCCTCCTTTGAGGTAGTTAAAGTGTGTTTCATGCTTTTACTTTACATGATTGTTGAAAATCAATTCTTATATATTATATTTTGTATCTTAACACTTCCCACATTTTATGAGTTCACGTATTTCTTTATTTGATAATGACTTTGAATTGATGGGTTCGGACTGAATATTATTGAGAGGTACATCAAATAAAATGTATTCAAATCGAATTAAGTTTAAATAATCTGTCAGAAAAGGAAGAAAAAAATGTGGGTCGCAAGGGCAAATTTGATGAAACAAGTGATAAGAATACTATTTTTATTTTGTGCAAATCAGAGACAAAAACAAAATTGTATAACTAAGGTAAAGGATGAAATGAGTAGTAGTTATTCTTCAAGAGGGGTTTTGAAAGAACCTTTTGTGATTATTCTGAAAAGTTATTTACTACTGCTGAAAATTTAGAAATCGAAAGAATTACGAGTTTACAATAAATTTTTATGATGTATACAATGTATGGTTAAATTTTAAAAATTATATATCGTCAAATAATTATAATTTTATATTATAAAAAAAAAAATATATATATATATATATATATATATATATATTTTTTATATATATATATATATATATTTTTTTTTTTTTAAATGAGTGACCGTAATATAAAAATGTATACTTTTAAGAAAAATTGTGGCGTTTATTTCTTTATTTATTTTGTGTATGTGTCATAAAGAACGAGGTAAGAGTGCATTTTACAGACCGATTGATATTGGTGTGCTTAATAGTTTTAAATTTTAGCGTTATTTAAACTGTTAATTGTTGCGTATTTGTTGCCTTTCTATTATCTTAATTTTATTTTTAATATTTTTTTTATTCTTATTATTAATTAATATTTTAATAATATACATATTTAAAAAAAATATCATAGTACAATTTTTAAATGTGATTCACACATGAAATTTTAATAAAGGATATTTTTTGGTATTTTTCTTTCTTTCTTCCCTTTATAAAAGAAACAGTATTTTTTTCGGTCTTTTTATTTTTATTTTTTTCAATTAGTTTTTTCAATCTCTTCCCTCTCTCCTATAATAGAAACAATATTTCTTATGCTATTTTTGCAGTTGTAGCTAAATTTTTTGTAGACACATTTTGCATTATCAACTTATTTTTTCATCTTTTTTCTATTTTATATTTGTAACTGATACATACTTTATAAAAAATGTGTTGTCATAATTGGCCTATACGCTTAATACATTTTTGTTTGATATATTCAAATTATAAAAAAAAAAAATTAAGTGATTTTAGCTAATTACGAAATGTAAAATAAAACAAAATATTTGCATTAAAAGAAAAAAATGAAGGAAAAAAAGAGAGGTTATAAACTAGATATTGGAATTAATTAATTAATTTTAGCTAATTACAAAAATAATTTGTACCATACTTCTATTTTGCTCAACCTATTATATATTTTTTTTACTTAGTAAAGAAGATTAAAAGTATTTTTAATATTTTTGCAATTAAAAACTGTATTTTATAATCCAAACTTATCAAACAAGAACGCATCAAATAAATATTGGTTAATTATGATAATGCATAATTTATAAATTACGAATCAATTAAAAATAAATAGGAGAAAAGATACCAAAAAAATGGCTAAAAGAATAAAAAATGATTGAAAAATATTGTTTATTTTATAAGGAAGGAAAGAGAAAATGCCAAAAAATATCATTTATTAAAATTATATATATTAATAATATGTAAAAATTATATCAAATTGATATTTTTTTAATGTAAATATTACTAAAATATTAATTAATAATAAAAATAAAATTAAAGTACTATTAACATAACAAAATATTCAATTACAATGAAATAACAATCCACACGTTCACTTACAAAACTAAAATTTTAAATAGTTAAAAATAGAATAAGATTTAATATAATATATATTTATATTTAAAAATAAAAAAAAATAATAAATAGCATATTTAAAAAATATAAAATATATATTTAAAAAGATAAAATTATTATTTTATTTAAAAATTTTCTTCACTAATTAAAATTAATAAAATGATTCAATTATAATCTTAATTTATAAAAAAATATTTTAAATAAAGTAAGAATTTTATTTTTTAAAATATGTATTTTTTAAACATATTTTTTATTGTTTAATATTCAAGTTTATTTATTTATTTATTTATAAGATTTAATAGTCAAGTTAAAAATAAATAAATTCGTTAACAAATATATCAAATGAAAACAAAACCGCCAAAACCGAAAGCCCAATGTATATATCGGATTCCACTTTTCCTGGCGTTTTTTTTTTCTATTCTTTTTTCCTCTCCAAACAACCACTTGCGGCTTACCCTAGTTTCAATCCCTCACTTTTCCACAACAACGCCGGCCAATATTTCAGTTGGGTGGACTCCATTGGCTGCCTTCACTAAGCTCATAGTCTCCACAGTCCACTCTCCTATTCTCTGGTCCGTCAAGTATTCTGCTTTGTTAGCTTTTAGTTCGTATGATAAAGGTATTGGTTTAATGATTTCAGTTTTATTCTTTATGCTTCGAATTCCTGACCTTCTATGTATGGTACTGTGATATTAGCTAATTTAGTGATCTGATATGATGCTTTATGTACATTTGAATCATTCAGGTGTTTTTTTTTCTGAACTTTTCAATGCATTTCAAGCTGTATTTGAAGGGCCTCGTTTTAAATTTAATTGTGGCCTAGGGCCGCCCAAACACTTGAGCCGCCGTGGTTTAAACTTGAGCTTATTTGTTGTTTTCCTGTAATTTATAAGAAGGTTGTTGGGTTTAGTGCAGATGAACTGTTTGTTGAAAAACTTGGGCACTACAACGTCTTACTTATATGTTTTCATAAAAGAAAATTCTTTGTTGGTTTAGGGCTTCAACGCTTGGGTAGTTCGGTGGGTTCTTTTCTGATATTGGATAGGAATGCGGTTGTTACTCTCTGATTGACGAATGATCATTTATCTAGTTTTGGGAAAGGCTCTGAGTGTGAGATCAATTTTTATTTTCCAAGTCTAACTTTGGAGCTTCTGATATCACAATGTTTTTAATAGTTATGTCTGTCTTTTCGTTTGTAACTGTCACTTTTTGACTATATGAGAATTTTAATTCATTTCTTAATATTCTGAATATCTCCTATGCATATCTGTGCTGCAGGGTTGTAGAACAGATAGAGCACTTAATCTGATTTTCTTCTCTTCGTTGTTGCATTGGAGGTCGTAGGAGAACTTGACACAGCTAATAGCCGTATTTATGGCTCAGAGAAGCAGCTTCTCTCGTAACTTTGCAGCTGCACCTTCATCACAGACACCTGGACTGAGGCATGGTCCTAATGGAACATCTTTTATCTCATCTGGCATTGCAGATCTTGACAGTAATGTTTTTATTACTTACACTTCTTTCAAATTAGCCACAAATTTGATGATCAGGAGAGGGTTTATAATTTGCTTTAAGTGGTTGTTTTATATGGTTCCACATCACATTTGTTTGTTTTTAATGTTTTGAAATGCAGAAATTTTAGGTGGTGGGTTCTCGCTGGGAAGCTTAGTCGTGATCATGGAAGATGCAGAAGCACCACATCATATGCTTTTGCTGAGGAATTTTATGTCTCAAGGACTTGTTCACAATCAACCCCTTCTCTATGCAAGTCCCTCTAAGGATCCTAGAGGATTTTTGGGAACCCTGCCTAATCTAGGATCATCCAAAGATGATAAGCCTTTGAATCGTGAGACTGAACAGGTTGCCCTCTTTTCAAGTTCTCTTTTCCATTTATTTATTTAGTTAGTATGTTGTTACATGGGTAAATTTTAAGATCTTTATAGTGTGTTTAAAAATTCAGGAGAAGGGGTTAAGAATAGCTTGGCAGTACAAAAAGTATTTTGGTGAAAATCGACAGAACGTTGACACTCATAGAGGTAATTCTGATTAGCTTTCCTTAGCTCTCTAAGTTAAAGCTTTTCTATATTCCTTTATGTAGAGTTTCATAGTGCTTGACAATTTGGAATTTGCAGTGTTCCATGTAATGGTAAGGTGATCTTTTGGTAAACTTTGAACTGAAGATAAGAAGTCTAATTGCAAATCTGAGTCTTTTTTTCTTTAAGTTAAGCAAAGCTATGCATTTACTAATATTTGCTCTAATGAAAAAACATGTGTCATTAACTCATAGTTGATTCAAATCTTCAATCAGTTACAATTATATTAATAAAAATCATTGTGGTACATGAGCAGATGATAAACATGAATTCTGTAATAAATTTGACCTACGCAAGCCGTTGGGGAGGCAATTTCTGAGTGGTAAGAACGTAGATTGTGTTAGTATTCAAGATTCTCCAGACCTAGTTGCACTTCAAAACCAATGTGCCGCATTTTTGTCTCAATTTCCAAGGTTAGATTTAAGTTGCTGGTCTACGTTTCATGTTTTACATTATGCAAATGTCAAGCCAGTTACAAGAGATATTTACATTCCTTGAAACCCCAAAAGTCAGGAGAGAGTATCTCTAGTAGTTTCCCTCTACATTATCGTTATTTGACTAAACATTTTACCTTGCTTTTGTATCATCTCTAGAAGTGATGGAAGTATCTCCTCAGCTGGTCGAATTGCTATTCAATCACTGTGCGCTCCACAATGTGCACATTCCAACATGGTCAGTGGAAAATAAAATTTGCTTCTAAAACCTTTAGTAGTTAATACTTAATAATGCTTGTGATTTGCCAAAAAAAAAAAAAAAATACTTCCTTTTTTGTTATTTTATAATTGTTCCTTTAATGGTTAAATTTTATTTATTACACCTCATCATTCTCCTGGACATATCTTGTCATTCTTCTTTCATTCACTACAACACTTTCTACTTATCTGAGAAATTTATCATTCCAGCACACTATTGAATGCTACAAGTTTAGTTCTGGTTTATCATAATATTAATGGCGTTTCAGGAATGGGACACACTTTCCTTTGTTAGATCACTAAAAGGCATGTTACGATCTTCAAATGCAGTTGCTGTTATAACCTTTCCACCTATCCTTCTTTCACCATCTACCTCTAAAAGATGGCAGCACATGGCTGATACTTTGCTTTCTGTCAAAGCACTACCAGGTTTACCATTAATTCTTACACCTGCCTTTTACCTTTTGAATATTTTCTGAGAAGGATAACTAACTGCTTCATCAATAAATTATTAAGACGAGGACAAGGAATTGGAAAAGCTACTTACTGGTTATCATGACATGGTTGGCCTTCTCAATGTACACAAAGTTGCTCGTATTAACACACAGGTATATGAAAAATGTGACCTGCCATTTATTTGTTTATGTTATTTATGATTTGTAGCGATGTGGCTATGAATGATGAAACAATGCATTCTCCTAGGCAGTTCATGAATAGCTTTTACTTGGGTCTTGAAACACTGCTGCAGCTTCATGGCGTCAATTATCTTATAAAACAATAAACATAGTGTTCTGATTTGAAATTTGCAGGTTCCTGTGATGCTTGATGCAACAACATTCTCAATAAAGTTGCAAAAGAGGAGGTTTTTGGTTTTGGAATGCCTAAATCAAGCTCCTATTGATGGCTCGAGTGGGACTTCTTATGGCACATCCGGTGGTTGTTCTGGGTCATCTATAAGCGGGAGTCTTGACTTTTAGCTTCCAACCGAAAACATGAGCACAAAAATTACAAACAGGCTCCCCCACCTTCTTGTTTGCAACTTTTTATTATTCCAAAACGCAAGACATAGGAAAATTGTAATTTACATAATTTTGTACCTACATCCGTTGGGCAGTTATTGAAAAATTTTATATTTTAAAAATAATTTTAATTGATGAGATTGGCTTGATTTTTTTTAAATACTGTGATGGTCAACTTGAAGCAACTAAGGCCGTTCAATGTCTCATGTTGTACAGATTTTCTTCAGAAGGAAAACCTAATGCTTTGGTCCGAAAACTATGCTAGTATGGAGAACGCATAAAAGTTGTTTACAAAAGAGAGAAAGGCCGAGAGAAGTGGCGATGAAAAGCTAAATAGAATTTTTTTTTTTTTGCTAAAAATGAAATCACTAAATCACATCATTTGTTAGTGATTAATCTCAATGTTGCCAGGAAAAAAGAATACACTCTTACTCATACGTATAAAAAAAAAAAAAAACACTAATCTTAAACAAGAAAACATAAACAACTGAATCAAACTAGAACAGAGTACTAATCCCATCAAACCTCAAAATGGGTCACACTAGCTCGAAATTTACATGCTAGACTTCAATATGTTCCATTGCAGTGTAGAGATAATCAACTTGTGTTTGGCTACAAAATCAATCATCTCTTGTGTTTCCTTCATCCTTCCAATGCAATCTTTCTTCCAGTCATTTCAAGTTTACAACTAGTAATTAATACACAAAACACATTAACTATTTCTGTTCAATAGCTAAGCAACCTTAGATAAATATTCCAAATATAGAACAAAGCACAAAACGCTTAGTTGTGTTAGTACATGCTAATTGTAAGTTTCTGTTAGTGGGTACGAGAGTTGTTAGGGGAAGATATTATGATGGTACACTTACAGTAGTGGTTAGTTTGCTAGCACCACTTTTACCCATTTCTACTTGGAGCTTTCTTTCATGCTTATTAAGCATAGAGGACAAAATCGTAAAGTCTTATGGTCAATTGAATACCCCATTTGACCATTCATTATCATGCTAATTTGTGTTTCATCCGTACAATTAATAAATTCTTGGGCAATTCCCTCTAGGCTCTTTATAAATGGATCACCCAAAAACATATCTGCCATTACAAAACAACTTAATCATAAGGTAATTTTTTAAACTCATCATCTCTAACAATTCACTGAAAAAACTTGGACTTTTTTTACTGGTTATATTTTGTAGATAACTGTTGCTCATTATATATGTTTTTTCCCCCTTAATTCCCAGTTGTTTGCTACTTAGAACTCTGTCAAGTACTTCTCTTCCCTCTGCTCAATGGCTACCATGAAGGACCAACAGACGAAGTTTACAATAGAAAAACCTCAGTTTTTCAAGGTGGTTCTTCAAGACAGCCTTCGACATCAAATGCTGGTATCCGTCTGTTCTTTCAAATTCTTAACTTAATTGAAAATGAATAAATGTTTAGAAGACCTATAATTACCTATAATTAAGTGTTTAAGTCCTGTTTTGAGTTACTATTCTCTTTTTATATGAATTGGACAGCTTTGTTTTTTACAAGCTTTTTGTTTTACAGTTTTTCAGTTTTACTACATTATGAGGAATGTCGATGCTTCTCAATGGATTTTTTTTTTTTTTTTTATGGCAGAAAATCCCAGACTTATTTGTGATGAAATATGGAAAAAATCTTCAAGATCAAGTCAAAATTGAAGTCCCAACTGGTCAAGTTTGGACAGTGAAGTTGAAGAAAAAGAGTGAACATGTTTGGTTACACGATGGTTGGTCTGATTTCGCAAGTTTTTACTCCATCTGTCACATGTCTTTCATATTATTCAGATATGAAGGCTGTTCCTACTTTCATGCCTTCATATTTGATCCTACTTCTTTGGAAATTGACTATCCATTTCTATATAATGATAAGAGTGACTATGACTCAGACTCGGACTTTGTTATGCCCGAAATCGAAGACACTGACATTTATACTTCAAGTGAAGATGATGATGACTATATCTCTCCCACAAATCACAAGGAAAAAGGAAAATTTCCAATGGTTCAATCTTCAAGGCCTAAGAAAACTAACTCCTTTGGCTATCTTGAAAGTACTTTTCGCAATAGAAACATGAAATTTTCTTACCCTCTGGGTCCCATTGGTGCATGGTTTTGCCCTTTTCTTTTCTGTCTTTCAATTTTACTTTATCTGTTAGCTAGTTGCTTTGAGTTCATACTGATCATACTTTTCATAATACAATTTAACTAAAAAAAACAAGTTAATTTTGTCACAGCCACTTGTGGAAGATGTCTGCAAGAGAATAGCCAAAGAATGCCAACCATAACAGCAACAGATAGATATAGAGCTATGCAACGTGCTAAAGATTTCAGATCTGAAAACCCTTTCTTTGTGGTTCTCTTACAACCATCTTATGCAACTGGAAAATATTTGGTAATTTATAAATTACTGTTTTTTGCGCAGATCAAACTGTTCGAACTTGTTTATGTTTATGTTTTTTTTTATTTTTATAAGATCAATATTTCTTTGTGGTTTGAACCTCTGAAGTCTTTATCATCATTTCACTAAGCTAACAACATAAAAACTACAGTTTATAAATACTGTGATACTTTGGTCATGTATATATTATGTCATTTACTTGCTACGTACCAATCAAAACAAAATTTTCGCAGCTTAATAAATTTGTATTTTGTGTTTTTAGAATGTGCCTAATGAATTTGCCTATAAATATCTTGGCGTGAACTTGGTGGAGATTATGCTACGAGTCGACGATGGGAAATCTTGGCAAGTGCAGTATGTTTGCAGTCCAAAACCAAAGTTCTCTGTTGGTTGGAGAAGCTTTGCAAGGGACAACTCTATAAGAGTCGGTGATGTCTGCATCTTTGAGTTCATTAAAGGCAGGGAGTTTTCACTTAGAGTTATCATCTTTAGAGACAATGAAGATGGATACTATGGCTATCACTTTTGCAATTGCTTTTCTAATTAGTGGAATTAAGAGCATATCTATAATCTATGTTATGTTAAGACAAAACTCAAAAGTTGATGTTATAACGTTAATGTATCTGTCTTAAGTCTTGATAATTTAAACTGCTTAATTATCTATATGGATGTTGACGTACTCAGTAGTCAGTACTCTAATATATTAGAATGTTACTAATATTTGGGTAAGTTTTTTGCTTTTACTTTCATGCATAATACTTTAAATTCATTTTTTGATAATCAGATACAGCTTGTAAGAGTAAATGGAGTCTTTCATTATAAAAATGTAGTGTGCTCATAATTTGGCAGAAAGAGAATCAAAACAATTGGGAGTTTGGGATCGTGGATTGAAAATCACTTTGAGAATAAAAGTGTAGCTTAGTCTAAAGCGGGGCTTTTTATGAGATCCTCAAATCTCAGCTAACTATCTCAGGCTCTGTCAAAATGTCTATATTGTTCTGTTTTGGTCCGCTTTCCAAACTTGTTTAGATAAACATGAAATAGTATTGTTTACATAGTTATATATCATATCTTTTGAAAATATGCAGAAACAAAACTGAAAGAGAATGTGAACATTATTAGTTAAACGCTGAGATTTAAGTGCTCTCTTAATACCCTGACATGTTAAATAGGTTGGTTCCTACCCTCGAAAGTTAGTTTAAAAAAAAAATGGTGCTTAACCATACATAAACATTATAACAATCAAGTAAATTGATAATGTAGAACATAAATGCATATGCCAATTCAATATTCACCCTCACGCGCAATGTGGGCCTGGGTTCAATTCCTACATTATGTGCAAATTAACAACTTTGCTTTGATATCATGTTAAATGAGCTGAATACTCGACCACATATAAACAATATAACAGCCAAATAAATTGAAAATGTGGGACACAAATATAAATGCCAATTCAATACTTTCAACACTCAAAGGGAAAAAGTTGGATGCATTATTAGATATTAAAAATTCAATTTTATCTCAAGTTGATTTCATAGATTTTAATGAAAATCCGGTTTAGATTCACCAAACCTAATAAAAACTTAAAATCTTATTTAAACGGAAAGCTGGAATAGCTCAGTTGGTTAGAGCGTGTGGCTGTTAACCACAAGGTCGGAGGTTCGAACCCTCCTTCTAGCGCCATTTTTTCCACGACTTTATCGATAAGTTCGTATTTCACAAATCTCTACCATACACGTATATCAGAGAGATAATATCAACGTACAAGAAATCACATGTTTTATTTTGGTGGGGCCGGAGGAGGAAGCCACTCATGGCAGTTATTGATAGCGGGATAAGGCCACTTACAAATCTCATTATCTGAAGGTTGAAATAAGAGAGAGATCGAAGAGATAACAAATAGATGGATCAGCAAACAACCAACTTTGGAAAAGGACACATAGTCATATTCTCCAATTACAAAGGGTCTTGATCTACCACCAAAATCTCACCCACAAATTTCCATAAACATAGTTGGGGTGAGATAAAGAGTGAGTGAGAGAAAAGAAAGAACCCAGAAAAATTAAAAAAATATGGCTATGGTATTGGCCCTTCGTAAGCTTTCTTCTTCCATTAACAAGCCGTTCCGTCCTCTTTTCAATGGAGGTTCCTTATATTACAAGGTGGGTTTTTGTTTTTGTTCCCCCCCCCTTAGAACTAGCTCATTTGTGCTAATTAATTTGTTAAAGGTTGTGTGGTTAACCCTTTTTTCGTGTTTGTTGATTGTGATTTTTGAAGTCATCTTTGCCAAATGAAGCTGTCTATGAGAAAGAGAAAAACGGTGTTACTGTAAGTGAAGTTTTTAAAACATTTTAAGCTAAATTGGGTTTTGGACAATTATCTGTTTTTAACATGTATTATTGTTGCAGTGGCCTAAGCAATTAAATGCTTCACTTGAGGTCATAGACCCTGAAATTTCCAATATCATTGAGCTTGAGAAAGCTAGACAATGGAAGGTATAGTCTTTCTCTTTCATGACGTTGGACTTCTCTTCATCTGATGCTTTAAGTAGTTTCCTTTGTGAACTACTTTGATAATTCTTCTATGTTATCTCATTGACCAAATAAGAAATGAAAATTTTCTGTCCCGCAACTTGATCTCTTATTGAGCTTAGTCGTTTTTATAAAGGGGCTCGAACTTATACCATCAGAGAACTTCACTTCTGTATCAGTGATGCAAGCAGTTGGGTCAGTGATGACTAACAAATACAGTGAAGGTTATCCTGGTGCTAGATACTATGGAGGAAATGAGTATGTCAAAATTGGAATCCCTTATCGACTGCTTGGATTTGTTGGTCATGATGTTTGCGCTCTCATTTTACTCTCTCTCTCTCTCTCTCTCTCTCTCTCTCTATATATATATATATATATATATATATATGAATGCATTCAGCAAATTTATAGTCAGTCTAGTCCCGCTATCAAATTGCTTTTAGCCTTTCAACTCACACCTGATACAATAAATTTGATTTCGTACTTTAGGTTCATCGATATGGCAGAAACGTTGTGTCAAAAGCGTGCTTTGGAGGCCTTCCGATTGGATCCGGCAAAATGGGGAGGTTAGTATAGACTTGAAATATGTTTCAAATGAGCAACCAAAAGACCCTTCTTTTTTCCTATTGTTATGTTGCTTTTTCTCCAAAATAGCTTCTACATTTTCTATGCAAGCATGCACAAATGGCTGCTATTACATCAATCGATTATCAGTCATCCACGTTTAGATTTGGGATAGCCTCCAATTTTTCATTTCCTGTAATTTCTCTTTGACAATTTTATTTTTTAGAGCTTATCATAATGGAAATGGCTTCTTTTGGTAGCTTTATTTTTTAAAATGGTTTCGTTTTTCTAATGATGATACTGCCTGTAAACTTTCCTGAATTCAGTATCACCTTTTTTATATTGCAGTGAATGTACAACCACTATCAGGGTCTCCAGCTAATTTTCATGTGTATACTGCTTTGCTTAAACCTCATGATAGAATCATGGCACTTGACCTTCCTCATGGGGGCCACCTTTCTCATGGATATCAGGTGAACACAATTACTTCGGCAATTTCTCTCTAACATAGACTTATATGAATTGCCTTCTCAAGTTTCTTTACTATCATCACTTTAGGTGATTTAGTCTTCATTTAGATTAGGATTTACTTTTTTTAGTCTCAATTTTTATCAACCCCTCTCTCCATTAGTTTTTTTTTTGTGCTGTGGTATTGAGAATGATAGTGATATTTTTGCCATCTTCTCCTCCCTTCCCCTTAAATTGCTGTATTGCAGACGGATACGAAAAAGATATCTGCTGTGTCCATCTTCTTCGAGACAATGCCGTATAGATTGAATGAAAGTACTGGATATATTGACTATGATCAGGTAGCCTCAAAGCTCTGTTTTGTTAACTAAATTTTATAATATGATTCTATTCCTACCTGTGTAATAAGAAGCACTGTTACAAATGGACATCTGTGATTTGCAGTTGGAGCAAAGTGCCACACTGTTCAGGCCAAAATTAATAGTTGCTGGAGCTAGTGCTTATGCACGGTTGTACAATTATGAACGTATTCGTAAGGTAACTTCTCGCTTTAAAATAATTACTCCAGTTCCATCTGACATTGTCATGTATTATACTGTGATAGTTGACCAGATAACTCATGTTATCCTGAAAAATCCAAAGTTGTAATGTTTGAGAACTTGACAGGTCTGTGACAAACAGAAAGCTATCATGTTGGCAGACATGGCACACATTAGTGGATTGGTAGCTGCGGGTGTCATCCCATCACCTTTTGATTATGCAGATGTAGTGACAACCACAACTCACAAGTCACTTCGTGGGCCTCGTGGAGCTATGATTTTCTTCAGGAAGGGAGTAAAAGAGGTTAACAAACAAGGGAAAGAGGTGAGTATAAGGGAAGATGTGTAACAAACTTGGTGTTTCTAACCTTAATGTCTGTTGGTGTTAGTTCTCTGTCTCTTTTAAGTGATTCATGTTTCTTTGGAACTGAAGTCTTGTTCATATAGTTCTTAAATCTTCCTGTAGGTGTTGTATGATTATGAAGACAAAATTAACCAGGCTGTCTTTCCTGGACTTCAAGGCGGTCCACATAACCACACTATTACTGGATTAGCAGTTGCATTGAAACAGGTTTGCTCCAGATAATATAACTAATATCAATTTATAATTGTAAAATAATTCATTGCTATTGCTTTGATTACGTTATCTGTGATGAATAAGTTCCATAGTATACTTGTTGTATGGATTAGGGTTTATCATGCCTAAACTCCCTTTTGCTTTGGAAGCGTTATCAAGAAAAAATAGCTTTAAGGCATTTGTTGTTCTTTTTTTTTTGGGCACCTATACCTGAGCAAGGTGATTAGGCTTAGGTTACTAAAACGTGAGCCTTCACAGTTTGTGACTTGCGTCAGTTTAGATCTTGTGCTTGAGACCTTGTGGTTCTTTATTCATCTTCTTGAGATCCACAGAAAAGCAAGTGCTTGAAAGAACTGGATGGTCATGTAAATAAAACACATAGTTCATAGTTACTAAACTAACTTTGTAGCATTGATAAGGAAGAATCAATTTCAGTATTGATCCTGTTGTTCATGCTATGCTAGTGCCATATGGTTGCAGGCTACAACTCCTGAGTACAGATCCTATCAAGAACAAGTTCTGAATAATTGCTCAAAATTTGCACAGGTATCATATTACAAATTGCCAAAAAACTCAGAGTCTCGGTAATCTATGATGAATTTTCCTGTTGTTGTGAAAAATGAAAAAGACTGCTGTTTACATTATGTTTATAATTTTCTTTGTTCAAGTTGAAGTGCATTTCTGAGTAAAATACTGAAATTCTAATTTCTGAAATCTTACATAATTTGCAGTCACTGATTGAAAAAGGTTATGAACTTGTTTCTGGTGGAACTGAGAACCATTTGGTTTTGGTGAATTTGAAAAACAAGGTAATTTATACAAAATGCTTCATTTACTTATTTATGGACAACTTTAGATGATTATCAAGTAAGACAGGTCTTACTTATTCGAGTGCACGCTTAAGCTATTAGGAGACAGACACACAATTCATTTTGTATATATTCTAACATCTGTTTTGCAGGGTATTGATGGATCTAGAGTTGAAAAGGTGTTGGAAGATGTCCATATAGCTGCCAACAAAAACACAGTTCCTGGTGATGTGTCAGCTATGGTTCCTGGTGGCATCAGAATGGGTAAAGACTTTTTTTGGTTAACTGGACTTTTCTGTGTGACGATGTTCCCACATTAACAAATACTTACTCATTGCATTAATTTTGAATTATCAGGAACACCGGCTCTTACTTCTAGGGGATTTATCGAGGAGGATTTTGCCAAGGTAGCAGAATTCTTTGATGCAGCTGTGAAATTGGCTCTGAAGATCAAGGCAGAAACTACAGGTTCTAAAATTCACTAAAATCATGTCCAGTAAGATTGTTTTGCCTGGCCACACACAAGTCATATAAGATTGTGGTTTATAGGCAAAAGTACAGTTAAAAGTGCTACTTTAGACTTGAGACTGCATTCTAATATCTATTTGATAAACAGGGACAAAGTTGAAGGACTTCTTGGTCACATTGAAATCTGCCTCTCACATTCAATCTGAGATTGCAAAGCTGCGCCGTGATGTTGAGGACTATGCAAAGCAGTTTCCAACAATTGGGTTTGAAAAAGAAACCATGAAGTACAAGAATTGAGAGAGAAATGATGTTTTCTTTGAGGTATGTACTTTACTTACCTGAACACCACTGAACTATCAGCTTTGAGTTTAAGAAGCCCAAAGTTGGTGTATACAATCAAACTTGTGTTCTCATTCGCCAGAAAGAAAATTATTAACATGATTTTTAAGATTCATCCACACTTCATATAGCTGATTGTCTGAAAGCATGCAGGCATTGAAAGCAGCAAGCAAGCATATATCGGATGAGTTTGCCCAGTTGATCAGAAATGACTAAAAGGGCCGGTTGTATATTTGGAGTTTGTGTTATGTATAAGTATAAACAAATAATTGATTTAGATCTTCATGAAATGTATATACTATTTGAGAACTCTGGTTCAAAATATAACTTAATAACTAATATCAATAACAGCTATTTCTATCTTTGATTAAATGAGGCTAAGTTGACTTAATGAGCCTGCAATATTCACCTTCCGATATGGCACAAAAAATATAAAAGAAAAAA
The DNA here is from genome assembly GCA_029378325.1 of Elaeagnus macrophylla. Lineage (NCBI taxonomy): Eukaryota > Viridiplantae > Streptophyta > Magnoliopsida > Rosales > Elaeagnaceae > Elaeagnus > Elaeagnus macrophylla. The sequence goes on from CM055653.1 coordinate 12,035,807, forward strand.
CTTTCAACTTAATTGTTTTAATCGTCTCTATAGTCTAAAGTTGTTTACGAAACTATGGGCATTCCCCCTTGTCAATCCACCTCAAAGCATTTGCTAACCAATCACACCATGTATCGTCTCATAAAAAAAAACTAGGAATCTTATTTTGCTTAATACTAATTAATATATTTCGAAATATACATCTTTTAATTTGAGAATAAGTAGAGAATATTTGTATTTATTTTGGATATTAAATCTTAATTTATATATTTAGTTAGTTTGTATTTGGTTTGAAAAAATAACGTACATTTAAAATATTTTAAAAATAATTATATATAAATAGATTGTTAATCTTCAATGATTAAATATTGAGAAAACAACTTTAATAACACCTCTAAGCCTGTAACTAAAAAAAAAAAAATATATCACATTATATGTCTAGTAGATTTTTACTACAAAGAAAAAGTTCACTCTAAATTTTTCACCTTAAACATCGAACCAACTGTACGCATTCAAATCAAGTTAAACTTCGATTTATTAGGCAAATTTAATGTTATTTAAATGTATTTTTATTATAATTTTAATGAAAATAATATGAATTTTAAATTATTACATGCGTAACAAATTTTGAGTATTATTTCAAGCAATTTATATAAAATATTTTTTCAAAAAATCTTAAATATTTTTAAATATCATTGATAATATTTTATTGCTCTTATTTAAATATTTTAGGTATACAGGTTGTTAGTAAGATCATTCAAAATTATTTATGTATATCCAATGCTCTGTAATTTATATTTAGGTTTATTACATTTTATATTTTCAATATATTAGGTTTATTACAACATACACATTATATTTATGAAATTGTAAAAATACTCATAATTTATTTAAAATTTTAAAATTATGAACATATTTGTTACAATATACACATAATATTTATAAATCTAACATATTTTATCAAAAATATTTATAATTTTATAATTTTAAATATGTTATGAATATATTTATAATTTTATAAATATTATGGACATATTTATAATAAACTTAATATATTACTTATAAATCTTAAATATTTTTAAATATCATTGATAATATTTTGTTGCTCCTATTTAAATATTTTAGGTATTCAGGTTGTTAGTAACATCATTCAAAATTATTTATGTATATCCAATTCTTTGTAATTTATATTTAGATTTATTACATTTTATATTTTTAATATATTGGGTTTATTACAAACAAGCACATCATATTTATAAAATTACAAAAATACTCCTAATTTATTTAAAATTTTAAAATTATAAACATATTTGATACAAATACATACAACGTTTATAAATTTAACATATTTTATAAAAAAATGTCTATAATTCTATAATTTTAAATATGTTATGAATATATTTATAATTTTATAAATATTTTGGACATATTTATAATAAATTCAATATATTACTATAAATCTTAAATATTTTTTAAATATTATTGACAATATTTTATTGCTCCTATTTAAATATTTTAGGTATTCAGGTTGTTAGTAAGATCATTCAAAAATTATTTATGTATATCCAATGCTTTGTAATTTATATTTAGGTTTATCACATTTTATATTTTCAATATATTAGGTTTATTGTAAACATGCACATCATATTTATAAAATTACAAAAATGCTCATAATTTATTGAAAATTTTAAAATTATAAACATATTTGTTACAAATACACATATAATGTTTATAAATCTAACATATTTTATCAAAAATGTCTATAATCTTATAATTTTAAATATGTTATAAATATATTTATAATTTTATAAATGTCATAGACATATTTATAATAAATTCAATATATTACTGATAAATCTTAAATATTTTTAAATATCATTGATAATATTTTATTGCTCCTATTTAAATATTTTAGGTATTCATGTTGTTAATAAGATCATTCAAAAATTATTTATGTATATCCGATGCTTTGTATTTTATATTTAGGTTTATTACATTTTATATTTAGGTTTATTACAAACATGCACATCATATTTATAAAATTATAAAAATGTTCATAATTTATTTAAAATTATAAACATATTTGTTACAAATACACACATAACGTTTATAAATCTAACATATTTTATCAAAACTGTCTATAATTTTATAATTTTAAATATGTTATGAATATATTTATAATTTTATAAATATTATGGACACATTTATAATAAATCCAATATATTATTGAACTTTTTATATATTTTTTTAAATATTGTAACTTTTATATCCTGAAAAGTTTAATCATAAATTAAGATAAAATTTTAATTGACCTTATCTTGTAAATATTATAATGTAACATATCAACCAAAAATAAAATTAGAGATATAACTTAAATTGTGTTACATAGTATTATTCTTTCTTTATTTAATTTTACATCACATTATTCTTCTATATTTGCATGTATATGGATGTATTAAAGTTTAAGATTAAATATACAGAGAGATATGAGTGCAGTTAGGATTTGCATTTGCACTTGGCCAAACAAATTTCTTCTACATACAAATCTTTCAGGCTCAGACTTCAGTTCATGGTCAATCACTTCTTAGACAAACGTTTAAAAAAATAACACTTTTTATCATCTTTCTATATATTTTGAATCCCCCTCAAATAATAACTACCAACTTTTCCTTTGCTTTCTCACTCTTAAACAACTCTCTCAGCTCCAACAATGGCTGGCACAACTGTAGACGAGGCCATTCATAACAATCCTCTTATCCAAGATTTTGACTTCCCACCGTACGATGTTGTCGAAGCCAAGCACGTTCGCCCTGGAATTCTTGCCCTGTTGAAGAAACTTGTAAGTATTTTTGTAACTTTAGCAAATTGATAACTTGGAACTCTAATGTATGTTCATTTAATCAATTTTCAAATATATTTTTTTTTTAAATTCAGATATTTCTATTAAATAAACGTGTGTTATTAGAAGTATTTTTGAATTATTATTTCACTTTTGCTATTTTTTTTTTTGGAAAACTCACAGGTTAAGTTAGAAAGAGTATTTTAAATAATTTATACATTCGCGTAACCCTGTTACACACGTGTATCATGCGATTACACGAGTATCTAATTTTTTTGAAAATCTTTATTGAAAAATAGAACTTGGAAATTTTTACAAAACTCGATTTTGGTTTTTGGGTTCTGGGCTTGGTTAGTTTGCCTCTGATGGAATGAATGGTGGGATGTTTTAGGAGGATGATTTGTTGGAACTGGAACGCACTGTTGAGCCGTCATGGCCCAAGTTGGTTGAACCCTTAGAGAAGATCATTGATCGAATAGAGGTGGTTTGGGGAATACCCCATCTTCTCAATTCAGTCAAGGATTCCCCCGAGCTTCGTTCTGCCATTGAAGATGTCCAGGTATGCTATTTCTCGCAAGTGATTGAATATTACTACTTTTTTATAGTTATAAATTATAGATGATGAAATTCGTAAAGGTTGTGTTTTATTATTAATGAAGCCTGGATCACTCTGTTTTCTAATCAGGGATTGCTTTTGGGGTCCATGAGACAAGAATTCGCTTGTTGGTTTTATATTCCAATGTTTTGTTCTATGTTGATCAAATTGTTTTGTTGTTATTTGCAGCCGGATAAAGTTAAGTTTGAGCTTAGACTGGGGCAAAGTAAACCCATTTATAATGCATTTAAAGCCATTCAAGAGTCTCCTGAATTTCAGACGCTAAGTGATGCACGTAAACGTATAGTGGAAAGTGAGTTTTCCTTTTTTATTTTTATTTTTTTTACACAATATGAATATTTGAGTAAGAATTAATTGCTAATTCTTTCTTACATTATTCAAAGCAGACTAAAAATTTATCAAATTTATTGTATCAAATTTTTTGATAGTCTGTATGGTTGTAATATGTTCTATACAACACATTCTACCATTTGGCTCAACGACATGTAGCCATTTGGGCATCTAGAAGGTTCCAGTTACAGGTGTGTGGTTTCAGAAAGAACAATAAACCAGAGTAATTAATTGCAATACATTTATGACTATGCATAATTAATGGAGTGTTGAAGAGTATCATTCTGACGCTGTTGCATATTTCCCAAATTCACTACTATTTGTGTCTTCTGAACTCATTCTAGCTGATTTACAGTCATGCATTTTTTCAACTATACATTTTGACATAAGTAGTGTTCTGATTTGAGGCAACATTATGCATGTTCCAATTGTTTCCTTCCAACTTTGTTGACCTCAATGATTGAGTTTCAACTGACATCCCCTTTGGCTAATTGCTGTCTGTATGCAGACCAAATTAAGAGAGCTGTTCTTCGTGGTGTTTCTCTTGAAGATGACAAAAAGGACAATTTTAATAAAATTGAACAGGTATGCTTGAGATACATTTGTTAAAACTTAAAACAATTGTGTGGTGGTTGCCTCATCCCACCTAACCAGTGCCTGATAATTGTGCACTGAAGCTTTAACTTTAATTTCATCATGACATAATGTGATATATGTGAAGGAACTAAAGAGATTCTCGCAAAAGTTTAGCGAGAATGTTTTGGATGCCATAAAAAAATTTGAGAAGTTAATTACTGATAAGAAAGAAATTGAGGGATTGCCACCTACTGCCCTTGGATTGGCTGCACAAAATGCAAAGTCAAAGGTATCGTGTTTTAGCTTTGACATAGGTTTTGATTACTTTATCAAGCTTATTTGTATCACATGGTGCATTGATCTCTATATCGCTTCAGGGGTATGAAAATGCTACTGCTGAAAATGGGCCCTGGGTAATTACCCTGGATGCTCCAAGTTATCAATGTATCATGCAACATGCTCGAAACCGGTCTTTGCGTGAGGAAGTCTACCGTGTTTATGTAACTAAGGCCTCTGGTGGGGATCTTGATAATAAAACAATCATTGACCAAATTCTGAAACTTAGAATGGATATGGCTAAGCTTCTTAATTACAATAACTATGCTGAGGTATATATCTCTATCAGTCTTAAATTTATGTACTCTCATACAGACGCTAAATAATCAATAAAACAGGTCAGCTTTGAAACCAAAATGGCAACTGTTGGAAAAGCACAGCAGCTCCTTGAATCACTTCGAAGTGCTTCCTGGAATCCTGCAGTTCAAGGTAGAAAATTACTTCATTTTCCAATGTATTATTGGCAGTTATCTGCATTATCTTTTCTAAAAAGCACTTGGTAAAAGTTCCTTCGATTGTTCCTTGTGTTTCTTAGATACTTTAAGTGTCTTTTAAAATTTGTTTTAGATAATGCATTTTTGTTGAACATTGTAAGTTGATCTTAGCTTTGTGCTTGGTATTTTTCCCTAAAAATGAAAGTTTTATCAAACGTAATAATTTAATGCCAGAGGTCATTTGTGGTTGAAAAGTAAACACAATAGTGTTTTGATCGTACCTTTTATCTTGTAGACATAAAAGACATTAAGGACTTTGCTAAAAGCCAAGGTGCTGAAGAAGCTGAGGACTTGAACCATTGGGACATCAAATTTTGGAGTGAGAGGCTCCGTGAGTCAAAATTTGAAGTCAATGAGGTTTGATTTTTTGGGTTGTTTTTGTGCCTTCTTAAATGTCTTTGTGCAGCTGATAAAATTATGATTTACAATTATTTTTTTTAAATTCCATCTGTAACTAATTTGTCTAATGGATGCTCATTTTGCAATTGGTTACGTGACTTGTATTAGCTTTTCTTATTTCATTTGAAAAGTAGCTCTAATATATGTTTTGACTTCTGAGGAGTAGACTTATGATTTTAGCTTCCATATTCAACAGGAAGAATTGCGTCCATATTTCTCATTGCCAAATGTTATGGATGGCCTTTTCAACCTCGTAAAGACACTCTTCGGAATTGAAGTTGAGCCTGCTGATGGTCTAGCTCCAGTATGTATTTCAATTACTTCATTCATTCTTCGCATGGTACTTTGGCTCATCTAGAAAAAATATAAACTTTACTACCTATATGGTTGCTATTACAGGTGTGGGACAAGGATGTTAGATTCTATCGTCTCAAAGATGCTTCAGGTAGCCCTATTGCTTACTTCTATTTTGATCCATATACCCGACCCAAGGAGAAAAATGGGGGTGCGTGGATGCATGAGATTGTTGGTCGGAGTTATGTGTTGTCTCGTGATGGTATAAATGCAAGGTTGCCTATGGCCTACATTGTTTGCAATCAAACTCCACCTATCGGAAGTAAGCCAAGCTTAATGACCTTCCTTGAGGTAATCTATGCTGTATCCGCTTGTCAAATTGCTAACCATAATAGCTTTTAAAATATAATCAATCAAAAGGGTATTTATTCATGCTTTCAATGCATTAGGGGACTCTTAAACTATTGTCTAATTTATTTCTCCTAATCCTCTTCCTTTTCCAGGTAGAGACTGTATTCCATGAATTTGGTCATGCACTTCAACACATGTTGACTACGCAGGACGAGGGTCTAGTTGCTGGCATCCTAGGAGTAGAATGGGATGCTGTCGAGTTGCCCTCTCAGTTCATGGAAAATTGGTGTTACCATAGGTATCCTTCTCAAAATCCTGTGATCATGCATGTTAATAATTTGGGTTATACTATGAATCGGCTATTCTTCATATTGTTCGAAGTTCAAACAAGAGGTTTCTGAAAATTAACTGTCTTTTATTTTGACATTTAAGCATGTGCAATCTAGCCCTAGAAAATGCTTGGATATGACCATCTAATTTAACAGCTCTGTTAATGGACGTTGAGATTGTTTAGATGCCTTTTTATGTTGACATTAATGATTTTGAATTTCAATTTTGTAAATATATGCAACAAACAAAAGAATATGGAAGTTTCGATCTAAAATCTACTCCTTTAAAGTAAGCTATTGCCTCTTTATAGCATTTTATCTATTTCTGTTCTTTGCAACATCATTTTCTGTCTCGTACTCTCCTTATGGATAGGGGCTGCCATACAAGCATCTTAAAAATATTCTTTATCTGTTATTTAAATGAATCAAAATGAGTAAAATTATTACTTTATAGTCTTGATTCATGGAGTGTGCCTACATGAATACACTAGTAGTACAAAGGTAGGAGAAAAGATGTTACTGCATGGTAGCAAACTCCAAGTAAATATTAAATATGTGGTATCTCAAATTTATAGGATTTCTGACTCTTAATTTATTTGAGCTTAGACTGGGGCAAAGTAAACCCATTTATAATGCATTTAAAGCCATTCAAGAGTCTCCTGAATTTCAGACGCTAAGTGATGCACGTAAACGTATAGTGGAAAGTGAGTTTTCCTTTTTTATTTTTATTTTTTTTACACAATATGAATATTTGAGTAAGAATTAATTGCTAATTCTTTCTTACATTATTCAAAGCAGACTAAAAATTTATCAAATTTATTGTATCAAATTTTTTGATAGTCTGTATGGTTGTAATATGTTCTATACAACACATTCTACCATTTGGCTCAACGACATGTAGCCATTTGGGCATCTAGAAGTTTCCAGTTACAGGTGTGTGGTTTCAGAAAGAACAATAAACCAGAGTAATTAATTGCAATACATTTATGACTATGCATAATTAATGGAGTGTTGAAGAGTATCATTCTGACGCTGTTGCATATTTCCCAAATTCACTACTATTTGTGTCTTCTGAACTCATTCTAGCTGATTTACAGTCATGCATTTTTTCAACTATACATTTTGACATAAGTAGTGTTCTGATTTGAGGCAACATTATGCATGTTCCAATTGTTTCCTTCCAACTTTGTTGACCTCAATGATTGAGTTTCAACTGACATCCCCTTTGGCTAATTGCTGTCTGTATGCAGACCAAATTAAGAGAGCTGTTCTTCGTGGTGTTTCTCTTGAAGATGACAAAAAGGACAATTTTAATAAAATTGAACAGGTATGCTTGAGATACATTTGTTAAAACTTAAAACAATTGTGTGGTGGTTGCCTCATCCCACCTAACCAGTGCCTGATAATTGTGCACTGAAGCTTTAACTTTAATTTCATCATGACATAATGTGATATATGTGAAGGAACTAAAGAGATTCTCGCAAAAGTTTAGCGAGAATGTTTTGGATGCCATAAAAAAATTTGAGAAGTTAATTACTGATAAGAAAGAAATTGAGGGATTGCCACCTACTGCCCTTGGATTGGCTGCACAAAATGCAAAGTCAAAGGTATCGTGTTTTAGCTTTGACATAGGTTTTGATTACTTTATCAAGCTTATTTGTATCACATGGTGCATTGATCTCTATATCGCTTCAGGGGTATGAAAATGCTACTGCTGAAAATGGGCCCTGGGTAATTACCCTGGATGCTCCAAGTTATCAATGTATGATGCAACATGCTCGAAACCGGTCTTTGCGTGAGGAAGTCTACCGTGTTTATGTAACTAAGGCCTCTGGTGGGGATCTTGATAATAAAACAATCATTGACCAAATTCTGAAACTTAGAATGGATATGGCTAAGCTTCTTAATTACAATAACTATGCTGAGGTATATATCTCTATCATTCTTAAATTTATGTACTCTCATACAGACGCTAAATAATCAATAAAACAGGTCAGCTTTGAAACCAAAATGGCAACTGTTGGAAAAGCACAGCAGCTCCTTGAATCACTTCGAAGTGCTTCCTGGAATCCTGCAGTTCAAGGTAGAAAATTACTTCATTTTCCAATGTATTATTGGCAGTTATCTGCATTATCTTTTCTAAAAAGCACTTGGTAAAAGTTCCTTCGATTGTTCCTTGTGTTTCTTAGATACTTTAAGTGTCTTTTAAAATTTGTTTTAGATAATGCATTTTTGTTGAACATTGTAAGTTGATCTTAGCTTTGTGCTTGGTATTTTTCCCTAAAAATGAAAGTTTTATCAAACGTAATAATTTAATGCCAGAGGTCATTTGTGGTTGAAAAGTAAACACAATAGTGTTTTGATCGTACCTTTTATCTTGTAGACATAAAAGACATTAAGGACTTTGCTAAAAGCCAAGGTGCTGAAGAAGCTGAGGACTTGAACCATTGGGACATCAAATTTTGGAGTGAGAGGCTCCGTGAGTCAAAATTTGAAGTCAATGAGGTTTGATTTTTTGGGTTGTTTTTGTGCCTTCTTAAATGTCTTTGTGCAGCTGATAAAATTATGATTTACAATTATTTTTTTTAAATTCCATCTGTAACTAATTTGTCTAATGGATGCTCATTTTGCAATTGGTTACGTGACTTGTATTAGCTTTTCTTATTTCATTTGAAAAGTAGCTCTAATATATGTTTTGACTTCTGAGGAGTAGACTTATGATTTTAGCTTCCATATTCAACAGGAAGAATTGCGTCCATATTTCTCATTGCCAAATGTTATGGATGGCCTTTTCAACCTCGTAAAGACACTCTTCGGAATTGAAGTTGAGCCTGCTGATGGTCTAGCTCCAGTATGTATTTCAATTACTTCATTCATTCTTCGCATGGTACTTTGGCTCATCTAGAAAAAATATAAACTTTACTACCTATATGGTTGCTATTACAGGTGTGGGACAAGGATGTTAGATTCTATCGTCTCAAAGATGCTTCAGGTAGCCCTATTGCTTACTTCTATTTTGATCCATATACCCGACCCAAGGAGAAAAATGGGGGTGCGTGGATGCATGAGATTGTTGGTCGGAGTTATGTGTTGTCTCGTGATGGTATAAATGCAAGGTTGCCTATGGCCTACATTGTTTGCAATCAAACTCCACCTATCGGAAGTAAGCCAAGCTTAATGACCTTCCTTGAGGTAATCTATGCTGTATCCGCTTGTCAAATTGCTAACCATAATAGCTTTTAAAATATAATCAATCAAAAGGGTATTTATTCATGCTTTCAATGCATTAGGGGACTCTTAAACTATTGTCTAATTTATTTCTCCTAATCCTCTTCCTTTTCCAGGTAGAGACTGTATTCCATGAATTTGGTCATGCACTTCAACACATGTTGACTACGCAGGACGAGGGTCTAGTTGCTGGCATCCTAGGAGTAGAATGGGATGCTGTCGAGTTGCCCTCTCAGTTCATGGAAAATTGGTGTTACCATAGGTATCCTTCTCAAAATCCTGTGATCATGCATGTTAATAATTTGGGTTATACTATGAATCGGCTATTCTTCATATTGTTCGAAGTTCAAACAAGAGGTTTCTGAAAATTAACTGTCTTTTATTTTGACATTTAAGCATGTGCAATCTAGCCCTAGAAAATGCTTGGATATGACCATCTAATTTAACAGCTCTGTTAATGGACGTTGAGATTGTTTAGATGCCTTTTTATGTTGACATTAATGATTTTGAATTTCAATTTTGTAAATATATGCAACAAACAAAAGAATATGGAAGTTTCGATCTAAAATCTACTCCTTTAAAGTAAGCTATTGCCTCTTTATAGCATTTTATCTATTTCTGTTCTTTGCAACATCATTTTCTGTCTCGTACTCTCCTTATGGATAGGGGCTGCCATACAAGCATCTTAAAAATATTCTTTATCTGTTATTTAAATGAATCAAAATGAGTAAAATTATTACTTTATAGTCTTGATTCATGGAGTGTGCCTACATGAATACACTAGTAGTACAAAGGTAGGAGAAAAGATGTTACTGCATGGTAGCAAACTCCAAGTAAATATTAAATATGTGGTATCTCAAATTTATAGGATTTCTGACTCTTAATTTATTTGAAATATGTCTGAGCTCTTTCAATACCAATGCTGACTTAATTATGTCATTTTAGACCCCAAAACTTGCTTATTTGTCCATGTATCATGTGCATTTTGAAACTTGATGATCCTGTAAATTCCTTTACCGGTGGCTAGGGACACTCTGATGAGCATAGCAAAACACTATGAAACTGGGGAGAGTCTTCCTGAAGACGTTTATTCGAAGATCCTTGCAGCCAAGACTTTCGGTGCAGGCTCCCATAGTCTTCGGCAGGTTAGTACTATATAAGAGTGTTACCCTTTCATGCCCCACGGATATTTTGCCTTCCGTTTCGATATAGTCTTTTGTATTACTCGTTTGGATCTTAGTATTTAGTAATTCTAGTCGGATCGAAATCTGACTATTTAAGAATGTTTATGGAATCATAGTTGACAGATATTTATATTTCTCAGATAAAGCTTGCAAGTGTTGATTTGGAGTTGCATACAAAGTACATTCCTGGTGGACCAGAATCCATATATGATGTTTATAGGAGAGTTTGTGAGAAAATAGAGGTGATGCCTCCGTTGCCAGAAGATAGGTACCTTTGTAGTTTCAGACACATATTTACTTCAGGTTTGTCATTCTATTCTAATTTAAACGTAAATTCTCAATGGTCTTTCCGATTCGCTGTACCATAACGTGTCATTCTTTTGTGAATGTTAGGAGAATATGCTGCCGGATATTACAGTTACAAGGTACTTGAAATGGCCTCTGTGGAAACATCATATTTAAACACTGGTGTTAACTTTGTGCTTTATTTTTTGGAACTTGCATTTAATTTGTACTATGTTTATACAGTGGGCTGAGGTTTTGTCAGCTGATGCTTTCTCTGCATTTGAGGATGCTGGACTAGATGATATCGAAGTATGTTAGCGTCCATGTCATTATTTTTCTTTTGTTTTTTATTTCTTTTAAATAAATTTTAATGATAAAAGAATGTTGTTCTGATGAATTGCATCAGGCTGTCCAAGAAACAGGACGGAAATTCCGAGAAACAATTCTTGGCCTTGGTGGAGGAAAAGCACCAGCAGAGGTCAGAACTAGTATTTTGTTGGTCCCTAATTTTTTTTTTAAACGCATAATTTAGTCCCTTATATCTTAAAATTTGACAATTTCAGTCTAATTTCATAATCTCCATAAAAGGTACTTTTAAATTTTAAAATGTTAGAATTAAATTATGCGTTTTGAAATGATTGCCTATAATCATTATATCTTGTTGTTTTAATCTTCTTTAACAGAGCCTCAGCTTATGCTACTTAAGAAGATAAACTCCAATTAATTATGTAATTGTTCATTCTTTTATTTTGTGTTGATTCTTTTCTAGTGCTCTTACGTCTATTTATGTTTGAACTTAACCAGGTATTTGTGGCATTCAGAGGCCGTGAACCTTCACCAGAACCACTCCTTAGGCACCATGGTTTATTGCCAGTTACGGCCTCCACTTGATTTGGACATGTTTTAGGCTTGTAACGATGTATTGAGTTCAATCAAATGCAAACTTATTGTGGGCATGTGAACTTAATTGACCATTTTCTTTGAAGTTAAAGAATTAAATAATATAATTTAATAAATTAAAAAAATAATTCTATACATCACGAATGTTAAGGCTCTTATAGTGTTATCATCCTATTAGATAATTTAATTTTTTAATATATTTTTATTTTTTCACGAGAAAAATAATTAGATAAGAAATGACCGTAATTCATTGTGCAAAAAGAACATGTAATATTTATAAAGATTTGAAACTAAATGATACAAATGATAAGGGTGATTTTATTAATGATAATTTTTTCGTCTCTCTTTATTTTTTATTTTTTTATGGAGATCTATGTACATCTTTTGGGGAGATCAAGACAATCCAATCCAAATATATATAAGCCAAAACCCTTTTTAGCCTTCAGATACAATCATACAAGTAAAAAGTACATGTCCTTGCTACAAGTTTTTGTTGTTAAAGGATTTGCAGAATGAAAAAAGAAGCAACATAAACAATTATATTACTGCAAATTTGGCAAATTTAATCAAGAGTATTACCCTCTTCTAACTCTTCTTTCTACGTTCTCTTGTTCTTGGATGCGAATCGAAGAACCAAGTAAAACAAAATCCTATAGAAAGCAGCCCAGCCAACCATAATGAAGATCTTTTCCCATTTCTTGTCTACACCGTGACTGTTAATATGAAGACCATCCAATATACTAAATCCAGTAACATTCCCACCAGTTGTTTGCCCAAAAACAAAAACATCTGAAGTCTGATACTCATTCATCAAAAGTCCTTCATATGGATATGACATAGTAGAAATCTTGTTCATCCACTTCCAATATTTAGGAATGTCATGACCGTTCAAAAAGTAGCCACAAAACAAGAAGAAAAGAGCTGTGAATGCTATAACTGCTGCATAACCCAAGATGTAATTTGGCACCACTGAGCTCACAAACACTACAAAAGAGTTTGTTGATAGGAGAGAAACATAGAGAATAATGTAAAAGTAAACAAAAGAGCCTCGTAATTTCAAAGCAAACCAAACAATTAGAGCATAGACTAAAGCCTGCAGGGCAAGAAAAGGTAGGTAGGTTATTAAACCAGCAATGGTATAAGATGAAGCTCTATAAGCATTATGAGAAGTCTCTCTTATAAAAATGAAACGCTCTTGAATAAATGCTGGGACCGCATCATTTGAAGAAAAGAAGAAGAGACAAACGGTGAATATGAAGAAGCTAAGACGGTCTGTGATTCCTTGGAGGGTTGAGGGAGGGTTAACAAACATTGTGGCCATCATAACACCCATTGCAGTAAGGACTAGTAGTCTTGAGAGAAAAAGCTCTGGGGTTCGATGAATGATCTTGAAATTGCGTTTCATGAGCATCCAAGTTTCTGATAGGAATGAATTGGGAAATTTGGGACCAAGACTTTGGTGTGTCATTGATGAGTTTGGTGCATTTTCTGGGGTCAAGTAGTCTTTTTCATTTACTGTGTAGTCACTGCTGTGAGGTGTTGGTGTTCTTGGGAGAATCTCACTTGAGAATGCATAGCCAGGAGATAAACTGCAGAGAAAGAAAACATTAATTACTTGAACTGCTGTTTTGTTAAAGCTTCTCTTTTTGTGCTTTTTGGTTTCATAAAATTACAGACGTTATGTGATTGGTCCTTGTTTTTGATTCTAGAACATTGATTGAATTTCGTCAAAAACAATAAAGAAATAAGTACCTTTATACCTCTAATGAAAAAAGGGTGTAACAGGGTCTCAATAGTAATGTACAAATGTCAGTCATGAATACAAAGTCAAGTTTTGAAATGCATCAGATATCAGAATGATACTAATGTTATACCTCAAGGAGTGTGACATTTTCTGATCAGTCCGTTTCCTGGAAGGTGTAAACTTGAGAGCTTGAATAACACCACTAGGACTAGGACTCCATGACCTAGAAGTATTATAAGGACTTCTTAAGCTGTGATCAAAATCACTGACTGCATCTGCACTGGTGTGTAAGCTAAGGCGTTTTCCAATCTTTCCCTCACCTCCACTGCTTTCAACTTGATGACGAGTTGGAGTTGGCATCGAAATAATTGAAACAGACATCTCTTCCTCAGTTAGTAATGGAGGTTTCATACCTGTTCTAGCAAAATCAGCTAGTACATGGACACCATGCTGAGACTGATCATATTCTTGAATCACATCAATCAAAAACTCAATAGGGTTTTCTCCTTGGGGCACTTTACGCCCCAAGCGATGAATGTAAAGATTAACATCTTTAGGAGAACCTTGATACATGAGCTGCCCGCGAGCCAGAATGATGAGATGGTCAAGCAGCAATAGGATTCTGGATGAGGGTTGGTGAATTGTGAGGATTATGGTGCTTCCAGAGCGTGCAATGTGGTGCACCTTTTCAATAACACTATGTGCACTGGTTGAGTCTAGGCCAGAGGTTGGTTCATCTAGGAAGAGTAGAGATGGTCCATGAATTATGTCTATGCCGATTGAGACTCTACGTCTCTCACCTCCGGATACTCCTCGTGTCCCTTCATCACCTATGTAGGTGTTTCTTGCTGACTAGAATTAAATAAACATTGTGTCATTTTAGTAATGATGGATTAATGATAAATAAGGAGCTTCAAACAAGTGATTAGTCAAAAACATGTAATATATTCCGAACCTTCAAAAGCTTCTGCGTGTATTTCAGTAACTTAAAATGAAGATTCTAATTAAACAAGTTGGTTGATATGTTGTAACTTGTAAATTCATTCATCTAAAGTGAAATGGTATTCATAGATGACTAGGTAATTTATAAGATTTAGCTTAAGCATATAGTTTGCTGATTCATCTTTGATATCAGAATTTTCAATTACTGTGCGCAGCTATGGAATGACTGTGAGATATGGAATTTTCAACCTACTTTTCATCAAGTAAGGTTGAAAATTCAAGTTAGCATAAAACAAAATCTAAACCAAAATATTGAACTGAAGTCTGAGAATATTTAAACTAATAAACTCTCAGGTTTACCAGGACGGATAAGACTCTCCCTCTCACACGCAGATCACATATTTGAATCAAGTATCGTAGTGAGAATTAATTGAAGTGAAATATAACACTTACTGATAATCCAAGCTGTTCTATCAACTTATCAACTCTTTGAATTTTGTCAGAGATTGAAATGGGGCCAAGGCGAAAATCAGCAGCAAATATGAGAGTTTCGTAAACAGTAAGCATGGGAAAAAGCCTATCATCCTGCATTATATAAGCAGAAGTCCTTTTGATCAAGCTAGGGTTCATATTATTACCATCTAAGCAAACCATTCCCTTAAGACTCCCACTATCAATTCTACCAGCCAATCCATCCAACAAGGTAGACTTTCCAGCACCACTTGGGCCCATGACAGCAGTTATGCATCCCTTTTGTGCATACCCTGTGATCTTATTCAACAACTCTACTTCTTGTTTCAACCATTTACCTTCAAGCTTCTTTTTCGTTGTTACTGTGTAAGTCAGGTTTGAAAACTCAAGTCCACCTGTAAAATTGGATGGCTTGTTTATGTCAATCACAGTGTCACGATCACAATACTCGATCATATGAGCCATGTTTGAGTGAGACAATTTGTATTAAACCGTTTTGATGAGGAGCTTTATGTGTATGAGTCTCCCCCAATAGGTTGGAGAGTGAAACTGAAAGTTATTAAGAGGAAGAATTAATGTGAGGGAAAGAAAATCTAGAGCTGGTGAGACTTTCTAAGGAGGCAGTTCCAAAGTGTTATAGATGTTTTCTCTAATGAAATGTTGTTTCAATCGAAAAGGAAAGGTCCTTTCTTATTTTGTTTTACTTTGCTTTCAAATAATGAAAATGCCATTTCTTGTTTTTTTCATTGTTTTGTTTTGGGGAATTTCATTGCTTTAACCCCCCTTGGTTTTGGGCATATGCTTTGGGCATATGTACATTCATATGTCAATTGGCATAAGTGTTCTGATCACAAAGGGACTCGAATGGTGCCTATTTGCATCATTCACAACATTACATTATAATTCAGATCCCTTCTCTATTTGCATTTTTTGGGGGTTAATACTTATAGTTAACCATTTTCCTCTCATTAATATAACTTCATTAAAAACATATGTTTAGTATTGATGGAAACATATTTTTTGTTTTTCAAAAACATGTGTTTTGTATATAAAAAAAGACATATGTCCACCCGAAAAAATGGGTTAAAAATAAAATTTTTATGCATGAAATACTTATGTCATGTAATTAAACTTAACCATTTTGATAGATTTGATGAAAGCTTGATTTTGAAGCTTAAAATTATTGATTTATAAAATAAATATTCAATTTATCACTAAAGATTGCAACAAGTTTAACGAACACGTATAATTTTATAGGGCATGAAGTTATCAATTTTTTAATTTTACATTATATATATATATTATACTTGAATATTTTATAAGTTTATTTTGATATTAAATTATTTAGAGGCTTAAGTATATTATTTATCTCAAATAATATTATGTAATGTACTAATTGCGTGCGAAATTTTAAAAGTTTTTATTTTATATTTAACTAAGATATATATTTTATATCACATTATGTATTATGTTATAGCTAATGACATTTTATAAGTTGTTTATACTTTATATATTTTTTTATAATATATTATTTTACCTTTGAAATAATAATAGATAATGCATTATCAATTAAATTAATGAAAATAGGATTTAAATGGTTATGTAACTCTTTAGCAAAAGCATTTTAAGTCGATTTCTTTTAAGTTTGGTTTGCTTAGTCCAATAATTTCTAAGTAGAGTAAATTAAGTTCAAATTAAAAAAAAAAAAAAAAAAACTATTTTTAATGATAAAAATAGGTTTATCTTAAAAGTTAAAAGTCAAAAAAATCTCACTCTTCTACAAGTATTATTTTTTCTCTCCCTCCTCCAAGTCTCTTCCCTCTTTATCTCTCTTCTCAATCTCTCTAACTTTTTATGCAATGACATACATATTTTTTGAATTTATAAATTATAAAAGGGAGGAAAAAAAATGGTATGTTTTTCCATCAAGAGAAAAGGAGAGATTCGAATGAGAAAGACTCAAGTGAGACCACAAAAATAATTTTTTGTTCTTGAGAAAGAAGAGTGGGAGAGATTTTCTTTTAGATTTTTATTTTTTATAAAATATTAATTTTACCTTTTAAAATATCATTTTAAAAATATTAGATTTAACTTACCCAATCTAAAAATTATAACTAAAGTGACCTTATAATTATAGGATTACTTGGATCATTATTTCTAAAATAATTGATGGTATAGTTTCTTTTAAAAATTCGAATTTTTAAAGTAATATTTTTCTGATTTTGTTAAAGATTTACCAATAATGAAACCGAAAATTATATATATATATATATATATATATTTTTTTTTTTTTTGTAAAATTAAAAGTAATAAAAATCACCTCAATACCAAAACCAAGAACACCGTCGTCACAATATAAAGGGGAAAAGCTCTACTGCTATACTAATAATAATCTCAGACAAGCAAAGCAAACGAACATGAGGACCTTCAGTGGGTTGGAGCTTTCAAGGTCCATTGTAAATAATACCTTATCTTCTTTTTCCTTCCACGACGCTTTATCCCCAACAACCCTTACCATACCCTCCTCCATATCCTCTGCTTCTTTATTTTCCACTTACCAACTCCGCTTTTATTCGGAGCCCAAACCGACAAGGAAAAGTCGTAACCTCAAGTCCAATTCTGCCTCTTCCTGCACAATCACAAGTATGTATCAACTTCTATTTCATTTCTTTTTTCCCTATCATAGTTCAGTTTTTTTAGCTATATTGGCTGGAAAATTAACTATAATTTCATCTGAAGTGTGTATTTTGAAGTAAGTGAGATCATTTGAATCTCGTTCTCTACTGTTTTATAACAAAAACGAGCTATTTGAATTGGGTTCTTGATTTTCGTATAAATAATGAAGAAAATACAGTACAAGACGGGCAATTTTCTTTTTTCTCTGGGGCAACGCATTGTTTGTGTTCGCTCCATTTGGGTCTTGACTTTGGTTTCTAGGTCTTGTATTAGGAAGAATTTTATAGGCATTCCTGAAATGTTTCTGTTCAGGGCATGAAGCTAGTAGTAACTTTGTGACTTCTAGAGAGAAAGGACAAGCAGAGGTCGAAGTTGCTGAGGGTTACACTATCACTCAATTCTGTGACAAGGTTATTGATGTCTTTTTAAATGAGAAGCCCAAGACAAAGGAATGGAGGAAGTATTTGGTGTTCAGGGATGAGTGGAACAAATACAGGGAGATTTTTTATAATCGGTGTAGGACACGAGCAGATATGGAGATTGATCCCGCTATGAAACAAAAATTAAGTTCACTGGAGAGAAAGGTGAAGAAGGTATGCAGAAGTCTTTATACCTTCATTTAGTTGGTTTATACTATATGTGCATTAGCATTTGTTAGAGAAATAGTACAGGAAAAGAAACGTAAAAAAGGACCAAATTTTGAATAATGTCTTATGTTACTTTTTACTTGATTGAGGACTGTTGCACTCTGTTGCTTGGGTGTTTCCCCCATGTGGTAACCCTGGGAAGATACGATGGCTAAGTGACTGCTTGTGTTTAAAACTTAGAACTGCATATTTAGATACTTCTTCGAGTTCAGAGCTTTTCCCCAGCTCTATGTTTGATCCGTAGTGAGAATTGCAGATTGATGATGAAATGGAAAGGAACAGTGAGCTTCTTAAGGAGATACAAGATAGCCCAACAGACATTAATGCAGTAGTTGCACGGAGGCGTAAAGACTTCACAGGAGAATTTTTTCACTACCTGACCGTACTTTCAGAAACTTTTGACAGTTTAGAGGATCGTGATGGTATGTTAGTTATGGGAACATGCTCATTTTGATCTTTGGATTATATTGGTGAAAGTAGTAGTTGCCTGAAAGGGTTGGTAGTACAGTACTTTATTGAATGTTTGATATTCTTCATATGCGAGCATGTTTATAGTTTGCCTTATTATTAAATGTTTTGATATGATTTGTATCATTCTCGTAAGTTTATTTATTCAACTCTTGATAACAAAAGGAAAAAAAAAAAAACGGAAGAAATTGAGTATGTATATATGTTGTGTTTTTTTCCTTTTCTTTACTAAATAGTCCTCTCATTTACGTGAGCAGCATTGGCTCGGCTTGGGGCTAGATGTTTGTCTTCTGTCAGAGCTTACGATAACACATTGGAAAACATAGAGACATTAGATGCTGCTCAGGCCAAATTTGATGATATCCTAAACTCGCCATCAGTGGATGTGGCATGTCAGAAAATTAAAAGCCTTGCCAAGGCAAAGGAACTTGATTCTTCACTGATCTTACTGATAAACAGTGCTTGGGCTTCTGCAAAGGAATCCACGACTATGAAGAATGAGGTACTTTCTACAGCCTGTATCTAGGACATACACATAAAGTATGGGTTATTTTTCTACACATCCATTTCGTCACCAAATTTATGTGCAAAAAATGTAGGTGTAATGTTATTTTTTCCCAAAGTAGTGTCTGGTTAACAGAATCAAATGAGATGATGCTCTGTTTGGATTGGGAGACAATTCTCTATTTTCAAGAACAATATATTCTCTTATTAAATGAACTTCTGTGTTATTTAAATAGAAAATTGTAGCTAGAATAACTTAGATATGTGATTTTTCAGTATCTTCGGGATTGAACATCATAACTGCAGGTCAAAGAAATTATGCATCGTCTGTACAAAGCCACAAAGAGCAGTCTTAGGAGCATAGCGCCAAAAGAAATAAAGCTACTCAAGCACTTGCTGAACATCACTGATCCCGAAGAAAGATTCTCAGCACTAGCAACAGCTTTCTCCCCAGGTGATGACCACGAAACCAAGGATCCTGATGCATTATACACGTAAGAAAACTTGAATTTTTAAGATTATGGTATTATTTTGTTTTCAACAATAGCAATATTAATATTTTTTGTTCCCGAAATGTACCTTTTTAAATTTCTTCTTACTGGTTGAGCAGTACTCCGAAAGAGCTACATAAGTGGGTTAAGATCATGCTGGATGCATACCATCTCAATAAGGAAGAAACTGACATTAGGGAGGCCAAGCAGATGACTCAACCTGTGATTATTCAAAGACTCTGCATCCTCAAGGAAACAATTGAAGACGAATATTTAGAAGAAGAAAAGCCTCCAAAATCTCAAACAGAAAACAAATCAGAGTTGTAGATTCTTTAACAACCAGCCTGAGGTGTAAAACGTGAGTTTCACAGAATGAAGGCATTCTGCATATACGGTTCTGACAAAATGAAAGTATTTTGATTCTGCATTGACCATGTGCTTAAGATTCAGTGGAGTCTCCTGACATTGTAGAATTTGAGACATGTATCCATCAGATCATCTGTTACTTCATAATTTAGTTCTTGGGTAAGAGTTTATTGGAAATCGAATTGAAAGCTTCAATTGGTGTCAATATATTGGTAGTTTGGTACTTTGTCCTCAAATAGAATGACGTTTTGATGCGTAGTTACATCTCATTCGGGTCATACGGTAGTTGTATCTAATTCCTTATTGATTGCCTGAGTGTTTCACTACTAGTCATGATCTGCCTCGTAGTATGAATTCTTTTTATTGAAGTCCAGTTTCATGAAAATTTCTACAGTATGCATTATGCAAGCATATCAATGCAGTTTCACAGACAGGTGCGCTTAGAGAATAGGCAGACTCAATTGCAATTATTTATGTTTAATTATGAATTGATTTTCAATGCTTCTAACTTGATAGTGTTGATTGGTCGACCCAAATGACAGAAGTATGTGTCCTGTTATAACCAACAGTTTCATGACAAGCTTATCATTACTCACATTGCTAAGCATTTTTTAGCTTAATGAAATTTCTTTGGGTTCTCATGCTTAAACCCATGTTAATATTTGTGGTATATTGTACTAGTTGGTTTTTTTTTTTACGTTGACGGCTCTTTAATTGTTCTCCTTGGAACATTATTTTCCATCAATATAATCTTCTGAATTTGTTGGGAAAATATATAAATAAACGCAGTTTTTCAAGTCAATTATATACAAGTAGGAGTAGGATTTGACTTGACTCACGAAGTTTATGGAAAGGGAAAATAAAAACACGACATACAAGTTTTATATTTATTTTAAAAATAATGCTCAGGTGTTATATATATATTTTTTTATAATAATATACTTATCATTATCATTATTATTAAAAAGTGACCTAAGAACAAATAACTATTTATTTATTTTATTTTTATTTAAAAATTTTCAATTCTTTTAGTCACAATTTATTCAAGTTGAAACAATTTCTAATGTAATTAAAAAAATAAAATAAATTTGTTCTTGTACGATCATTTTTTAATAATAATATGATTAAATTATTAAAAAAAATTAATAACTGTAGAAAAGAAGAAAGTGATATTTCGTTCTGAATATTTCACTGACTTATATTGCTTTGTACAGATTACATGAATTTATAATAGAAACAAAACGACAGAAAAGGATAATAATTAAGTACAAAGATTTCTACCATATTATGAATAATCTTTACCATATTATGATTTTATTTACTTTCCTATTTCAAAATGAATCTCAACACTCCCCCTCAAGTTGGTGCATACATGTCCCACATGCCCAACTTGTCTAAAAACTTTAAGAACACTCGATTTGATAAATGCTTTGGTGAGAATTGCTATGTTGATAGCCAAATTCTTTCATAGACTTTGTGAATTTGCTTGCTACTGCAGAAAGTGGGTTTTGGGTTTTCAGGGGTGGCGCGATTTGTGGGTGTGATTTTGGTCTGATTTCTGTTTTGGTCTGTGTCTGCGGTGGTCTGTGGGATCTGTTTTGGCGGATCTGTTTTTTGGTCTGTGGGATTTGTTTTGGTCTGTGTCTGTGGTGGTCTGTGGGATCTGTTTTGGCGGATCTGTTTTGGTCTGTGGGATCTGTTTTGGCGGATCTGTTTTGGTCTGTGATCTGCAGTGGTCTGTGGGATCTGTTTTGGTCTGTGGGATCTGTTTTGGCGGATCTGTTTTGGTCTGTGGGATCTGTTTTGGCGGATCTGTTTTGGTCTGTGGTGGCATGACGGAATGTGCCGTTGTGTAAGAAATCTTTTCTCGTTCAACAATATGCATCTCCATTAATTGAGACCACACATTGTAATTTTTTTCAGTAAGTAAAATGCCAGCATTAAAGGAACTTTCAGACTGAACAAAAAAAGAAACTGATTTGGTTTCAGATGATTCAATGGAATCACTCCTTTTTTTTTTCTTTTTTTTTTTTTCCTTTTTTTTTTCTTTTTTCTTTTTTCTTTTTTGTTTTTTTAAATAGATATATATATATATGGAATAGAAAGAAACAGAAAACAAAAAAAGGAATTAAAATACGATGAGGCTGAGCTGGGACAGGGCGTTAGTGGCCACGAAGGGGCTGTGCACGGCGCGGCGGGGGTGCGCGATGGGCGCGAAGCTGACTGGTGGATCTGGGATGCGGTCTGGTGGATTTGGTACGCGGCGCGGCGCAACGCTGATTGGGTGGATCTGGGATGCGGTCTGGTGGATCTGGTGCGTGGCGCGACGCTGATTTGGTGGATCTGGGATGCGGTCTGGTGGATCTGGTGCGCGGCACGACGCTGATTGGGTGGATCTGGTATGCGGTCTGTTGGATTTGGTGCGTGGCGCGACGCTGATTTGGTGGTGCAATGGATCTGTTGACGGATTTGTTTTGGTGTTTGGTGGTGGATTTTGGATGGTGGACGGTGTTTGAGTAGCGGTTTTGGGTGGACAAATCAGTTTGGTGTTTTGGTGGTGGATTTTGGGTGGTGGACAGTATTTGAGTGGCATGTTTTTTTTTTTTTTTTTTTTTTTTTTTTTTGCAGTTTGGTTTATAATTTTTTTTTTCTCTTTGATTCATAGAATCCTAATCGGCTCTGATACCATGTAGAAAAGAAGAAAGTGATATTTCGTTCTGAATATTTCACTGACTTATATTGCTTTGTACAGATTACATGAATTTATAATAGAAACAAAACGACAGAAAAGGATAATAATTAAGTACAAAGATTTCTACCATATTATGAATAATCTTTACCATATTATGATTTTATTTACTTTCCTATTTCAAAATGAATCTCAACAATAACAAGATCAAAGTGTCTATAATAAGTATAAAATTTTGAGATATTTTTCTTTAAAAAAAAAAACTCTATCTATCGATGCACATTTTATTTTTGTTGTTGTTAAAACGAAAGGACTAAAATCTTTTCCTTTATTCACACGCTATAAAAAGCAAAGGTAGAGAAGATACAAATTGTAACCTTCTAAAATACAAAATTGTAAGTAACCATGTATGAGCATCTGTTGCGAGTTTGGGCTTCTTATGCGCGTTTGTTTAACCTCTTAAGTTACAATTTGCGTGTGTTCTGTTTTCTTTTGCATGTTTATGACTTATGACCAAGGAGGATACGAGAAACTGGGCAACAATAAACTAATACATTTAAAATTCATAAACATAAAAATAATATTTTTTATACCAAATTTATATATTTTTATTATTGAAAAAATTCAGCTATCATTTCACATTGATTAAGTTAAACTATAAAAATTTAAATTTATTTAATTAAATTTTATTTAATATTTTTAAGTATTATTTTTATTATTATAAATTCTTACAAGCTGCTTTTGCATTTCACAATTTGGTTTTAATCGCCTCCCCAACCATGTATAAAATACCATACATTTATTATTCGAATATGTGATTGTTGGAAAAAAGTAGAAAAAATTATAAAATTAGCAACTCTAATAAAATATATAATAATAAAAATAGCATTCTTAATATTAAAAAAAAATATTAACTCAAATATTTCTCAATTAAAAGTAGAAGTAAATGTGTTATTTTTATTTATGAGTTTTAATAATATTATTTTAAATAATTTTCAAACAAAAGAAGAAAATAAATAACTAAGAGGCGCTTTATTTGAGAGATTTTATACCCTCTGGTATATATAAATGATCAAATTATTTAATTAGTTTCATTTTTAATTCACTTAATAAAAAAAATATGATTATTTTTTTATAATACTTTAAAACTTTGTTCATTTATGTTAAAAAATAAATATATATATATATTTTTTAAAGGGATTAAAAATAAAATTTTATATATAATAGAAGATTATCTTATATAATTAAAGTAATTTTATATTTAAGTGCTAAAGTCAGACCGGTGCGTGGAAAATAATATGAGAGGAGGTTTCTTGAAATTGTGAAAATTCTAGGGGTCTTGTAGAAGATTTCATGGTATTTTTCAACAACGTTCACGCGGATCAATACACAGATAGATGATTAGATAGTTTATTGAAGAGTTTTCAAATGTCTATCGTAAAACCAAGGGAATTTAACGAAAAAGAATTCAATAAAAATAATAAAAAAAAAAACATTTAAAAAAAAAAAAGCCCATTTATTTATACTTTATTTTTTAACATGCCAATAGCCTATTATTCAAAATTACTACTTAACATTTTTATTTAAAAAATATATATATATAAAAACAAAAATTGTATAACGTTCATTTTATAATAAATATTATTATATTAAAATAAAAAATTATTATTATCATTCAGTAGCTAATTATTATTATCATTTTTAATTAGTTTCATTTCACACATGTTTTTTTTTTTAATAATCTTTTAATATTTTTTAACCACTTATTTATTTAAAAATAATAATTTTTATGACATTTTTTTCTTTTATTTAATACATATTTATTCATAATGATTTATTATTTAATATTTTTTTATATTTCATATATTTACAACTACTTGTTATTTTTATGTATTTATTTAACTATCATAATTTATGATTGCATTCATATTATTTTATAACTTGCAAAAACTACCTCTTAAATATGCTCTCGTTTGTGAGCTTCAATTTCTTCTATGGTGGACTTCTTCTTCACAGATCTTGAGAGTATTTTTTTTTTTTTTGCTCTCCTTCTATTCTATACTAAATAACTTTCACTTTTTTAGCAAAATGAAAATAATTACTTTCACTTTTTTCTAATTTGATGGAAATGTTTCTCGATTGTGTGAAGCAAATTGAGATTCATTATATATTTCTTAATCTAGATTATATGTGGCCCACCATTCTCTTATACGTGTGTACTGATGCTATTGAAAATACAGTGATAGTTGGAATTGGAAACAATTTTACAGATAGACAAAATAAAGATGTGATTGGAATTGGATAAGTTTTTCAAGACTTGGTTATTTAGTGTATGTATGTGTTCCTTGTTGACACTCTTGCTAGTGTTTGAGTTTTTTATATTCCTATTTTTTTTTTTTTTTAAAGAAAACATACTGTAGCTTCAATATTAATTTGATAATTCTGACCCCCAAAAAAAATGTTAATTTGATAATCCTTTCCCATAAAAGCTGAAACATTTAATAATATAATTAACAAAAAATATATATATATTATAACACTATTATAAAAGGAAAAAAAAATTCTTTTCATATATAACTTTTCATAATTTCATTTCTAACATTTTTAATGAATTGAATATATATACAACATATATTTTAAAATTTATTTTATAATATAAATAAATTTTTAAAAATATAAAAATTAAGATACTTAAATGTATTATAAAAAATAAACATATATTTACTACATTATAAAAAAATTAAACATTTGTGTGCTTGTAAAGAAGGCTATAAGTATTAGCCAAAAAAAAAAAAAAAAAACAAAGGCTACAGGCACACATTAATTTTCTTAAATAATTAAATAAAAAAAAATAAAAAAAAATTATAATATTATCATAACTCAAATTGTTATGACTATAAAAATAATCATTAATGAAAACTTTATCTACTTAAATATAATTAATTATATAAATATAATAAATATGTCATAATTTTTTGTGATAATATATATATATATATATATCCATAAAAAAAATACCTAAATATAAATATAAATGAAAAAATAACAAAAATAACACTCCTGAAACTTATAATAATAAAACTAGTATTTTTTGTGTTCAAATTTATATTTTCACAATTAAAAAAATAACTAATATATCATTTTTCTTTGAACACTCGTTCAATTAAAATTGAACGACGACAATTTAGATCCGTTCAATATTGAATGTTCAAATTGAAGGTTTAATATTATAAAAGTACTAGTTTTATTATTACAAATTTTAAAGGTATTATTTTTGGTAATCTTTTGATATAAATTATAGATAAACTATTAAATTTTGAAACAATATTAATGCCATCAATGTGCTTCAACCGATCACCTTTAAATTTTTAATGCAAGTGTTGGGATGAAAAATTACTTACATGCATGGAGCATTTTTATTGGTTTAGGTTGCCATTTGATTGATTAAATTGTAGTACTGTATCACCAACACTTGATTAATATGGAATATTTAATATATAAAATAAAATAAAAATCATATTCTTCAATATTCTTATATTTAGATATTATCTATTTTTAAAATATATTAATATTCAAATATTAGATATTTAGCAATTATTATCTAATATATGATAATGACTGAAATAAAATATCTTATATAATATGATTTTTGAGTTATAGTGATAGTAATTAGCTGAAAAAATGGAGGGTACTTTAGTCACAAAATAAGATGTACTAAAAGTTATATCGTACATGTACTACCACTAAGTTCATAACAGCACGAAATTGTAAGTTGAAGTTTGAACGTCTGAAGAACCTACCATATCTAGTTAGTTGACTTTTATTCTTTTATCCTAATTGGCTAATTATAATGCTTATAATGATTTTTTTTCCATGGGTTAAATTGAATTTTCTGTATCCTATTATAGATATAACTTGCTATCAATCTAACTTGCATTACCTTGATTCAAATTCTGGGAATTAGAACTCAAGATGGATATGGAGATGGAACAAGAGCTTGAGTGGATTGAAGCTCAAAAAATTGGAATAAGTGTGGACCTTGTAGCTGTAGCCAAACGCCAGCTTCAGTTTCTTGAAGCTGTTGATCGCAAACGCTATCTTCAGGAAGGCCCTGCTCTCCTCAGAGCCATCTATAGGTTAGAGCATTCTTCATTTATATTGTATTTATCTTGTATTCTTGGCTTTCTTTGCTGATGCTAATTTATTTTGCATTTCAATTATTCGAAGAAATGTTTATCCGATCATTGAAAATTGCAATCTTGCTTTGTGTTGAACACTTAAATTCTTTTTCAAGTTTTAAAGCTTTGATTTATACTCTAATTAGAAACTGGTTATGTGGGTGTTTTTCCATTGAATTTTCTTTACTTGGGTAAGGTAGAGATTTTTAAGGTTGAATTTTGTTGCAGTATTTCAATTTCTGAGTTTTTATAGTACTATTATTCAGGTACAATGCTTGTTGGCTTCCTTTGCTGTCCAAGCACTCAGAGAACCCAGTTTCTGATGTACCTTTGGTCATTCCTCTTGACT
Source organism: Elaeagnus macrophylla (assembly GCA_029378325.1). Classification (NCBI taxonomy): domain Eukaryota; kingdom Viridiplantae; phylum Streptophyta; class Magnoliopsida; order Rosales; family Elaeagnaceae; genus Elaeagnus; species Elaeagnus macrophylla. The sequence continues at coordinate 12,063,472 of CM055653.1, forward strand.
GTGAATGGGTTTGGCACTGTCACAGGCTCAATCCTGTAAGCATCTAGAGCAATGACCTCAATTAACTATGTAGGTTGACTCTGTATTTTCCTTTGAGTTGTTTACTTTGTATTTTGCTTCTCCTATGTAGGTTCAATACAAGTTTGACTGTGAGGAACTTTACGGAAGAATTCTTGATAACAGTAATGTTGTATCTTCTGTTCAAGGAATTTGTGTTAGGCAGACTGAGGAAATCTGGAATAGTCTATATCCTGAAGAGCCCTACACATTCCACTTAAATAGGGCACTATCTGAAGATATCTCTGAAAGACTCTCTCTGCTTGAAAGATGCACCAAATATGATCTAGTTTCTGCTGTAAAAAGACAGAATCCTTTCTTCTACCAGGTAAATGAGATGTTGATTGTCTGTCCTATTCTTTGAAAAGTTATTGACATCCCATTTACTTCCTCATGAGTAACTGATTTAAGCTTTCTAGTTTTTCATAAGTTTTTAAGTAATCAGATGATGCCTTGAAATGTACTGTCAATTTAATCATGAGTTGATCCTTTTCCTATTGCACAGGTATCTAGACCCCATATGAACAATGATCTCTTTCTTATCGAAGCTGTGGCCAGATATAAAGGATTTTTATATCTGATAAAGAAAAACAGGGAAAAGTCTTTGAAACGTTTCTGTGTTCCAACTTATGATATTGACCTTATCTGGCACTCTCATCAGTTGCATCCTTCATCTTATGCAAAAGACCTGATTGAATTACTGGGCAAAGTATTGGAGCATGATGACACGGACTCCAACAGAGGTAAGGGAATGAAGCTTGATGTTGGGTTTTCTGGTACAACCAAACAGTGGGAAAATACATTTGGTTCAAGGTATTGGAAGGCAGGTGCAATGTACAGAGGCGCATCTCCATCACCTATCACAAATATTCCATATACAAATAACATAATATGCAAGGAGGTGAATGTTAAAAATGAGTACCAGAAGATAATTCAGCTTCCAGAGGTGAAATCTGTGGAGGTGGGTTTCCTATAGTTAGATAATTCATGCATTCTCCCAAGGTGAATGAATGTTCGGAAGAACAAATGTACATCTTAACCTCTTGTTAAACAATGTTGTCAGCCTTGTGCTACTCTTGACCACTCATCTATTGACAGTTTTAATTCATACATGAGCTGGATAGAAATGCCCTATAATATTGTACATATTGACACATTGATTTCATAATTACATTGGCACACATATGATTTGCATAAAGATAAATTATAATACTTTAGGACTTCAATATGCTTCCTTCTCTAAAGAGTGAAACAAGAAGAGAATTTAAATTAGGATATTGAACATGCATTTTCAATTTGGTGCTAGGCAGTGTACATAGTAGCTTTTGATCCTTGTTAAGTTTTTTCTTATGAGATGTAAATTTCAGGGCACTTTCATGAGAATACTTCTATTGTCCCCTTTTTTCTTCCAGGTTCTTTTGGAGTTTGTACAGGTTAAGAACTTGCCAGAAGGGCTTAAAGGAAATCTCATTGTCTCTTTTAGTAAAACGCAACCTGATAGTTTCTTTAATGCTACCCGTCAACTTACCATTTTGTCTGAGTCAAAGGAGAAACAGGTTGCTTCTTTCCAATGCGAACCAACTGGAGAGCTGCATTTTGATCTCATATCTCATTCGCCTTTAAATCTTCCATTAACAAAGAGACTGAGAACCTTGGGCTCTACTTCACTCTCTCTTAAAGAATTTCTGGTTCCAGTGTCTAAACTCTCTGTGGAAAAATGGTTAGACTTGGCCCCAAGTTCTGGGAACTTGACACCAATTGGCCTACGAGTTGCTGTTTCATTTACTGTTCCTTCCCATGCACAACATGTGCTTTACATGGTTCCTTCACGACCATTTTCAAAAAGTTCTTGTTTCCTCCCTTTTCCTGGAAAGATGCAAGATGCCAAAAGCAAGATGCATATTGTTTATGAAGATGGCACCAAACTTATTGCCCTCCAAATTAGGTATGTTTTACTAGCTTGTTACCTAGCCTTATTTTTTATTTGTCCTTTGTAACTCTTTGTAATGAATCCATTTGTGGACGTTGTTTTCTAGAAAGAGCATATGCTTGCAGATATAGATATCTAAAGATAGGAAAATCTATCATTCTTTATGATCAAGTGATGCTCTGTGATGTATTTTTGAAATGAATCAAATTGTAACCGGGTTAATGGATTATTAGTTGAAAGAGCAATATGTTGGAATAGATTTTACTACTGTCTCTTGAGTAGATTTGTAATTAATAGATTCGAATCTATATGACATGTTCACTTGGCATAAAATCTATAGTACATCTAAAGATTCAAATGAAAAATGCTCTATGCTTTGCAAGCTTTATATGTTCTTGTGATGCATTATGAAGTCCTGTCTTAGGAATCCGTTGAAGGAAAAGGTGAGAGGAAACAACAGTCCTAAGAAGGAGGTCCTTGGAACTCTGAAGACTGGTGAAACAAACACCCTTGCAGAGTTTACAGGAACTGGGTGGTCTTTGATGAATTCTCACTGGCTTCTTCGCCCTCATAATTATTCCAGTGGAGATAGCCATATATTTGAACTCGTTGGCAATAAAATGGTAAGCATCATTCCCCTAAGCATGTTCGCCCAATTAATTGATAACTACTATTTCTTAAAGAGTTTTCAGCAAATTTGATTACACGCCTAATATAATATTGAACTGTTAAAACCTCTAGACACAATGTTATATTGTTATCTACCTAGTTAGTAACATGCATTCTCATAATCTTTAATAAACTTCACCAAAAAATGATTCTTGGAGTTTGTTGTTGGTTTGATGCTGGATGAGAACCTAATCTGATCCACTGCATATTTGCACATAAATCCACATGTGATACATCGTACTGGTTCAATTAATCAATTGTCCCAACTGTGGAACTCTGTTATTTTCTCTCGTCTGCCTGTATCTATTGTTCTTTGGTTGTGAATGTAATTTCATTAAGTAGGTTACAATCTTTCATATCATATATTTACTATTATTATTTAGTTTTGATGGCTTGATAGCAAAATGAGTAATGCATGCCTTTAGCCTGCTGAAGGTAGTGATCATTATTTTGCTTGAACAGGTACGATTTTTCAGCGGCAGGAAGCTGGATTATGAACCAAAACATTCCGAGAAGAATGGGGCTGAGAAGGACTGTATTACTGCAATTGAATTCTCTGCTGAAGATCCATACGGCAAAGTGGTGGCATTGCTCAACAAAAAATCTGGGTTTGTCAAGGTAATGTGTCTTGAAAGACTCATTGTCAACATCAGAACCATCCCTTACAATAGTTTTGGTTGGAGCAATAACCCTCATTTTCCCACTTTTTGGATCAACATATAGGTTAACGAAGAGCAGATGGTAGTTCCCATAGTCCTATCAGCTTTTATAATTTCATATATAATGCAAAAGCAAACATATGATAGCTTAGTGAATGATGTCAAAGTTCTGGAGGAGACAAATGGCAAAGTTGAAAATATTGATTGGATCCAATGGGACAGTAACAAAAACAACATATCCTCTTCCACACCAAGTGAAGCTAATATGAAAATGAATCTGACTAAAAGTGATGAAGTAGAAGTGCATGGGCAAGGAAGGTCCCCATGTGGAGGATGTGGTAGTGGATGTGGCAGTGGCTGTGGTGGTAGTGGAGGATGTGGCAGTGGCTGTGGAAACAAGATGAAAAGTGGTGCTTGTGGTGGATGTGGCAGTGGCTGCGGTAGTGGATGTGGTGGTGGTTGTGGAAACATGGTGAAAAGTGGTGGATGTGGCAGTGGCTGCGGTGGTGGATGTGGTGGTGGTTGTGGAAATATGGTGAAAAGTGGTGGATGTGGCAGTGGCTGCGGTGGTGGATGTGGTGGTGGTTGTGGAAACATGGTGAAAAGTGGTGGATGTGGCAGTGGCTGCGGTGGTGGATGTGGTGGTGGTTGTGGAAATAGGTGAAAAGTGGTGGATGTGGCAGTGGCTGCGGTGGTGGATGTGGAAACATTGTGAATAGTGGTGCTTGTGGTGGTAGTGGTGGCTGTGAAACTAAATATGAGCATAATGAATCAATGATAGTTCATGTGGTGATGCAAACTCAATAGTAACACCACCCATCTATGTTAATGAAGCAGTGGTCGCTTGATGTCAGTAAATTATTTCCATGAAAATGGAGCAAGTATGCATCTTAATAAAAGTACTTACTAGACATTGCATAATAAAGAAGCATGAAACTTTTCATGTATTGTAATCTCGATTATCAAATGTTTCGCTCTCTTTTGCACTTCAGTAGATACTAGTAGTTTCTGCAACTCTTATTGTATAATCCAATTTGGAATAATGCCAGCTAAAAACTGGAGAAAATTAATTGTTTGTTTCTATATTATGTATATCTTGTTTACATATTGTTCTCAAAATTGAACAAGCTAAAAAACAAAACAAAACAAAAGTTTGAGAATAATGGGCATGATATTTGCTTTTTAGGATTTCAAACCCTTCCTTTTCACCTTCCGCGGCTAATTTTCTGGTACATCTCACCTTCATCTTTTAGATGCCATAGCAGGAGTAGAATTTGTATTGTTTCTGTAAAATTTGTAGGTAGCTGGACTGCTAGACACCAACCTTCGAATGTTTGTGCATAGAGTGTATTGGTAGGTGTGGTCAAAGTGAGGTGTAACCTCCTCTTCATGTGTAGCGTATGCTATGTATAGAGAGTGACAAAACTCTCTGTAATGCACTCTGTGTAGTATTAATTAATAGATCAGGCTATAATATAAGAATCATTGGGTTATTCGTTTAATCAAATACTATTTGTTTTTGTCTTTGTCTTTCAGGAACCAAATTTGGGTTAATGCACTAGAGTAGATATGCTTTACTTATTTTCTTCTTTTCTGACATTCAATGTGATTCTTGAATTGTCTTGGGTCCACTCCAGGTTGGTTTAGTGAGCCTACTTTAGACCATAATAGGGTTTTTTTTTTTTTTTTACCAAAATAGTTTGGCACAATATATTACCATTACTCATTAGTCAGGCTCTTTCGTTGTGAGTGACTGAGTGGTGGAAATTTTTGAATGTGATCTACATCTTTAAAGATGTTTGAATTATTCTGCAGGATTTTGTTGCCTTAACAGAAGACAAGTGAAAGAAGTCTTTCCTGTAATGAAAGCAACGTTGAGAACACTTTCGATTGTATATACTCCCATCTCACATAATATATTATGTAAGAGGAAGAGTACATGCAACTGTTATATCGTAAATTTTTTCAACAATGATCACTACTTACGCGATCTTTGTTAATTGCTTACTTATAGGATAATGATAAAAAAAATTGAGGAATATGTACCTAACAAAAACGTTTCAAGACGAGAACGGATAAGCCGTTGAGGTATGTTAAAATCTGAATGCCAAATACATCATTATCTAAATATGAGTTGAAGAATTACTAGACCATGTCAATACTGATCCAACATTCAATATTAGAAATCAATAATTTGGTAGCTGTCTATCACTTTCATTATTCATATTCTTGTCTTTTCATATCCTTGCCTACTACTACGAGTAGCTGGATTTTTCAATCCATTAATATTACACCTTGCTTTTCTCTTGTGGGTAGGCGTTTTCTCAATGCCCTCAAATACTCTCTTCATTTTATTTTTATAGTATACTAATTTATTTAAATGTGATTTGAAACAAGAAATGATGAGTTTTATGGATTAAGTAAACCAAGTTATTCACATTGATCATGACACCGGAATTTGTCAAAAGCCAAAACAACGTACGTTATCATCTTTGCCAACAAAATGTCAAGGAAACACACTATTTCATAAATAAATAAAATAAGTGGTATCACTATTCACGCTGTAGTCCTTTATGTATTTCAATTTTTTTTTTTTTTGTCAAAATAGAGACAGACTTGTTAAAATATTGCACCAAAAAGGTTAAGAGATTGTAAAATAAGACTAGTAGCTTGTATGTAAAAATTGCACCAAAAAGGTTACAAAAATTGAAGAGTTTTTTATTGTATGATACTTTTATACTTTTTCAAGCTCTTCTCCAAGAAGTTTCCATGAAATTAACATCATGACAATGACCCCCCGTATGCTTCAGCTGTAAGAATGAAGTCATAAGCAGATTTGAGAGTCTAGTGACATGGAGTTATCCAACTTTCAACTCCTCTGTTGATAGTAACCACAGATGTAAGATAGGATGGCAACTCGATGGAGAATTTTCAATGTCAATTTAGAGTTTATAAAAGGCTTTTCCATTTATTTATGCACCAAATACATTTTTTCTGTATACCCAAAGACCTTGGCAGTAGCATCGTACTTTTCAAAATTGATTTTGCCTTTTGGTAATCTGGTTTCTGTGATACAATAAAAGCAACTGCGAACAACAAATCATTCCAATTCTCTACCTTGATATGATTGACTATGATTGCAAATAGAAAATGATCCTTTGCAAATCATGATTTTTGTTTACCTAATTTATCCACACAGCCATTTGCCAGTTCATTTAAACCATTGCTATAATGTTTGGGGTTTACTTTTACCATCCCACCTTTAATTTAATGATCATTATGTTTGATGGCCCATCCAATCGAGGAACATTATTTTGTAGTTAAAACCAAAACTCCAAAAAGTTGAATTGACAGAGAAAAGGAAGAGCCACATGGATTCATTCAATTTGGATAAAGAGAACCAAGTTCCTTTCCTATTTCACTCTCAATAACTCCCTATACAATTTTTTTGCAATGGAGGGGGGGGGGGGGGGGTAATCATGTGGTGGTTTCTGTGTGCTACAAAAAAAAAAAAAAACCCCAAAACCCTCCTTGATCCATCTTCATCTCCAATTTGTCCATTGCACTAAAACACCTACTTGCTTATAACTCTACGCACCTACCCAGGCTAATCTAATTCTTCTCTATCTACTAGTTTCTAAACTCTTTCTTTAACCTTCAGTCATTATCGCTTTACAAAAAGTTACAGACTGAACCACCCCCCAAGCCCAATCCAACATATCTCACTTACATTTTCCCATCAAAAGAGAACCAACTACAAGTAACAAAACATTAACACCAGCAGAACAAGCCCATACTATTAATCCAGAAGCTTGAAGTTGTTTCAAGATCCTTTTCTACTCCCAAGTTAAAAAATTCAAAGGGTTTTATGTTCCCTGAGCATTTTTTGCTTCAACAAACGGTGACTGTACACTATCTGCATCCGAATCACTGCCGGAGGAACTACCAGAATCCGAATCTGTAAAATATGACATCAAACATTAGTACCTAAAAGGACAACATACAACCAAGAAACCCAAAAAAAGACAGATTTTAAATGTACCACTAGACGAAGAGCCACTGTTAGAACTCGAACTGCCAGAGCTACTAGAGCCACTATTGCCACATCCAGCTGCATCCTTTTCAATCACCACGGGTGGAAAGTTTCCAATTGGCATTTCCTCTCCGATGTCAACATCCTCCTCCATAGCATCCACTTTATTGGCCTTAAACACAAGAGCCTCAGGGTCTTCACTCGCCGGTGACTATCTCCAAAATATATATAAATAATATCATCCAAATGCTAGAAACCTTCTGACAAAAAAAATGCTAGAAACCGAAAAAAAGAAGAAAGAAGCAAGTACATAAGAAGGAACAGTGTATCCAGTTCATAACCTAGTCATTTCCTTACCTTGTGACCGCTATTTAGAACCTCTGGTACAGTGATCTGCACGAAACTCCGACGCTTCATCTTGCGGCTGTAATTATCAACAAACCGATCAAGCTCCCAAAGAGTCTCAATGTCAACAGCCTCTATGTCTAATTCAATCTCGTCCCCATCTTGCGCCAAATTGCCAGTACTCCTCTTTAAAATTTTTATCAATTGATCCATTCTGTCTCCCGGAAGATTTTGCAAACTCTCTCCCAACTTTGCCTTCTCTTCATCGCTCATTTGCCTCTTGTTGGGATCTTTAGCTTTTGGCTTTGGCAGCTTCGCAGGCCTCTGGGTCGCAATGGGTATCTCAACAGGAGCAGGAAGAGCGGGAATAGATGGCCTATCTACAACAAGGGTCTGTAACATTGTTGGCTTCGAGATTGTGGACCGTAGTGGAGCAACACTGGGCTTCTTCGCCGTATTCTCAACATTAAGCCCAAGAACTCTGAGCCTTTCATCTTCAAATTTCTTGTATGCAGGATTAAACATCTTTTCGAAGTCTGACAGGAGCCTCTCGGCCAACGCATTAACGTCGCTACCCTTGGGGTTGTAAAGCAAAGCATTTTTGAAGGTTAACCGCACATCCGATGCAAAATCAAGAGGGGAATGATAGATAGATTTCTTCACGTTCTCTTTCACCGTCCCAAGATCCATCGGGTTCTTCACGATTTGATAGTAATCATGGAGGTCCAACTTCACAACATCCACAGGAGTGTTGAATACCCACGCATATTTGTCCTTCATCAACTTGTTCAAGATCTGAGCACACCTCCTCATCATACTCGCAAGCATCTTCTCAATCATGGGGTCCATAGCAAGCCGCTTCATCTCTTTCCCCTGCTCAAATGGGTTACTCCGTTTGGTACCAGAATCCAAAGCTGTCTTGTTTTCTTTGAACTCCGTGTCCATCTTCACTGTTTTCTTTGTTTTCTTGCTCTTTACTTTCGCGAAGTTCGCATCCAGGCATCTCTGATTGGACTTAGCATCCTGCAAATTACCGGGTTGGGTCACTGGAATCCTAGAGCCCGGATTCCTAGACTTAACTTCTAAGTCTCTGTATTCGATCCGAGTAATCACATTTCGAACTTGCTCCAACTCTGAAACCAAACGGTTCTTAAGCTGCTTCAACTCCGATTTGGAATACGAGCCCAGATGGAATGTGATATACCGTCCGTTCTGTTTTTCTGAGTCGTTGGCTGGAACCGGCTTGACCGGCTGAACTGGATCAGACCGTGGCCGGTAGTGGACATTGCTGGTATGATCATGCAGCTGACGGACAGGAAGGGAGATTGAATTAGGGTTAGGGTTAGGGTTAGGGTTTGGCTTAAGAAACGAGTCAGTGGAATTGATGGTGGTGAATTTCCTCATGTAAACCTTCTCTTCACCCCAGAACGGCTCATTTGGACTTACTAAAATGGCCGATGCCATTTGATTCGGGTCGGATCTCTCTAAATTCACCGGCTAACCACCGGTAGGATATCCAGACCATAAATGGCGGGAAAACATGATCGGACTATAACTATTAACGGTGAAATTTAAGTAATAACTTTCGGAAAATCTTGAAAATTGCAAATATTGAAAATTGGAAGCAGACCTAGCGAGGGTTTCGATGACCCTCTCACTCACAAGAACGAAGAACAGAAGGAGGAATGCCTCTGTACTTAAAGGCTCTCAGATCTGCCCGAACACGTTGCGGGCAACATCCTATCCGTCCCTTTTCCATCTCGCGGTTTCCGTGTGCCTTGATGCTGCCCGTGACACCTGTCATGGAGGGTCCAGATCATTCATTTGTAACACGGGGATAACTCAGGACCGTGTGTTGACAAGGACTTCAGGGGTGTGAATTTTAAAATTTTTAGGGGTTGGTATTTGGAGGGCAAAATAAAAAATTTTGAAAATGTTTTTTTTTTTTTTTTTAAAGATTTAGAGGTAGGTGGGACCCGTAGGGTGATGTGTTGGGATCTAACTGAAAGTACTTGCTAAAGTATTAGTTTGCATAGTTCCCATTGGACTTTATTGTGAAGAAAAGTTTTTCCTAAACTTTACAAATTAATAATAATTTAATATTATAAATTTTAATACTAGAAAAATAAAGACGTAGGATCGTTTTTAACCTTCACATTATTTTTCTTTTATTATAATCACATGCTAATAATCTAAATAATTAATTCATGCTCAAAATAAAATTTCTTATTTGAAAAAGACTTTGTGACACTAGACACAATTCAATCAATTTTATATTTAAATTGGCCATGTAATTTAGGGGCTCGTTTTATAAGAAGTTTTTTTTTTTTTTTTCTGAAATTTATTTTTTTAGTTTAGAATTGGTTTAATATTTTTTAATTCAGTTTGAGGAAAAAAAATAAAAAAATTATTTGATAAAAAGTTATACTTTTTTATTTCATTCCCTTAAGTCTCAACAAAGAAAAATAATATAACTAATGAAAAAAAATTAACTTCAAATATGATTTAAAAAAAAAAATAGTTTCAAAAATATTAAAAAGTGTGTAAAAATATAACTAAGTTTCAAAGTAATATTGAACTTGAAAATGAAAATGAAATTAATTATCAAACAAAAATTATTAAAAAAAATTGAGTTTAAAAATTAGAGCTTTTTTTTTTTTTTTTTTTTTTTTTTAAAGGGCTCTAAAGGCCCTTTTTTTTTTTATTAATAAAGAGAAAACAACTCACACACCCGTGGTAGGATTCGAACTTGGGTTCCTAGTAGGGGGAGGAGGAGTCTTACCACTGGACCACAAGAGTTTAAAAATTAGAGCTTAAATACATACTTAATTACAAAACAAGCTTTAATTAATCTCTAATTTTTAAAATTTGAGTTAACAATATAGCATATTGAATTACAAAATGTCATATTAAACTATATAATCATAATTTGTATTGTATTATATTACTCATTTTATTTATGAAGTTTATTGTTGACAAGGTAATTTATGTGAATAAAATGTAATAATTTTTTGAAAAAAAAATAACAAAAATAACATTGTTTTAAATTTTTAATAACAAAAATAATACTTATTCTGTTTAAATTTTATATTTTTATAATTGAAAAAATAATAGTTGTATCTTTTTTTTTAAAGTTCATTTAATTGGACGCTGTTCAAATTGAACTATTGTACTTTAGACCCGTTTAATATTGAATATCGTTTAATATTATTAATATGCTATTTTTATTATTATAATTTTTAGAAATGTAATTTTTCAAAAAAAAATTAATAAAAAGAACGTCATATTAAATTAGTATAGAATATTTTTTTTTTTTTTCAACCCACTCTTAATAAATAACATCTTATTAATAAAAAAAATTATTTATTATTTATAAAGTATTGGTGGTATAGTACAATAAATTAATGAAATACAAATTAAATGCCATAAACATTATCAAAATCTACATCTGCATAATATATAGCTATAAAAATGATCAATAAAACTAGTCAAGAGTATTATATATTTAGTAGTAGAATGATGAATTATATATTATTTTATAAATAATTGATCTATATACTCTCAACCAACTATATTGAGAATAAATTTTAAAAAATGATGTGTACACAAAATAGGTTTTAATAGTTGGCACTTGGCATAAACTACCACGCTATTCTAAACTCCGAAACTAACCAATAATTTATCCTCCAAGGGCAACAAAAAATGTCTTAATGAAAAATTATTAATTAATCAAAAATTAATATGATATTTTAAGTTAATAAAATACAAGTTAAATGCAATAAATTTTTTTAAAACAAAACATCTCAATCCATAAAATTAGTATGTAGGACTAACTTATCTACTATTAGAGTAATGAATTACCTCTCGTTAATGATAAATTAATTATTATTTCTATAAATTATTGACGTGGTACTCTAGATTAATGATATACAAGTTAAATGAAATAATTTTTATTTTAAATATAACTACCCAATACACGTTACAAGAGAAATCAATAAATTTAGTATAGAGTATCACTTTATCTTCTCTAATAAATAATGAAATTATATTTCAATAATAAAAAATTAGATAAATTTTTATATGAGTCACTTCATAGATAGTATGGAGAATTTTTTTTATTAATTACTTTACATTAATGCATTTACTTGTATATAAAATGTCCTATTTTATATAAATATTAATAATATATTATTGAAATTATAAAGACATGTCACATACTCATTTATCTGGCTCAAAGTTTTTCAAAAAATTATTCATTGAGCATATAATATTATTAATGTGATATTTCAAACAAGATAAAATTTACATTGATGTCAAGAAAAACATTTTCATGTAGGGTATATTTTGATTAAAAGACCAATAATATTACTTTAAAATATCAAAATATACTAAATATAAAATGGGAATCATCTAATCTCATGTTTTTTTTTCCCCCTTAATAAGCTCATGGTATAAAATTGTCTCGATTAATTTAAATATAACTATTTTCTCCTAATATGATTAATTTTAAACATAATATTTCATCATCTTGCTTATTATAAATAATCATGTTTAACAATTTTTATTATTTTATATTTTTACTTATTTTATTTAAGTTTATTTTAAATAAATAAGATATTTAACTAGCGTCTCATCTTATCAAAATTTAAGTAAAACATGATTTTTTTATTAAAATTAATTATTATATTATATATTAATGATATATCTCTATCTTAATTGATTGCAATTACTTATATAAAAAATTCCTTCAAACAAATATTATGTAATCTAAATTAAAAAAAAATGATATAAGGTATAATTATCTGATGTATTTTTATATATATAGATTTTTATTTTTTTAATATTTTTTTTAAAAAAATATGTTTATTTTTTTATAACATAAATAAATATATATTTTTTAATATTATAAAAAAATAAAAATATATTTTTTATTGAATAAAATTAAAAATAAAATTAATTAAATAATTGAATTATATATATATATATATATATATAAAAAGAATGACATAATTGTACAAACAATACGTAGTTAAAAGAGCCATTAATGAAATAAAGTAGGAACAATATATTGAAAAATTATTTATTATTTTTAAAATAAGTTTGAAGGAAATCATTAATTTTATCCGCCAAAATCAGACAAGTGATGAAATAAAATTTGTTAGTCGTGGAACATAAAATTTAATAATAAAAACTAAAAATATTAGAAACTATTGTAATTATCTTCTTGTTCTTTTTTTTATAAAAGAAAAACCTTACTAAAGTTTAAAAAATATGACAATTATTATACACATATATTATTATAGATTATTAAAATTGGAAACTCTCAATGGTTTGGTACCCAAGGTATGGTTAGTAAAAAATTGTGGTAAAAAATTCGATATTGAAGCATATATTTTAAATATCTCACTCAGTGTAGTCTAATAAAGCTCACAATTCTTTTTACTATACACCTAAATAGTTTTACCATACACCTAAATAGTTTTACCATGACTATCTTATTATAATTTTTTTTATTTTCTCTATTTTATAATAAAATCATACTATTAATATTATATAAAATTAATATAATAATATTATATATTAAATTATAATATGTATTAAATAACATATTATTTATTAATTAAATGAAAATTTAAAATATGAGATAAAGAAATGGATTATGTGATCCTTATTAATAGAAGATTAAGAGTCTATTAAATTATATTACGTAAATTATTATATATATTATAATAAAAAATATTTTTGAAACAAATAAATAATTCCTTGCCAATGATGCCTTGAATGGTCGCCACGTAGATACTTCGGCCTGCCCTTTTGTAAGTAGCATTTTTCTTTTCTTTTCATGTTTTGTGTTATTAATCCGCATAATTTTATGGTATAAATAAATAATTAATTTTATTTTTAATCTATTAATAAAAAATATATATTATTATTTTTTATAATATTAATAAAATATATTCATTTATTTTTGGCCTAAAAAATAAAAAAAATTATATATAAAATAAAATTATATCGTATAATTAAACTTAACGTTATCCTAATACATCCCTTACTTAAAATTCATTATATTTAAAAGTTTATATTAATTATTAATTCTTTTAAAAATAAGACATCTAATTCAATATAAATTCCAAACAAATAGGAGTACGAACAGAATATAACATACAAATAATATGCTATAATTTTCCTAAACTATTAGTTGATTTCTTGAGTTAAAATATTTGTAATATTAGTGATATCATCCTATGATATTAATATAAAAAAATTGTATAATTTTTATGCTTTGAAAAATTTATAATTTTATAAAAACTTACATCAATCTCAATAATATATTCATTATTTATGAATATATTTATGAATTAAATTGTCGTATTAAAATAATATATTCGTTATTTATTGATATGTTTATAAATTGAATTGTCGTATTAAAATACAATCTTATAAAATGGTACCAATGAAAGAGTATTCAATTGGTCTTCAAACAAATATTATGAGAAATATGAGTAATTTTCTAGCTTCATGCATTATTGTATCTACAAGTGCAATTGTATTACATTCGTAACACTATGGCTTAAGTAATTTAATAAATAGCAAGCAAAAACATTTCCATTTTTCTTATTTTATTCTAGTTTTTTTTTAACAGAAAAAAGTTATTAGATAAGAGATGAGATAACGCCCGCTAATCTTTATTTATTCTTCAAATTCATAATCTCGTACATATAATTCAATTGATATTGCCGGTTTATTTTATTCTAGTTTGATGGGTATATAGCAAGTTGACATGTAACGCATACAAAAGCAAGTGGTATATAATACGTATTAGAGTATTTATATTGTAAAAGTACATAAATATCAAATATGATTTTTTTATTAATATGATAATTATGTAATTCAATTCAAAAATATTTTTTATTATAATTTATTGTATATAACAATTTATATAATATAATATAATCAGTTTCTTGTTAATAAGAGATCTCATATTTACTTATTCATCTTATATTCATAATCTTACATACAATCAATAATTAACATGTTATTTAATACATATTATAATTTAATAAATATAATACTACTAAATTTAATTTATCTACGTATATATAAATATATTTTTTAAATAACTATAATTCATATACTTATAACTGAAATTTAAATTTAAATTTTTTATATACCTAAATAAATTACGAAGCAAAACAAAATATTTTTAATATTTAGTAAAGAGTTTCTTGTAGCGACTAAAATGAATTGCTTCTTTCTGTAAATAGGTTAAAATTTAACTTTCATATCACACGCTCAAAATAAAAATTTATTAGCATATTTATTATACCGTATTAAATATTTTAACTATATAATTTATATACAGTTATATATTTAATTGTGAAATTAAACTGTATTGTATAATATAAAAATAGTAAAATTATGTAGAAATTTTGTACGACTAGGAGATGTATGTTTAAACCGTACTTAACAATCAACTTAATCTGCATGAATTTTCAATTATAAAATTTTATGTCTTAATTTTTTCTTTTATCTTAAATTAAAAATAATATTTTTTTTATTTTTAAAAAATGTAATAAAAATGTAAAAATGAATTAAATATTAATTTAAATAAATTTTAGAATAAAAATTATTTTAAACATAAATTATTTTAGTAAAAAATATATAATTAATTTAATCTAATTTTATTATATAATTTTTCATTAAATATTATAAATATTAATTATAATATAATTTAATATAATTATATTTAATTTATTTAATATAATATTTTAATTATGTGCTAAAATCTTATCGATATTATATAATTATATAATTATTAATTTAAAACATACATTTAAAAAAATTATATAATTTATATTACATCATTTAAATATTTATAATTTAATAATGCACCATCAATCAATATGTGTGCGGGTATTGATAAATGTGCTTGTAAGTGTTTATTCAATTCAAAACTTTAATGTATTTTTGGTTTTTGAAAATAGACCTAGCAATAGAATATGTATTTTATATTCCGTTGTTAGTTTTTGTACTTTAAAGATTAATAATTGCAATTTTTTTAAAATACTTATTTTCTTGATATAAGCAATGTATATTCTTCTGAGAAAATAATTATTGTTTTACTCAAAGGACATGAATGTTATACACTTTTATCGATAAAATTTTAAAAAATTATCAAAAATAATACTCTTAAAATTTATAATAATAAAATTAGTATCTTAATAATATTAAAAGTTCAATTTAAACGCATAATATTGAATGTTCAACATTAAACGAGTATAAATTATCACAATTCAATTCCAATTAAACTGATGTTCAAAGAAAAATAATATATTAATATTTTTTAATTGTAAAAATATAAGTTTAAACACAAAGAGTATTATTTTATTATTATAAATTTTAAGGGGTGTTATTTTTATTGTTTTTCTAAAAAAATTTGGTTACTAGTAATAATATCTATACCATTATATTGACGATTTTTAGGAAAGAGTAAAAAAAAAAATTATTCATTTTTTTATAATAACTAACAAAAAAAAATTAATTATTATTATTTTTATTCATAGTTTCCTATTCTCAAAAAATATTATTCTTAAATAATTATTAATTAGCAATTCTTTGAAACAAAACAACCTAAGTGTTTGTGTACCGTTAAGCGTTAACCATGCATTTTGCCAAAGTTATTGCTGGCGTTCTACAGTATATTTTGTTACAAGGATGCTCTTGGCAGTTGGCACAATGAGATGTAGATGGTAGATAGTTTGAGCCTAGTTTTTTATTTTAAAAATTATGGGTTTTTTTTTTTTATTGCTGGTTCGAATTATTGATCTTTTTTCTTCCATATTATCGTAATATAGTAAAATTGGATATATTTTATGAAAAATATAAGACTTAAATCCTCCCACTCACTCTAAAGATTGGTTTTATGTTTTTTCTCCTTTCACTTGTATGTTTTCTTCCTAGATTCACCTGTGTATTTCTCCTTCCAAGATAGTACATGTTGTACTAAAATAATTTATTGCCTTTTCATTTTTATTTAAATTCATTTATTTATGAAAGCTCAAAAATTAATATATACAAGACAGACATTAAATTAATATCAAGCAAAAATTGGTAAGTAGTGACCTTTTTCTCTTACTAACTTAAAAAAAAAAAAACCTTACTTTCAAGACTAATGTTAGATTAAATACAAATTTTGGCTAATTGTAGCCGATTATAATCATATCTACTCGATTATAATTTGGGTAAAAAAAAAAAACTAGTGGTCTAGAGAGAGGGTTTCTCCCTTTTCTCTCTAGATTTTTACGTAGTCTTGATCAGGACTAAGTTGTGAGGGCTTCAATGCCTCTGTTGCTGCTTGGTGGATCGTTGTTTTAGCTAGTTTGAGCAGTGCTCTGTATTTGCTTATTGTTGTTGGCTCATCACTGGAGCTATTGGTGTGGGTCCTCTAGTGGGTTGGCAGGTGTTTTGCTCCGTTTGGCCTCTATCATTGGCAATCTTTTTCTACTTTGATGACAAATACTTCGACTGTTGTTGGCTAGTTTACATCATTTCTTCCCAAATTTGTTTTACTTAATAAGAATTTAGTTTGGTTGTTTCCTATAGTTTTGTTTTGTTGGAATTTGTAGTGATAGATTTGTTATTAAGTAGTTGATTATGTGTGATTATTTTGTGTGTGCACTTAACATTTTTGTGAAAATGTCTTTAAAATAGTGTATTATATACGTGGTTATATTTTAAAAATTATCAAAAAATTTGTGATGTTTAATTTTGAATACAAATTTTTGTATTAATCTTCTATACTTTTGTTCAAAATGAAAGCTAGTCGACTAAGAGAACTAATTTTAAAATTTCATTATTCACCACTAGTTAGTGATTTTAATTACAGATGTTCTTCTTAAATAATTATTTTAGGAAATTTTTTTAATATTTTAATATGTATTTTAAAATTAGCTTTACTATTTGATGTATTTTTTTATGATTAAAAAAATGTTAGATTGAATACTGTTTTACCTCAATATATTTTATTTTATCTTTATTATTATTTGCAATTTTTTATATTCTTTGATTTTTTTTTTTTGATTGAGTTCCTTTTTTTTTAATTAAAAAATAGACCATCAATCAAAATTTAAAAGATACTTTAAGATACATTAAACACCCCAAAACAAAATTTAAAAAAAAAATACATAATTTATAATTAAAAGAACTAAAAAAATTATTAGTACTTTTCAACATTCTTCATTTACTCTTTGGCATAATCTATGATAATTATTTGATGAATGAAACGACATATCTTTAGTAAAAATTAATTTTAATAACTCTAAGATTTTGAAAACTTGCAAATGGAATAAGATTTTATATTTGTTTTTATTTTTTCTTCTTATATTTAAAATATATATTATTAATTTTAAAGGTTAATTTTCTTTATAAATAATATCAAATTTATTTCATAAATTGATGTAACAATGAGTAGTTTAGATTTTAAAATAAGCAAAAGCAAGTACAAAAAAGCAAACAAATAATTACTGTAAGAATAATAGGATGAATCAAATAATAAAAATTAAATAATTACTTCAAATATAATATATCTTTTTTAAATTAAAAATTTCTCTAACTTTTGTCTAGATTTCTTAAAGTGTTTCATTTCTTGGCCGATAGTAGGGCAATGGCCATACCATTTGGTCGTCCGGTGATGTTCGTGGGGTGAACTATGGATGTTTTGGTGCACCTTGGATGCCATTTTGATTGCCCTGCTTGGTCTGGTGATTTGTTCTAGTCGTTATGGTCGTTTGCCTAGTTTGGTTGTCCCTTTTTGATGATGTAGTTTTGCATGACAATTACCTTGCAGTTTTTGTGGTTGCGTGTTGCCATCTTATTTGCTAGTTTTCGTGGTTGGATGTTGTTGTCTAGGTTTTCGTGGCTGGGTGAAGTTCGCCTAGTTTAGTGGTTGATGTTTGCTTTGGCATGTCCTATGGTTTGCTCTAACTTGTTGTCCTCTTGCTTCAGTGGTTTGCTTCGATGGTTCTCATTTGCTTTGATATAGTCTAATTTGCTCAGCTAATTTGTTTGTTGTGATCTAGTGTGTCGTCCAACGATGTTTGTTATTTTGTGTGACCTAATTTGAGGTTTTCTTTTTTAGCTTTAATCTACTTAATAATACGTTTTTTTTTCAACGAATTTTAAGGTTGTAATTATTTCTCTTTCGTTAAGTCAGAGCGATTCGTTGGTGAAGGCATTCCCGCTTTTATAGTGCAGCATGTGCGTAGCCTTTTTATGCATTCTTTTGTGTACGTTTATTATTTTGGATTTTATTTAGTAGTGAGCATTTAAAAGGTTGTTTGCTATTATTTTCATGAATAATTTCATAAGAATCCATCAAGTAAATTTAAGGTATTTAGTTATTTTTGAAATCATTTTGATTTTTTTATGTTATTTGGGTTTTGTTTACTCCAATTGTGTGTCTATTTAAGTTTGAATAATTAATATTATATATTTATTTTGTTTTTTTTTTTTTATTAAAATGTTATATATTTTTAATTTTTAAAGATATATGTTTATTTGTACTTTTTATTTTATTTTATTTTATTTTTATTCAAGATAAAGTGCAAAGTGACTTTTGATCAAAGAAAAAATAAATTGGAAAGCATATCATTGACCATGAGCTGCCATGCTATGATATTTAAGTAGAGTAATAACTTTGATAGTTCTCTTTGAAAAAAAGACACTTCGATAGTTTTTTTTTCAAATTTAAGTAACTTTTGTCTTTGGTATGCAATAGATTACTTAGGGAATCTGCACTTTGTTCTTTTTATTTTTGTTTTTGATTCATGTAACACACTTTTCCATGAATGGTTAAGTCATTTTTATTTTATTTCATTATTTTTAAGGGTCAGTCATTTTTTGGTCTTTTGAAGAGTAAACTTTAATTATAATATTTTTCATGAACATGGCCTGGGCTATTGATCAATAAACACTTCTGTTTCCCGCCCCTACCTTCCCCCCATCTTTTAATCAATAATGTAATTTTCCTGTGCTGAATTGAGAGGTTATTATTATTATTAACACAATTGGAGAATATATATGTTGCATATAAACTTTACCATATTTTTATTTTTATTATTGATATGAGAGTGTGAGACTTGTATTTTCACAATATTGAATAAAATGTTAACATTTAATATAAAATAAAAATGGTAATTGTACAAGTTTTATACTTATTTTAAAAATAATACTTAATTTTTTTTACAACTTATTTATATTATTATTAATAAAAAAAAGAGAGTAAGAAATTAAACAAAATAGTGACTTGTGATACAGTTAATGAATGAGGGTCTATTTTTTAATATTGAAATGTAAGAGAAAGAAAAATCGGTGACAATTTAAAAAAAAAAAAAAAAAACATTTTATGATGTTTGTTAACTTTACTTAGCAACCAAATGATGCAATTGCAATTTGATGCAGATGCAATTTGATGCAGAGAGAAGAGACATTTATACCAAGATTGATATCTTATGTACAGCAAAGGCTGGATTGTTGCAATCAAGTACAAAAACACTACATTGGAAGCTCTGAGATTAGAAATCCAACTGTGTTATTAGCTACTTTAATGATCTTACTTTTTTTTTTTTGGTCAGTACTTTAATTTACTTTTTTTTTTTGTCAGTGAAGTATTATTGTTTTTCTGAGAAGGAACGTGGAAGAAGTAATGGACTATGGGGCCGCCCACGTTTGAAACTGGCAAGTTGACTCAGCCCATATCTTAAATGGGCCAGGCTTGGCACACCAAAACAGTAGGTCTTCATTCATGGTGTTGGCTATTGGGATGGAAATAGTACATCAGTACTGTACTGCCTTCGAAGAAGTTTGAAAAAATACTTAAAAATAATACCTTAAAATTCATAATAATAAAAATAACACCATTACTTTCAATTGAAAAAAACGTGAGTAAGTGTATTGAAATATATTTTTGTTATATATTTTAAGGGTATTTACTTTTGTTGTTTTTCAAAAAGATTTTAATAATTTGTGTTTTTAATGTGTTTTCGGCATCTATTAGATCCTCTCATCATACAAATTTGATAACTATTTTACAATGGAAATGGATTCTAATTTATCAATTTCTTGTAAAAATAATATTTGTTTCATGGAAATAGAATGTTTTCTCCTTTAGGAATATATGCACAGATTTACGCAAATTTTGAAAAAGCGGTGTCTCGAAGGCTCCAACCTCAAATACCATAGAGCAATACTTAAGAAATAAAAATGGTATGGAGCAATACCAAAATTAGAAATAGAATCAATCAAAACTCGGTTTAATTCATATACTAAGTGGTATATTGCTATGCATGATCAATGGTTGAACACAGCATCCAAACTTGGTCAGCTATACATCCACCGCTTCAGAGTGTTAGGAGAGAAAGCTACAAGACTAGAAGGGGAAATAGAAATCTAAATTTCATCTTCATCTTCATCTTCATCATATTGATCGCCTTCTATAACATCGGCATCTAAATCACTAGTTGCATCATCTCGTACATGTTTAATCTTATTTATAGCATCTCTCACATCAGAAACCAGGGCCTTTTTTGCGACTCTAAAGTCAAATTTAAGCATATGGTTTTCCTTTTCATCCTCAGTTTTAAGAGTGGATTTTCGAATAAGGGCAGACATTGTCTTCCTCTTAGCATCCCTGATATGTAATTGATCAATGTACTTATCATGTAAGAATTTGTTTTTGACCTCTTTCAACACTGGAGGACTAGCAAGAACTCTTTCAAATGCGCTGCTCAATTTTGAGAGCGACTTCTTTTTATGGCCCGAAGAAGACCTCTCGTTGCACCTCTGAAATAAAATCTGTTTTCCTTTTAACAGCTTCTTAGGAGTGGATAGCTCATCAAAAAGTTGACAAGCATCAGTAGATTTATCCAAGTTGGGCTCAAGTACTGAAAATAGATCGGCCTCAGGATCTTGATCCAAGTGACAGTGTCTCTGTAATAACTGCCGCACGGCTTTCTGGCCAAGATGACTCTTCTGTTTATTTCCACCTTTCTTTTTAACCTTTGGCTTGGAGGTTTTAAGTAGTTTAGAAGCAGATAGTGAAAATTGTCTAAGAGGAGATAAATCTGTTATAATCTTTGCCCTTGAACGAGGCTGAGGCTGGTGTGGTGTTACATACTCAGAATTGACTTTATCAAAACACTCCTGTGCAGATTTTCCAGGAACCTGCATTTGAATTTGATGAGAAATATAAGCCAGTTATTTAAACGTGAAGCCCATCCAAATCAATCTAATAATTTGGCCATTTGGGAACCTTTATGAAAGCATCAAGTTTTACAGAATTCCATGAACTTAAGTGACCAGTTAAAACCCTTTTTCTATTTCACAGAGGCGAGAACAGTGAAATAGAAATTTGCAGAGAACGTCTAGCATCTTCTCATAAGTTGGAAACAAAATCTTTGCATGAGTATGATTGTCATGATAATAGCATCCTTGACCACCCCAAAAAAATATGTAATCTAGCAAAGCTAAGCAACTAATGCCTTCTTTTGCTACTTAAATCTCTGCATCTAGTTATTCGCATTCAAACTTCCTAAAGATGCCAACTTTGTAGGCTAATTTTCAATACTAAATCAACTTTGTCAGCTATATTTTGATATAGTAATAGGTGAAAACCGATGGTCTTCTAAGTTTTATATAAAGTTGAAATAGTTGAATTTTCAGTATTAGTCTCAACATCTATCCTATGGCCACAACAGGTTTCAAGACTATAAATATTAATTCAAATAACTAGATGGTAAACCACAACTCCACAAGCTCCCAAGCATAAAGAATAGAATGATATATGTTTTCAAATTTCAAATTATCTGACAATTAATGTAGAAGCTAAGGAAAAGCACAAGTACCAATTTTGCAACTTTCTTCCAGAAATGAGGCGTAGGTTTTGTAATAAAATAAGCTCTCTGTAGTGCCAATTCCTGCTCATTTGTCCAACCCTGAGATCTACTCACCTCATCTCGCTTTCTCTTTCCACAATCTCCAACCTCTCTATCTCTATCTCCTTTATCTGAGTCCTGAACTTTCGTCACTCTGCTTCCTGCATCAACTGGTTTAGAACGTTCGAAAACCCTTCCTTGCTTCTTTTCACTTTTCACTACAATTTTTTCACATGATTTGACTTCGACTCCTCTTTTCCTGACACTGGATAACAATTTGGTACGGCTATTCCTATCATTGTGTTCTTCAATAATACTCTGACGATTGCAAAGCCTCCGAGATCGTCCAACGCTTTGGACTCCCTCGATACATCTGTTGGATTTCGGGGATTTCCGTTCCCTAGGAT
Organism: Elaeagnus macrophylla; assembly: GCA_029378325.1. NCBI lineage: Eukaryota > Viridiplantae > Streptophyta > Magnoliopsida > Rosales > Elaeagnaceae > Elaeagnus > Elaeagnus macrophylla. The sequence goes on from CM055653.1 coordinate 12,086,502, forward strand.
TTGACCCAGTTGATTTCTCCATACTTTTATCCAAAGTATTCTCATTTGACAAGGCTATTCGTTGATTAGAAATCCTTAAAGAACGTCTGAGACTCCGAGATCCATCATGCCCTTCGCTCATTATAGGTGAATTTATCAACCCAGGACTGGGACTTTCGCTATTTTTCATTTTTCTTGAAAATTTATCAGAATAATCTTTAACATGCTTCTTTATAGCTTCTTGTGAAGAGCTACAAGAAGGTCGAGAGACAACCCGGTTACTTACGGCCTTGGGAGTTTTCAGATCTAAAGGTTCTTGCGTGCCCCTTTTCTGATTGCGTATTCTGGAAGATTTTCTAAGACTGGTAAGCTGTTCTTGCTCCGAAGTGTTCTTCTTAAGGTGGATAAATCTAGGTGACCTTCGAGGAGTAAATGGTTCCAAGGTTTCGGTGATGGATTCTCCTTTAGGCATTTTAGCGAACTGGTGGTGTCGTTGTTGAAAGAGGAGGGAAAAGCCTGCTATAAAGCGTATTCAAAATCAAAAATTGGTTCCAGAAAAGACAATTGTTTTTTGTCACAACAAAAACAACGTAGATTACAAAAGATATTCTTACTAATTATATAAATATAATAAACGATTTATATTTTTCTTATCGCAATAACAAAAACATTTATATTATTACCTCAATAAAAATCCAAAACTTGACATTTTTTTTTTTTAGGATGGAGAAGAAAAAAGAATTGTCTTCTAAATAAACCCACATATTTTCTTAAGTTGTCACCTCAAAATAAATAAATAAATAGTTAGTCGTTATGCCAATTTTGATAAAAATGTCAGCATAAAATAATTAATATTTAAAATAATCATTTTTAATAATTTTTAAATCTAAAATATTAATATATTTTTATTTAAAAATCTGAATCACGCCTAATAATTTTTTAGACAAAATTATTTTTATATTTTAAACTAATAATATTGATTATCCTTTTATTTTATTGTCATATTTAATAAAAACTTTAAACACGATGATCAAGATCTTATTCATTAAATATTATAATCATATGATAATCATCATATATAATAAGAACTTTAAACATGAATATTGAATAAATAATTTATGCATACAAAACATAATTAATAATAAAATGTCAAGTGTCTTTAAAATAATTTAAATTTAAACAATAATATTTTTATAGTTCAAAATAAAGATATATTGTCTTTTATATTTACAAAAAAAAGAAAAACAGAAAGATAGGCATATATAATTTTAAAATTCATATACTTTAATTATCATGTTTATCATATATATATGTACAATTTTGGTTACAAAAATAATCTTAAATTGATTTTAAATGTTGCATGTGCCCTTGAATTTACATTTTTTATTAATTTAAAAATTTTTAAAAATTAATTTTATATTTATTTTATTATAAAAATTAATTAACTAATTAAAAGAAAAAAAATAATTCATATACAATGCACGCACATACACAAATATTTATATAATATATATATTATATATAAAAATATGAATCATTTTTAATAATTTTTGGATAAAATTATACATATGTTTTAAGTTATTGGCATTAGTTTTCGTTTTAGTAAATATTATTATTTTAAATAAGAACTCTAAATCTAATAAAAATTCTAATCATATGATGATTACTACATTCAATATAAACCATAATTATTTTATTTTTATAATTAATTTGGTAGCATAAAAAAAATAATTTATTATTTGTTGTAAAACTTAACCAAAAAATTAAAATAACTAAAATAATACACGTGCAAAATACGTGTTTTTAATTAGTATATATAAAAGTTTGAATTATGTTTAATATTTATTCAAACAAAAGTATGTTTTAAACTGTTGATATTACTTACCCTTTTAGGATATATTATGACATTAAATAATAATTTTACACATAATAATAAAATAATAATTACATACAATAATGACTCTAATAATATAATGATTATTATATTCAATAAATATTATTTTAATTTTACAATTAATTTAAAATTATAAGAAAATAAATTTCGTATTATATTATTACATTAAATAATGACTCTAAATATAATAATAAAATATAAATTACATGATATAATAAAAACTTTAATAGTGTGATGATTAATATATTTAATAAGAATTCTAAATATTATTTTATTTTTATAATTAATATAAAAATATAATAAAATTAATTTTACATTTATTTTAAATATATTATAAAAATTAACTAAAAAAAATTAAAAATAAGTAAAATATTTACGTAGAAAGCATAAATTTTTAACTAGTAATTATCAATTGACTTAATGTAATGGTATATGCCTTGCTTATTGAAATAGCGTGAGTGTGTTTAAATCTTTCATAATATATTTGTGTGTAATTTTGTAATTACTATTTAAAAAATTAAAAAATTTAATATCCATAAAATTTATAATAATAAAATAGCATTTTAATAATATCGAACAATGTTTAATTGAATGACGTTCAATATTAAAGAAGTCTAAATTATTACGATTTAATTTAAATAACGTCTAATTAAATGTCGTTAAAAGAAAGATATTGTCACAATATTTTTTTAATAATAAAATATATTATTTAAACATAAAAAATACTATTTTTATTATTATCATTTTTAAAAATATTATTTTTATTATTTTTTTTTAAAAACTAAATAGTTATTTTAAAGAGCTCATATCGAAAAAGTTTATAAGTATACTTAAAAAATCCCGCATCAAAATCCAAAGAGCTTTCATGAATGAAATTTTCTCTCATTTGACAATAAAAAAAACTCAAAGATTTTAAAAAAACGTCAAAAAATATTAAAAATATTACATTTAAAATTTATAATAATAAAAATAATATTTTAATAATATTAAATAGTATTTAATTGAACGATATTCAACATTAAATAAGTCTAAATTACCGCAGTTTAATTTAAACGATATTTAAAGAAAAATAATGTAACAATCATTTTTTAAATAGTAAAAATATATAATTTGAACACAATAAGTGCTATTTTTTTATTACAAATTTTAAAAATACTATTTTTTTTATTTTTTTTAAAAATATTTTATATCACAATTAAGATAGAAACTCAATCCACTTGTAATAAAATAATTAGCCCCCTATTTTAAATAGTTCCAAATTTTCTGATTTCTTATTATTTTTTAGAGCTTGATTTAATAAAAACTTGACTAGTAGATAGAGGTCATGAGCATTATTCATGATTTTTTTTTTTTTAAGAATAAGAAGAGCATTTTATTTAATTAGAAGCAACTACATCATTTGTCCATTTTAGTTCATAATCGACAACATAATTTAAACAATTAGTATCATATTTAACCATATTATTAGCAGCAATATTAGCCATTTTTGGACATAAATTACAAGAAAAAAGTTGAGCTTGAGAGATCAAATGGCAAATATCTTTCACAATGTCTCTCCATTGATAGCAATAAATTTTCATTGTGGAAAAGATTGACAATTTGCATATAGTCAGGCTTTAGTATTACCTTATTAAAATCAATGTTCAAGTTTGAATTTTAAACCATATCAAATAATTTATAATTTTACAACCCTCGGTAATGTTATTGTCTTTTTTTTTTTTTTGCGAGAGTTCCTATTACTTTACCCAGTGAATTACTCAAATAGCAAAGATTTAAGTAAAAAAGCTTTTTAGACTTATATAGCACGTTTTGGACCAAAACGGTAAGTTTTATTTATATAATATATATGATTTTTATCAAAATATCCCTTTATCTGAGTATTCGTAAAAACCTCGCCATTTCCGTGTTTCCTTCAAAGCTTATGGATTTGTACATTCACATTTTGTATGTACAGGTTACATACATATTTATTTTGTATGTAACCTGTACATTCACATTTTGTATGTACAGGTCATGTGAATGTACAGGTTACATACAAATTTATTTTGTATGTAACCTGTACATACAAATTTATTTTGTATGTAAATTTGTATGTAGCCTGTACATACAAATTTGTATGTAACCTGTACATACAAATTTGTATGTAACATTTACATACAAATTTGTATGTAACCTGTACATTCACATTTTGTATGTAACCTGTACATTCACATTTTGTAAGCTGTTTAAAACAACAATAACATACAAACAATACAATGCATTTCATGTGAATGTACAGGTTACACATTCACATTTTGCAGGAAGAACAGTTCGTATGTACAGGTAACCTGTACATACAAAATGTGAATGTACAGGTTACATACAAAATAAATGTGTATGTAACCTGTACATACAAAATGTGCATACAAAATGTGAATGTACAGGTTACATACAAAATAAATGTGTATGTAACCTGTACATACAAAATGTGAATGTACATAGGCTGTTCTCTCTTCTTCTTCCAGTGGGTATTTAGGTCCAAAATGTGAATGTACATATTACATACAAATTTGTATGTACAAATTACATACAAATTTTGTATGTACAAGTTACATACAAATTTGCTTGTACAGGTTACATACAATTTTGTATGTAACCTATACATTCACAACAATAACATACAAATAATATAATGTATTTCATGTGAATGTACATGTTACATACAAAATAAATTTATATGTAACCTGTACATTCACATGACCTGTACATACAAAATGTGAATGTACAAGTTACATACAAAATAAATGTGTATGTAACCTGTACATACAAAATGTGAATGTACAAGTTCCATAAGCTATTCTTCTTCTTCTTCTTCTTCCTGTGGGTGATTGCAGACATAGTCAAAAGCTTGAGAATTAAATTAAATACTTCTTTGCTCCAGCAAAGTCTCCAAACTCTAATTCAAACCCACAAACAACCAATTATCATATCATCTTCAACCTAAAAGTCACTGACTATTAATTCAAAATCCAATAATTAACACAAAATAACAGAGAGCAGCGAGAGAATTACCAAACACATCAAGAATAAAACCAATGTGACATTAACGTGGACCAAAACAACGAGCTCCTTAAATATTTTCTGAAAGAAAACTAAAAAATATCGCACCTTCAACTTCGTCTCCGTTAGTGAATCGATTAATAGAAAAATAAAAATCAACCATTGTTAGTGAATCGATTAACAGAAGCGAGCTGAGGAGATAGCAAACGATGTAAATAATCTAGGGACAAAATCGTAAAATTTTCATGGCCAAAACTCTGCCGTTTAGCTATTTCGGTTAAAAAGCCAATAACCCATAAAATGGGTATAATCTGGGTAATTAAAACTTACTTTACCTTTGTCGTTTGGAACAATACAACCCAACCCAATGGCCCATGCAGAAGCATTACTCAAGATTTAAATATTGAAGATTGAACTCGTAAGTCATGGAGATCGGGACTGATATAGAGTATACAGGGAGAGTAACTGCAAATTGGACAGAAATAGCATGAATTGGTACTGATACGAATCATTTTGGATTACAACTAAATATTACATTTACAAAATTATCCTCATTAATTGGATTTAGGTCTGAAAAAAAAAAAAAAAAAAAAAAAAAAAAAAGCTTTAATCTTTCTCTTTCGTTCTGTCCCATCTTTCTCTCTCGTTCTCTTTCGTTTTCAATGAAGAAATTATTTCTTCTTCAGATCTGGGAGAGAGCTAAGGTTGTTTATGGCAATGAAGACACTCTTGAAATTCCCTCTTTTGATATTTGAGTGAAAACCTACTGAACCCACTTCTTGTTTTGTGCTCTCTCTCTCTCTTTAATTGCTGAAAACGATGATGAACAGTTCTGTTTCTGTAAACTGTACGTATATTATCAAAATTTATGGAAACCTTATATAATTTCTGGATAACATAAGTACAGTTTACAGAAATTATATAAGATTTCCAGAAATTTGGATAACATACGTACAGTTTACAGAAATTATATAAGATTTCCAGAAATTTGGATAACATACGTACAGTTTACAGAAATTATATAAGATTTTCATAAATTTTGATAACATACGTACAGTTTACAGAAATTTCGATAACATACGTACAATTTACAGAAATTTAGAAAACATTCTGCAAAAAACGCAAAGAGGCGAGGAATTATGATCGAAAAAACTTGACCAGAAAGATTAACACAAAATTGATACGCGGGAACAAAAATGTAAATTTACACAACAAAAACGACGTCGTAAATCGATATAAGGCAAAAATTCCGTCTATTAGGCCTCTATTTCACGTCTTTATTTCTAAGTCATGACTCATGAGAGAGTACATGGGCCAAACCACAAGAAAAATGGGCTCATGAGCTGGCCTGCAAAATAGTTACTGCTTAATTAAATCAATAACTAATATAATATAATAATACAGAAAGTTAATAAAATAACATAACTAATAAAAATTAATATTAAAATACATAATTTTAAGAAAATTATTCTTATTTTACTAATACTTATAAAAATTATTTTTGATAAAATATATTTGAGTTTTAAATATTCACTATTTTAATTCATTAACTTTGCTTAACCCATAATGTTTACCCAACCCCATAAATCAGCAAAACTGTTCATCTTGCAGATCAGAGAAGGAAAGGGGTTATCCCTTTTTTTTAAATTAACATAAGGTCCTAAATTATGGCATCATCCACTAATAATTCTATTATTATAAAAATTAAGTATATTTAATCCTACAATTATTAAAAATGAGCACTTAAGTGATATAATTATTAAAAATATGCACTTTTGGTCACATACTTTCAAAATAATAGAACTAAAAATATCCAACCATAAATTACAAAATTAAATTGCAGAACAAAACAAATATCTTAACGACTATATTTCAGGACTTGAAACAAGAGTTTAGGTTTGACTAATTAACACTAGCTTAACTTTTCTTTGTATTTTTGCTTGGAGTCTAAATATTGGTATAAAAGAATCAATAATGTAATAATTCCAGTTATTGTAGTCCCTAAGAAGTTAAACAAACAGTCCATAGGGTAGTCCCACTCCCACCTTCTCTAAATAATATGATTGTTGATTATTCCATGAAGAGAATATAACAAAGCGCGAAAAACATATATTAATCCATATTTTTTTTTTTTATCAAATCATATTTAATTTGAACATGTAAGAAATCAAACTAATAAAATAAACCAAAATATATATATATATATATATATATATATATATATATATATATATATATATATATATAATAAATTAAATAAAAATAAAAAATATGAAGCCTCACGCCCCAATCCTCAAGCCCTAAACCATTATTATTATAACGGTTAGGCGGGGCTGCAATCTCGACCAATTTTTTTATAAAAAATTAATTATATATATATTTTTAGCATTAAATAAATATTTTATTTGTAGTAATATATTTTTTCTAATTTTTCTGTACATATTTTGGTATATATTAACAATATTTAACAAATATGTAGATAAAAATGACATAAATTGTAAATAAAGTTGTTAAGTATATATATATATATATATATATATTTTTTTTATGTATTTGGTAACTATTAGTAACAAAAATGAAATTATAGTCATATACTACATAAAAATTATTCTTAAATGTGATAATCTAAAAAAAATTAAATATTTAACTTTAGATTAAACATTATAAAAATAAAATTAAAAAAATAAGTATATGATAAGCTTCATATTGAAGCTTTTAAGTTTATGTTTATCATACTTTATTCTAACTCAAATTTTAATTTTATTTAATATTATATTTGATATTTTATTTTAATAATCTTTTAAAATTTATTTGAAATTATTTTTATTATTATTATTAGTCATTCTTATATTATTTATAAACATATATTTTTAAATATAATCTCAGGCTTAAAATTTTAAATCATATTTTATTTTTTACATTTTTATATGTTTATTTTAGTTTTAGTTTTAACAACTATAAATTTTGAAGTGTTTGATTGAGTTTTTAATTTACTTAAATTTTTTAGTTAATAAATTTATTTTATTCATGAATGATACCAATATTTATTAACTTATTATATTTTTGTTTAATTTTCGTTATAAGTTAATTATAATGTATTAACTCTATATTTTTTGAGTGCTAACTGTATGTCTTTATTATAATATAATATGAAGAAAAATTTAGTGTTAAATTGAGTATAATCAATTATAACTCCTACTAATTTTCTACTTTATATAAAAAAAATTAATTTTTAGTCCCCCTTAAAATAAAATTTTTGGCTTCGCCCCTGATTATTATTATTATTATTATTATTATTTATTTTGTCCATTTTAAAATGTTGGAAAATGGGACTTGAACAATTAGTAATAAAAAGGACTTAAAACTTTTGTTAAAATCCTTCATAAAATACAAGAGGTGCCCCCAGTTGTTTAGTTGATCCATGCGTCCCATTACAAGTGGCCAATTGTTTAGTTGTTTAATTGTACATACGTACCCAATGTGGAGTATGTGTGTTGAGGGGGTATATTGTTGAAAGGAAGGAAATGTAGAGGCTCAATTTGAGTCACAAAAGGCCACTAGATCAAGACTGTTTGATTTATACAATGTCAAGCCATAGTTCAAAGGAACCTTAAAATATCTCAATAGGCCCTTAATTGCAAAAGGAAGGAAATTGTTGAGGGGGTATATTGTTGAAAGGAAGGAAATGTAGAGGCTCAATTTGAGTCACAAAAGGCCACTAGATCAAGACTGTTTGGTTTATACAATGTCAAGCCATAGTTCAAAGGAAACTTAAAATATCTCAATAGCCCCTTAATTGCATTCCAATGAGTGTCAGTAAGTGGAACCATAAAATGACATAGTTAGCCCCTACCACTTTTCTATATTGTGATGAATCAGTGAGAGTTCAAACTTCAAACTTCGTATTTGCTTAAAATACTCTCTAAAGCCATTAGGGTGGACATGGCCTTAGTGTCCGTCAAACCAGTGACTGAGAAACAATCAATTCTCAAGATAAATAATCTCTAGTTCCTAACCCCAAGATCTTAAGTGCAAAATGTTTATATACAATTTGACCAATAATATGAGTATATGTTAATATATATATATATATATATATATATATATATATATATACTTGATTTCATATTGATAATGGATGAATATGTGTTTAAAATTTAAAAAAAAAAATTTGACACACCATTTATTTTTGCTCACGAAATGTTACAAAGTTTATGACGTAAATAAAAATAAACAATTGTTCAAATTAGTAAAAAAAAAAAAATTAGAAAAATCATTTATCAAATTTACACAAAAATAGAAGAAAGAAAACAAGTGAAAATCAGGGGGTGGGAAGATGGAGGGTTGAAACTGCAATTCATTAAAAGAGAGATAAGTCGTATCCTTAAATCTTATTGTTTATTTATTGTGTTTTAATAACATTTACAAAATTACATAGATAAAAAAAAAAAATACATCCTTAATAATTATAAAATATATATATCGTTACACTATAAAATATTTATTTATTTGTTTATTGTTAAATGTCATTTAGTAATACTAATTATCTTTGCCAAATGCCATGACCATTTTTGCATAATTTGCGTGAGATAGCGAGACAAACAAAAAAAAGTTGGAAAGATTTTTGTTTTTGAAGGGCTATTGATATATGTGATATGTTGGGGTTGTCGTGATTTAATTCATCAAATTAAACTCAAATTTAACATGAATTAAATTATATTTATACTACCTTAAATAACACACAAAAAAAAAAAAAAAAAAAAAACTTGAATTAAGTTAATGCTAGCCCATTAACTATAAATAAAATAAATAAAAATTAGTTTAATTTTAAAAAATTAAAAAAGGCTATATTAAAATTAAAATAATCTCTTATTTTTTTAGTCTTTCTCTTTTATGATATATCAATTATTTTTCTTACCTTTTCTTTTAAAAAATAAATTAATAAGAAATTAATAGTTGTAATTTATTTATTTTGTCACATTATTATATTACATTTTTTGATATTTTTAGCATTCAAATTTACCAATATCTTTAAATAAAAAAAAATATATTCATCTTTAATTTCAATTAATATTATAAAATTTTTATCTTTAAACAGATTAACATACCTATATAGTAAAATTTTAACTATGTAGTAAAATTTTAAACATTTTATCAGTATGTATTCTGCTATTCTCTTTTCAATTAATTCAATTTTCCAAGAATAATGTATTATATATTAAACTCTTCATTTTTGATATATATCTGTATTTAACAATATTTGTAGAGAGTTTATTAACAATTTAGACTAAGTTGGATCAGTTTATTTGTATTTGATTTAAGTTCGAGCTCAATTTTATTGTTTCAAATTAAATTTAATTTAAGTTAGGATTGAAACAATTTAAATTGAACTAATTCAAATTAATCTAACCTTCTCGCATTACTATCTTTAGATTCCACAATTGGTTGTTGAGATAGGATGTGATATTTACAATTAAGGGTATATATAGTCCGATTTGATCCAATTTTTAGCTAAAAAAAAATTTAACCAAATCAGACATAACATATTACATTAATCAAACTGGATTAAACCGTTTATTTAATAAAATTGTTGTAATCGGACGATTTTGTTTGATTTGATTCGATTTAGTTAATAGTTTTTCATTTGAATTTTTTTTCTTCCTCCAAACCTCTTAAAACTTGAAATTAACATAAGGAAAAAAAAATATTTGAATCTAACCAAATTAATTAATATGTATTATAAATATAAATCATATAACATCTCAAATATAATCATAAAATCAAATACAGTTTGAAGCTAAATATTTTCAATAAATGTGTACATAATATTTTTCAAATTAATAATTATAAACATCCTCATACAATCTGACTAAAATTAAATTAAAATAGTCTATTTAATACAACTAAAACTAAACTTAAGCCTAAACCCACAAATATACAATAAAAATATGACACTGCACAACACATAGGCAAAACAAATATATTTAAAAATTGTATATTTCACAACCTATAGACAATCCTACTTAATAAGTATGAAATGTATAATTTTTCTGTATGCTTTTAAAAAAATACTAATATAATATAATTTTAAAAATAATTTTTTATATTATAAATAACGGTCTAATCTGATTTGATTCAGTTCTATTCGAATGGTTTAAAATTTTGTTTAATAGGACCAAATTGTTTAAAAAAATAATTTGAAGAAATAAAAACTAAATTAATATAGGACATTTAATTTAGTTAAATTCAATTTTTTAGTTTCATTTAATTTGATTAGGTTTTTAGATATCCATATTTATAATTATGACAATATACTACGAACTATCTAGTGCACTTCCCAGCACCTGCTTCAACAAAGGTCAATCTCATGACATATTCGGCGAAGGAAAAGTTATAGTGAAGCAACAGCCAACAGCATAGCACATCATCGAATTTTGAGAAGGAAAAGAAGAAAGAAAGAAAAATAAAAGGTTTTTTTTATTACAAATTTATGATGATTTTAAATAACATACTGGTTTGTAACTTGTTCTTCAAAATTTTAATATTAATAGATAGTAAAATCATGCAGCCCCTGTAAGAGTCAATCAAATTTTAATACATAATTTATAATTATCATAAATTTATGATATCTAATGTTATCAATTTTTTCCCTCAAGTGAATAACCACAGAGAATATCCATTTGTTTTTCTTCAATAAAAATAATCTAATGAGAAAAACATCTTCGTAGGATGGGGTTAGAGATCGTACTCCCATTCCGTGGATCATCTAAAATTCGATTTCTTACGATTTATATAATTTATTTAATATATTTGTTTTTACAAATTTAATTGTTTTTAATTAAAAATAAATTTTATTTTGAATATATATATATATATATATATATTTTTTTTTTTTTTACATTAAAAAAATTTATTGATTTTGAGCATTTAGACTTACATTTTTCATTAATGAAAAATTTTCGAATTCATGCAAATATCCAAAACTTGGATTTAAAATCTCTACCTCGTCTCCTAAATATTTAGCATGAGAATAATATCTCAACTCTGTCCCACCCCGCTTCTCCTCGCACCATTGACAACTCTGCACTACACAACAAAAAAGCAAAGCATCACGAAAGAAGTACATTAAGAAATGAAGCGGTCCATTCTAATGATTCTGCACTATGATCGAAAAGAACTCGATTTCCAATTAGTAATAGTGAAGTTAGGCCAAGGAAGTGGTACAATTTTTCTTTTCTTTGGGTAAAAAGAAAAACAAAACTATCTTTTGATCATTTAGAATTTTGAGTTTGCTGCTTCTGTTAAAAATATTCAGACAAAAATGATTTCAAATATATATATATTCAAGATTAAACACATAATGAAAGCAAAAAAAAAAATGTATTTTTTAAGTCAAACAAATTTTTTTTTCTTGTTTGTTCTAAATTACCTTTACGGTGTACAAAAAGGATCAAGTTCTTTAGCCAAGCTATGAAACTAATATCATCCGATGACTCAAGTTTGCACCAATCCCAATTCAAAAAAAAAAAAAAAAAAAAACTGTCTATTTAAAAAAAAAAAAAAGTGATTTGAATTTTAGAAATAACTGAAGGAAAGAGATACATTGAAAAAGTAAATATATTTTAATAGAATAATAGACTCAAACATTTATAACCTTTATTTTTTAAGTTTTTGCACATTTATTTTTTATCTCTCTCATGTTGTACCTTATTTTAATACTATCATAGTATAGAAGAACATCTACTCATTCGTATACTCAAAAAATTCCCAGGTCATGCGCGCAGTTCATGCTTAAAATATGGGTATTAATGTAATGTAATACTATATTTTCCGATTTTAAATGTGTCCTAATCTTATGTCTAAATATAATTAGCTGATTAACTTAATTGATAGGAATGAAGAGTCCAACTATAAATCTGTTTAGAATTTTTCTTAAAATATTTCTGAACTTATAAAGGAATCCTACTTTGTTTGCATTAACTTGTTCCGAGCCAGTTTTTTTTTTTTAATGGAGTTCCAAACCATGTTTCTAAGGAATAACCGATTAATTTTTACCGTATTTCTTTTTATAAAAGAAAGTAGCAAAAAGAAAATGAAAAGATGCTTAGTGTATGACTCAAAAAGATTCTCATATTAAAAAGATATACTTTAAATGTTTATTTATTTATTTATGAAATACATTAATGTTTTAGCCGTGTGCAGATGTCGTTTGTCATCTGTTTTAATTGTTGTTTGATTCCGGAAACTTTTGTATGTGTCACCTCATCTTCTTAACCAGGTGGCGCGTTCATTTCTTTTAACTTTAAACTGTCGCTGATAAATAAACTGGTGTTTGTTCAAATCAATATTTGTTCTCTGTTTTTTTTTTTTTTTTTTTATGTTTTCTTCTTCATTCAAGTGCATTCTTTTATGCGAGACCTACTTAAATATCACTGTTATAAGAAAATTTTCAAGAAAGACCGGAAGATCACACCAAAATTACTTAAATTCTAATATCATTAGACAAAACTTTCCTAAATATTAAGCACTCAATTAAGTAACAAACAATTGCGGTAACCAAACGTAGAGAAAATAAATAACAAAGTGAACACACAAATTTTACGTAGTTCAGCATAAGACCTAATCTACTGACAAAGACAAAGAAAATAATTCATTATTTAAATAGTATTTATAAAGTGATTACAAACTCTAAAATACCTTAATATCCTACTACACTTAATTTAGAGATTTTTCTCTAACAAACAAGAAAAGAGAAACTATTAAATATATTATTTCTAACATTTAAAGCTTCTAAACTTTTACTCTCTCACTGTTTGCAGCTATTGAACTCAAATGCTGGATGCTAAACAATAAAGCTATTAAACTCAACTGCTGGATGCTAAACAATAAAGCCAAGAGCTCCTTTATATAGAAGAGCAAATGCATGAAAAAAAACCCAATCAGCAGCAAAACATGACTTTTGCTTCATCTTTAGTCAATTTTTACTACAAATATTAATTCCATTATCACCTTTTTTTTTTTTTTCTTTCTTTCTTTTCGGTGCCTCCTAATTTGACTAAAGAAGTGTAGACAATAAGGCTCAATTTGAGCCACCCATTTTCAACACATTCCAATAAGAAAAACAAATTTGACTCATAAAAAGAGTGACTGAACTAAAAGAATAGAAAATAAAAAATAAACACAAAAATTTTATTAACAATAAATGATGATTTACAAAATGATGTAGGTGAAATTGAATTGACTTAAGAATTTAAACACATAACGTTATGTACACAAAGGCACTGGCATGCGAGGTGGTTTAGGTGACTTGGGCACCTTAATCTCGATCTGGTCAACTCTCGGAGGCTCACAAGGACAAGACAATGCAATAAACTTAGGCACCTCATCTCCTGGCATTAACACTGGCAAACTCTGCCTTCGGTTTTTCTTCAAATCCTAAAACCCCACAATAAATTAAAGAATAAAAATAAGATTTTTAACAAAACCCCAAGTAAGAATTTTCACTGAGTAAACAAAAAATTACCTCGCAAGTAGGCTTTGATTTAGTTGAGGGCTGTTCAATGTCAGTTTGAGGATTTGGATCGTCTGAAAAAGATGTGCGAAATGATCTGAGCTTGTCCCAGTGGTAGTAACAAGAGAAGATACCACTCAAGCTGAAGATGATGATTAGAAGAAGTGCTGTCCCAAGAGGAAAACCCAAGGACGGCCGAGATGCGTCTGAGTGAGGTGGTGAGAATTGCTGGTTCTCCATTACTCCTTTCAATATTGCTCCAAGATTTCTCTTCCTTTTCTTCTAACATGTGTTTTGAAGAAGAAAGAGATGAGTTGGGAATTGATCGAAAATGGTTTATTGGGGTTTGTGTGTTTTTCTGGGCAGTTTGAGAATAAAGAGAGATGGAATTTATAAACGAAAATAATGTGAAGAGATCGAGACAGCCGAGCTGGGTACGTGTAAAGGTACACAACATGTTTGGGCCATGGTACGGAATGATCACTATAATATATTTCAGTATCACAAAAAATAAAACATAATAATTTTTTATTTTATATAATTATTTAAATTTAATTATACATTCATAAAATTATGTTATTTGGAAGTGAGTTGCTGTTTTTAAGGAAAAAATACCAATATTAAAATAATTTAAAATTTTATCTCATAATTTAATATTTTTAAAAATATTAATATTGCCGTTGAACTAATATTTTCTGATTTAAAAATATGTGTATTTATTTAAAATTTATATATAATGTAATGTGCTATAAGCGAGTAGTCTAAGTGATTGCCTAATTTGTGATAAAGTAGTAGTCAAAGATTTAAGATTTAAAATTTATGTACTAATGTTAAGCTCGAACAAAATCTTTGAACAATTTATAATTAACAAAATTTTGATAATTTAGAAGGTGTGGCTTTATATATATATATATATATATATATATATATGAAATTTCCCCTTTTACAACAAAGATAACGAAACTTTGATACATAGGAAATTGTCCCTTTTCTGTCCTGGTCAGGCTGCTTTTCTTCTATCCGTTCTTTTCCCCCCCTTTCGTTTTCCCTGATTAAACTAGCATGTTCAACTTTGCTTGAGAAGTTACTAGTTGTGAATATAATCATTGTGCACATAAAGTAGTGCTATCATATAACGTAGATCACTTGTTATTATAAATCAATTAAATTAAATCATATTGAGTAACATACGTACCAAGTTATTATGAAAAATATTTTTGATACTATTACATATGAACCATCTTTCGTCTCTCTGTCACACATATGTTTTAAAAGTTCAATAACTTAATCTAGGCGTGTTTGAACTGTGTGTTACTTCAGTGGTGTGTAATCCTTCTTGCAAATGCAAAGGATGTGGTTCTAAGTTAGTAGTGTAAATGGTTTGTGTTTTTCTCTTCTTTTTGCGCTTGACTAAGGAAAAAAAGTAGATGTGTTTAATTTGTTGTGCGGAACCTACTTGAATACCACTATTATAAGAAAGCTCCCAAGAAAGATTGGAGGGTCACACCGGAGCCACTTAAATTCCAATCTCCTTAGACAGAACTTTCCTAAATAGTAAGCACTCAATTGAGTAACAAACAACTGCGGTAACCAAACGTAGAGAAATTAAATAACAAAGTGGACACACAAATTTTACGTGGTTCAGCGTAAGGCCTAATCCACGGGCAAAGACGAGGAGAATAATTCACTATTAAATGGTGTTTACAAAGTGGGTACAAACTCTCAAATACCCCAAGATCCCAATATACCAAATTTAGAGATTTCTCTCTAACAAACAAAAGAAGAACAACTACCAAATGTGTTAATTCTAACACTTTGAAGCTACCAAAATGAACTTCCTAATTTTGCTCTCTCTTTCTCTCAAATGCAACTCTTGAAATGAATTGCTTGGGATGATTTTATGGCTTGGTTTCCTTCTCTATTTATAGGAAAATTTGTGTGCAAATTTTCAAGGATTGGTTGCACCAACTCTTGTCACCAACTCTCCACCAACCATTGCCACCAACTCGCCACCAACTCGCCACCAACTCTCCACCAACCATTGCTACCAACTCTTCACCAACTCTTGACTTCCATGGTATGCTATTAGTTGTTCAACAATATTGGCTCAATTAGAGCCACATTTTCAACAATCTCCACCTTGGATCAAATTGAGCTAGTAACTTCAAATAATTATTCTCCAGATATTTGCCCCAATATCACAAACGTGGTTTGAATCGCCATCATCAACCACCATTTTTTTTATCACACCAACCCAATTTTCTTTACAGCAACTCCAAATACATATGGCTGAGTCCTTACGATTTCCTCTTTCAAATCACAACGTAAAAATTTTGTTTTTACACCAACTTGAACTAATTCCAAATCAAAATTTCGTATCCAAAGCCAACAACACTCGAACAGTAGCATGCTTTACAATTGGAGAAAGCACAACTATAGTCAATGCCCCATTTTGAGCATAACTCTTTGCTACCAACAACACCTTGACACGAACAACACTATTTTTAGGAAATCTATATTTCTTCACAAATATTCATTTGCATCCAACTGCTCTGTTGCCTTTAGGAAGCTGAGCTAACTTCCATTCATTCCTTTGAAGAGATTGCATCTCCTCCTCCATTGCACATTTCCACTTTTGCATTCAACATTGCTAATGGCCTCTTCTTAAGTAACCAAAATACCATAATGCATTTTGAAAGTGCATATGCTCCAAAATTACAACTACAAGAGCCAACCAAATTGACGAATTTGTCCTTTCATCTTTCCAATTACAAATGAATCTTATTGCTGTTGAGGTTCTTGGGTTAAAACCTCTCCATCATCTTGTGTTGTTAGAAAGCTATTGTCTTTCTCTACAACTTCAACTGGGTCAACTGACACTTTTTAACTCCACCTATTGCGAAGTACCATTGGCCTGCTTATCCTTTTAAGACCGTACCTCCAAAGGAATTTTGTCTTCGAGTTTAGTCGATGACAAACAACTAATGAAATGACATGCATATTTAATAACCTCAGCCCAAATTATCTTGCCCAACCCAGCATTGAACAACAAACACCAAATTTTCTCCAATATCATTTGGTTTATGCATTCTGCCATCTATTTCTATTGTGGAGTATTTTTCATCGTAAAGTGTCGAACAATTTCTTCACAATGACATACTTTCACCAGTATGTCCAACACACATATGCCATAACCTTGTTGCTTCTGAATCTTCAATAGAAACAGTAGCTGCTCCACCAACAAGTGTACTTCCTTGTAGATAGTACAAGTTGTTTCTTCTTGTGCCTTTGATCATCACAAGTGCACCTAATACAACCTTCAAGACTCCACCTCTCATAGTAACTGTGAGACCTTTTGATTCTAAGTTTCCCAACGATATGAGATTCTTCTTCAAACTCGGTACATACCGAACATCTATCAAGATTCTGGTTGATCCATCATGAGTTTTCAAATGGATTGTACCTATCCCTATTGTTTCACAGGTATTATCATTGCCCATGTAAACAACTCCAACATCAAGCTCTTTGAAGCTTGAAAACCACTCCCTATTGGGACACATATGGTAGGTGCAACCCGAATCCAAAATCCACTCATCAACATGACATGTCAAAGACATGCCAACCAAGGAATAATCTGACTCATCATCTCCTTGATTAATTGTACAAGCATTGAAAATCTCCTTGTCTTTATTTTTCTTTTGCAACTTAGGACAATTATTTTTCCAATGCCCCTTCTCACGACAAAAGGCACATTCATCTTTGGCAAGTCTTGCTTCTGACTGTGACTTGCCATTCTTTCCAGGTCCATGGCTCAAATAACGACTTCTTGCTGCCAATACTTCTGTCTTTACATCTCTATGATCCATTTTATCATTCTTCATGGTTTCATAGCTATGCAAGGCTGTGCAAATTTCATCAAATGAAACTTGCTCTTTCCCATGCAGCAAAGTAATACTGAAATGTTCATAATCATCCGGAAGCGAGTTCAACAGCATTAAGGCCTTATCTTCATCACCAAAATGCTCGTCCAAATTGAACAAATCAGCCAACAACTTATTGAATGAGTTAACATGATCATTCAACGACGTACCAGGTATGTACGTAAACCTATAGAGTTTCTTCTTCAAGAAAAGACGATTAAGTGGTCTTTTTGACATATATTTATCCTCCAATGTCTTCCATAACTTCTTTGCTGACGTCTCCTTCATAACAAAATATTTTTGATCTTTGGCGAGACACAGCCTAATAGTACCACATGCTTGACGATTGAGTTTTGCCCAATCTTTCTCATCCATGTCTTCAGGTTTATCCTCAAGAGCATGATCCAACTCTTGTTGGTACAATACATCAAGTACCTCACATTGCCACATACCAAAATTATTGGTTCCATCAAATTTCTCTACCTCAAATTTTGCATTTGTCACCGTAGTTCTAACTGGTGCTGATGTTGGCGCCACAATATCTGAAAACTCCGACATGCTCATTTTTTACTCACAAAATCCGCAACAACACAATTTGCCGAATATGGATCGAATCGGCTCTGATACCACTTGTTGTGCGGAACCTACTTGAATACCACTATTATAAGAAAGCTCCCAGGAAAGATTGGAGGGTCACACCGGAGCCACTTAAATTCCAATCTCTTTAGACAGAACTTTCCTAAATAGTAAGCACTCAATTGAGTAACAAACAACTGCGGTAACCAAACGTAGAGAAATTAAATAACAAAGTGGACACACAAATTTTACGTGGTTCAGCGTAAGGCCTAATCCACGGGCAAAGACGAGGAGAATAATTCACTATTAAATGGTGTTTACAAAGTGGGTACAAACTCTCAAATACCCCAAGATCCCAATATACCAAATTTAGAGATTTCTCTCTAACAAACAAAAGAAGAGCAACTACCAAATGTGTTGATTCTAACACTTTGAAGCTACCAAAATGAACTTCCTAATTTTGCTCTCTCTTTCTCTCAAATGCAACTCTTGAAATGAATTGCTTGGGATGATTTTATGGCTTGGTTTCCTTCTCTATTTATAGGAAAATTTGTGTGCAAATTTTCAAGGATTGGTTGCACCAACTCTTGTCACCAACTCTCCACCAACCATTGCCACCAACTCTCCACCAACCATTGCTACCAACTCTTCACCAACTCTTGACTTCCATGGTATGCTATTAGTTGTTCAACAATATTGGCTCAATTAGAGCCACATTTTCAACATAATTTTCAGAAGTGGACCTAAAATGTAGTTTTCCCATCGAGCTGCATTGTACATGTCGGTACTTAGACGATAGCTACCTACTTTTCACATGGAATAATGAACCGACCAAATATGTGGGTTTTTGGCTGATAACAAGAGAAGCTATAAAAGTTAGGTCTGGGTTAGTTGAAATTATAACTAGAGTACGCAAATGAGGTAATGCACAAAATGTGACAAATAGAAAGGGGGTGTCAATTTATGGGGTTGGCAAGTTTAAGCTGAATTAATCCGATTTGAATTAGTCCTATTTAATTTAAATTGAATTTAATTCGAACTAATAAAAATGAGTTTGAATTTAAATCAAACATAAATGAGGTGGCTCAAATGTCCCAAGTTTTAATAACATCTCTACACATATTATTAATGCACAAGTACTTATCGAAAAATGAAAAGTCTAAATAACATAAAATATCATAAGAGAACACGACTTTCACTATCACAAAATGCATAATTTGACTAATTAAAAAGCAAATAGCATAATACAAACTGATAACATATTAGAAGTTTTACTGCAAAAACCACATAACCAGTTTAAAGATGAAAACATCACAATACTAATTAAAATTAAATATTTTTTTTTTGATTTAAAGATATAAGTAAATTTGAACACTGAAAGCATCAACTTTAAAGAATGTATTTTAATAATATGATAAAATGAATAAATTACAACTATTCTTTCTTTGTAAGTTTATTTTCTAGAGGACAAAGGAATAAATATAACTAATTAATCATAAATAAATAAATAAATAAAAGACTAAAACAAATGAAAGATTGTTTTAATTTTAACATGATATTTTATTTTCTTTTTATTTTATTTCAATTTGGAGTAATAGGCTTGTCATAATTAGCTTGATTTTTTTTTTTTCCCAAATTATTTGAGAATAATTTAATTTAATTTTATTATATTTTTTTATTCGAATTTGGTTCAGTTAAACAAATTACAACATAAATTACATCTTTTCACAAATAGGAGTAGCTCAAGAAAAGACTTATTATGGGCTGCCATGTTAGAAGATAAACCGTGTAGAATTTATACTTTTGAAAGGATTAGTAAAGAATTCACTTGTCTTTTGAATTTGACTTATAAAAAACAGCAATAGTCACCTCCTAGTAGCTCCTTCTTGATGTTGACTTGTTAGTTTCCATTTCAAATTTAAAATGACAAATCAAAGCTGATTGACACACTTTCTACTCTTTAGATTTTATTTTCACAAGATATATTAAATAGCACGCAAGCAAGCAATTTGTTTGTTGTCAAATATTACAGACCCTGTTTAAAATGTTAGCTCTTTCTCTATCCTCACAAACCAGAATTATCTCCTAACTCTATCATCGACTCTTTGAAAGATGTTAAATCCAAAATCAGCATGACATTTCCTGTTCTTTTCTGCTTCCAATATAAGGGTCATCTAGCCCACAATCACATATTGTGTTACTTTGGAGGTAAGTTCAGTGTTTCACTACTAGTGGAGTCTAATTTACCCACACTCCTCAAAATGACTTCGAGTTAACTCCAAGGCTCGATTCCGATTAAGGTTTCCTCAAAATGATGTTGACTTATTCACTGTCAAAAATATATGTACCATATTGCTTAAAAATGAAGTTAGTATAGTTACTACACTATAGTGTATGTTTATAATTACCTTAAGTTTTATCTTTATTAAAATAACTTTTTGGGATTGAACAACACATGGTGCTTATATATCCTACAAAATTGACACTTCACTTTAAAAAGATACACACAGTGTATAAAAAAAAAATGTTCTCCTAACTGGACAAAAATGATTCTTCTTATCTTAAGTCACGATAGAATCTGAACTTTATCTAGTTACATTCTGCCACATGAGTTGATACATTATCTCCAACTTGAGACGAGTTTTCCTAATGGACAATAGTGGGCAAAATTCTTTGACAACAGAGGGGAATTGTTAAAGTAGGTAGGGTTTCGTGAGTATGTCTCGGAGACACTTTGTCTAACAGTTATCATTCAATGAGAGTTGGGACCATTTCTCACCTGTATAGCTTATCCGCAGGACCAGATAAGTACGTAGTAGAAGGTGACCAGTATCTTCAAGGGGGCCTAATTGTAGCTACAAAATATAACACGATTTTTTTACTCTTACTTCAGTGGTTGAGATTTAAAGGAGTAATTTTTCCTCTCAACTCCGACCATTGATCTGTACTGTTATAGAATATACCTGGGACTGTTCACAGCTTTTGAATAAACAATTAGCTACATTCTAGAAGCTACCCCTTTTTGTATGGAGTACTGCTGCAATTGTATTTATTACTAATTCCATAATTGCATATTTTTCCATGAAGCAGCCTCGAGCAATGCAAAACATCTTAACTTGAGATGTTCGTCACAAAACATAAGCCAATCATAAATTGACATATGAGTTTATGCATGCATCAAATTTAGAGTTAAAAAAAAAAAAAAAAACATTTTCCAACCAGAAAATCCCTAGAGAATTACACTATCATTAATAGATCCGGCTGCATATTACCTCAGTATGAAAATCATTTGAAAAAGTGAAAACGATCATTTATCATCATTCAATTGCTCCAAATTTTGCATTTAACTCAGAATTACAAGTATGGGATGCCCTAAACTTCAGAGAAATTCAATGGATCCATCCCAAGGGTACATTCTTTGGAAACATGTTCAGAGGAACCAAGGAACTTACAATTGCCACTGCAATCAGTTTTCTATTTACACGAAATTTAACAACCACCCTACCTAACAACACAGTATAGTACAAGTTTAAACCAGTTTAAAAGAGAGAGATTTATGAAATTGGGAAATGCATCAGAAATGTAGCTGCTTACAATGTAGAGCGTCAATATCAGATGGACAGAATGGACATTTGAAGGACTTTGTGCTATTCTTTGACATCTTCGTGATTGACTGCTTGCAAAGCACATGGCCACAAGGCATCAACATTGGTGGGTTATCCTCAGTTGATTGCTCTTTAGACACTGGGCATACAAATATGGAATGGAAATGAAACTCCCTGTCCAACTCAACTGGCACAGGTAACTGCTTCATAGTTTGCCATTCCTGTCTCTTACCGGCCATCACATTCATGAACTTCAAAAGAGTTGGCAACCCATGGATCCCAGCAGCTATGGTCACACTCAGTGGGCTCTCGTGAGACTGCTCCAGGATGCTGCAGAACTGCACGGTGAACTCCTCAGCTACTTTCTCCCAATTATTTGCAGATAACAACTCAGAGTAAGGGAAGCGGTTGAGGTTTCCAGTCCACAGAAGACAAACCATAAGCTTTTGGATTTCAGCCATGCGGGTCGAAGCAAAATGAGCAAGAAACTTTCTGGCATACTTGAGAGCTTCATATCTGCTTCCCTTTTTCAATAATTCTACAAAGTGCAGGCTATGAAGTTTTAACAAAAGGTCTGATCCATTCTGTTTTAGTTTATTGGAGTTGGCTAAGGCCCACCTCAGTGCCGGCTCTAAGTTTCGAGTTTTCATGGCTTCAACAATCTGGTACATTTCTTGGAATTGAGATTTCAATGCAGCCACCGATTCTGGTTCTTCTGCCTCATTTATAAGACAGCCACCAATTTCAAACAGGCCTTGCTGGTAAAAATGGCTGGCAATTACCTGGTTAACTGTAAGTTTATCAAAGTCGACATCTCTGTAAGCCTTTGATATATCTGGATTGAAGGATTTCTCAAGAAGTTTTGGGTACTTGCTCAATGCTATGTTCAATTCTTTCTGTGTGGTTTCCAATTGACTGATTGGACCCATATCTTTCAACTTGGTTTTGAGGTCAGTAAGGACAGATTTACAGTCAATTTTGAAGTCAGGATTCTTAGCAGCCAATATCTTTTGTAATGCATCACTGGTTTCTTGTTCAATCTGGTCAACCATCTCTTGAGTGTTAGAGCAGGAAAGCTTCTGCTTCTTTGCAACAAGATCAAATGCATCTTTAATTGTATTCAGCTCCATTAACAATAACGTACGAGTGTAAACAAGTTACAGACAGCTGCAAAGATAAAAAGGAATCATGAGTTTAACTTGAAATAAATGACACATCATTATACAATTATATTTTGAGCCCAAACTGCACCTATATATATATATTTGCAGTAGTACAAAATTAAAGAAAAACTTTCATGTTGCATCATTTCAGAAGAACAACTATAACACAAAGGGCTCTTGAATTCATCTATGCAGATTTGGCAAACAGAATTTAAAAACGTAAGCCCTTAATGAATAAACCATTTTTTTTTCTTAGATGTAAGACATTAGAAAACATCATAAGACTTTATTTGGAATGAGACATGCTGATACTCAAGAAAAATTTCCGAAGTAAATCTCGCACATATATAATTCATATACCATGTATATAAGAGTTGGAATGAGAAGAGTCATATGCAAAATGGCCACAATCAGACAGAACTAGGTTATTATTAGGGGTGTATTGTATGTCTTCTACACATATCCACATTATATTTATATAAAGTTAAAGTGCAACTTTGGTATGAATCCAAGGCTTGGAAGAAATTAGTGGAAGGAAAAAAATGTAAAAATTTTGCTTTTTGTAAAATTAACAAACAAAGAAAGAAGTGCACTCTTAAATTTTACTAGAAAGATAAACGACTAACAATGTTTTATAAAGTTTAACTGTCTAATGCTTTTAAGCATGATATTACCCATACTATTGACCAATAACATGATGGAAAAATTGAGGGTTTAATCGAGATAACTGACAAACATACATCACAAGAAAAAAGTAAAGTTCCAGCTCAACGAAAAGCCCAAAAAATCCAACAATTAATTACCCACAAACAGCAAAGAAAATTAGAAAAATCACAAAAAATAACACCCTAAAACTTATAATAACAAAAAATAGCACCCAATAATATTGAACTATCCCTCCAACATTGAAAGAGTTTAAATAGCCATAGTTATAGAATTTTTTAATAGTAGAAATATATTAGCAGCTGTATTTCTAGTTTGAAGGGTGCTAATTTTATTGTTCTTCCAAAAAATTACGAAGAAGAGCTTCCCTGTAAATAAATAAACAACACAATACGTACATCACCCCCACATATGGAAAGGGGAACATTAAGAAGTTATGTATTGCATCAATTATAAAACAAAATTATAGAAGAGAGTAAGTGAAGTTTCAACTGCAAAAACGTCAATAATAAATCAGAGAGTAAACAATAGCCAAACAACCAACCAAGCAATATAATACAGTTATCCAATACCACTAATTCCTTTTCCACTCAAACAGACTTCACGTTAAAGGCCTGCAGAACAAGTCAAATAATTGGCAATTAGAACCTGAATACAAACTCAAACTCTAAGCAGAGAGTGTCAGAATTTGTAGGCCAAAACAAACTAATTCAAATAATCATCACAGATTGCCCAATTACAACCTGAACAAACTTCCAACTACAAAAAAGAAAAAGAAAAAAGTGTACAATTAGAATCTGGGGATAGAGAAACTAGTCAATAGCAATAGATTAATGATAGCTTATGATCTTCAAACTTGGAGAAACCATATAAAATGCTTAATTAAATAGAATTACTTGAACACATAGAACTGATTGCACATTAATAATAACATACACCGATAGATACGTATATAGATGATGAATCAGAGAACAGGAGGACGAGGAATGGAAGAAAACACAGGAAGAAACCTTGGTGGCAAGTGCAAGCAAACTCCCAAGGAAGAAAGGTTTCAGATTTTCTTACTACAATAAATTGAGCAAACTTTAACCCTTAAGATTTCATATATAAATTCAATTGGATCCACTTCAAGAGAGAATGATTGGGTGAAAGTCATTTCTTGGTGAGTTATCGATTCCAGACCTTAGTACGTCAGTCGGACTCCTAAGGGTCCCACATGAAGATTAAACTTTAGATACTGCAATCTTGACCGTTGAACATATTTTACTGAAACTAACAGACAAAGGTGCATTTTAGCCACGGTCAACTGTACATACAGCATTACAGCACCCTTAGTCATTTATTTTCTTTTTTTCCCTTATTTAAAAAAACATATATTACTTAAAACAACGTCTTTAAAATTTATAATACAAAGATAATTCTAAAATTTATAATATAAAAATAACATCCATATATTAAATTAAAAAAATATAAAATTAATAATAAAATATATTATTTTTATAATTATAAATTTTAGAAACACTAATTTTGTGATTTTTCCTGAAAGTTTTAAAAATTACAAAAGCATTTACAAGTTTGAAAAATAGGCATTTATTAACGTATATCGTATTAATTAAATTTCTTGATTTTTTATTTTTTATTTTCTAAGCAAATGCAAAAAATTACTAATAAAGAATATAACTGCTATTTTCCAAATTTATAGTAGTTTTTCATTGTTTTAGAAAATCTTAATAGAGGTAAATGACTTGTAATTTGAGCTACTCAGTTCATTCTTCATTATTCTTCTGCCGATTGAAATTGTTGCCACGCAATGATTTTTTTTTTTTTTTTTTGACAAACTGAAATTGGCACAAATGACTACGAAATCTGCAGATCAGCAGACTGTGTATCTATTAGTATAATACTATAATGCTCAGTCACTTGGTAGTTAAAAGAATGCACTGTATGAAATCCACGTTAACTTCCACAATCCATAAATCTGTTTCTAGTAACAAAGTTATAGTATTTCTCTTCTCCATAAAGTTTCCTGAAAGATCAAAAAGAACATAATAAGAACAAATGTAGATAACAAACGAGAGCTTATACTTCACGAAATTTAATTAATAAACTTGAGCACTATGACAAATCTAAGATGCTAAAACTAAACACAATTGATGCCATCAAAACTTGTCATGAAGTAAAGGATTCTACTGATGGTGTCTGCTTGCAAGCATTTTACCTTTGAAACTCAGAAAGGTGTAAAATTCATACGTTTTATTAGAAGTTAATGCAATTACAAATAAAGCCTAGTTTATTTTCTCAATATAAAATCATTAATTATAAACGAACGGAGCTGAACCTAGTACAATACTTATTAAGCAAAAACAAACTTACGCTAGATCTGCCAAGGATTCTGATTTTATCATCGCCTTCCCCTCTGGGAACTCAAGGCAAGAATAATGCATTATCATTTCTTTCAGAGTATGCTTTGTACTTTTGATGTCATTGTCCCATAGGATGCTCTGAGATCAAAAGAAAAACAAGAAGTTAACAGCCAGCGCTCTTCAATACCAATAGATCTATTAAAGAGTACGGTGTAATGCAGGACTACAATCAAATTTGCAAATAGTAACCATTCAAATATAAGCCGGTGCTGAACAGTTCGGAAAGAAGAACATTGACAGTTAAAATGCCAGACAGTTTTCATTATCTGTAGGCAACAACATTTACCTTCCTAACATATTCTCTTCTGACATCTTCCCATGGTAATTTTCCAT
The DNA here is from genome assembly GCA_029378325.1 of Elaeagnus macrophylla. Classification (NCBI taxonomy): domain Eukaryota; kingdom Viridiplantae; phylum Streptophyta; class Magnoliopsida; order Rosales; family Elaeagnaceae; genus Elaeagnus; species Elaeagnus macrophylla. Next base: position 12,113,608 of record CM055653.1, read on the forward strand.
GTGAAGAAAATATGGAAGCATTCCAAAGAGCTCCTCGAGCAACCATGACAGATGAGGCACCTTGAATATAAATATGGAAATTTACAAATTTAGAATGCTGGTAGTAACCAAAATTACAGAACATGCATAATGCGACTTCTGTAATGTTCAGACTATAGGCTTAAACTACTAGAACAAGACAATGTTTATCATGTTATAGATTTCATGTCATCCAGACAGTAGGCTCCTATATCATAAAGACAGTAATTCTACCAGGATATGTTGCCAAAAACCTAATCATTAATTGTCAAGGGATAGTCAAAAGCTGAAACAATAAAAGCAAAAGATACATTGTTTTCTGATTTTTTTTTAAAAGGTGCTTTCTAAAATGTAAACTAAGGTTAACCTAAATATTTCATATTTGATTGGAAACAAAAATTTGAAATCAATACCTCAAGAAAAATTTTCCAACGCAATTTCTCTTCAAGATAATATCTATCAAGTACTTCACATTAAAATTGTATGCCATGGATTTAACTGAGCAAAAAATAAATTATCTGCATGTCATAGATGAAATCCCTCATGAGAAGATTCCCTTCTTAAAATTACAATAAATTGTCCGAGTGCTACCTGTTGCATCTTTAATGCGTTGAAAATCATTGTACTCAAAGACATCACCATTTGCTATAATTGGAATGGATACGGATGCCACCACATCAGAAATCTCGTTCCACTTAGCTGGATCTCTTGGCCTGTCTGGAACTTTTCTGCATGTTGTTAAAAAGGAGAGCATGTTAGTGTGTGAATGAGAAAAAACTCAAAATTCATTTTCACAACAATAGCTGGGATCTTCACATGCAAAATAAAATAACAGCGTAAGATTTCTTTGCTCTTAACATGAATAACGGATATCATATCAGAAATATGAATATAGGTGCAAATAATTTATTGTACATATAATATCTCTCTGACAGAACTTCTACAACTTCAAAACCTAATTAACAATGTGAATGCTTACTTTCAGGCTCAATGTATATTTTTTAAAGTTAAGTGATAAAATGCTTCAATTTTGCAGCAGGACAATATCTTAGAATCTCCAACCTTGTCTATGCTGACTTGTGTTGCCAGTTCTAATTATCAAATCAACACATTCCCAAATTGGCTACCTTATTCTCCATTAAATTCATGCTTCAAGTCTATGGCTGTCAAAGAGTAGACATAACAGTGGTCTTCCTCATTACCACAAACACTTTGCTTATGCCAATCTATTCTTTATAAGACCCATCTCCTATACTTAGGCTATACAATGTCCATGATGAAGCCAGAAATAAAACTTTATCCCACAAAAGATTGTTATCATTCTCAGTTCCTCAAAAATTCTACTTTTCCTCTCAATATAAAAAACCCAAAGAATTGCTCAAACGCCACATCTCCACAACATTGTAGCCTTCATAGCTTTTGTACTCTTGCCATATGTGTGAAAATCTTCTAGCAACAAAGATATGCATGATCTTCTTTTTTCAATTTATTCATGATTCATGTCTATTATCCTCTATTTTTCAATTTATTCATCCAAATAAAATGCACTTTAAGCCAAGCTATTCAATTTGGTACTTAAATTTTACAGTTTCATACAACATTGACTTCCATCGTGATTTAAATCGGTTTCTTTCTCTTCAGAGATTATGGATTTCCAGTAAACCAATTAAAATAAACGCAGTCAGGAGATACTAAGCTAATTGAAAATATTTAAAAAGTTGAGTACTCTAAAGAAATAGATATTATTTACTTATAATTCCTGACTGTCAGCTGAGATTACCTTCCATGGATAGCAAGAGCAGAAACACCAGTTTTCTCAATTTTCCTGGCTAATTCCACCGTATCCTCGGTTGATTTTAATAGTCGGATCTTACATGTTACTGGTATGGTTAGGTTCCTTCTTAAGGTTGTTAATATCTGAATTCAAACAGAAAAAGATAAACACATTAGTGCTAATAGCAATACCTTTAGAAATGGGGAAAATTTTAGAATAAACAATTCTTACATCATGAATAAGCTCTGGCTTACTCAAAAGTGCCGCACCCATTCCACCACTCAGAGAAAATGACTTGGGACAACCCATGTTTATATCTACTGCTGCAACATCTTTGCAACTGAAAGGAAAAACTCATCAGTAATTTACAATTTGGTCTGAACCTACTTGGGCTATCCCATTGGCAGATGTTTGACAACACAAAGTTAAGGGGTGACGCTCATATTATGTAAGTTATAAGACCAAGTTAGAGCATTTAATTTTTTTCGCTAGACATTTGCATCATTTCAAGGATATTATTTTGTTTGGCTTTGCCTTTGTAATAACCTTCTGCCCCCTTCAAAACAAACTTGTCTTGCATACGTAAATTTAAGTTTTTTATCAAAAAGTTGATTAACATTGGACTTCCCCAGACCCAGGAAAATCTGGTCTTGCATCATTTTAATATGCACAAATCTAAATCTAGCCATACAAGATATAAGATTAAATGTGAAACGGTGAACTGGTAATTGGTAACATGTGGAATTTTTCCTTGAAAAGGCGGTGAAACCCAATATCAACTTACACCATCTGAGCAGTAAAAAGAGCTCTCACAGCATCAGAAGTGCCAATTTGAAATACCACACGGTTCCTTTCTTCATCACATGTTCTGAATACAACATTTTCTGTCCCTTTCTCCACAAAATCAACCGTCCCAATTCGATCTTCGGAAGCACAAAAATAAAATTGGTAAAAATATAGAACTTCCTAAGATCAAAGATCAAACCACAAACGAAAAAAAAAAAATACACATCATTGCATCTAGCAACTTGAAACTCTTTATCAACAAGTTCATGAATAGACACCAACTTGTACAATTCCATCTTCTAGTTATCAATGTAAATGAGTGATAAAGAAGGCTGGATCGGAACATGTCGTAAATACCAAATAGAAAGCAAAATTTACTAATAAGAATCGTAGAAAAACGGTACCATTTAATCTGCGCTCGCATTTGACCATCTTGTGATCAATGATTTCCTCTCCGTATGTAATATCTGCACCGTAATCAGCAGCGAGCAATCTAAGAGGTAGCGTCCCCTGACCATAAAAATACACGACGAATTAAATCAAACAGATAAATATTTCAATCAATTCAACACATGTGTGTTTTATTTTCTTTCTCGTCCCTTAATTTTCTTTGAATCCCCCGTTGGGTAAAATATAATTTTAGGGTTTAAGAAGTTATGCAAAAACCATTAGTAGATCTAGCATTACCACAGCTACAAAAGGAGCTAGTTTACAAAACATTCTTTTGCAAAAAAACAGTCATACGGTTTTAAGAATAGAGAACTCACAACTCGAACCATGGGAGCGAGTACGAGTTTATTCTCGTACTCCATATTCGTCGGAGCGTTGAAACAGCAGGCTGCTTCTGATACTTTCACTCTGATAAAAGTGAATCGGGTCGTGGCTTGCTCCGACCGACAACCATTTTAGTATCAAGTATTAACCGATAATATTGACATTTTATTATTATTATTATTATTATTTTTTCCAAAATAACAAAAATTTGTACAAAAACTCATAACTCTATATTCATATTACCAAAGTATTTTTACCAAATATATTTAATAAAATAAAAATAAAACTAAACCACACAAAATCTCCAACAGCCGCAAAGTTCTGGTGAACATCGACAACTCCACTAGAATTTTGAGGACTATTAACAGATATAATGCCTTATATATATATATATATATATATATAATGTTTTACATTTGGAGACTTAGGTAGTACATATTTGTTCTTCGAATATATAGCTTTAACCTATTGACTCATCTAAGTTTCAAATATTAAAATTTATTTACTCTTAATAAACATATATAATGTGCTATATATATTAAGACATAAAATTTTACGTATGTTTAAGTCGAATATAAAGCCTTAAACTTAAAATTTTAATTGAAATTATGATAACCATTAGTAATGATTTTCCAAACTCCAACAAGATTAAGCTCATCGTTGACATAAAGCTATTTAAGGTAAAATTAATAAATTTATTAAAAATCAAGTTATTTAAGATAAAAATTGTATTGTAACCAACATTGACACTGACATTTTGATTTTTTGTTGTTGTTGGTAATAACCAACTTTGACATTTGATAACATGCCACATTCAGGTTGGGTTATCGGCATAAATTAATACCAAGCCCAACCCATTTTCCACTACATCACTTCTTTCTTTCTTTCTTTTCTAAATTATTATTTTAATATAATTTAATTAAATCACATAATTTATATATATATATATATATATATATATATATATATATATAATCCTCTCATAGAAAAAATATGTATTTTTTATTACAATGTAAAATAATGTATATATTTCAAAAAAGATGTATTTTTTTTTTTACAAAAATATATATTATTTTTGAAAAAATACATTTTGTTTTATGTTATAATATATATATATATATATATATTAAGAAATTTTTTAAAAAATAATTTAAATAAAGAGCTCGTATGTGCTAAATGAGAAATTTGTTCTGGCTCATGTGGACTGTATTCTGTATAGGAAAAAGGATCAAAAGTTTATTAAGTAGTGAACAGATCGAAATGACGCTAAAAACAGCTGTTGTTTGTTACCAAAAGTAGGGATGGGAGTAGGTTGGTCGGTTCGATTTTTAACTCAAAAAACTAACCGAATCGATTTGATCGGTTAGGTATTTTTATAAACCAAAACCGACTTATCTATCAAAATTAACCGAACCGCAAACCAACCTATTTAATCGGTTTGTTCGGTTCGGTTGGTCGGTTTGGACCTACTATATTTATTAAAAAAATATATACACATAATAATATAAATTGTACTATAATATAATATTAATTGAATAAAATCACCAAAATTAAAGTCATGTAATAAGTTTTAAGCTTATATAAATATATCATAATGATAATATGTAAATATTATCATATATAAATGCTAATAGAAATAAAAAAACACGTCATTTTACATTTAAAAAAAATATTATTTTAAATATGTAGATTCGGTTCGGTTTAAATAGGTTTTTTTTTCATCTAAACCTTAACCGAACCTATTTAATCGATTTTTTAGAAAGTTGAACCGAACCGAACCTACTAAATCATTAAAAACCGACTTAGAAGGTTCGGTTTAGGTCCGGTCTAGTCGGTTTGGTCGGTTTTTTTATTTTATGTCCATCCCTAACCAAAAGCATGTGGCATAAAAACCAAATGAAGGAAGATCGTTGGAGTAATAATAACAATAATATTTTTAAAATTTTTAATAATAAAAATAATATTTATTATTTTTAAACTATATATTTTTATTATTTAAAAATATTGCAAAAAAATTTTTTTAAAGTCGTTTAAGTTAAATTACAATAATTTAAATCTATTAAATATTGAACGTTGTTTAATTAAATATCATTCAATGTTATTAAAATATTATTTTTGTTAATATAAATTTTTGGATCATTTTTATTATTATTATTATTTTAATTTCCCATGATTTTTTTGGCTCCTTTTTAAGTATTAATTATGTAATAACTTATATGACAAAAACAAAACCATTCATAATTGGCGCTGAGTTTTTTATTCCTTTCATGGGTTCATTCTAAGCATCCATCTTCTTTCATGTAAACTATGTAACTTCTTTTCGCTTCTCAGCAACCAAAAAATAAAATAAAATAAATAAATAAACCATAGAGCTCCTTCTTGTTCTTCCGCATAAGAACATTATATCATTAACTCAATATGTTTTGTTCATGGTGTGATAACAAAAATACTTTTAATCACAATTTAATATATATTAATTTATATGACATAATTTAATTTAGTCTTAATTAGCAAGCGATTTTACAATCATTTCATAATCTTACGTTACTAACTTTACATCAAATAAATAATTGATATATTACTTGATACATATATCACTATTTTTTTTAATTAAATAAAATGTGTATATTATTAATACCAATACTATAATTTATGTTTTATGTGAGATACTCCAATGTTATCACTTGATTATAAAATTATAACTTTGTCATTTTTCTAACTTATATATAAATCAAATCACATGTAAATAAATTATATTTAATTATATCATTTATCTAATTCATAAACAAATTAAATTATCTCATTCATTACTTAAATAACTAACTTGATCACTTTATATTTACTAATTAATTATGAAATTATGATTGTTTTATTTATCTCAAAGAACGAAAATAAATAATTTTGCAACTAAAAACGATTCTAACTAATATAGTATGTATGTGTGTAAATATATATATATATATATATATATATATATATATATTTATTATTTTTTTTTTTCTCCCTGAAGTATTATGTATATTTTGTTGTTGTCGGACGAGATAAGCTTCTTGTATCTTGGAGGTTATATATATATATATTATACATATAAAATCAAATATATATATCATCCAATCTGCAAGCAAACCAAGCAGAGAAAATTTTCTCTGCTGGAAGGAAATGAATTTGTAAAATATTTTATAGTAAAATTTAATTAAGTATAAGGACAAATTATGACCAGACCAGTACCATTCCTTTTAGCTAATATTCACCTGTATTCGCACACGCAATCGTTAATTAAAAAAAAAAAAAATGAGTGAATGAAGAAGCATAAAGCCCTATACCATATATTCCCTCCCCCAGCTTCCTCCTATTAATTTAAATTCCATTCCACTGCTACTGATGCTACCAAATCCAATTATCAACCTTTCATTTTCAATTTCTTGGTTCAAATCAATTCTATGGTTGGTTTGAATTTTGGCATTTGGAATTGATTTACTGACGATGTAATATCATTTTCACTATCACAAAAAAAAGAGTGTATTGTTTGATTCTTGGAACCACTAGCCACTGAAAATTGTTCTTACATCGATGGTTGTAACTATTTTTGGTGGGACATTCACTTCATGCACCTCTCATGTGTTTTGTCACATTACCAAATTAGGCATGGCAGAGATAACATTTCCTTACATTTGTTTTATAACCTTTATTAGTATTTTTCATTGTTATGTTCTCATAATTTTGTATATAGAATAATATCGTTAGCATTCATCTTTTCATCAAATAATAACGTGCACAGTCGTTCAAATCCATATATATATATGACCATGTTCAAATTTATATTTATTAAAAAGAAATGATAAAAATATATTTGCATATTTTTGACATATTATTTATATTGTGGCTCGTTTTAATTAAATAAAGAATGATGATATTTATTTAATGTTAATTCTAATAAAATGACAATTTAAACTTTATTAACAAGTCCTTTTCTATGCCTTTAATGCATTCAAATTAATGATTATATTGTAATTTTATTAAAATTATTATTAAAGTAATCCTGACATTAATAAAACAAATGTGATCATATCATAACCTTTGAATAAAAAGAAAAATATTATTTATCATTAATAAATTGAGACTTATTATTATTTATACATCAAAAATTAATTTAATAGATATTAATAAATTTATATTTTAACCAATTATTTATTTAAACAGTACTACCTAATATGATGGAATTAGAGAATTCGTCTTTTGATAATAGACGCAAGGGAATTATTAGTTTTAGAACTATAATCAAAAGTTTTACCTACCCATTTAATTTTGTAAAGTTTAGAAATATTAGTATGCATAATAAATTATTCATTATTTTTATAATAAATAATAATATAATATTTTAAGTCAATAATTACACGATATTTAATAAATAAAATAACTTATGAGATAACGAAAAGAATATTATAAAAGTAATAAATAACACATCATGCAAGAAATTGTTAATTTTAGAGAAAAAAATATTAATGTTAGAATAATTTAAAATATTTTTTTTGTAATTTAATATTTTATTATTTTTAAAAAATAAAAGTATTATTTTGACATTAATTTTATGCTATGAAAATATGCTACTGTTACGTAATTAGCAAAAATTCCATATACAACACGGCGACCAAAGAGGCAAAGAGACAAGTAGCACAGTGTAATTAAGTTCGTGTAAAAATATAGTGAAAAATAACAAAAGAAATACTTTTTAAAAATTACAATAATAAAATTAATTTTATTTATGTTTAAATTATATATTTTTATAATTAAAAATAACTATTATATTATTTTTAATAAATGTCTAATTAAACGACGTTTAAATTTGTGCTAATTTAAATTCGTTTAATGTTAACGAAATTCAATTAAATATTATTCAATATTATTTTTTTTGTCAAACTTGTTTATTATTATTGAAATGCTATTTTTTTTATTATAAATTTTAAATGCGTTATATTTTATAATTTTTCAAAAATATATGCACGTTTGTACTTATATATGTATAAAATTCATGGAATAATTAATAAAAAAATATTATAAATGTAAAATTATTTATTATTTTTGTAGTAAGTAATAATATAATATTTTAAATTAATAAAATATAAAATTAGTGTAAATATATTTTTAAAAAATATAACTATTTAATATTTAATAAAAAAATAATTAATAAAATTAATAGATAATATATTTTAGAGACAATAATATTATCATAATAATTTTTTATTATTAAAATAGAAAATATAGAAAAAAAAAATTATTTTATTTATATTATTAATTATCGTTTAATACCAATAGACAAATGTGCCAATAATGAAATTTGGAAATATCAGCACCAATTCGAACAATAATAATGAATAACAACGCAATGTAGGTGTCGGTGATCTCTAGATGGTAGGCGCTTAAACCCCGGATAGTTTCGAGACGTGGAAGCATGACGTGGCGCTTTGTTTGATGTTTTTGTAATCTTACCGAATAATAAACTTTCACTTTTAATTTTTGACCTAATTAAAGAAAAACATTTTTTGTTTTTTGAGAAACTTGTGGGTCAAGTTCTTCATATTAGACTGATAAAAAAAAAGAGTCTTCATGTTAGAACTTAAGGTGCGTCTGCTCCCTCAAATTTTAAAAATATAATTTTAGTCTTTAGTTGCGAGAAAAAAAAAAGCTAATTAAAAATAAATAATATTATTTTAATAATTTTTTATTAAAATATTATTTTTTATACCAAATAATTAAAATATAATTAATAATTTAACAATAAATTTACAATGAAAATTCACAAATCAAATTTGTTTTAATATTTTGTTATTGTCACTATTTTTATCTTCTAAATATAAAAATATTTATTTTAAATAAATTTATTTTATTTATCAAAAAATAATTTTATGTTATAATATTATTATTTTTTTTTTTCTTAAATAATCAAATTTTACTTTTATTCATATTAATGTTTGTATTTTATCATATTTTAATCCTTGACACCAAAATAATTATTAAAATAATATTATTTTTTTATAATTAATTATTTTTTTTCAAAATTAATTAACTAAAAAATGCATTTTAAAATATGAGGAACTAAACGATACATTTACATGTTATAATAATCATTGATTATTTATTTAAAGTATTTTCACATTTATTTTATATCTCATATCCAATGTTTTTTAATATTGAGTAATGCTATATATTATGCAGTATAAATTTTAAATTAAATGTGAAATTAGAATGAAAAATAAAATAAATTTTTTGAGATTAAATACTACCTCGATTGTGATATCATGATATGGAGTATTGTATGCGAAGTTTAATTAGGACGGCAGGTCATGTGATTCATTGTTGTAGCAATGTTAGACCAGCCAACCACGGTAAGGATGAGGACTATGACTATCTAATTCCATGGGGAAAAAAATTTGTATGGGGCAGTTATATTTATTCACATTCATGAACCTACAAATATGTGATAATTTTAAATAGATAAAAATGCTACAAAAATTTATTATTTATGTTATTTAATTATTTAAATTATAAATAATATCATTTAATTTTTTACCTTTATAAAAAAAATTAATTAATGATAAATTATATTATTTTAATGAATTTTTTATTATAATTAAAAATGATAAAATAAGAGTCTTTAATAAAGGTAAAATCATACTTAATATAAAAAAATTTCTTATTTGTTTTAAATATTTATGAATTGTCACTATTTTATTTTAATATTTTATTAATTTTTTTATTTTTGTTAAAAATTTAAATATATATTTAAATAATTTTTTATTTGAATATTATTAATGTTGATTTTTTTCTTAAATATTTTTATATTAAATCTCATCTTTATTTTGTTAAAAATTTATATTTTAATTGCATTTTAATAACTTAATAAAAATAATAATATTTTAATAAAAAAATATTAAAATAATATAATTTATTTTTAATTATTTTTTTATAATTAAATGATATTATTTTTAATTTAAAAATTAAATAATATAAATAATATATAATAATATAGTAAAATTTAATCAGTTCTTTAGGACTTTAGGTATAAAAACTTGCATAACTTTTATATTTATTATTATTAAATATTGATGAAGCTAGTCAAAATTAGTAAACAAAGAATCACGAATTTATGACAAAAAGCTCTCATCCATGATGTTTACCTGACTAAGGCTAGGATATGATTTAACGAGGGTTAATTAAACTATGGTTACAAACTTACATCTTTGGTTAACAACTGGCCTCCGAGGCAAACTGAGCCCTATAAAATGACTCTTCAGGCTATTCCATTTCCTCATCACGTTTTCGTTTCCGTTTCTCAAACTCTTTAAACTCGCATTGATTTCATGCTTCTTCGGTAATCCTTTTACTTTATTTCCATTTCCTCTCAACCGCCAAAAAAAAAAAAACTCTCGTCACCACTTTTCTTCCTGTTCTTTGTTTTTCCTAATGTTTTGATCAGTTGTCTTTGCTACTTTACATGCAATCCAAAAAATTTCAATATATGAAATTTTTTTAAATCGACTACTTTTCTACTATTATTTTTGTTGTTTTAGAGGAGAGATGGCGGGGAACGGTAACGGAGAGTTCAGCTTTGTTAACGGCAACGGAACGGCCAGGAACGGACTGACAAAGATCCAGACACACAAGAAAAATAACGGAATATGCCACGACGATAGTGCAAAGCCGGTGAATGCTCAGACCATTGACGAGCTTCGTTCGCTCCAGAAGAAAAGGTCCGCTCCAACCACTCCCATTAAGGAGACTCAGGGTGCTTTTGCCACGCTTTCTGAAGAAGAGCGCCAGAAATTACAGCTTCAGTCTATCAGGTTTATTTTTGTTGCACTGATATCATTTTAAAATAGAAAAATTCTATATGTCTTTTACTAAAATTGCATTCTCATATTATTCTTAATTAAAAATGCACAACTGGATCCTACTTAATTTATTTGCGGGATTCGAACTAGTATTTTAAAATTATACAAAAATGATATATTTGTGGGGTTTGTGAATATAAGGGACATGTATTATTTGGACAAAAGATAAGGGACTTGTATTAGTTGGACAAAAGCATGGATAGATATAATATGTTTATTATAATATTAAAATATGTTAAAAAATTGGCATAAAATATACATACAGTAAAATTATAAAAAATATATAAATATGAGTATTGTTTATTTAATTTTAAAAAATACGTTATAAAAAATTATGTAATAATAATTATATATTTTAATAAAAATATTAATAATTTATAATTAAAGATAAATTAGTTGTTAATATTAGATTTAATTTATTTGTAATGTGCACCACCTAATAATTACAAATAAGACCTATTTTTGTTCATTTTAAGTGGTAAGTTTAAACCAAATCAATTACTATAATTTCATCTTAAAAATTCATCTTTAATCTTTTTATTATTATATATTTTATAATTAATAAATTTAATTATTAAATAATTAAACGTGTGTAGTTTTTGAGAATATTTAATCTATTTGTACGTATCCAAAAACAAAATTATCAACATTTAAATAAATTATAAAAATTATAATTTAAATATATTTAATTATTACTTATATTATTATATTGTAATAATAATAACAATAATAAAATTTATTGTCAAAAAAATATTTTTTATTTATTATTATAAAGAAAAAGTTATTATCTAAATATAATACTTTTCAATTCAAAAATATGAATATTTTTCGTAGGTGTAAATATTATTCAAAAATAATTTAATATTTTTTATTAATTAATATCTATAAATATAATATAAAAAAATTGCTAACTAGTGGTGCCTTTGTAAAAACATATTGAATTATTCTTTAAAATCATATGAATTTTTATTACATAATAAATAAAGAACTCATGTCATATAAACGAAACTGAGTTGAGTTGGCTGGCCGTAAGCTACTGCTTAGACTATCTTCAAGTAATTTTTGCATTATTTTTTTTTATCAACGTCCCATTATACGAAAAATTACTTCAAAAAATATATTTTCCAAATTTTATTTTTAATTTTGTTTTAATATAACTTTTAAATTTTTTAAATAATAATACAACAATACTAGATTTTTTTTTTAAATAAGTACAAGATTTAATTATTATTTTTATAATAAGTATAAAACTTTATGAAATATTTTTTCTTGTAAAATAATGATACTTACAACAAATTTATAATAATTATTATATATAATGTGGTAGAATTTTATTACTTAAAAATCATGAACCTAACTATAATATTCAATAACTATCTACCCCATCACTTGTAAATCTTCATAAATTTGTGATAAGATGGCTTTTCCTTTCTCATATAGTTTTTTAGCAGTATAATAATATTAAATTATAATATAATATATATTAAAAAATGTATTAATTATTAATTAAATTAAAAATATAAAACTAACAAGTAATTATAAAAATTTTTATTTATAAAAATTAATTAAATTTTATAATATAAATTATAATGTATAAGAAATTGTTATAAAGAAGTTATTCTATAATTTTAGTTCATTGATTCTTTGAACTTTTTTTGACACGAGACCGGAGACCTATACGCTCATTGTTTTGTATGCCATCTAAAAATAGATAAAACTTTAAAAAAAGTAATACGATAGATGAAAATATATTTATAAAAATAATAAATAATATATTCTTACAGGCCATGTCAATATTGTTGATCGAGACTTTAGATACTTTGATATTTTTATTTTTGATAAAAATGTATATCAACAAAATATTATTATCAAGAAAATGTCACTTTTTATAAAAATATTATAAATATTATTGTAATATTATTAATAAAATATATTTTTATTAATTTTTATTTTTTAAATAATTTATGACTAAATTTTTTATTGATAGTTTTTATATATTCAATCAAAAACAATATATATATATATATATATTATATATATATATATATATAGTTTTTATATATATATATATATATATTAATTTCTACTTATATTTGCTAATACCTATAAATTTTGGTTTTCATAATCGAGTTATATTATTTATAGTAGGTGTTTATCTAGTTATAATAATATAGTTATAATTTAAATAATTATTTCACATTTTAATTACTTATTTTATAGTTTTAAATTTATTTACCAAAATGAGCATACATATTTATAAATATATTTGCTAAATTAGAAATAATTTGAATTTTAAGTATAAATAATTAATTGTTTTTATAGCTTAGGAAGTTTTATAAAAAAAAAAAAATCATTATTTTAATAAAGAATTTATAGTTTTTGTAATTTTTTACTTCAATATTTTAGACAGATTTATAGGATTTAAGTTTTAGACATTTCAATCGATAAGAAGAGTTTAAATTTTGGTAGGAGCTAGTAAAATTTGGCCGTCGATTTCAGATGTTTAGTCTTTTACACCCCAGTATGGTCCTCACTCCTCAGTGATTTAGATGGGTCCCACTAGTATTACTCGCTGCTTGTTTGTGAGGGAAGTTCGCCAAACAAGTCAACAACGATATTTCCATTAAGATTTAACGGCATCCTGTGAGTCTGTGTTGTATGAAGGATGATTGAGACAAGATTTGTTGCCTCATTATTTAATCAGGTCTGTGTAAATAAATAAATTGACGAGTTGAACTCGGTTCTGTATTCACGACAGTGCTTCGTTGGCTTCATTGACGAGAGAGACTGGACCAAAGGTTGTGAAAGGAGACCCAGCAAAAAAGGCCGAAACACCCAAAGTTTCTCATGTGTCGACTCACCACCATTTCACACCCACTATTGCTGTCAGTGACAGTGCTTTGAAGTTCACACATTTCCTCTACAACCTTTCTCCCGCAGGTATATTTAAGAATGTGCCTTTTATTTACAAGAAACGGGTATTCTTTTATAGTGGATTAATAAATTAAAAATGTAAATTTTATATCTCCGCTTACTATATTAATTTCATCTATATATATATATATATATTTTTTTTTTTGACAAAATTAAAATTGTTATACTGATTGAGTTTGTTCGGGTGTTGATATACGATGCAGAGCTATATGAGCAGGCCATTAAGTACGAGAAAGGGTCGTTCATAAGTTCAACAGGTGCCTTAGAGACTCTATCTGGAGCCAAGACTGGTCGGTCTCCCAGAGATAAACGAGTTGTCAAAGATCAAACCACTGGGAATGATCTTTGGTGGGGCAAGTAAGTTCTTTACCATTTTTTTCTTTTCTATTACTTACCCTAAAAAATCTCTGTTTTTTCTTTTCTAATCTATATTATCTTTGAATTATGCTTAATATATTTTTTTAACACAAAATTATCCTATAATTTATAAACTATTAAAATTAGTTATCACATTCAAATGAAAAGTATGAAGATTATTTTACTGTTGCAATTTATTTGGAAGAATAAGTGAAATAAAATAAAATAAAATAATTCAAGTGTTTTTAACTAGTTTTTGGTGAAAACATTTCCTGATTTGGGTTTTTATTTCTGTCTGCAGGGGCTCACCAAACATTGAAATGGACGAGCACACGTTTCTGGTCAACAGGGAAAGAGCTGTGGATTACTTGAACTCTTTGGACAAGGTAATCAATTTTTATTACAAACATAACCTTTCTATATTGTTAGAAGTTTTGTTTCTTAGCTGTTTTCATGCTTTGAGAAGTTTTCCTCATTTCCCCTAAATTGGGTTGGAAGTGACTTCTATAGATTAGTTACTGTCTTTTTCTTCAAGTTGCCCGTGATCCTGAGGAAGAATCAAACAAAGCAGTTTTCTGCATAACTTATATGTCTCTTTATTCACGATATAAGAAGATTATCACACAAGTTTTCCTCATTTCCCCTAAATTGGGTTGGAAGTGACTTCTATAGATTAGTTACTGTCTTTTTCTTCAAGTTGCCCGTGATCCTGAGGAAGAATCAAACAAAGCAGTTTTCTGCATAACTTATATGTCTCTTTATTCACGATATATTCCTCATTTCCCCTAAATTGGGTTGGAAGTGACTTCTATAGATTAGTTACTGTCTTTTTCTTCAAGTTGCCCGTGATCCTGAGGAAGAATCAAACAAAGCAGTTTTCTGCATAACTTATATGTCTCTTTATTCACGATATAAGAAGATTATCACACGCCATTTACTACTGATTAATACAAAGTGGTTAGAGCCTTATCGTTATGGAAATCAACAAAACTAACGCCCCTAAAATTTGTAATAACAAAACTAGCACCCTTATGTTTTAACTTATATTGTCACAATTAAAAAAAATAATTAATATGTCATTTTTCTTTGAACACCCATTCAATTAGAATTGAACGATGACAATTTAGACCCATTTAATATTGAACGTTCAATATTTCACGTTCAATATTATTGGGGTGTTAGTTTTGTTACTATAAATTTTAGGGGTGTTATTTTTAGTAATTTTTCTATTGTTTTTCAATTACATTTCTTGTAAATTAATAGGCTTGTGTCACCATGAAAACTGTCCTTTTTAGTATTGAACAAAAAAACTGAAACTTTGTCTTTTATTGTCATAACATTAATTATTGAAGTAGTTCCACATCGTCTAAGAAATCCTAGAATGTATAGTATATAAGACATAAACAACTCTCTCTCTATGATAACTTTTTTGAAATAGAATTAAGTCCATGGTCTTTTACATTAATGACTTAAAAAGAAGTTTTGGTTGCTATGTAACCTCTAATATATATTTATATGGTTCATAAAAATGATATCTAATTTCATAGAGCTCTCCATAATTAATTAACTCCATATATTTATATGGTAAACCTTGTAAATTACAGGTATTTGTGAATGACCAATTTTTGAACTGGGATCTAGAGAACAGGATCAAAGTCCGGATTGTATCTGCCAGAGCTTACCATTCATTGTTTATGCACAACATGTAAGTAAATCAGCAGACTAATTAGAGATTTTTTTTGCAGTACTTGTTTCCATCTCCCACTCACATGGGAGTTAAGCCCACCAGATAAGTCCTCTAAACGTCGACTTAATATCTTTGAGTATTATCATCCCCAAGTAGAATTTAGCCCAGGGTTAAAAGGTGATAAAGCCATGTATTAGCTTTAGTAAACAATGGATAACTGGGTCGGTGGCAGGTGCATCCGACCCACTCCTGAAGAACTGGAGAATTTCGGTACTCCAGACTTCATTATATACAATGCTGGCCAGTTCCCGTGTAACCGTTACACTCATTACATGACATCCTCCACTAGCATAGACATTAATCTTGCTAGGAGGGAAATGGTCATCCTCGGCACACAGTATGCCGGGGAAATGAAGAAAGGTCTTTTCAGTGTTATGCATTATCTCATGCCTAAGCGTCAAATCCTCTCCCTTCATTCTGGATGCAATATGGGAAAAGATGGAGATGTTGCCCTCTTTTTTGGACTGTCAGGTATAGCATCAGTGGAGTGTGGCCATAGTATGGCTCCAGCTGCTTCCATATGATATGTGCTCTATGACTTACTCTCTCTGCCCTTGATTGTTCACTTATATTGTTTGACACAATTTATGTGGCCTAAAAGCAATTTGATTTTAATTTTTTTTTTCTGTGGTATTTTTTATTATATTAGGTACTGGAAAGACAACTCTCTCAACAGATCATAATAGGTACTTGATTGGAGATGATGAACATTGTTGGAGTGAGAATGGTGTTTCTAATATTGAAGGTGGCTGCTATGCCAAATGCATTGATCTTTCACAGGACAGAGAGCCTGATATTTGGAATGCTATAAAATTTGGAACTGGTAACATTAAGAATTTCACCTCTCATGTAACCTCTCAAGATCATAATTGTTTTATCTTGTCATTTTCAATAATGTTGTCATAAAAATGACGAATTTGCATTTTACTTGGCAGTGCTGGAAAATGTGGTGTTTGATGAGCATACTAGGGAGGTGGATTATAGTGACAAATCTGTTACAGGTAATTGTCATCTATTTTAATATATTAACTAAACTGTGAGGATCGTTATCTTTCTATGATAGGAGGAGATGACAAAAAATTAGATCATTTGACTTGGTCACGGTGATGTTAGGAGAGTCTTACTTGACCTTGCTCATTCTGTATTTGCATTTTGCTCTTTTACTTGTACGGTTGTACCGCGAATTATAAGATGAATTTTTTTTATTTGATTATTGACCAGAGAATGGTATTAAGTACTAGTTAATCATAACTAATTTGAGAAATTGCTTACCTTATTTAATTCATTTCTTTATTCTATAATTTACTATTTAACTTATTTGTACTCATCTAAGCTGGGTTACATTAGCATAGCCATGTAGGTTGCAAAAAGTGTTTCATAAGCTACCTATTGAGTTTGGAAATTAAGGAAGTGGGTTCAGAGGAAGAAGCTGATATCATAAATTCTACCATTAGGGATTTTCAATAAACTTTGTTTACATCAACATTGTTAGTCTTATAGGATGATCTCCAAGCACACCACAGAATTTCTAACACTTTTATTCTGGCTGTAGAGAATACTCGTGCTGCTTATCCCATTGAGTACATCCCGAATGCCAAGATACCATGTGTTGGTCCACACCCAAAGAATGTCATTCTCCTGGCATGTGATGCATTTGGTGTTCTTCCCCCTGTGAGCAAGTTGAGCTTGGCTCAGACCATGTACCACTTCATCAGTGGCTATACTGCTCTGGTAAATTTTTCATTCAAATTGTTTTGGGTCAATAATTTCATTTCTATCCACCTATTGTTATGAAGCAAATGAGCTAAATAATACTCCACCTACTAAAATACTTGGAACTTTGTTATGCGAAAATTTCAGGTTGCTGGGACTGAAGAGGGAGTGAAGGAGCCAAAGGCTACATTCTCGGCCTGCTTTGGTGCAGCATTCATAATGTTGCATCCTACCAGGTATGCAGCCATGTTAGCAGAGAAGATGCAGAAGCATGGTGCCA
Source organism: Elaeagnus macrophylla (assembly GCA_029378325.1). NCBI lineage: Eukaryota > Viridiplantae > Streptophyta > Magnoliopsida > Rosales > Elaeagnaceae > Elaeagnus > Elaeagnus macrophylla. The sequence goes on from CM055653.1 coordinate 12,131,880, forward strand.
CCGGGTGGCTTGTAAACACTGGCTGGTCAAGTGGAAGGCATGCACTGAACATAATATTTTAATAATCTCTTTAATAATTATTTGAGCTTAAAGGCATAACCAGGTCTTGCCGTGTCTTGTCTTTATTCCCCCTACAGCTATGGCTCAGGCAGTCGCATTAAGTTAGGTTATACAAGAAGAATCATTGATGCCATACACAATGGCAGCCTCTTGAATGCAAATTACAGGAAAACCAAAGTGTTTGGACTTGATATCCCCACCGAGGTTGAAGGAGTGCCTTCAGAGATCCTTGACCCTATGAAAACGGTCAGTTGATGTTATCTTTATCAAGTTAATATATGTCGAATTGTTGCCTTTGTTTTCATTTCCTTACGTAGTTTAGTTTTATTCTACAGTGGTCAGATAAGAAGGCTTACGAGGAAACACTGCTGAAACTGGCGGACCTGTTCAAGAACAACTTTGAGACATTTACAAACTACAAGATTGGCAAAGACGACAAGCTCACGGAAGAGATTCTTGCTGCAGGTCCAAACTATTAACTAAAATTTGAAGAACGTATGAATTAAGTAACACATGACACTGTACAGTTTGGGTCATTCTACAGAAAGAAATAAAGTTCATGTTGTTTTACTTTGTCTATAATATCTTGCTTTTAAGTACTCATAAAATCAAAAATGACCTGAGGTGAGAATCTGTTACAAATGTCAGTCTTCTATGGCTATTACATACATGAAATGAATGAATATGGCTTATAGTTTCTAATAAGTTGTAATTTTATCTGTTAGATCGGTATTTATTTAGTGAAATAAATGTAATGAAAGATACAAATAAATAATCTAAAAATTTAGTTTTATTTTTCTATCTATTCATTAACTTCAATTAACCATTTTTTCTTGAAATCAATTCATTAACAATTTTTTTTTATTTTATGCTATACATGAGCAAGTATCGATCTAAACACACAAAATTAATATAAAATTAATAATAAGTCGATAAAAGAGTAATCTTTATATATTAATTAATTATATGATATATTCTTTTTTATCCATGAAATTTTACTTTTAATTCCAGAAAAAAAAAAAATTTAATTGTATTTTTTACATTGTATCAATTAAGAATCAATTAAACGAAGAAAAATTTATCACCTTGAGCCCTACAATGGACTTAGGAAGGGGTGAGTTGAATCACTAGTTCGACAAATCTTACTTTTATAGTTGGAATTAAAAACTGACACCTCCACAATGGGTTAAAGAACTGACATCTATGGACAAAATCGCAAAATTGTTCCAAATGCGACTTCATTCTTCTTCAAGATCGCGGCAGAACAAGTAACGTTGAAAAAATAACAAACAAATAAAGGAAAAGGAGGATGGATTGAAGGAGGCGAAGGTGATTGATCGCATACCTCTCTCTAACAAGCTCCTTAAGCCTGACGGCGAGTGATTGCCGGTTCAGGACGGACTGAAGCCAGTTTGAGTGTGATGGTAGCGATGAAGAAGGTGAAATGTGAACGAAAATGGCGCTAATGGAGCATGGGTGGTGAGGAAGGGCAGTTAGATGAGAGACTCTAGTACAGCTGTGATTTCGGATATAGTGTTTAATTTTCATTTTTCACTGTATTGATATGCTTTTGTTTTGGGTTAAACACTAATTTGACATTTAGATATTCTATATTTTGCAGAGGTGACCCAAAAACATAGGAACAGAATATTTATATTCCTCATATATTTTAGCCTTTTTAGGCAACTTCTGTTTCAGGTTCTAAGCCAAACCCATATAAGACGCGCATGAAATTAGTATCTCCTACAACAGTTTGGTTGATTTCAAGAGTTTCAAGAAGAAAAAAAAAATGGCTGACCATGACGAACCTGAAGCAGGAACCAATGTGAAGGCTGAAACCATAACCCAGCTTCACTCGCTTCAAAAGAAAAAATCTGACTTTAGTGCTTCCATGCCTGGCTCTCCAAAAGAAGAGGAAGATTTTCAGAAGCAGCAGCTTCAATCCATTAGGTATAATGTACATGCAAACATACATATATATATATTTACAATGAGGAAATTAAAAGTATTATCAAATGGAGGAAACAGTAACCAAGTCCCATTATTTTCAAAATGAGCCGAATGAGTTAGGGACTGCATATTTTATTATTATAAAAAATAAATAATTTTAATCATATAATTTTTTTTAAAATAAATATTTTTAATTTAATAAAAGTATTAAAATTAAAAAATTATAATGTCTCACTTTCATAAATAAATTAATTATATGTGCATATCTTAAAAATTATGATATTAAAATGTTCATTTATATATAATAATAAAATGTTATGACATTTTAAAAAAATATATAAATTTTTAATTTTTAATAAAATAATTATAAAATTAAATTATTTAAATTAAATAATTATGAAAATTTTATTACTAGCTTCTTTTATTAAATAAACAAATGAATGGTCTTTGTTAAAACTTAAAAAATAATATATAATGCAAAAATTTATCATTTGATGCTCTTAAATTAAAAAAAATAATTTATTTTAACATGATATAATATTATTAATAAATATATTTATAAAATTATATATTATAAAAAATTATAATATTAATTAAAATTATGATAAATTTGGCTGTTTGGCCCACCACGTAAATTAAAATTTGTGGCTTGATTTCTTATTAGGCCCATTCTAAATGCATACCCCATATTACCTAAATATATACCCCTCAAGGGGTGTGTGGGATGTGGGGATGTATTGTGGGATATGTGTTTGGAAAAAAGGGGGTATGTTAATAGAATTTGCCTCTTATTATTGTAATGAATGGGCAGCGCATCATTGGCTTCGATGACAAGGGGAACTGGGCCAAAGGTGGTGAGAGGAGACCCATTTACGATTCCTGATACACCAAATAATTCAGAAAGTGGGCCAGCTGGGCAATGCCACTATCTCACACCCACCACCAACGTCACAGACAGTGCCTTGAAATTCACTCATGTCCTTTATAATCTCTCACCTGCTGGTAATTGATTTATTAATTAAACCAATTTCTATTTATTAATCAAACCAATTTCTATACATAGTTCTACACTTTTTTAATTAAAAACCAATTTGTATATGTGGTGCAGAATTATATGAACAAGCTATAAAGTATGAGAAAGGGTCATTCATAACATCAACAGGTGCCTTGGCTACCCTTTCTGGAGCTAAAACTGGTCGATCTCCCAAAGATAAACGTGTTGTTAAGGATGACACTACTAAAGATGAGCTTTGGTGGGGCAAGTAAGTTGGTTTTTGACTACCCTTGTCTCTTTTTTCCTATATTAATTATCACAAATTTTTACATATATGTCTAATTTATTATGTGTTTATACAGAGGCTCACCTAATATTGAAATGGACGAGCAAACTTTTATGGTCAACAGAGAAAGAGCTGTAGACTACTTGAATTCCTTAGACAAGGTCAACTCTTTCACTTAATAGATAATATGTATACATATCCATTTCTTGCTCTCTTTTTTTTCCTTTTGATTATTTTCTATTTATTAAATCATTTGAAATATTTGTTGGTTCATACAATTGCTTGTAGTGATGAGTGCTGGAAGTTATGACGCATAAAGATATTATCTTTATCATAATACATGCAAAGAAACACATTAATTTACATAGTCTTTATTATGTTCGACAAAATAATAAATTAACAATTATATGACAGAATATAAAGTTTTGATTTAATAGTTTACAGGTATTTGTAAATGACCGATTCTTGAATTCGGATCCAAAAATTCTCTTATCATAATACATTCAAAGAAACTCATTAATTTACATAGTTTTTATTAAGTTTGATAAAGTAATAAGTTAACAATTATATGACAGAAAATAACGTTTTGATTTAATAGCTTGCAGGTCTTTGTGAACGATCAATTCTTGAATTGGGATCCAGAGAATAGAATAAAAGTCCGCATTGTTGCTGCTAGAGCTTATCACTCATTGTTCATGCACAACATGTAAATAGAACATCTTTTTTTTTTCTTCCATCCTATATTATAATTTATAATGATTAATTGAACAATTGATTCAAATGGGTGGCTTTCAGGTGCATCCGACCAACCGCCGAAGAACTCAAGAATTTTGGTACTCCAAACTTCACCATATACAATGCAGGCCAATTTCCTTGCAACCGTTATACTCACTACATGACATCTTCTACTAGCATAGATATTAATTTGTATAGGAAGGAAATGGTTATCCTTGGTACTCAGTATGCCGGAGAAATGAAAAAGGGTCTTTTTGGTTTGATGCATTATCTCATGCCTAAGCGTCAAATCCTTTCGCTGCATTCTGGCTGCAATATGGGAAAAGAAGGAGATGTTGCACTGTTCTTTGGACTTTCAGGTACCATAAATATTTTGACATCATTTTAAGGGACAGTGTGTACCTTATATTTTGTTTCCATTAATAGTAATGCATTCGTTCTCAAATTTCAAAAATTAGGTACTGGAAAAACAACTCTCTCAACCGATCACAATAGGTACTTGATTGGTGATGACGAACACTGTTGGACTACAAATGGTGTCTCAAATATTGAAGGTGGTTGCTACGCTAAGTGTATTGATCTCTCAAGAGAGAAAGAACCTGATATTTGGAATGCCATCAAGTTTGGAACCGGTAATATGTGTCAACTATCAAAACCTTTCTAAATATGAGAATTAGAGAAATTGAAATTTCTCGAATAAGTATGGAGCTAATGTTATAAATTTTTGTGATCGGCAGTATTGGAAAATGTGGTCTTTGATGAGCTTACAAGGAAGGTGGATTATACTGACAATTCTGTTACTGGTAGTTTTTGAAACATTTTAACTTCAATCAACTAAATTATCTACTTCTTTCTTGATATTGACAAATTAATCAAATATTTTGTCAAATGTTCTTTTATGTAAAAAAAAAAATCAAAATCATATAATGATGAGTCTTGTTTATATGTTTTCTGGAACTATAATAGACACGTTCTCATAAAAACATTTTGTACTGTTGGTTACAGAGAATACTCGGGCAGCCTACCCAATAGAGTTCATCAACAATGCAAAACTACCTTGCATTGGGCCACACCCTAAGAATGTTATACTCTTAGCTTGTGATGCATTTGGGGTGCTTCCACCAGTGAGCAAGTTGAGCTTGGCACAAACCATGTACCATTTCATCAGCGGTTATACTGCTCTGGTAAATACCTTACTTAAGACTAAGTTAAAGAAAGGCATACTAAAACAATTTTCAAAATTTATCAAGTATATATTCTGCTTGTGATTGATGTAGCACAAAAAGAGTTAAGCAGTTGTCTATAACTAGTTGATCATATAATTTTATGTTAAATTTTAGGTTGCAGGCACAGAAGATGGTGTGAAGGAGCCAAAGGCAACATTCTCAGCATGTTTTGGTGCCGCATTTTTGATGTTGCATCCTACAAGGTATGCAGCTATGCTTTCTGAGAAGATGCAAGAGCATGGTGCTACTGGATGGCTAGTCAACACTGGGTGGTCTGGTGGAAGGTATGCATTTGACATCATCATGTATGATTAGTAGGGAATAATACATCGATTTTAATTAGCTATATATATTTATAAAATTAATCTGTTATAAACTAAATGTAATTTTATTTCATCTTTATCCGATAGTTATGGTGTGGGCAGTCGCATTAAACTACCATACACACGACAAATCATCAATGCCATACACTCAGGCAACCTCTTGAAGGCAACATACAAGAAAACCGAGGTGTTTGGAATGGAGATCCCAACTGCAGTTGAAGGAATTCCTTCAGAAATCTTGGACCCTGTTAATGCTGTAAGTTGGCTTTTTCTTAAAACACTTCTTTAAGACGTTTTTTTCCTTTTTTAAATATATGGGATTATATTTTAGTTGTGTGATATTGTTTAGTGGTCGGACAAGAAGGCTTACAAGGAAACACTTATCAAGCTGGGTGAACTATTCAAAAACAACTTCCAAACGTTCACTGATTACAAGATTGGCAATGACAATACTCTCACTCAACAAATCGTTGCTGCTGGTCCCAACTTTTAAAATACCTTGTAAGGGAATGTAACCATTTATCCTTGATGTGTTCCATGAGTGGATGTAAATTGAATATAAACTGGGGGTTAAGTTGGACTAGATATAAATAATTGAATCTAAAATGGTTCCTAATTGATCTTTTGGTCGAGGATATAAAATAATTGGTACTTTTGCTCTTTTTTCTTACTTTATTTAAGCTTCCCAGAATATATGCTCCATAAATTCATAATTCTTATTGCTTGGTGTATTAACTGTTTCACATCTTGAATAAATATTCTTTCTAATAAATTAACATTTTGAATTGAAACTAACACGTCATCATAATCTTCATCCTGGAAAGGAGAAAAATTTTCCGTTGCAGTTTGTACCAAATCAGTCATCGTCTCCAAAAGGTAACTAAATTGATTTAGTATGATTTTACCTGAATTTTTCATTTCAAAACAAAGAATAAATTTCAACAATAACAAACTAAAGAAGTTAAAAGCTTTCCAAACTAATAAAAATAACAAAGTAAATGAACTTAAAACAAACTATTACAATTACTAAAATCTCATTCGCTTTTCTTACTATATTAGCAATTATGAATTCAATTGATAGTAAATTTATATGTATTTTTTTTATTTTTTTTTTTGATAATGAAATGATTATTTATTAGGAATTTTGTCTATCTGTTCCACACTTCCATTTGGTGTAAAAAGTCAAATTCGTTTAGTTCCAAAAACAGAGGCTCTAAATCTGCTTAAACGTTTCGATCAAACTGCTGTTCCTCTTGGACCTAATGGTTGTTGACACTTAACTAATTATATTTGTACTAATCATTTAAAAAGGAAAAGGGAAAGGTTAAGCTTGCAGTTTACACAGTCAAAATTGTTAGATATTGTTGTAAAATTAACTCAAATAATTATAATTTAATAATTAAGATTATTGGATTTTAAATCCATAATTTTTAATTTTAATACTATGTTAAATTTTGTTGTGAAATTGACATTTTAAAAATTTAATCTATTAAAAGAAGAATTAATAATTATTTTATACATTAAAAAAAAAATTTAATGCAGAGAAATAAGTTGAGATCATCTATTGAGATTAGAGACTATACTTGTTTGTTGCACTTGCCGGTTGTTGTGGGACATAAACCATTTGCCATGGAATTAATTGAACCACGCATCAACGTACATTCAATTTTTCAATTTCTTTTTTTTATTTTTTGAAAAAGGTTTATGTTAAAAAAAGATATGACTATTATCGTATATCATCACATCATCGTCATTATTTTTTTAATACTAATCAGGGACGAGTTAGAGGGCGCTAAAAAATTGGAGCTCGATGACAGAACATGAAAGACACTTGTATTTGAGTACCCTTAAGGGCAAATCCATCACATTAAATATTCAAATCCGTACCTTATTATATGAGAACAGAGACCCAACGCTCTAGCCTCATGCCCATACCATATCACTGGACTACCGGTTCAATTTTTTAATTTCATCTACGCACATTTTCCTCTTTTACCAAAAATATATACATTAATATTTGTATGTGAAAATAAATCTACAAGTTCAAAAGTTTCACTCACACAAATTAACTTGAGTGCAATAAAGAACAATAATTTAGCTCAACCCAGATGATACTGCACCACAATACAATACATGTGTTTTTTTTTTTATAGAAAAATTACCCAAACAATTACTTTCAGATTTATATTAAAATAACACATTCACCTGTATAGTGTAAAAAGTTTTATTGATACATGTTTTGGTGCTAAATTTATTATATATATTTTTTAATTTTTCATATTATATGACAAATACATGTATAGTCGAGGTCAACTGGTCACGCTGAATAGAGTGATTATAATTCATTTATTTTTTATTTATTTTTAAAGCAAAAAAGACTGCTTAAAAATTGTTTTTACAACAAAGATACACTTCATTCATTTTTATAACGAAACATCATAATAAATCGGAAAAAAGACCACAAGACGTGCACTGAAGCCAGTGTAGCTTGTGCTAAAATTAGAGTAAATTAATCCATCTTTGGACCACTTTGCCTAAAATTAATTGACATTTATGTCACCCTAGTATTTGGTGACGAAAAACAAACGCTCAATTAATATTTTTTTAAATTATATCATTCACACACTCCTAATTGTGGCAAAAAAATTTAGATTTTTTTTACACGTTTAAATAAATTACATGCCGTTGAACTTCTACTTATTTACAAAGCTCAATTACTGTAGAAAATGCATATTTTTTTAGAGCAAAAAAGACTAATATCAAAGCATTTGAAAATTTTACTTTGCAACAATTCATATTCTTATTGTAATAATATTTTTTTAAAAAAAATATTTACATTACTTATACATCCGCAATTAATAATTAAATTTTAAATCTTTTGCAATGCCCAAATAAATTACATAATTTTGAGTCATAAACTCATTGTCATTCACAATTATTTCGCATTAATAATAATTTTATTCACAATTAATAACTCAAAAATGTAATTAATTATATAATTTTATAACATTAACAAGATAATTGCAACAATGTTGTTGATTTAACGTGACAAATTTTTAATGGTCTCATTTACTCAAAGGTCAATCTCTCTCATTTGTTATTTTTAAGATGTGTTTAATTAGTCTCAAATTTATTTAAAAAGAGCCAAATAAATTTAAATAGTAATTTTCTATTTAAATATGACATAAGAATATATACAAGAGATATGTGATCTTTTTTTATAAATATTAGATAAATTTTATTCATTTAACCAAATAAATTTATAATATTTTTAAATTAAGACATTTTTAAATCGATCTTTTATTTGTAACATAGAAAATAGATTCCAAGGTTCCTTTTTTTTTTTTTTGCTACACATGAATCTCTTTTTTAAAAAAAATTTAATTGTTGTAGCTTACAGTTATTAAGTTAATCATAATTAATTATGCATGAATACATAATTTTGATGACATTAAAGTAATTGAACTTATTTAACTAATTTTATTAAATTATGGGATCTAATTTATTGAATTTAATAATTATAATATTTAAGTTAATATTTTATAATAAATATGAGGCTAACCGAACTTTTTCTATTTCTTCGATTTAGAACTCAAGATTCTACTTAATAATTGTAAGAGAACTACTTGCCAAAATGCAAATTCTTTAAAGTTGTGTTCTTTTTTTAATCAAATTCCTCTAATATTACGTCAGATCTACAATTATTTATGCAAAAAATAAAATAAGGAGATTGTGTGTCACTATACAAAGGGAAAAATGTTGAAAGTAATTAATATGCAAGTACGGGATTTTGGGATTCGTCACGTGTGAAATTATATTTTTGAGGAATATTATATACATTAAATTATAATATATATTAAATAATATATTAATTATTAATTAAATAAAAAATATAAAATATAAAATGAAGAAAAATTATAAACTTTTTTATTAAAAAATAATTAATTAAATTATAACATATAATATAATATGTATTAAATTATAATAAAAAAATTATTTTATATTTATAAGTCATCTCACGTCATATTTATAACGTATTCTTCTTATTTTTCTGTACAATATATTAGTTAAAAATATGTATTTTATTATTTATATATATAAATTATTTTAGTTATATTAATTTTTTAATTAATTTATATAACGTATTTAAAATAAATATAAAATTTAATTTTTATATTTTAAATTAAATATGAAAGTAAAATAATATTTAAAGTTTTTATTATGTAGTAATCATTATATAGTTAGAATTATTTTAAATGTTGTAATCATCATATAATTTATAGTCTTTATTAAATGTGACAATTATCGTATAATTAGATTTATCATTATCATATTTAAAGTTCTTATTTAATATAATAATAGATCTGAAAAGATCAACTAATATAAATAATTTAAAATATGTGAATAATTTTATCCAAAAAAATATTAAGGTTACGTTTGGTTCGCTGAATGTAATCGTAATCGTAATTGAATGTAATGTAATGTAAAGAAAATAGTATTACTATTACAGTGTTTGGTTTAGTTACTGAAATAAAAAAAAGAATCAATATTACAGTGTTTGGTTTGACCTCTATAATGTAATGGAATGGGAAAAAAATTATATAATTATTTTAAATTTAAAAATTCAATAAAAAAATTAATTATAACAAAAAAAAAATTTAGCATATATAATTTCAGCAATTCATAACAACAATTAATAAACTTTAATTAATCACATAAATTTAATCACAACAATTTCAGCAAAAAAATCACAATTTTAGCAAATTCATAACAACAATTAATAAAAAATACAATTTTAGGAAGAAAAATAATACAATTTCAGGAAAAAAAATACAATTTCAAAAAAAAAAAAAAGCACTCAAAAAAAAGTTAATGAACAGCTGCGGAAGAGGGAGGGAGCGCACGGACGATGACGCGATAGTTGGACGCACGACGGTTGGACGGAGGCTGGACGGGACGACGAGAACTGGATGGGACAACGACTCGAGCTGGAAGAGACGACGCGAGCTAGACGGGACGACGATGCCAGCGCAGGGACGACACGAACGGCTGCAGAAGAGGGATACACGAGAGGAGAGGCGTAATGTAATGACTTTTCCTTGTTTCAACATATGTAATCACTTTTCCTTCTCTACATGTAATTGACTACATTATATTACATGTATTTAATACAACTAAACATTATAATGTGCATAATCAATTACATTACTTATTGTATTACAACCAACCAAACATCGCCTAAGTATAATTTAGACTTATATATATATATATATATATATATATATATATATATATATATATATATATGTTTAACTTTTCAATATATAAATTCACTTAATTTTCAAACTAACACTAATTTATTCGACAATAATTGTGCATTTATTGGATGTAATAATTATCGTATAATTAGATTTATCATTATCATATTTATATTTTTTATTTAATATAGTAATAAATTTAAAAAAAATAACTAATATAAATAGCTTAAAAAAAAATCACTTTCATATATATATATATATAACTTTTCAATATATAAATTCACTTAATTTTCAAACCCAACACCAATTTATTCGGCAATAATTGTATGTACGAATATATACATATACATATATATATATATATATATATATATATATATATATATATATACACACACATATATATATGTGTGTGTATGTTTAACTTTTCAATATATAAATTCATTTAATTTTCAAACTAACACCAATTTGTTCGGCAATAATTGTGCATGAACTTTTAAAAAAATAAAATAAAAATAAAATTAATACCATTAAAATTTAAGAAATTTATTAAAAATAATACCTCTAAAATTTATAGTAATAAAACTAGCACTCTCAATAATATTGAACGTTCAATTTGAACGTGCAATATTAAACATTCAATATTGAACGGGTCTAAATTGTTGTCGTTTAATTCTATTTGAATGTGTGTTTAAAGAAACATGACATATTAATCATTTTTTTTAATTATGAAACTATAAGTTTGAATACAAAGGGTGCTAGTTTTGTTATTACAATTTTAAGGGTGTTAGTTTTATTATTTTTCCTAAAATTTATAATAATAAAATAACACTTTTAATATTAATATATATATTTTAATTTAAAATAAAAGTGTTATTTTTATTGTTACAAATTTTAAGATGTTATTTTAAGTAATTTTTAAAAAATAAAAATAAAAATCAACAATAATTTCAATTTATTAATTAGTTTATTGCTATATTATTTGATAATTCAAAATTTGAATGAATCCAAAGAAATGTCATAAAATACTTCAAAAGACAATCAAGTAAATAAATTTGACAACGAAAATCACTTTGGAAAAAAAGTTTGACAATTGAAATAAGTTTTAATTGAATAATTTACTTTCATATTACTTTGTTAATTTAATATTTTTTTAATGCCATGTAATAGATTATTTGCTGTGACTTTGTTGTATCTGAATATCTCAATTTAATGGAAATAGTTTCACTATAAAACTAAAAAGAAAAAAAGAAAACGTTCTACTTCTTGAGTACTATTAAAACTTACACAACTCTAACCCATTGCAATATCAGTAATATTAAGGGTTATATGCTGTTATGACTTCCTATTTATTAAAAATCTGATATGACCCCCTCCACTTGATTTTTTTACATATTATGACAAAAATGCGCTTAATTTCATTAATAATTTTAAATTTTTAATGGTCTCATTTACTCAAAGGTCAATCTCTCTCATTTGTTATTTTTAAGTTGTGTTTAATTAGTCTCAAATTTATTTAAAAAGAGCCAAATAAATTTAAATAGTAATTTTCCATTTAAATATGACATAAGAATATATACAAGAGACATGTGATCTTTTTTTATAAATATTAGATAAATTTTATTCATTTAACCAAATAAATTTATAATATTTTTAAATTAAGACATTTTTAAATCGATCTTTTTATTTGTAACATAGAAAATAGATTCCAAGGTTCCTTTTTTTTTTTTTTGCTACACATGAATCTCTTTTTTAAATTTTTTTTAATTGTTGTAGCTTAAAGTTATTAAGTTAATCATAATTAATTATGGATGAATACATAATTTTGATGACATTAAAGTAATTGAACTTATTTAACTAATTTTATTAAATTATGGGATCTAATTTATTTAATTTAATAATTATAATATTAAAATTAATATTTTATAATAAATATGAGGCTAACCGAACTTTTTCTTTTTCTTCGATTTAGAACTCAAGATTCTACTTAATAATTGTAAGAGAACTACTTGCCAAAATGCAAATTCTTTAAAGTTGTGTTCTTTTTTTTAATCAAATTTCTTTAATATTACGTCAAATCTACAATTATTTATGCAAAAAATAAAATAAGGAGATTGTGTGTCACTGTACAAAAGGAAAAATGTTGAAAGTAATTAATATGCAAGTACGAGATTTTGGGATTCGACATGTGTGAATTATGAGTAATATTATATCCATTAAATTTTAATTTATGATATATTTTAAATAATATATTAATTATTAATTAAATATAAAATTAAAAAAATTATAAATTTTTTTATTAATAAATAATTAATTAAATTATAATAAATAATATAATATGTATTAAATTATAATAAAAAAATTATTTTATATTTATAAGTCATCTCACGTAATATTTATAATGTATTCTTCTTATTTTTCTGTACAGTATACTAGTTAAAAATATGTATTTTATTATTTATATATATTAATTTTTTTAATTAATTTATACAATGTATTTAAAATAAATATAAAATTTAATTTTTATATTTTAAATTAAATATAAAAATAAAATAATATTTAAGTTTTTATTATGTAGTAATCATCATATACTTAGAATTATTTTAAATGTTATAATCATCATATAATTTATAGTTTTTATTGAATGTGACAATTATCGTATAATTAGATTTATCATTATCATATTTAAAGTTCTTATTTAATATAATAATAAATTTCAAAAGAGCAACTAATATAAATAATTTAAAATATGTGAATAATTTTATCTAAAAAAAATATTAAGCATAATTCAGACTTTTATATATATATATATATATATATATATATATATATAGTTTAACTTTTCAATATATAAATTCACTTAATTTTCAAACCCAACACCAATTTGTACAACAATAATTGTATGTACGAATATATACATATGACATGTGATGATATATCGTATATATATATATATATATATCATTATTACACACACATATATTACATGTGTGTGTATATTTAATTCAATATATAAATTCATTTAATTTTCAAACTAACACCAATTTGATTCGGCAATAATTGTGCATGAACTTTATATAATATAAAATAAAAATAAAATTCAATACCACTTAAAATTTTCAAACCAACACCAATTTATTCAGAAATAATACCTCTAATTTATAGTATATATATACTAGCACTCTCAATAATATTGAACTTTTCAATATTGAACGTGCAATATCTAAACATTCAATATTGAACGGGTCTAAATTGTTGTCGTTTAATTCTATTTGAATGTGTGTTTAAAGAAACATGACATATTAATGCATTTTTTTGAACTTATGAAACTATAAGTTTGAATACAAAGGGTGCTAGTTTTGTTATTACAATTTTAAGGGTGTTAGTTTTATTATTTTACCATTAAAATTTATAATAATAAAAATAACACTTTTAATATTAATATATATATTTTAATTTAAAATAAAAGTGTTATTTTTATTGTTACAAATTTTAAGATATTATTTTAAGTAATTTTTAAAAAATAAAAATCAAGAATCAACAATAATTTCAATTTATTAAATTAGTTTAGTTGCTATATTATTTGATAATTCAAAATTTGAATGAATCCAAAGAAATGGCATAAAATACTTCAAAAGACAATCAAGTAAGTTAATAAATTTGACAATGAAAATCACTTTGGAAAAAAATTTGACAATTGAAATAAGTTTTAATTGAGTAATTTATTCTCATATTACTTTGTTAATTTAATATTTTTTTTAATGCCATGTAATATATTATTTGCTGTGACTTTGTTGTATCTGAATATCTCAGTTTAATGGAAATAGTTTCACTATAAAACTAAAAAGAAAAAAAGAAAACGTTCTACTTCTTGAGTACTATTAAAATTTACACAACTCTAACCCATTGCAATATCAGTAATATTAATAGTGAATATTAAGTACACTTCGTTACGAACTCTTTCATAAACTTTCGAATTTCGATTAATGTGTGTAAGTGAACTAAAGTCCCTTTTCACTCAAGTCATTTAAATACTACTTTCTTATTTTAAAAAAATAATAAAAATAACATTACTTAAAATTTATAATAATAAAAATAATATACTTATGTTCAAATTATATATTTTTACGATATAAAAAAATAATTTTTATAATATATTTTTTTAATGTCCATTCAATTAAACATTATTTAAATTAAATTATGATAATTTAGATCTATTCAATATTATTGAAGTACTAATTTTATTATTATAAATTTTAAGAGTATTATTTTAGATAATTTAATTTATTTTATTTTATGAAAAACCGTAATTAAAGAGTAGTTATTGTTAAACTTCAAAATTGAAAATAAGATTTTTTTTTTTCATACTTAATTGCTCATAGTAAATCAACGGTGAAGATAACTTGTACCTGATTAATTACCCGCTTTTAAATAGACCATCACTACTTTAAGTTTTTTTTTTTCCCCTCACTAAAACAAGCGGCAAGCCAACTAAGATTTTTCTCTGACTTCTCCTTCTCTCTTTCGTTTTCTCTTACGTATCGTATGCAAAAAAAAAATTATTTATTGGAATTTTCTTTACTTTTTACACCATTCAAAACTCTGGTACATTTTATCGGTTTAGATTTAGAAACTCTTTTTTTTGTATATAGATTTCCCTTCAATTTTCTTGGATGTTGAAACCTCATCTTCCGGAAGGTGGAGGTGTCAGGGAGCAAAATAGGCTTTTGGTGAGTCAAGAAATAATCAGTGTAGCTTCTTATTGTTTGATGGCGAATTATGGCTCAAGATATTATCATTATTATTTTGAATTTGTTGCTTCTCTCTAGCAGTGTAGGAATTAGTGCGCATCATTTCATTGTAAAAGAATTGAGAAAGATTATTTTATTTTGTATCAAAAGTGTAACCATTTTTTGCTAAATTTCTTTACAATAATCGATTAGAAATTCTTTTTTCAAAAATTTTCTGTGTCATCAACATACATGTGGTTTCAACATGCCGAACATTAAAGCTCCCGCTACAAAGAAACCTATGACGCTCTCGGTTAGTGCTGTCTTGCTTTTGTTTGAAATTTATTTGAATTTTGATCCTGGTTGCTGTATTTTTCTCATCAATTTGATGTGAAAATGTCTCTGTGCTTGCATTTTTGCTGCAGGTCGCCATAAAATGTAGGCTGTTAACTGAGGCAGAACGGGGCCGCAACATTATCAGAGTACTTGACAATAAGGTATCTGCTTTTGGAGTTTTGTTTATTATGATCTGTTCTTTGTCATTTGTTTTTCATTCATGTATTTATGTGACACTTTAAACTTGTAGGAAGTGCATGTGTTAGATCCTGACGTATCCAAGGATTACCTTGAACGCGTGCAAAATCGAAGCAAAGAGAAGAGATATTGTTTCGACCATGCATTCGGTCCTGATTGCAAAAATTTGGTATTTATCGATTGTATTAATTCACTGTTATTTTGTTGGTCTAACATCATGTACTAGAAATTTGTGTATTTTAGATTTGAAAGTCTGTAAAGGTTTCTTTTCTAGATGCTTTTCATGTTTATTGGTGGTTGATGATTAGTCATGCATGTGGTATATTTTGGTGGCTTGTGTATGATGGAGAAACACATATATTTGCTGGATGATCATGTGCATAGTGGTGAAAGACAAGCAGTAAAGGAGATTGTGCATGAAATGAGCAGTTGAGGCAATTGGCTCTAGGTGATACTAAGATCCTCTGCCTCAATGGTTTTCCAGCACTTTAACTTAAAGCATTTGCATTTGTCTTTTTGTTTTGATAACTTCTGAAGGTGGATCCTGGATCATTTGCACCATTAATGCACTTTTCAATCATTGATTTGTTTTGGATGAAAGATGAGTTATAGGGCTTTCAAACTTGTTAGACTTTAGTTGTATAAGGCGCTAATTGTTTTCCCTTTGGCCATTTACTGTAAGAAAAAAAAGGACGGTAAGAGTCAAATGGCATGTTGATACAATGCAAGTTAACCAAACTTTTATGTTGATTACTGATTTATACATGGCTGCAACAGAATCCCATAAAAGACAATACTCATTGTTCTGCTGAGGCTCTTGTATTATAGGTTTTTTTCTAACTTTTTTTTTTTATGCACAGGATGTTTATGCAAAAAGCATATCCTCTGTAGTCTCTGGGGTTGTTCAAGGACTGAATGCAACAATTTTTTGCTTATGGTTCAACTGGAAGGTACTGAACATAATTTTTTTTATTAAAAAAATAAAAATAAAACGAATTGAATAACCCGATATTATTTATTATTCTTTAAGTAGGTTATACTATAGAACTCTATATTAATAAAATATAATATTAATACAATAATTTTTTTAATAAAACATAAATATTCAACAATTAATTTGAACAGTTTCTTTTGTGTCTGTTGGGATGAATCCTAGCCTTCTCGATGTATCTCTCGAAGCCATCAAATTATCTATTATAAAGTATGGTGACAATTTTAATGCAATATAAATACATCAATAATATGACTATTGCATAACTAAAATACAATTGGACTAAAATTTATATCCAAATGCTTTATACATTTAAAAAATTTATATAAATAATTTATTTGAAAAAATTATTTAAATTTTTTATTCAATCAAACAACACACGAATACAACACAAACTCATCATGCAAATATGACACAAACATGACACAATTTTTAAATCTAATCTAATCTAATGGGATAAAGAAATAGCATTTTAAATTCTAGTTAAAATATTTGTATTATCTTATTTGAATGTAAGACACTATTTATATATTATTTGATATTAAGTCATTATACTCATTATCATTATTATTTTTATTTTTCAGTAAATTTTTTAATTAATAAATATTTAAATTTTTAATCAAAATTTACTATTTAAATTAAGTTTTTAATTTTTTAGCTATGTAAATTGTGGAAAAAAAAAATTGTAGTGTTTACAAAATATTTATCCATCATTTTAAATTTATTAATTTTTAAAATTAATTAAATTGGTAAGAGATTTTTTGTTGGAGTTGATAAAAAGTATTTAAATTATTTTTTCTTACAATTTTTTTAATGAAATAATAGTTAAATAATTTGAATAAAAATTAATACTAATAGTGATCGTAAAAGGGTCTGTAACAAGTCTTGCCTAGGGCCGCATGGACGCTTGGGCCGGCCTTGCCTTTGTAGATTTGTTAATTTCGTTCAGCTTTCAATTGGGATATACTTTGCTGAAAGCTTCTCCATAGACCATTACATAGACTAAAAATGGAAAATGAAAGATTTAGGACAAAGCCCCAGCATAGAACTCTCAAAAAGGCCAAATATAAGAAGAAAGTAATGTAGTTATGTTGATGTTTAAAAAAAAAAAAATAGTTATTTCAGTTTATGTTATTTACTTAGCAGAACAAGAACAGGGTGTAGCAGCATAAAATGCTAAACACAACAATAAAGAGCGAAGAAAAAGTGGAAAAAAAACATAAGTTTGGTGAAAACAAATCTGCTGAACATTGTCCTCTTCTCTGTCATTTAGTTAGGAATTGCCAAATTTATGAAAACAACATGGAAAAATTAATCATACGTTAGGCATAAAGTGGTGGTTATGAAAATTGCAGGCATAAAAACAAAGGCTTTCAATAAAGTGAAATGTTGAATTCCATGCAAATGGGTCCAATTACGCTTCACTAGGTTTTAATGTGATTAGAATGACAAGTCAATTTTCTCTTCATATATCATGTTCTTTTCCGAATCGAAAAAAAAAAACTTCACCTAAAATTCATAACTTCATGTATCAAAATACATTTTGCAATACAAATTTAATAAAATTAAAATAAAATTAAATCTTATAAGATTTTTAATGACTCGTCGAATGTAACATATTATATCTACTATTATCATTATATTTAACATGTTATATTTATATATATCTATATAACCTATTACATTCATATTTATATTTGTATGTAAGATATTACATTCATTTCTATAAGTTGGTATTGAATAGCTTTATTCTACATTTTATAAATCTACTTTTATCTATAGCAAGATCCTCATAACGTCTGTGAGAATGTAATATATTACATCAAATTTTATCTTTAAATATAAAATGTTACATTTATCTTTGATAAGGTCAGAGGTGGTGATCGTTGGAACTCTAACGAGATCTCTAATAAAGCTTCAGGAGCTTCAGTGAGGTAGCTAGAGATTAGTCGAGTCTTATAATAATTTTATTTTATTGAATTTATAAAATGAGAATATTTGCTCTATTTGTAGAAAGTATTTTATCATAAAATTATAAATTTTTGCTAATTAAAAAAATTAATTAATTTATAAAAAAAAACTATTTAGGTTAAAAATTATTAATTTTTACAACAATAATCTACTAAACTCAAAATTATATATAAAAAAAAAAGGATAAGTTTGATCCTCTAGTTTGTTCTAACACTGCTCTTGGACCACTGTTGAATGCTGGTACTCTAGTTTGGGCTTGTTCAAAAAAGTTAAGGGTAAGACAGCCTAATTCGTAAAACTAGTTATCAAGTGCTGGGTAGTGCAATAGTCGGATTCCTGTAGCTAAGTATTGGACCTCTGTCCTCACATGACAAAGTGTGGGTTCGAAGCTTGTGAGACACGTTGTTTGTCCTTTGAAAATGAGCGTAGTTTTTCTGCTCGTCGAATACATCGCTCTACCATTCATGCTCCAGTCTCTCCGATGCCTCTAATTAGCCTGCGATTGATAAAAACAATAAATTATCGATAATCCTAGTATGTGGTAGTGTGCGATATTTGTATTGTCCTTCCTACCCATGTGAGATTTTTTACTATAAAAAAAAAATTCATAAAACTAGTTTCTTGTTGACTTTTAGATAGGAGTTGCTATATTTGAGTGCCCGGAGTAAAAAATGCACTTCCATTTAAAGGAGTGCAAGCTATAGTACTATCACTACTCAAATGTTTAAAAAAATTGAGGAAATTTTTCAAAAATAATACCCTTAAAATTTATAATAATAAAATTAGGACTCTAATAATATTGAACGTTCAAAATATTGAACGAATCTAAATTGTTGTCGTTCAATTCCATATGAATGGGTGTTAAAAAAAGAAGAAGACATATTAGTCATTTTTTTAATTGTAACAATATAAGTTTGAATACAAGGGGTGCTAGTTATATTATTTTATGTATTATTAATACACAATATATTATATATATGCAAAAATTATTGAAATAAGAAGTAAAATTATTTTAAAAAAATTTCTTTTATATTTATTAAATATTTTTCAATGACATATATATTAATACATGTAAAATAGTATAGGTAATACCGTTGTCCTACTACCCCTCTCTCTGTCTCTCTTATTCTCTCTCCCTCTCTCTCGTTATAAAAAAACAGAAGAAAAATAGGAAGGCAGTGTGTAACGGTCCGCGAGTTCGCGTAGCGAAATTTCGACCGTTCGGCGCCGAGACTTCCCAAGTCAAGGCCAGCCTATCACCTATCGAGTCCAAAGCATGACCCTTTGTCCAAAGACTTCGGTGCTCCTCTTAAGAAAGTCCCAACGAGAACTACTCTCAACGAGTCTCGCACGCATGCGACTTACTGATTGCTTCCCGGCATCAAGGTTACCTTTACCAAGACGCTCGCCCCATCGTAAGGTTCCACATCATCAAGGCATAATGCCGCACAACTGCTCACCCAACTGTGTATGTCACACATGTTAGTAGCAAGTAGTACAACAAAGTACCAAGACTAGTTGGCTTTCCATACCTCTTGTCGGGTCTCTTCATGCACACCCTCGACTAGGCAATCTCGACACTAAGGGCCATCTTCATGCCCAAAGGTCTCCTTCCTCTTGCACCTCATGTGCACATATGTATGATGCTCCCAAACATACATAACTCAAGCAAGCACTCATGACAACTTATCCACAAGTCATCCAAGCAAGTGTACCTTCCATGCAAGTGAATTCCATTCACCCAAACTCAAATGTTGCCTGAGTGAGCAACTCTCTGATCCGAAGCCCCACAATGATGCCTTCATCTTAGCACGTTGTCGCCCACTACCGTTGATGAACACTATTTTGACCTACTTTTTGTTATGTTTTTAAGTGTTTAAATTGCATTTAAATTTAGATATAATCTTGTTTTGGAGGTTATTTCATTGTTTTGTAGGTAAAAGTAAGTTTGAGAAGAAATGAGGAAAAAGAGACTAAAAATGAAGTGAAATGTGTGAAAAGATGTAAGCCTTACATTGGGTACCATTCAATGTGTAAGGGGGACGAACAAAAGCTTTACAATGTAAGCCCTTACATTGAGAATCACCCATTTATGTAAGGGCTCTTACAGGGCACCAATGGCGTTGCGCGCCGCGGCGAAGAAAGTGTGTGCCGCGGCGAGAGGCTCTCGGGTTGAAACTGAGAAATCTGGAAAACATTGCGCGCCGCGGCATGAATAATGTGCGCCGCGGCGGGGATGGTTCTGTTTTGGCTCGCAGATTACAAATTCAATCTGCGCCGCGGCATGGAAAACGCGCGCCGCGGCCCGCGCGCGCGGCAAGCACTCCAACCCTTCTCAGCCCCCCCACACACACACACACTTAACCCTTCTCAAACCCTATCATATAAATACCTAATTATAACACTCTACACACATCTTCCACAAAACCAGCCTCCACCATCATCTCTCTAGATTTTTAGAGAGAAGTTGCTCCATTAATGCTCCTCCATTGAAGCTCCATCAACATTCTTGAAGAAGGTGACCATCCAACATCAAGAGCTTGATTCAAGAGTGGAAAGGGGGTAATTTAGTGTTTGTAATTTCTTTTCTCTCTAAGAATTTATACAATGTTGTTTGTAATGAAAAATATTGATTTGGATTTCATTATGAGTAGCTAAACCATTTGTGTGTGGGATTTTAGTAATGTGAATTTGAATGGATAATATTTATGTGGTTTGATTTTATATGAAAGTGATTTATTTCATGCTCATTGTTCTTAGCACTTATGTTCATCAATTACTTTTGGCCAATTTAATTTATGAATGTATGGAATATTTTAGGGTTGAATGTTAGAAACACCATCTAAATTCAATTGGGCAATTTTTGAGTATGAGCCTAATTTAAGTGCATTGACTTGTCTTAAATTAGGTGATTAATTTGGTTTCCTAAGTTTAATGCTAATTAACTAATTAACGGTCCGGATCAAAGAAGCTAATTAGTTAATTAAGGGAAAATCGCCATTGATTTGGGATTTTCTAGGATTAGTGAGAACAATCAATAAATTCCACTTTTTCATGCTTAATTGTGAAAAACCACATAAATCAATCTATCCATGATAAGTTAACTAGCTAATTTCCCACACTCATTCATTTCATCGTTCATACATTAATCTTTTTAAGTATTTACCTTATTTATTTCAAGATTTTACAATTTTAGAAACCTTTTACAAAACCAACTTCGATAGAGTGTTTAGGATTTCTTTTACTGTTACGTTTTAGATTACAATTAATTATTTCAAAAACCATTTCAATTCCTTTGAGAGACGACCTTGGGAGTATACTTGTCGCTTACTATAAGTGACTCGTGCACTTGCGAGCTTTTATATAAATACAAAATTTGGTTAACAAGTTTATGTGCATCAAGTTTTTGGCGCCGTTGCCGGGGAATTGGCGTTTTTGAAATTGTTTATTTGTTTTCTTATCTGTAATTTTCTGTATTTTTGTTTGTTTTCGTGATTTTCTGTTTAGTTCTTTTATTTAATTGTTTTGTTACTCGTTGGAGTCATATAGTGTCTGGTGCTCTGATTTGTTGTTGTTTTTGATTGTGCATGCACGGTAGGAGGTCTCTCGGAAATCCACTCGTGCCGTTCATAGATAACGTCAATAGGAGGCGAGCACATTTGAGACAATTTGACACCAACATTTTGGAGGAAGAGCAACCACCAACAATGGGTGAACATCTACCTCCACACAGAGAGATGACGATGAAGGAGTATGCAAGGCCAATCATTGGCACTGCAACTTCTTGCATCCAACTAGGGGAAGCGGCTCGAAACTATGAGATTAAAAACATACATTTTAATATGTTACCGTCTTTTTATGGGATTCTTAACGAAGATCCTCTAACGTTTATTCGTGATTTCTATGCTACTGTGCAGACTTTTCCGCTACAGGGGCTAAATGAGGATCAGCTGAGGATGAGATGTTTCCCATACACGCTTAAAGACAAAGCCAAGTCATGGCTTATGACTCTTCCACCTGGATCTCTTTCAACTTGGGACGCAATTTTCAACAAGTTCATGGGAAAATTCTATTCCCACCAAAAGACTGCGGACCTAAGAACCAAAATAGCAACGTTCTCCCAAATGGATGGAGAACCATTTCATGAGGCGTGGGATCGCTTCAAATTGCTTCTGATTCAGTGCCCACACCATCACTTTCCTTTGCAACTCCAAAATCAATTCTTCTATGACGGATTGACACAACAGTGCCAATTCACTGTAGATAATGCAGCGGGAGGAGCAATGGGAGAGAAAACCGCCGATGAGACATATGATCTCTATGAGATGTTGGGTGCTAATTCCCAACAAAAGAGCTCTAGAGGACGGCGGATGGGAGTTAATGAGTTAGCTCCCGGAAATGATATGGCAATACAAATTGCAGAGCTTACAAAACAAATCGCACTCCTCACCTCCAAGAACACACCAACTCAAGAGGTATGCGGTATTTGTAGTACCTACGGACACGGTGCTAACGTTTGTCCTTTTGTTTGTGACCAAAATGTAGGTACAAGCTGCGAGCAAGCTAATGCCATGGAGGGATACCAACCGAGGCCAAGGAATGATCCTTACTCGAACACATATAATCCCGGTTGGAGAAATCATCCCAACTTCTCTTGGAAAGGAAATAACAGCCAAGGCTATGCTCAGAATAATTTCCAACATCATCCAAACAACAACAACAATCAACAGTTTACTCTTCCCAACAAACCAAGCTTGGAGGACAACTTGAACGCATTCATTCAAGTTAGTCGGGAAAATCATATAAAGGATACTCAGAGAATGGACTCGTTGGAGGCTTCTTTTAAAAGGGTTGAAGGCCAAGTGGGCCAATTGACTGAATTTGTACACAAGCAAAATAAAGGGAAGATGCCCGAACAATTAAATGCTATCACAGTCATTGAGAATGGTGAGGTCCTAAATGATAATTTTACTGAACATTCTGATGATTTGTTTATAGATGCAGGAGGGAAACATACAATTCCCAAGGAAAGTCAAGCTGAGGACATTGAGGTCCTAAGACCTTCTTTAAAGTGTACGGAGAGCCTTGAAGAATTAACCGAACGTTCAATCCTTCACAAGTCACCTAATCCATACAAACCTCCGATTCCACTCCCACATCCCGTAAAGGCAACTGATCAGGATAAGTTATTTCATGAAACTTTTACTTCACTTTCTAAAGTTAATATTAACTTACCTTTGTTGAAATTCATTAGGGATATTCCATCTTATCCAAAGTTTTTCAAAACCCTAATCTCCAACAAGAGGAAGTATAAGAATGATGAGAAAGTAATAGTTTCAGAATTAGCTAGTGTAGTGTTGCAAAAGAAACTACCCCCCAAACTACAGGATCCAGGTAGTTTTAATATCAAAATCACCATGGGAGATAAGATGGTGTCGAATGCCATGTTAGATTTAGGGGCAAGTATTAATGTCATGCCTTATTCTGTGTACTTGCAACTAGGTTTGAGGGATCTTAAGCCCACAAATATGTCACTCCATCTTGCTGATAGATCTATTAGATATCCCAAGGGAATAGTTGAAGGTTTGTTGGTACAGGTGAAGAGCATAATTGTACCGGTTGATTTTGTTGTGATGGAAATGGAAGACACTAAACCTAAGGACAATGAACACACTATTATTCTTGGTAGACCATTCATGGCTACCACCAATACAATCATTGATGTCCAAAGAGGGAAATTGACGATGAAAGTCTTGGGAGAGACTATCAACTTCAAAGTGTTTAACCCTTCACTTACTGCTCCTATTTCTTCTGCTAATAATTCTGTTGTTCCAGATTCTAATGATTTACCTGTTTTTGACAATCATATGCAGAAGGATACATGCCACAAAACTAATGTTTCATCTATAGATAGGAGGGTGAAGGAAACACCTACAAACCCAATTCAGGATAATGCCTACAAAGACCACGTCAAGTGTTCACAAATTAAAAACCTGAATTGTGAGTTTTTCTATCCTGGAAAAGATTATTACGCATGTAACACTCGTTTTAAGTCTTTTTCAGGTGACATGAAGCCTTGTTTTGAGAAGGGCAAAGGGAAAGGAGGAAGCAAGCACTTCAAGCCTCCATGATAAAAACGAGCATCGTCTTGCTAAGACGTTAAACTAAGCCCTTAATGTGAGGCACCCATTCGGTATAGAATTTCTTTCGTTGTTTTTATTATTTTTATTTCTTTTATCGTATTTTCATTTTTTTTAAGGCAATGAGGACATTCCAAATTTTGATTGGGGGTGGATGCTTGCAATTTTTTTTCAAATTTATTAAAAAAAAAAAAAAAAAAAAAAAAAATTTGGTTGTGTGCGCCGCGGCGGGTAATGTTTGTGCCGCGGCGCAGGACTTTCTGTTTTACGGCCACATTTTGAAAATTTGTGTGCGCCGCGGCGGGTAATTTGTATGCCGCGGCGAGGGACTTTCTGTTTCACGCACAATTTTAAAAATTTTAACCGCACCGCGGCGGGGAAATTGTATGCCGCGGCGCGCACATGAAATCTGGGCAGAAAACGCTCGGGGAAAGCAAAAATTTTCACTTTCCCCCACTTTCCCACTTTTTCTCTCCTTTTCTCTCATTTTCTCTCTACTTCTCTCTTCAATTTCTCCCAAGAATCTTCACCAAAATTCAAAATTTTTGGTCACCATTTCATCATTTCATCATTTCTAACACCTATCTAAGTCCAATCTCATCAAAATCACATCAAAAATCCAACTCCTCTTCAATTGCAAAGTTAGGGTTTCAAGAGCAAAATTGGGGATTTTTGTTCCAACACTCCAATTGATTTCTACAAGGTAAAATTCGACACTTTTCTTCTTCAATTCAGTATTTATTTCCTGGAAATTGCGAAATTTTTCTGAATTTTTGGATTAAGTGAATATTTTGGAGAAGAGGGAATTAATTTTGGGATTTTTGTGAAATTTCTGGAATTTAGGATTGATTGATTGAATTAAGTGAATATTTCTGAATTTTTGTGAATTTTGGGATTATTGATTGAAATTTCTGGAATTTAGTGGATTGATTGAAATGGCTCCAAAAAGAAAGATTGGCGAAAGTAGTAAGTCAAAAGGAAAAGGGAAAGTAGTGGAAGATCGAACATTTGATGCTTCTCGGTTTGTAAGCCGAGAGGCACAAGAGCGGTACGAGGGTGCCGCCAAAAGGAACAAAAGTTTCATCAATGAGAGAGGGATGGATTTTGGACATTTGGGAGTAATGGGAATCTCCGACATAGTTGAGAGACTAGGTTGGAGAAAATTCGCTTATGCCCCGGAGGCGGGTGTTAGTTCGCTGGTGAGAGAATTTTATGCTAATGTGCCGGAGGCACGTGAAGGAATGGTATGGGTGAGGGGCATTGAGGTCCCTTTCGATAGGACAGTGATCAACTCGTACTATGGGTTGAGGGATGTACATAACAGTGAGTATGAAACCTACTTAACGCAGGTTGATTACGAAGAGGTCATTAACACCCTAACCGATGGATACGGTGAGTGGGAATATAAAGGAGATTTGGTAAATCTTTTTCAGGCAAAGCACTTAAGGACTCATTCCCGAATCTGGCAATACTTTGTTTGCTCAAGATTAATGCCGACTCGGCATTACAGCTCAATGGATCGGGAAAGAGCTGTTTTACAGTTTGCGATAGAGACCGAGCGGTCTATTGACGTGGGATTGATAATACAACAACGGATTGTGTACTCAGCTGAGCATCACAACATCAGTTATTTCTTTCCCCAGCTCATCACCGCCTTATGTGTCAAACATGGAGTAAAATACGACACAGGCGAGGTCCTATTGCAACCGGCTGAGACATTGACTTCTACCTACATGCGACACCTGACTAGTGGGTCAAAGGCAGGGCAAGGAAGCAGAAAAGGTGATTCTTCAAGGACCGCTTCCGCCAAAGATAGAATGATAAATTTAGAGGCAAAAGTCAATGAGATGCATCAATGTCAACAAGAGATGCGTCATTACCAAATCCAACAACAAGCATGGCTCAGTGATCACATGAGATATCAACATGACTACCATGCCCTACTCCACAATATGATGAGTTGTCAATTGACACAAAGTGGAGTAGACCTCACCCAATTCCAGCCACCTCCACAATATCCGGGACATGATTTTACATTTATACCACCAGCAAGCCAACCCGAGGAAGACCAAGAACAACCAGAAAATATGGAGGACTGAGCCTCCTGATTGTAATTTTTCTTTGGTTTTATGTTATTTCGTTTTGGACTAATGTTTATTTTCTTTATTTTCTGTTATTTTCTGTTATTGTTATCTTTATTGTTATTTTTATTTTTCTTTTGAATTGTCTAACTTTGTGTGATGTTTTTGTATTTTCATTTGACTTAGTATAATTAATAATTGGGTTTGAATGTGAATTGTGTTGTATACATTTTGAGGTTCAAATTATGTTCATACACATAAAATCTTCATGAGAAAAGCAAGGAACAGTGAACCGAAGAACAACGAATAACGACACAATCTCGTACAAAAGGGAACCCACTATTTTAGGTAATAATTTTCTTTTTATAGTTTAGTTTAATTATTCTATTTGTTCCTTTCTAAATTCTTTTCTGAACATGTGAATCATTGCAAACCTTGAGGACAATGTTTAGTTTAGGTTTGGGGGTGCATTTTGCATTTTTTGCATTTTCATGCTTTTGGTCAATTTTTGATAAATAATCGAGTCTTTATGCATTGTTTATCTGATGTTCGAAATGTTAAGGTTTGTTGTAAGGATCGGTTTTTAATTTGCAATCTGTTTTTCATGCTTTTGATGTTGAAACTGAGATGAACCCGAATACTGTGTTTAAGAATTGAATAGTGGAGACTACCTTGTGAGAATTTTATTGAGCCTTTAACGTCTTATTCTGAGAGATAAATATTCTTCTACTCTTCTAAACACCTTTCATATCATTTCAAATTGTTAGATGATCTCTATAAGTTTTTGCATTGAATGATAGGATTTTAAACATATAATGAAAAATCATGTGCTTAATTGAATTGCTTAGATTAAATGATTTGAGTAAAATTTAGAGTGTTTGCCTATCTCATCCATGTTTGACTTTAAAAGATATGAGGGAATTCCTTTATCCAACACAAAAAGAAATAAGATTTTTCCATTCACAAAATACATACGTATTTGGGTCTAAAATAAAAAAAAAAAAAAAAAAAAAAAAAAAACAGAGAGAGATAATAATCATGACCCTAAGTTCTTCAAGTGTGAATGGTAAATACAAAAAGAAAAAAATAGAAAATAAGTTTCCCTCAAAGTCAAAGCATTTCTCATTTTAGGGCACACTTTAAATTTTTGCTTAAGGATTTTAATTGATGCATGAGATTAGTAATGTGATTTCTTCATAAATCCTATCATTTGATTCCTTTCATGAGATCAATGTTATGCACTTTTGAGCCTTTCTTGTTTAATCATATGCGAACATATTAGCTCGTTTCTTTACATAACTTCTATTCGCATATACTTTGATGAGTGCTTGAACCCATAGGATCGGTGTGATTTAGAGAGTAAATCTTGTGAGGATTAGAGTTGAAACAAATTCATATTCTTGATACTAGGTTTGGGGGAGTCAATGTTGATACGTTTTTAGTATTGAAATTTAGATTTATGAAGCGAAACTGATCTAAATTGCAAACTTTGATATGTTAGAATGTTGGATAAATTTGTGTATAAATTTTTGGTTATGAATTTGAAAGAAACTAAAGCATGATAAGTTTTGTTAACTTCAATTTTAGTTTTGTTATTTGTCATTTTAGTTTTTCTTTTAGTTGGATGTTTGTGGGAATCATCACTGAAAACCCTCACGAGACTTTAACTCGTCCACTAGGACAACCTAGGGGTTTAAAGGCTTGTTGCATATGCTAAATGCAACCGTGACAATCTACGGAAATGATTTAGGTTAGTATAGTTTAATTTTAGTTTTGCTAGAGGACTAGCAAAATGTAGGTTTGGGGGTATTTGATGAACACTATTTTGACCTACTTTTTGTTATGTTTTTAAGTGTTTAAATTGCATTTAAATTTAGATATAATCTTGTTTTGGAGGTTATTTCATTGTTTTGTAGGTAAAAGTAAGTTTGAGAAGAAATGAGGAAAAAGAGACTAAAAATGAAGTGAAATGTGTGAAAAGATGTAAGCCTTACATTGGGTACCATTCAATGTGTAAGGGGGACGAACAAAAGCTTTACAATGTAAGCCCTTACATTGAGAATCACCCATTTATGTAAGGGCTCTTACAGGGCACCAATGGCGTTGCGCGCCGCGGCGAAGAAAGTGTGTGCCGCGGCGAGAGGCTCTCGGGTTGAAACTGAGAAATCTGGAAAACATTGCGCGCCGCGGCATGAATAATGTGCGCCGCGGCGGGGATGGTTCTGTTTTGGCTCGCAGATTACAAATTCAATCTGCGCCGCGGCATGGAAAACGCGCGCCGCGGCCCGCGCGCGCCGCGGCCCGCGCGCGCGGCAAGCACTCCAACCCTTCTCAGCCCCCACACACACACACACACTTAACCCTTCTCAAACCCTATCATATAAATACCTAATTATAACACTCTACACACATCTTCCACAAAACCAGCCTCCACCATCATCTCTCTAGATTTTTAGAGAGAAGTTGCTCCATTAATGCTCCTCCATTGAAGCTCCATCAACATTCTTGAAGAAGGTGACCATCCAACATCAAGAGCTTGATTCAAGAGTGGAAAGGGGGTAATTTAGTGTTTGTAATTTCTTTTCTCTCTAAGAATTTATACAATGTTGTTTGTAATGAAAAATATTGATTTGGATTTCATTATGAGTAGCTAAACCATTTGTGTGTGGGATTTTAGTAATGTGAATTTGAATGGATAATATTTATGTGGTTTGATTTTATATGAAAGTGATTTATTTCATGCTCATTGTTCTTAGCACTTATGTTCATCAATTACTTTTGGCCAATTTAATTTATGAATGTATGGAATATTTTAGGGTTGAATGTTAGAAACACCATCTAAATTCAATTGGGCAATTTTTGAGTATGAGCCTAATTTAAGTGCATTGACTTGTCTTAAATTAGGTGATTAATTTGGTTTCCTAAGTTTAATGCTAATTAACTAATTAACGGTCCGGATCAAAGAAGCTAATTAGTTAATTAAGGGAAAATCGCCATTGATTTGGGATTTTCTAGGATTAGTGAGAACAATCAATAAATTCCACTTTTTCATGCTTAATTGTGAAAAACCACATAAATCAATCTATCCATGATAAGTTAACTAGCTAATTTCCCACACTCATTCATTTCATCGTTCATACATTAATCTTTTTAAGTATTTACCTTATTTATTTCAAGATTTTACAATTTTAGAAACCTTTTACAAAACCAACTTCGATAGAGTGTTTAGGATTTCTTTTACTGTTACGTTTTAGATTACAATTAATTATTTCAAAAACCATTTCAATTCCTTTGAGAGACGACCTTGGGAGTATACTTGTCGCTTACTATAAGTGACTCGTGCACTTGCGAGCTTTTATATAAATACAAAATTTGGTTAACAAGTTTATGTGCATCAACCGTGCCAGCAAGCCTACGGATCCTTGGTGCTTCGTCGAACCCATGACCAATGCACCTTCCTCCTCGACATCACCATCATGAGTGTTGTCACCTTTGTAATGTGCCTTACTTAGAGCAATGCTGCCTCACTAGCATGCCACTACTCCTTTGATGCACTATCACTAGGGCAACGCCTCCCACAAGGTGTGCCACATTCCCACGAAGCTACTTTCCCATGCCAACATCGAATATACCGCGGGGCATACCTTCCGTCACATGTAGCCTCCCCTGTGGGAACCATGCGCAGTATCGACCCTTCCGCATCATCGATACTGTCCCTAAGACTCCCAGTCCTAAGGAGACACTGACATGCCCACTAGAACAATCAATGCCCACCCCGTGGGCATTCTCTAGCCCACAGGAAGCTCACTTAGCACACCGTGCCCACGGGTACCGGGGGTGGTGGAGAGCCTGACACCATGCCTCCCCCTATAGAGCTCTTAGAGCCATTTCACAAGTGGCAGGAACAAACATCAGTTTGCGCGAGGAGACATAAGCCCAAAATAATCCAAAAATGACTATTTTGTCAATTATCGAATTGACCCTCATACAAATCATGTCGTTCTGAGCCAAACCATGACATCCTCCCCCACTTCATTCCTTCGACGTCCTCGTCGAAGTGCTCTCAAGAGTCTATAGGCTCCGCATCTTCAGATTTGGCTTCTAGCATGCAACCGTCCCTCTACGCCATGTAGAATCACCCCTGGTGATGACCTTCGCGC
Source organism: Elaeagnus macrophylla (assembly GCA_029378325.1). NCBI lineage: Eukaryota > Viridiplantae > Streptophyta > Magnoliopsida > Rosales > Elaeagnaceae > Elaeagnus > Elaeagnus macrophylla. Next base: position 12,163,319 of record CM055653.1, read on the forward strand.
GCCCCTTTGGACTTGGCCTGAGACTTACTGCATCTATTCACCCAAACTTAGCTCCGCATGAGCAAGTGTCATTCCCAATGACACAACTAATCTCCACCTACCATTGGCCACCCAAACTGACTAGTTCTTACCCAAAGAACCTAGTCAAGTCCACCCAATGGACTGGCTCTCTTCGATGCATCTCGCAAGATGTGGCTCACAAGCCAACCGCTACTCCGTTGCGGCACCTTCACGGCAAAGTCTTACCCAAAGACTTGCCTTAGTCCCTCTGGACAGAAAATTTTGCAATCGACGCTCCTTGGCCTTTCCGAATTGCTTTATTTCCAACATTCAATACGCATACCGACCCACCTAGGTCCTTCCAAAAGTGTAATGTATTGATAAACTTTGTTTGCACTTGATGCTCCTTGGCCCTTCAAAGTGCAACACTTAGACTTATGCACTTGGCGCTCCTTGGCCTTTCTGTGTGCAACACTTAAGCATAAGTACCTGGCGCTCCCTGGCCCTTCCAAAATGCAACTCTTAACCAATTGCATCTAGCCTGCCCAGGCTCTTCCATGATGCTATCAATCAATTGTGTTGCTCGTGCACTAGGCGCTCCCAGGCCCTTCCGACGTGCACTCTCTGCACAATGGTGCGCCCCTTCCTTGAGCGTGGCACTCGTTGCCAACCGTATCCCTTATACGGCACCATGCGCTTTTCCTAAACGCAAGACGAATCCAACTCTTACGATTTTGATGTACCCCGCTAGGTAGAGTTCGCAAACTCACTGTTACTCATTAACAGCACCTCCATTATAAGATTTCTGATGTGCTACCCTTGTACTCCGGTCCCCCATAAGACCTTCACCCAAGGTGAGCAACTTCAGACGATGTCTTCGTCTCTTGCTTTTCCTTTGCCACATTGCCATAGTGGCGTGAGGTCCTCCCCCACTTAATTCTTCGACGCCCTTGTCGAAGCAATCTCAAACTCGGCAAACAACGATGAAGCTTAAAACCATGTAGGCGCTCCATGGCCCCTTCCTACAAAGGAACAATAACTCTTCACATCATGAGCATCCTATGCTCTCCCAACATACGGCTTCTCTGTGGCTTGAGCGCTCCGTGGCCCTTCTCAAAACCAACTGACACACACAGGACCATCGTGACCCTTGTTATGCTGAATACCGTCTGTTGACATAGACATACTCTGACCCTCATCATTGTCGCTTCACAAACAAGTCACTTTGGAGCTCCATGGCCACTCCAAACGTGACAACTAACCAACTCGATGATCCTACAAGTAATATCCTCAGTTTTGTAGAACTCCGCTTCACTTCGATGACATGGGCGCTCCACGGCCCTTCCCAATGTCTAACCCACTAGCATTGGCGCTTCCAATGCAAATTTACTTGACCCTCATGGTCACCAAACCTTTCATGGTTGAAACTGAAGCTGACCCTACTACGACGATGACCCTTCTTGGTCCCTCACTGGCAACCCGTGCCCTTCTGCAAAACCAACAGTCTTTGTCTCTCTTCGGATACACTGATAGATCCACCTTGGTCTTCAAAGGCACTCTTGCCTTGGCCCACTTGGCCTTCACATCTCAAAGTTGGAGCTTGCTGCCATAGCCCCTTTTGGTTAGTCCTTGCGACCTCCCACTTCACAACGTGCTACTCGTGCCCTCCTTGACACTTCATGAGCAAGCCTTATGTGAACGTCTTGAATACTCTTCAACCCCCAACAAGGTTTCCTTCTCAAGGCAAACTTGACACTCAGTCACCCAGACGCATCCGGCTTGTTCTTCCTGGTGCTTACCCAAAGCACAAGGGTTGTCAAGACTTCCTTGCAGCTGATCATAATCATTAAGCACAACTAATGTTGGCAACCTCATACCAAACCCACGGCTTACAAGTCCTTAAATTTTAAGAGAAATGCGCCTTCACAACTGACAACCTGACGAAGGATGCGCAACCTTGCGGCTTATAACTTCCCAGAGATGCAACTGTTACAACGGCTTATAGTCTCTTACAACCTTCCACGAACAAAGCGCAAGCAAACCATATGGCCACCAACCTTACCCTGCCACAGCTCTCACTTCAAGAACTGTGCACACAAGAACTTCCCACAAACAACGCCATCACGACCATCATCTGTAGGTTTCCTTACCTACACACCCAAGTCTATACCGACTCAAACATGCAGGGTTTTGCTACCTCGAGTATTCTGGATGATGCAACCTTTTGCCACCAATACCCGCTCGCTAGACATCAAGCTTCTCACAAACTGTCGAACTCCTCGAGCCAACCAATTAAACCAAGCCTGTGCCTTAAACCAGTAGTACCGGGTTCACGGAAACTCATCATCCAACACTGAGCACCATTTCGCACCAACACACCTCTATCATGAGCGTGAGTCGGCTCTGATACCAACTGTAACGGTCCGCGAGTTTGCGTAGCGGAATTTCGACCTTTCGGCGCCAAGACTTTCCAAGTCAAGGCCAGCCTATCACCTATCGAGCCTACGGATCCTTGGTGCTTGGCCGAACCCATGACCAATGCACCTTCCTCCTCGACATCACCGTCATGAGTGTTGTCACCTTTGTAATGTGCCTTACTTAGAGCAATGCTGCCTCACTAGCATGCCACTACTCCTTTGATGCACTATCACTAGGGCAACGCCTCCCACAAGGTGTGCCACATTCCCACGAAGCTACTTTCCCATGCCAACATCGAATATACCGCGGGGCATACCTTCCGTCACATGTAGCCTCCCCTGTGGGAACCATGCGCAGTATCGACCCTTCCGCATCATCGATACTGTCCCTAAGACTCCCAGTCCCAAGGAGACACTGACATGCCCACTAGCATAATCAATGCCCGCCCCGTGGGCATTCTCTAGCCCACAGGAAGCTCACTTAGCACACCGTGCTCATGGGTGCCGGGGGTGGTGGAGAGCCTGACACCATGCCTCCCCCTATAGAGCTCTTAGAGCCACTTCACAAGTGGCAGGAACAAACATCAGTTTGCGCGAGGAGACATAAGCCCAAAATAATCCAAAAATGACTATTTTGTCAATTATCGAATTGACCCTCATATAAATCATGTCGTTCTGAGCCAAACCGTGACACAATGCTTGTGTCACCACTCACCAAACCAAAATGGAATAACCCAAGGAAAAAAAACCGCAATTGGATGACTCCTACTTAGCCTCATGTTATATACTTAGGTATATTATATTAATTGATTGAAAAAAGAAAAAAATATTATGATGTTTAATTTTTTATATTATAAATAATATTATTTAATTTATCAAGATTATAAAAAGAGTTTATTAAAAATAAATTATATTATTTTAATATTTTTTATTGTAATATTATTATTTTTGTCAATTGATTAAATGCAATTAAAACATGAATTTTTAACATAAAGTAATAATTAATATAAATTTTTTTTTTATAAAAAAGAGCTGATTAAAAATAAATTATATTATTTTAATAAATTTTTATTATAACATTATTATTTTTTTAAATGATTAAATACAATTAAAACACGAGTCTTAACGATAATAAAATCATAATAAATATGAAAAAAAAACAAAATATTCATTTTGAATATTTGTTAATTTTTACTGTTTTATTTTAATATTTTATTAAAATTAAAATATATATTTAAATAAATTTCTTTTAGAATATTATTGTTGTTAATTTTTTTCTTAAACAATTTATATTAAATTTCACTTTTATCTTTATTAAATCTTGTATTTAATTGCGTTTTAATAATTTTATAAAAAATAATAATATTTTAATAAAATAATTTTTAAAATAATATAACTTGTATTTAAATAATTATTTTTATAAAGTTAAAAAATTAAATAATAATATTTTTAATTTAAAAAATTATATAATACAAATTACTTAGATCTAAGAAAATTCTATCAGCACCTATATAACCTTACTTTTTAACTTATCACCTTATCAGTGGACAGAATATAATATTATCAAAAGTCAGGCAATATTGAAATGAATATGATCAATATTTTGAGATGAATAGAGCTAGGGAGGAATTTTATTAATTTAATATATTCAATATTTTAAAGTATTATTTTTCAGATGAATAAATTAAGTATAAGATGAAGAGTATTAAAAATTCATTAATTATAATTAAAAAGTATAAAAATTTATTAATTTATTAATTTTTGAATATAAAAATTTATTAATTTTTAAATAAAATAATAGAAGTTTAATAACTATTAAAAATGTATTAAAAATTCAAAAATTTTAAAATTGTCATAAATTTACCTATGTGACATACAACAAGTGACCCTACATAGATAAAATTATGATAATTTAAAAATTTTAAATTTTTAATACCTTTTTTTAATAATTATTAAATGTTTAATACTTTATTCAAAAATTAATAAATTTATAAACTTTTAAATTATAATTAATAAATTTTTGGTACCTTTCATTCTTAAATATATACAATACTTTTATTTAAAACATAAAAATTGTCGATTACATGGACTTGTTGGGTCGTTTATACAAACTAATTAATTGTTAAATCACTTTTTTTTTTTTTTTAGCTAGCAATTTATAAAGTTTACCTTTTTTTAATAAATATGTGGGCAGTAAAATTTTAAATTATATAAATATAATTGACAACAAAGAGACTCAAAGGATGTAGCTTATCTGGTTATGTAATAACTTTGGTGTTTTAAGTCCCGCGGTGAGTAAATTTTAATTATTTAAAAACAAAGGTCTTTTTATTGTTTGAACCATTAGATTAATTCTAGTAAGTCTTAATCATTAACTTTATTTAGAGTAAAATTGGCTACCTGATTTGAAAATTACATTAACATTTTAAATTATTATTTTTTTCCTTGTCTCCTTCATTCCTTGATGACTTAAAAGATCATCGAAGCTTAAAAATGTCTTGATTAAAGTGTTCAATAAGTTATAGATTAGCAAAAAAAAAAAAAGAGAGAAGAAGAAAATTGGGGAAAATCAAATGAAAAGAATAAGGCTAAGCACAAGGAAGACATCAACAATGCTACAGTTCCTAGTGTTCATAACCCAATACCCGTGGTCTACCAAGGCCATTCCGACGTCGTTTTAAAGTAACTAAAGTTTAAAAACAAAAACAAAAAAACAAAACTGGCCACCTTCGGATGTACGATAGATTTTTCCTAAAAATAAATATAATTTTTTTATAAAAATGACTTAATTATTTAATTAATTTTATTTTTAAAATTTATAAAAAAAATTATTTATGTTATAAAAAAATAAATTTTTTTTTAAATTTTAAAATAAAATTATATATGTAAAAAAAATTATCTTATATAATTAAATCAAATAAATATGTGCTTTTGTGGAACCACTAGGAGAAATGATAGTACCCATACTCTAATTTTAAGTATAGTATTTACAAAATAGTAAATAAATTTAATATATAAAATAGGTCTGAACTTTTAATAAATTTTTATTTTTAAGATCTTATTATTTAAAAATATATTATAAATTTAATAATTTAAACATATTTATAGTTAATGAGATATGCATAGCATTTTTTAATAAAAAATAAATAATAATTTAAAAATAAGTAATATTTTTTCTTTTTATTGTTTATATAATGTTTCTCTTGGATTAAAATCCTAATTTCGCTACAGAATATGTTGGTAGTGTTTTTTTTCCTTTCTCAAACCGCTACATGTAACAAAATAAACTTCAAGATAGTTCAACTCAAAATTGAGAAGGAAAAAAAAAAAAACCTGAAACAAGACCTCTATGGCTCTATCCCATCTTCAATTACTAAACAAAATAGTCTTCAAGACCAACTCTTAACAATTCTAGCCAGCAGCAGCTTGAAGAAAGCAAAACTAAGGAGACAGAACCAGGATTTCAGCTTGGCCAAACAACCAAAGTAGGATATCCATTTTAATTTTGTGACCATTTACAACATAAACAACGATGTAAATATACAAGTGTGTAACTTTATGTGTTGAGGTATTTTGGGATATAAATGATACAAACAAGAGACAGGAGAAATTAATAGTTTTGCCGCGATTAGGTTGAGATATGATCATAACATAGACAGATAAGACAACTGAAGTGATATATATTTGAAAAAAGAAAAAGTTATAGGACATCGAGAGAAACATGACTCTGCCTTTCATGTTCATATGCAAACTTTCAAAATTGACTAAATAATTTAATTTTTTTTGCTTGAATTAGTCAAAAAAAAGTGAGTGAACTAAATTTTCGCTCTAACTATTATTGTTATTTATCTAAAATTGTACAAACCGGCGCATAAAAATATTCGATTATTTAATTATTTTTATTTTTAATAAAAAATATATGTTAGTTATGTTATAATATTAAAAAATATTTTTTTTATATCGTAAAGATATAAATAAATATATATTTTTTAAAAATGCTTAAATATAAAATTTTATATACCAAAGAAAATCATACCATTAAAAAAAAATCAAAATTATATTCATCAATTATATTTATTAAAATCGAATTAACTAAGCAACAACCCTTGCATAATTTCGTTAAATATGACTTATGTGATATCAAATTAAAAACCAATTATAAATCATCCCTGATTAGACTAGAACTACCATGTCTTTTATATGGTCTCTGACGGTTGGAACCTTTCAGATTATCTTTTATATTACGTAGTTTCCATCAGTAAATTAACCAGAAAACTTCAAGCTATAAATTATTAACAGTGTATATATGATGACGATTTCAATTTTTTTTAAATAATTTTTTACTTGTTAATAATTTTTTATTTTGATTTTCATACTTTTAAAAAATTATTATCAAAATATAAGATATTCATAAATATTTTTAATTTTTTATAAAATATTTTTTTTAAAGAATAAAACAACTTTTATATATATAAATACCTCTCATTATCTTGTAACTTGCGCAAACATTTGGTACGTACAAGTATTTGATAATTTCTTTTCTTTTCCTCTTGACGTAAAAAGAGAAGCTTTGAGGAAAGAATATCATGTTATACTAATGCGATTTTATTTATAATTATTTGTTTAAATAGAAAAGTGCTCTCTGTCCATCAAATAATATATTTCTTTCTTTTTTAATCTGAATGTTATTATTGTGAAGGATAGAAAAGCAATTGAAGACATGGCACTAGCAAAAGTGATGATTGCAGTTGAGCTGGTAGTAGTGGCTTGGTGAGTGCACTGAGGCAGCTTGAAGTGAGAAGCCTTGTAGGCTATGCAATAACAATGCAGTGGCAAGTTGACCTGAAACGATGATCTAGCCAGCTCACCTGGCAAAGTTTAGTGGCTCAGATGTGAGTGTGCATTTATTATGGTGCAGATCATACGTATGGTATAGGTATACTTGGGAAGTTTTTTTTTTTCTTCCTGTTTTGCTTGTAAATGAGCTGGAAAATCTGTTAAAAACAGAATGTTCATTATAGAGTTGAAAACCAAGTTCAACATTATAAAGAAACGTAGCCAAGAGATTGTTGGATGAAAATTTGTAGAGTTGAAAACCAAGTTCAGCAAATAACCCAACATAGTACCAAGTGCTATATCATAACCCAAAGTTCATTTCTAAACATTTGTTACCGAAAGATAAAAAGATCACAGGCACAAACGAGAAGTAACTCTAAAATAGAAAGATCTAGTACGGACGCATAAAATTAATATTACACAGTGACAGTCTCAATACTCTTCTTCTCCCTCATCGCCATCTTCACCGTCAGCAGCCTCAGCACCCACTTCCTCGTAATCTTTCTCCAGAGCAGCAAGATCTTCACGGGCTTCAGAGAATTCACCTTCCTCCATACCCTCCCCAACATACCAGTGAACGAAGGCCCTCTTAGCATACATAAGATCAAACTTGAGGTCAATACGAGAGAACACTTCAGCAACACTGGTTGAGTTAGAGATCATGCTCACTGCCCTCTGCACCTTAGCTAGATCACCACCAGGAACAACAGTTGGAGGCTGGTAGTTAATACCACACTTGAATCCAGTTGGGCACCAGTCCACAAATTGGATGGTACGTTTTGTCTTGATGGTCGCAACAGCAGCATTCACATCCTTGGGTACCACATCTCCTCTGTACATCAAACAGCAAGCCATGTATTTTCCATGACGAGGATCACACTTGGCCATCATAGAAGAAGGCTCAAATGCACTGTTGGTGATCTCTGCAACAGAGAGTTGCTCATGATAGGCTTTCTCTGCTGAGATAACAGGAGCATAAGATGAAAGCATGAAATGGATTCTGGGATATGGGACCAGGTTCGTCTGGAATTCAGTAACATCAACGTTCAAAGCACCATCGAACCTCAGCGAGGAAGTCAGAGATGAAATAACCTGAGAAACCAGGCGGTTAAGGTTAGTGTAGGTTGGGCGCTCAATGTCAAGGGAACGTCTGCATATATCATAGATGGCCTCATTGTCAAGCAGAACAGCAACATCAGTGTGCTCAAGAAGGGAGTGAGTAGAGAGGACACTGTTGTAAGGCTCAACCACAGATGTTGAAATCTGTGGAGATGGGTAAACAGTGAAACCAAGTTTGGACTTTTTGCCGTAGTCTACTGAGAGACGTTCCAGCAAAAGGGATCCAAGACCTGAACCAGTGCCTCCACCAACGGCATTGAAAACAAGAAATCCTTGAAGACCAGTGCAGTTGTCAGCTAGTTTTCTGATGCGGTCCAAGCAAAGGTCAACAATCTCTTTACCAACTGTTGATTGAAAAACAAAAACACAAGTAAACAGTTAACGTAATTAGTGGTGAGAAAATCGTAAAACATAAACAGGGTTTTAATATAATTACTTGTATAGTGGCCACGGGCAAAGTTGTTTGCTGCATCTTCCTTGCCACTGATAAGCTGTTCAGGATGGAAGAGTTGGCGATAAGTGCCAGTTCTGACTTCATCAATGACAGTGGGTTCTAAATCTACAAAAACTGCACGAGGAACGTGCTTCCCAGCACCAGTCTCACTGAAAAAGGTGTTGAAAGCATCATCACCTCCTCCAACAGTCATGTCACTAGACATTTGGCCATCCGGCTGTTAACAAAAAATTAAAATGTTAAAACCACATACAGAAACAGAACAATTTTTCTTTTGACCAAAAAAAAAAAAACACAACAATTTAAAACGAACAGCCAGACTCTGGACATCAAAATTATTAAAAAAATCTTTGAACGTTCAGTGAAGGAAAAAAAACTAACAGTTCGAGTATATAATATATTCAAGTTCAACATTACTTAATATGAGCAAGACACCAAATCTAACATCCTAAAAACAAAATAACATAATCGATCTACCCATGAACCACCACATAATATTAAAGCATCGAAATACTCAGATCTCATAAAAGTCTAGGACTCATCAAAACCATAGATCATCAAATCTAATACTATCACGAGAAACAATGTACCAATAACCAAACACAGTCGATATATTTTAAAAGAAACACTAGATCTAGTCCATAACGACAACAAAAGCAACTTCATAATCAAAATTTTCGCAATTGTCATAGATCAGGCAAAGTTTCGAGAAAATCTAGCAAACATATAAAGTCATCGACAATATGCGCCAAAGAAAACAAACAAGAACGACATCTACCCAAAATTATAAGTGAACGGAAACAAGCCGTACCTTAATGCCATGCTCGAGGCAGTAAAGTTCCCAACAGGAATTTCCGACCTGAATACCGGCCTGACCAATGTGGATCGAGATGCACTCTCTCATTTTCGCTTGAAGAAACAAAAAAAATCAAGAATTTGAAAATACGTGTCACAATGCGAGAGCGTGCAAGAAATAGGCAGGCGTTTATTAAGACGCCGACGATTTCAAATATGTCTTTGGAGCTCACGTTCGTGCCCTTGTTTGGATTTTTATAGAACTGTGACCGACATGAGTTGGATTTAACCGAGGTTAGCTAACCATGGTTGTATTATGTACCCGGTGGCGGATTCTTATTCGTCTACTTTTTAACCGTTAGAAAAAAGCGACGAGTTTGCCCCTTTATTCACTGTGAAAGATCTCCATGGGTAATTTGAATTGTTGGGTTTAGATCTCTGTTTATGGGCCTTCCACTTCCAGATTGCCCGAATTTGAAAAAGAAATCGGAAATGCATTCTGCACCTACTTTTAATCTCAAAGCACATATTTTCTTAAAGCACCTCTTTATATATAATTTAGGATATTTAAAAACTTCTTAAGGCACGCCACAAAATTGAGGTAAACTTTCTAAAATGTCCTAATTAAATAAGTAATCATTTTTAGCCATATCTTAAGTACTTACTAAAAAACTATCAAATATATAAAGAAATTAAAGGAAAAAAAAAGCTAGACATATAACGAAGCTATTATACTAATTTGAAAATTTACCAAAAATAACACCCCTAAAATTTATAGTAATAAAATTAGCACTCCAATAATATTAAACGTTCAATTTAAATGTGAAATATTAAACGGGTCTAAATTATTGTTATTTAATTCTAATTGAATAGGTGTTCAAAAAAATAACATATTAATTTTTTTTAATTATAAAAATATAAATTTGAACACAAGTGGTGCTAGTTTTGTTATTACAAGTTTTAAGGGTGCTAATTTTATTATTTTTTCTACTAATTTTTAGATTTTGAATCTAAATAAGAAAGTTTTTACATGGGAAAACTATATTATATTTTATTTTAGAGTTGATTTACTATTTTTTTCACATGTTTTCTTCTATTTGATGAAATATTATTATGCTAGTTCATCTAGTAATTTTTTTTTTTTTTTTTGCTAAAGGTTCATCTAGTAATTTGACAATAAGATTCTTTTTTTTTTTTTTTAAATCACATATTTGAGTTATAAATTAGTTCAAGTTTTAAAAACAACTAAAGTTTTAAAATTATAAGTTGTCATAATAATAATTTATAACTCAAATAGTTGTTTTTAAAAGGTTCAAGTTAGTCTTCAATGGAGATACTAAGCGAAATGATTAAGATAAGTGATAAATTTTAAAAAGTTTACCAATTAGAAATAAGCAGAATGGGTGCCTTGATTGTTAATTAAACATTTAGGGCTCGTTTGGTTGGGTGTAATAACACCCGTAATATAATGAAATGCATTCATTACATTGTTTGTTTTTCTGAAAGAGATGTAATGTAATGCAATCTATTACACCTCTTTCAGTAATGGGGATTACACATTACACAAGCATGAAAACTGATTACATTACAATATGTAATGAATACACACTCTGCCCATTATCACCCGCGACTAACCAGGAAAACGTTCGCGCTCCACCGGCGACGTTCGCGCTCCACCGGCATCGCACCAGGTCTCCTCTCCGTCGCATCGTCTTCGTGTCGCGCTCGGCCCATCGCACCAGGTCTTCGTGTCGCGCTCGGCCCACCGCACCAGGGAGCGTTGCGCTCGGCCCCGTCGCACCAGGGAGCGTCGCATTCAGTCCCGTCGCCTCACTCGGTCCCCGTCGCACTCGTCCCCGTCGCGATTCCTTTAGCTCGAGAACTGATTAATTAGTTTTTTTTTTTATTTTTATTAAAAGGAAATTAGTTTTAATTAATTAAAAAACTGATTAATTAGTTAATTAATTATTAAAAAATTGATTAATAATTTCTAAGTTAATTCTGAAATTAATTTGTTTTTTAAATTGCTTTTTTTTTTCTTCTGAAATTGCAATTTTTTTTGTTGTAATTTTTTTGTTGAATTTATTTTTGTTATTGTTAATTTATTTATGTAATTTATTTAAATTTATTAATTATTGTTATTTTTTTTGTTATAATTAATTTTTATTGTTGTTAATTTATGTAATTAATTAAAATTTATTTATTAAAATTTTTGTGATTTTTTTCTATTCCATTACATTACAGTTGTCAAACCAAACACTGTAATACTGATTCCTTTTTTGATTACAGTGACTAAACCAAACACTGTAATCGTAATACTGATTCCTTTACATTACATTCCATTACGATTACGATTACGATTACATTCAACGAACCAAACGCAACCTTAATATTAATAAAGGATATAATAGGCATTTTATATAAGGTTAATTTATAAATTAGTTTTTTATTAAATAATGTGTGTCTTGAGATAAAAGGTATGTGCCCTTAGAATCAAATGGAGGAGTTCAAAAAAACAAAGAAAAATAATTTAACATAACCTCATTTCACTAAGTTAAGTGTAAAGCATAATCTCTTTGAAGTGTACAGCTTACTTTTCAACAATTTTGATTACTTCCTAAAAAATGGCCTTTTTGGTAAGGCATTAATGGTTCCATTGCCATTCTCTTTGGGGGTCTTTCTTATTTTCTTACATTGTACATGTTTTTAGGAAGTTGACAATCTTGAACAAGCGTAAGCCAATTCATAAACAAAAAAATGATACTGTCAAATTACGATCACTTTGTTGACCATAATTTTTCCTGCTTTTATTATTATTATTATTTTTATTTATTTATTTAATTTTAATGAATAGCTTACATTGAAAGTGAGAAACTCCTTGGCAAAGGTTGCTCTCTGTGAAATCAATGTCTCTCTTGATCCTGTCATCTCTCAATTTGACTGTGTCAAGTTTTTACATTCATCCTCACTCCGAACTTATCTGTAGCTAACCTGGCTTGCAAATAAAAAGATCATAATTAAACATCAAGATCATTGTTTTGTGAGGTATGTTTTTCAACTTATTTATTTCCAGGATTTAAAATTCAGAAGTTCTATTTATAGGAGTGTTCTGAATTGTGAGTTACATTGATATTTATGGAGTTTTAAAATCCAAGCATATTCAATTAGAATTTTAAGGAAGTATTCAAAATTCTATATAAGTTTTGGATATTTATTTAAGATTTTATAAAAGTTTTTAAATATTTTTGTGTATTCAAAAAGTCAACATTGAATGTACTTTTTTTATTTAAAATTATACTTAAAAAATCAATACTTTCCTTATTTCTCTATTGGTTCAACAATTATTATTATAAAATCTACTATAATTTTTTATGAAATGAAATACACTACAATCACAACATTATTAAAATCTACCAAAAATTCTTAAAAGTTTAAAAATATCTTACAAATTTATAACTCTATAAATTTATCAAAATTATAATTAAATATACCCTTCTTAGTTGGGTTCTCTTCAAAAAAATGTTTCCTTTGTAGAGGAAATTTTTTGCAAAATAAGCAGGTTATTATTTTTCTAAGAAGAAATAGCCTAATGTGTCAGTGAGATTCATATATGGTTATGAGAATATAGAAATTGCCACTATCTACCTTGTTATTTATTTATTTTTATTTTTTATATAAATAACTCAATTGAATTTAATTGGTTTCTTTTCTAATCTTCTTAAAAAAAAAAATGTTTATTTTTTTTAATACTACAAAAAAAATATGTTTATTCATTTACGTTATTAAGAAAATAAATATATATATTTTTTCTTTCTAAAAAAGTTAAAAAAAAAATATATATATATATATATATTAAACTTATGCCATTCAACTAAACCTTGTATTTAAAGGACACCATATCCACTACAGCCGCGTCAATTATCCAGAACTTAAGGCAGCAACTACCGTTCTTTTCTATGATTTCAATTCGATGGATCCCTCGTCATCTGAATAATCGAGCTCACAATCTGGTTAAATCAAAGATGGGAGCTACATCTAAATCAACTATTCCTCAAAATCCAGTACGATTCACTTCCCCCCCCCACCCTTCTCCCCTCGACCCATACTTAGGCTTTTGCCTATCCCCTCTAGCAAAAAAAAAAAAAAAAACTAAACCTTGTATTTTATTTCTAATTTCAAGGCTCGCCTTACATATCCAAACCAATGGAATGTTAAACAGTTTTATTAAAACTTGTAATGCTTTTTTTATTTTGTTTCAGGGCTTTTTAAGGATGAGTTGGATGCATGATGAGTCTCTTCCCATCATTCATGAAAACGAATGGCTAGGTAAGAATCACTTTGTATTCTCTATTTCAAAATTCCCCCCACTTTTGTTGAAGGACGTTTACTCGTAAGACGTTACACTATTCAAATCAACCAAATACGTTCTCATTTTTCCCTGCAGAAATATTTGGTAGTCTTTTCTTGGATTTAATTCCTGTTCTGTCCATATTAGTAACACCCAAATGTTATTTTGGTATGCTAATGAAGGTTTTTTTTTTCCTTCATAATTTTCGTTTCTCTGTGGTAATAATATGGAAATAATTGTGAATTACCAATCAGAGATTAGGTGTTATATGAAATTCAAGAGTTGGCTGGGCCACTAAGACCCTATAAATTCTGTGTTTCTCCAAAATAGTTTCTCACTCCCATTCAAGAAAAAACAAGGTTTGGTTCCGTAAAAATGTCAAACAGCCACAGGACTCTGATAAAGAAGGGAAAAAATGCTCGGCAACTTGCTTTCTCAAAACGCCGATCGGGCCTCTTCAAGAAGGCAAGTGAGTTTTGCACTTTATGTGTGGCTGAAACTGCCCTGGTCGTCTTCTCTACCAGTGGTAAGGTCTATTCATTTGGCCATCCCTCTGTCAAGTCAGTTGTACACAGGTTTAAGGAGGAGGGTTCAAAGTCCAATGCTAAAAAGGTTCAACATACCGCCACTGATCAGGAGGCTGGTTCTATCTGCGACCTCAACGAACAAATACACAATCTGCAAGTTCAGCTCGAAGCTGAAAAAAAACGCGGTCAGAAATTGGAGGAGGAGATGATGGAGGACCCAGAGCTGTATTTGTTTAGTGCGCCCATTGATAGCCTAACCTTACCACAGCTCTTCTGGCTTAAAGGAAAGTTTGAAGAACTTAAGGAAAAGGTACTCAAGATGAGAGAAGCAAAAATGGCGCAGGAGTCAAGTTGTACCTCCTGTGAGAGCTGTACTGGAGGGGCTGATGCACACGGTACTGCTCCAGAACCAGAACTCTGACCCAGTTATGGTGGTCCTGTTGGTCATTGTAATAACTGGAGAGTAGCTTTATGTTTGTTTGTTTATGTTGTATTTTGACATTCTTCTCATTTAAGATCTCTATGTCAAGCCTTTTGATAGCCAATATTGAATAATTAAAAGCTGTAAGCAACAATAAGATTATACAATTGATATGTTATTTTTCCAAATACTCTCTTGATCTCTTCATTGTCAGTTAAACGTCATCTCCTGTTTGCTCTACAAGTCTACATTATGCTTTGGTTAATCAAGTTCATCCCTTTAGATTTGTAAACTGTGATTGTTGACCAAAGGATTAGACTAATAACTCAACTATCAAGCTGCATAAATTTGAATAGCTCTAAGCCTCTAACTTCTAAGCGACTTTTAAATTATTATACTCACATAATCACATTAGATGATTTTTGTGAATAATCATCGATCATATAATATAGTATTAATATATTTTATATGTGGTGTAACAATAGAGAATTAATATAAAGTTTATATTTGAGTTGAAGTTTTTTGTTTAAATAAATAGCTCATTATTTTTTTTATTTTAGATTACAAGTAATTAAAATTTAATTTTAATTAATTTATTACTATTAAAAATAAAAATAAAAATTAATTATTTTAATATTTTATTGTTATTATGATCATGTGGCAAAAACTTGTATTTATAAATTAAGACAAGAAAAGGTTTGCTCTTGAGCTAACAAACTGGGCTCTAGAATTGGAATCTGGGCTTTTACCGTGAGCTGTATTGGATTTAAACCAGGCCTTATTGCCATAGCCGCTCTCCTAGGGCCTAGGCTCCTTTTTCATTCTTCCGCAACGTATTGTGACCTTGAAATAAAAGGCTTGTCGCTCTTCTGTTCTGAGTTCTGTAACAAGTCAAAGGAGAGAAAAGCTAAGAGATGGCTATGTCGATGGTCCGATCTGCTCTGCTCCGAACCGCCTCACGAGGGGGATCTCGGGTCACTGCTCCTACAAGGCGCAACTTTTCTTCCTCTGCTCACCACGATGATGCTTGTAAGCCCCGAACTCGCATAAACACTTTTTCAATTGTTATTTGCTGTCAACTCTATAATGCACTTTTCGGATTTTTGTTTCCTTTGAATGAAATGGCTTCATTCTTTGTCGTGTTTCCTTCTAGGGTTATTTAATTTGGATACTATATTGCTACCGTCTGCTGTTTGGTTGTTATTATTTTGATGTTTGGCTGAATAATGTATAAATTTTGTTTCAATTTTGGCGATTAAATTGACAGACTTATTCCCGGGAAATTGTTCACGCTGTGGAAGTGCATTAGATTTTTGAAAGTGTAATTCGATAGGATCGATTCATTTGATTTGACTGAATGTTTTACATTTGGGTTCAGATTCAGTCTAATTCTATGTAAAATACACCTTTTTATTCTTACGGGAAAGCATGTATTATTTATAATTTTCTTTAATTTTAAGATATTCATTGATAGTTTGATATGGAAACAGGAACCAGAAATCAGAATTTATGTTTTATTGTGGAGTGACACAATATCCCTTAAATCGATAATAATGGTGGCTAATTCGCTCTTATTCGCCCTCTCTCCATCATTCCATATATGTTTGATTTATTTTGCGTTTCTTTGTCGTCTTTTTGTGCATTATAGATGAGACAGCAAAGTGGGAAAAGATCACTTATCTAGGAATTGCATCATGCAGCATTTTAGCGATTTATTCCTTATCAAAGGGCCATCCCCACCATGAAGAGCCTCCTGTAAGTTCTATTCTTTAGCTTCGTGAAGTTATTTTGTTTTTTCGGTTACTTATGCTGCATGTGGATTTATGTGCCTTTTTTGTGCGTACATATTTAGCTGTGTTCAAGATATATGTTTGAATATCTTTCTGTCAATATGCACTAATCATTACATTATTAATTTTTTCCATGGGCATCTGGTGATTGGTCCATTGTTTGTTTCTCTGTTTCCAGGCTTACTCATATCTGCACATCCGGAATAAGGAATTTCCATGGGGTATGATTTTATACACTACTATTACACCGAATTTATTCCTCATTTCTTTACTATAGTTGACGCATGCTTGTGAACATTATTATTAATTATCATAGTAAACGCCAATTGAGTTCCTTAAGCTGCTGTTCATATTATCATTTTTATACTGGAATGCATCTACATGTGTGTAGTTGCAAGTGATTTCATTTAAATAGCCCACAGGTAATAATACTATTGACACTAATTGGGAATTGATCTTTTAAATGAGCATCATTTAGTTTATATGGTCCGTAATATTCAAGGATTGAAGTGAACAGTAGCTCAACTCTTAGATTACAAATGCCAAAATAATGCATTAGAAAAGATCATATATTATTTTGAAATGGTGATGATGTGCCAAAAATGTGAGATTTCAGTCAGTTTTTGAATATCATTGTACAATTTTTGCAACAACAACAACAACAAAAGTCGATAAATATGTACCTGTTGAAACCAATTTGTCCCTTTCCTCTTTGTTTGCCTCTCTCCCGTTTTGTGTTTATACTATGGGGGCAAACACTGAGTGTTGATATTGTTTCTGAGTGGAAACTATTTACTTGCCAATGCCCACGCCCCTTTAGTAGAGGTGGTTAACTGTGTTCCTCCTCATAAGCCATTTGTAAAGTTAATTATATCACATCCAATTAGATACTTATCATTTGATAAAAAAAAAAAAAATCAACGCTTCTGAATATGTAATTGTAGGGATATCACTTTGTTATTTTTTGGCATTTTATTTTAACTTGATTTTCATTTTTGAATTTTTCGTTTGCAAGCTCATCCATACCTTATTTGTTTGTGCTTTTGATATTCAGGTCCGGATGGCCTTTTCGAGACTAAGCAGCACTAGAATTGAAAACACTTTTCGGAAACACCTCATGAAATGGCTCACCCTTCACATTTTTATTGTCAAAAAGATTTAAAGTATTTCTGATATTTAATTTGGAATCTTATGTTTTTACCCATAAGCATTGTGTATCTGGATGTTCTCTAGTATTTTCTGCTTTGTTTCCTACAAGCGAATGTGGTCTTATATTAATAAGATGACTTTTGGAATATTCCTTTCTAATTTATTTCTACACTTATTACACAGGTAGAGGATCAAACTTGTGGAACCTATGTTAAGAAGTTGTCATTATCATGGATGAAAATAATAATATTGGTAGAAATATCCATACTTCAGTTTGAGGATAAATATTTTAAGAAAATATGAAAATTATAGGTAATTTTGTAAGTTTTGCATAAAAGAAAGTAATAAATAACGAATGATAACCTAATTTAATTGATTTTCATTTAAAAATTATATTTATTAAAGTACAGTAATATACACACATTGTTGGTGTAATTTAGCGACAATTATTTATTTCTTAAGAATAATGTAACTTGGAATGTGCGTTAACAATATGTATTATGATTGCTATAAATGAGGAAACGTAAAATTATATAATAAAGTAAATATTACATTGTCAGATAATAATAGTACAATAGATTGAGAGATTGTGAAGAAAGATTATTGCGACAACGTCTTGGAACTAAATATAAAAAATTGATTGCATTTTAATTTTTAATTTCTTTTGCTGTTATTAAAATATGTATTATAGTAAAGTTAATTGTTGAAATAAATGTGAAATTTTGAAAGAAAAAAAAATAATACTTATTATTTTACAAATATTGAACATCTTTAATTTACTTTTTTTTGTTTGTCATTTTTTCAGTAGCACATAATTTCGTGAAAAACACAAAAAGAAAAAGAGAAGAAAAAAAGAGGCATATTTTGTTGAGCTAGACTGCTAGAGTACAACATTGATGATAGTGATTCGCATACATATCCAGAGTACCATTGTTCTTGTAAGTTGTAACTTTTCAAATAGTACGCGATCCTTTTGCTGTTAATTCAATTAGATGAAGCACACAACAAATAAAGAACCTCTGGGACTTAACTAATTTCTTGAGGTACAAAAAAGAGGGAAAGGTATCTAATTACATAAATTAGCATGGTAAGGAAATGAATAATACAGAAAACAACGTATAAATTGCATCACTCTGCAGCTGTATCATCACTATTAGAACCACCTGTGATATCAGTTTTGATTTCAGGCAAAGTTCCCAGATCAGTTCGATTTTCTTTCTCTTCCTGAGTGATTGAAGATTCTGAAGAATCAATTCGATCATGTTTATTATCATTGCTATTGCTATTGCCATTTTCATTTTCATTTGTGGATGCTTCATTCTCCTTATGTTCACCTTGATCTGCTGCACCACCTTCATTGTCAATTGTGTTGGTCTGAACACTCTCATTCTCACTCTCACTCAGGCTTGCATCAGAGTTATTGTTTGTGTCTGAGAATGTCTCTTTCTCTTGGGAGATTGCAGACTCAGAAGTATCAACTGATTGGCCTTCATTTGCCTTATTGTTTTCATTGGGCTGAACATCATTTGAGTTCTCATTCTGAGTTGCTTTGACATTTTTCTTTCCGTCAGAAGGTGTCTCTTCCTTTTGATAGACTGCAGACTGAGAAGTGTCACCTGATTGACCTTCACTTGCATTATTGTTTTCTTTGGGCTGAACATCATTTGAGTTCTTATTCTCACTAACTTCGACATTGTTATTTGTTTCTGACGGTTTCTCATGGGAAACTGCAGAAGTATCAACTGATTGCCCTTCATTTGGATTTTCATTTGCATTTTTGCTCGCATAGGAATTTTTATCTTTATTTGAGGCTACATCCTTCTCTTCTTGGGATGAAGAACCAGAAGAATCAGCTTGTTCCTTCTGGCCAGCGTCAACATCTTTGGTTTCAGATGATAGCTTGGTTTCCTGTGCCAACTTAACCTCAGCGTTTGTACTGGATTGTTTGTCTTGGACAGACGCATTATTTTCACTCATACCTGAGAGCGCAGTCTCCTCATTTTTGGACTCTTCAGTTTTCATGTTCTCTGTTACCAACTCTGAATTACCAGAAGTATCTGTAAATCTTTCAGCAGATGCATCCTGATTTTCTACTGCTGATGCGCGTGTTTCTTCAGAATCTTGGTTCTCACCGTTAGCAGCTGACTTAGAATTTTGATCTTTCAGTGGTTCACTATTTTGCCGGGTAGGGTTACCTCCATTAGACAATGTAACATCTTTGGTTTCACCTGGATTCTGTGTTGTTTGGATCACATCCTGCCCAGAGGAACCAACAGTTTCTTCTTTAACTGAAGTGGAATTTGAGTCCACCTGGTTCTGCTTATAAGAATCTGTTGCTGTCTTCGAATCAGAAATTGGAAGATTTTCGTGCTCTGAGTGATTAACCTCACTAACAGTCTGTTCAGTGGGTGTTCCATTCTTATGGTCATTAGCTTCAGTTGTTTTGGTTTCTTTCACAGTAGATACCAATTCCTTTTGGTTGGCATCGGAGCTTACTTTATTGTCCTCCTGTACAGCCTCATGCTTTTCATTGTTTTCAGAATGCTCTTGACCAACTTGCTCATTTTCAGTTGCTATATTTTGAGTTTCCTGAACCACAGCACTGGAAGCATCATCACCCTTGTAATTTTCTTCTCTTGCCTCCTCAGTATTTCTATCACTTCCATCCTGCACCTGGCCATCAGATGAAGCAGTGTCCTTGATCTTACTTTCCTCCTTTCCAGTCTCATTTTCATCTTCTTTATTATTCTCTCCATCATTTTGTCCCTCATTTCTGTCCTCTCTTCTCTCCTCAATATCATTCTGTTTGGTCTCTTCAGCCCCCTTATCATTGGCTTCATTTTCTTTGCTTTCCCCACTCTCCAGGTTATCACTTTGCTCCAGATTACTATTTTCGCCCTCCTTGCGTTCATCTTCATTCTCTTTGTTTTCATCATTCTCCTTATCCTCAGTTTGCTTGTCGTTGCTTTCCTTACTCAACTTCTCGTCATTGTCAACATCCTTGTTGTCATTCTCACCATCCCCTTTGTCTTTAACGACATCACCAGTATCTTCAGGCTTGTTCTGTTCTTCTTCAGTCCTAGTTTCATCTTCTTCCTCCTCTTCCTTGTGCCTTGCATCTTTAATAGATGTTTCATCCACTTCAGGGTGAAGATCTTTTCTACCTAACTTTACAATATCATTCACAGTAGTCTTTATGTTTTCACTAAGTTGTGATTTCTTATCATGGGACTGCTTGACTTGATTAACTAGCCAGATGCAAACACCCAGCAGAATGCATATTTGCAGAACATGCTTGACCTTGAAACCTTTGGATTTCGAAGACCGGCGAGGAGATTGCCTGAACATGATGAGTTTGTTTCAGGGTCTACTTTATCTTTCTTTCACAACTCCTGCATGAAAATTCAAGAACGACTAACAATTGATGTCTTGGTTCAAAGAAAAAGGAAAATGGATCTCAAAGAAACATAAAATTAAAGTACACGCCGATCTGATGATCCTCCAAAGTCCAAATCTCCACATTCCCTTTTGTCAGAAAGTACAAGTTCAACACTTTCAATCTATATATTAAATTTAAAGGACAAGGTTTTAAACAAAATAAGCAAGCTAATTAAGCACCATCAATCAGTCATGTTCAAATCACAAAGATGAAGCAAACTTCAAACTACAACCAAAAACCTAATTAAATTAGCTATATCCTACACCTATTCTTACTTTCGCAACATAAGTTACAGAAAAAAAATTTACTTTGTTGTCAACAGCACTCTCAATTCTCAAATTTATAAGGCCGGCTTTGTAATGAACATTATACAAATCACTTCCTAAACAGATCCATTGCACAAAAACTTAAAGAAAACACCACGGAAAAAAATAACAAGCAGCGAATAAAACGAAAACGAATCAGGCCCAGATCTGGAAATGCTTCCAAACAAATAATAGAGAGTTGTAATTAGCACAATCAAAATTATGAAAAAGATAAACTAATGCTTAGATAGAATCATACCTAATGGAAGTTGATCCCCTTAGACTCAGCAATGATGAAAAGGGTAACCTTTTAAGAGTCGGTGGGTAAATCAAGGAAACAAAGCATGAAAAACAATGGCAATGGCTTTAAATGGAAACGTGAAAGTGCATGCTTTCTTTGAGTGAAATGAGGAAATAGAGGTGATCTTAGTAGATTGGTATTTTTGGATTTCTTACAATGATTTCCAATGAGATTTGATGTTAGATCTTTTTTTTCTTTGTTTTTTTTGGTTTCAAACTATTTGGGGATTTTGTCTAAAATGGGCAAATCCCATAAGGTAGTTTAGAAATAGGCTGATTTGGTTTAAACTTTAGAAATAGGCATTTTTTAACTGTCCACCTGTTTTATTGGTTTGTAGCCGGTATTTTATTAAAAAAAAAAAACGAAAATTCGCGTGCTTCAAAACATTTGAATTAAATCCAACAGTTTCGAGTCTATTGAACTAAACTCTCCCACTCTCCCACTCTCCCACTTACCTGAGGAACGAAACGACGCAGACTTATCTCGCGAGGAAGACGATTTAGGAACATTTCCAGTCTATTACCGAGGACGAAGACGACGCAGGAAACAAGAATTTCACGGAACTTCATTTGTGAGCTCTGCAACTTTTGGTAAGTTTTGTTGAATCAATGTCTTCTCCGTCCCTTCACGAAAACTTCTTGGGAATGGTTTTTTATTGGGTTTTTGTGGAATATTGGTATTTCTGTATTTGGGCTTTTGTGTTTTTATCAGTCTTGCTGGCTGGGTTACTAGTAGCCATTGCCATTGAGATTGAAGGTTCGAGATATGGTACCAGAAAATGGAATTATTCATTGTTACCCTTTCATGTATGATTTATTAAAAAAAAAAAAATCTGATTTCTGGTCTTTCTGCGGTGTGGTATATCTCGATATACCTAGATATACCTAGATAGATCTTAGGTATATCGATGGTATATCTCGATATACCTAGGTATATCTTAGGTATATCGATGGTATACCTAAGATATACCTAGGTATATCGAGATATACCATCGATATACCATCGATATACCTAAGATATACCGCCCATGTATATCTCGATATACCTAAGATATACCTAGGTATATCTCGATATACCATCGATATACCTAAGATATATCTAGGTATATCTCTGTTTTATCGAGATATACCTAGGTATATCGATGGTATATCGAGATATACCTATGTATATCTGTGGTATATCTCGATATACCTAGGTATATCTCGATAAAACAGAGATATATCTAAGGTATATCTCGATATACCTAGGTATATCTAAGGTATATCTCGATATACCTAGGTATATCTAAGGTATATCGAGATATACCTAGGTATATCTAAGGTATATCGAGATATACCTAGGTATATCTAAGGTATATCGAGATATACCTTAGATATACCTAGGTATATCGAGATATACCTTAGATATACCTAGGTATATCGAGATATACCTTAGATATATCTCTGTTTTATCGAGATATACCTAGGTATATCGAGATATACCTTAGATATACCTAGGTATATCTAAGGTATATCTCGATATACCTAGGTATATCTAAGGTATATCTCGATATACCTAGGTATATCTAAGGTATATCTCGATATACCTAGGTATATCTAAGGTATATCTCGATATACCTTAGATATACCTAGGTATATCTCGATATACCTTAGATATACCTAGGTATATCGAGATATACCTAGGTATATCTAAGGTATATCGAGATATACCTAGGTATATCTAAGGTATATCGAGATATACCTAGGTATATCTAAGGTATATCGAGATATACCTAGGTATATCTCTGGTATATCGATATATACCTAGGTATATCTGTAGTATATCTCGATATACCTAGTTATATCTCGATATACCTAGTTATATCGAGATATACCTAGGTATATCTAAGGTATATCTCTATATACCTAGTTAAATCTCGATATACCTAGGTATATCTCTATATACCACAGATTTACATAGGTATATTTGTGGTATATCTTGGTATATCTTAGATATATGTTGGTATATCTCGGTATATCGAGATATATCTGAGTGTATTGAATTGTATTCATGTTATTTTGAATGTTATTTTCAACAACTTGTTCATAAGTATTAATTATTTTTTTTTCTTACATTGCAGGAAATGGCAGCTGAATCAAGCTATAGTCCTACAGTCTCCCCCTCTGGATATTATGTTGCTAAAATTACCAACATATCACGCCGCGGCACTTTTAGCACATTGAAGACGACCCTTGAGCGATTTGGGTTACTTCAGAGGTATGAAGAATTATGTTTTGGTTTCATCACAAGGATGAACCATATTGAGTTCACAGGGGGATTGTTGCATCACTTATTGATGATGCAAGACAAAGATCATTCGGGGAAAGAGCTCCGAGTGATTATCAATGGCACACCCCATATTTTTGGATATGGAGAATTTAGTTTAATAACCGGTTTGATGTTTACCGGTTCGGAAGAGTGCCCAGCTCGAAATAATCGGTTACGGAAGACATATTTTAAGACCGACGGTCTCATCAAGAAAGGCGACCTGGAGAAGGTTTTCACAAAGCTTCCTATCTCCACTGACTTGGATGATGTATTGAGGTTGGGTCTTATTTATACCCTGGAAATTATTCTTCTGTCTGATAATAGTCTAAGGTCCATTACTGAAGACTATTTAGAACTGGTTGAAGATTTTGACAAATTTAATAAGTACCCATGGGGTAAAATAGTTTATGACTATTTAATAAGAAGGTTGAAGAGTGTCATTATGCATATTAATGACAGAAAATCTAAAGGCCACAAGGAGGTCGCGTCTGAAGATTCAAACAAACACGCGATCACTTACAGTGTCTACGGATTTTGTTGGGCACTGCAAGTCTGGGCTTATGAGGCCTTACAGGTGGACATTTCTGATTTGGCCACCCAAGTATTCCCCGATCAAATCCCAAGGATACTACGTTGGGAAAATCTAAGAAAGGGACAGACTATTAAATTCTGGGAGTTGAACCAGAATATCTTCAAACGAGAGGATGTAAGTGTTTAGCATATATAATTTGTCTTTAATTACTCTGATATACCTGAAGTTGTTAAAAATAATTATATTGTTTTTTTGGTTATTGTACAGTTTAATATGTTGAAGAGACTCGCTCCAAATGAAACTGAGAGACAGAGTCCTTCCTACGTTTCAGCACAAGAATGTGCCAAGGATACAAGCTTCGGTGTGCCGAATGTGTCCATAAACGTTGGTACAATTGATGAATCATTGCCTTCAAAAGGCGATGATATGCATCATCAATCTGGTCACTTTGAACATATTAGTGACCGAATCCCAGAAGTCCAAACTCATCATACCTCAGCTCATTCATCAACTTCCATTATGGAGGTAATGGAACTATCAAGGATAAAATTTCCCCATTCAATGATATATATGATTCTATAGATAACGTATATAATTTCATTGTACCTCAGGTTTTGCAGGAGATTAGGGAGTTGAAAAAAGAGGTGGCAACAATAAAAGATAACCAAATATGGATGATGGATGCTTTGAAGAAGGTTTTAAGATCAGAAAAAACTTCTTCACGACCACGGGACGAATCAATGAAAGCTTCAGGTTCAGTCAAACCGTCCAGGGTTAAATCTGTCCCAACTTTCGACCGACGTAAGGTTGGGGATGAGAATTTATCTAAGGACGAAGAAATTGTGATACCTACAAATGAAGAGCCATTACTGACACATAATGGTTGCAAAGAAATAGTTGTCTTCGCAGAACAAGTTGCTGAGGAAACAACCTCAGCTACTACATATAAGGAAGATACATTTGTGGGTGTCAGTGAAACTTGTCCCCCTGAAGTAAACATTGAGAAACAGCCAACTGATGTCTTCCAGGAGGAACAGAACTTGTCCAACATTAATTTATCTACTCTGGAAGAGATTTTGGAGGCTGCCCCTATTATAAGTGGTTCATCGTCAATGCGATTAGGATCGCTAGCATCCATGGGCGTAGGATCAATTGGAACGTCCGCACCATCTGCTACGACATACAGTCGTAGGAAGAGAAAGCTTGGTCCCTCGCTCAAATCTCCCTATGTTCATCCAAGGAAGAAATCTGGTATATCAATAAGATCTGAACAATCGGAGGAACATCAAGTGCCAACCCTTTATGACCCAATGAGGATGTTCAGTGAAGATAGATACAGATACTTCTTGGAGTGGCTATATACAAATTACTCAAACAACCAGTACGTATATTCTTTTATATATATTTATTTACATCTTAGATATATTTCTATTAAAATCTCTTATCAATATTAATAGGTTTACCGTATTAATCATATTTTATATTGTTTACCTTTTAGGGAAAACATTAATGTTTGTTGCCCAAGCAAGGGTATGGCAAATTCTTCCTGGTTTCATCGTATTTTCAAACCACATTCATCCTTACTGAACGAGGTATATTTATGTTATGAATTTTAGCTTTTGCTCTCTTATAATGAAATATGATATGAAAAAATGGTATTCTAAGGATAACTGTCATTATTTGAAATGCCTGTGACTCTTGAGAACTAATGTATGCAAATTTTTCTGGTGTTATATCCTGAATTAAATTTATGCAGCACATTGATTGTGGACTATGGTTGTTGAGGAAAAAGGAGGAAATTCACCCGGACTTGTTCCCTAACAATCTCTGGACTACAGTTGACTCAACGTTTTTGGTAAGGACCAATAATATTATACAATATTATTGAAAAATAAATTCTTAACTTATTTTAAATGTATTTGGCCATTATGGAATATTAAAATGTAGGCTTACGTTGAGTCAAGTGCGGCTGAATGGAAGAAACTTAAGAAGAACGACCAAACAAAATTTTGGTCGCTCAACAAAAAGTGGTTGGATTATGTAACAGGTTAATTCTCTAGTTATTGTGATTGTTGCATAATTTGTTTAATTTTATTGTCTGATTAACATGGTATATCTATTGTTATACATTTTAACATAACCAGGTGCACGTCCTAAACATGCTAAGCCATGGAATTATGTGCACATTATTTATGGAGTTGTATTGGAGAAGGGCCATTGGATTGCTATCGGAATTGACATAAGACAGCAACATATTGATGTCTACGATTCACTTCCGAAACACATAAGGGATGGAAGTCTTAAGAAAAGACTTCATAACTTATGTGTAATGATCCCAAGCTTAATTAAAAGCTTGGGATTATTTGAATATGAAATCAAAGAACGGTGGCCCTTTTATCGTAATGCCATATCTGTTCCTGAACAGGTTGAAGCGTAAGTTTCTTAAAATACTTTGGTACATTATTTTTTTGTGTTTAATAGAACATCGTATACCATGGATTACCTACAAATTAAGTCTAATATTTTCAAATTGTTTTCATTTCACAGGGGAGACTGTGGCATTTACGCTTTGAAGTTCATCGAGTACTTAGTTAATGAGAAGGCCTTAATTGAAATTAAGGACGAGTCCATTAGTTTTTTTAGGAAGAAACTATGTTTAGAACTTTTCTTTGCTGAAGACGATTACATTATTGTATAACTTAATTGGCACATTGATTTTGGTGTATATCTTCTTTAACATAACCAAAAGTCTGTGTTTAAGTTTATGTTCGGATTGCACCTGTTCTATTATTTATATTGCTAACTATGGTATATTGTGTTATATGTACTTATGTCTCTCGTTAACAAAAGATTATCCTCACATACAATTATTAAAATAAAACTTATATCAACATATTCGTGCATAAAGGTTTATGAAAAAAACATTACCTAGAAAAACATCAATTGTCAAAAGTAAACTACTGTCATATAAATCGAGCTGTAAGGTTTATTTTAATTGGCAACTTTCGTGAACAAAATATCAAATGTAATCTAGCATAGGGGTACCTGTTCGATCAATTGACACACAACTAATGTATTCCTCGAACGTGCAATAATCATCAGGTAAAACACTTCATCATGCATACACACTCACATAATTGAACACTACACTTAGTTTG
Organism: Elaeagnus macrophylla; assembly: GCA_029378325.1. NCBI lineage: Eukaryota > Viridiplantae > Streptophyta > Magnoliopsida > Rosales > Elaeagnaceae > Elaeagnus > Elaeagnus macrophylla. Next base: position 12,191,217 of record CM055653.1, read on the forward strand.
AATTGTATCGAAAGAACATATTGTGCACATCATGTTCGATCGATCGAGGGTATGGTCGATCGATCTAGACATGTTAGATCGATCGAACCTGGATCAACTTCGATCCAGGTTCTCTCTGTTTGGATTAGATCGATCGAGACATGTTAGATCGATCGACCCTGGATCAACTTCGATCCAGGTTCTCTCTGTTTGGATTAGATCGATCGATAAAATTTGATCGATCGATCGAACCATGTTCGATCGATCGATACTGGATCAACTTCGATCCAGGTTCTCTCTGTTTGGATTATCTCGATATACCTTAGATATACCTAGGTATATCTCGATATACCTTAGATATACCTAGGTATATCGATGGTATATCTCGATATACCTTAGATATACCTAGGTATATCTCGATATACCTTAGATATACCTAGGTATATCTCGATATACCTTAGATATACCTAGGTATATCTCGATATACCTTAGATATACCTAGGTATATCGAGATATACCTTAGATATACCTAGGTATATCGAGATATACCTAGGTATATCTAAGGTATATCGAGATATACCTAGGTATATCTAAGGTATATCGAGATATACCTTAGATATACCTAGGTATATCGAGATATACCTAGGTATATCTAAGGTATATCGAGATATACCTAGGTATATCTAAGGTATATCGAGATATACCTAGGTATATCTAAGGTATATCTAGGTATATCGATGGTATATCGAGATATACCTAGGTATATCTAAGGTATATCGAGATATACCTAGGTATATCTAAGGTATATCGAGATATACCTAGGTATATCTAAGGTATATCTAGGTATATCGAGATATACCTTAGATATACCTAGGTATATCGATGGTATATCGAGATATACCTAGGTATATCTCGATATACCTTAGATATACCTAGGTATATCTCGATATACCTTAGATATACCTAGGTATATCTCGATATACCTTAGATATACCTAGGTATATCTCGATATACCTAGGTATATCTCGATATACCTAGGTATATCTAAGGTATATCGAGATATACCTAGGTATATCTAAGGTATATCGAGATATACCTAGGTATATCTAAGGTATATCTAGGTATATCGAGATATTTTTTATTATATCTAAGGTATATCTAGGTATATCGAGATATATCTAAGGTATATCTAGGTATATCTAAGGTAAACCTAGGTATATCTAAGGTAAACCTAGGTATATCTAAGGTATATCTCGATATACCTAGGTATATATAAGGTAAACCTAGGTATATATAAGGTATATCTCGATCGAGACTGGATCAACTTCGATCCAGGTTCTTTCTGTTTGGATTAGATCGATCGAGACATGTTAGATCGATCGAGACTGGATCAACTTCGATCTACCTCCTCTCTGTTTGGATTCGATCGATCGAGACTGGATCAACTTCGATCTACCTCCTCTCTGTTTGGATTAGATCGATCGAGACTGGATCAACTTCGATCTACCTCCTCTCTGTTTCAGTCAGATCGATCGAGATATGTGGGTCGATTCATCGAGTAGGTCTCGATCGATCGAGACAGTTTACGATCGATCGAGCCGGTATTATATCTCGATATACCTAGGTATATCTAAGGTATATCAAGATATACCTTAGATATATCTAAGGTATATCTAAGGTATATCTAAGGTATATCGAGATATACCTTAGATATACCTTAGATATACTTAGGTATATCGAGATATACCTAGGTATATCGAGATATACCTTAGATATACCTAGGTATATCGAGATATACCTAGGTATATGTAAGGTATATCTACGTATATCGAGATATTTTTGATTATATCTAAGGTATACCTAGGTTTACCTTAGATATACCTAGGTATATCTAAGGTATAAGTAGGTATATCTCGATATACCTAGGTATATCTAAGGTATATCTAGGTATATCTCGATATTTTTGGGTATATCTAAGGTAAATCTAGGTATATCGAGATATATCTAAGGTATATCTAGGTATATCTAAGGTAAACCTAGGTATATCTAAGATATACCTAGGTATATCTAAGGTATATCTCGATATACCTAGGTATATATAAGGTAAACCTAGGTATATCTCGATATACCTAGGTATATATAGTTATACATAGATATATCTCGATATAACTAAGGTATATCTAGTTATACCTAGGTATATCTAAGGAATATCTCTTGGTATACCTCGATATTTTTGATTATTTTAGTCAATATATACCTACATATATGTAGGTAACCCTACCCTACAAATAATGATTTTGATATGTATGCTAAGTCATATGTGTAGTTAAGTGCAAATATCTGGGAGTGTATATGGTAAACATGAAAGTCCAACTTAAAAGTAGAAAGCATTAAAAGATATGTGGATACATCTCTAGTATGACCTGCCATGAATTAACCATATTTGCATTTATAATTAATTAATACAAATCGAAAAATACATAAATAATACATTAAACTCTTAAGGATGACATGGTGCCAACCGTCAATTTAACAACAAATGTTTATCATACAGAAGGTAGGGAAGGTTCTACAATCATCTGACGGAATACATTACAAGTCCTCATATTATGACCACTATTTCCACACCTACTGCATAGTATGACCTTTTTTATTACTTCCCCGCGTGAACGTATGCGTCGCTTTCGCGGTCGCCCACTACGTTTCTTCGTGTTGGGAGGAAGTTCAACTAAATCTATGATCTCTGGTGGAATGTCCCATTCACCAGTATCAGTAGCCGGAAAAATGGATTCTGCATATGCAATGATGTAACAATCTACTGTATATAACTTGTCCACAAGTGTATGAACATCAACATTTTGAAAACGGGCCGCTGCAATGGCATGACAACATGGGATTTTGTGAATATCAAACTCCCTGCAACTACAACTTCTGTTCAGTAGATCAACATCGTGACTAGTGTCACCATGTACAACCTGATTTTGGTAACAATAAACTTGTTACATTAGACAATAAATAAAAATATATAAACATATAATAAACAATCAGATAGTTGTACGAATGGCATACCTGGAAGACATGTGCATTAATTCTGAAAACCCTGTACCTTGTGGACTTATTGTGATTTGCACGCATAATTGATTCCACCACATCGGTTAGATGGCGAGTTCCCCATTTCAACCCAACTTCCCTACGTTCGACAAACCAAGCTTGTATCTTGCTACGGTAGTACTCAGCAAGCATGGTTATGGGTAATTCACGAGCAGATTTCATGACATTATTAAAGGATTCTGAACTATTTGTAGTCATTATACCGTATCTCATACCTGGGAAATGATATCTTGACCACTTCTCAATGCCTGCTTCAACTAAGTACTTTTCTATCTCAGGATCGATCAATCTCAAATCCCCCATGTACTTGTCAAATTCACGCTTTGTATATGCCCTTGAGCAACATCTAAACAAAGGTGTAATATCTGGATTCTTAAACTTGTGGTTTAAATTCATCTCCATGTGAAATGCACAATAACCATGCAATGCATTGGGTAATGCTTTCGGAACAGCTTGAATAATACTTTGGTGCCTATCAGAAACAATTACAAGGTCGTCGATGTGCCCGACTAATTCTGATACTTTTACCAAAAACCATTCCCAAGCTTCATTATTCTCAGAATCTCCAACCCCAATGGCCAGTGGATATATGTTGTTATTTCCATCAGAAGCATTTGCAACGAATAATGTCCCAGCAAACCTACCTGATAAGAATGCACCATCAACTGTAATTACATGTCTTATACAAGATAAGAATCCTCTGATACATGGACCTAATGCCATGAAGAAATACTTAAATCTTCCGGATAATTGGTCAACTTCAATATGTGTGACGCTATCGGGATTCCTTTCCTTCAGGACGTGACAGTAGGAAGGAAGCTTGAGGAAAGATTCCTCTTCACTTCCACGTAGCAACCTCAGAGCCTTCTCTTTAGACCTGTATGCTGTGGTGTAACCAATTTCAATCCCAAACTCATTCTGACAATCATCAATAATATCTTTCGGCTTATAAATTCTTCCGGGTCGCACCAACTTCATTTTTATGGCATTACCTATGACTCTTGAGGTCGCAGTCCTATTCTTCCTCATGTAATGGTTAGGATCACAAGTATGTTCTGATTGAAAATGCTTTACCTTGAACCTATCTGAGCCCTTGATCCGATTACATCTAATCTTCCAAATACAACTACATTGAATGCAACTTATCACGACACGGTCTTTCCTACTTGTCAGTGTCCTTGTCTCAAATCTATTTCTTATGGCATAAAGGCCGACATGTGTGGTGAAATCTATCTTACTATCAAACACTTGATCAACTTTCAAATCAACCTCAACATGTGCCATAGAAGAGGAAACGTTACCATTAGAAATAATCTCTGTGGCTGTACTTGATGGACCAAAATGTATTTCATTATTGCCCACAACAACATTTCGTCCTTCAGACTCAGTTAAACCATTTAACAATTCATCTCTTAAAATCAGTCTTTCTTGTTCATCTGATGTCATTTCATTATGATTGCCTTGTAAAGTACCAATTCCGCCCATGTCATTATCAATGTTTTCGTTGACAGTAACAACTTCTAATTGACACTCTCTATTCATATCAACAAACTCATCATCACCCATATGCGGTATATCTAAATAGTTATCTAAATCATCACCAATACCATGAGGTATATTATCGCAATTTCTTATGGGATTTTGAGTTCCTTCCTGCGGATGTGTATCGCTCAAGTCATTTACATGACGCCCTATAGTATTAACAAGTTCTTCACGGCAAATGGAATGACTTGTACCTACTGATCTTATCTCATTTTTTGTTACATATAGAACAGCCTTTCTTTCATTGTCTTGAACATGAAGGTCAAAAAACTCATCCAAATCTTCATCATCGCCAATTAAAACAGAAGGTAATGTCAAATCATTCTTATAGAAGTATCTTACTGAAATTTCATACTTTAACTTATCTATTTTCAACTTCATAAACAACTTTTCTTTAAGTTCATTATACTTATATCCCTTTTTAATCTTCATCACCCAACCTTCACCTCCTCGATATATTTCTTTATCATCTTTCAATAACCACTTACCATTATGAATTATTAGAATACTAAGCCAATCCATTCTGTAAAATGTTTTCAAATAATTAACCAATATTAATTCAAAATTACATTTAATTAAATTGATATATGAAATTATATACCGCAATATACCAGAGATATACCTAAGATATACCTAGGTATATCGAGCTATACCTAAGATATACCTAGGATATACCTAAGATATACCTAGGTATATCTTAGGTATATCTTAGGTATATCCTAGGTATATCTGTGGTATATCTCGATATACCTAGATATACCTTAGATATAACTAGATATACCTAGGTATATCTGTGGTATATCTCGATATACCTAGGTATATCTTAGGTATATCTCTGGTATATCTCGATATACCTAGGTATATCTTAGGTATATCGAGATATACCTAGGTATATCTCTGGTATATGATATACCAGAGATATACCTAGGTATATCTCGATATACCTAAGATATACCTAGGTATATCGAGATATACCAGAGATATACCTAAGATATACCTAAGATATACCTAGGTATATCGAGATATACCACAGATATACCTAAGATATACCTAAGATATACCTAGGTATATCGAGATATACCTTAGATATACCTAGGTATATCTAGTTATATCTAAGGTATATCTAGGTATATCGAGATATACCACAGATATACCTAAGATATACCTAAGATATACCTAGGTATATCGAGATATACCTTAGATATACCTAGGTATATCTAGTTATATCTAGGTATATCTAGGTATATCTAGGTATATCTAGGTATATCTAAGGTATATCTAGGTATATCTAAAGTATACCAGAGATTTACTCAACGACCTAACGGATAAACCCAAGACAAAAGGGAAAGAAAATAGCAGATTAAAAATGGGGGATAACACGCGAAATACATTAGTTCAAATTGAACACTGAAAATGGCAGATTCATACAACAAATTAAACGGCAAAATAACACCCAAATCACTTTCCAACCAACCAATCACCCAAATGGTTGGCAAATTTTCAAAAAAAAACATTGACCCAAAACGATAAACTGCAAAAATTGTTGGTACAAATGCCGCGGCAAATTTCACCATTTACATGCTATTTAAAACTGAGAAATTTCTACCCAACCAAAATATTTAATATCACTAACCTCAAATTTCAAAGTTTGTAAGGATGAGATGAAAAAATGGAGGGGAGAGTGCGTAGAGAAGGAGAAAGAGGAAGTAAGAAAACTTTGGTGGGAAGGGAGAGTGCGTAGAGAAGGAGAGAGAAGAAGTAAGAAAACTTTGGTGGGAAATAAGGGGTGGAACCGGCAACTGGAAGAGCCAATTTCAATTTGCCTATTTCTAAAGTTTAAACCAAATCAGCCTATTTCTAAACTATCTTATGGGATTTGTCCATTTTAGACAAAATCCCAACTATTTGTGGTTAGATTCGAAAACCAGGAAATACAAAGAAAAAGGAGAAAGAGATAGAGAGTAAGGTGTCAGCAATTAGCTTAATCCTTGGTATTTTTGTAATTAATATATACAATAATTATTTTTTATGAGCAATTTAATCAGCTAGCATTAAAAAGTGAATCTATAAATTAATGATCAATTTATATATATATTTTATAAAAACTTTATTTTAAAAATATATTTCAACAATTCATGTTCTTTATTAAATCATTTAAAAAATTAAATAAAAATATTTATTTTTAAAAATAAGTACATTGTTTCGTTCTAATGCTGACATGCTGTTACATTTAAAATAGATCGTCTAATTTACTTAAAAAAAAAAAGTAGTTAATAAATGTATAACAAAAGTTCATTAAACAAGTACAACCGCACTATATATAATGAATTAATATATGACAAAAAAACAATGTCAAAAATCTAAAAAAATAAGTGAGTTATAAAACTTTGAGTTCCATCACTCTTATAAATTGTACTTTTTTTTGTTATACCGTAAATAAATAAATAAATTCTAACCAAATCTCTAATATGCCTTATTAGTTAGACCGTTTGACCTTTGGTAATGGAAAAAAAAAATCAACATATGCTGTCACCTGCCCTTAAAATTATGAGTGAAGGGTAGTATTAATCTTATAATTTAAAAAAAAAAAAAAAAAAAAGAACAGTTGAATTTCATAATTTTTAATTAAAATAATTTAGTCTATTTTTTTTTTTTTTTAATTTTAAAGATTAAAATATACCTTATTATAAAGTTATAAAACTAAATTTCTTAAATTAAAAATTATAAAATTAAACTACTTATTTGCCTAAATTTATGGGAGTACTAGTTCCTTTTATCCTAAGGAACAAATAAACGCACAAGTTTCAAGCTATAGATAATAAAAGAAGTACCGCAGAGGATTGAGGAATGAGGATAGACTCCTAATTTGCAATGTTAAAACTCCATAATATACTCATTTTATGCATGTTTTAATTGCATATGATAGAGTCCGTTTGGAATTATTTATTTTATTTTATTGAAAGTATTTTTAAATTTATTAAAATATTTTTAAGAGTAATAATTTTTATGATAAGTATTTTTAAAAATATAAGAAATATTATTTATATTTTTGAGATAAGTAAGTAAAATTTATTTTTAAGATGAATAATTTTAAAAATATACTCTCATTTTAAAATAAATATAAAAATGTTAATTAAAATTACTTTTAATATTTTTATCTCAAATGTCTAAATATTTCTCTTACAAAATTTTTTAACTAAATTACTTTAAAAAAAAAATACATCTAAATTAGCCTTTTTTTTTTTTTTTCTATATAGAATTTTGAGTTTATTTAGTAATGTAATTATTAAAATGGGATTTAGTTTAGTGTTTGGATCAATTAAATCTAATGTTTTTAAAATTGAGTATTTTTACGAGGGCAAAGTTGGATTTCTTGTTTAAAAAAAATCACATTCTCTTTCCCAATTTCTGTCAATTTCGTAGTCCCTTTCCTCCTCTGTACCTCTTTACTTTATTCTCTCTTTCCTTTTCGCTCAATTTCTAGTCTCTCTGCCAATGAAAAAAAAATTGAAATCCTAACAAATTGTTTACTTAAAACACCAAAACCACAAACCATAACAAAAGCAATGACACAATAATTGATAGATTGAAGAACAAAATATAATCATTTCAATCAAAATTGTTTGAATGATAAGATTATAGTTCTCAGGTGGACAAATTAAACTTTTTATCTTTCATTGTTTGAAATATTTGGGAAGTTCAAGTGTAACTAAAGGTAGAACAAATTCTATTTTCTTAGAGAGATAAAAATTGCAATGTTTTTGTTGTATAGTGAATCTAAATTCTCGATGATATAAAAATGTTATTTATTGAAATGTAAATTTGAAAGCTAGCTCTAGTTACCTAAGTGATGGATAAAAGAATATGAAAAGAGGAGAGAAAATGGTAAAGAGAGAGAAAACGAAAAAGATGAGATATAATTATATGGTGAGAGTTTTTTTTTTTCCCCCTTTTTTTGATAAATAGAATAATCCAATTTTACCACTATAAAATTATCGTTTAAAATTGGAACCCAAATATTAAATTTTAATAATAAATAAATTTTAATTTATTAATTAAATAAAATTATATGACTAAATAGATCCAAAATCACTTCTTTATATATATAATTTTATTTTTAACTTTCATAAATAAACACATATGTTGATATTCTCAAAACGTAAAATATCATATGTTCTTTACGAAAAATTATTTTTATAAAACATTTATTTTTAACTAAAAATATATATTATTCAATTTTTTTTTTGCTACAGATATATTATTCAATATTATAAGAAAAATAATATTTTTTTTCTTGAAGCATTAAAAATAAAATTATATTAATAAGTGGATGATATATACAAGATTTATGTATTATTTCAATTTTTTAATTGACATATTATATTATTTAAAAAACATTAAACTTTATTTTAGAACAACACTCCTACATATCAAATAAAGGAGTGAAATAAATGCATGAAAGAGTGTTTCAGCATTGCGAAGGAGCTTATAATTCAATAGCATATATTTTATTTAAATATGTTGAATGTATGAATTTTGAATCTAAATTATAATTGTGTGAGTTTAATAATTATTTTTGAGGGAAAAAAATTGTCTTAGCATATTTGCATATATGATTGTTGTTAAATTTAATACTACTGAAATATTGTAATAAATAAGTTTTTTTTTTTTTTTTTGTCTAGTGCGTGAAAGACTGAAAGCCAAACATAATTAACCAAAAAAAAAGGACCGAAAGCAGAAACATATAGGTTCCACCCATATAATTGGAATAAATTAGTAATTTATAGTTGGTATAAACGATCTTAAATGATTTGGTTTGGTTTCAAACTGTATCATTTATTTCTCATCCGACAAAACCATTAATGTGTCTAGTCCGAATCAGTCTGGTTTTCAGTTTTCACCATTTCTTTTACGGTCCAAACCGCTGAGTTTTTCACTTATGCTGTCCACTGGCGTTTTGTTTCTTTTTTTTTTTTTTTTCCACTATGCTATCTAAATATTTGTTAAGTACCATAAAGTGTCACTATTTTTATGTATATAAATTATTGTATCTATTATAATTGTGATAAAAATTATTATTATTATCTTTTTAATAGCTTAAGACATCTCCAAACTATTTATTGTACTAAAATAGTATAGAATATTTCTGGAGCAAATTTTGGAGCAAAAATTACGCTAAATAGTCCTAGTGTGAAAGTATTGTATTTTTGTAAAATAATATATTTTTTAATTTAATATTTAGTATAATAAATTAGAAATGAAATAATAGTATGAAAATTGTATTATTTTAAGGCAAATGTTAGTTCGCGTTTTCGTCAGTATCAAGTGATTATGAATTGCCCCAATACCCTTCTTGGTGAAGGAATAGAAACAAAATTTACTTAAAGTGGTTTCAGGAAAATTTAGAAATTTCCCCTTCTAAGTCATGTATTTCCATGTTACGAAAATTGGATTTGACAAAAAAATAATAATAAAAGAGCCCATCACATGTTCACTGTTTAAGCTGGTGTAGCACTGCAGCTGATTTAATGACCAGAAATAGAGGCAAATAAAATAGAATAACATATTTTTCATTTATCGCTTCACGATGTCGTTTTGTAATTATATTTTTACTATTTTATCCTTTAATAGCTATTAACTCTAAATTCAAGTTCTTTTTTTTTTTCGGTTTCGTATTTGCCTTTTGCTCATTGTTTATATCTTTTTTCAAGCATTCTTGTTTTTTTTTTTATTGAAAGCTGGTTTTTTTTTTTTTATCTATTTGATTGATTCATTAATTTTTCATTTTTTATTGTTGAACCAATTCTTGTTAGGTGATAAACTGAGATACTCTGTTTTTGCTATGCAAAACAGAGTATACAAACTCAAGTAAGTAAAGTATTTCAACTTAGCCAAAAATTGAAGAATAATATACAAACTCAAGGAAAATTAATTGTTTTGTTTGTTTTGCTCATGATTCCGTTAATTTAATCTTATCATTTTGGAAATATTTATTTCATGATCATATGTAGGTGAAGTTTTAAAAAGAGTTGAGGAGCATCTAGAAAGAGCATACATGATAAAAAGCACTGGTAACTTCTTATCATGCATAATTTGACTTTATTGTGTCCCACTTCAAATTATTGTTCATCTGTTCAGTTCTTGTGTGCAAATGAATTCTACAATACAAAGTGAAACTTACAGTATAACAATTTCTATTGGCAAAAGTAAAATATTTATTTATTCTCAGTCACATTTTGTTCGAAGAGCTCACTTGATTTGTAGGAACTTTAAGTCTGAGAAACTTACATTTATGATAATTCATTGAAGCATATCTATGCTGGAATAGCTTTTGATATTGAATGTTATGGTTACAATTTAACTTGATCCACCATCCAACATCCACTCTCCCTCTTTCTTTTTATTATTTTGTCCTGTTTTCAGGGAAGATGATAATGACTTTCTAGTTCAACTATGAAATTATCAGGCAAACTTTTAAAATGTACTTATTTTATATTAATGCTATCGTCTTCACTTGTTACATAATTTTGTCAACTATTATGAACAAAAGTAAGTTTGTTTCTTTCTGAAGTCATTGCCATTCATATTTGTATAATTATAAACCAGTTTACATATTATGTAAACCATTACCTATTGTATGTAAACCATTACCTGTTGTATGTAAACCAGTTTATATAGTATGTAAACTGATTTACATACTATGTAAATCAGTTTACATAGTATGTAAATAAGTTTACATACTATGTAAACTGGTTTACATACTATGTAAATCAGTTTACATACTATGTATTATTGAAATCGATTTACAGCTATACGGATATCCAAACAAAAAAGTTCTTTTAGTTTTCACAGATTTTAACTTCATTTTGTTGCTTAGTGTCGTCACGATTATCTTTTACTTGTAAAAAGTAGTTTAATTTGGAATAATATTTGCACAAATTCTGTAGTATATAATATTGATAAAATGTCATCACATTCCTCTTAAATGTATTTGTTATTCATGTGATTTGAGTTTTTTTTTTTTGTCGAACTTAGCAAATTTAACTTTTACTTTCTCAGGATGTATGTCTATGTTTATATTTGTCATGAATTCATGAAATTGAGTTTTATTATTATTCTTTGCTTTGTTCAGTTTTGACTGTTTCTCCCTTCTTTTTCTTAGTCTCTGTTGGTAATGAATCTAATGATCCATGTGTATAGTATACAATATAGCTTTTATGTGTATGGTATACAATATAGCTTTTATGGTATACAATATAGCTCTCTGCATATTCATGTAAATTAATTTACATACTTGTTTACATAGTATGTAAATTGGTTTACATACTATGTAAACCAATTTACATAGTATGTAAACCTATTTACATAATATGTAAATTTATTTACATAATTGTGTTTTAGAAATCAGAAACGACGTATACTACAATCTTTCTAATTTACAAAATTTACACAGCAGTTGCTTTGATTCATAGCTTAAGTAACTAGTATAAAAGTAAAAACTTCTTCCAGATTGTTTCTCTTTCTCCAACATATCAATTCTTCCAGTTTGTTTCTCTTTCTCCAACATATCAACTAAGTCCTGCATATATATAACTCAATCAGTGTATATATATATATATATAAACCATCTAGATTTAGACAATCTGTGGGAGTTTTTCAGGTATATATATTACTTTTTGTTTTTAATGTATAATATGTTTACATACTGATATTATATATCACATAATTAAAGATATTTTTATAATTTATTTAATTTTAATGCAATCAAAATTCACAATTTTGATCATATTATTGCTAGTTTTAAAAAATTTAATTTTTAACTGAATGCATGCTATTTAGGCAAATAACTCCACTGCAGCTTTCAAGTTCTTAAAAGAGTGATTGGATGTATTCTGCTTAAAGTGTCTTTTTACTTTTCACCCTTTTTTTTTTTTTGACAAATACTCATACGAAATAATAACATAAAGATGATATTAAATCGAAATTGATAAATAATTTGTTTTTTAATTTTAATATTTTTTATTATTATAAATAAAAAATAAATAAATATTTTTTTTATATGCAACTAAGACGTGGTAATATCAAAACCGAAACGAATAATGTTCAAACACGACATGTTTCCCCTCTCTTGGACTATGGAGACAAGTGTGTATGTATATGCGGACATTGATGTGTGTATATGAGTTTCTTGCATTTGATATTTTCATAAAACTTTTGCCTTCCATGTAAAGTATAGTGTATCATTGTTTATTGATAGTTAAATAAATTGTATCTTATTTTTAAAAAGCTAGTTCAAAAAAAAAAAAAAGATATCAAATCATATATACAAATACAAATGAAAATATAAATTTAAATTCAATACCTACCCTTACACATAGTGAAGTTGAGTTCAATTTTTACCAAATTAATAACCTTGTTTTAATATTATATTAAATGAGTTAGGTTTTATTCTTAAAAATTTAAATTAAACGAGAAGAGTACTTAATCATATATATAAATATTATAATAATTAGGTAAATTGATAATATAAGATAGAAATGTAAATTTCAATTTAACAGGCAGGTTAAGCTTTACACATTAATAGTTATGGCCTGATGGGTAAGCTTTGACATTTGATGTTTTTTTTTTTTCCAATTGAAGTCTTAGTTGCTTAATAGGTCAATATCTAAAGAAAAATAAAAAAAAAACCTCAATATCAAATAGCCAGTTAATATGTCTATGCACCACCCACCAGTTCCACCAAAGTTTATGGGTCTTTTGAAAACCGACTGTACCAATTAATAACTTCATACTCAGAGTTCAGGACCTTTGTGTTTTTAGTTGTAACTTGTAACACGTGTCCTATGATAACTAAGGTTAAGTTTGTTTGTTTGTTTGTTTTTTTTTTTTTTTTTAATGTTTTCTATGATTTTATAAAAGTATTTTTAACAGTAAAAACTAAAAATTACTTTAGTATCAAATATAAAAAAAAAAAATTGATAAGAACACTTAAAATTTGCAAAGCACATTTAATGTGATTTTATCATAAACCATTTTTTTCTTCTAAAACCAATTTTAACATAAACATAACTAAACGATCATAAGCATCTGAGAAAGAGCTCGCATTTCTGCTAGAGAGAGTGACACAAAAATAAATTAGTGTAAAAGAAATAAGTATAAAAAACCTAAAATTATAAGTAAGCCAGAAAAATTTGTGTCTATATTACCCATTTACCCATCCTTTTTATATTATAATAGTATAAAAATATAAGATTTTGATATACTCTTTTTTTTATTTATTATCTAAAGAGTTTGGTATACCTGATCTCTCTCTTGTTTTGGACTTTTTCTTGGTATTGGAATCAGAATAACTTCTTTCCATTAAGGTTCGTCCTTATCAGCCTCTTTTTTTTTAGACGTCGTCGTCTCGACCTGTGTACCAACATTCTCTTTGGCATATTAGAGTTAGAAAATAGACTCTTCATGTAGACAACGGAAAATTCTATATATTCTTATTATTTACTTAACTCCAATTTATCATCATTTAAAAAATATGCTAAATATTCCATAAATTGTTGTAGGTGAAATCATATTTAAAAAATAATATATCGGTGGATAGCTACAGTACAATTGTAATTACTGAAAGGGAGGGTAATCTCAAAAACCATGGATTATGGCAAATATAGAAAGAAATAAACAGAGGATCCTCAGAACTGTTTGCTTCATTCCACAAGCAACCGCGTCTTAATACGCTGTTTACCCTCACCTCTATACATTAGCTGTGTTGTCATTCATAAGTTGATGTTCTTGGCACTGTACATGAATTGTGTGCAAAAGATTTGTACTTACTGTAGAGTCACATCTACAAGATGCAAATATTATGAGTATGCAATTAGTAACTTATTAACATTTGTAAGCCTTTTACTACAAGTAGCGTACTCAATTATTAAGATTTTCGAGCATTTAAAAAATCTTTTGAGAGCTTTTTTTTTTTTTTTTTATAAATGAAGATTATAAATATATTAATTAGTAACCAAGTTTTAAGAGCTTCAAGTCAAGTCTCAAATATATTATAAGATAAAACATATTTAGCTAAATTATAAATAATATCATTTGCTCTTCTGAGACAATACATTAAAAAAAAAAAAAAAAAAAGAGTGAACTCTAAATATCAAATGTTGAATAGCTGTCGCCAAGGCCCTGGTAGCCCAATGGCATTGTAACCGCCCTAATAAGGGGGAGCTCTCGAGTTCGAGGCTTGTATGTAGCAAAAAAAAAAAAAATGTTGAATAGCTGTAACAATATAACCTTTTAGTGCTCACTTGAAATTTGAATTATTGACATACTGCACTGCTAGCAAAGAGTCAGACTTCAAAATTGTGTCCTGACAATTACTAAATTGCAAGCCCCACTATAGTTCAGACACTAACTAAGTTAAAAAAAGCTGTCATATTATCAACCAACCGTAACACCAAAAACTTGTACATTTGAATCTCTTACAATACAAACGAAAATCTTTTGAGAGCTTAAGCATTTGCATTTTCTCATTTTTATTTTTTCAATCAATAAAAAATAATAATAGAGAAATTCCTCTATTTCACTTTTTGTGTTTTAACGCACGTATTAAACCAATAATTTAATAAAAGAAGTAATAAAAAAATAATAAGATAAATGAAAAGAATTTATTATAGATTTTGAAAATACTAACATAATAATGTTTAATTGATGGTAAACAAGACAAAATGTAACGGGTGAACTCGTTGCTGCAAAAATTACATCATCTGTGTTGTCCAAGCCACAAGTAAAACAAAGTGATCTCTTTTCAGAGGAAAAGAAAAAGATTACAAGAAACTAGGGGTTGAATTATATAAAGGAATAGGAATTCGTTATTCATTTACAATGCAGGGTTCAAAAATTGAAATTCATAAGTTGAATTAAACATAATATCCCCTGAAAAGAGTGAATCAGGGATTGAAAATGATGTCACCACATTTGCACTTCCAACTCATGGGCTTGTAATTGGAGTGGTAGTCATCTCCTCTTGCATAAGCTACATGATTTGACACCATTGAAGAAGAAGAAGACTTTCTGTTACCGTTTGTTGGCACCTGAATTGCTTCACAGTGCCCACAAGAACTGCACTTTCTTTCACACCTTGGAGGCCTTGACCCTATTTGTGCTCTTAATAACATCTTCTCTTCTCTTCCTATCTATTAATTGTCATAAACAAACACCGCTCAATTCAATTCATCTACTATTTGAAACCACTCAAAGAAACAGAGGAACAGTATAAGAAAAAGGAAAGGAAGGCAATTCTCACATGGGAAAAGACAATTTGTTTTTCAATTGCTCTGTCTGCAAGATACATGAACAAGTATAAACTTCAATTTCAGATTATTATTATTTTTAATATTTTAAGATTTTTCATGATAATTGATTAGTTAACTATTTACCTTGTTCTGCCATAAATCTCATGTGGGTAGAGCCCAAAATTGAGAGAAAGAAAAGGGAAATGATAAAGCACGAAAATCCTGTGCTCCAAATGAAGAAAATACTACAACCCATTACAATGAGAAAGGAATGAAGTCTTTCTTTTTACGTGAGAGCTAGTTGAGACTGAAATGGGAAATGAAAAGAAATTAAAAACTCAGATAGTTGAGTTTAAAAACACTAATAATCTTATATAAAGAATGTAGTGGAATGAGGAGAACGTGGTACAATATCGAAGGGTCTTTCTCAATCTTTCACCTGAGGTTTTTGAAACGATAGAACCTACAAGGACAAATGAGAATGCAGAGTGCTAAAAGAGAATAACTTGTCAAGTCTCAACTCTCAACTTCGTTAAAAGAGCCCTTTAAAACAAAATAAAACTGTTAAGTTCCAAAATACAAGAGATACGGTTACTAACAAAGTTTTAACAAAAAAATAAAAAAATACATATTAGGTAATAATAATGAAAGAAAGGGAACTGTAGAAATGATTTATCTTAAGAGAGAAGTTGATTCAAATTTTTTTGGTTCACTATTTTTAAGCTTTCACATCTTTCTCTTTGCTAGATTAATCTTTTAAGTTTGTCTGTCCCTCATAACGTATTTACTATTTCAATATTATGTTAGTACAGAAAAAAATCTCCTAAAAAAATAGGAACTTAATTACTATATACTCATAGTATGTATAGAATAGGTGCAAATTGAATAAGCTATGATCCTCTTTAAATTGTTATGTAATATTTTAGTAGTTGCTGTAAGAAATGGCATCGTAGCTCTTGCAAAAGTAATAACAACTAAATTCATAGGTGAGTATTCAAATAAAAAGGAGCACCTTAATATCATGAAAATGCCTGTGTTACCTATTACAAGTGCATGGATCGAATCAGGAGTGAGACCCTCCGTAGCATTGGGTGACCAAATATGAGATTATATTTGTGCATATTTTCCAATGGTACCTATAAAAAGTAAAATACAAATAAGAATAAAGAATAAACATAGACTCAAATACTCCATAATTTTCCTATATTATTATGTAATATTTACTTTTTTTTTTTTTTTACTCCTCTCCAACTTTAATTTGAATATTTATTTCTTTATGTATCCACCATCTTTTTTTTTTTTTGCTACATACAAGCCTCGAACTCGAGAGCTCCCCCTTATTAGGGCGGTTACAATGCCATTGGGCTACCAGGGCCTTGGCAGCAACAACAACAACAACATTGAGCTCCACCATCTTCTTACTGACATTATATAAAAATAAAGATAGGATTAACAGACAACAACAATCCAAAATAATAATAAAAAAACAAAAAAAACCAAGAAACTACAAACTTGATGGTCAGAAATATAACAAGGACAAGTCTCCGCTAAAAGACATGCATTTACAGCTATGGGTTTTTGTGTTTTCGCTTTCTTAAAAAAAAAAAAAAAGTTTTTTCTTTTATTTTCTAAACCGATTTTGTTTTTGTTTTTGTTTTTTCAGTGAAATGAACAACTTTTTCTGGGATTTCTTGTGGTTTTTGGTCTGAGCTGCAGAACCAAATAATCACGCCATATCAAAATTGCTTAATCTGAGAAAAAGAAAGAACGAGTACTATTATCTCAATCATGTCATAATGTCATCTCTCTGTTTAACTATAATATTGCAATCACATTCGTACCTCGAGGAATCAAGATTTTCGTTTCCATTTATATTCCTTTGCCTTCTTTTCATTTTTACTAAACGAAATTCCCTTTGCATATTCTTAGGGTTGCGAGCTTTCAATTATGATTTTTTATTTTACTTTATGATAACTTTCAATTATGTTATGCATAAATGTTTTCAAAACAACGAAAAACTCTATAAATTATTTTGTATCTTGGCATGTTAATTATATTTAAATAATTAATTTTATAAGTTTTAATTCTTTTATAAAAATGATTATAAATATGTTTGATAATTATTTTTATTAAGTAATTTAAAAAAAAATCAAAAATTACCTCCAATGTATAGTAATGATTTTTATTATTTTGATTTTTTAAAAAAAACTTTAAAAATAAATAAAATTTTTGATTATTTTTTATAAATTTTCAATTTTTAATCATTTTCTTCTAATACTTAATCATACAAATATTAGAAGACTTGATTTATTCTATAGAAAAAAATATTTTGACAAAATAAAAAAAATATAAATCAGATTGAAAAATATTCTTTTTAAAGATTTATGAATTACTCATTATTTTAGTAGTAATTCTTTAAAAATATAAAAATTAAAATTAAAAATCGTTATCAAACATATCTGACTAAAAAATCACTTAAAAAAATAAAAATTAGAAATCAAAATCGTTATCAAACAAGCCCTAAGTAATTATTTTATTTTATAAAAATTAAAATTCAAGCTTTAAATTGAGATTTCATAAAAATTTACAAAAACTTGAGAAGAAATCGTCTTTCGGCTAATTTCTATATCGATGACACAATATTTTTAAAAGCACTCCCCCCTTTTCATGGGGGCCTCGCTTGTTACTATTAATAATTATGGTTAATCAAAGAGCCACACAGTGGCGGAGCATTGTAAGGGCTGGGCAGGGCTACTGTTTATACTAATTTTTTTTTTTTTATAAAAAATCAATTATATGTATATTTTTAGCATTAAATAAATATTTTATTTGTAATAATATATTGTGTGTAATTTTTATGTACATATTTTAAAATAAATTAACAATATTTAATAAATATGTGGATAAAAATGATATAAATTGTAAATAAAGTTGTTAAATATATATTTTTGTCCATATATTTGCAAACTATTAGTAATAAAAATAAATTGTTGTTATATATTATGTAAAAATTCTTTTTAAATGTGATAATTTAAATATTTAATTTTAAATTAAACATTATAAAAATAAAATAAAATAAAATAAATAAGTTTATCATAAACTTTATATTAAAGCTTTTAAGTTTTTGTTTAACATATTTTATTTCAACCCAAATTTTAATTTTATCTAATATTATATTATTTGACATTTTATTTTAATAATCTTTTAGAATTTATTTAAAAAAATTATATAAAATTATTATTATTTTTATTATTATTGGTCAGTCTTATATTGTTTATAAACATATATTTTTCAATATAGCCTTAACCTTAAAATTCTAAATCATATTTTATTTTTTACATTTTCATATATTTATTCTAGTTTTAACAACTATAAAATTTGATATTTTTAATTGAATTTTTTATTTGCTTAAATTTTTTAGTTAATACATTTATATATTCATAAATGATATTAATATTTATTAATTTATTATATTTTTGTTTAATTTTTGTTATAAATTAATTATAATACTTTAATTTTATATTTTTTAGCACTTATTTTATATCTCTATTATAATATGACAGAAAAATTTAATATAATTTATTATAAATTTTTTTTATAAAAAAAGTTAAATTTTAACTTCTCTTAATTTTTTATTTTTTTGGCTCCGCCCTGAGCCACATGCAATAATTGTGAAACTTACTTTTAGATGGACTTTTTAGAAACATTTTTTATTTTTATTTTTTCTTAAATAAACAATAAACACAATCTCAAACAAAAAGTTTAAGGTGAGAGATAATTTTTTTCTTTTTATGTTTTTTCAATTTATTTTAATTATACTACACTAGTTATAAAATATCAATAAAATTTAGTTTAATAAGAAATTATTAGTCGTAAAACCAACTTACATGCTGGAAGTATGTAATCGTGTTATAGAAATGTTAATCAATTAAAATACATAAATTTATATTTATTTTTTTATTTTAAAAATATTATATTATTAATTTTTAAATGTTAATTAAATTTATACTTAAAATCATAATTTTTAAAATTTTTAAATTTAGTTCTTTAATTTTTAAATTTTTACACATATGTTCCTAAATTTTTAAATCTTATAATTTAGTCCTTAAGCTTTTAAAAATTCACACATAAGTCATAATATTTTGATTCAAAAATATATATTTTAATACCCAAAATAAAAAATATGTGTGAATTTTAAAAATTTGAGGACTATATTGTAAAATTTAAAAATTTACGAAAGTACGTATAAAATTTTAAAAATTTAGACTAAATTATAAAATTTAAAGATCAAAATATAAATTTAATTAAAATTTGAGGAGTTAAGTTTACTTTTTTTTATATATATATAAAATAAATCTGTGCTTACTTTATAGACTTATATGTACTATTTAATTTTTGAAAAATTACATAAAATAATAACTCTAAAATTTTTATTATTATAAATTTTTTTTTTGTTTGTTTGTTTCATTTTTTTTTTGTACTATTTATTTTATGTTACACGTATTAATATTAGTCCAAATGGTGTAATTAACTCTTGATTTTATTTTATTTTATTGAAGGGGTTTTAAAGTTTTTTTTTTTCTTTAAGATGGTGCAATACTAAGACTTTTCAAGAGTTTAGGCTCTAAAGTCCCGTTCTTTTTATTAATAAAGAAAAAATACACTCACATACTCACATACTTAGGTGAGATTTGAACTTAAGTTTCTGATAAAAGATTAAGAGTATTATCACCTAAATCACAATAGATTTTCAAACTCTCGGTTAATCGTTAACGTAATATTGAATTTTATTTATAGTTCTCATAATAAATATTAATATGATATTTTAAATTAATTAAATTTTAAATTAATGTGATTATTACTTATTTAAAATACAAGTATTCAATTTCTAAATAAAGACAATTGATAATAACTTTTGTGTCTCTCAGCCTTCGGTATCAGAGTTTAAAAACAGTGTTCATACTTTGATATTCACATAACAAAACATCCAAAGCTGGTAAGTAATTTTATTAAAAGAGAAAAATAAAACTTCAAAATCCAAAACCTTTCTCTCTTTGTCGCAGAGACGTTCGTGTTGACAGGCATTCTCTCGATTTTTTTGTGAGTATCATTTCCTTTGCAATTGCGGGTGTCTACTTCTACTAGATCTGGACAAGGCATCGTCGGCTCAGCTTCGTCTAATGGCTTATCTCAAAGCTATTACTAATGAACCTCCCGAGGTATCTTGATTCTTTTTTATTTTATGAAAGTTAATATAATTCTTAATCAATCAAAAGTTAACGACAAAACGCCTTGAAATTTTATTTTCTGTTGGTTTTCATGACAATGGGATTCAATTGGTTTCAATTTTGGATTTGGGTTTAGGGTTGCAGTGCGAATCCCTTGTCTTATCATATTCGTGTGGACTGTGGAGTGCTACAGTTATTGGGCCTGAGGGAACTCCTTGGGAAGGTAGACATAGATCCTATTCCTACCACACAAAGTTCTAATTTTCCAATCTTTCACTGTTTTCTATGAATTAGTTTTTTTTTTTTTAACTAAACGGAAAATACTTCCTTTCATTTATAACAGACTATACGTAGCCAACATAAGGATACAAAGAAGCTTAAAGCTTAATACTTAATTCAACATAAGTAAATTTCGCATGAAGTTGCCTCCCTTCGAACTTTATGAATTGCACGTCCTCGAACATAATCATGACTTTCGATTGAATTCAATTACAACATCTATCTCCCGTCTCTCGTGGGTAGATGTTATCCCTCAGGAAGCCCTTGAAAAATAAATTTTGTCTAATTAAATATGAACCTGTTTATTATTAAGTCAATTGGCTGATTCATAAAGATCGAATAAAATTTTAAAATTTTGGAAAATTATCAAAAATAACACCCCTAAAATATATAATAACAAAATTAGTATTCTTAATAACATTAAATGTTTAATTTGAACGTAAAATATTGAACATTTAATTCCAATTGAATGAGTGTTCAAAGAAAAATGATCTATTAGTCAGTTTTTTAATCGTGAAAATATAAGTTTGAACATAAGGGGTGCTAATTTTATTATTAAAAATTTTGAAAGATGTTATTTTTGTTATTTTTCAAAAAAAAAAAAAAAATTTATCACGTAGGCCAAGAAGAAACATAGAGACAAATGCCAATTTGCACCATCATTTTGCAAAAGCTTTCCAAAATAACGAACACACTGATAAACACATATCCGCAACGCATCAACATCCTGACAATATTGGTCCTATGACCTGGACATTGGCCGGATTAGACGAGTTACACAAAAGTTTCAACTGAACTCGATGTCATCAGATTAAGACGAGTTACACAAAAGTTTCTAGCAACGGAACTTGGCCATGTAAGATCTGGTTTGTAGGGTTATGACCTAAACAAACTGGTGATGTTGTGAAACCCAATGGATTGGGTGTTTATTCGGGTTTATTATGACCTCAATATAGGCCATTATGTTGCCTCAACACTCACCCAAAATCTCTAAATGAAGAGGAACAAAATAAACTTTCAGATGACAATTAGGGGCGGATTTTTTTAGAGGGCTGGTCGAGGTTGCAATCCTAACTATTTTTTTTTTTATAAAAAATTAATTATATGTATATTTTTAATATTAAATAAATATTTTATTTATAGTAATATATTGTGTCTAATTTTTATATACATATTTTGGTATATATTAACAATATTTAACAAATACATGAATTAAAATGATATAAATTGTAAATAAAGTAGTTAAATATATATATTTTTTTCATATATTTGGTAACTACTAGCAACAGAAATAAAATTGTAGACATATATTATGTAAAAAAATTTCTTAAATGTGATAATCTAATTTTTTTTAAATAGTTAACTTTAGACTTAATATTAGAAAAATAAAATTAAAAAAATAAGTATATGATAAATTTTATATTAAAACTATTAAATTTATGTTTATCATATTTTATTTCAACCCAAATTTTAACTTTATCTAATGTTATATTATTTGACATTTTATTTTAATAATATTTTATAATTTATTTGAAATTTTTTATATAAATTTTATTATTATTATTAATTAGTCTTATATTTTTTATAAATATATATTTTTAAATATAGTCTCAAGATTAAAATTTTAAATCATATTTTAATTTTTACATTTTTATATGTTTATTTTAGTTTTAGTTTTTTAACAACTATAAATTTTGATGTGTTTGATTGAGCTTTCTATTTGCTTCAATTTTTAAGTTAATAAATTTATTTTATTTATGAATGATACTAATACTTATTAACTTGTTATATTTTTGTTTAATTTTTGTTATAAATTAATTATAATGTGTTAACTATATATTTTTTGAGTGCAAACTCTATGTTTATATTATAATATGACATAAAAAATTTAATATTAAATTAAGTATAATTTACTATAATTTATATTAATTTATTATTTTGTATAAATTTTTTTTTAACCCTTCTTAAAATTTTTCTTAGCTCCGCCCCTTGGGACTAGCATGGTGCATTTGCTCTGTTTACAATTTTGCGTTTTTTTTTTTCTTTCAATAAATGCATTGGATTCATGGAACCGAAAGTATCAAGCCAACAATACACAGTTGATTCAAGAACTCGGTTACGTATGCACGTAGCAAAATACTTGCAATTCCTTTCCGCTCAACAAGGAAGCCCATGAAATTATTTATAAGACAACTCCGATCCTTGGCACCATTATGCACCAAATTTTTTATTTTCTCCAACCAATAACACCAAATATTACAGTAAAAATATTTTTTTTACAAAATAGAATATTTTTTTATTTTTGCATTTTTAGTTAATTCCTTAACAATTATTTATTATTATATTCAACCAATTAATTATATTTTATTATTAATTAATTAATAATAATAATATTAAAATATTTTATTGTTAAGGAAAAATAAAAATTATCTAATTAAAATATTACATTTATTATATGAACTAAACATTACATTATATTTAATTAAAAATACATATTGATGTATATTAATTCTCTGAATTATTATGTTTATCTCACAAATGTTCTATTAAAGCATTTTGAAGTTCTATGTGAGCCTTTTTATTCTTGATTTGTCTATGACAAGCAAATAATTATTGAAATCGAACGTTTTTTCTATCACCATATCAATTTTTGGAGTTAACACTTCCACTTATTCTTCAATTGTTGCATTAACGTTACGTTTATCCTCGATTATCAATTTATCATATTGTGGATAATAATACAAGTAGGCATTATATCATGTAATATATTTTTATTTTAAAAATGTGTCGATCTTGACACAAATGTAAAACATAATTGAAGTATTATGGATGTACAAATTACAATAATTATTGATCAAAATCGAGAACTTGTTGGAATTTTAAAAAAGGTAGCTCAGATAGGCACCAAAATTATTAGCTCCAAATGCAAAAGTTAGTTGCGTCTAAATTTAAAGAGAATAAAATTTTGTTACAAAGATTTGGATTTCATAGTCGATTCAAACCTACGTGAGTTTTTCTAAAGTGAACAAAAAAGAATTATGTAAAAAAGATCTCAAGAACAAAGACATGGATCTTAACAATAGGGAAAAAGATCTCAAAATAACGAAAATATTTTTGGAGAATATTTCAATAATTTTGGAGGATTCGAAAATGATTTACTTGATTATTGAATTGTTATTTTAGTTTATATTATATTTTTAGCTTTATGTTGTATTTTTTAAATAATTTTGTATTATATACTAATTTGAATTTATTATAATTTTGTATCATACACTAATTTTATATTTTTTATATAAAAAAAAAATGGTATCATAAATAGTTTTGCACCAAATTTGGTGCAAAAAGTGGTATTGGGTTGGAGCAACAAAATACCAAATTGGGTGTTAGGTTGAGAATTTTTTTTTTTTTTTTTTTCCGTATATAACATGTTTTATGTCCTATATAAATTTGAGTCGTTGATATTGCCGACATATCTAATATTAATTCTCATTTTATGGAAATTAAAGGTCAAGATTTATCAATTTTATTATATAATATATACAATAATTGTATACAATACTTTTTTATTGGATTTGAGACAAAGTATTAGAGTAATTTCATTAACTCCATTGACCCCAATTATTTCTTTATTGAGATCTCCACCGTTCACCATGATTCTTAGAGTTACTTTTTCTTTTCAAAATGATCACCAAGAACATATATTCTTAGAATCATTAAACACACAATGGCAGTTTCTTCAACCCGTTAGTAGCAGTTTTCACCCATAAAATGGTGAGAGAAGTGCCAAACCTTTGAACTTTCCCAACTGCAGCAGAGCTCTAACCCAAATTGAAATCCTCTCCAAAAAATTATTGAGAACAAAATTAGGTTTTATTTGATATATCTAATTGTTATGTGAAGTGATATTTGAAATTTTCGAGGGGTGTCTTAAGTCTGAGATTGACATTTGTTGACACTTAATTACCTCGAAAAGCATCCTCGTGGATGCACTTCTGAAATTTTTCAACCTAATGGTTAGTTTAAGTGATCCCCCAATTCTAATTTTCTTGGGTCAGTATGCTGATTATTTTTCTTTGCAGATTTGGATGCACTACCAGAAGGCACTTTAAGAGGAACAAGTGTTTTTTTAACGCCTTTGGTAGTTAAATAAATTGTGTTTCTAATATCTGTTGGATCACATAGAAACACTACAGTGCTTTCTGAAGCCCTTAAATATATCCTTTTTAAAGTTTTTTATTTTATATTTTATTAACTCAGGTGTTCTGTCAGAGCAAGCAAAGATATAAGAATAGTGTTCTATAATTTTTTTTAGTGCCTCATAAAGTTGTGGATTTGCAATGCAAGACTAGCGTTACAATGATATGCAATTTGTAGATTTGTGATGAAATATTACTTTCACGATTCAGGGAACGTCTTTATCCATGCACATTCCTTTTATTTTGATCTGGTGCTTTATGTATTTTTTTTTTCAGGCTTCAAACTTATTTTTCAGGAGGATGCGGTTCTGTGCACGATGTTCCACTGATTCTTGATGTCCAAGGCTTTTCAGTGTCCTCATGCGACTCATTACACGTAACTCATCTTTTCCACCTTATTTTACTACTCTGTGTTAGACTTTAACATTTTGATAAAAACTATCATCAATAACAGATCTAAAAATACGGGAAAAATGTACCTAATCTATATCAATCAGTTGATTTTGTAACAAAGTAATTGGTAATCTTCCTCAACCAAATTGTCTTAATTCCTCAATAGAACTGTCATTTTTCTTCTAGATGGAGTGAAAAAAAATTGTATTATAATTTAGTATATTAACACGATAACCAAAAGGATTTTATATGTTGTTTTAATTAAGGTTTTTGTAATTTCCTAATTAGAACAAAACTTGTATCTACCCATATTGAAATTGAGCAGTCTGTAGAACTACTAAATTTAGATCATTTAATTTTAGCCCATTAAATTAAATAGTTAATATAATTTAATAAAAAATATATATTATTCAATTTAATAGAAAGCAGGATTTCCTAACACGCTGTTCTTGTATTCAATATTGCTGAATATTTTTTGTCCTGCTGTGCACCAATTCATGTGAATATTATACCAAAGCACGTTCCTATTTTTATTGGAACCAAGAAGTTTACAAAATACTAATGGTCGACTTTTACATTTCTTGACTAGAAGTGGCTTCTTGTTTTTCTACTTTGGAAAATCTTATAAAAATATAATGCATGTGAATAGGATAATTACGTACGTCTTTGTTCTCACATAATAATTTATTTACCTCGTTGAAATAGAAAATCTATGTTAAAAAATGGGATTTTTAATTCATGATTAAATATCATTTAATATATCATTTTAAGTGATACCAAATATGGTCATTATTGATTTAGATTCTCTTGTATGAAGACTTTGAAATTATATATTTACATACTCAAAATGATGTTGGAATAAATAAAAAATTGAATATCAAAGTTCACTCATTAAAAAGAAAAAATATAGTGTTTTTGTGTTTGTGTTTGTCTTACATAAAAAAATCAACAAATAAAATATTTTATATGAGAAGTAAACTTATGCAACAAAAAGATTCTCTATATGCACACACATGGATTGCAAATCCTTAAATATTGGGCTTAAAAATTCAAAACTTCAATCACGTATGGGCTCTGCATGGGTACAATTTAGTTCGTCAAACGTTTAAACTATTGTTCTTAAATTGTTATGAATTGTTACATCTCAAGAGATTTTTTTTCCTTAAACTTAAAAACCTGTGTGGGGAAAATTTTATCTTAAAATTACATGTTAAATGGGCTTCAATTATCTTTTTCATTTTAATTTATTCTCTTTTTATTGTAATTTACAATAATTTTTATTCATTTATGCTATCTATGAAATACAATTTCCTGTTTGTCTACTAATTATTTCCTGCAAATCATATTTGTGATGATTTCTCTCCATTCACTACAAAGAGGGGAAAGAAACTGTAACAAAAGTTTGTTCTCATCTTGCATGATCAAATCTTGTTCCACAAATTTATGCAGAAACAATTAATTTTTAACAAATAACTAGCATGATGTTTTTCTTTTTCCTATCTAGAAAAAATTTGTAATTTTTTTTTTAAGCCCTAACTATGAAATCAAATCAATCGTAGTAAGGAAGGAAAAAAAAAAAAAAAATCTTTGTCAAGTAGAAGAAGCTTATATGACTTGTGTGGTGTCGTAGTTCAACATACTTCTTTTAATTTGTTTTGTAATTTTTGCTAATACCAGCAAACAATACTCCTTGGTTGATCGATTCTATGATGCGTTATTATAACCAAACTCAAGAAAATTTCCTTACCAAAAGTTGTGTGTTGTCTGTAATTTGTTAAGCAATTATCCGTCCATTCATGACCAGTTATAGAAGCTGGGTACTTGCTTGTTCATGTAAATTGAGCACGTTTGAATGTGAATATTTTAAAAATAGTTTAAAATGACGTATTTTGTTAAAAATATTTTCAAGATAAATATTTAGGTGTTATAGTATAAAATGTTAAAAATAGTATTGAGTAGTATTTTGATAACTATTTTAGAATGAGAGAATATATTTAAAACTATTTTTCTTAAAAGTAAATATTATTTAATTATCTTAAAAGTATAAATAATATTTCTCAAATTTATAAAAATATTCTTTATAGAGATTATCAAATATTCTTAAAAATACTTTAATTTATTTAAAAACACTTAAAAAAAAAAAAAATTCCACAAATGAATCCTCAAATTAGCCAACTATTTGTCTAGTATCTCTTGAGTGAAATTTGCTAACTACAAAATTAAGACAAGTTGGGTTAATTGGATAAATCAGTTATCTAAACCACGTCATCTTACCATTGATTTGTCTGTTATCACATGAGCGGAAGCAATTATAATCTTAGGGTGATCATTACCAAATGTAAGAGTTTGGATTTGTCTAGTAAAGTATTTTAATGCCAAGAAAAGTCGCACAGCTCTTAGCTAAAAAAATTACGAAATTGATACAACCAAATTTAAGATTTTTTTCCCCAAAATTTATATAATTTTCAGTGATTTAATTCGTGCAATTAATGCATAGAAAGTTACCGTGTAAAATAGGAGAATGGGTAGTCCACAATCTTATGTAACCTTACAATTCACCATGTAAGAGGGGTTAACCTTAATATATCTGTTTGAAAAATAATGACATAAAGGCTGGGCGGAGCCAGAAAAAAAAAAAATTTAAAGGAGATTGAAATTTTTTTTTAATATAAAATAAAAAATTAGTAAAAATCATAATAAATTAATTCAATACTAATTTATGTCATATTATAATAGAAATATAGGTTTTAAACTCAAAAAATATAAAGTTAACACATTATAATTAACTTATAACAAAAATATAATAAGTTAATAATTATTAGTATTATTCATAAATAAAATAAATATATTAATTAAAAAATCTAAGCAAATAGAAAGATCAATTAAACATACCAAAATTTATAGTTGTTAAAACTAAAATAAATAAATGAAAATGTAAAAAATATAAGATTGATTAATAATAATAAGACTAATATACATAAACTTAAAAATTTTAATATAAAATTTATCATATATTTATTTATTTTATTTTATTTTTATAATGTCTAGTTTAAAATTAAATATTTAAAAAAAAATTTGAATTATCACATTTTAGAAGAATTTTTACATAATATATGACTACAATTTTATTTTTGTTACCAATAGTCACTAAATACATGTTAAAAAAGATATATTTAACCATTTTATTTACAATTCATATCATTTTTATTCACGTATTTATTAAATATTGTTAATATATTTCAAAATATGTACATAAAAATTATACACAATATATTATTACAAATAAAATATTTATTTAATGCTAAGAATATACATAATTTTTTGTAAAAAATTAGCTGCAACCCCACTCAACCCCCACTATCCTTCGCCCTACATAAAGGTATTTTATTTTTGTAAAAATTGGTATTTAGTTTTCTAACTTATAAAAAATATGTTTTTAAATTTCTCTACTTATAAAAAAGATGTAAGGATAAAATTAATTTTTAACCAATTTTTCTTTAAATCTAACGAAATAACACATATGTCATATATATGTTTATATTTTTTTTTAAGGTTTATAAGCAAAAAATTACCTAATTTTTTGTAATTTTCAAACAAGAACTTAAATAGAATTTTCAATAAATTTTTTAATAGTTTTTTTAATAGAATTTAAATAAAATTTTCATTGTCTAATTAGACAATGAAAATTTTATTTAAGTTTGATCGATTCAATAAAATTTTAATAATTTTTTTATTGTATAATATCTAAAATTATAAATTAGACAATAAAATTTTTATCCAAATTTAATAGAAAAAATTGTTAAAAATTTTTAATTAAAAATTATTTAATTTGATATATATCTATCAAAAAAATATAAATATATATATAACATATATATTATTTTATTAAATTTAATAAAAAATTAAATAAAAATTAACTTTATTCTTATTTAATACCATTTTTATAAAAAAAAAATTAAAATATTTTTTTTTAAATAATTTTTTTTAAATATTTTAAAAAATTAAATAATACTTATTGTTTAAATAAATAAATCTGACTCTTTATCCTTATCTGTTGTACTGAAACTAGTGCTTTTGAAATATCCTAATGAGTTGGAGCTAGCTGTATTAATTCTTTTTAAATTCCAATGCGGGGTATTCTTCTAATCTAATATTAAGATTTTGTTAGAAATTGTAGGATTTTAAAATTTTTAAGATATTATTGAATTTTAAATATAAAATATTTGATTTTATATTATGTTAAAAATATTAAAAAATTAATACCTCAAAACTTTGGGATATTAAAAAAATAATCAATATTTATTTTATATATTATCTAATTTCTTAATCTTGTCCTCAAAATGTATTAAAAAAGAAAGTCTTAGTTAGTAAGAGAGAATATATATATATATATATATAAAAGAAAAAAATAACTCTTCGAAAAGAGACGGTATAACATTCGTTATTTTCTATTCACTCATATCAATATCTATATTGAAAATACTGATAGAAATTAGCACGTATAATCACATCATAAATTTTTCTTTTACATAATTATAATTTTTTCACCCTTTAAATAAATAATTTAGTGCATATAATTCAATAACTTATCACCTATATTTCACTGCCGGTGTAAGAGAGAATATTGAACACCTTATTTTTGTTGTCTTTTTACAATAAGTATAACCCCACCAATACTTACTCGGTGGAACTGTGGATAACCAGGCGCTCTGGATTTTCAGTCAATTATTTGTAGGTTGCAGAAAGGATTCTTCCATTTCAATTATGGAGTTGAAAATGTGATCACTTTTTGTATTATCATTGTACGGTCATTCACAATTTGTCATTCCCTATTTGCCCCTCGTTTTTTGCTTCGTCCTAAACGTTTTTCACAATTTTCTTTTGTAGAAATTGAACTACTAGACTGTTATATACATTTCATTGGTTTTGAACTTGCCAGCAATATAAATTTTGGAGTCACCGTATAATTTTAATAATAAAAAATGAATAATTTTGACGTTAAGTAAATGATAATAATAAAAATAAATATTTTTTTAAATTTAGTTTTTGTAAAATAAACTAAAAAAATTATTACAAATGTTACAAAAATTAATAAATTTTTATATTTTTTATATTTTAAATATATATTTTATCTAATTTAAATAAAAATTTAAAATTACGTAAATTAAGTTATAATAAAACTAAATAATATAGTTTAGTATTTAACAAAATAAAAAAAAATTGAGTAATTAAACAACATAAATTATAATAAATATGTAAAAAAAAAAATTAAAGTATATGAAAAAAATAAATATTAAAAATATTACATAGTATAAATAATAATTAATAGCAAAGAGAATTAAAAGTTATATAATTATATATGGTATAATAAAGAATATATAAATTATGTGGGAGATAAAAATTATAATTTTTTTCAAGGTTTAACTAGTAAATTTTATAAGAATATATTAAATTATTATTACTCTATTTGAATTTAGTATTAATAAAAATTGTATAATATAAAAATAAAAGTGAAAAATATGTTAAAAATGTTAAATAAATACGTAGGATATAAAAGAAAGAAAAAATATTCAAATTATAAATTTAAAAGTTAACACTGTTATGTAATTTTATAAAATAAAAAAATATATTTATTAATACAACGTATAAAATAAAAAAACTATCCAAAAGTTAAGGAGGGTACGTGCCTCCTCGACTCTGCCTTGAAACTTGCCACTAGTTCTTTTTTATATCCATCAAACTAATCATTTTTCTCGTGCAAAAGTTGGGTTGGTATAGTTTTAATATTTGTATTATATCAAAAATATTTTAATTTAATTATACTTTTAAATAATTTTATTTCAATATTTATATTTTTAAAATAATTCATATTTACTTATTTTTATTAAAAATAAAGATAATAAAATTTAATAATATAAGTATTAAAAAAGTACTAAATTTTAATAATATGAGTATATTAGACTATAATTCTTTAATAATATAAATATTAAATTAAATTGTTTTGATAATTAAATATTAAATTATTTTTTAATAATATAATTAATTTAAAATATTCTCATTAAAATATGAATATTAAAAAAATACCGAGCTTTCAAAAATAAACTACAATATATGACTTTAGATTTTTTTTTATTTCAATTTTTAAATAAAAAGCAGATATTTAATATTAGAGTGTCACTCTGATCTCATCATCCGATTTCCCAATTCTGTCGTTGTTCCTGCTGAAGATAAATTATTAATAAAGCTAATTTATGGTTTGTTTTGATAAAAGAGTTTTGTTTGCACATTGTATATTTAGTAATGAGTTTTTTTTCTTCTTCTTACTTTTTTCTTTTTCTTTTTCTTTATTTCCCTTCCTAAAATATGAAAATAAAACACTCAAAAATAATTATTTAAGACTTGTGTGATAATAATTTTAATTTTTAATTACTAATTTTTTCAAATAATTTTTTAATTAATTATATTTAAAAACAATTTTTGAATTTAATTTTTACATTTTTAAGAAATAACTATCAAAATATTAATATTGGTTGATTCAAAATCTTAAAAAAAAAATTGAATTTGATTTTGGATTTTTTTGACCAAATATTTATTCATAAGTTTTATAACTTTTGTATTGTATAAGTATTGAAAAAAAATGATTAAAAATTTAAAATTTATAAAAAAAATAACAAAAAATTTTCTTTAATTTAATTTTTTTTTGAAAAAAAAATAAAATCAAAAAACAGAAAGTATTGCAAAATAACTTTGAAGTGATTTTTTATTTTTTATTTCTTAAAAATTGTTAAATAGAAGTTGTTATTAAATATATTGATGATTTTTTTTTTATAAAAGAATAAAAAATTATAAAATTAATTATTTAATTATAAATTATAAAAAAGAATGTTTATGTAAGACCACGTTGTAGGATTTTCAATTTTTTGAAATTTGAAAACTAAAAAGTACTATATTTACTCATCATAAATGAGAACAAATTTTGAAAGTTCTTTCTAAAGTTCAAAATTTAGGTTAAAAGATGAGACACATACTCAAATAAATATGGAAAACATTACTAAAATTATTTTTTTTTAAATAGTAATTAAAAAACTTAAGAATGAGCCCTATTGATATGATGAATAATAATGTCTTCATTTTAAATTACAAATTCGAACTACACCAAATATTAATATTTTTGTATGGGATGATGAAAAATGCATTTTTTTTAATCCTCTACAGCTTACATGCATCTCTTCTATAAAAAAAAATCTCTCATTTCCTCCTGAATTGAAGATTCTGATGAAAATAGCCATGTATCTAAATTTTGAATAGACTCCAAATTAGCCCCATAAATATTAGAGGACCAATATAATTCTCCCATATTCTATAACAATCAACTTCACTAAGCTATAATATACACAGATAATGTGATTCTTTGCTATTATTTGAAAGTGAGGAATTCTAACTTCTACGTAATTAGGATTAGAATCCAATAATACTTCTTAACGATAATATTAAATGGAAGTGCAATTAACTGAATTAGCGAGAATAATTTCTATACAACGACAGTAGTAATATTTTAGGGAGAAAAAAAAAACATAAAATTAAATTCATTTAAGAGTGAGAAAAAAATATACTTAACAATGTGGATTATACTCAAGTGTATATCTCTCTTGTATTATATACATCATCTTTATACCTATGAAAAAATTTCATTAATAGCAGCAGTATCCTGTTTTATGTGATCTAAATTAATACTCTATATTATAGTTTAATTAATAATGTAATTGAATTACATGTATGAAATTATAAAATCTACACTATACGTAATATAACGTTACACAATATTTCTTTGAAAGAGCCTTTATTTTTTTGTATAAAAAAAAATCTAATATTCTTTATTATAAGTTGTACTGGTCATACAGATATTTTATGGAGAGATCATAGCTGGCTTGATAATATATATTTGACAGGTTTTAACATTTAGTCCCCGACTAAGTCAAATAACTGTACATAACCTGTTAACAACCCCAATAAATCTAGTTAATTCTAAGTTATCCTCTCTTTAACTTTCATTAAATAAAAGTTGTATATTTAAATGCACAGATATAGTGTCGGTATGTAGGTTTAATTTTAAGAAAATGTATCCATTATATATATTATAATATAATTAAAGTTTTGTTAATAAGTGAATTCAAAATTATTTTAATATTTAACTTTTAATTCAATATTATTACATTATTTAATACATAAAAATAATTTAATACATATAAAATTATACTTAATTTAAACTAACCACCTGGTTTTAATATATACAATATGTATACACATATAATATAAATATACAGATGTGTCAGTTCCGAAAAAAATAATATTCAAAAGACATGCACGTACATCGTGTCGAAGTGAAATTTGATAATGAGAATAAACTTTTTCAAGTATAAAGTTAAAAAAAAAAAAAAAAAGTTAAAAAAAAATTTATGATAAAGTGTCCTACAAGAATACAAAAGTAAACGCTTTAATTTATCAATTTAACTTGTTACTACGATAAAGTGTTCTACAAGGGTACAAAAGTAAACGCTTTATCAATTTAACTTGTTGCATAAATTCACTAGTTAATGTTAATAAATGAACTTAGTAATTCTTAATGAACATTACGTCGATACGTTAGATACTTGTTAAAGAAAGTTATCCTAAATGTCTTTTGTTTATTTAAAAAATAACAGTTTAATTATTTATTTATTTTTATAATATTTAAGTCATTTATATATATAAAAAAAAATGATAATGCAAGTATTTTTTTTTATAAAAAAAGTAATAATATAAGTCATTCTTTTTAAAAATAATAAAAAATGCTCTTAATTAAAAATATCTTTAAATTTTATCTATTAATTATAAAAATTTATTTATGTATTTAGAAATTTTGTATCAATACAAGTTTAAAAATAAAAAATTATTACAAAAAATTTATCTATTTAATTATTAAAATTAAAATGCTATAAAAAAATTTAGTATCAAAGCTGGTAAAAAAATTAAATAAATTTTAAAATTAAATTTATCTAACTTAATATAACAAGAAAAGTAAATTATTTAAAATATTATAAAAAATAATTTATAAAATTAATACTTTAATTTTACCAAAAAAAATTAATATAACATAAAATAAATCTAATAATTAATAAAATTAAAATTAAAATAATAAAATATTATAAATAATAAATTATTTTTATAAAATCTTACAAATAATTAATAAAGATTTATAATAATAATAAAAACTAATGGTGTCATTTACAAAAGATAATTAAAATTAAAGTATTTTTTTATTAAAAAAAAATCCCTTAATAATTATTCTTTGACTCCTATCTAATGAGTCCAATCTAGCTGACGTGCACAGTGTACTAATAATTGATCACAACAGACAAGATTTTTGGTGTCTTGTATAGCTCACTTTTTAAAAAAATTCCATTTCTAACCTCTTACCAACCTAGCCCAACAAGGCAACAAGTCTTGGATTACGATTACATTAGTGTAATATGCTTTCCTACGTGTAATCAAATTTATTAGAAATAATAGTTGAATACATGTTCAAAAAGTGCACAACAAAAATATAAGCAGATGAACTTTTACACATTGCATAGAAATTTGAACGTGTTCAAGGCTTGAAGGGAGATTAGAAATGAAACACACACTTTTATAAAACTTAAAGGAAAAAGTCCAATAAATCATTACTTGATTCAAAAATATGTACCATGAATACCCATGTTCAAGCAAAAGATCAAAGAATCTTTCTTTCTTGTCCATCACTCTCTTAGTACATTAATTGAAGAAGGATCAAGAAAATTCCAAACACCTTGATCACATTTTTCATCTTATTACTAGTAAAACTCTTTAAGACAGTTAGGGGAGCGAGAGTGTGAGAAAGAGAAGGAGAAAAAGAGAAATGGGGGAGACAGGGATAAAGTTTTTTTTTTTTTTTTTTTCAATTCTTTTTTAATAAACAGAGAAATTTAATTTCACCTTTAAAAAATAGTATTTTTTTTATGCCTGTGATATAATTATTGATTACAATAAAAATTATTTTTTTAGCCTATAATTAACCGCTACGTCAGTTGTCATAATACCACAATTTATGATAAATAAATTTTTTTCTAAAAAAATACCAAAATTTGAAAATATGGATTAGATTAACTTAAATTTTAAATTATTAAATTAAATAAATTTATTATAATAATTACAAAATTAATATGACAAATGAATAAATTATAAGATTAGACTCAAAAGTCTTAAAAGTAATAAAAAAAAAAAAAAAAGTAAAGTAATGGATTAAAGTATAAAAATTAAATTTTAATAAAAAAAAAGTTAAAAAATTAAATAAAAGAACCAAATTGTAAAGAAAAAAAAAGATAAGGGAGCGAAAAACTGAAAATTAAAAAAAAAAAAAAATGAAGGAATTAAATAATAAAAAAATAATCAAATGTAAAATATATAAAAATATAAAAATTATTTATACAGTTCACCGAACCATCAATATCATAAGCTTACAAAGCAACTTTTTTTTCCCTTCCAATCATGCATTCAAAAATTAAAGCTGTAATATTTAATAAAGATAACAATTAATAAAAATGTTAAAATATATATTTTAAAATAAATACAAAATTAGGAGTTATAATTGTATCATATTAGTTATATTTATTTTGTATTTGTATCGTATTCGTTTCGTGTTATTTGTGTTGAATTTTTTTATTAATTAACACATAAAAAATTTACTCAATTTTTTTTCCATATTACATATTTATAATAATAATAAATAAAAAAATCTTATCAATTAATTTTTATTAAAAAATTTATCTCAAATTATCAAACCGTATAAAAAATTTTCACTCCTGCAAAAAGTTATAAAAGAAAGAAAAAGGACGCAGTTGGGTAGTACTCAATTGACGACGGCTAAACATTAGCTGGACGGAAAGCTCAGTAGTAATAGTGACACTTGGAAATTGAGCTGCCCATAACATTTACATAAAAACATCATTTAATTTCTAATTTTTTAAAATTTATAATTATTCTATTATTTTTTAAATTTTAATAATTTTTAGTTTAATTCAATAATTTTTGTAAAAAAATTAAAAACCAAATTCTATTTTCTTGCATAAATTAAAGATAAAATTATATTAAATTGTAATAAATGCGTTGAAGTTTAGAGACTTTTAAATAGTTAATGAATAAATTATATTTTGAGATAAACATTAGATACCAACAAAATACAAAAGTGTTATTAGAAATATATGCAACAGTATTGTCTTAGTCTTTTTATCTATAATATTCATCCTCTCACCTATGTCTATATATATCCAGCTTTATTTGTGTACACCACCACATTCATATAAATTTCTTTTGAGTCATCTTTCTTTGTCTACCACTTCTGGTAAGATACACTACTATGGCTATTACCATGCACATACTCTTTTTAAGAAAGTTCATACCATCTCTTTTCTTCTTTTGTTTTCTTGCATTTTCTTCTCGCTCTGTTTGGGGACGCCCGGCCACTTTCCTTGAAGACTTTAAAATTACTTGGTCTGACTCCCATATTAGGCAAATTCAAAGAGGGAGGGCCATCCAACTTGTGCTTGACCAAAATTCTGGTAGGGTCAAATTCTTTATTTGTTTTTTTAATTTTAATATTCTTCTGGGCAAGTTTATAAAAGAGAAAATGTTGAGTAATATTAATTGGTTTCTAATTTTATATGATATAAGGTTGTGGGTTTGCTTCAAAAATGCAATACCACTTTGGACGTGTCAGCATGAAGATCAAACTCATTCCTGGAGACTCAGCTGGAACTGTGACAGCTTTCTATGTAAATTAACTTGACCACTATTCATCAGAAAACTTGTTTATAAATTGAACAGTTAAAAATTAAGAAAATATTTATTTTCACAAATTTGTGATAATTTCAACCACTTGATAGTAATAGCATGTGACTGATCAAAATAAAACTTATTTGAGCTTTTGTTACTTAGTATTTAATTAGATTATGCCACTTTGAGATGAAATTTGTGACAATTAGCAGTGCTTATAGTTGTAGGCTAGAAGTTCAGTTCATTTCTGGTTTATAATTTATTTGCATTGGGGGTACCTTTTATGGCAGATGAACTCGGACACAAATAGTGTAAGAGACGAGCTTGATTTTGAATTCCTAGGCAATAGAACAGGGCAGCCTTATACAGTCCA
Source organism: Elaeagnus macrophylla (assembly GCA_029378325.1). Taxonomy (NCBI): domain Eukaryota; kingdom Viridiplantae; phylum Streptophyta; class Magnoliopsida; order Rosales; family Elaeagnaceae; genus Elaeagnus; species Elaeagnus macrophylla. The sequence goes on from CM055653.1 coordinate 12,229,435, forward strand.
AACCAATATTTATGCTAATGGAAAAGGTGACAGAGAACAAAGGGTTAATCTTTGGTTCGATCCTGCAGCAGATTTCCACACTTACTCAATTCTGTGGAATCATCACCATATTGTGTAAGTAGAAGGTCAAACTCAAATTTCAAGCTGAGAATTACATTATTTTCACCATGTAGTATTAACGGAGCAATTTTCTCATAAATCTCAACCATTGTGGTAAGAGTGTGTAAAAATTTGATATAGTTCTTACAACTAGTTACACGCAGTAATATTATGAAATACACATCCGATTGTAAAATTGTTGTGATCTAAAAGCACAAGTAATTTCAGCCAATGGGTTGTGTCTATTTGTCTGATTAATCTTGGTCATGTTTTTGCAGATTCTATGTGGATGAAGTGCCAATAAGAGTTTACAAGAACAATGAAGCAAAGGGAATCCCATATCCAACGAGGCAACCAATGGGAGTGTATTCAACATTGTGGGAAGCTGATGATTGGGCAACAAGAGGAGGACTAGAGAAGATTAATTGGAGTAAAGCTCCATTTCTAGCTTATTACAAAGACTTTGACATTGAAGGTTGTTCGGTACCTGGACCAAGAAACTGTGCTCTAAATCCAAGAAATTGGTGGGAAGGATCTTCCTACCAAGTACTCAACGCCATTGAAAATAGAAGTTACAAGTGGGTTCGTATGAACCACATGATCTATGATTATTGTACCGATAAATCAAGGTTCCCAGTGACACCTCCAGAGTGTATTGCCAGAGTCTAAAAGGTAGCTTTTAAATAACTCGTTTGATGGTATATAAGTTCATGTTATGCTTCTAAGAGACATAGTACTGTTGTAAGAAACGTGCATACAGCAAAGGGTATGTAGGGAAATACCTTGTTATTTTGTGTAGAAGTGGATGAAGCTTAATGTCAATTTCCAAGTCTTGTGCATTTGTACCCCCACCTTGAAACACTTGTGCCAATAAAAGTTCCTTAATGATTGTGATAATGATGCTTTTCCACTATGCTGTATGCTAGTTTCCAAAGGTGAACCAAAAATATCACTGGTATCAAACATGCCAAAAAAGAAATCGGATAAGTACAGGTCGCGTCTTCAACAGTGACAATCAAAGTAATAGCTTTATGAAACCAGTTATATTATTTCATTAATTGGCCCTTGTTTTTATTATTGTGGAAAATATCTTGTTTATATGGACAACTCATTATGGGTTTTGTAGAAAACCTGGCTCAAGTATGCCAAGGCCCTACCATTTTGGACACCAGGTTGCAATTCAGAAACATATTCTTGAATTTTGGTTGCTAGTGGTCAATTTTGATGGTTGTTTACACGTGTTATACAAACATATATATTCAATCTAAATCTCTCCTAAAGAATTGATGAATGATCACAATGTGTACGTGTAATTTAGAAAACCATCGCATTTCAAATCCGCTGTTCTGTAGTAGTTTTATAAAGAATCAAAAAAAAAAAAATTATCAAACAGTACCTGATGATATTCGATTATGAGATTTGAAACAGACAAAAATGAGTCTTACCGCGACTAGGTGAACCACTATAAAAATCGATTTCAAAAGCAGGAATACTTTGTCCAAGAACAGCTATTCCAATTCCTAACAATCCTGAAAGAGACCAAGGGATTCTCCTTTTATCACAAGAAACAGAAGATAGCTATTTCAAGTGGTTGAAGAGTTTTGATGAAAATTTAAGCGAGAGCTTCTTAGATCCACATGGCACTACCAAATAGAGATTATCAACTATGACAAAGCTGGGAACAAAAAGACAAATTGTTTCCATTTTCAGAAAGAAATGATCAAATTCCCTCTAAGGCACACTGCACTGGCCGAGAGAACTAAATTAAAACCCGTGTGTATTCCCAAAATATCTTCAACTACGTCAATATCCGATAAAATAGTAACTGTCCTATAAGCTGCTTTATTAGCGACCCCCAGCTCAACTACACTTGTAAAGGTCTTAAAAGCATGGAACCCAAGTTCTCAACTTGTTTGACTTAACATCATAAACGAGGGGACCATCCTGTAAAGTAGAGCAACATATTTCTCTTAACCAAAGCATTTAATGTCTTCAGACTCATTTATCATCACTCTATTGGCATACTGCCAAAGTACTGGAATGAAGTCTTAGAATTTAGATGACTCCAGTAAAAAATGTTTCAAAGAAATAGTCTACCTAGAAAATGGCAAGTTTCATGTGTAACAAACAATACAATACCTTTTTGAACAAAAAAAAAAAAAAAAACCAATACAATACAATACCTGCCAAATGTATAGATAGAGTACTAATCTGATATTGGTTGGGCTCTAACATAAGATTAACCTCCGAAGTATCAAAAGAAGTTGCATTAGTAAAGGCGAACTACTAAAACAGAAGCTGTAAATATTGTAACAAGAACCACATGATTGGTTTAGTAGCTGCAATGGCAAACTAAATGTTCCGATCCATATCACACATTAGCATAATAGCAACTTACAAGTTGAGGTGCTGACATCTCCAAGTACATATAGAAACCCACCACTAGAGACACCGTTAATTATGTTAGCCTATATAATAATAAGATAATCTAAAGATCCAAAAGACAAGGTAAATGCGGCCTGTCACTGACTGCTAGGAACTGTTGATTTTTACAGCAACTGGCTCTGAACAGTATGGACAATTTCCAAAGAGAAAGTTAAATGACCTGCAATGCAAGAACACAAAAAATATAAGCGAAGAAGCTTGAAATGGACGCCTAACTGCCTATGTCAGCCAGACAGCCACTATAGCTCTGATTATAAATTATGGTTGCTGCGCAAATTTTTAACATTCCATAGTGGTTCGGTTCCTATGTGAGTAAAAATATTTGTTGAAATATTTCTGAGTTTTTTATTTGAGTGATGCCAATGCTTTACCACAAAAAAGTTGTGTGAGGGAATGTTGATTGCTGAACAAAAAAATAAAAATAAAACAAGGATCAGTTGGGATCTGCCACAATAATATTTTAGCAATAAGGAAAAAAGCGAAATCCATCAGCAATAACATTGCACTATCTCCAGCGTTACAAAAACAAAACAGCAACGCACATCATCAATTTAATCTTGCTGGATGTAGGAGTTAATCCCCTTTTACTGTGCAACAGAGACACATAATGTGAAGTAAAAACTCGGTTTAGGTCATCATATTCAAAGGAACGTTGTCCAAATATGTTCCAATTGATAGAATAAGTAACTTGCATGTGCAAGTCAATAGTGTAAGAACAGCAATGGGAGAAAAAAGCAAAAGGAAACTGAAGAAGCACTGAGACGTCAGACAAAAATACCAATACGATACTGGATAGAAATTTAACATACTGTCTTGTTGTGGTAATGGAGCGGAGCCAATCCCCAAGACAAATACTATGGAAAGCCCTTTTGCAACTCATGTTATCACACACATAGTCAGTACCACTTCCACTCTTACTTCCAAGCTCATCATCTACATCAAAATTGCAAAGTCAACCAAAGATGAAGTGTATAAAGTCTAAATTTATCTGCATAACATTACCAACTGGAAGACTTTGAGCATAACAAATTCCACATTCAACTAGCTGGTCAATCTTCTGAACGTCTGGGGGCCTTGGCAGTTGGGTTTCCAAAAGGCATGCAAGATTTTCCAGAAATGGTTTTTCCCTGATCCTGTACAATGATTGAGAGCACGCTGATTCAAAATAAACATGTGCACTTGCATTTTACTTGCTATCATTTAACAACTTTATAAAGGGAACGAAGAGGTAGGATTTATATAGATCTTAGTCCATTTTGCGTTCCAACATATACACCTTCAAAGAGTCATGAAATTGGAAATAACATCACTAATTATATAAGTACCATTGTTTGCTATTCCTTTGCCAGTTCTTCCTCAAGAAGTCCACATTTGGTCCTGAACCCATGAAACGAATCCTGAAGCAACTTACTATTCAAAACATTGAAAGCAAATCCAAAGGATACCTTAGTAACTAATTGAGCTGAAATCTTACTCTGGAAAAGATTTAGGATCAATGGAATTTAGAGATAGCATAATGAAGCAATCTTTTCCTGAAAAATAAATTTTAATTTTTTTTTAAGGAATAGCAAATAGCAGGCAAAATTCACCGTTACTACTTCAATAATCAACAAAGCCACTCACCTATATTAATGTGGCGGTAAGAAATCGCTGAAGACTTTTCATTACCAACCCATAGAGATTTGTCAATGTCACCCAAAATAGACCACAATTCCTGAAGCTTCTCCAGATGCTGAGTAAAAAAAATCGTTGGGAGCTTTATGTAAACATGAGAACTCATAAGGAGTACGCCATAATGTTTTTACAGAAAGCCTGCATTGGATACCTCTTGGAACTGCCGAATGACATCTTTCAACCTTGAGTGTATTGACCATTCTAAATTAAACATGTATGGCACATCCTGAGGAAGAAATTATACTCCTCATTGGACATTGAACATTAAATTTTAGTTAGCAGATATATTAGAAGACTTACTGCTGAAACAGATGGTGGACATCTAGGATAGGTTTTATCTAATTGAATTTCCAAAACATGATCTCTCCCCTTCTTATCTCTGAAAAATATGCACAAAAAATTGAGTCCTAGTCTCCATGAATGAATAAGGGGAAAAAAACTTGTAAGAAGAAATTTTATAGTGTAATGAAAGAGGTCATATTTACAAAAAATAGTTCAACAGCGTTAGATTGTTTCAAAGATTTTTATAAGAAGACATCAGGATGTTTAAAAACTTCTAAGGAAAACATAGTATAATTACTAAAGCCTTAAGACATAAAGAAGATTCATGATTCTATAGTGTCACTGTTACAGGCATAATATGCTTTGAAAATGATAAATTTCAACTACAGCTTCCCAAATATTACATGAATGGAACGTAGCTGTTACTTTTCTTCATCCTAACTTCAAATTATTAAAAGGCCCAAAAGAAAAGTCAAATATTATTCTTTACTCATCCATAAGATGCCACTTGGATAGCCATAAACTATAATGTCTTACAAGATTTGAAAGCTGAGAAATGTCAGATCAGCACCCAATCTCACCAGATACTCCCATCCAACCTCTTCTATCTGCAAATAAATGATTAAAAAAACTATGGATCCAAGCAGATGTCAGAAATAGAAGTAACACACCAAATGAATAATGATTTTTTTGTGATCTTGCAGATTTAATGGAGCAAGTACATATCTCAAACATTTCATATTATTATATTTTTGGAGAAGACCCTGAAAAAGAGTATCAATATATACTTAGCAAGTGTCGAGATTCTCAGGCTTTGATTCATATGAGAAATTTATGAAAAATTGTGTCAACAAGTCCATTTCAGAATCTGAACTCTTATTTTCTTCCAATTAACGTTTTCTGGTCAATCGGAGGTTCTTCTACCCATAACTCTAGCTATTTGCATTATTGGTGGAACAACAAATAACTAGGGCCATTCAAATCCATCTCTAATTCAAAAATATAGTTAACAAAGCAATGGAGATGAGAAGTACTTTATAATGTATTTATCTTTGACAAAGGCAACACGGTTATATTCAACACTTTTGACACTTCTTGAGTCAGTCTTTATCAAAATATGAGTTGTGCCCACTCATTGCTCTCAAGTCTCACACATAAAGTTTCTTGAACATTTAAAATTTTCCCAGTCATGGAACATAAATAGCACAATATTTTTTTATGATGAATGAGACAAGACAATTCGAATAACAAAATGCTAGGTCTGAATTTTTAGATAAAAATTTAAGTCGGCAACTAATATATTCCTTTAATTTATATTATTTCTGCATAATGGAATTGATTTGACAAGAGTATCACGGTATAATGAATGGAAGGTTAGCTCCCTGATATTTCACGAAAACCATGATAAGGCATCCAACACAATAAGCCATTAAGTAGGTGTAACTTAGATCATGCTGCTAGGGCCTAGGCCATGCGCTTCTTCCACAACAGATGCTTTATATGAAAACATAGAAATCAAAATTATAGAATGGATTCCGGGAATAGAGACATCCATGTGTTCAAATTTCAAAGAAAATGATGAGACTGTTAAAAAAATTGATCATGTAAAACAAAATACACGACAAGTATAAGTTAATAATTGTTTTAATATAATATATGATAAATAATTTGGAATGAGAAGTGTAACTTACATCATAAAAACATTTTATTATTTGGCAGATTGTGTAGTTGAACAAAACTAGGCATTTGGCTAAATGAGTCATTTCTCTTCCAATATACACGACACTTTACATTTTACGTAACATCCAACCCACTTTCTCTTGGGCACTATCATGTCTATATATAGTGCAATATATAACAATGAGTAGTGGGCTAACTTAATTAGCCAGTTAGCTCATTTGGAAGAGATGACCAATGAGCCTTTATACACATAGTAAAATGATAATTTAGTTTATCCCATTATGGTCTAACTAAATTATACATGCTAATTTTAATTCATTATTTATTTCTTCCATTCTTATATAACACAATTATTCAACTGGTTTTATTTTTAAACTACTAAGAAAAAACGTATATTTTGATGTTATGAAAAAAAATGTTTTTTTACTTTGTAAAAAAATATATATGCACGTGATGAAAGGAGGTCAAAATGAACTCAATGTATAAAGAGAGAATATGCCATGCAATATGTGTAAGTGATTGATTTAATTATATGATTATGCTAATCATAAAATAATTCCAACAGAGACATTATACCTCTGAGTACACTGTGCGATAAAAGGAAGATGATTTAGCCAGGTCTTTGCACCTAACCTCCTCAGAGGACTCCTACATTAAAATAAAATATTTGGTTATAACTCCACGTATAAACAAACACAATGATTCATGCACACAAAAATACAAATTGTATGTTTCTGTCTGTGCATGCCAGAATCTCCTTGTACTAAATTCACACTAATTTCTATTAACTCCAATGTTCCAATCAAACGAAGTGAAGCTCAGTAATGGTATAAGGAAATTGATTGTCATACCATTTTGCTGTGAAATACAAGAGAATCAATTTCAAAGAATTGTATAAATAAGTCTAGAGAGGCTGCAATTCTTGTAGGTATTTTATCAAACAGTTGGTGAGTGATCTTTAATTCAGCAACCATTTCGAGAGAACAAACATGAACTATTTAGCATGAACTAGCATCAAATCTTTGAAATAAAAAAGGATAAGGTACCATATTTTGTGTTACGTGGCTATTTAAATGAGAACGTGCTCTCAACTCCGGCGTCGAATTTTCTGTTTTCGCAGCCGTTTATGTTACGTTAAGTCGTGAACTACATTAGCTCCCTCCGACTAATGCCCTTCCCAGTTGCTTTTGAAATGGAATTGAACACTACTGATACCGGTAAGAGAAAGAATCACACACTTTTTTTTCTGTTTAAAGTCATAGGCCTAAGTAACTCATCGCCGCTGGTCTTAACTTGGGTCATTAATGGGTTATCCTCTGGACCTAATTGAAATTGTACTGTTGCTGGATTTTGAATTTTGAAAATTCTATTTTGAATATTTTATTTTGAACATCCTAGACAAGTGATTTCCGATTTTTGAATATCTGTTCAAACAAAAATATATATATATATATATATATATATATATATATATATATATATTTTATTGAAATAAGGCTCGCAAGGAAGATAGTGTTATTATCATATACTACCACACCATTAAAGATCACCGTCATTTTTATTTTTATACTGATCAAGGGCGGGTCAGAGGACGATGGGAAACTGGAGCCCTACAACAGAGCACCAGAGGCACCTGTGTTTGATTGCCCTTCAAGAGCAATTCCAGCACACTGAATATTCGAATCTGTGTCCTACCGTATAAGAAACTTAATGCATTAATCCTGATGCTCAAACCACCGCCTAATCGGTAAATATATACTATATTTGAACATTCTACTTCAAAATTTTCAAGTTTTTTAATAAAGCTCAAATACATATACTCATAACTAGAGCTCCAACATCAAATATTATATATGCATAAATAAATTTTATATCGTTAAATCAAATACACATACTCATAACTAGAGCTCCAACATCAAACATTACATATGTATAAATAAACTTTATGTCGTTAAGTCTCAATTTATTGAGATCTTTTTAACAGTTTATCTTCAATTAGGAGTGTTTAAAAATTGGATTGAACTAGGCTAAACCATAAAGCTATCAGATTTACTATTCTAAATAGTCTGATCTAATTAAGGATGTGTTTATTAATATATAATAAGAATTAATTGGAATATAAATAAACATGAATTAGAATGAAGAGGAAATAGAATGTAAAATCCATACTTCTTATTTATATTTACTAAATAACTATAAAGAATTGTAATGAAATTATTAATTGATTTAAATATTCTTTTAAAAATAATAATAAAATAAAATAAAATATTAAAATAAAAAATATTTTTGTAAATACATATTTTGAATTTAGGAAAGGGACTGTCAAATTTGTGGAGTCCTTGTTTTTTTTCTACCATATTTTTAGAAAGTAAGTAATAGAATGAAAATAACTCACTTTTTTTTAATTTATTTTTCTAATTAGTAAACATATCCTAAAAATATATCAAACTATTTGTAAGAGCCAAAAATGATCATTTTGCTTATATAATAGATATCATTTAGTCCTTTAGCAATAAAAAATTAATTTTTCATCTAATTTTTTATTAAATCTAACGGAATAGTACATATGTCACATGCATATTTATATTTTTCGATATATATATATATTAAATTAAATAATTTTTAATTAAAAATTTACTCTAATTTTTTACAATTTTTTTCTATTAAATTTAAATAAAATTTTCATTGTCTAATTTGTAATTTTAGATATTAAAAAATGAAAGTTCTACTTAAATTTTATTGAATTCGATCAAACTTAAATAAAAATTTTATTATTTAAGTTGTGACTTTAAATATTAGACAATTAAAATTTTATTAAAAATTTTATTTAAATTACATTGAAAATTTTATTTAAGTTTTTTTTTTTTTAACTAAAAAAATTAAATAATTTTTTAATTAAATATTAATTTTTTTACGTATATATATATATATATATATATATATATATATATATATATATATATATATATCGAAAAATATAAATACACATGTGACACATCTGTTATTCCGTTAGATTGGATGAAAAATTAACTTTATCCTTGCTTGACATATTTTTTACAAGTAGAAAGACTTAAAAACACATTTTTCAAAAGTAAAGGAGTTTAAAGTCATTTTTTATAACCTATAAAATTAAATGCCATATTTTATAAAAATAAAATGATATACACTTTTTTCTATAAATGATAACATACAACCGTTGAGACCGTTTTTATTTTAAAAAAATAATAATAACATACAAAGTATCATGCAACACAGATGAAAGTCGCTAGGCGAGCTGAGGATATGTAAGTTTATATTACTTACCAGTTTACCATTTACTCATTTATATTGATTGGCTCATGACAATCACATTAGCGACCCACTCAATAATTTCTCTCTGATTATAGCCACATAAATACTTAGCAAAGTACCGAGAAATATAATACTAATAGAGTAGATTTTCCTAGTCAAACACGTACTCAGGTCATGCAAGAGATGTTATAGTTAATCTGAAGGTATTGTTTATGGTGTGGCATGTTATTTACATGAACACGTATAATAGCTAGTCACATGCATGCCATGATTGGCAACTCCAACCACCCAGAGTTTCTTCTCTTTTTACCTTAGCTGAGTCATGTCTCTTTGTACTCATTATAAAGCTCAATAAAATATGCAATTTTCTTGGCATATAAATCAGCTCACTATATTTAATTTCGATCTTAATCATGAATATTATAAGAGAAATTCCTTTACATTTTTAATTAATATTAGAAGATTATTAATTTATTATCCTAAATTAAAACTCAGACCGACCGACGAACTAGCTGGAAGAAGACATGTGTTCTTTATCATTCTCCAATCTTAATTTAATAATATTGCGTGTGGTTACACGTACATCGGATCTATATGACTATAAAAAGTATTAATTGTTTAATAAGAGTATATTAAACACTCGAATTAATACCTATGTGAAAGCAAATTGGATATGCTTGTCCTATGCACATCTCACTATTCATTAATCCTCTTTTTCTTTTCTATAAAATATATTTTTTAAAGATTTTTCTAATAATAGGTTTAGCCTTTTTCATCCTCTAGACAAAGTGACAAAAAATATTAAAAAAATAAAATAAACGGATAAGGCAGATGTGTACTAAATACTAATACAGTTTTCAGTTCACACTGCACTCTTTTGGGCATTAAAAAAAAAGACTAGTTTTTGAACTTTGAATTTAAAAGTAAGGTTGAAGTATTCATGCGATAATGATGTTAATGAAAAAAAATAAAGAACGGGTGATGAAAGTTATGGTGAGAGTTTTTTTTTTTTTGATTGAAAGTTATGTTGAGAGTTGAAAGTTAAGAGTTGAGAGTTGAGAGTTGAGAGTTGAGACTAAGACAATTAGCTTTCCAGGAAAGTCCCTTCTTTTATGGAAAAGTCTCATTCATATATTATTTATGAGTCCACAACTACATGCTCATGGATTTAGAATTTTGAGGGAGAGAAATACTAAGAATATATAAATTGTATTTATTTTATTTATGGTGTGACATATGATTAATTATATAATTTTGAAAATAAAAAAATTTATTTATTTTTTTAAGAAAATATGTTCATGTATCAAACATCTAAATGTAAATTTAAGTGCAAATTTATACAATAAATTTTAAGGTATTAAGAGACTCATCGTTGAGATCTCGCATTATTTACAACAATCATGGTAGCGTATGTTTCGGATGTATATACATTTTAATAATTTGGACCTTCAATTTCAAAATTTTCCCGTAAATCTAAAATGTGATATCAATTGATATTGAAAATGTTGGATTTACACCATAAAAGCAAAACAAAATAATAATTAATACAACTATTTTTTTATGGTAACCCTACAACTATTTTTAATACTATTTAAACGAAATTACTAAGGGCAGTCGCGGTTAGTTTGGTTGATTTTGGCCAATTTTACAAGGGGACAATACCTTCGCCTTATTTAAAAAACTAATCATCGCTCAAATCCATAAGGTTGATGATTTTGACTTATAATTTTTTTTCTTGAAAAATATTTATCTCGAATTTATAAGAAAACATTAATTACTAATGATTTTAAAAATATATTTACCAATATTACCTCTTTAAATAAGTAAAATAATTTAGATGTATCGAAAAATTACCAAAAATAATATCCTAAAACTTATAATAATAAAAATAGTACCTTAATAAAATTGAACGACATTCAAATATAGAAAGAGTATAAATTACCGCAGTTCAATTTCAATGGAGTTTAAAGAAAAATGATACAAAGTCATTTTTTTAATTAAAATATGATTCAAACTCATGAGGATATTATTTTTATTATTACAAATTTTAAGAATAATATTTTTATTATTTTTTATGAAAAACTTTAGACAACAAACATAGAAAATATATCACTTTTTTATATAATTAAAGTGAACTTATTAAATTAACTAAAAGAAATCATTCCTTGTATGATAAATAAGCATATTGTATATTGTATCAGATAAGTTAAATATAGTCATATTAGATTGAATTGTATTAAACTATATCATAAATAGTATATGTATTATTCAGTAACAAAATATATATTATAGTCGGATAAAATTAATTATAAATATTTTAATAATATATTTATATTTAAAATAGTTTTTTATTATCAAATTTATTGAAATTAATATTTAATTTATTTTATATTTTTAAAAATAAAAATATATATTGTGGTGTGATCATTTTATATATTTATGGTGAGATGATGGTATGAAAATTATATAGGTAGAATCTTTAATAATGTGTGTGCGGTAAAGGTCCATCGTTATCCAATATTCTTACCGAAAAGAGCATGACTATTGTGGTGTGAGTTCTCATTTCTACAAGTAAGATGATGCATGCATGCTTTTAGAAAAGCAATAAAGTATATATAATAAAAGCTAGTTTCATATACAACCTAATCTTCAATACCATCCAATATCCAATACCATCCAATATCATGACTCAGAACTGCCAATGACATTCCAAGAAAAAAGTAAAGACAAAATTGAAGAAATTAAGTTTACGAGAAAAGAGGGAACATGAACACTCGCGAACGTACATGAATAAACACTACTAATCCCTTTATACATATACAGTACAGTACTGTTTAACAATTTACACACTCACAAAAAAAAAAGGGGGGTATTTGATCAGTAATTTACTATTGTCTAAAGCTAGTTACATTATATATCCTAATTTCCCCATTATTAAACCGTTTTAAAAAAAGGTTTAAGGAGTTATGGGGATTTTTTTTTTAATGTAAGCTAGTGGCTAATAATAATTATAGTCTGTCTAATTAATTAACAAGCAGCAATTTAGCAAAAAAAAAAATAATAATAATTAACAAGCAGCAGAAGGATTGTTGAAGGAGTTAAAGAAGTGAGATTTGGGAGCCATAGAAAAAGAGCTCTTGGAAGCAATATTATTGTCACCAACGCCGCCACCTATTATTTCACAAGATGGACACATCCGCGCCGGCGTATGCATGTAAAATGGTTGTGAAGAAAATTTGAGCGCCTTGAGATCTTGAAGCTCTTTTTGTAGTCTTTTGTTTTCATCTGTCAGTGTTTCATAGCACTTCTTCAATAACTCACAATCTACCTCTGTTTTCTTCAGCTTTTTCTGCAATATTAATTTTAACAAAAATAATTATATCAATATTATTAATTATTATATTTATATATTTATATATCTACAAACAGCTTAGGTCTAAGAGAGAGTATATTATTCACCTGGCTCTTCTATTCTGAAACCAGACTTCAACTTGTCGAGGTCTCAGATTAAGCTTCCTGGCTAAAGCTTGCTTTTGTTTCTGCATGTATTACTTAGGAATATGTTAGATTATATAACATAATATATTTGGTATATTTTATATTGATCACAGTCAATATAATTAGTTAGTTTTAAAGAAGAAAGAAAAAAATTACTGGGTTGAGAGTGGTATTTTGTTGGAAGCTATCTTCTAAGAGGGCAGATTGGTCTTTTGTGAGCCTAAGTTTTTTTCTTGCACTTGGTCCATTTCCATCTTCATGATCTTCATCACAGCTGGCTCTTGATGAGTCGTTGACTTTCTCCACCTCAACCTCTTCATCACGACGGTCTCTTTCTCTTTTTACCCTTCCACTTGAGAAGGAAGAAACTGCGCTATCATGAGGTGAAACAGCAGATTGGTGATACAAATCAAAATTGGTTTCCTCTTGATAAGTAGGCTCATGACCAGAAAGACTCAAAGTTAAAGATGGCTCATCAAAATTACTAGAGTTGGATTTCTTTGGCTTTTCAATATTATTAAGATCCAAAGCCTGTTTTGACGGAGGAGAAGAATTACACTCTTGGGTTAAAGAGAAACTTAGACCTAGACCTAGAACAAGTCCTGTGTTGCAAACGTCGTCAAAACCCATCTGAAGGGAAATTAATTCTCTTTCTTAATCTATTGTTGTGGGAAATAGGGGAGGAGAGAGAGCTAGGCGGAAGATAATAATTCAATGGTTTCAAAGAAATGGAGGAGCAAAAGGGTATTAAGAAGAAGACGAAAGAGAATGAATAAGATTTATGTGGGGACTTACGTTTGGTCACTTAAGGTGGGTGGTTGTGGAGGTGGGTGGCTATGATTATTAATCAAACAAAAAAAATGAGTATGAGAAACGAATCTGAGGCAAGTTAGAAGAAAAAAAGGTTCTTTATATATTGTAAGAGTAATTCTATTTGACATTTTATCTCAATGGTATTTTATAATTGATAGATATATGATATCAAAATATGTCAAATTTTTTTAAATTTATCTAGATAAAAGGTATTTTCTTTAGTTTAATTTATGTGGTGGGCCAATGTAAATAATAAGTGCAATGCCTTAATTAGTAAGTAGAAATAATTCAAATACTAATTTTTATTAATAGTTTTAAATTTAAAAATCGAAAAAACAAAAAGGATTATTTCACTTTAATACATGTATATGCTTCCTTTTGTCAACGTGTATAGCTTTCTTTAATGCTACTGAGTTGACACGATTTTTAATCATTAATTAAATATTTTTAAAATGCAAAAAATTTGTTAAATTTAAGATAAATAGGTTAAAATAAGTATGCAACAGTGTTACCATAAATTTTATGGTACTTTAGGTCTACCAATTGTTTGGTACTTTTTTTTGTACTAAATGTTAGACAACAACTTCGAGCCTTATTTTAAGATTGATCTAAAATTTATCTTTGCGGGTAGATATTTGATAATAATGCTCCTATTATGCGTCCTAACATGAATGAATCGGACTAAAAATTTTAAAATTCTTTTACCTTTGTCAATAAAGTATATTAAAATTATATAATAACAATAATAATAATAATAATAATAATAATAAAGTAGATTAAAAGTGACGCCTTGGATATTTATTTTAACCACAAAAAAAAAATATTCGGTAACTTTTTGTGAAACAAAAAAAAAAAAATTCGGTACTTCTTTGACAATATATAATTATTTTGCATAAATTTCCCACTATTCTAATTTAAATTTAAAATTTAATTATTTTTAAACAACATTTACACAATTACATTACAAATATTTATGGACAAGATTCAAACTCACCTTTTTACGCCATTTATAAAAAGCGTATACCATTAGTCTATTATAATATAACATAATCTATAAAATCTATGTATTTTGAAAATGAGTTAAAGATATATAATGCTTGCAATAACCCATTTTTTACTCCATATATCCAACCCGAAATCCACCTGAGGCTTCTCAGCAAAGCACATGTTTTGATCTTAGACAAAATTAGTTCCGATTGATTAGATTAGTTACGAATAAGGAATAAAGATGGGTTTCTTTTTTCTAGCTAGCTTCCCTTTATATGGTGCACAATATTCATAAACAATAGCCCCCATTTGAAATTTGAACTATAAGTTAGGTTTTATATATATCCCCAGCTAGCAAAAAGAAAAAGGGTATGATTTTAGATCTTTGAAAACGTTATATATACCTAAAACGAATATGTTCCCCATGCGATGCTGTGTATGATAAAGTTGAAAAAAAATATTTGCCAATATGGGTGGTTGTAACGTAAGTTTTTATCATTTTGGGTTTAAAGTTGAAAAAAGAAACGCTTTTGAGTCCTCATGATCTTAGAAATTAAGCTCAATTGGATTTTTTTTCTTCTTTTTGTTTTAAGCATAAGCTCATTTGGATAAGAATAATACTTTACAAGCAGCTTTGCTCTTTTCGAACTTTGTACAAGTACAAATTAATTTGTTATTGGGGACCATATATATAAGTTCGACATTCTGCAATGTGTTGATACTTTTCTTTAAACAAGGTAGGGAGTTTGTGCGATGCATTCGTATTTAAAATTAAATTATATTTTTAAATAATTATTTATTAAAAATTAAAATTAATCCAATTTATAAAATATGAAATAATAGTATAAATTTCTTTATAGGACAATTTTTTTTCCTTTTTTGTTTCAATTATATGTATATACGTGTGTTTGCATGTATGTACTAGCAAAATTAAATCACTAATATATTTAGTAAACTATTCACCTAAATTATACTAGGGCAAAGAAAATAACTTTTTGAGGAAAAATTAGCCGCTAAATTGAATGATATATATATATATATTTATTTTTTTATAATTTTATTTTAAATATTATGAAAAATAATTTTATGTGAAAATAAAATTAATATTTCATAATGTGATTAAATTATAAATAATAAATGTTTTCAACATAACAACTTTGATATACACGTATTTATTATAATTGTATTTAATACTCATGTGTTTATTTTGTGTTAAAAATTTATTTATTTTATTTAAATATTGTACATACAGAAGTGTAGTTTAGTTCTATCGCAAAAGATAAAGGATATATCATTGTTTGAGATTTAGTAACCATAATTGTTAAATTGTAAGTGTTAACATGTATGGTGTATAAAATTAACAATTGTAAAGAGAGATAGATATATAAATTAAACTCTTGAAAGAGTTGGTGACCAACATAATATCATAGTTGGAGAAATTTTGTGTTCAAGATCCAGTAATCTCAATTATTAAATTGCAAATGTTTAATTTATATGATGCATAAAGTCAACATTATAGGAGAATAAGAGATGTTTAAAATGATTGTTAATTTTTTATCTTAATAGTTTAAATTTTTAAGAAAATTAATTTTTGAATAACTATTAACAATCATGACTCTATATTTTAAAGAAAATGAATTTGAGTTTTTTAAATTATTTTATTTATTTGTGTGCAGTTCTAATAATATTTTGAACCATTACAGAATTAAAAAAATAATATACTGGATTACACTTCTTACATAAATTAAGCATAGAAATGAGATGGGTATGTTGCTACATGTTTATTGTTATAAGTTTTAAGGATTATAAATTTATTATTTTTTTAAAACTTATTCAAGTAGTAAATAATTAATTAAATATTTTTTTATTTAAATATAATTTAATTCATACATGCAATACAATCTAGTAATTATTGTACAATGTCTCATGTATAATTTAGTCATAGTATTATCATTATATACATATTTCTATCAAAAAGTGATTTGGTTATATAAATTATACTTCATACATGTGTTAATATATTGTAAAAATATATAAAACCAAATATAGTAGTCCAGTGATAAGTGTACGATGAGTCTTGATGTTATTATTGTATATATTTTTTATCAAAAAATTATGCTTTAAAAATTCATAACTATTCTAAATTTTTGTATAAATTTAGCTAAGACAGAAAATAAGAAAACGAACTAAGAAAAATGAGCGTTAAACATTCATTTTATATAGATTATAAATAGATATTAATAAGGAGTGAATTTTTTTTTTTTTTTTGGCTAAGAATAAGGAATGAGTTTATAGTTAACTGAGCTAACATTATATTTTTTTAATTTAAAAGTTATATAATTAATATGATTTAAATATGTAATTTAAACAATCAAAAATAAATTTTATAGCCATAATAATAGGTGAACGACAATTAAAAGTGTCAAGTTCCTTGAAGTGGTGACAAAATATCTCTAAATGTCTGCGAATAATATAATTGTCCCATATATAATCATTTATACGTACCAAGTTTTAGAATTAGGGGTTAATAATTAAAACATTTACTAGAGCCATGTAATAACCATGTTTCTTCGTTATGAGTGATGAAACTAACGAAAGTAACGTGATGGCAATTGGCAATAAAATTATTCTTTTTTCCTATATATCTACCTCCAGAAATTATTTAGTAGTCCTTACTCCATAATCATTTATAATATTTTGGACTGACATTCGTAGCCAACAATCAATATAAGAGTATTCAGGCAGGGACTTTTTCAAATAAATGTTTATGATGATATTATTTATTGTTCATGGAATATACTCACTAATAATTTTATTGGTTATTTCTTTATTAAATATTGAATAATTATATTTTTTTAAAAATAATTGTACTAATATTATATTTCATTGATTTATAGTATTATATCATCACTTATTTCGAAAACTATCAATAATTTCTCAATATTTATGTACTGACACGTATTTTTTTTTTTTTTAAGTAAGGTCTGAGAGAACGAATTAAGCTTGGCGAGGAGGGGTAGAGTGCCCAACAATAAGAAGTGTGAATGTGTGATATCAAAATGCAACCATATCAATTTAAAAAATATTTATTATCAAATATAAAAAGAATCTATGATTTTATTTAGAATCCTTCTCTTTTCTTTAGTTAAAAATATTTTTTAATAAATTAAAATGTTTTTAAGAGTGTTTGACTTTTTAAAATAAAAAGTGTTTTTAATAGTTTGAAAAATATTATTTATGGTTTTAGGAAAAATAATACTCACTTTCTCCTTAGGAGAAGTAGTTTTAATTGCATACTTTCATTTTAAAATTATCACTAAAGTGCTAATTAAAATTATTTCTAACATTTTTACCTAAAACACTCAAATACTTATCTTAAAATTCCTTTTAACGAAACTAATTCATACCATTTAAAAAATAATAATAATAAAGAGAAGCATATCCAGAATGACTAAGCGAAATTAAGTGAAGACAATAAAAAAATTGAGAAAACAACAAAAATAACATATTTTAAAACTTGTAATAACAAAATAGTACTCATTGTGTTCAAATTATATATTTTCACAATTACAAAAATAATTATTATATTTTTTTTTTTTTTTGAAAATTCGTCCAATTTGACATCATTTAATATTATTAAAGTGTTATTTTTGTTATTATAAATTTAAGTAATGTTACTTTTAGATATAAGCAAAGGAATTAACACATTTTTAATATTCAGTACTTAATAGGATTATTTTAATGAACAGAGCAGTTGGTGAACATTTTCCATACATTACAAATGAAGAATAGACAATTAGAAAATAATAATAATAATAATAATAATAATAAATAATGAAGAATAGACTTGTCCATGCAACCCTTAATAAAATTTGTTAGGTACCTAACATTGTCATAGTGGCGTTCTAATTTGAGCGTGAGAAATCAAAAGCATTTTGTCTTCATGTTATGTTATGGTCATTTTTTTCGGCTAAGAAATGTGAAGTGATGAGTTAGCATCATAACTTAATTGTATTTTCAATTCAATAAGATTTTAATTAACTTGATGAATATCAAAGCAATGGGATTAGATTCCTGTAATTTAGCACCAATCCACGCAAATTTGACGTGTTGAGTACAAACAATTTCATGATTTTTTTTTTCCCTAATAACAAACACGTTCACCATTGTTTATGGCAATTGATTATGATTATTGTTAAAAAGCAAATTATATAGTTGATAAAATAGTTTTTGACTAATATAATTTTTTACAAACATTTTTTGGGTATTAAAAAGTGTATACAAAGCTATTATAAATTGATTATGAATTGAAGATAGAATCATAATTGGAGATAGAATTGATCCATGTGTACCTATTCTCATCAAAGAATAAATAAATTGATTGCATATTTTAGTGTGTGTGAGTTTTTTTTTTTTTTTTTTTCTTTCTCTCATCCTTGTATGTGGAACTATGCAAGTGTGGAATTCGAGTTGGTTCCATCATATCAGTTCGAAAGAAGAAAAAAAAAAAGAGTTGGTTCCATCATATCATATATGAACGAATTTTTCTTCTTAGAGAAACACAATGGGCGGCAAGAAAAGACCTAAGAGACAAACTATGCCCTCGTCAGTTTGGACCCACTAGCAATCTCATCCTACACGAAATTACTTTATCCTCAATTCATTTCATCTTTTTTTTTTTTTTCAAGAAATTCCAGTGTATTTTCGTTTTAAATTTGTTTATTTAAGAAAGTGTTATATGAAGATATCTACGACATTGTTAATAGTGTTGAAGTTTTACAGAGTTTGACATTAATACACCATTCCTGAAAACGTTAATAAAATGTTAATGCCGATAAAACATTGATATTATATCAATTGATAATATATATTATCATAATATTTTGGGTAAGATGTCAAATATTATTGAAAAATGTGATTTATAATTAATTTTATTTATTTATTTTTATAAATAATTTACATTAAATATCTTTATTTGATTATATTTTTAAATTATTTCTTTGAGAACAACGTTTTGTAAATAGCTTTAAAACTTTTTTTTTTTTTTTTTTGTTAAAATTTTTATTATACTATGAATATTCACACAATTGCATATACATTTTTCAATAATTAATTTAAAGGCTGGAATATACTATTAATCTCTAAATTTTATAAACTTCTACACTTTAATTTCGTAACTTTTATGGATAATGTTAAGTCTACTACATTTTAAAATTTGATAATTTTAGTTCAAATTTTAAAGTTTAATGTAGCAGTCAGAATTAATTTGTTGAAAACTTATTTTTTTGTATCATTTATTTTTTAACTTTTGCAATTTAATATTTTTAGTTGATTGTTTTTAAATTTAAACTAAAATTAATAAATTTTAAAAAACAATAGACGTAATATTACTTAAAAAAAAAAAAAAATTAAGGAACAAAAATAGAAAATTTATTAAGAACCAACGATGTAGTTCAATCTAGCATAAATAATAATTTCAAATATAATTTACCAATCAATGTTTGGGAATGGGGAACCAATTTATTGTCTAGAGAAATGTGGTCATTTTACCAACTACATTAAAAGATGGCTAACTATTTAAAACATTTTAACTATCTATTATATAACTTTTTTATTTAATAATCAAAATAAATTTAAATTATATTTTTAAATACGAAAACTAGTTTTAAAACTAATTCATTGAATGTTCATTAAAAGATTTGTGTATATATATATATATTACAATATTACTCCTAATCTGCCTCAAAGGAGTTGAAAAGGGACTAGTTTATAATTTTTATGAGATTTTCAAAAATTTAGGTTTAAAGAAATGGTTTTTCGTCAACCTTATTGATGGATTATTGAACGAATCTTACAAATTACTGACGAAAAAACGTTTCTTTCAAATTAAAGCTTCCGTGTTTTCACGATAACGATAATTGTAATATGGGTCACAACTCACTGTGACATGTTTTTGTAGTATAGTTTAAGTACATATAAAAATTATTTGTTAATATTAGAGAACTTATAAAAAATTATATTATAAAAGAATTTATAAAAAATATTAATATTTTTATTTATTGAATTAATGATAAAAAAATTAATAATTCTGATAATCTTAATAATGAGAGGAATTTTATGTGGGACTATCGATGAGTCTAGATAGCTAACAAGTACGATTTATAAAGAATATATATGGATTTGTAGAAAAAAAAAAAAAAAGAATATTTATGGATCGCACCACACATTAGTTGATTTTGTTCTGTCCCTTTATGTGCATTCAGTATACAGTAAATATATGTGTATAAATATTTAAAAGGTGTGTTTTTATTATATAAAAGTGGGATCGGTATTATATTGATATTTAAGTTAAGTAAATAATATTTTTTTATTTATTTGTGTTATTAAAATATTTTAATTTAGTATCTTAATTTATTAATTTATTTTAATTTAATATCTCAATTTATAAAATAGTTTAAATTAGTACCTTAGTCTATAAAGTATTTTTAACTTATTATCTTAATTCATACATTTAGTATTTTATTTTTTTCATAATTTTTAATATTAAAACTAATTAATAAATTAAGTTATTAAATTAAAAACTTTTAAAAATAATAGTGAAAATAAATGCCAATTAATTAACTTAAATAATACTAATCAATTTTCTCTTTTTTTTGAGGTTGTATTTTTGGCTTAGTATTTTTTGATACTTATATTTTAATAAAAATATTTTAAATTAATTATATTATTAAAAAATTTTAAGTTAATGTCTATATTATTAAAATTTAATAATTTTGGTACTTATATTATTAAATTTTAATATTTTTATTTTTTATAAAAATAATTAAATTAAAATTATTTTAAAAATATAAATATTAAAATAAAACTGTTTAAAAATATGATTAATTTAAAATATTTTTAATATAACATTAATATTATAAAAGGTACCAATCTCTTGTATTTTGCCAGGCTATTAGGAATTTTTCTTGAACTCCTTTTTACGTATATAATAAATTATTAAAAATTAAAAATTATATTTTATTAATAATTTAAAATTTATTATATTATTGGACGCAAAATTATATTGTTTGAGATTTAAAAAAATAAAAAAAAATAGAGGATCATAATATCTCTTTTCGAAAATGTAACAGAAGATCATAATCTCTCTTTTTTAAAAATGTACTCAATATTTGTTAACAATACATAAATTTATACATATTTTTATATTTATATTTTTTGTATTATGATACATATTAATATTATTTAAAAAAAATAAATAATTTTTTTAATTTTAAGATAATTTTAAAACATGTTATAATATAAAAGATATGAGTAAAAAAAATTAATACAAATTTAATTAATATTAGTATTTCTCTTTAGATTATTGTAGTATGGAAAAAAAAAAAAAAAAAAACCTTAGCTTGTTGTAAGATCATAATCAATAAATTTTAAATTTAATTATATGATATAATTTTTTTTATTCATATAATTTTATTTTTAATTTTTTTAAATATATATTTATTTTATTTATAATATAAATAAAAATATATATTTTTAGTGATGAAAAAAAAAGGGTAAATTTTAATTCATTTGGTTCTTAATGAACGGTTTAGTTCTTATGATGTGGACGGTTGACCGTCAATTTACGATCATCACCTTAATTCAATTTTAAATAGGGCGTTAGCCAAGTAATTCACTTAAATAATTTGTATTCTAGTTAAAAGTTAAAATTTTTAAAAATAATAATAATAGAATTAAAATTGTGTATTTTAGTTATATTAAAATTAGATAAATTACATAAATATTTTTTCATTTTGATTCATTTAATCTAACTCATATCTGTTACAGTTTACATTTACATGTATAGAAACAGTTTACATACCTATTTACATAATATATAAACCGTTTACATACCTGTTATAATTTACATTTACATGATATGTAAATAGTTTACATACTTATTACAGTTTACATTTATATGATATGTAAACTGTTTACATAATATATAAATGAATTTACATACCAATATAACGATATATAAATAAGTTTACATACCAAAAATAATATAATAGAAAATCTAATTCATTTCACAAAAATAACCTAAAAATACGTCATATGTTGTAACATCTTAAAAAGCAATTCTTAACCTCATAAAAAGCAATAATACCAATCACTATTATCTTAATAGTGGTTAATAGAAAATTCATAGTAGAATCTTCTTAATCTAGAAATCAACAATTGAGTCTCTGCATATTAAAAAAATTTAGAGATAAATCTAAAATTCTAATGGGTAGCTAATATGCCAAGGTTTGTTCAATATTAGTATTTGTATTTTTGATATGTAGATATATTTATGAACCATGAACAGTTCAATTTATTCGATATTGAAATGAAGTTAATAACTAGTGTTATTATTGTCCAATGATGGACATGCTTTAATCAAACATGAGATCATGTTATATTGTAAGTCTGACAAGATTACGAAGATATAAAGCTTTGTTATGTGTTTTTATGCATATTTTTAAGACACTATCCAAATGAATAATTGGCAAAATTTTCAATCGATTATCATATTTGATGCTTTTCTATGTTATTTTATTCTCTCTTTTATGTAATCTTATTACTGAAGGTTTTTTCAATTGGTTGCCTGAACACGTTACGTTACTTGCTCGTTTTATCGAGGAGCTGTCATTAGTGAAATTCACAGTTGTAAAAGCAGTTGAGAATTTAAACGTACTCATACAGATACTTGGAATACTCATAAAGATTCATTTACTGAAGAACAACAAAAAAAGTAATAGATAGTCAATACTCTTCTTTTTGTCTGCTCTGTTCTCTTCAATGAAACTACAAAATGTGAGGCAAAATAGGGAGAAAGAACTAGAGAGGATCAGCGAGAGTAGAAGAGAAAGCTTGTGAGATAAGGGATAAAATTGCAAATTTTTTATTCAAAAATGCTGTCGTAGAGTAAGAATGAAAAAAATACATTTTGGGTCAAAAACTATGCTATACCAAGGCATTATTTTGCGTAAGCTGCTTGAACAAAATTCAATAAAAGGTATTTCACAATCCACAAAATTAAACGACTTTGCATTTTTCTTGTCGTTATAAATAACTCGGGTTGTATATATATATATATTGAATTTATAGAAATAAGCTGCAACAAGTTAGATAGTAAAATTTTGATAATGATTTTAATTCTAAATTTTTTTATATTTTTTATAATTAATAATAATTTTTAATTTAATTTTTAAAAAATTTAATTTGATTTTTCTTATGATTAAACATTTTTTTATAGAGTATTATATGTATAAGTATTAAAATAAAATGATTTAGAACTTAAAATTTGTAAAATATAATAATTTTTTTTTTTTTTTTTTACTTTTTATCAAATACATTCTAATTTCTAATAATTATTTTTATAAAATAATTAAAAATATATAAAATAAATTATTCAAGAATAAATTTGTCCTGTACTTTGACCGACTAGCGAGCCCACTATTCGGAGTCGAGTTGGACACATGTCCAACTAAACTACTTAGAGTTGGACACATGTCCAACTAAAAATCAACGAGTTTATTTTTGGACATGCATATCTAGTTGGATGTAAACAATAGAATTTGACATGTGTCTAACTAAAAACCAACGAATTTATTTTTGAATTCCAAATTTTGTTGTCATTGTCATCTCCATTCATGACAACATATAATAATTTTATTTTATTTTCATTTTTAGGGTACCTGATAAACTTTGATGTAATTGTAAGTTATAATCCTATTCTAAGATACTTTCGAATTTACATCAATTTTATGCATTGAATCCTTTAATTCATTTCTTTTCCATGTCGACTTTCTCCAAATAATTCTTGTCTCCACAATTTCTAGACGCTGTTGAACAATGTTCAAAAAATTAACAAATAAATCAAAGTACATATTCTTTGTCATATTATCTAGAATCTTTAACTAATGATTCTTATTAACATGTTGTTATCTCGTATTTTTCAACTATGTTTGAGCACAACTTACTATTGATTTTCTAACGCAAAAATTGATTTTCAAATTAAACAAGGTAGTTGGGATTAATAGCCATGGGTGATGCAAGCTTGAGAGCACGAGCGCTTGTTAGGATCTCTCCCTAATCATTCGGTCGACATAGGTAAAAAGATCATTGTTATTGTTCCTGCCACCATTACTATTTTCGTTAAAATTATTATTTTTGTCTTCACTATCTTATTGTGCATTAAAAAAGTAAAAGTGAGAAGTTGATAAAATCTGTCGTATTTAGAGTTATTATCGTTGGCCATGCTTGTTGGCGACAACGAGATACAATGTTGATTGTTGTTGGTCATACAAAGGGTAGATTAAGAAGTTTTAGAGATGTAGCTTCGTATATTGGTAAGAAATTATGTTAGAAACTTAATTGCAATTAAAAGAATAAAGTGAAATTTTAAGAAAAATGCAAGTAGAGTATTCAAATTAGATTAAAAATAATAATCAAGAATTATCTCAACTTATTTTCCTTAAATATAATAAAACATTAATTATTACAAAAATACAATTTAGTTATATAATTTTTTATTAAACATAATAATAATATTATCTTATAAAATATAAAATAAATTTAAAAAAAAATAATATTTTAATATTTTTATAAAATTAATATACTTAACTAAAAAAAACTTATTATTGGAATAAACTTAACTTTAGTAGAATTAATATCGGTTATATAAAAAAATAAATAAAAATTAACCGGCCTTTACCAGAATCAAAAGATATCGAATTCAAGAGTTCAAGAATCTAGGGTTTCCGAAGGTGGTTGATCGAACTTTGACAAAATGGCTAGTCCACAACTAGAACGGTTGATGACGACTCCGAATTCAGGTAGGGTACTATCACTAACACCTGGCTCTAAGGTTTTGAGAACTCCTCTCAGCGATGAAGCCTTATGGAAGCGTCTCAAAGAAGCGGGGTTCGATGAGGAATCCATTAAACGGAGGGACAAGGCTTCGTTAATTGGCTATATTGCTAAACTTGAAGCCGAGGTAATGACTATTTTTGATTTATTGAACAATGCGAAGTACCATTTGCCTTTTGTTTACTGGCCTTGTATATCAAGATTTACTTGTTACTTTGTTGATTATTTTCCCCACAAAGCGCTAGTAGCACTTAATTAATTAAGTGAAGCTGGAGTGTCAAGATGATTATTGTTCCACCCATATGATGCATTTAATGTTATTTTATTGTGTGAGTTTCTTTGGGGTCCCAAAAATATGGGCGCTGGGCAAACGAGATATCAGGAATTTGAAATTTAAGTACGTTGTTGTTGTGATATGAAAAGAGTAATGTATACTTTTAAGCTGGTCCAGTTAAATGTTTATTATAACTTGTAAGGATACAATTTTCTCTTTTTTCTTCTGTACCCTTTATCTACCTCAAGGGTTTAAAGGGTGAATAAAAATAAAGTTTAGGTGGTACAGGAAAGAAGGCTGCATTAATAAATTTTAAGCTGTGATGAGCATGCATAAAAGGGTAGGCGAGCTTTGACTTCTTATGGTTTGCTTCGTGGATTCTGTTTTTATTTACGTTTTCTTTAATTGATATGTTTCCATGCTGACATGTATAAAAGAGATCTGTATTATTTTATGTAATACCTGGATGGTTAAATACATTTATATTCTTGTCTAAGCGGGTTGGAGCATCTTATAAACAATAAAAAATAATGCTACTTGTTTTTTAGTTACTACTTGTTTCCTATTGATCAAATATGTTGTGTGTATCTGATTTGAGTATAAATATATTTAAATTATTGAGTTTGTTGTGTGTTTTTAGTGATAAAAGCTTAAAGTGAAGATCTAGAGGGACACAAATCCATTTCATGCATATAATTTGTCAACAATTTCATAAATATTATTCTTAAAATTTATGTTATTAAAAGGTTAGAGGAAGCCAGTGCCCCTCCTGCCCCCTTGTAGTTCCACTACTTGTCTTATGCATGTATTTATTGATGTATTTATAGATATTGTATGTATTTGTAGCCAGGGTGAACCGTTTTATGCATTGAATGGTTCTGTTAATATGGTAGAATGAATGCAATTATTCCTTTCATTTAAGTGTGTTAGATTTCATTAAATTTATTTTGCAAACTACTAATAGCAAAGTGTTTTAGTATTATTTTATGTTTTCTATTATTAACTTATGTGTTCTGTTTGTTTCCTTTTCTCTTTTGTTTGATATTTATTTTACTATTGCGTTTTTAATGATTGTGTTAAGCTCTTACGAACCGAACCTGGAATATTATATGGTACTTCTGATTATTATGCTATTATAGAATTTCTGCATGTTACTTTAGATTCTTTATCTGTGTATTTTGTGTGGTCTTGCTCTTGATTATTTGTTCTTATACATGTAATTATTTTGACTTAAGTCTATCTATTAACCAGTGTAACTTAATGTAGCTTTTTGATCACCAACACCAAATGGGTCTTTTCATATTGGAAAGAAAGGAGTTGAATTCCAAGTATGAGCAGCTTAAAGGTTCTCTTGAAGCAGCCAAAATTTTGCGTAACCAAGACCAAGCTGCTCGCATATCTGGTTTAGCTGATGTAAGGAAAAGAGAAGAGAGCTTGAAAAGGACAATAGGAGTGAAGGAAGAGTGTATAGCAAGTGTAAGCTAAATTGAAGAGTGATACTTTCCTTTTAGATCTTTCTTTTGTTTGCATATCTCAATAATATTAGTCTATTTGCATTTACATTCATTTCTTCAGATGGAAAAGTCATTGCATGAGATGCGTGTCGAATCTGCTGAAACAAAGGTTGCAGCTGATGTTAAACTGGACGAAGCAAGCAGTATGATGGAGGATGCTGACAAAAGAATTACTGACATGGATATCATTGTGTTGCTGAGAGAAAACTGCAGGAGGTTGAAGCATGCGAAAATGATTTCAGTAATTGTATTACTACATTCAATTCAGAGTATGTGTTTAAGTCACATCTTGGTGTTTTACTCAGTGAAAAATTGTTCATTGGTTCTGTCAGATTGAATTCATGCTATAATTTGGGTTCTTTCTTTAATCTAACGTTGATATTTTTGGCATCACTGTAATTTCTTTGTGTGTATTTTTTTACCCCTCTTCGTGTTATGGTTTGTTTAACTTTTAACCACAATATCAATATCAATTTAGGTTGGGTATTTTTTGGACTTGGTAATATTTAATTTATTTTCTAGATAGAATCAATGGACTTAATGCTGTGTTTTCTCTTAATTTCTTTACCTGTTCAATATTTGTTCAATGAGGTCCTAGTGTCTTTTGAAATGCTCTAATTGGGAGCTTTGAGCAATCCCTTGTTATGGCTATCCCAACAGTCCAGGACTTGCAACCATATTGGAATTTTGATGCATCGTCATTATGCATTTGTACTCCATGGAAATAGCTCCCTGTTCTCTTCTATTGTTGATAAATATATGGTAATATGTTTTTGCTTTAATGTCATAGTTTTGAGAAGAAGAAGGAAATCGTTCTAGAAAGTAAGTCTTTGTTGGAGAGGCAACAAATTTTGCAGCAAGAACATGACAGACTGCTTGATGTGCAAGCTTCATTTAATCAAAGGGAAGATTACATTTTCAGTCGATCTTAGGAATTAAGTCGACTTGAAAAAGAGTATGAAGATGCTAAAAGAGATACTGAAGAGGAGCGTATTGCTTTAAATGATGAGAAATCCAATCTAGAGCTTACAGAGGCTTTCCTACGGAATAGAGAGGAGCTTTAATTTTCGTTTCTCTGTATTTTTATCGTTTACATGTTTTTTTGTTGGAAACTCCTTTAATTTTGTGTTTCTTTCATGGTTAAACTGGCATTGAACAAAAGGGAAGCTATGTTGAATGATAAAGAGCATGAGCTCCTTGCTTTAAGAGAGAGACTTGTGAGCAAGGCCTCTGTGAGTCCTTATCACCAAATTGTTGTTTGGTTTTATTGTCATTCTGTCAATTAATGATGTGTTTGACACTTTTGTCTGGAAGAATGGACATATCGAGAGGGAAGAGGGAAGAGGGAAAGGAGTTAAGAGTTGAACAATTACTTGATTAATATTATAAGTTGTTTAACCTACTAATTTTTGCTAATTTTGGTCTTGGTGAATAATGCAGAGTGAAGTTCAAAAAGCCATTGCGAATCATGAGATTGATATGAAGAGAAGGAAAGCAGCTTTTGATTCAGAGCTTGAGATGAAGTGCAAATCGGTTGAAGATGATCTTGATGCTAAGAGACGTGCCTGGGAGTTGAAAGAAGTTGATCTTAGTCAAAGGGAGGACTTAATCAAGGAGAAAGAATATGACATGGATGTTCAGTCAAGGATATTGATGGATAAGGAAAAGGATTTGGTAGAGGTTTCTACTATTCTTGATGAGAAGGAAAAAATATTGAGAGCTGCTGAAGATTGACCTCAACAAAATTGTTCTGCAAAGAGAAAAGGAGGAGATCACAAAAATGAAGCTAGATCTTGACAACTCCTTGAATTCAGTAAAGGATAAAAAGCAACAACTTGATTGTGCTAACGAGAAGTTTGAGGTTTTGAAAATGGAAAAAAGTGAACTTTCTGTATTAGAGTCAAAACTAAAGGAAGAAATAGATTCTGTTCGGGCTCAGGAACTAGAGCTTATGGTTGAGGCAGATAAATTGACTGCAGAGAAGGCAGACTTTGAAACGGAATGGGAGCTAATTGATGAAAAGCAAGAAGAATTACGTAAGGAAGCTGATTGGTTAGCAGAAGAGAGATTATCCTTTTCCAAGTTCATTAAGGGTGAGTGTGATAGCCTAAGGCAAGAGAAGGATGAAATATACAATCAGTACAAACACAATGTTGAAATACTTCGCCGTGAGAGGGAAGATTTTATGAATAAGATGGCTCGAGAACGTTCTGAGTGGTTCAGCAAGATGCAACAAGAACGTACAGATCTTTTGTTGGAGATTGAGATGCAACAGGACTTGGAGAATTGTATTGAAAAAAAGCGTGAAGAATTAGTTTGTTAACGGAAAAAGAGATGATTTTTGAGCAGGAGAAGAAAAATGAACTTCAACGTATCAAATCTCTCAAGGAAATATTGGAAAAAGAGACTGAGCAAGTTGCATTAGAAATGAAAAGGCCGGAAATTGAGAGAATAGAAATAAATTTGGATCGTGAAAGAAGGAACCAGGAATGGGCCGAGTTAAATAATGCAATTGAGGAACTTAAGCTGCGAAGTGATAAACTGAAAAGACATAGGGAATTATTGCATTTAGACAGAGAAGAGATTCATGATCAAATTGAACGTCTTAGGACGTTGGAGAATGTGAAGATTGCCTTAGATAATATGGCTATGGCTGAGGCAGAGCAATCTGATTTAGTATCTAGCCAGCAAGAAGTTTCTGTGAAAGAGCTTTTCAAGCAGCCAACTGATTTTCACGTTGCCAATCTCAAACATGTCATAAATAATGGCATTAGCAAATGTAACAGGTACGATTCTCCATCTAGGGTAAAAGCAGATGGTTTTTCCTCTTCTAGCTCTGCTCGTACCTCTTGGTTGGAAAAAGCTCTAACTTGATTTTTAGACCATCTCCTGAGAAACCCCAGCTGAAATATGAGAAGAAAACTCGAATCCCTCACCCTGAGGATGAAGGGATGGTAGCTGAAAAAGTAAATCTTTCTGGTAAATATGATGGGAAGAAGTATACTGGGAAAATGAAGTTTCCTAGCATTGCTGGTGAGAGGCAGATGCCGAAGCAGAGCCCAAAGTTATAGTTGAAGTGCCACATTTGGGTTAGGCTGAAATAGGGGTGCATGATCTTGATTCTAAAGTACAATATGTAAGGCATAATCTCTGAATTTTTGAGCAAGGGGTTCAGGGAACAAGGAAGCGTAATAACTCTACTCATAAGTATTTTGTTCCATCACTTGAGGAAGGGCACAACAAGAAAAAGAGGCAGCTGCATCAGGATTCTGTAAATCAATCAGAACAAACAATTACTGAGTGGTAAAACTGTTGTTGATTGAGCATAAATCCTTTCATGTTTTAATCACTATTGTTCTAAATAACATTGTAATCAGCTTACTTTTTTTGTTTCTAATTTCAAGTCTCAATCGAATAACAAATTTGTCTGGTTCAGCGCAATATCATCTCAGCGGGATGTGTTTGAGGTTCAACATGTATCAATATTATCTCATCAGACATGTGCAAACCCTGAGCAAACATCCTTACTAGTAGCGGATAAAATCATTAAAGTTTCAAAATTGACTTTGGAAAATCTTGAAACTGCTGATTGTAATGAAAACAAGGTATCCCACAACTTTGTAACATGGGCAAAACACAGTATATGCGAACATCCCAATCAATTTGGAGAGCTAGCAAGTATAATGCATCATCAAGACAATACAAATTTGTACAGTAAACTATAACAGAAAAATAAGGAAAAAATTCCAAATGTTGATTATCTTTCATATTTCCAAACCTCCATAACACTTATGATGAAGTATTACTACCACACAACCAAACAAACCAAGTCACATCGATCAAATAATGTCTTCAACAGAGAACAACTCTAAAGAGCATAATAGGCCTTGGATAGCATGAGTCTAGAAAACACAATAGCTCTCGCATGACACGAAACAAAAATAAATAGAAACTCAAAACCAAAAACAGAGCATGATTGAAACCTCAAAACTCATTATTATGCTATCGCAGCTAAGGGTAGCAGTTGAGGAATGACAATGTACAGCATGGAGATAGGCGGCTCTAGATAGAACTCTATTCATGAGGAATGACGACAACATTATGGAGCTTGATACTGAGTTCGTGATCGAAGGCAACAAAAATTGGTGTAATGGTGAATGAAGGTGACAAAAGCTAGTGAGTTTGTGACTAACGACAATTGAAAATGGTGAGACAAAGATGGATTGTTCTAGAAAGAGACATTTCGAATGAGAGTGATAAAGTTGTAAAAATTTGATAAAAGATTTCGAATGAGAAACAGGATCACGAGAGATCTAAGTTCGAACGAAAAGCAAGATCATGAGAGATCTAAGTGAGAAATCGAGATCGAGAGAATTTTTTTTTCTAATTGAACTAAACTCTTAGTTGTAAGGATCGCAGAGAGCGTTATTGTCTAAATTTCCTCTTTTAGGGGGACTTAGAGATAACAATGAGGCTGTAGATAATGTGATTGTGCTGTATGCTTTTCTTTTAGGTAACATCAATGATATTGGATTAGTTGACTTGTGCTAGTACTATTATGAATTCATCTAGTACCCGATTGTATGATAAGACACTGAACATTGAGTTACATGTTCATATAATTTATAATAATTATATGATTTTACAACAGATAAAGATGACAAATTGTGTTAATTAATTGTGTTTGTGTTATATCATTGTTTTATATTTTAACACTAATCATTTTGTATTAACGTATTTGAAAAAATTTATTACAATTTTTTTTTTGGTATCTTTTGTGTAAAATGTAAGAAATAATCCGATAACATGGAAAAGTATAGATCATTTACGATTATATTTATATTGATTATTTATGACAATTTTTATTGGTGTTTAGTGTTTACCCCCCAGAATAACAGATGCGGGTATGTTTGGAACCAAATTGTTCTTCTACTCGTATCTTCATTAGTGCGTTGAGACTGTTCAGACAAGTTAGGCAAACAATCATTTTTAGTTTTTTTATTTTTTAAGTTTAATAAAATTGACTTGACTGGTTGTATCTAAAACGCCAAAAAGTCCACGCGAGCGTATTGCAGACAGACAGCAATTTAGGAAACGCGAAGCTAGTTGAAGCAGGGACATTAGGTTAAAAAAGGAAAGGCCGCCGGCACATACTCAAACAAAGAGCCACAAAGATAGGAAAGACTCTGCTATTCAGCCCCTGTTCGCTACCGTTTTGGCCGTCTAGAAGCATCGGCGCCACACCACAAGCAGAGGGGGAGAGAGATGGAGAGCAGTGCCGTTTTGGGAGGTCTTAATCCAAGTTACCTTTTTTGCCCATCCTGCCGCTCTTCTGCTTCCTCCTCCCTTTTCCCTTCCTTCTCACCATATTCTTCTTCTCCTTCTCCTCCTATCAAGGTACTGATCGCTTGACATTCCTATTCCTCCAAACTTTAAATTATGTGGCATGATCTTATCCTATATATATATATATATATATATTCATTTATTTTTGATTTTGGAATTAAAATGTATGAGGCAGCTTGTGGATTTTTTTTTTGTTCGATACTTTGGCTTTGGCTAGGTACAGTTGCAGTTACGAAAACAGCTCCCATTTGCTTCCATTCAAGCACCTTCCTCTATTCGTCGTGATGTCACTTTGTCTGATACTTTAAGGTAACTTCAAGCTCTTGTTTTGATTTGATTTTGCAGTTTTATTTTACCGTTTATCTATTTTTATTTTACATGTCATTTGAATTCTCTATTTGTTTTTTTCCCAAGTAATAATACATTATCAATTTATCGTCCATATTTATGTTAATTTTTAACATTTACAATATTTGCTTTATTATATATTGTTATCCTTTTTATTTATAAAAGACAAAATATTTTATTTAAATATTATCGGCCTAATTTTTAATTTGTATATATTCCTAATTATATGTTAGGATTTAAACTTAATATTCTTTTATTTTTATTAAATTTTTTGTTTTTAAAATGTTTTTAACAACAATATATATATATATATGTTTGTTTTCTTTTTCATTGTTCTTAAAGTTTATTTCTCAAACTTTTCTTGGTACATGTTCCCTCTCCTCTTTGGAGATTAACTGGATAGAGAGGATAACATGTAGATCCTAATATATAATTAGGAGTATCAAATAAAAAGCGGACTGGTATTTATTAAGTTTGAAATTAACTAATATCAAAATCTCATAATATTATATGTTCCTAATTGAATCTCAGAATTTTTTTTATTTGCTTTTTGTTTAAGCTTAAAAGGCTTTTTTTAATTATAAAAACTATTAATTAATTAAAATGTTCTTATATAATTTTTCCAATTTTACAATCTCCTCCTCCACATATCAATTATGTTATTTTAACAAAATATTAATAACAAAATTAATGGATGAACTGACTATGTACTATTTTTAAAAAATAATAGACTTTTAAGGTACCATATAAATTACAATTAGCCAAATCTAGTGGACTAATCTAACACCCCAACCTTTGTTTTATATTCAATAAGTCTATGATTATTAACATGTTATATTTTTAAAGGCTAAACAATATTATTGATTATTAAATTTTAACTAAATTCATATTTAGGTCATTAAATTTTTTAATTATATAATTTAGTTCCTAAACTTTTAAAATTTTATACAGGTTCCTAAATTTTTAAATCTTATAATTTAGTCCATAAATTTTTAAAAAGTCATACATGGGTCCTAAAATTTTGATTCAAAAACATGTATTTTAGTACCTAAGATAAGACCTATGTGTGAATATTTAAAATTTTGGTTTTAAATTGTAGAATTTAAAAATTTAGGGACATATGTGTGAAATTTTAATAGTTTGGGAATTAAATTGTAGAATTTAAAAATTTGGAGACTAAGTATAAATCTAGTTAAAATTTTGGGACCAATAAAGTAATAAAGTCATTTTTGAAATATTATTTAAATTACGTAATATTTAAAATTGTATATATACCGATAGATTAGATAAGGAAAAATAAGGAGAGAATCCTAACTTCAATGGCTAATTTGATAATCATTTTTATTTTCAATTTCTAAATTTTGAAACAAGATAGTTTGGTAACTCATTTTAGTTTTTATTTCTTAAGTTTTGATACAGTTATGAAGTTTTGGAAAATTTTGAATTTTCTTTTTTATTTAGTAAATGTTGTAATTGAATTTCTATTTTTTTCTTTCCCTTTTCAGTTTCCAGAACCTAAAAACCAAATTATCTCATTCAAAAGGAAAGGCTTTGGTTATTACCGAGAAACAAATTTAAAATTCAATTTTAGAGTTAAGAGAGTAGAAAGTTGGTAATTAGAAATTAGTTACCGAACATGAAACATCTAATTTCTAATTTCTATATTTAAAAATTAAAATTTGAGAATGTTTATCTGACATCTTTTTACCATTTTTAATTATCAAATATTTATAAACTAGAAATGTAATTAGAAAACTAAGGAACTCGAAATTAGAAATTAAAATAGTTAACAAACATAGCAGCACATATATATTTTTTTGAATAGGAACTTCTTTATGAAAAAAAGGGATCTTATTAGAGTTTTGTAAATGTCTGTTTAATGAACAAGGTGTGAATTTGTCAATGTGAAATTGCAGCTTTGAAACGGATGAATTAGCCGACATAGACTGGGACAACCTTGGATTTGGATTTCTACCTACTGATTACATGTACATAACGAAATGTGCTGAAGGTGGAAATTTCTCTAAAGGTGAGCTTCAACGATTTGGGAATATTGAATTGAGTCCCTCTGCTGGAGTGTTGAGTTATGGGCAGGTGAGATCCTCAACTGTACTGCTTCATATGTTGATTAAATTGTTGTGCTGCTGTTGGTCCTACTATTGTCATCATCATTATTGTAAATTTTTCCGCATTCACTTTGGTCCCAAGTTACCCTCATTTTCTGATTTTTGCTATTAGGGGTTGCTTGAAGGCTTGAAAGCCTACAGGAAAGAAGATGACATTATACTATTGTTCCGTCCAGAGGAAAATGCAATACGGATGAGGATGGGTGCAGAGCGCATTTGTATGCCATCACCAACTGTTGAGCAGTTTGTTGAAGCCGTAAGGGCTACTGTGATAGCAAATAAACGCTGGGTAAATATATAATTGTCGTTGTGGCTTTATAGTTTGTTTGTGGATGTTAGTATATTTAAGGTAAGCAACTTGGTAATTCAAATTTTCAGGTTCCACCTTTTGGTAAAGGCTCCTTGTATATTAGACCATTGCTTATGGGGAATGGAACTGTTCTTGGTGTAGCACCGGCTCCTGAGTATACATTTCTTATTTATGTTTCACCTGTTGGAAACTACTTTAAGGTATATCTTTGGTTACATATGGCTGCAAAGTTGTTTCCTCTTACAGAAGAATAAAATTTGTGCTGTGGTCATTGCATTAACTCCTTCCCCCATCATCTTTTGATGCATTAGTCAAGTTCATGATTTGCATCTACTTCCAGCCATAGGTGAGCTATCGATTTACTTTTACTATTTTTGTTGCTGGTTCTTTGTTCCTGTTTGTTGTAAAGCATGGCCAGGGTTCTTACTGTTTGATTGGGCCTTCAAAACTTATTTGGATGTGATTTTTTATAGTTAGGTTGGTGAATCATAGTCTGGGATGATATTGAATGAATGTCAGGATCATTTCACTCATTCAATAGAATATAATGAAATAAATTGCACTCAATCTAATATTCGTGCCATGGTTGGGAGTTGAGACAGCAACTGAGACCTAATGAGGTTTAACCTATGATGATATGCACTCTTTTTTTAACCGTCTCATTTTCGTGCGTGTGGTGCAATCAAGTTGTAAGACTCTTGCCTATTTCATGTCTTTGTTAACAGGAAGGGGTGGCACCAATTCATCTAATTATTGAACATGAATTGCATCGAGCAACTCCTGGTGGTACCGGAGGTGTAAAGACTATTGGAAACTATGCTGCCGTAAGATAGTCATTTTTGTTTTGTTTTGTTTTGTATTTTTGAAAGGTATATTTCCGACATAAGTTCCAAAGCTTTAATGTTCAATTAATTATTGAGACTGAAGAAAGGTTCTAGTTTTATTATGCATTAGTGGACAATGTATATTATATGTTCATTTAATTATCATGGTTTTTTAGGTTCTAAATGCACAATCTGCTGCAAAGGCAAAAGGCTATTCAGATGTTTTGTACCTTGATTGTGTTCACAAAAAATATATAGAGGAGGTTTCCTCTTGTAACATTTTTGTTGTGAAGGTAATATGTTTTCCCTTATTACATTGTTTATATTCTAATTCTGAAATAAATTTATTGCTGTTAGATAAGTAAAAGGCTTGGAATAATATTTGGAATTAAATATTATGAAGTTTATAAATAACATTTGAATTCTAAAATGCATAAAATAGACAAAATCTCTAGATGTAATTATGTTTAACTGAATTCCGATTTCTAAAATAAATTACATTTATTGCACTATTAATTTCTTCCTATAATTCATCACTTACCATTAATTTAAAGCAAAATGTGGTCCCTGTTGCTAGCTTCTATTGCCATGACTTTTTAACCAATAAAAACTTCTATTTTTATGCTTCAGAATAATGTTCTCTCTACTCCTGCAATAAGAGGGACGATTCTCCCAGGTATCACTCGGAAGAGTATTATCGATGTTGCTCGCAGCCGAGGGTTCCAGGTACTTAGCCGGTCACTTATCTACTTCAATTTAGAGAGAGAGAGAGAGAACTCCATAGTTTTCAATTTTAGTTCTATTATATGCAGTCTTACAGGGGTACTATTAATTTGCAGAAGGTTCTAATTTCCTATCATTCTGTTTAAGAACATAATACTAAATTAAGATGTCTTTTCTACTTTTGGTGATATATTTATTCGTTAAAGGCATATCACGTTTGTTCCCAGGTGATAGCTTTAGTTCTTCCTGTTGCGCTGAGTTAATTTGCCATCATAATTTACTTATTATACTCTCTTCATCTAAAATGATACAGGTTGAGGAGCGTCTTGTGACAGTGGATGAATTACTTGATGCTGATGAAGTGTTCTGCACGGGAACAGCTGTGGTTGTATTGCCTGTGGGCAGCGTAACTTATCTTGGTAAAAGGTAAATGATGTATCTTGATGTGTTCTTTGTTAGAGTATAAAAAATATTCTCACACATTCCTTAAGAATGATAATAGTGTAGTGTTTATAAGTAAACATGAATCAACTTTTTGGATTAAGAAACCCATTTTTTTTTTTTTAAAGGGCTCTAAAGTTCTTCTTTTTTATTAATAAAGAGAAAATACATTCACACACTTGAGTGGGATTTAAACTTGGGTTCTTAGTGGGGGGAATTGGGAGTCTTAAGAAGCCCATCTTTAACATCCTTTGAGTGGAAAATTATTGGTAACTTATAAATGTGCATTTTTTCCTCCTAATCTCTAGTCTCTACAACGGTGAATGTCATATCACTACTGGCTGCCCTTTACTAGAGTGGTTTAGGTTTGTTACCTCTGACTTTTAGCTGCTATGTGTATAGACCTTAAACCTTATCAAGGTGATAACTAACTAAAATCAAATTCTGCTTTAACAAAACTTAATCTGTTTATCTCCTTAAACACCCTCTTGCAAGCATAACTGTCCTATGACATTGAGCCTGGACTTCAAAAACTGAATATTAAGAATATTCCCAAACTATCATTTGTTCCAAATAAAAGAAGTAGTATCATGTCACTAAATATTTGATTATTAAGGTGTAATTTCCTTGTTCAATTTACATCATAATTTAGTAATGTGCTAAATGTCCATGCTCTGAAGTAGTATTTTATGGTTTTGAAGCCGATGATGCATTTGTGTTCATATTTCATCATAGTGAATTATTTTACTGAAATCATGATACTTTATTCCTTTGCCTTTGCAGGGTATCATATGGAGATGGAGGCTTTGGTGATGTGTCGCAACAACTTTACTCTGAACTTACAAGGTTACAATTGGGACTGATTGAGGACAATATGGATTGGACTGTAGAGCTGAGGTAGGTGAACGCTCACTAGACGAACTATCAGTCTATACTATGATATGTGCAGAGATTTCATATCCTAACTCATCTTCTGGTAGTTACAAATTTGTTGTCAGTCTATCACTGTACGTGACACTCTCGTGTCATACGGCTCCGTCCCAGAATCAGGACCATTACTCGTCCATTGCTTTGTATAACTTAAGTATGCTTCCATTCAAATGAGTGTAACTTTTGTTCTTTTCAAGAATGCATGTATTTATAAGTTTGCACTATCAGATATCGTATATTAGATAAAGCCAACAACATTTGCAATTTTAAAATAATATCGAAGGCTTATTGAAACATATGTTGCCGCAATGCCGCTTAGCCATTGAAGTTCTCTTTTCTGTCCTGCTTAAGTACATCTTCATTACCAAATCTCATGCTTTTCTGCTTTCATTTTGCAACACTAGAGAGTAGAAAGCCATCTTGTTCGGACTTGGCCTTAAGTGCAACCTCTGGGGGTCCACTTTCACTTTGGGATTCAAAGACAAATTGGGCTTTAGCTTTGATACCAATAATCAGGCATGTGGTTTCAACTAAAAAAGATTAACTATTAGGAGAATTAACTTATATATATCTAGTTTACTCTTTAATTAATGTGGGACACACCCAATAGAAGAAAAAAAAGAAAGATGAATTTTAAAGGCCACTTCCTAGTCGATCATTTTTATCTATCTACCTGTAAAAAGCCTCATTTTGTTTCCCCTAGTAGTACTAACTCTGTTACAATATTAGCCAGTTTTGCCGTTTTAAACTTTCTAAAATTGAAGATTTAGCCCATTTTAAACCCTCGTTTTACTAGTTAGAATCATTTATCGTCTTGTCAAGTTCATGGTTAACAATGAACAGACTTTGAGAAAATAATAAAAACTAAGTAATAAAAATCATATTTTACATTTAGAGTGGTCATTATTAGGACTTAGTGTCACCAAGATGCATTATGATGGAAAAGTTTGATAAAGTTGAGCACAAATTAAGTTTACCACCTTTAATTATGCAAAGTGCAAACTAATATATAAGACATGTATTTCCACTAAAAAAAATCGATGCAGATGATGACAAAAAATGGATTCAGGTTAATCAGAATCATTGTCCTATCTGTGCTTTTCTAGCCAATTAAATCCTCCATTTTTATCTTTATCAAAGACTTTCTAACTGGAAAAGCACTTTGATTGTAGAAACCGCGTTGCTGACTAACTCTTCATTGAAGAGAAAAGTTTGAGCGAGCCACATTGTAAAAAGGGGTCAATGCTTTATTTTTCATAAGGAATTTGTAGCAGTCAAATTTAAGGGATTTCCTCCTAAAATCTCAGTCTTTTTCATCTATTAATCTATGTCTAAGTAGAAAATATGTAATTTGAGTTTTTTTTTTTAATCGGAAAAGTATTTAGTAT
Source organism: Elaeagnus macrophylla (assembly GCA_029378325.1). Taxonomy (NCBI): domain Eukaryota; kingdom Viridiplantae; phylum Streptophyta; class Magnoliopsida; order Rosales; family Elaeagnaceae; genus Elaeagnus; species Elaeagnus macrophylla. The sequence continues at coordinate 12,269,321 of CM055653.1, forward strand.
TTTTTTTTTTTAAATTAACTATATCACTTACACATTTTTAATTAAAACTCAAATTCAGACCATCTATAAACTCAATAAATTACTTAAGTCATAAGTTAATATTTAATATGAAAAATATTTAGTATTTTTGAATCATCGTCAAATTGTACGAGAAGTAATGATATATTTGATCCATTAAATCATTACTTAAAACCACAATACATATAATATGATTTAAACTGCTTCTCTTTTTAATTTAACATATTTTTAAATACATCAAAATATTTTTAAGAATATTTGACAATCTTTATAAAAAATACTTTTAAAAATTTGATAAACATGCTTTTCAGAGAAATAATACTCACTTATAAAAAAAATAAATTTAAATGTATGTTCTCATTTTAAAATAATCATTCAAGTGTCACTTAAAACAACTTTTAATTTTTTCATACCAAATATCAAAATACTAAACTACTTTTAATTAAAATCACTTCTTCAAAAAGCATATCTCAAAAAGTAGTGCCCGCAAGCTGCACTTACGATTATGCTGATATATAGTGATGAGATATATATATATATATATATATATATAATTTTTTTTTTTTTTGAACAATTATTTATAGACTACACGCCAAGAAAAAAGGGCGGTTTTTTTTTAAAAAAAAAAAAGAAAAAAAAAGAAAAGCACATTTTATAATTTTAGAACCTTAAAGTACACCATCTTCCGTTGGTTTCATTAGTGGGGGCACCTAAAATATTAGTTTCGATATGAAATAAAGGTCACTTATATTATTTTTAGTTATTATTTTATGTATTATTAATTATTAGTAAATATGTGTATAAAAAAATTTACATTTTTAACCTTTTTTTTTAATGTATTTATCGAATATTAATAACACATAAAATGATATGCTAAAAGCTTTAGAGGAGAATTGAACTTTTATACGATCTCTCATGGCATGGAAATCAATTGTAACTTTTTGCGTGTGTTATTTTATGTGCTATTAATGATTAGTATATATATGTATAAAAAGTTCACATTTTATGTAATAAAAGCCTATATTTCTCGTCACTTTTATCTAAATATTTAGATAATATCAATAATACACACAATAATATATTAAAAATGGTACAAGAGTATTGGACTTGTCTTTCGTGTTAATTTTATCAAGCCAATAAATTGTGAGCATCTAGATGTTCATATGACTTTACAACATTTATTTAACTTATAGAACTATTTTTTTTTTTAATTCTACAATTTCAGCTCATTTCTAGAGATTTTTCTCTTTTCAAGGCAAAAGTTTCAAATCCCTTACTCTAAGTATATGTGCTCGGACATGTGCAGCTTAATTGCTTGAAGAGTTATAAAATTGTTACTATACAACAAATTCAACAATTGGTGATAAAAAAAAAACTATTTTAGTCTTCAAGAAATATTTAATATATCGTGCATCTAATTAGCTTTGAATATTAGGTTAAAAATCATCCACTAATAAGAAATAATATCTCAGTTATGATAGTCAATAAATAATAAAAAAAATGCTATCACACCACATTTTTTGGGGGGTGATATTTAGCAATAATCCAGCCAATTAATAACGAAAAAATACCTTGCGTGAGAAGATGATGGTGGTGTGTTTCAGCTGTACTCCTTTTTAACACGAGGTCAAAAAGAGACAGAGAGAGACCTTTTCCAAACCCAATTAGTCCAAAATTACAAACATATATACATAGCAATGGAAATATGAGAGAGAGAGAGAGAGAGAGGGGTTGGCCTACCATGAAGACCAAATTCCAGTTTCTTACTCTCTTCAAAAAGTTTTGTCACTGTGTGCTTCCATTTTCTTTCGACCTTTACCAAATTTATAAAATACATGCATAACTATATGACAACAAATGCCAAATGCAGTGGAAAAAAAAAAAAAAAAGCCAAAAAGGAGTGAAAATTCAACCAGACAATCACCAATTAATTTAAATAACTTGCTTCTTTGACTTTAACTGGTTCAGCCTTTTCATATAAGTCAATAAGATGAGTACCTGTATTTTATTTGGAAATCATTTTTTTTTTTTGCCAGACACTATTTATTTCCCTCTAAATTTGATCGATAATTATTCATGAATTAATAATTACATAGCAATAAATTTTAACAATAAGATAATTTTATTACAACAGAATAAGCATTATTAACAAGTAAATTTTTTCTTATATATATTCACTATGCTCATTTCACACAATAAATCTAATTTTTTTCAAAGCTTATATCTTACAAATACCACAAAGATACATCTTTCTTAAATTTTTCTCTAATCATAAGAAGAGACATTAATCTCTTTCTTATTTGTCACCTACCCAAAATTTACTTAAGTATCAGAACACCAAATGCCACCACATTCATTATAACAATGTGTTCTCTGCTCTAATGTCTACAATAAGAAAATTGTGCAACCAAGATCAATAATTACTATGAATTTTTAGTTATATAGATCGAGTTGTAAGTTATAATATACACGCTATTTTGATCATATTTTCACTTTTTATAAGTGTGCTGATATAAGAAATTTTTGTCAGTAGATTCGATATGTATTTTAAATTATTATAAATTTCCAAATATTTCTATCCATGTAGATAATATATTCTATGTTTTTCTTTTATAATATTTTTGTAAATTTAAACTGATTTCCTGCGAGAGCTCTTGAAATCCGAAGCTCTAGCTCTTTTCGAATTAACTGATCTCGTATAAACTTAAACTCCCACCCAAAATCTGAGAAAATGTTTTCCTAGGTCCCTAGCTAGATTGCCTCTTATTTGAGTGACTATCCTTACCCTGCGGCGATTATGGCAAACAAAATTGGTTTAGGATTACTGAGCTTAATAGGAGCTAAAGATATAAACTAGGAGCGAGAATGACCCATATTTCTTATAGTATATGTAAATACCAATATTTTAACGCTTTGCTATGATAAAACCACAACAAACAAGGAGTTTAAATCTCTAGTTTTATTTTTAGTATATTACTGTATATACAATCACGATAAAAATGGGACAAAATATTAAAAATTTGTCAAGTTGTTTGTTATATGTTGGTGGTATCCAAAAGTAACACGTGTGATTATTGGGCAGCAAAGGATTTTTTTTTTTTTTTTGAAATGGCAACAAACAAGGTAGAAGAGTCTAATTTGTGACGTAATAGAAAATGATAGTGGGTATTTCGGAAGAAAAAAAGACCTTGGTTTTCTTGGTGAACAACTGTAACATCTCCAACCAGTCTTTGATTTTTTTGTTTTTTTTAAGACATGAGAGTGGCATGAAATAAATATCATACTTCCAAATCAAAAGTGGCATGTTAAGTTAGTGTAATTGATTAAATAAATATTGACATGCACCTAAGAAAAATTAATGATTGATTAAAATACATGTGTTATATATATATATATACTATACATTATCTAATAAATACAACACAAATTTTATTAATATTGTCATATAAATGATGTTATTACTATATTTACTAGGTACTATTTAATAGAGGTAACATAACTGAGAACTCTAATTTCCTGGTTAATTAACCTTTAACAGTAATATCTTATTATTAGTGTATATGATTGTACATTTAAACCAAATTATTATTTTTTTAATGGCTTTTTTTGTCGAGTTATTTAAAAGAAAATTATTTTTATTTTTAGTTTTGAACAAGAAAATATAGATTCATAAACAAATAATCAGATCAACCTCTAAAACAGTTACAATCTATCATCAAGACCTATTAGTGGATTTTTTTTTTTAAATAATGGAGATAATAGGTACATTTCAAGAAAGAAATAAATTCAAATGCTCCATGACCTATCTAAATTGTTGCGTGATTCCTACTTTTCTCGCTCCCCACTAACTTCAGGCTGTCTAGAAAAGAATATTTTATTAGAGATGTACAGTAGGTTGTCTCATCTTATTTTATGTGTTATGTAGTGTACCTAATGAGCTTATAGTACAATATTATTTCATTTCATTTAAATATTATCTCATCTAATTTAATCTCACTTGTAGTACTAATGTGCATAATTTTAAGCATAATATTGTATCATTTTTCTTATTAAATTCACATTATAAATAATAATGTATCATATTTTATATTATTTTTATATTTTTACTTGTCTAAGCTGCTCATTTAGTCGTTAAAAATAAATGAAATATTTTAATTAGTATCATCTAATTAAATATTAAATGAGAGGAGAAGAAATACATTTTAAAAATTAATCAAATATATTATAAATTTCATTAACATTTTATCTTAATTTATATCTTTAATAGCTATGCTATTATTTGCACTCTCATCTTAGTATAGTGGTACGAACATTGGATTTTTTAAATCTAGACATAAGGGTTTGTTTGACTACATGATTTAAAAATTGATCTTAAAAGTTGTTTTTAAATCATGATTCAAAAAAAAATTATACAACTTTTAAAAACATTGAATTGTTTGGCATGTGTTCTTAAAAATCATTTTAAAAGAAAATTGAAACATGTTTGGCCATGCCAATTGTTCTAAAGAAACAATATTCTTAATGAGCTGTATTTTATTAAATATAAAATTTTAGACTAACTTAGACATTTATTAATAGTGTTAAAGAAATTGTAATTTTCAAGCAATGTTATTAATTAACTTAAACAAATAATTATTTTAAATTATATATATATATATATATATATATAAACTGATTAGCATTTGATTTATTATTTGTGTGTTATATAAAATATTGTGTCGATATTACGACAATATTGCCACCCTAATAATAAAATATTATCTAGTTGATAATATTTATCTTGTCTTCATCTATTTGTTTATTATAAGTTATGCATATGTATCAATATTATGTGAAAATAATGCAATATTATATAAATTGATTATTTTATCATTTTATAAATTGTGAAGATAAGTTGAATTCTAATAAATTAAAATTATTTAATGTTAAATTATATATAATTAAATTTTATTCAATACTATTAAATAATATTTTTATTGTTAAAAATTTTATAAGTATTATTTTATGTAATTTTTTTTTTAAACTTTATTCAAGTAAATGTACCAAAAATATTATTATTATTATTATTATTATTTCAAGATATGCCGTACTCATATATTAAATCAAAGAAAAGTGAAGTAACGTAGGATATTATAATTATCACATGTACTGAATATTGTCACCAAGAAAACTAATTTTTTGTTTTTAAGAACAGAAAATAATTTTTAAAATACTCTGCCAAACTAGTCCTAAGATTGTACATACCTTCCCATCTAAAAATTTAAATTAATTTTATATATCGAATGATTTTAAATAAAACTACTCATACTACCTTTCAAGTAACAATATATGAAATATGTGAGTAGTGGAGTTGACGTAATCACAAAAGGATGTAACATAGATTTTTCTAAAGATAAATATTAAAAGTAATATTGTTTGAGATGATTTTCTTTAAAAAAAATATCCTTTTATTTTTTATTCTTCATAATTTTAAACACATGTTAAAAAAACTATTTTTGTGCACGCTTAAAAAGTATAAATGTTGGCATAAGTCCTAAATTTCGGCAATGAACCATTCAACAATCATAACATCTAACTACACCTCAAAGAATAAAAGTAAGATCATGAATAATACTTTTAAAATTGTGTTCAAATAAATTTAGAATGAATTAGGCGCTGAATTTCACAAATACGCGGTTCATGGTTTTTTTTTCTCTCTTTGTTTTATTCTTGTCACATTTAATATATATATATTTTTAAGTTAAAATTTAACACACATCAAATTATAGTTTTATTTTTTTAGTATATATTGATATTTTTTTTTACAATTAAACATATTTATTTTTATTGTGTATAATTCAACTATTTATACTTAATAAAAAATAAAAGCTGTAAAGAGAAAAAACATGTATCATATTAAGAAAAACTCATATGCTGCATAATAGATAAAAAAAAACATTTTATATCATATATACCACTTCGACAAAAAAAATATATGTGCAAAATATTAAAAAACTATATATATATCATCTATTAAAAAATATATGTAATGTATATTAATATATATGTGTGTGTGTGTGTCGTCAATAAAGAAAATAACATATGAATTGTAAAAAAAAAAAAAAGAAGAAGAAGAGTGGAGGTTGGAACAAGTTTAATAAAAAAGTTACAAAAAAATTATATATATATATATATATGTGTGTGTGTGTGTGTGTGTGTGTTATCGAAAAAGAAAAGAACATATGAATTGTCAAAAAAGAAAAAGAAGAAGAAGAAGAGTGGATGTTGGTTTTTGGAATAAGTTAAATAAAAAAGTTATAAAAAAATTGGGGGTATAATTTTTTTTTTAAATACATATTTAAATTATATTTGGGTTAAAATTTGAAAACATTAGGCAAAGAGTCAAAAACGAAAAACACCGTTAAGTTATTATTGAAGTTATACTTTTGCAACTCTTCCATTAGTTTAATGCGAAAATAATTAGAATTGATTAAAAAATTATTGAAAAAAAATAAATAAATAAAAAATTTAAAATCAAAATTTTTATCGTAGAATTTTTAATACACTCTTAATTTATAGTGAGTATTTGTATATAATAATACAAAGAAAAAAACTAGCATGTTTAGAAAATATAAAATATATTTTTTAAGAAATAAATTCACCATTTTATATAAAATATCTCTTTATTAATTAAAGTTAATAGAATAAATCGATTATAATTTTAATTAATAAAAAAATATTTTAAATAAAATAATAATTTATTTTTTAAAATATGTATATTTTATTTATTAAACATACTATTTTTAATCTTTTTAACGTTTCTTATGAAAAATCCTTCCTTCTTAATTTGTCCTTACCTTCGAAAATTATGTAGAGCCCACATGCACTATTTCCATTTCTAAATCAGCTTAAACATTGTGAGAATTACATTAGTGTTGCACATAACAATTTACATCTCGCTGGGCCAGGTTCATGATCATCATCGACTACTAGGGCGGCTCAACGAGTGCAAGCGACGAAATATGAAATTGGGCTTTAAAATAATTTTCATATTATAATAATATATACAAATTTATTTTAATTTTTGACAATTTATTTAAATATACAAAATGCATACAAAACAAATAATTAATATATATTTTTCTTTGTCATCATTAATTGAATATTATATATAACAAAAAATATATATTTTTAGTAAAATATAAAAAAAATGAAAAAATTTATTTAGCACCATATACACTTAATTACAAAACTAAAAAGTATTAAAATAAATATTTGTTGCGTTAGATAATGATTAATATTTTATTTTCAAAAATTTAAATAAGATTTGAATAAATAATTAGAATTTTTTTGTAAATAAAATAAAAAATATAAAATATAAAAGATGAATAATAAAATTGATTTAATTGAACTTTGCTATGAAGTAATAAAATGAGAAAACCCGTAAAATAAAATACAGTTTTTTTTAATAGTGTAAAAATTAATATTCAACAAGTATTAGTAATTATTTTCGGAAGAAAAATGTTGAAATAAAATAAAATATTTAAAATCTCTACATATAATTTTAAAATAAAACAAAAAAAATATACAAAATATAAAATTTGAAAGTTAAAATAACTATTTTTAAGAATAAATATAAGTTTTTATTTTTCACCATAACAACTAATTTAGAAAAAATAGAGATATTATAAAATAATTCTAGCAAATTTATTACTTAAAATTCTAAAATTGTTGGATGCAAGATTTTATATTTCTTTAAGAAATTAAATTTAGGAGTTAAGTAGCATGTAACATATAACATATTTTCAATTAGTTATAACATAAAAAATAACATTGAATTAAATTTATAATTTTTTTTATAATATTATATATATAATAAATACTGAAAAAAAATTTGGGATTCCTATCGCAAACGCCTTATCTGTCTGAAAGAAGAGGGCTGCTAAAATAATAGTGATAAGATGAGAGGTAAGAGAGAGAGATTGAAGGTGGAATATGGAGGATAAATAATGTACGTATTAGATTCTGAAGTAGTCAGAAAGACAATGAGAAAAAAACACTGGTTTTGCTCTGCCATTTTCAATTTCACTATTAAAATAAAATAAAATAAAATGAAAAGACTCCTCTTACCTTTTTTAATATCTATTTTATCCCCTTCTCGATCGTGTCTTTCCTTCTCCAGCTATTATATTATACTCTCCTCTCTCTTTCTCTCTCTCTCTCATTGTCTACATCTTTATTTATATATAACCTAACACTAACTACTAATTATATTCATTATAATCATCAAGGCTAAAAATTAAAGAAGCTATAACTAATAAGTCTTGGTACAAATTAGAGATCAAGATGGGGAGAGCTCCTTGCTGTGACAAAGCCAACGTCAAAAGAGGAGCATGGTCTTCTGAAGAAGATGCCAAACTCAAAGCTTACATTCAACAACATGGTACTGGTGGCAACTGGATTGCCTTGCCTCATAAAATAGGTCTTAAAAGATGTGGTAAGAGCTGTCGTCTAAGATGGTTGAATTATCTACGCCCAAACATAAAACATGGTGGCTTTTCTCAAGAAGAAGATAATATTATTTCTAATCTTTATATAAATATTGGAAGCAGGTATTTAATTAAACTCTTAATTTCATTCAATTAATTAGAGTTTAAATAATTGTATCACATAATCTTTTTTCCAGCACTCAGAGAAAATATATGTTATTTTTTTAAAATCGTAAAACAACATTTTTTATATCAGCAGCTTATGTGTTTGACTAAATGTGTAGGTGGTCTATTATAGCAGCACAACTACCAGGAAGAACAGATAATGATATTAAGAACTATTGGAACACAAAGCTCAAGAAGAAACTGATTGGAAAACATCTCAAATTAGAACAATCTCGAAGATTGCCCACTACTCATAACTTTAATCCTGGGACGTTTATGGATCAGAGCCTTGCTTACAGGCCAGAACTAGCGGCAATTATTGATGATATTTCTACTTGTACCCAATTAGATAAAATGTTATCTCATCATGATCATGATCCTTCATTAGACATGATTAATAATTTTCCTGCTACAACCACTCAGTTTGGTGAGGGTCAAACTAGTCTTTTCCAAGCTGAGCTCAATGAAGTGATCTATGGCAACCCAGAAATACAGTCAGGTGTGTCGTCAGAGGTTTTTTATGGATTCGATTTGGTTAATGGGACTAGAAGTGCTTCTGCAGAGAGTGGAAGTTTGGGAGAAATTGACTCCTCTTTTGTTTGTCTTCCTCAGTTGGTTTCAGATTATGAAACTTACCAAAGAGGAGATATGATTCAAGATTCTTCTTGTTTATTTGCTTTTGAAGAGTACTGATTGATCTGAAGCTAATTTGGGCAGAAATAGCAGTAGTATAAATGTGGGTTTGCTTGTAAATTAATTTGGAAAAGGATTACTTACTTTGGTGTCAGATTTAATCATATATTCCAGTACGTTTAAAAGATATTATGTTTTATGAATTATTATCAATTTCTTGATTCAAATGTTATCTTGTTTATAATTTCTTCTATTTGTTTAATACCCCAAATCTCTTATATAACATGTTAATTCGTACCTGAGTGGTAAAAGTCGAAGGAATAAAATAACTGTTATTTTTCTTTTGATCATTTGCAACTTTAAAGGTCAAGATAGATCAATGTAATTCTATTGGAACTCAAATTTCTTTGAGGGAAGGAATAAAAATTCTTCAAAAAAATAGCTATTATTATGAATCTAATATGTTTTTACCCAAAATTACTAATAAAATTATTTTTAATTATTGTTAGAGATGGGAGGGCATTTTAGAAAACTAAAAAAAAACATAATTAATATAATTCTCCTTATTTCATCAAAACCATCAAACAAAGAAAGAGTTAACATTTACTTGAAATTGGTGATATATGAATCTTAAGAGGGCCATGAAGATCTAAACATGACAATTCTTTTCTGGAAAATATTTAATGAGTCATATCCTGTTGTCACTTTTATGGATATGATTTTTTTATTGACAGGTCTTCTAGATCTTGTTTGTTAAAAACGTTAAAAAAAAAATCCGAAATTAATTGAGAGAATATATATCCTTGGTTTATTCCCATTCTTTGCATATATCCCCAAAAGTACTTGCCAAGCCCCTCCATGAAAAGGCAGTACTACTAATATATGTATATATAAAGTTGAGTGAGAATGCTTAATTAATTTGACGTTTTTGGCTATAACCTATTCGACTTTAGTGACAAGGGCCATCCAAATGTGGCAGTATTCTTTTATTGGTTTCTTCATGTTTGCAATATGCTCATTTATTTGCTTCCAACTTTTATTGAGAACACCCTGAATGTTTCATGATGCACATCAGGTTATGAGTAACTTTTACTCAATTTAGATTCATCATTTCGTTTTTTGGTAATTAGAGATAGAATGTATAAGAAATTAGCAAAAATAGTATCGTAACTTTAAAAAATGTATCATTTTGTAACGTAATTATTTGATTTAAGCAAAATCAGTATTCTAATTATAATAAAGATTAGAAATGATACAAAATAACATGTGCTTAATATATGTATTTTTCTGAAAAACAATTTTGAAATTTAAAAAATTTCAAATAAAAAATAACGCCCTTTTCTAGTTTTTTTGTTTTTATTTTTTAAATTTAAAATTTTAAAATGTCAAAATTACCATTAGAAAAATACAATATGTGTCAGGCACATGGTGATAGATGTATAAAACTAATACTGACATTCCTTATAACAGTTTAAACTTTTAGGAGACTTGATTTCCCAACAATTTCTAACACATGGTCCAAATATAACTTTTTGGACTTATTTAAATTTTTTATTAAATTAGCATCCTTATTTTATTTAACCAAAAAGTTATTATACTAAATTACATATTTAGTAAAGTTATGGTACCATTTCTACACAATATTCGAATATATAAATAAGAGCAGATTTTTTTATTCTTTTTTTTTTATTGTTTACTACCTTTTATTTTTAACCCATAGTTTATTTATATTTAATATGAAATATGTATTAAAAAATAAAACTCATTTTAATAAATATTCAATCTCAATGATCATCTTATATTCAGACATATAAAAATACTTATAAAACGGTCACTAACAGATTTTTTTGTCTAACATATAGGACAGTCTCTCCATCCTATTTTATTTTTACTGCCTAAAATCTAGCTAATATATTTTTGGTGGTTTGGAAAACTTTCTATGCCCTCTCATCACATAACACTGATGATTGAACTCAGTAATAGTGTGAATGAAAATAATGAATTCCGAAAGGAAAAAAAGAAAAAGAAAGTATTGTTGATTATTATGTTTTATTTTTTCAATGATTCGAGTCTAATATACTTAATTAAGTTACATATTGTGATCTAATATTTGGGATGAGCTTGAAGAATGTATTTATACAAAGAATTTTAGACCCCTGTTGCATATAAATTTCTTCAAAGCTTCTTACTAAAAATAAATTTCCTTGAAACATAATCTAATTAATTCTTTTGCATCTTTGCACTTGGAGAAATTTTTGAATCCAACATGTTGTATGTCCCCTATTAATTATAGTAATTGATGTCATTTACATATTAAATATTTTTTTTTATTATTATAAAAATATGGAGTCAAGATTAATTCGTTCCACTACGTGTCAATACAATTATAATAGGCAAGAATTTCTATTACATTTTGTATATATATATATGCAGCGCAGCCATGGAGTTTTTTGGGACTTCAAAACTTCCACTGAACAAGTGCTAATTACAATCATCTCAAGGAATAATTCACGGGGAAAAGAAACAGAAGAGAAAGAGGCTCCTACAATACAAACAAAAATTAAAAGCTACTTTAGAGGGCACATTCTCTTTAGAAACAATGGCCATTACAATTTTATATTATATCATTAATAATTTGATAAATAAAAATACGACAAGCAATATTATGAACCTTCTTTGAAGCCTTCAGGAATCAGGAGTTCAGGTCACCTTCCTCCTGTGACAAAAGTCCCCCCGACGACGTTATCACTACCTTTTGAATTTTATAATTTAGACTAAGAATTTATTAAATCTCTTTGGTTTTAATTCTTTTGTTTATTTTGTGATATTGACATTCACTAACTCAACAATTATTCTTTATTCTGTTTTTTTCCCCCCTTCATCTTACAAGCTTGCAATCTTTGTTTGTATGTGAGAATATTTTAAAATCAATAAAATTTCCTGTAGATAATAACTGGATGTCCCTGATTATTTTGTTTCCAGGAAAGAACTTAGCCGTAATATTCTAGCCTTTCATTTGAGTGAGAAACAAGAATGAAAAGAGACGATTATTATTTTTGGAATAACAAAGTGATGTTAATCATTACTTTTGTATATTTGTATGCTCGTATAATGTTATTTTCCTATATATAAGGGTGGAGTTTGAACCCATATCTTTAAAGTGTTCACAATGAACATATAATAATAATATTTATATATTTAACGGATTGATATTTAATATTAATATATTTTTTGTTTGAGCCATACTTAGTCTAGTCCTCAAAAAATAATAATTACCTCAATTTGATTGTTGAGATGATCGTAAGATCTCTTCTTTAACATAAGGCTAGTAAGGTTTATGCTGAAGTACTATACATCAGTTTCCGAAAATACATTAGTCAAGACTCTCTAGGGAATTAATTAAGCATCTGTGATTGATTTAGCATCATCTTGATAAGTAGGTTAGAAGATTAATTGCAGGTAATATTTACATGTGAATGACTCTTAGTCTCCTAAAGAATTGAATGTAAAGTTAAGAATGTAAGATTGTGATACTATTTATTAATAAGAAGTTAATTAAATTGTGTCAGGTGGATTGATGTATGCATTAAATTAAGATAAAAAAGTTATTGTAGTCTCTTACTCAAAATTTTATTTTTTAATATTATTAATTAATCCACATTCCATCTTTTTTTAATTTTTTTTAGGTTTACAAGTTGTTAGTTATTAATAAAACAAATTCTACATAATTAAGAACAACCTAACAGGGCTGACTTTTATGTTGCTTACGGGCCTGGGCTTTGACCCTCCGGTGAATATCATTGACCTAAAATAGTACCTATAAGGCCCAAGTTCATTTCAACCAAAATCAGCACCAAAACGTTTTACACAGTAACACAAATGAGTTCACCTTTTTGTCATTTATTCATTTTTAGTCTTTTTTTATTTTTATTTTTATTATTTCAAAATCTAAATGCTTTTATGACATTCTACAATTTCAATAAATTAATACAATTTTTTATTTTCTAAAAAAACAATAAATCTAAATGCTCCTAAATCCTCCGTCGGTACTCCCCAACCCCCATCTCTCCATGCTGGTGATAACCACTTCATCGACGATGTTTCTCATTCCAATATCTCCGACAGAAGCAAACTCTTTTTCCAACACACCAAATTTTTCACTCCTCTGAGTCCTCTCTCCCTCATGGCTCTTTTTTTTAGATCTCCACCTTTGTTATTATATTGACATATAGAGTAAGGCAATCTCATGCAATTTTTTATTATCATAATCTCACGTCAATTGCTTGGGGCCATTTGTAGATTTTGAAACATTGAGTTTCTGATTTGATTGGGAAATTGTTATAACGATTCAAACCTGAAGTAACTAGATGCCTAAGAGAAGATGAAATTGACCCATAAATAGACTCTTCTAATCCATAACCATAAGCAAACGCAACATTCTCAAGTTACTCTTAATCTGCACATGAAATAGTTTATGTTGTATTAATCTAACTTAAGAGGAAATGTCAGATAAACTGGAAAAACGCAATCCTATCAGCAATGCTATATCTAAAAGATTCTATACATGCATTAAAAGAGTTTAAGAATGCAACACAGAGAAAGATACTTCCACAGTTTATTAACTTCACGTAGCTACATATATATACAAGGTTTAAGTACAGCAACAACCCTAACTAACTATAAACCTTCCCTCGTGAAACAACAACCAGAGAAGTAAAGTAAAAGAAGAGTTAAACGGTAGAGCAAATCAGTTACAGAAGACAAGTTACAATGCATGCTAACCCACCACATAACCATACGTCTAATACCCCCCTTCAAGTTGATGGTGGTGGCAAAACCATGAGCTTGACTTTCAGAGGCAGAAACTTCATCTCACCTAAAAGTTTTGTTAACACATCTGCAACCTGCTCCTCAGTAGGTGTAAATCGAACATCCAACTTGTTTTCAACAACAAGATCTCTAATGAAATGAAAATCAATTTCTACATGTTTCATTCTAGCATGCATTACAGGATTAGCAGCCAAACACTTAGCACTAATACTGTCTGTGAAGAGAACTGGTGTATGAGCTTGAACAATCCGAAGCTCAAGTAAGAGAGACTGCAACCAAACTACTTCAGTAGTTGCCAGTGCCAATGCTCTATATTCAGCCTCGGCACTAGATCGAGAGACGACCTTGTGCTTAGAGGAAGACCATGAAATGAGGCTATCACCAAAGAAGATGGCATACCCACCTGTGCTCCTACGATCATCACTACACCCAGCCCAATCAGAGTCAGAGAAACCGATTACTCCCAAGATATCTGACCGGTGAAAGAGTACACCATGATTCACAGTACCTTTTAAGTATCTGAGAACACGCTTTGCAGCTTGCCAATGGACATTTGTAGGTGCATGTAAGAACTGACAAAGTCTGTTAACCGCATAAGCAATTTCAGGTCTTGTTAGAACACAATATTGCAAACCTCCTACCAAACTTCGAAACTGGGTACCATCTGCAAGCAACATTCCATCATACTTGGAGAGTACAGAACCAGAAGCCATGGGAGTTTTAAGAGGTTTAGTAGAGGACAAGCCAAACTTCTCAAGAAGAGAGTTAATATACTTTTGCTGAGAAAAATGTAGGCTATCAGTGAAACGTTGAACTTCAATGCCAAGGAAAAAATGTAAGTTCCCTAAATCTTTCAAGGCAAATTTCTTATGCAGCAGACTCACTAAATCAAGAACATATTGGCTATTACTTCCTGTTAAAATAATATCATCAAACATTGAAGTGTCTGACTTGGAATTGGAGAATCCTAACTCAGCAAAACTGCAACTTAATTTTTGGAACCAAGCTCTAGGAGCTTGCTTTAAACCATATAGGGCTTTCTTCAATTTGCACACTCGAGTTGGATAAGAAGGATCTTCAAAACCAAGTGGTTGTTGCATATAAACTGTCTCCTGCAAGTCACCATTCAAGAAGGCATTGTTGACATCAATTTGTTTTAAAACCCATCCATACGACAACGCCAAGGTGAGAACAATCCGAATGGTTTGTGGTTTTACCATAGGAGAAAAGGTTTCTGAATAATCAATGCCTGCCACTTGATCATAGCCCTTAGCCACAAGCCGAGCTTTGTATTTGTCCAGTGAGCCATCACACTTTAGTTTAGTTCTATACACTCACTTACTCCCAATGGGGGCTGTATCAATCGGACAAGGAACTAACTCCCAAGTGCCATTATCTAATAAGGCTTTAAATTCTTTTGCCATGGCATCTTCCCATTCTGGTATGCCCTTAGCAGCTTTGTAGGAAGTTGGTTCAGAAAGAGGAAGAGATGAAGTGAGATAGAGTTTGGGTTTTAAAGAACCTGTTTTAGAGCGTGTGATCATTGGATGTTGACTACTGAATGAATCTGGAACAAAGGGTAATGGTGGAGCTAAAGGTAATTCCACAAACAGCTCACCAAAAGATTCAGAAGTATTTGGCAAAGGAGTGTCAGACTGAGGAATTAAAGACGAGGGAGACAAGTCACAGCCTACAGGAGAGAGATTAGAGCTAGAAATGGTGTCTGACAAAATTGGACTAGAGAAAGGACATTGAGTTGAGGGAATACTGGGTTCAGACTGAGCAAAAGGGTCAAAATGTTGTGACTGTGTACTGTTTGTAGGAAAAGAGGGAGCAACTGGAGACTGAACAGGTGGAAGAAATAAAGATAACTGATCAGAAGTCAAGGCTGGAGAGACAATTACTGAAGATAACAGAGAGTGCTGGGGATAAGGAAAGATAGACTCATCAAATTGAACATGTCTACTTGTGTAAATACGAGTAGAGGAAGGATCCAAACAAAGGTATCCCTGTTGCTGGGGAGCATAGCCCAAAAAAATGCATGGTAAAGATCTTGGTTGGAGCTTATGACGATTGTATGGTCTGAGACAAGGAAAGCACAGGCATCCAAAAGTTCTAAGAAAATTAAAATCTGGTTGCTTTTGATACAACAGTTGATATGGAATTTGGAACTCAAGGGACTTGGTAGGGAGTCGATTTAATGTATAAACCGCTGCTCGAAAGGCATATACCCAATACTTCACAGGTAAGGAATAATGAAACAAAAGAGCCAACCCTTTTTCTACTACTCTTCTATTTCTGGTCTCCACCACACCATTTTGTTCAGAGGTATGAGGACAGGTTTTTCGATGAACAATGCCAGTTGAAGCAAGCTTAGAAGTCACAAAAGTGAACTCCCCACCACCATCAGTTTGGACTGATTTTACTTTAAACTCAAAGTTTCTTTCAACCATTGTTAAGAAATTGCAAAACAAGTTCTCTACCTGATCTTTAGTTTTAAGAAAATAAATCCACATATACCTGGTGCAATCATCTACAACAAGCATGAAATATTTGGCTCCAGTATTGGCTACCACGGGGGAAGTCCAGAGATCAACATAGACTAGATCAAATGGTTTTGTACTAGCAACATGAGAATGTTTAAATGGCAGTTTATGTGATTTGGACATAGCACAAGAAGGACATATATTTCCATGCTGAGCTTTCTTACAAGAAATACAAGAAAATTGAACGAGTTTATCTAGAACACTGTCAGAAGGATGAGCTAAACGATTGTGCCATACATCACTCTTTATTGTAGAAAAACAAAAGGCATCTAAAAAAGATTTACAAGACTCAGCACTTTGTAATACCTGACCATCCAGTAGATACAAGCTATTGCTAGCCTTCCCTGTGGCAAGAACCTTCTTGGTGTT
This sequence comes from Elaeagnus macrophylla, assembly GCA_029378325.1. NCBI lineage: Eukaryota > Viridiplantae > Streptophyta > Magnoliopsida > Rosales > Elaeagnaceae > Elaeagnus > Elaeagnus macrophylla. The sequence goes on from CM055653.1 coordinate 12,286,350, forward strand.
GGCCTCCTTGACAAAGAAATTATTAGAGGAAAACTCAACTACTGCATTATTATCATGACAAAGCTTGTTTACAGAAACAAGATTGCTAGTAACAGAAGGTGTATGTAACAGATCCTTTAATTGTAAAGTAGAACTTGTACTAGATACTATAACACCAGCAGTACCACGATTCTTAATAGGCAGAGAAGAGCCATTACCTACAACAACTGAGTCTGAGCCATTGTAGGCAGTTGAGGTAGTAAGATTGTCCTGACTGTGAGTAATATGATGAGTTGCTCCTGAGTCAAGTAGCCAACTATTTGAGCCTTCAATGGAAGTACTAGCAGTCATAGCTGATGGAGAAGACTGATCAGCATGTTTTCCTTGCAACATATCTCTAAGCTAAAAACACTTGTTTGCAGGATGGCCTGATTTTCCACAAATTTGACAAGAAACACGAGTAGTGCTTGTAGTGGAAAAGCCTGTGTGTTGAGATCCTGAACTATAAAACCTTTTGTTTTTGGAATCAGGCTTAGGAGGTTGAAAAGAGTGACTTCTCTGTAGAAAATCATGTAAATTCCAAGAAGGAAGAGAAGAATTATTTGAATGGTTTTTGTTATGAGGTTTGAAAGACATACGACTCATTTTAGTCACATTTGCTTGAAGCAAATTTGCTTAAAGCAAATCTGCTACATCAGATTGAGATTTTTGAGAGATAATACGATGTTCATAAGTGAGTAACTGACTTTGAAACTCTTCAAACGACACACTATCAGATCGCATCATCATTGTGAGAGAAGAAACAAATGAATTGTAATCAGAATTCAGACCTTCTAAGCCATAAAGAATTAAATCTCTATTTGACACTGTCTCGCCAATAGTTGCTAGATTATCAACAATGGACTTCAATTGTAGTGTATAAGCTTCAGCCTTCAAATCATTTTTACGTAAGGTCTGTAATTCCAAACATACGTCCATAACATGTGATTGAGAGTTTGCAGAAAACACCATTTCCAGAGACTTCCATTGACGTGTAGCTGAAGCACCACGAGAAAGATGAAGATACATTGATTGAGAAATAGAACCGTAAAACCAACCTTTCACCAAATTATTCACACGATTCCACTTTACAAAAAATGGATTAACACTAGTAGAGTTACTGAGAAACTGAGTAGGTGGAACAATAGAAGAATCAATAATATCTTCTAGTCCGTAAGCTATAATCACCGACAAAATCTGCTCACGCCAGATGAGGTAATTAGAATTATCCAATTTTATAGAAAAATTCATGTTTACCGGTGGTGTGTTGAATACATTGATTCCTGATCATCCAATTCATTTGGTGGTGTATCAACTGCTCTATTTGTTGTTGAACGGCTTTCATTTCTTGGAGTAGCCATGAGAGAGGCTTGAAGAACTTCAAGAAAAGATTTCTTAGGCTCTGATACCATAAAAGAGTTTAAGAATGCAACACAGAGAAAGATACTTCCACAGTTTATTAACTTCACGTAGCTACATATATATACAAGGTTTAAGTACAGCAACAACCCTAACTAACTATAAACCTTCCCTCGTGAAACAACAACCAGAGAAGTAAAGTAACAGAAGAGTTAAACGGTAGAGCAAATCAGTTACAGAAGACAAGTTACAATGCATGCTAACCCACCACATAACCATACGTCTAATATGCATAACTAACTCTGACATTTACAAACTCTACATTATAACAAACTATACTCTATTATCTACAATTACATTCTACTAGATATAATTAATATAGTTTTAGGCATTTAACAATCGATAAAATCACAGAAAGGGGAAATAAAGGATAGTAACGTGCCACTTATGACTAAAAAAAAGATTTACATCGAACAAAATCATATTTATTATTATTGTAATTGTTTTACCAAAATTTGAAGTAAATAGTTTGGACGGTTGTTGCAACAAAACAAGAAGCCTCCATATATCTTGTTCAAACTAGTGTTCTGTGGTAAGTCTAAGTAACCCCCAGTAAACTATTTCACATGGTCACCCCCACCTCCTCAACAAATAAAATGAACCCTTCTATTAACATCCACATACTTGAGTTTAAAAAAAAATATTAACATCCTTGTTAAATATATACATATAGATATGTATATATATATATTAACATCCACAGACAGTGAATGCCTATAATTTCAAATAAAAAATATTAATCTTTTTAACGAAAATGATTTTCCGTAGGATATAAAAGTATAATTTATTATATATGTTTCGTTATAGGATAATTACTCACACTATTTCAGCCATATATTAATAATCACATGTATTTGAAATTATGACTTTGACAAACTCAATTTTGCCAATGTAATAAAGGCGACAAAACGTGTCAATTAAGTAGAATCATTTGATAATTATTTTATTAGGTTGATTTTGAATTATAATGATGTGTTGTGTTTGACCCATTTTACAAATATTTATCATATCTTGTTCAGTTACTCCTAATTCAGATCATTCTTGGCAGAAATTTCCACATATACTAATACCAAATTGCATGGAATAAATTATTTGTGTTCAATAATATGTACAATTTTGAGTAGAAAATAAAAAGAGTAGTAATACTTGTAATTAGCATTACATCAAATGGGTGAGGTATCGAGTTATTAGGGTTCTATAATTATCAGTTTAATACACTTTAATTTTATAATTTTTAACATGAGCTCTATTAATATTATAATTAAAATTAACTATAATATTAATAAAATTTTCATTTTTAATTAGGAGGTGATTAATGTAGCAAATACATGGTAACTGACATTTTTGGGTTTTCATTAATTCCAATAATTAAAAGTAATGAAACCAAATGAGGAAAAAAAAGAAAGAATGGATTTTCATTAATTCCAACAACTAAAAGTTGGAAAATGAAACCAACAGAAAAAAAATTAAAACATAGGGGCGCAGCGGGATATGAGGGATTTTGAAATTTCTTTCTCACCTCTCCAACTACCTCCTTCAATGGAGTTGAAGGGGCTTTAAAGTCTATATAACCTTATGATTTTTTACCATAAAATCCTAAAATTCAAAGTTTTTTGCAAGCAATTTGCAAATAAATCTGACATTGTTCATCATCATTGCTATTGTCACAAGTAAAAATACAAGGGAAATAGGCTCATATGATCCCCTTTTGTTGTTTTTAATCTAAAATGGACACTAATTTGTATATTCCAAAATTACCCCTATCATATCAGTCGAAACCCAACGCTTCATTGTCTGATCCCTCTCCTCCTCTCTGTAAGCCGAAACCATTTCAGGATTTGCACTACTTGCTGGAAGTTTTCCTACTGCATTATATATAATTACGAAAAGTGAATGCTTAGAAACTTGGACCTCAAAAAGAAGAAGAAAAAGGGTTTGCTTCCCTCGAAATAAAATTTTATTTTCCCTAAGCAATGGAATCATGATTCTCAGCTTTCCATTCATTTAATCAAAATCTCATTATATGGTAAAATTAAAACGAAATACCCGTTTTCTTCGCAAATCAAGCGGTACCAAAACTTCAGGAGGTCCATGTTTGAGCAGGAAGATGAAAGGTCACCGAAATCCGGTGACTGAAAATAGGAACTTCCCCTTTCAGCGTCGTGGGTTGTGATAGAATTGTAATCGTCATGTGGTAATGTAATTTATATGGGTTTAGGTTAAAGTGAGATTTTGTGGAATTATTTTGTTGGTATTCTTGCTTTCAACACGAAGCTTGACCTTTTGTGCTCATTTGATAGCGATGGAGTGTGAAGAGGAAAGAAACTCCCTTGTTATATTTTCTAATTTTTATACTTTCTTAGTATCCTATAATTAAATTATGATGCTCAGAATTTGTGGTGTACTGGAGCTCGTATAACAAATTTGATCAGTTGGACAGTCGTCCAACTGAGCTCCGGCGAGTGAAATAAGCTCGCTGGTTTTTAGTTAGACGTACGTCCAACTCTGTTGAAAAAATGTCCAACTCTGTTGAAATAAGCTCCCTGGTTTTTAGTTGGACATACGTCCAACTCTGTAGTTTTTAGTTGGACATACGTCCAACTGAGCTCCGGCGAGTGGGGTCATCGGCCAATCAAAATTCGATCAGTTGGACATACGTCCAACTCAGTTGGACATGTGTCCAACTAAGCTCCGGCGAGTGGGGTCGTCGGCCAATCAAAATTCTGCTAGTTGGACAGTCGTCCAATTCTGAGCAGTCTAGTTGGACATGTGTCCAACTGGACTCCGGCGAGTGGGGTCGCCGGCCGGTCAAAATCCGGTCAGTTGGACAGCTGTCCAATTTTGAGTAGTCTAATTGGACATGTGTCCAATTAAAATTCATCACAATTGATTAATAAAATTAAGGGCATTTTTGTCACAATGTAAAAAAATTAAGTGAAGGGGGTCATATCAGATTTTTAATAAATAGGAGGTCATGACAGCATATAACCCAAAATACAAACTAATTCATCTCCATCTCACCTTTCAAATCCTTTGAAACCCAACCCATAGACATATTCTTATCTGGTTTTATTTATTGGCAAAATATGAACTCACTGAAATGTTTTTGTGGAGTAGATGCCATGGAAAGGATCTCGTATCCCTTTGTTTTAATTTTTTTTCTATTTGGTTTCATTTTCTAGCTTTTAGCTGTTGAAATTCATGAAAACCCATTATGTATTTTTTTTTCTTATTTGGTTTCATTGTTTTTAATTATTAGAATTAATGAAAACCCAAAAATGCCCATCTCAAATAAGTCATATAGTTGCCATGTATTTGCCACATCATCCACCTCTTAATTAATGATGAAAATTTTACTAATATTGTAGTTAATTTTAATTATAGTACTAATAAAGTTCATGTTAAAAGTTACAGGACTAAAATATATTAAGCTGATAATTACAAGACTCTAACAACTCAATACCCAAATGAGTATGTTGGATTTGATTTGAATCTACTCGTAGTTAACTCAACTCATTTAATTCCAACCTACACTAAACAAATTTGATAAACAGATCAAGACAAATGAAAAATCAACCATCTCGTGATCTAATTTGTTTAATATCAATTTAAATTTATTATATTATAATGATATATATATATACACTAAGAAGACTGAATTTAAATTCCGTTGTTATTTATGTGTCTACAAGTTTGTGTAATTATTATTTAAAAAAAAACATTTCTGAGTCTTGAATTTATGTTGTGTTTGCAAAATTTAATGCATTTGTTATTTGTGGTCGGTGGTTCTACACATTTAATCTTAATTTGGATTCAACTCATTTCGGCCCCTTTATTAAGTTGGTCATTTCTACAATTTATTTATGATTCAAATTATTTAACATGAAAAATATTTAAAAGTATCATTAAATATTAACTGTGTCTCATTAATTTAAAGGTCATGTTTATTTTGGTTGATATTTAATTAATAAAAATATTAGCCTAAATTCATTTAAAATTTTCAGATTAAAATGTCATATGATTTGCAGGTGATCTACCTCTTAGCAACATAAATTTTTTCTTACCCTCATTGATCGGTTGGGTGTGCGGATGTTGAATAGATTGATTATCGGACCATTTTACAAGATAATTTTATCGTGGTAGTTTCGGAAAACTTATAACTTGAGTTATAATCTCTTAAAAACTTAACTTTCAAATTAATTTATAAAGTCTATTTGAGAGAGATTAATTTATCAATTTTGGATCTATAATTATAATATAATATAAAAACTTTATTGATTGAAACATATCTATGGAAAGAAAAAGAGGAAAATAAAATATATAAATATGCTCATTGACATAAAAAAATTAGCATTTATTTTGTAACATCTCGATAATTTGGTTATTAAATTAACCAAAAAAAATGTCATTTATCATTTATAATAAAAAGAAACAATGTAGTCCATAATTAAAAGAAATTATTCATCAAGTATCTGAAAAATCACCCGTTTAAATTTTAAAACTAAAAATCATAGTTACTCATAACTTATTTAAATAGAAACCTAATAACAAGAGTTCAACTTTCTAGGAGAACCCTTAAGGATTAGAAAATGTGTCAAATCCTCTTCATGTGTTACCTGAAAAATGGTGAATAAGTGTTGAGATGAGTGATACCACTCCGTAGGCAAACTTCACTATACATGAAACAAAAAACATTCACAGCAATAACCATTTAACATCATGCCATAGTCTAGGTATACATGAGCATGAAAATGAATATGTAAAACGTGATCATCATTCAATTAAAACTTTATTTTTCTCAATGCAATTTATCTTTATAATTTTATTTTTATAGAATGCCCTGATTTCTCGTAACAATTGTGGAGCCAAAACAATATGTCACCTGTTGGTGACCCAATTCAAATAAATCACCAGTCAATCATTAGCATACATGAAGGGTAAGTACAAGTGAGCAAAATATCAAAGGGACATAAATGAAATTTCATAACAAATTCTCACATGCACAAATACGTCCATACCTAATGGTAATGAACCAAATGCCCTCAGATATCCAAGTAGATTAGGTACACGTCCCCCATACGATCCAAACAAATACAATATGCTCCCATCTAAAGTCAAATCAAAACGATTGTCAAAGACATTCTATCAAAATATTTTTCACAAAAACTTGTTTGCTTTAAAAAAAATAAAGCCTTTTCGATATCAAAACTTTAAACTTCATGTATGCAAACATGCACATGACAAACACATATTTATGCAATTGACCTTACACACATGAACCATCAATATGAATTCTATCTATCACAAGATAACAAGCTTAGCATATAATGAAGACATACAAGCATACAAACATCATAATAAGACCACTTAATATTTCAAGTATAATTAGTTTACTTATCTCAACATAGCAACTCAAGTCAAGTCTAGACCAGCAAAAAAAATGCTTTTATATGCTCTTAGCCTATTTCAAAATCAAAGAATACCTCAATTATTTATTTATTTTATAGTTATCATTTTTAATTTGTAGGTTCTAAATTACAGTCATACTATCAAAGCTTATTCATATGTTTTTTTTTTATTATAAAAAAACTTTGCACAAAATGCATACATGCTGCGCTTAACATTTTTTTTATCAAAAATATCGAAGTTAATTTTTAAAAACTGATTTTACTACTTACTCTAAACGTATATGGTTTTACATATAATTTTTTTTTAAATAATTTGAAGATCAATTTTATAGGTAAAATTGAGTTTAAATTGAAATATAATAATCTATCTTTTAAATTTTTAGCAATGAATACATTAAATTAGAAAATTAATTAAAATTTAAATAATTATGCAAAAATCTTGAAATTTTATCAGACTAATCCTAGAACATATATAATCGTTTCATAAAAATGTCACTCGATTATGAAGTCCTAAACACCATTAACAAAACCAGAATTTTCAAACAGTACTGTCACGAATTTCATTTTCATCATAAAAGTTTAAATTTTGTAAAACCATAAAAAATTAAATACAAGATATAAATCAATGATTCGAAAGCCAAAAGTTTTCTAATCATGTATGATAATTTAAATAAAATTTTCAGGTTTCAATTTCAATCGTAGAATATAGAAAATAATATGGGAACCCGAGTTGTTTAGAATCTAACAAATTTATAGTTAAAATTTCAAAAATTCATAAAAAAAATAAACATGTGGAAATTTTTAATGAAAAAATATTCATTAGAATCGTTGGGATGTCTAGCTTAATGTAAAAATAAATTTGGATCTAAAAATAATAAAATAATTACATAAAACATTTATTTTCTCCACTGCTATTGAAAATTCAGTAAATAGAAATATAAAAATTTCTTATAAAACATTCCAAAGATCATTACCAATTATAATTTTAAGCCTACAATCCCTAAGATTATATTTTTATCAAGTTCTTATATTTAAATATAAATTATTTAATAAAAATATTAAGAGAAAATTAAAGAATAGTGGTGGAGATGAATTACCTATGATACCTTTCTTGTTCAATGAGAGACTAAAAATAATTTTTTCAAAGATTTGATCTTTAAATTAATTGAGAGGGTTTAATTTGTTGTTGTTGTTATTGTTGTTAAGGAGAAGAAGAAGAACGTAATAATATTATTAGGTTTCATAACCTAAATATAATACTCTTATTAAATATAACCTATTATATTATTATTATTATTATTATCATTATTATCTCTATTATTATTATTATTAAATAAATAAATCTTAAATGCATTATTATTATTATTATTTTTTGGGCTTATCCGTACATGATACACCAAATTTCTTTGTTAGTTTTTTTTTTTTTTATAAAGAAAATTATATATTTTAAAAAATATTTCATGATAAGTTAAGGGTTTATTACTAAAGGATTTATTAATACCTAGTGAAATATGACCAAGAATTGAATATTTTTTAGATAATATTTTAAATCATTTTTATTAATATTTTTATTTTTACATATCGTTTAAATAAAATATTAATGTAATTATAATTTAATAATAATATAAATTATAATATATGATTGTATAAATAAAAAATATTTAAAAAAATTAATATATTAAAAACATAGGTTGTATCAATTTTATCATTTGTAAAATTTAAACCCGAACCTACAAATTTATTTTTTAAAAATTTTTAAACTTACCTAAAGTAACCAACTTTTTAAAAAAACAAATAAACTCACTTCGATCATAAACTCGAATTAATTCTCGAACTTTTTTAGAAAAAAAAATGTCAGCTCTACTAACAAGTTCAACTGACACATATCTTGTCAACCAACATTGAAAAATCTGAGATTATGTAATCAACTTGTCACGTCAATACATATTTGTTACTGACTCCTAAGCAATAAACATCGATCCCATTTTGACATGAACAAGCTCGTAATTGAAAACTATTTATTTAAATAACTTAATAAAAATGGGATTAACTTGTCCCAATTGAATCATGTGACATTGACAGGTAATACTAATACACTAGAGCATTACAATATGCGTAGCTACAAACTATCTACCCCTTTCTCAAGAAGAACAACTAGCTGGAATAGAATTAGTACTTGCAAACCTGCAACACTCAGTCACTCCCCAGACTTAATCGTCAATTTTGACTATCTCAAGAGAGAGAGGGACAAAAGTCCAGAGAATGTTGCAAATTTAAGTAAGAAGACTAGTTGGAACTTCAAGATGAATCAAGTATACATCTGAAGTATATGGACACTAGACAGTATATTTTGGGTGAATTCGAATAAAAACTCCCAAAAATTTAATTTATTCTAACCATTGTATTAAAATACGGCTAGTAAGAATATACTAACAACAAAAATAATATTTAATAATAAGTATTTAACAAAAATAATATGTATTAATACAGCGTACTTGCTAGAGAAAGCAAGCGAGACGGGCAAAGAGGCTGGGAAGGGTCCTACGACATTGAAGGAAAATAAACAAATGGCCTAGGGAGTGTCTAAGAGGAAGAGAGTTGAGGAATGGACAAACATGAGCTTATCATGTTACTTGTCACCAAAGGACGACTAGGGCTTTTATGGTCCCAAAATGTGTCTTTATATTTGACCCCAAAAAAATGTGTATTTATGTTTAACCCAAAAAAATGTCTCTTTATAATTTCTATCATTGAACAAAAAAGAAAAAGTCTTTATTGTGTTGTGTTTTAGAAGGTTGTTGATGGGGCACTTAAACGAGGGCTTCACCCGAATTGCCTGCCATCTACAACAAGCCACGTGGCCGTTTTACCCAATTAATCTAGGAGAAATTTTACCCAATTAAGTTTACATAACATATTCTTTATCTACCTCATTCCTATTAATTTAATGGAAAATGTACGTACATCAAACGAGCCACAAAAAAAATTAGCATCTGACTACCATTCTACCAAGTGACGGAGACTAGAGTGAGCGCAAAAAACAAAGAAAGAAAATTATCAAAAATAATATTCTTAAAATTTATATTAATAAAATAACACATAATAAATTTATACTACATAATTTATATTAGTTTAATATAAAATACGTTTAAATTATTATAGTTTAATTTAAATAATATCTAATTGAACTGCTTTAAAAAAATAATGTAATAGTAATTTTTTAAATTATAAAACTATATGATTTGAATAAAATATGTACTATTTTTATTATTATAAATTTTAAAGAAATTATTTTTGTTATTTTTTTTTTAAAAAACTTAGAAATTAAATGAAATTATCCTAATTGAAAACCCCACTTCCATTGTGAGAGAAAACAGAGATGGAGAAAATCCGTTGCATATTTCCAGCAAACGTACCAAAATTCTACAACTGGAAAATCAATGACAATTGGAATCATTTAAGTTTAGATGATTCTAGCTGAACAACATTATTTATCAACAATTTGGGATAATTATAAATAAAGTGTAAGATTTTATTAACTAATACAAAATTTATGTGATTTCATGTTAAGATAATTAACAATAATATTTTATTTATAATATCACAAATTTTATAACATTTAACTTCAGCAATGGTCAAAAGTGAAAAAAGCACGCACAAATAGACCACGGAACTGACGGAAGTTGTAACTTGTAACGTAATATTCAAAAAGGTACCCATGTTTAGTTAGGAATGGAGGACTTTTAGCATTAGAAAATCAAATTTAGTCCCATATAATCCTCCAATTCCTTGTTAAGAGTACCGAAGATTATATTTTATTGTGAACGACTAATTTAGTAATTTTTCATATGTCTTCAAAGTAGTTAGATAAAGTTTGAATATAATTTTTTTTTTTTTTTAATTTGACCAATTTTGTACTTAGTTTTTTTAATTTAATCAACGCAGTACTTAAACTTTTACAATTTAATGAGCCTAGATAGTTTTAAGAGTATCAAATTAATCAAATTTAAATAGTTTGGTGTTATATTGATCAAATTGAAAAAAATAATTCTGTGAGATATTAATAGGAAAAATTTGATATTAAATTGATTTTGTACTTATTATTGGTCAAATACTTAAAATTTAATAATTTAAAATTTCCAGAATTCGAAAACAAGTAACTTGCTGTAATAGTATTTATTTATTAAGAAATCAAAAATATTTTTGAAATGGCATAACTTAATGAATAATATTAAGTAATATTATTTAAATAATATTATGATTTACATATAAAGTTTTAATTAGTTAAAATATAAATAAAATAATAAGTAAGAGACCAAATTTAATAATATATATTTAATTAATTTAAGATAATAATAAAATTAGTACTTAATTTAATAGTGATAAATATAAAAAAATTCAGTAAAAAATGCTAATATTAAATAAATTTGCATATATTTTTATACTTATATTTCTTATAAAATAAGTGTCAAAATTATTTTAAAAATTTTAAAAATAATTTTAAAATAATATTATATGATTTTAGTATTATTATTTTTTAATTTAATTGACATGACTAAACAACCAATTTATAATTTTATACTCTAAATTTTATATATAATTAATAATTAATATATTATTTAATATATATTAAACATTAATAAAAATATATTAATTTGTAACTTAATAAATATACATCAATAAGAATATATTAATTTATTTTTATTAATATTTCAGGAAAAAATAAAAAGGCAGCAGACCATGCATTTATAGCTGTAGGTTCTGATCTCAGCGTAATTTCATATGGTACTTTCATTCCAGTGTCACTTCACCTCAATCAAATTAAACGCGTCGTCCACAACGCATTTTGAAAGCTATAAAGCGATCATATGAGCTGTCTTTCACTTGTCTTGAGCATCAAAAGCAAATCTATATATATATAAAAAAGTGAGTTGTAATTCCATTATTTATTTGAAAAAAATTTATTTGATATATATATATTTTTATTCTTCATGAATTCTTTTTTTTTTTTCATAATTTTTTAATATTTTTTATTTTTAGATATAAATAAAAAAGAGAATTACCCCTCTTTTATTTATTTGAAAAGGTTTTATTTAACATTTTTTTTATTCTTCATAATTTCTTCTCTCTTTTTTCCATTTTTTTGTTTTTTTTTTATCATAACTTTTTTAGTATTTTTTATTTTTAGATATAAATAATAAATATATAAAAAAGAGAGTTTGTTCCTTCATATAAATAGTTATTTTGTTTATTTTTTAATATAAAAAAAATTAAGTGACTCATAATTAATCATATTTATATCTGTCTTATTTTTATTTTAAATATTCATAAAAAATGTTATTTTTTATCTATTAGTTTATTTATTCTATTTATTTGTGTTTAGTATTTCTATTTCTTTTATTTTATTTCCTATTTATTTGTATTTGATATTTAAATTTTTTTTATTTTGTTTGAAATAAAAAGTAGAGGTCTAAAAAAAAGTAGTAAGTAACCTATATAACATGACACTATATTAGCAGACAGGTGTTATTTTTTTAATAGTGTTATATGTATTAAGTTATTGTATATATTAAGTAACATATAATAAAAATGTAACTAAATTATATTTATTTAAAAAAAAGATTATTATATCTAATTTATAGAAGGAAAAAAAATCAAGTATCATATTATCTTCAAGAAAAATACTCTTTACAACTAATTATATATACGAGTATTAGTTAAATATTTTTTTATTGTTCAATTTAAAATAATATATAATAGTTTAATTAGTTATTTTCATGATAATATTATATATTTTAGAAACTGTTTGTTGATTAGTAAAATTTGTTTGACATAAAAAATTAAATAATTTAAATAGAAGACGTCTATTAATATCTTTAATTTATTATACATAATCGTTTATATTTTAAAAAAATACATATGACATAAATTCTACTTAAAAAAATTATGATTCAAGTTTTAATAATAATTATGTGAATATAAATTATATTAAAAAAAATACAAAAGAGCATGTGTCTTGCACGTATCTCAAAATTAATTTGAGTTAAATAGGGAGATAAATAAGTAGTTATTTTTATTTTTTTAATTATTTAAAATAATATTTTAAAATTTTATAATAAAAAAATAATATTTTATTATTAATTAAAAAATATATAAATTAAGATAAGAAATATTATTTTTATTATTATATATATTTTAGAAATATTAAGTTTATATATATTTTTTAAAAATTCGAAGAAAATGTAACCAAATCAGGTAGCGGACAGCCCCCGATTGGCCATTACCAGAATCCACCAACCTTTTCGTTGTTTTACTTTCTGTTTTTTTTGTTCTGCTCAAATACAAAGACATAAATATGATGACCTCTCTCTTGTTTTTAATCTTCTTTTGTCAATCCCATCAAAGGCATTTAATTAACCGATTGAGGGACAACTTAGTTGAAATTTGTACGCACATTTAGTACAAAATCATTTTAGATAAAAGGCATATAGTTTAAATTTTAAAAAATTATTCATTATTTTTAAAATAAATATTAATATAATATATTAAATTAATAAAATTTAAAATTAATACAATTATTTTAAAAAAAATTATATACTGATAAAAAAAAACTAATAAAATTAATAAATAATATATCTTAAATTTTGGCATCTGCATGCTTTTATTGTAGAACTCATTATTAGTCTCTTCTAAATTTTTTTTAATGATCCAAGGCTCCATGCACAACAGGCTTTGTCCCTCCTTCTGTGACTTGTTATAAAAAAATAATTTATATTACTGGAATTGAAATTTGTAGAATACAGTTTTCACTTTATTACTCTTGCATCCCTTTCCCTTTGACATTTCTGTATCCCTGAAAATCTGACAAATGGAAACCAAGTATGGGCCTAAAACAAAGGGCGAGATTTGGTGATATAAAATTTGAAAACTCTACACAATCTCTCAACTTTTTTTTTTTTTTTTATACCAAAATAAAAATATTTTATTAATATCTAAACAAAATACCCTTAAAAATACATAATAATAATAAAAAGACAATCATAAACAACATCTTAAACTATGAGCAATCTAAAAATGATAATATATCGAGCTTTGTAATTTCAAGAAGAACAAAAAAGACTATTTTAATACATTAAAAATACAAAATAATAAAAAAAAAAAGAATCAAATATGCAAACATTTTCAAGCTATTTATTCAGCTTAAAGGTAAAAGAAAAGTCTCAATTTGATATACTTGAATGTTGTTATAGCTCATCAAAACTAATTTGAAAGCTTTCGTATATTTTATAATACAAAATTGCTTCCATACAACGACGTACAAATTTGAACAGTGTGTACAAACAAAAAAGACCAAAAATGGCCTTATTCTTCAAATGAAGACGACGACTAGAACTAAACAAGACGACAACAAGGGCAACCGAATGCAAATCAAACGACAACAACGGCATTAGAACCGGACTACAAAACTAGAATCAAATGATAGCAATGATAAACGCAACCATAAATAGACGACAACCAACAACACAGCTACTAAAAGCACCATAACCAAACGATGGCCAATGACACAACACACAAAATAGAAACCTCCAAAATGGCAGCTAAAAATGCATGGGAAGCAAAATTATGGAAAACTCTATACACTCTCATTCACTCATTAATCTTTACTAAAAAATAATAATAATAAGACTTCATTAAATTTAGTTAATTTCATTTAATTTGTTTGCAAAATACTTATACATAACCATTAAAAAATAAACACATTAATAAAAAAGCAGCCACTAGAGAAACAAATAAAATTACTCTTTAAATTTATGTTGTTGATTTTTTTTCCCAAGATAAATCTAGGTTGCCACAATAGTTATAGTTAATTATGTAAATTTAGACATGACGGGTAGTCCAAACCCAAAATATTGGATTCTAGGTGCGATTGAGTTTGACTTAGTACATCTATTTTTAGGTCAAATAATTTTTTAAATTAAATGAAAGTTCAATACCACTCTCTAAAATAGTCGATTAGTTCAAACTTAATGTTTTTGAATTTGAAATTGAGGTGTGTGAGTTCAAACAATGCAATAAAGCATAAAACAATTTTATGGAATTGCCAAAGTTACTTTTATTTTATAAATTTAAATTTATCTCGCACTAAGGATGAGACTTATCATAAAAACATTTTGCCCTAGCTCCAACCTAAATAGGACTAGGATGGACTTCTTCGAACTTAATTGACTTCGAGCAAGATTGGATAGGCTGGATTAAATGTACATGTCTAATTATAGCTTCATTTTGCAAATTTTCATTTCATTGGTTCTTATTCCTAAGTTTTTAGCATAAAATGTTAACAATCTCACTTTTTTATAATAATAAAAACGGTCACGTATGTCTCATTTGTGCAAACGTCCATTTATGTTTCCATAGAGTTGGTTTATATTATTCATTGTACATCATATTATAAAGTGGTTGTCCTTAGTTTTTGGTTTAAATGATAAATGAGAATGTTTCACATTTAAATAATTGTAGGTTTGAATATCGACAAATACAATAATCTCCTCTCTCCTGTACCTAAAATAGGTCTACTTATCAATTGATAAAAAATATATATTATAAAATGGTCATAGAAAAATTTTGTTTGAATTCGAGCAAAATAATGTAATTGTTTTTCTTGTGTGTATAATTAATTAATTATTAACGATTTTTACTTTTATTGCTTATAATTTACATAATATTTCCTGGTGCTTGAATTGCTATATATAGTTTATCATTGCATAACAAATTTAAATTAATTAAAGTGTCCCACCACGTATCTTCACCGTCCACCTGGGGGCATAGAATTTTCAAATAACTAATGCAAGTTGTTGTTACTAATTAACCTTTATGGATTTCCAAATTAACATGGGGATCCCTAGTTATTGGGGAGTAAAATTTAGGAAAATTCTATAATTGGGATCAATAATAGCGTGAGTTTTGCAAAGTCCAAAGTTGAATTATTATCCTAATAAATTTGGGGTTTTATCTCAGAAGTTTTAACATATTAAATGCAGTAGCCAAAATCTTTAAGATACATATTATCTTTGTTTTTCATGTTGTGCCTAACTCCCCTCCAATTAAAAAAATTAAGAAAAATAACAAAATTAACACCTCTAAAACTTATAATAATAAAACTAGCATATCTTGTATTTAAACTTATATTTTCACAATTAAAAAAAAATCATTAATATATCATTTTTCTTTAAACACCCATTCAATTAGAATTGAACGACAACAATTTAGACCCGTTCAATATTGAATGTTTCATATTTTACGTTCAAATTGAAAGTTAATACTTGTAAAAAACTTGAAGTTTTATTTCAAAATATTAACTTATTAGATGGATTAGCCTAAATCCTTATAAACTCATGAATTATAACCTATGTCTAAGCAAAATAGGACTTTATTTGCATATTATCAACAATTATTATATTATACTTTTAATTAAGATTTGAATTTTATATCTTTTACTTTTTGTACAAT
Organism: Elaeagnus macrophylla; assembly: GCA_029378325.1. NCBI lineage: Eukaryota > Viridiplantae > Streptophyta > Magnoliopsida > Rosales > Elaeagnaceae > Elaeagnus > Elaeagnus macrophylla. The sequence goes on from CM055653.1 coordinate 12,302,702, forward strand.
TTTTATAAGAAGATAATACTATAAATACCTAAATAAATTACATTTAAATTTATACTTATATTAATTATGATATGACACATGACTAAATAATTTTAAAAAAGAAAAAATTATTTATTTTTCAATAAAATTTAACCATGTGTTATATCGTAATTGATATAAGTGTAAATTTATACGACTATAGTATTTTCCTATATAAATTTTATATTTTTATTTGAAAAATGCTATGAACACATAAATTTGTACTTACTTATATTTATATTCATATTAATTATGCTATGACATTTTGCCAAATAATTTTAGAAATGAAAAAAAAAAATATTTTTCAAAATTTTTTTGTCATGTCTCATCCAATAATTGATATAAATACAAGTGTAGTTGCGAATTTAACATTAGTATTATTATTTATTTATTTTACTAAAATAAGCTTAAACGACGACTTCAACTAAATCTTAAAGACAAAGGTTAGTATGACCATTTGAAGTACATTTCGATCTTATTTAAAAAAATTGACAATGATCAATCATTTTCATTAGGGTTTAAAGACCATAGTATCGATACAAAACCAAGGTTCAGAAGCTAACACCGTAAAAAAGTAAAATCTGTGGTCTCTAGTTTTTTAATCCATATATATATATATATGTACCTAATTTTCCTGTTAATTAATAAAGTAATAATAAAAGAAACTAACTTTAGTCTCCGATCATTCTGTTTTTTTTTTTTTTTACACAAAAGTGACAGCGTTTTGTTTCAAAATTAACTTGAAAAAGAATTGGTTGCATTTTTGCTTGCTGAGGCAATGAAGAAAAGTTGAGCAGAAACACGATCAAATTAAGGAAAAAAGAAAAAGAAAAGGGTTATAAAGTGAGAGTGTTGGAGAAAATGGCAGACACGTTTTTGAAACGCTTAGTACAGTGAAGGAGAGCATAAGGGACAAAGTCTTTTCTAGTCATAGTTGTGGGTTATACCTTGTGGGAAGTTAGTTTTGCTTGCCATTTTCTTTAAGATTTGCTGTCGGGAAGGCCAGCTCTTTCTTTCTTTCTCCTTAACATCTATTTATTCACTGCCATTTCTCTATTTTTTCCTCTCTCTAAATCTCTAAATAACAGTTACAGTTACAGTATTACACACATGCATATATATATATATTTGAACTAATTGAAATCACGCCCCCTCTTGTTTACAATTAGATATATTATTGTAGGCTATTTGTTCCTCTTTCTTTTTATTATTATTATTTTTTGTTGGTAGTGGAGGTTAATTTCGAAAAACAGTGGGTTTTGGTTATATTAGTATAGTCATAGAAGAGTACAAAACCAGACTAATTTATTAGGATCATTAGGTCTCAGTGTCTCAAACCTCTGGGCCGGTGTAGGATTGCGCGTAGAAATTAAAATCATTTCCCATTATTTTTAGATTTCTTTCGTGGCATATGCTTTACAATAAACTCCTCCTCTCTATAAATATGAAGCAACGTACGTTTGCAATAGACCTCTTCACTCAAACAACCATTAATCAATCTCCAACATTACATTTCGAAAAACAAAACCACCTCTCTCTTTTTTCTATACCTTTTTTATTTCTTCTCAACTCTAATTCGCTCTAAATTAAAATTATAGTTATTTTTTGCCCACTTGTCTCTACCTTGAACCTTTTTATTTATATTTTATATAATTGTAGCTATCAAAACTCAATAGTAGTAGAATGGGACTCTTGTCAAGAAAAACCACATGCAACACTCATGGCCAAGATTCTTCATACTTCTTAGGCTGGCAAGAGTATGAGAAAAATCCTTACGATGAGATTCACAATTCTAAAGGGATCATCCAAATGGGTCTCGCAGAGAATCAGGTTTGTTATAACAATTATAATCTATTTTTTCCTTCCATATATATATATATACACAAATGTGGGTTTGGGATTTTAACTACAGTAAGAAATGTCCCGTACTGTTTATACAAATGTACTAGAACAAGGCTAAAAATGTGGGTTTTTTAATGTATCATGTTGTGCAGCTTTCATTTGATATACTAGAGAAATGGCTCTCCAAAAACCCAGATGCAGCTGGGTTCAAGAAAAATGGAGAATCCATTTTTAGAGAACTTGCTCTTTTTCAAGATTATCATGGGCTACCTTCATTCAAAAAAGCATTGGTAGATTTCATGTCAGAAATTAGAGGAAACAAAGTCACATTTGATACAAACCATATGGTTCTTACAGCTGGTGCAACTTCTGCCAATGAGTCTCTCATCTTTTGCCTTGCCGAACCCGGTGAAGCTTTTTTCCTTCCTACTCCATACTATCCTGGGTAAGTGTGTAATACCATTAATTTATCTAATCTTAACATTCACTTCTTCTTCTACTTTAAGCAAACATTTAACTTTTTCTTTTTTATTCAGGTTTGATAGAGACTTGAAATGGAGAACCGGAGTTGAGATAGTACCAATTCAGTGTACAAGCTCAAATGGATTTCAAATCACTGAAATAGCTCTTCAACAAGCTTATCAAGATGCCCAAGATCGTAATTTAAGGGTCAAAGGCGTATTAGTTACGAACCCATCAAATCCTTTAGGCACAACAATGACTCTAAATGAATTGAATCTGCTAATCAATTTCATTGAAGCTAAAGGAATTCATCTGATTAGTGATGAAATTTATTCAGGCACAGTTTTTAGGTCTCCTGGTTTTGTAAGCACAATGGAAGTTCTGAAACAGAGAAAACTTGAGAATTCAGATGTATGGAACAGAGTACATATTGTTTATAGTCTTTCTAAAGATTTGGGTCTTCCAGGTTTTAGAGTTGGAGTAATTTATTCTAATGATAATATGGTTGTAGCAGCAGCTACTAAAATGTCGAGTTTTGGATTAGTCTCTTCTCAAACTCAGTACCTTTTATCTTCTATGCTTTCTGATAAGAAATTTACAAACAAATACCTTTTTGAGAATCAAAAGAGGCTAAAACAACGTCACAAAAGGCTTGTTTTGGGCCTTGAGAAAGCAGGAATAAAATGTCTTAAAAGTAATGCTGGTTTGTTTTGTTGGGTAGATATGAGACATTTGCTTCATGACAATACATTTGAAGCAGAAATGCAGCTCTGGAAAAAGATTGTTTATGATGTGAAGCTCAATATCTCCCCAGGATCGTCTTGTCATTGTACTGAACCCGGTTGGTTTCGAGTTTGTTTCGCTAATATGTCTGAAGACACTCTGCTATTGGCAATGCAGAGATTGAAGGCTTTTGTGGTGGAATATTCTGTTATTCTTAATGAACAAAAAGACAGAAACTTTAGCCACCAGAATGCAAAGAACTCAAGAAGGAGATCTCTCACCAAGTGGGTTTTCCGGCTTTCGTTCGACGCCGGTGACCGTGTTTCCGGCGAACGATAAGTCTGGCTTACGTTTATTCGTACATTTGCCTAGCTAGTTGATGAGGAACAGAGTTTTTTTTTTTTTTTTCTTTTTTAAATATTATTGGTTGGTGATTTTTTTATTTTCTTTTATAAGTGATGTAGAAAGTTTATTATTGCACCCTATTCCTTGTGGATTAGAAGTGGGATTCAGCTTTATTTTGTACAAGTTTGAGTCACTCTACCTCACGGTTGATAAGAATTATTATGTACTAATTAATTCAAGAAAAATATATATATTATATAGTTTGATTTACTTTTATTTGTTTCGAGGGGCCACATAAAAATATTATATTATAGTAAAATAATTTACAACAAAAATTTAAAAAATAAAATAATAAAAAGTAATTTAATTATATTTTTTATTAAGGGTCAAAAGATTACTTCTTTAATCTTAATTATTATTTTTTCACATAATTGAGTCAAAATTTGATACCAGCTTGATTTGGAACGAGGGTTTGAAAAATGATTTTTTTTTTTTAATTTATTTTGTCCAATCAATACAATCTATTTTAAACAAATACTCTTAACTACAACTAAACTATCAAGAACAAAATCTAACCCATATTTAAGAAAATATAAGACACTATTTTTGTTACAAGGCTTGATAATGGACCTAAAAAATGAAAATTAATCATTAATATTAGAGTAATTTCCTGTTTATGAGGTTGGGCTAGTACTCAAAGCAAATAAAACAAATCCTACACTTCTCCGATACTCTTCAAGTGTCAAGTGAAAGGAAAAGAGAAGTGCAAAAAAAGTAGAAATTGTTATCTGAGGGAAGGTGGGAGACGAGAATGTTCATCTCAATATTCCCAACTCCCTAGTCCTCACGTAAAAGGAGATCACCTCTATATGGTATGTTGAGTGTTATGGTTAGTTAATACAGCCAGAAGGAATCCATATTTTAAGTGATAAGGGTCCAAAATTTTAGCTACATTCGCCAGCACATTTGTCACATATTAATAATACATATAATAACGCCAAAAATAATACAAAAAAATTACACTTCTTTTACGTAAGGGTATTAAGTGGTGCTTACAAGAAATGATTAAGAAATAAAAAATATTTTTCTTCTTATAAATCTGACATTCCGAATGTAGAAAGTCAGTCTATTGCTTTGCAAATTTTTACAAAGCAATAGACTAACCCTTGTTTTAATAAAAAAAAGAAAAAAGAAATACACTTAAATTTCTCTAACCCTTGTTTTATCAGTTTTCCTATCTTTTTTCTCTTTCATATTAGCTCTCCATGTTTACACGGGTGGGTCTGCAACCAATCTTTGACAAACGGTTATTATTATTTAAAAAAAAATAAAAACTATCAACGTTCCCTAAAATTAAGATAATAATTTAAGTAGCAATCCTCCGTCGTAAATAGTTCGTATGGTTTTGGCCTTATTTCAAGTTAAAATACATAAACTGCTTATAGTTAGCTTTCTAGGTGTTTGCTCTATAATCCTTCTTAATGTGATAGGACTCATCTCCTCATTCATTTACAAGGCGAAGCCTTTGCTAGATCCAATGTGACATGGCCTTCTATCTTAAAAAAATCACTACACTTTAAAATTTAGTTAGTACATAAAAATAATTTATTTAGGCCTTTCAATTTTAAAAATTTCAACTTTGGTATTTTAAGATTTTATTTATAGTTCCCACCACTGTCAGTTCAAGTTATGCAAATATTACGCTAAGAGCATGTTTACTTATTAGGATATATCTTTCATTTATTTACTTACAAAATTAGCATTTAAGTAACGATTAAGGTCCCATGCAAATATAAACAATTAAATTATTGATTTTTCATTACTTCAAAAAAAAAAAAATCTAAATTAAATTAGGGAAAATTATTTTAATCTTATCTTCCCAACTTAACCTATTTAAAACTAACTAATTTTGCATTAAAAAAGATATATTAGTAAAACAATCATTTTTATTCCAATTCTATAATAAAATAAGTAAATATAAATATAACTTAATTTTGATTCATTTTGTTTCTAATTTATTTTGATTCATTATAAAATTAACACTTCTAAAATATTTTGGTATCAGAGCTTTGGGTTATTTATTGGAACTAATCAAATTTGCTCATTTGGATTTATTTTGAGCTTTTGATTATTTGGTTGATTTCATATTTTCTGGGTTGTGCTTCTGTTAATTTAATTTTGGGTATTCTGTCATGGCGGCAAAATACGAAATTGAAAAATTTAATGGTAGGAATGATTTTGGTCTTTGGCAAATGAAGATGCGAGCCATATTGGTTAAAGAAGGGCTCGTTAAGACACTTGAAGGCAATGATAAATTATCAGAAAAATTGACTGAGGAAGAAAAAGATGCATTGATGGAAAATGCTCTCAGTTCAATTCAGTTATCCTTGTCTGATGAGGTATTACGCGAGGTTGGTGATGAAAGATCTCCTGCCAGATTATGGCTTAAATTGGAGAGTGTGTATATGACCAGGTCTTTGACTAGTCGGTTATATTTGAAGCAACGCTTGTACACTTTCAGAATGTCAGAAAGTACGCCTTTGCACGATCACCTTGATGAATTTACTAAAATTATTCGTGATCTAAAAAATGTTGGTGTTAAGATTGATGATGAGGATCAGGCCTTAGTGTTGTTATGTTCTTTACCTCATTCGTTTGAACATTTTGTTGATACCATGCTATATGGAAGAGACACTATTTCTTTGGAAGATGTCAAAGCGGCTTTGAATTCCAGAGAGTTGAAGAAAAAGGTGTCTACAAGTAATAACGATAGTAGCAGTGGTTTATTTGTTAGAGGAAGAACGCAAGAAAAAGGCTCGAGCAAAATTAGAGGCAAGTCTAGATCTAAATCTAGAAAGAGAACAGATAAATGCAATTATTGCCGTCAAGAAGGACACTGGAAAGTTAACTGTCCGAAACTCAAAAGTAAAGGGAAATCTACCACAACATCTTCTGGTACTAATGATGTTGCAGGTATTGCAGATAATTCTGGTACCGATGGTGATAATGTTCTGTCAGTATCTATTAGTTCTCCTAGAGATGTTTGGATTCTTGATTCAGGTTGTACTTACCATATGTGCCCCAATAGGGATTGGTTTGTTTCTTATCAGTCCATTGATGGGGGTGTTGTCTTGATGGGAAATAATGTGTCCTATAAGGTTGTTGGTATTGGTACTATCCGAATTAAGATGCATGACGGTATTGTCAGAACTTTGAAAGATGTTCGCCATGTTCCAGATTTGAAAAAGAACCTAATATCTTTGGGTACTTTTGACTCACAAGGCTATAGGTATATAGCTGAAGGTGGAGTTTTGAAAGTTATTAAGGGTGCTCTGGTGGTTATTAAAGGGCAATTGTCTCGTGGTCTCTATGTGCTTCAGGGTAGCACTGTCATTGGCAGTGTTTCAGTTTCATCCTCGTCAGATCAAGATTCAGATATGACTCGCTTGTGGCATATGCGGTTAGGGCATATGAGTGAGGCAGGAATGTCTATTTTGAGCAAGCGGGGTTTGCTCGGTGGTCAGAAAACTGGGAAGCTTGATTTCTGTGAGCATTGTGTCTATGGAAAGTATCGCAGAGTTAAGTTCAGTACAGCCATCCATAAAATGAAAGGTACCGTTGATTATATTCATTCAGATCTTTGGGGTCCCTCTCGTGTGGCGTCTAAGGGTGGTGCCCGGTATATGTTGACTTTTATTGATGACTTCTCTCGTCATGTTTGGGTATATTTTCTGAAAAATAAGAATGAAGTATTTTTGAGATTTGTCAAGTTTAAGGCTTGTATTGAAAATCAAACTGGCAAGAAGATCAAGCGTTTGAAAACCGACAATGGCTTGGAATTTTGTGAGAGTCAGTTTAATGAGTTCTGTGAAAGGAATGGCATAGTGAGACACCGCACTGTGCGTTATACACCACAACAAAATGGAGTTGCAGAACGTATGAATAGGACTCTTTTGGAAAGAGCTCGTTGTATGCTCTTTCAAGTTGGATTGGATAAATCCTTTTGGGTTGAAGCTTGTAACCATGCCTGCTATTTGGTGAATCGGTCTCCATCAACTGCAATTGAGTTGAAGACTCCGTTTGAGGTATTTTCTGGTACTGCTGCTAATTATTCTGATTTAAAAGTTTTTGGTTGTCCTTCTTATGCTCATGCTAATGATGGTAAGCTTGAGCCAAGGGCATTGAAATGTATATTTTTGGGATATCCTTGTGGGGTGAAGGGTTATAGGTTGTGGTGTGTTGAACCCAAGTCACCTAAATTTTTAATTAGCAGAGATGTTAAATTTGATGAGCTTTCCATGTTGGAAAAGAAAAAGGAGTCAGTTGTTGCAGATAAAGACCCCGGTGTTAGTGAGCAGGTGGAGCTTGAGAGTGGAGCTCCTAGTCAAGTGCAAGAGAGCACTTCAGATCAGCCATTTGTGGATGAGGTAGATGATTCTGCTCCTGATGTAGCAGAACAGCAACAAGAGCAACCATACAGTATCGCTAAGGGTAAAGGAATTAGAGAGATTCGACGCCCTCAGAGGTATGCAGATGCAGATTTAGTTTCTTATGCATTGTCTGTGGCAGAGACTATTGGGGTGAATGAACCTACTAGTTATCATGAAGCTGTCACTTGTGATGAGTCTGCTCAGTGGTTAGTTGCTATGAATGAAGAGATTGAGTCTCTTCATAAGAATCATACTTGGGAAATGGTAATACCGCCTAAGGGCCAGAAGATTGTTAGAAACAAATGGGTCTTCAAGAAAAAGGAAGGTATACCTGAGGTTGAAGCATCTAGGTTCAAGGCACGTGTTGTTGCAAAGGGCTATTCTCAGAAAAAGGGTATTGACTTCAATGAAGTATTTTCACCCGTTGTGAAACATAGCTCCATACGTGTGTTGCTTGCTATGGTTGTGCTGTTTGACTTGGAATTAGAACAACTTGATGTCAAGACAGCTTTCTTACATGGTGAGCTTGAGGAACAAATTTACATGCATCAACCAGAGGGGTTTGTTGTTCCAGGTAAGGAAGATCATGTTTGTTTATTGAAAAAATCATTATATGGTTTGAAGCAATCTCTTAGGCAGTGGTATAAGCGGTTTGATTCTTTTATGATTGATCATGGTTACTCTAGAAGTGATTATGATAGTTGTGTTTATCATAAAAGATTCTCTCATGATTCATTTGTTTATTTGTTGCTATATGTTGATGACATGCTTATTGCTTCTAAGAATAAGCTTGAGATTCAGAAATTAAAGTCTCAGCTTAGTGGTGAGTTTGAGATGAAAGATTTGGGTGCAGCAAAGAAAATTTTGGGAATGAAAATTTACAGGAATAGACAAGCGAGCAAGCTTTATTTGTCTCAGAAAAGTTATATCGAAAAAGTTCTTAAACGCTTTGGTATGAAAGAGTCTAAACCTGTGAGTACGCCACTAGCTGCGCATTTCAGGCTTTCTTTGGATTTGTCACCACAGTCAGAAGAAGAAGAGAAGTACATTTCTCAAGTTCCATATGCAAGTGTCGTTGGTAGTTTGATGTACGCTATGGTTTGTACTCATCCAGACATTTCACATGCAGTTAGTGTTGTTAGTAGATACATGGGTAACCCTGGAATGGGTCATTGGCATGCAGTGAAATGGATACTTCGGTATTTGAAAGGCACTTCTAGTTTTGGTTTGGTATATGATGGGAGTTCTAATACTGGTTGCAGTGTTATTGGTTATGTGGACTCCGATTATGCTGGAGATTTGGATAAGAGAAGATCTCTGACAGGTTATGTTTTCACTCTTTCTCATTGTGTCATTAGTTGGAAGGCTACTTTACAGTCTACAGTTGCTTTGTCTACTACAGAGGCAGAGTATATGGCAGCAGCAGCAGAAGCAGTGAAAGAAGCCATCTGGCTTAGAGGTTTGGTTTGTGACTTGGGTTTACAGCAGGATACTTCTGTTGTATTTTGTGATAGTCAGAGTGCGATACATTTGACCAAGAATACTATGTATCATGAGAGGACCAAACACATTGATGTCAGATATCACTTCGTTCGTGACATTGTGTCTCAGGGTGCTATTGTTGTTAATAAGATAGTTATTACTGAGAATCCAGCTGATATGTTGATCAAACCAGTTTCAGTTAACAAGTTCAAGCATTGTTTGAACTTGATTGGTGTTTGCAATAAGTGATTGCCCTTTGGGGCTTTTGGACGACGGCCATTTGGTATTTCGAGGAATTTTGCATTTTGAAGAATTTGGTTTCTTCGTTTTGTGCCAAAGTGGAGATTTGTTATTTATGTCACAAAACAAATCATTAGATGATATTTTAGAATTGAGTAATATATATATTGTCTAAACTTTTTCTTTAAGGAAAAGTTTACTTGGAAAAGAAATTTACTTAGAGAAGAAGAATACTTGGAGAGAAAGAATACTTGGAGAAGAAAATACTTGGAAAAGAGATTTACTTGGAGGAGAAGTATACTTGGGAGCTAAGTATACTTGATGGCCAAGTTTTGGGATTTACTTTCTCTCCAAGGATTTTTTTGCCTATATATATTGCTTGCTACAATATCATTTGTGCACAACAACAACATACAAGCCACCACACCAACTTAGAAGAGTGCCACTATATTTGTGTGAGAGGAAAACAATTAGATTTATCCTTTTGAAGATAGTAAAGCCACTATTTGGTTGAAGTCAATTTGGGTTCTTTGAAGCAAGCAGTTTCTTGGTGGAGAACCATCACAGTACATTATTTGTGCTTTTGTCATCGTACAAGGTTAGAGATACTGTGTAATTTAGATTTCATTTTGCAAGTGGTTATTTACTTGGATATTGGTGTCTGTACTCTCCTTTTGGATTTGATAGTGGATTTGCCTCGGTGTGCCGTTGTCAGTGGAGTAGACTTTTCACATTGAAAAGTTGAACCACTTAAATCATTGTGCCATTTATTTTTCTTATTGCTTACTATTTTTCCGTTATTCAAAATTAAATTATTTGTGCAACTAAATTGGACCCAAAACTTCGTTTCCGCTAGCGCCAATTTATAACATATTTAACTACAAAAATAATACTCATAATATTAATTCATATCTTTATCATTTAAAAATAAAAATATTATTTTTATTATTACAAATTTTAGGGTATTATTTTAAATAATTTTCCAAATATTTATACATCCTACGAACTTAGCATATTCGATCAATAGTACTGTTTTGTTTCAATAGTTCTCTTTTCACAAGAAATTAGATATATAGAAGCTGAGTCACAATATTTCCACATTCTTTGTATTATAAAAGCCTCAACCTTTGCTCGTACTTTTTTTTTTTTTTTTTTTTACGTTAATAAATAGCAAAATATTTTTATAATAAATAAATTTATTATAAATAATTATTTTATAATTTTATTATGTATTAATTTTATATTTCCTCTTAACAAAATTATTTTAATAACATTAATAGTAACAATTCATACCGTACATACTTATGCATTTAATAAACAAATCGAGTTCCGCCATTTCATTTACGTGACAATATGTATATATATTCTAATCATTTTTGTGGCAATATGTCATATCTCATATATATCATTTTAAAAATAATCAATTAATATAAATTATTTTTAAGTAAAAAATGTTTATATCTAATAAAAATATTAAATAAACTTTTATTAATTAAATTTTTAAATAATAATAAAAATATTAAATAAACAAGTTTATATGTGTTTTTTTTTTCTTTTCTTAAAAGTTTATATGTGTTATATTGATATATTTCACTTTTTTATTAATTAAAGTTATGTAAGTCTTATCGATATATATCGTGCCAAATAATTCATGTTTGTATAGTGTTTGAATTGTATTATTCATAAAATAGCTATTAATCTATATTTATTATTTACTAAAATAACAAATTAATTAACTATTTCTTATAAGAGTATTCTTCCAAACAACTTTACAAATTGTTTTTAACATCAATTTTTTACATTGTTAAAATAAAAATAAATAAAAATTTCTATTTAAGAGTAAAATTCACATAAATTATATGAAAAATAATAGATTTATACTTTACAATTGGTATCACATAAACGTACACCTAGTTGTTATTATTCTACATTTTTTTTTTTTACTCAAGTACCAAAATAATAAGAAAACAATTCATAGAGTTAATGTATATATATATATATATTTTGGGGGGGTGGGGTCAAAGAGTTAAAATAATGTTGTTAGAGCGAGAAATATACCAAGTATGTCTATTTTGACAAATAGCGTCCATGTGATAAAAATTTGGCATGATCGAGTCATTTGCTATTGATGAAGATTATAGAAGAATACTTGTTCCATAATTAGTCGGTTACTAACAAATATTTTAATGGACTAGAAAATATTCCTTATATATGATTATTTAACAAAAAAAAATTCAAATTTAGATTTTGGAAGATATTTTAATATGTACTATGTCTCATAATCTGCTTGATCGGGGTTCTTTAACATAGATAATTGATGCTTGGTATGGTTAAAGCATGTGACTCCAAATAAGAAAATCAAGTCTTATTGTTAATGGTAAAATAAAATTCTATAAATTTTATAAGAATTTGAAGTCTTTTTGCCCATTGTATGATTGTGCAGCTTGTGGGCTTTAATTATGGAGGATTGTTGATTGGTGATCAAATCACTTTAATATTAACTTGTATTGAGTTTTTTAATAAAATCGAACAGCTTATATTAAATTATCAAACCATAGCAATCAATAATTTTGGTATATTTCATGATTTTTTCCCCTAATGGTATGTTTCATAAGAAAAACAATTGTCCATAATTATAGCAAATCTCAATTATAGATAACAGATCTTCTAAAAAATATATATAGCAGATCATTTAATTTATATTTGTAACGGCCTCCACCCACTACTTAAAGATTTTGGGTTGTTTGTATCATATCAGTTAATTATTTGGATTTAAGAGATTAAAAAATTAACTAATTTTTTTTTTTTTTTGTGATAGCTTAAAGTCTAACTTGTGTAGAAATTTCTCAATATTGCTTTCGTTAAGGCTTAATAAGCTTATTAATAAATGTTTTAAGGGACAAAAGTGAGATTAATGTGTAACTCTGCAATATGCACTATAAATCCTTCTATTTAATTCATATCACTTTCAATTTTTTTTTTTTTAACTTTCAAATTGACCGTCTCATGCATATAGTCAACAGTACGTAGTCTTAAATCTTAATTAACATTTATTGTGAAAATACTATTAATTTCTACAATTCATATCAAAGAGTTAATTAGAGAATCTCATTTCTTAATTATATTTATTGATCTATTTAATTGTGAGTGGAAGTTGAAAATCTTCTGATCTTTTGGAAATCGGAACTAGTCAAAGTAGCAACTTGCATGAGCCATGTTCATTAGCCATTACTTAATTATATTATTGCCACCCTTTTTGTTGACAACAATTATTAAATTTTGGAAAATCAAATCTATTCTTTCATTAGGAAAATATATTATTTTCTTTATATAGGCTTCTTCTTTTTTATAATTATGAAACTATAATTTATAATTAGTAATTTATTCAGTTTCTATTGTATCGGTTAGTAGTACTAGTACCTTATTACAATCGACCCATAAAATTTTATAATAATAAAAATAGTATTTTCAATATTAAAATTATAAATTTTTAAAATTAAAAAATAATTGTTACATCATTTTTTTTGAATGCTCTTTTAATTTGAGATCATTCAAATTGAACGGAATTAATTTAGGCACGTTTAATGTTAAACATTCAATATTGATTATCGTTTAATATTATTAGGATGTTAATTTTATTATTATAAATTTTATAGGTAATATTTTTGATAATTTTAGAAGTAAATATACTAATGAGTTATGAGTACTTAAGAAATAAATAATAAAAAAAATAAACCTCAACGAAAAAATAAATGAAAATAAAGAATCTGGAATTTTGGTCGATTGATCCCATGTTCTTGTTGACCAAGAGCATGTGTTTTGAAGGAAGGAACTCCTTAGTCTGTTCTACTTGAGAAATTAAGTATTTTTTTTATAAACGATAAATAAAGTAGTATTTGCTCACAGTAAAAAAAGGGTGACAATTTTTTTTTTTTTTTTTAGAGAAATTTTTTTTTTCTTTCCCAGAGGTGTCATTTTATTTAATTATATAAAAAATTGCTAATGTCCTTGTAGCATAATAACATATAACATCGAGACTTGAAAATATAAATATTAAAAATCCATTAGAAAAAGCAAAAAAAAAAGTCAAAACTGCTAACGAAAGCACTGTTGCAACATTATAATCACTTAATATTTAATAAAAAAAATAATTAATGAAATTCATGATAAATATACTTCATTTGAATAATAACTATTGTGATGTCTCTATCATTAGAATAATAGCACAAAACATTATTCACAAGTTGAACCCTGAAAACAATCCGATTCAATCACCTTCTCTGAACCCCAATGTCCAAAGCACTTTTGTTAACATACAAGTTTATTATCACTTCTGTTCTAATTTTCATTTTATTATGACTATTGAAAGTAACGTGTTATTGATTAAAATACATTATTATCATAGAATTTGAAAAAAAAATTATTGATGATTTTACAATAGGAGTATTTAAAAATAAATTAAGGTTATATTTGTCCGACATTAATAACATTGATAACAAGAATGATTTAGATTATTTTTTATTTAATTTAACTATTAATCTAGAATTAAATGTAAATAATTTTAATAACATCAAAAATACTCATTTATCTCATACTTTTTAGAAATACGTTGAAATACTTAATTTTTTTTATTATATTGTAGTAGTAATCAATTAGTTAGGTTAGTAAAATAAAAATTAAGTGTAAGTGTGTAACTATAAATAATATAATGATATAAATTTAATATTTGAAAGGATAAATATGTTTTTAATGTTTAGAGATCTCTTTTAATGCACTTTGATAAACTAAAGATTAAATAATATTTCAATATTTGTAAATTTTATTAAGTGATAAGTTATAATTGAACATGAACGTGAAAATTTAAAGTCGACTAAAACTCTTCACTCATTTTTTAAGAAAATAAAAATAAATCTAACAAAATTAAGTGAGTCTATTAATTTTTCAATTGTTAATGATAATATTTTTATATATATTAATATATTATAAAAAGTCAACCCCAAATAATATTTTCTGCCAACACCCTTGCAAATTAATATATTTCACTTGTCGAGACATGCTAAATAAGACATATAAAGCATAAAAATAATAAAAAAATATCATATATAATTATTTATAATATAAATTTAATAAAAAAAATAATATAATATATTTTAAAATTAAATAAATTAAGATTATAATTTAAATAAATAAAAAAAAGATGAAATAATATTTAAATAGAATAAGAAAATTTTATAAATTCTATAAATTAATTATAAACACTAAACGAAACGTGAAATTAGATAAGATAGTCCAGTATACTTCTCAAACTACAAACACTTAATTACTTAAATACCAACATTGCAATTAAACTAGAAGTCTAAAACTAATCCAGTATTAGTAATGCCAGAATTTTCCAGAGGTTTTATATTGTAAAAAAAAAACAAGAGCTCAGATATTTCAAAACGTCAAGTTGCAAAATATTATTTAATATCTTCAGTTTAGAGCTAGTTTTGTTTTACTTTTTAACTTTGACATGCGGAACATTAACAAATTTTGACACATGAGTTAGAAGTGGAATATTATGAACACATTTTTATCGGAATGCAACATTAATTCTAAAATTATGATTAAAAATGTACTAAAATTTGAAAAATATTGTCTTAAATATTATAATTTTTTTAATGGACTAAATTAGTCTTAAAAAACTAACAGCGTTAATTTATTTCGTTAAAATAATGGTTATAGTTAAAAAAAATGAGATAATTAAAAGACTTATATTTTTTTATCCTAATTAATTTTTTTTATAACCATAACTAACTAATAAACTAAATAATAATAATAATAATAATAACATGACACATTCTTTATATCTATTCTCAGTTTCCCTTTCTTTTTTCATAACAAATCTTTTTATAAAACTGTTCTAAAGATTTTTAAAAATTGTTTCAATATATAGAGTTATAAACTTTAACCCAATTATTTTTAGATTAAAATTTATTTTGTAAGATTGCATGTAAAGTCATTTTATGAAAAATCTTTAATGAATATGTGATAAACCATATTTTTCTTCTCTTTTGCTTATAATTTCTTACACTTTATTGTACCATTTAATTGTATTAAATTGTTTTAATTTTAATAGCATATTTAACCTACCATGTTTCCAAAAACTTATAATATAAAATTCACAATTAAATTTCCATAAAAAAATTAATAAAATTTTGTCAATTTTTATAGCAAAATTACACCAAAATAGGGGTTAAAAATTGTTGAAAAATATTGAAAGAGTGAGAATTTTTTTATCCTGCAAATACCCTTTAAGAATAATATCACCATTAATTTTTTTAACAAAATTTAAAAAATATAACTAATTATATCTTTTTTTTATAAATTATGGGACTTAAAATACTCAACCCACAATTTCATGACTAAACTTCTTTTTTAAAATAATTATAAGACTTATGTTGTCATACATCATTTTTGTACCTATACATCTTATATATTATTACGTGTTAATATTATTTAAAAAATAAAATTATTTTTATAGTTCTTAAAATAATTCTGACACATTGAAATATATAATAGATTTGAGTGTAAATTTGTATGTTATTAGTATTTATGGAGTTAAAATTATATTTTAGTTTTAATTTAATTGAGTAAATTCTTATATATATATATATATATATATACTTGATATATTACAAATACTTGAGTAATAGACTACAAAATAAACCACACAAAATTTGCATATAAAAAAATTACTAATTTTCTTTTGATTGAAACTTAATAGTAATTCTTTTTTTTATTGAAACTTAATTACTAATCAAACATGCTGAGACATTAATAAAACAAACTTTCGTTTTTTTTTCTATGGACTCATTTTCGGATTGCATTTACTATTTATTCTAGAATATGTGGAATGGTATTTGAATTCATGTCTAATATATTCGCCACCACTTTTACTAATAGATTACCAAGTAATGAAAACATATATATTAATCTTATTTTTATATGGCTTGTTGGGATTTTTTTTTTTTTTTTTAATTTATTGTTAATTGTTTATCTTTATGATTTTTAAGTCAAGTTTCTAATATTTTTAATATTGCTATTGTAAAATCATACAAAATAACATGAGATTTGTACTTTGTCAAATTTAAAATCATTATCTTTAATAAGTTATTTGTACTCATTAATTGGATTGATACATAAGAGTTCAACAAATATGTCTTCAAGATACAATAAAATTATTTGTTGTCGCACTCACGAAAATAATACAAGAATATTTTTGACATTGAAAAATACTATGATAATTAATATTTTAAATATATATTATTTAGAACACTAATTTTATTTGTTTATAAATGGTGGTGAGAGAAAATAGTATCGGAGTTGTTAAGATTTATTTTTTATCCCTAAAAAAAGATTATGTTTTTATGTGATAAAAAAACATATATGCACTACATTTTTAACATGAAAAAGAAAATATTTTTACATTATATAGGAAAAAAAATGCAAATATAACTACAACTCGAGCATCCATCGTATATAAATTTCGAATTCTAAACCTTTTATATATCTAGATGTATTACATATGTTCCCCCACATCTGGTTTGGCATATGTATAAATTAGGTATATCTAACTAATTAAGATATAATATTTACTTAGCTATAAAATCAAGCAACATGTATATATATATTTGAACTGTATCAATCTTGTACCCAACATCATAAACAATGTAATTCATATGGGACCATAATGATGATTTTTTTTAAGATTAAACAATTGGTGAAGTTTTTAATCCCCAATTAAAGGCCAACCACTAGACATGGCTTGCTTAGTATTATGCCTAACATCTTTTATTCCTATTTGGATAACTAGACTGGATTTTGAGTTTCAAATACAATGATATCAATCGGGAAAATTCAAGATGCAAATGTAGGTTTTTTTATTATTTATGTTCAAATGAAACAAAACACGGCAAATTGACAATTTTGAATAGGACGGTATGGATGACATGTGGGTTTCACATGAGCAAGAAAAGGGTACCACATGTTAAGGGGAACATAGAACACCTGCAAGAAATTGGGGATAGAGATGAGATGGTGTAGGGGGGTCTAAATTAGGGTTGTTCTGGTCATGTTGACATTGTTGGAGACAATGGAGGGCCACATGAACATGCCTCATTTCCTTTCAAACTAAATGCCCCGTTAGCCACTTTTTCATATTCCCATCTTATATTTATACAAGGAATACCTATATACTCAATCTGATGTAGTGTTTTTTTTTTTTTTTAACAACTACAAAAATAACCCTTTATGTCTAATTTATATAATTTTATTAATACCTCATCCAATGTAATTTTATATAATTTATTTTATTTGTGATATAAAAAAAATAAAAATAAAAAAACCTCATTCAATGTAATTAAAGTATTATTTTTATTGTTAAAATTTTTAGCTCTGTTATTTAAGTTAATTTCAATTGTTCTTTAGTTAATGCAATAGTTTACTAATTAAAAGATTTTTGAAATGTTTAATTTTTTTTAATATTATAAAAAAAATTAATTGCATAATATAAAGTCCATCAATAATATCACTTTTAAATCTCTTAGGAAAAAAAAAAACGTATGTTATTTTTTTCTTACAACATAAAACAACATATTAGTTTTTACGAAAATATATATTTTATTATAAAAATATATTTTATTTTATGTTATAAAAAAATATTTTTTAAAATTAAAACTACAATGGTTATATATGCACAAGAGGGAAAGAAAAAGAAGTTATACTTGGCCCCCACTAGCAGATTCGTGTTGTGTAGGCATTTTCATTTGAATGATTGTGCAATCACAATGTTGTCTTCATTTCTAGCTTCTTTTGTTTTTTTGCTAAACATCTTCATTTCTATCTAGATCGTTCGCGAAATTTATTGTGTGATTTTTTTTTTTCACTGCTCACTAGCTTGCACGGTTTCGTTTCATATATTCATTCCATACTTTCTTCAATGTTTCTAAGAGAAATTATTAATTAATTTAGAATTAATGGTTCTAAGTAATAGTAAAACAATATCATAAAGAAAAGAAAATAAAGGGAGTTAAAGTGACCACACTTATTTATACTTTTTATTAGTACGTTTGGTTGATAATAATTGTAATAAAAATTATTCAGAGTATTATTATGTTTAGTTGGTAAAAATTGTAATAAAAATCATTCAAGGTATTATTGTGTTTAGTTGACAGTAATCATAATGAAAATCATTTAGAATATTACTGTGTTTAATTGACAGTAATCATAATGAAAATCATTTAGAGTATTACTGTTTTTGGTTTGACTGTGTTCTGTAATTGAATGTAAAGGATTATAACAGTAACAATAATCCTTATTACGCTTGAAGCTTTCTGTAATCCTCATTACGTCTTCAAATCTCTATTCTTTCTCACAATTTGTATAATTATTTATGATTTTTTTGTCATTCCATCTCTTTTAGTAATAAAAAAAAGTTTATTTTTTAATTTTAATTTATTTAAATTTTTATAATCTTTATTTTAATATTATTATTTATTTTAATTACATTACTTAAATAAATATTATAATAATAATACTATTTTTTTATATTTAATTCTATTATAATTATTATTTTTATATTCAATAAATCAAATATCACTTAAGATATAATATTAAGATCAATACATTAACATTTATCTACGATTAATAAATAAGTTTTCCTTTTTTCTCTTATTTTGTACGATTGCATTAAATTTTTATTTTATTTTCGTGAAGAACTATAACCATTGGAATTTGACAACAGTATCACCCCTTCTTAATTTCATTGGTCCTCAAGTTTTTCCTCTCTTGCAAGTTCTCACCTACTACTATAAAGAAATCAACGTCAACAATAGTACTGATCTTCTTGATGCTTCTACTTTTAAATTAATATACCTATTTTCTATTCCATATTCTAAAACCCATCCCAATATATGTCTCCGTACAATTTTAATTATTTAATAAATTTATATATTATCTATAAAAAAAAATTTAGAGTTTACTTCTAATTAACACTTATTCTAAAATATATCTTTGAAAAACTTTTTTGTATTTTCTATATTATTGTAGAATGTATGTTAGTTTCCACCTTACAACACTCAGAAACTCATCACTATAAATTCTATACAAAAATATTAAGGTTACACATTCAAAGTTTAGTAATGAAACTTTATTATAATATAAAAAAAATATTACTGTGCTAAAATCAGAAAATCTTTGAAAATTGATGCCAAATGTGAATGCAATATATTCAAGAAGAGGTATGTAATTCTTTTTTCCAGCGTATGACTTTCCCTGTTGCTTTCCATGTGGCTGAGATATCCCTAGCTAATATTCCGCTTAGGTAATGGCACTGAGATTTTGGTAACTTAAATAAACTAATATTCTTTCTTAGGAATTAAAAAAAAAATAGATGGAGGATCGCAGCTCATACTGTAATATGGTCTCTAATTGCTTTTTGTATATGTCTAGTTGTCAGTATAAACGTCTAAAAAAAAAAAAAAAGTTGTCAGTATAAACCTATACTTCGAATTCAAATAAGATGACTTATTTTTCTTTAGCTAGACACCAAAGTCTAGTAGTTTATAATAACATCAAATTTCTAGCAATTTTTTTTTTTATATAAATTTTACTATCAATTATTGTTTTGTTAAAATTATTACAATTTTTGTAATATAATTTAAACACAGATACTCATAATTCAAACTCGAATACCAAATTCTCTGCATGTTCAAGTCAGATTCATATTGTTGGGCCATAGCACATTATTGAGTCACGAGGTTAATCCTTATGCTTAATTTCATATTAATTTTGCTAATGATAAGAAAATCAAAAGCATATTTCATATCACTTATTTCACTTTTGTGTAGTCATGACTCATGAGTGAATTTGTTTCAGTAATTCAATTACCCCTTAATTAAAATCCAAATGATTAGTTAATAAGTCAAGTAAATTCACTATTTTTCTTTCTTTTCTTTTCATTTTTCTCAGTTTTTTTTTTTGGGCGAGAAATACAAAAACCGAATTTTACTTTTAGTAGTTCAACAGTTTTTCAATTTGTTCCATAATTTGGGGTGATTATATTTAAACATGGCAAACCTAAATCACTTTATTTGAGAAAGTTAGGCAATAATTATTCAGTTTTTAATTGTGAGTAAAATGGTTGCCAATTTAAGTGTTTATAAAAAATTGCAATTTCGCTTTAATAACATATTACACACTTACACATTACAACATAATTTTTCTCTGAAAATATATTTGCTCTTTGAGAAGAGGGAGAAAAAATTGAAGGTGGTTTTATTCCAGAAGAAAATGGGATAAAGTTGGGAACTGTTTTGTTCTGAAGAGAAGCAGGGCTGCCATAATCTTTTTGTGGGCCAATCCTAAGAAATTAAACATTAAAATATCCATAGCTTTAAACCCATCCACAAAATTTTACTTTACATCCACATTACTGAAATGTATTTTCCTTTGGAATTGCTTCCGTGTTTTGTAGACACTCAAAAGCAGTAGCTGGATTTGTAACACATTGAAAATTGGGCAATATTCTACTCCAATAGTTTGAAATGCCCAACAATATAATCCTATCTATTCTTATTAAATCACCAAACAAAATGCCTTTACATTACATTTAGGCAGTGCCATAATAAAAAAAAGGAGTAAGTTATAATTGTAAAGGTTATAATTTATAAACAAGTGTGACTTAACAAGCAAGGCTCATTATGTTCTGAGTTCAATTATTTCTCTTCTTAAGTTACACTATAATAATTGTAGCGTATATTAATCGCCATCCATAAAAACTAACTTTCCTATGAAATACCATATATCAAACACCAACTCTAAATTATCTTCTAATCTAGAAAAACTGTTACATATAAAAGCTTTTCTATACATAATACTCTAAAATGAATTGACAATAGTGATAGTATTGTCAGTGACATACTTTTGTTTTCCTTTCCTTTTCTGGTTAAATTGTAAGAAAACGCTAATTGTATTTGTACCAAGGTTACACGTAGAAAACTACTAATACGCTTGTACAGACTACAAATCAACTGAATCAGTAGCTTCTTTGACACGTAGTACTCTTACACCGACCCATCACCTTTTTAGCGCTCAGTAAGCCTCATTTTTCAACAGATGGAAAGCACTCTTATAAATCTTGCCTCAACAGGTTTAAAAGAAAGTTCGAGACATTTGGAAAACAGTAGCACAAAAAAAGAGGCTAGTGATCAGCATCAGATTTTATTCCATCTTTACAAGTATAATCTATTATTTATATACACATCTTTTCAATACTGCCCTTTCATTTTTCACATTGTCTGATGCAGTTTAGTTAGGTTCCTGATTAAGTTAGTCTTCTCTAAAGAATTAAGAAGAAGAAGAAGAAGAGAAATTTGAATGGCAGTAGAGTATAGGTGTTGTGAGACAGAGTTCTTCATTCGCATATTAATTGTATTTGGTCTGGTTTTGTTTGCTGGTTTGATGTCTGGACTGACTTTGGGCCTAATGTCTATGAGCCTCGTCGACCTCGAAGTTCTTGCTAATTCAGGCTCACCTTCTCATCGTAAACATGCTGGTATGTCCATTTTTCAAAAAATTGGGGTCAATTTTCGTATATCTGCTATTCATTTCCTTGTTTCTTCAGTTTTTGTGTATCAGTTTCCTTTTCCCCTAGTTTTAAACTAGGGCTTTTTACAGTACTAGATGGTTAAATTTTATCAAATCGTTTAACATCATTAATTTGTATGCAATTTCTTAATATATTGAGAACTTGATAAGAAAATTAAGATAACTGATACCAGCTCTGTTTCAAATACAACAGCAAAGATATTGCCAGTGGTAAAAAGACAGCATCTATTGCTTTGTACTCTACTTATCTGCAATGCTGCTTCCATGGAGGTAATTATATTTTATACCAAAATTGTTTTGAATGACTTAATTTAGTGAAACAACTTTGGTTAAGGTTACACACACAATGATTATGTTCCAATTTTCCTCAGGCACTACCAATTTTTCTAGATAGTCTGGTGACAGCGTGGAGTGCTATACTTATTTCTGTGACTTTGATTCTTCTATTTGGTGAGGTTAGCTACTCCTCGTAATTTTTGTATTACACATTTTCATTGGTTTGAACATCAAATTCTTCCTTCCTAAATTAAATTTAAGGTGATAATGTTGATTTTGCAGATACTACCTCAAGCAGTTTGTTCCAGATATGGTTTGGCAATTGGTGCTGCAGTTGCTCCATTTATGCAAGTTCTTGTTTGGATTTGCTTTCCTGTTGCGTATCCAATAAGTAAGGTAACTTTTTTTATTAAATATAATCAATCTTAGTAATTTTTTTTTTTCATTTCTCCCTTATATTATGTTACCTACAAATACAAATACAAACATTGCCTAATTAAGTGACCTTGGAGATATTCTTACCAGCTTTTGGACTTCTTGTTGGGCAAAGGACATAGTGCACTTTTTCGTCGAGCTGAACTGAAAACATTAATCAATTTGCATGGGAATGAGGTATCAATCTATCTATCTATCTACATCACCTAGTTGAGTCTTCAGCATTGGGTTTTCAATCCTTTTTTGTTGAAAAACAATACCACCTGCAAGTTCCAACATGAGACGAATAGTTAGAAGAATCCACTTATTAGCGAAATTTTCATCTTCTATGTCACCATCATAATGCAGGCTGGAAAAGGAGGCGAATTAACACGAGATGAGACAACAATAATTACAGGAGCCCTTGAGCTTACTGAGAAAACAGCTAGGGATTCAATGACTCCCATTTCAGAAACTTTTTCTATTGACATCAATGCCAAACTGGACAGGTATGAAGATAATCTTCTTAAACAAAGCCTTCTTTGTCATAATGGTTCTATTGGTAAATTTGCAATGTTGAGATGCCTAATCTATTTGGTTCCTTCAATTATGCAGGAACTTGATGAAAGTAATTTTACATAAAGGGAATAGCAGAGTTCCAGTTTTTCATGAGCAACCAACAAACATTATTGGACTTATATTGGTAATTTCTTGTTGATAAGCTTCAAAAACCTCCCAAGTGAGAAGCATTGCAAATATATGTTGTGACTGGAGAGTTAGTCTTAAGCAAACCGTCTCGTAATGAAATATGTGTAGTTTTAGTATTGTTTACTCATTTACTGTGTAGATGGGGAGGTTTGTGACAGATTGTTTTAAATTATAGGTGAAGAATTTGTTGACTATCCATCCAGATGATGAAGTTCCAGTCAAAAAAGTCACTATCCGAAAAATTCTGAGGTAATTTAATTAAGTACGATATTCGAAGTGAACGGACAAAAAATTAATTCTTTAACTTTGTGTTAATCAAAAGAATGAAACCAACAATGTGCCAAATGAAATCAGATGTTAAAAGACATTTTATAGACTTAACATCAACTTCCCTATGAAAAACTTCCTTTTGCTGGTGGTTTCTTCAAGTTTTTAGTCTTAGCTACGCGTTTCAAACAAATGAATAATATAATTCACTTCATCAACAAGAGCATTATGGTCTCAGAAGCAGCTACATCTTTGACAAACCAAAGCAAGCCTAAGAGTTTATGTGTAATGTGATCGCTTATCACTCAACCATATTATGAATTACATGTATAGTTTTGTCCATTTCTTAAGAGTTAGAATCTTCCAAGTGAACTTAAAACTGGTAAAAAGAAGTAGATAGCTTATGGAGTTCTAGTTCTTCATTGATCAATATTCAAGTGTTTCATGTCATGTTTAGACTTAAGCATGTGAAAGGATTTTGTATTATAGGGTCCCGGAGACGATGCCTTTGTATGACATACTGAATGAATTTCAGAAAGGTCATAGTCACATGGCAGTTGTTGTAAAACAAAGTGATGTAGAGCAGCCACCTTCTGGAAAACTTACAGTCGGTAAGTCCGTAAGCTTTTCACTTCATGTTATGTCGTTCATTCAAGTTTTTTTAGATCCTAGTCTTTTAGGCTTTGAGATGCTGATTAAATCATGTATAAAACTTAAAACACAGTGAGAGAAGTGAGGGTGGAAATTGACGGAGATAGGCATCAACGAGAAAGAACATTAAAGACCCAGAAGCCTCTCGAGAAGAAAAAGAGCTTATCGAAAGATGCAAAATCAAACAGAGGGTTCTCTAAGAACAAGATTTCCTCAAAGTCGGACTTCCAATCAGACTTCCTTCATATAAATGATGACTCACTTTCGAAATTCACCGAAGAAGGGGAAGCCATTGGCATTATAACGCTGGAAGATGTAATTGAAGAGCTGTTACAGGTATTTCTAGACATGACTTCAAATTAGTATCTCTTAATTCTAAAGTAGGGCTTTTATGCCTCTTTTGTATTCACTTAAACTACTTTCTCCTGCAGGAAGAAATTTATGATGAGACTGATCATCACGAGGGTCAACAATCTTAATAAAGCTTTTTTCGCAAATACGCTATATTGTAAGATAATGTTCATGATACTGTTGACAAGAGACATAAATCTAGAGTAAAAAGAAAAAACAAATATAAGAAAATTTGTAAAACAGAGGAATGCTCTATTCTTTACTGATTGAACCATGGGCGGAGCCCTAAATTTTTTTTAGAAATTTTAGGGGGGATAAAAGAATTTTTTTATACAAAATAAAAAAGTAAAAATTATAATAAATTATACTTAATTTAACACTAAATTTTTCATGTTGTAATATAATAAAGATATAAAGTTAGCACTAAAAAATTATATAGTTAATACATTATAATTAATTTATAATAAAAATATAAAAAATTAATAAGTATTAGTTATTATTTATGAATAAAATAAATTTATTAATTAAGAAATTTAAGAAAATAAAAAGATCAATCAAATTTATCAAAATTTATAATTGTTGAAACTAAAATTAAAATAAAAGTAAACAAGTAAAATATGATTTAGAATTTTAAGTTTGAAAATATATTTAAAAATAAATTTTTATAGCAATATAAAAATAACTAATAATAATAAAAATTTTATATAAAATAATTTTAAATGAATTCTAGAAGATTATTAAAATAAAATGTCAAATAATATAATATTAGATAAAGTTAAAATTTGTGTTAAAATAAAATATAATAAACATAAACTTAAAAGGAAGAATTTTTATATAGTACACAATTATAATTTTATTTATGTTACTAATAGTTATCAAATATATGAAAAAAGTATATACTTAAACATTTTATTTACAATTTATATTATTTTTATATTGTTAATATATATCAAAATATTTAAATAAAAATTAGACATAATACATTACTATAAATAAAATATTTATTTAATGTTAAAAATATACATGTAATTAATTTGAAAAAATAACAAAAATAACACCTCTCAAAATTTCTAATAACAAAACTAGCACCTCATGTGTTCAAATTTATATTTTCACAATTAAAAATAATAATTAATATGTTATTTTTCTTTGAATACCCATCCAATTAGAATTGAACGACGACAATTTATATCGGTTTAATATTGAACGTTCAATATTTTACATTCAAATTGAACATTTAATATTATTGGGTTAGTAATTTTGTTACTATAAGTTTTAAGGGTGTTATTTTTGATAATTTTTTAATTAATTTTTTGTAAAAAATTAGCCGAAACTACAGTCTTGTCTGGTCCCAACTTAGCTCCACAGCTCTGTTTGAACCTATTTCTTACAAAATATAGCAAGAAAAAACCCTGTTTCTATATGATTTTTTTATTTTTTCACTTTCATTTTCTCCACCCTTTAGTTGCTTTCATTTCCAGCCAAAACACTGATTCCAAAGCAAAAGTCAATTGACATGAAACTCTTTAAAGATAAGTACAGTTAACTACATCAACTATTAAGTTATGTTAATTTTGATTATCGCAAAATTGTGAAATAACGTAGTGGTCAAAATGTCCAAAATGTGGGCTCTTTGTCAAGGGTAAGCATTTAGGAGGCATTTATGTAAGTGTCAACTGTCAAAAATGAAAGATAGCAAAAAGTACTTGAATCTTTCATCTATTCATTTATTTGTGCATCAGAAGGAATGGAAGAAAAAGGAACTGCAAATGGAGGACTTTATCCCGTAAACGTTTACTAGTAAAATGGTATATAAAAACACATTTGAACGTAAATATTATTGCACCTGTTGGGGATAAGACCAAATAATTTTATAGAACAAGTTCCTTAAAAACCTTAAGGCTGACATGTTTCTATAAACATATGAATATATCTATGGGTTCCTAAAACGTGTATAAAATCTGGTTCACAGAAGTTTTGTTACTCAATGACCTCGTGAAGATTGATGAATTTACAATGTCAAAATAACATCTCAGTTACAGTTGATTTATGTCCCGTCCTTGTTTGCATACATGAGGTGATGAGCGTATAATGGGAAGGACAATTCCAGGACTGGGCATGAGACTTCGTCATTTTACCTAGAGCCGGCAATTTTTGACACGACCCGCGAACTCGACACAACCCACCCACGAAATAGTCAGGTCCGGGTTGAGCTTATATGTGTTGGGTTGTAAACAGGTCGACCCGTTTAACCCATTTAAAAAAACAGGGTTGAATGGGTTAATTGGGTAACCCGCATAAGTAACATAAGTAAATAACTAAAATTATTAAAGTATGTACGTAATTGTTTCTTATTTAATTATTTTGTAGGTTTATACTTTGAAATATTATTGAGAATTTGAGATGATGTTTAAATTCATTTCATATTTTATTTTCTTATTTTTATCAATTTATAATAATATATTATTTAGTTTAATTTTGTAAGTTTTTATTATTAATTATTTATTTTAGACTTAAAACAAGTTTTTATTTACAAAGAATTTATTATATATATTTTTGTTAGACTTTTTTGTTATTATTTAAGACTTTAAAATATTAGATTTGATGCATCACAATATTTATGATTATTGATATTATTTTTATTTTATATTAGTTAATATTTTTACATTTTTTGTTAAAATAATGCTTAAATTAATTTAATTTTTGGAGTCTAATTAGAATTTATAATGTTAATAGGTGACATAAATATATGTTGATACTCGATATAATATCTCTGATTTTTTATATTATAAAATATAATATATATTATTTAATATATTTATACGGGTTAAATGGGTCAACCCAGGTTGGGTTAGGGTTGTACTTTCTGACCTATTTAATAAATGGGTTGGGTTAGGGTCAATCTTACATGGGTCGGGTCGTAAACAGGTCGACCCGAACACGACACAACCCACCCGTTTGACAGCTCTAATTTTACCAATATATTAATCTATTTCAACAACTTTAATAAGCATCTAGAAAACGTTTAACATTAAGTCATATCTACCTAACATTATAGTCATTTACTCAAAGTTTTCCACCTTGTTTATTGTTTTCAAGTGGCGAAATGGCCTTTGGTCATGCAGCTAGTCACTTTAACCATTCAGACTGGAGTATTAATAAATAGTTACAACTCCACAGATTCAAGTTTTACCTGTTACTATTCAACTGAAGATGTAAATAAAAAGAAACAGTGCACATGATTCGAGATTTACCTGGCGAAAAGTGTACAAGGATTCTAAGTGTTTGAAGAGTGAAGCTGTATCATTTAGGTCATGCAATGGCTTAAGAAGATCCCTCAGGACAACAATATCAAACAGTGCTACAGTCATTCCTCCACCGGTCAATGGATGGCGCATGTTAAGAGCATCTCCGAGTAAAAGGGCTCCAGGAGTAGGATGTGGATTTGCAGGCATGCTTCTAATATCTCCTTTATCAATTGCAGATACAAAGGCATCATGAAGTTTCTGAAAGAGAATTTTGTTAGTTCAAACGAGAAAAAAGATCATTCAGGGGATAGCAGGATTAGAAGGAAAAGTTCAAAAGTAGGATATTTATTATCCTACAGAAAATAAGTTTTCAAATTTGACAAGGATGAAGTTAACCATGATTATCTCTATAATTCTTCACTTTTGCTCGAGTAAACCATCTTGAACAAGAGACCTAATGAACAAACATTTTTCAAATATTCTGAAAACTGTCAAAGCAATACTAATAAGAATAGTAACCCCACATTCTTCAAGTAGTTGGCCATTTCCCCATTAGCGATTGGAGGTAATTTTTCACCAGGTACATCGACTAAACAGCGAATCTCCGAACTACTTATTGGATCAAACAAAATTGGAGAAGGAGCTGCAAGTATAACATGCCCATGATTCGGAAACGGGAGTTGACAATGTTCCAGAATTAAACCCACAAAACAAGATGGTACCTCAACCTGTTTAAAACTAAAAAATAATACCATCAAAGAATGTCACTAAAATGTGTTCAGAAATTAAATGCACAAAAAACAATAATCATTACAGTTTTGAAAAAGAGGTAAAATCTTAGGGTCGCAAAGAAAGCGACGCAGATTCGAGAAACAACCATCACAGACTATTGTCAGAGGAAATGACAGAGAAGATATTCTTAACTGACATTAGCTTCGACCGAATCAAAAAACGATAGCCTGAAAAAGGAAATGACAAAGAAAATGAAGCTGGACAATTCCAACCATCTTCTTTCTTAATGTCCGAGTCTCTGGAAATGGCAGTGATGATTCTACCTCTTCTTCTTATGGTTGCAGTAGAATAAATGGGTACAATGAATTTATGGAGGATGGAGGACAATTTAAGAAGATGGGGTTTAGGGGGGTTTAGTTTGTTAGTCATCGATGAAGATATTATGTTAGTGTGTGGAAGCTCTTGAACCAGCATTTTTCAGGTGACCGAATAACATACACACATTTGAAAAGACGCTTTCTTATATAAATCATCTAATAATTGTGACCACGTAAGAAAGAAAGTGAAAAGGGTGAAACTTTTTTTTTTTTGTCATTAGCAAGCAGTATTTTGAGCCTAATCTGGCTTGAGCCATTTGAAAATGGGCAAAGATCAACACTTTTAACTTTACAAACTGAAAAAGGAAAGGTAAATTAAGTCTGTTGATAAGTTTATCGAAAAAAGAAGTTTTATGCTCCCAGCTTACATGAACATTGTTCTTTTCATTTCAAACTTAGAGGAAATAACACTACTAATTATAATAACAAAAATATCATCTAATAATTTTTTAATTTTAACATTAAATTAATCTAATTGTTCATTTATAATAAAGGTTTGTGTGGGATAAAAGTGTGACAAATTCACCCTAATGCTTTGATCGGCACTTCGGTAGGAATTATATATCCTCGACAAATTATGTGCTTTGTTCCAGTTTAAATATTGATTCCGTAACCAATATGGTACACAATCAACTTTTAATGTATACATTTAAAAGAAAACATTAGCAAAAAAATGTAGTTAATGTTTTGGTTAATATTATCTGGCTGTGTTGTATATATAATGTTATTTACGATAATAAAAATAAATGTAATATATTACATAAATAATACCCTATTTTACAAAATCAATGAATTGTAACTTTTGATGATGTCTTCTTTGCATTATTGTAACAGCAAATCCTATCATACCCATCGCCACTTAAATATGCTAAATAAAATGTATTTTTTATTATATTACTATCTCATAATAAAAGTATATATAGAAGATAAAATACAAGCTAGAGTCCTAAATAAAATAGAACTATGTACAACTTAGAACTCTATTACAGATAGACACTAATTACATAACTCACGCTAACACTCCCCCTCAAGTTGGCGCATACATATCGACCATGCCAACTTGCTTAGTGAGTCATAAAACATCTTTTTGGAAACTCTTTTGGTGAGCACATCTGCAAGTTGCTTATCAGTGGGAACAAAAGGAAAGCTAATGAGTTTGGCATCTAGCTTCTCTTTTATAAAATGACGATCAACCTCCACATGCTTAGTGCGATCATGCTGTACTGGATTTTGTGATATGTCAATGGCTGCTCGACTATCACAATACAACTCCATAGTATTTTTGAGTTCGAGACCCAAATCAAACAATAAACTTTTTATCCACAGTAGTTCACAAACACCATGAGCCATACCTCTATACTCAACCTCAGCACTAGACCGCGCCACAACTTTCTGCTTCTTACTTTTTTATGTAACCAAATTACCTCCCACAAAGGTAAAGTAACCCGATGTCGACCTTCTATCTATAATACTTCCTGCCCAATCTGCATCTGTGAAGCCACAAACTTCCAGAGGATTGTTGTGTTTAGTGAACATTACTCCTCTCCTTGGAGCTCACTTCAAGTACCTTAAAATTCTCACAACTGCATCCATGTGACTCTCACTTAGGTTATGCATGAACTGACTTACCACACTTACTGCATATGTGACATCTGGTCTAGTATGTATCAAATAAATTAGACGCCCAACCAACCTTTGATAGCGAGCTCGATCAGTTGGTACTTGATCTGGATACTCTGCTAGACAATGATTTTGCTCAATAGGAGTGTCAATAGGTTTACAATCCAGCATGCCTGTTTCAGTTAGTAGGTCAAGAATGTATTTTCTCTGACATAGAAAGATTCCTTCGCTCCCCCTAGCTACCTCAATTCCTAGGAAGTACTTCAGTTCACCCAAATCCTTCATCTCAAACTCAGAGGCTAACTGTCTCTGTAATTTATTCATCTCAGCAGCATCATCTCCAGTAATTACCATATTATCAACATAAATAATTAGAGCTGTTACCTTCCCTTGTTGATGTTTGAGAAATAACGTATAGTTTGAATTACTCTGCCTGTAACCAACCTTCTGCATGAACTGTGAAAACCTTCCAAACCAGGCTCGAGGGGATTGCTTAAGACCATACAAAGACTTCTTCAATTTGCATACAAAATTACCAGGAGAAGCAGCTACATACTCAGGTGGAAGATTCATATATACCTCATCGACTAACTCTCCATGAAGGAATGCATTCTTGACATCAAGCTGTCGAAGTGGCCAATTAAAGCTTGCAGCAAGCGAAAGTAGAACTCGAATAGTATTCATTTTGGCAACTGGAGCAAAAGTCTTATCGTAGTCTACACCATACGTCTGAGTGAACCCTTTTGCTACAAGGCGGGCTTTATACCGATTCACAGATCCATTGGCATTATGTTTCATAGTAAACACCCATCGACAATCAACTGCCTTCTTGCCTTGTAGTGAAGGCACAAGTTGCCAAGTATCGTTCTTCTGTAATGCCTCCATCTCTTCCTCCATTGCCTTTTTCCATTTTAGGTCTCCCAACGCATCCTACACTTTGTTAGGTACTGATACAGTAGATATTTGATTTACAAATGAATCATATGGCTTAGACAATCTTTTAGTAGACATATAGTTGGTTACTGGATATTTTGATTTTGCATGGATACTTGGTTCATATCTTTTGGGTGGTTGATCTCAAGTAGACCTATTTGGTAACACATAATGTCCAACACTAGACTCAACGCTATTAGTATTAGTAGGTATACATACCTCAAATGAGTGACTTTCAATACCAGGGAGCTGTTGATCAAGGGTATGAGTGATGCTTGAGGGAACAGCAGTATCTTAATTTTCATTTTCAGTGGTTGGAGCTGGTGCTTGGACACTTGGAGTATCTGTTTCTTCCACTACTGGATTCAATGGGTTAAGAATCTCCACTGGACCCATAGAAATATCAGTAGGTGATTCTTCCAAATCCTCCCCCTCACCATGATACAGCTCTTCGAAATATGAATTCTCCCCCTGACGAGCAGTATCAGGTGAGGAAAAATAACTCATGTCCTCAAAGAAGGTACCATCCATAGTAACATAATATTTCCTGGTCAGAGGATGGAAGCACTTGTACCCTTTCTGATAACCTCCATAACCAACAAATACACATTTGATTGCTCGGGCATTTAACTTGGACCTCTGATTTTTAGGAACATGGACAAAAGCAACACAACCAAATACACGGGCAGGAAGATTATGAAATGATGACAAGGACACATGAGATGCGAGAACCTCGAATGAGATTTTGCCGTGAAGGACACTAGATGGAAGACGATTGATGAGATGGGCGAAAGCTTGTACAGCATCGCCCTAAAGGTATTTTGGCATATGAGCACTAAATAGGAGCGCACGAGTCATATCAAGTAAATGACGATTTTTTCGTTCAAACACCCCATTTTGTTCTGGTGTTTGTGGGCAAGTAGTTTGGTGAACAATTCCATGTGTTTTGAAAAAAATCTTGAAACATACGATTAACATATTCTCCCCCATTGTCAGAACGTAGGACTCTAATGGTGCTATTGTATAGTGTTTGAACATGAGTACGAAAGTTTTGAAAAACTAAAAAAACGTCATCTTTGGTTCGAAGAAGAGAAACCCATGACAATCTTGTACAATCATCAATAAATGAAACAAAATACCCCATGCCCGATACAGTGGGCTCTCTACTCGGTCCCCAAACATCAGAATGAATTAACTCAAAAGGAACGGTACTTTTATTAGAAATACTAGGAGAATAAGTAATACGATGACTTTTGGCCAAAACACACGTCTCACAATGTAAAATAGACTCACTAACACTAATAAACAAAGTAGGCATAGATTTTTTCATAAGACTAAAAGAAGGATGCCCTAAGCGGCGATGCCATAACCAAATTTCACTTAGATTGTCAGAACTCGAGGTCAATGCGGTGCGGGACTGTGCTCCTAGTTTCTCCCCTGCGTAGTTCTGATCCAGACGAAACAATCTACCCCTCAGATACCCTCGACCAATTATTTCCCTGGTAAGAAGATCCTGAAAAATCACATACAAGGATAAAAGGTTACAAAACATTGAGACTCAGTATTCAACTGTGGGACAGATATTAAGTGATGGGATAAGTCAGGCACATATAAAACATTATGGAGCTGTAAAGTTAGAGTGATACGGACTGACCCCTTTTCTAAGATAGGAAAAACTTCACCGTTAGCATTCGTAACATAAGACACTAGAGGGGAAGATAACTCAATAAAATACGATTTATCATAAGTCATATGATCAGACGCACCAGAATCAATAATCCAAGTATTAGACCCAACAAAGTGAGAAACGCTTAAGGCCATACCAAACTTTATAGGCGAGGTTTGATGTGTGGGCTAGGGTTTGAATTGTAGGCAGATCTAGAGCGGCGGTAGGTGAGGACAGGCAGTAGACGATTACAGATCTGTCGCGGCGGAGACAGGCGCGGTGACTGAGACAGGCACGCGAGCGAAGACAGGCGCAGGTGAGCTGGCGGACGAGTGGACAGGCGCGGTGCGGCAGGCGAGCAGGCGCTACGCGACACAGCCCGGGAGAGACATGACAGGCGAGGGCGGCGCGGCGCAGGAGAGACAGGCGCGGGACTGGCGACTTAGCGGCGGCGTTGGACAGGAGATCGCGCGAGACAGGCGGCGGCGCTGGACAAGAGATCTCGCAAGACAGGCCGCGCGGGACTGGCGGTGCGAGACGGGCGGCCCTGACGGCGGCGGTGCAGGACAGGTAGCGCTGACAGAAAAGAGACAACAAAATTTCTTTACAAACCTTCGCTCTGATACCAAGTTAAATATGCTAAATAAAATGTATTTCTTATTGTATTACTACCTCACAATAGAGGTATATATAGAAGATAAAATACAGGAGTCCTAAATAAAATAGAACTATGTACAACTTAGAACTCTATTATAGATAGACACTAATTACATAACTCACGCTAACATCGCCGTCACCAAATTTCTAAATATCACAGTAAACTACTTACAGTTGCCTTAGCATTTCCAAGCATTTGTAGAGTCAGAACACCTACTGTCAACTGGAAAAAAAAAAAAAAAAAAAAAGGATGGGAATCATTCGTGATCAGTTTCCATCATATACAAGATAAGACAATGTTGGAACCCCAAAATAAATATAAATATTTGTCTTTTTTTCTTTAAGCTTGTTACCGAATTTGCTTGATAAGGAAGAGAGAATAAAGGCTTTCATTGTTCAAGAGGATACCATTTAGATGTTTTCAATGTTAATCAATTGCCACAAGAACCTCTCCAGCTTAAGAGCCCTAATCTTGATTAACATGTCAAAAACCATTTACCAAAATTCTACCACCAAACCAACCTATCCAAAATATTGGGATCAATATACCAATCTATCGTGAAAAAAGTGGTGACAAAGGTAGAGAGAACATTTACGATAACTTCACTGAGAAAGGGGGAAACTAAGAAGAGTAGGTGAGAAAAATATTAAAAATAACGGTAAAAACATCCCATAAAAGTGTAGCATTTTAGCCTTTTTGGGGAAAAAAAATACTAATAGGGGTGAAATAGGAAACTTTCAGCTTAAATAGCTTACATTTAGATTTTTTAAAACTAACAAAAATAAATTCAAAATTGTGAGTTTTTGTTACATAAAAATATACAAATTATTAAAATATTATTTACAACTAACAAGTATACCAGAGTTCCGGCGACTCAGCGCAATAAACTGACTGAAGTTTTGGTAGCTCGACCGACGATATCATTAGAGCTCTGGCAGCCTTATCAGATAAATATATAATGTCTTATATACTACAATAGAAGTATATGTAATATTTAACAAAGACGTATATAACATATTATATACAATATCAAAAATATATGTAATATATACAAACATTAAATCGATAATCTAACCTCTTTTGTCACATCATTTTTGAGTTCTTGGCTTTGCTCATATCTGTCTCACAGTCCTCTACTTAACAAATTAAATGGTAGGTTTCTACCATTAGAAAAAAAAAAATCGGTGATAAATATTAGCTTTTTGTGAGAAAAACCAATAAAAACTAAGTTGAAATTTGAGTTTTAACACGCACAACCATTAGGATGATTGAAACACATAATTTCAAAAACCAATCATCATTGTGTAGTGACAAAAAAGGCTAGCCAACCTATCACATTAACACAAAAACTTAACTTTTAACCGATGGTAAATAAGAGGACACTTTGGCCTCTACCCAAAAATAAAAATAAATAATAAATAATAAATAAAAATGAAAGAATATGACAACGAAGAGAAAACATGAAATGGAATGGAATAACAAATATACTAATGAAAGATGGTTGAATTTTCAATTATGATGGTTGAATTATCAGCCTCACCAAAAAAGGCTCTATAAGGACTATTAGTAAAACAACTAAAATCAACTATCTAGACCAAAAATCGCAACATGTAAATTAAATATATGAAAAAAATTTCAAAAATAGTGAACTAAAAATGAACGATTTGAAAAATTACAAAAAAATGAATTGAAAAGGCAAAAATAATTCAAACATTAACAAAATGAAAATGAAAACGAAAAATCTAGAAGAAATCTGAGATGTAAAATATAACATTAATATGATATAACCCAATTGAAAGAAAAATATGATATAACCCAATTGAAAGAAAAATAATAAAATTAAGTGTTTAAAACAGTTTTGTATAGCAATTTAAGTAAAATTGGTTGAAATGTTAAAATGACTTTTATTCTGGGTAATTAATTCGTGAAATAGGAGCTTTAATAAGGTAATGTTTCGCTATTTGTGTAATTCTTATAAAACTTCCCTTTTTTCTCTTCACACAACCCTTAAATTTTAATTTTGTACAATCCAATTGTAAATGTTTCACTTGGCCCAAGTTTATTGAAGCCCAACTACAATAGCACCCTTTTTTTTTTACTTGATAAAAATGATAGTGTGTCTTTGCATGTGTGTCTTTTACCTGGGAAAATTAAAATGTTAATAAATTCATGTAAAAAAATATAATTTTAATAATTTAAAAATAAAAATTAAAAATCATATTCGTACAGACCGTTCGATTAACAAAATATCTAGATAAGTGTATAGATGTTAAGATATTTTGAAATTTGAATTGATGACTAATTCTTAAAATTAAGTAAATAATAAAATAAAATAAAAAAACACATGCACCGTTAGATGATATTACTTAAAAAGTTAAGATGAATGGTCAATAACAATTAATCTTGATCATTTATCTTAATGATCACATTGTACCAAACCTTTGTTCGGACACCTACAAAACATCCCTGAAAAATGGAACAACATGATCAAGAAGGTGACAAAGTTATGGAGGAAAATCTATTCATAATATAAGTTTTTTGCAGAACAATGTAATTAATTCTAACAATGTAATAGCCAGATAAGTCATTAAGACTACATAAGTTACTAATTTTTTTTAAACTGAAGTTAAAATTAAGATACTTATCTTGATTGTGTATAATAGCTTAATTATAAACTACTTATTTGTCGACTCCAGCATTTCATCTAATCTCTCTCAGAAAAAAACATCCTAATTCTCTCTTTTTGGGCTATTTTTTTTAACATCTACGTCCATCCCTGTCGGTACACAGTATACATAAATCATAATACACTATCGTCAACTGTGATGCTTTTTTAACGGAAAGTGTTGGAATTAAATGTGAATTTGAATAAGAAAAGAGAAAAGAGAAAAGAGAAAAGAGAAAAGAGAAAAAATGCAAAATTTTAAGTCCCACGTTACTTTTTTAGCTCTCTTTGTAAGTATTTATATAGAAAAAAAAATGCTAATGGGATTGGGCCCCAAGGGGCACCTAATTTTGTGGAAGGGGAAGGACCTAGGCAAATGTGAGTCCACCACACACGCGTGCACCGTCAGCCGTGCCGACGAGGCTGTGTTTGCTTGCACAATTTTGGGCAGAGCCGCGAAACGTCTTAAAGAGAGTGACCTAGTCCGCGACTCAACCCAAGCAGTGTTAATTCAGTAATTTGGTAACCTCGTTCCTAACTATTTTTAAGTATTTGTTCCAACAGAAAGTCTGCATAAAAAATAAATCAGATAAATAATAGCACGCTAAATATTTAAACAATTTTTTTTTTTTTAAAGAAACTTCAAAGTTTGAATCCCTCTCCGTATAAAATATATTTAAAAAAAAAAAAAGCTAGAGTCTTTATACAACAAAAAATAACCCCCACCCCACGGCCCCCACCTTTTTCTTTTATAGTATAGAGAATATATATATTTTTTTTAATAAATGACATATAAGGTTATTTTTTATAGATAAAATATATCCTTTTTTTAGTATACGACACATATGTTATTTTTTAGTATTTAGCAAATATGTTTTTTTTGAAGTAATACATATAATGTTACATTTTTTTCTTTTCCATTATGTAATATTTGATTTTTTTTTCTCAACATGTGTCTTTTTCAAGAATAAATCCCACTTTTTATAAGTATAAATTGTTGAATTGTAAGAGAAAATATAAATGTTTAATTAAAATACATATATTTAATTAAAAAGAAAAGACATTAATATATACTAAAAATATATATTCGAAGTAAATAATAAAAAAATAAAATTATAATTTAATGTATACTAAATTTTAACTTTTATAAAAAAAATTATGTTAAATATGAAAAGAATAAAATAAAAGAGGAGAAAAAATAGCGTAAAGAATAAAAGAGAGGAAAAAAACAGAGTAGAGAAGAAGAATAGAAAAGAGAGAGAGAGAAAGTGTGAGTGATGGTAAGGATAAGGATAAGTAGGAGGAAGGGGGGAAAGTTATTTATGAAATTAGGTATGTGAAGTGAGTTACGTGATATAATTAAAAAAAAAAAATTACATGGGCATACCTAGCATAAAAAGTGAGCAATAAATTTTTATTTTTTGAAACACAAATATTTATTAAAAAAAAAAAAACAAAAATAACACACTTTAAAGTTTATTGATAAGAATTAAAGTGCATCACAAAAAAATCCATGACATTCCATTAGACCTACTACTCAAAGAAATACTTAATGAGCTGATTTCTATGTACGTGGATAGTTTGAACATAAAACAAGAGTATTTACAAAATAAAACTATTGTGGAGCAAGAGTATCTAGGTGAGTTTCGTATCACTTGTAATAATTAAAACAATAGAACCTATCATATTTAAAATTATATTTTTACAATTAAAAAAATTATTGATATATCATTTTTTTTTTAAACATCCGTTCAATTAGAATTGAATGATGGTAATTTAAATACGTTTAAATTAAACGTTCAATATTATTATGATGTTAATTTTGTTATTAAATTTTAAAAATATTATTTTTTATAATTTCAAATATTCATTTTAGTTGTGAGTGTGTATAATGTTAGAACTGAACCTTATGTCTTTACCTAAAGACATCACTACCTTAATAAATATACTATGAAGATGTGGGCCAATAAATCTCTCTTTTAACATGAAATGCCAAAGATTTTCCTCACCTACCTCCTAGCTACAATTAGCAATCTCTACAACTGTAACAAGCTAAATTCCACCGAAAAATTTCTTAATCAGAGAACGTTGTTCATTGATTAACAGCAATCCTGTAATTAATGTTTACAGCTTAAGCATCCCTGTAATCAACCAGGACATTCACAATTTGGTAATACTATTCTTACGCTTACTAATCAACAATAAAATTAACTTAAACACAAATGTGAAAAAGAAAGAAAGAATAATTGCATAGCGTGTTAGAGTAATTGTCCCACATTGATAAAAAATAATACAATGAAAGAGTTTATAAGAATCTCTACTCATTGGGTTAACCTTTTGAGATTAGAGTACTCATGGTTCTTATAATTTTCTACATGGTATCAGAGCTTCAGTCGATCAACGGGCCAAATACTTTGGGCTTTGCCTCAAAAAAAAAATGAATGGGCCTTGTGAAAGAAAAAAAAAAATGACCCAAATAGAATATAATGTAATAAATAGGTTTAAAATACAAAGTGATGGGTTTTGCAAGAGACAAATACCCACACTTTGAGGGGGAATGTTAGAGTAATTATCCCACATTGATAAAAAATAATACAATGAAAGAGTTTATAAGAACCTTTACTTATTGGTTAACCTTTTAAGATTAGAGTACTCATGGTTCTTATAAATTTCTACATAGTATACTTGATTGAAAAAGGTACATTCATGTTTCATGATAATATATATAGTTTTAATTTTATAAAAGTGAAATATATTCCATTAAAATTCATATCTAAAAAATAAAGAACACTATCTTTTGGAGAACATTACCACCAGCGAGTTGAGACCAAAACATAGAAATAAAGAAAAGCTCATCCTAAAGAGTAGATCAAGGATCTGAACTTTAAGAGATGTAGAAAACAAACCATTAAAACGGTGGTAGATTATTTATAAACAAAGTAAAAAAATGTCCAACTAAAATCAACCGGAGAGAGTTTCTTCTTAGCAGAAAAACTCTCTCCGATAGGTGAGATTTGCTGGAAGAGTGAAGAAAACTAAATAGAAAAAGGAACATAGAAGAAAAGCCAGAAATTTTTCTAAAAGTCGAAGTTATTCGATTACTAATATTATACACATTCATAATAATATTAATACCATTTTCTTATAAGAAAAATTTACATTTGTCAATTTCATGGCAACATAATTTTTTTTCTGAACTGAATATTTGTTTTTGTTAAATGAACACAAAAATGTAATAGGTCATGAATTATGATACAAGGCATATGACTAAATATAGTTGAATCTGTACAAATTTTTAGTCAAACTAGTTGGACATTAAACTTGAAAATGATTCTTTTTCAGGGTCAGAAAAGTTGTTTAAAACTTTTGACCATAAGACATGAATGTTATTTTCGCTATTATATATATCTTCATTTTCTTCTCTCGCATGTCCTCTTGTTTTTTGGTCGGGTTGAGATTGATATGTATTAGGGACCATTCTTGAAGATCGGCCTTCTGTCCCCAGTACCTAAAGAAAACTTAAACTGAAATAATAAATAACTCCACTTGATAGAAGGCATCTTAATCCAAATACCAATTTATAACTAATTTAAGAGAAGACTAATGCCTTTTCTCAGCCACAAAGGGGTGTTTTCATATGTCAAAATAATTGTGCTGATTTGAGTTGTTGGGATATTTTACTTTCCAATTGTTGAATCTTCCGTTTGATTTGTCTACTTTAAGCTCTATATCAATTCACCAATTTGAAATTGACATTGATCTACTTCCTGTTTGTCATCTTTCAAAACTTGTATATTAAAATGCTAGAAAGAAAATCATTTAAAGACTTTGAGCTCTTAGGTTTTCTTGCAAATTTTTATTTTTATTTTTATTTTTATCAATCAAGTTGTGAATAGTTTTTTTTTAGATAGGGTACATGTGCATAGTTTTTCTTTGAGCACTGTTTATGTTGAGATTTAAGAGCAAATAAATTCAACATTTATAAAATATCATTAAAAGCATGAGTTTATAAATAAATGAATCAATCCTATTTTTAGGATTAATTTTTTTTTGGATGAAAACTTATTATCATGTGCAAACCCATAAGAGTTTTTACTTTTTAGAGCACAATGGTTATTGTATTCGACCAATTGGTTAAATATTTATTTGGTTGGCTTGGACTCGAAAGTTGAACTTGAAGATTTTGAAAGTTGAAGGAGTCAACCTTACTTATAAAGTTAATCTTTTAAATTAAGAGCTCATTCCCTTGCAAACCTATAATAATTGTTATGTCAAACAATTTAAGAAATATATATATATAGAATTGCTCTCTATAAGCAAAGTCTCAGACGTGATTAAGTTTCCCTGCTGTTAAGGGTATCTACAAATTGTCAATTGTGAACGTCAAAGACAACTTGTGACGTAAAATTATCAATTGTCTACATATGAAGAGTATATATTTGGTTGGGTTCGAACTAAGAAATTCTTTAAAGAAATGACAAGCATTTATCAATTGCACTAAAAAGTGGTAAAAATCTTGTAAGTTGACAATAGGATATGGAATTGCTTTTTATCTTATGCTAAGTGGGCTTATAAAGAAAGTAACTTTCATGTTTCAAACGACAGGAGCTTTACACAAAATAGCAGACAAAACCCATGTACATATGGGAACAACATGATTAATTCAACCACAAACTCCACGTGGGAATCCATTTACATCCTATCACACCCCTTATTTAATTTGAAATGTTAGGAAGGAATGTCTTGCTTTTGAAAGGAAAAAAACAAAAAACAAAAGCTTAATAGAAAATAAATTTTGTAATCATGTTCCAATAGATAACGAGAGTAGTTGATATGAAGCAAGAGATATTGCAGTCAAAGGCTCAAAAGCAAAAGACGCCATTATGTATCTCTCTCTCTCTTCCTCATCATTGAGACACAAATTGAGCTGGTTCGGTAAATAACAGGTCCCATATTGTACAAATCATTTGAAAAGCTTCAATCTAGACTTCTTTTAATGATTTTTCCTTCATTTCTTTTGATATTTTGACAAAATGATCAAACTAAAAAGGTTTAAATGAAGATAGTGAGGTTCTTGTACAAAACGTAAATGAGTCCATTAGATAAACATGTTACATGAAGTCTATGAATCTGCCCAAGCAGCAAAAAACGGCATTTGAGACATAGAGAGGACTGGCCTAGTTTGAGCGGATGGGATTGGAATCCAAGAACTCACAGCATTAGTTGGACAATTTATGAACTTGGATGTGGATGGAGACATACCAAAAACACAATTTAAACTACTTTTATCAGGGCTGCCTTCCCTTGAGCTGTTTAAACTGGTAACCAGTGAAGAAGGATTGGACAAGTAAGCCCCGGTTTTCGCCGAGTCTTGTACCTCTTGTTGAATTGCTTTCTCTGGGAGATTGGTTTCGTTATAACTTTTAGTAGTTGCAGGGTTATAATTAGAAGCTTGGTTGGTAGATCCTTTGTCCTGGTTTTTTTTTGCAAGCTCTCTAGCGAGAAGAGTATTGCTTTCCATTATTCTCTCCACATCATATCTTGATATGTCAAAGTTGGTTACAGCAATAAGTCCTCGAAATTTTATTGCTGCTATATCATAAGCCTCAGCAGCTTCCTCTTGAGTGCCTAAAAAAAATAAGTGAAGATCGAATTTTTTCAAAACAAAGAACTCAGAAATTTGAAACAGTGTCCTTTAAAGTCATGAGGACATATTGAACTTAGTGAACTAAGAATTTGAGATAAACTTACCGAATGTTCCTAGGTAAAGATCTTTGTTTCCAGCAACCCTACCGATTCGAGCTTGCCATCGGCCATGTTGATGATGTCTGTTTGACATTCAAACAACAAATGGAAATTTTAGAGGATATATTTCTTTTACTCTAGGATGCAAAAATGGAAACATTGCAAGAATACTGTACAAAAAGCTTAGAAGACCTTGTAACTCCTCTGTATATTGAAGCTCCTCTCGAGAATCCACTGCTTTTTCTACATAGCATAATTTTTTGGGACATAAAGCAAACAAACAAAACATGTAATGAGTACACGTAGTAACATATACAGAATCAAAGAATTTACCTTCTTAAGTGAGCTACATATTCTTGTCTCGACATGTTTTTCATATCTTCAATTTCTTTCAGATAATTCTCCAACTACAAACAAAAATGGCTATCATATTTCAGAAAAAAGAAAAAAGAAAAAAAAGAAGGTTAAACTCTTTAAACAATCAAAGAAAATAATGATGACAATATTTTTACAGGGAAATTGATGTGAGTAGAAGGTCCCCAATACTTGATTGCTGCTAAATCATAAGCTCTTGCTGCTTTTTCTTCCATATCATAACCCCCTAAAACAGAAAATTTTAGGACCTTAAGATTTAGCATTAAAAAAATAGCACATAATAGAAATTATGAAGCAATAAAATATGAAAATAAAATAAAGACTTACCCAGATAAACTGAGAATGATCATATGATTGAAATAGCACCCAGCAAGGAAACAAATATAACAGAACCATCTAGTTAGGACAAGAAGAAAAAAAGAAACATGGAAATGTATAGTTGTTCAAAGATATGTTTCCTTTACTAACCTTGTCTTCCTTTTCTATTCTGTCCTTCTTTCTTGATACTGTTATCCCACAAATGTGCCTCATATCTACCAGTCCATCTATGCCTAATTAACAAGAATCCACCGTCAAATCATAACATGGGTAATTTAAGCAGAGTAATAAAGGGAAAGAGTAAAAGACTAACCTTGTAACTCCTCTGTATTGAGAGGTCCTCTGCCCAAATGTATCTAAGGACTTCCTGTGAACAATTTGCTTTTGATCCATTTTTTCTAGTCCTCTTTTTTTGGTATCCATGTCCACGTTGTCGGTCACAGTTGGTGGGATTTGGTGTAAGCCTGTAACACAACTAGACTGAGAGCCAGGGCTCATAGACAAACTCAAAGACTGTAAATCTCCATTACCAATTCCATTAGTAGCTGAGTACTCCTTTGAAACCCAACTCTTCATCTGTGGAATGCTATGACTTGCTATTGTTGGAAGCTGCAGGTAATTTGAAAATGCAGATAATTGAAGGCTTCTAGGGTCAGAATAATAGGAATATTGCTGGGTTTCAAGCTGTTGTGACTGGTCATTGAGCTTTTGACTCTGTTGAAGTTGATTCAGTAAGTTTTGGTCACTTTCTGGGTTTTGGTGGTAAAAAAGGCTGTCCAAACTTAAATCCATAGCTTCTCTTCCATTGCTTTCATAATGATGGGTCCCCAAAGTTGCAACTCCAAAAAAATCCTCTAGTTTTGGAGTTAAATTAGTTGTCATTGCTTCAAACACACAAAAAGAAGTCAAAAACAGAAGAATCCATAAATTTGAACATTTAAGCAATGCACATAGTAGACAATGTAGTAAAAACTAAAAGTCTATAA
This sequence comes from Elaeagnus macrophylla, assembly GCA_029378325.1. Taxonomy (NCBI): domain Eukaryota; kingdom Viridiplantae; phylum Streptophyta; class Magnoliopsida; order Rosales; family Elaeagnaceae; genus Elaeagnus; species Elaeagnus macrophylla. The sequence continues at coordinate 12,346,882 of CM055653.1, forward strand.
GGATTGAGCTTAACCTTGAGACTGGGACCTGTTGAGAGCTTCAACAATACAAAGTGACCCATCAGATTTAATGGGCATAACAGATAGAGGAGAATACAACCCATTTTCTTCTTCAAGTTCATAATAAGCTCCAAAATTAAGCTGAGGTGAGGAATGAAAAAGGCTAACTGGAAGGTGTTGAGGGTCAGAATTGGTTTCCATCTTCATGTTTGGTGAAAGAGAGAAACTCAACCAGTTACTACTATTATTGTTATCATTGTTCATGTGCTTCATCTTATTCAAAATGTTGTGCTTTTCCCACTCAATCATTAGGAATCAAAGAGACTAATCATATCAAATACTTGTTTGGCTTCGCTCTATTTTGAAATGGGTAATTTTGTTTAATAGTTGTAAAACTAATTGGGCTAAATATAAACTAATCACTCATCTCTAAAAACAAACCAAAGTTTCTGAAACTATGCTTCAGCGCTTGTCTCTGTTTCTCTGAAAAGATTGATAAAGAGAACAAAAGCAAGTTCCTTTAAACCAAACAAATAGAATGAGTTCCAGCAAGCAATGTTTGGGCATACCTCCCATATTCCATAGGGATCTGTGTGTGAGAAAGACATTTTCTTTAGCTTTAAACTTGCATCCCTATTTGCCCTTTCCTTTTTGCTTTTCTTTTAGACCTATATAAACATAAAAAATCAATTAAAGATTTTGTATTTGGAAAAAGATGAATAAGACCAAAAAGAACTTTATTTAGGAAACCTCATTTTCTCGTGCGAGACAGTGAGTGTAAGAATTTAAAGACTACTTACACAGTGGACTTGAAAAACCCTGAAGTCGTAAATCTAGTGGCTAAGGGCTAGTGACCCATCACCTCTCTATCTTGTACAGTTAGTTCTCTAAATTGGTTGACTAATAATAGTGGGTGTACAAATATTAATGCACTGGATTTTGAGTAATGATCTCTGGCACACACAACACAATAACTTCAATTCCATTTTCACGGGTTAGAAAGACAAAGTGTCCTTCTAGTCAATTCGCAAGAATAGGGTGCTTCCGAACTGGGCCTACTACAATTTGCAACTTGCTCATAGCCCATAGGCACCATACCATTTTCTTACAATTCTTGTAATTCATGCTCCAACAAAACTTTAGACTATAGTTTTACCGCCAAAATATTTGATCTAAAATAAATAATAGGAAAGGAAAAATTTTTAAAATTTATTTTTCCTTAGTCCTTTCAAACTTTGGCAATTTCTACGACAACCCAATTGATATTTAACGATGTGGTAGAGCCATTCTGATCAAAGTGTAATATTCCTTAATGATGAATGAGTCACTTTAAGAACATCCCTTTTCTTTTGGTGGGATATGCATTTTATATCCTACTTATCATTAATATTTATTTAACTGAAAGCACAATTGAAGATCTTTTGCTAACTCTAGTGATCTACATTTACTTCAAAGTCTAAATTTGAAAAGTTAATCCAACTATTTTTGTCTAAACTTCTTGTTTCTCTGGTGAAAACACAACTACTCTTTGGAGTTCAAGAGCCTATTTGTAACTTTTAACAAGTAAACGGTAAGCACAGGGGAAAATGGAAATTTTTTTTTTTTTACCACATATATAGTACCTTGGTTAAGAAAATAAGTCAATAACCTAAAATAATTACATATATTTTGTGTTCTAATATTTTCACCTGGGTTGAAAAAGAAGAAGAAAAAAACAGACTTCGGTATAGTTCAATCATAACGTACTTTTTAATATTTACATGTAAATGTTTGCATGAAAATTTGCATGGGCAGGCTCATGGAGACACATTTTCAAAAAGGCATCATTGGGTTGATTTTTTTTTGGAGCATATTAGATGAGAACTGATCAAATGCCAACTAAGAACCAATGAAGAAAGTAATAGGAATATAGGAACCAAAAAAAAAAACTTTTTGATTGTAGTAATGATGAGCAATTGCATCATCTGCACCCCACCAGAGCAGTATAGGTCAATAAAACACAACTAGAAATAGTGTATTGCTAAACTAAAGAACTTTGTGCTGTCTTAACAAAACTTGCTTTCATTAATTCTTATCACCCTTGTAGTGGGAAATAGATGGAAAAAGAGTTGGTGGTGCCTCTTTTCTCTGCTTTGTCTGCTTTTAATAGGGCCTGCTGGACTAACACTTAATTAGCAATCTGGATTACTTCAATTTTCAAATGTCTCTATTCAATTACCTTTCATGGATCATTTTGCTCTCTCAACATGTGACACCAAGTAGTTGGAGTGGATTACTGGTTACAAAATCTAGATGACACATAGGCGTTAACAAAATCTATGAATTCTTAGGAACCTTCACAAGTCACATAGCTTTCTTCATTGCCTAGGTAAATAAAAAATGGGGAACTAGGGGTAAAACCACACGAACCCAGCACTTGAACATGGCATGAATGGAGCACACATGATTGTCACTCCTAAAAAATCATTTCATATAAAATCAAGTATATTGATTATTAATACCTTATTTAAAGAGTCACATACTTTAGGAACACAAGCATAGGAATATTTGGAATTCTAATTATATCTCTTACTCGAAATTATTGAATGCATGAAAACAAACACAAACAACAATTTTTTAGTTTTTCTTCTTCTTGTTCAATTTGAAACGAGTTGAAAACATCCAATCTCTAACCAAAAGAGGAGACCAATAAGGCAGGGCAAACAGAACAGCCATATGACCAAATACAATCTGTTTAGGTGGTTTAGAACTCAATACTTTCTTCACAACATGTCTTGCCAAAATAGCAGCATCAGTTGCTTTAGTGCCCTGAGAAGCTCTAGCTCTATCTTCAATAGATTCCTCGAAATCCTTATAAAGTTTCCAATAAAAAGTCTTCAATCTCTCCAAAACTGAGTTACCAATATTGGACTTTATTGCCCCCTCGCATAACAAGCACAACATTTATACCAAAGGGCCTTCAATTCAATCCTCAAAGTATTTATAAAAGAATGAATAGCAGCTTTGCTAGCAGAATAAGGACCTGCCCATGGAGTTGAAACTTTTCCTAAAACACTTCCCACATTGACAATGCAACCACTGCGCCGATAAGCCATATGAGGAACAACATTTTGCACTAATCTTAAATGTCCTAGAGTGTTGATTTCCCAAGTGTTTGTGACTGTTTCTAATGGAAACTCAGCTAAAGGACCAATACATCCAATCCCAGCATTGTTAACGACAACATCAATATGACCATACTTAGATATAATAGTATTCACAGCATTTGATACACTTTCATCAGATGTGACATCAAGTTCAAGTGTCTCAACTTTATCAAAAGGGAGGTCTACAATCTCATTCATGTGTTCGGAGATGTCTGAGGCTAAGACTAGACAATTCTGCCCAGCGAATGCCTTGCAGTACTCATAGCCAATGCTTCCTTTTGCACAGCCAGTGACTAGAACTATCATAGGGTTAGTCATGTTACTTTGGATGTGGATGATACATCTACTTGCTTATTTTATCTAGTATAAAGAGATAAAGACACATTAATGGTTGATCTTCCAAGGTTGTTTCATGTTAGAAAATGTTCTTGTTCATTATTTAATGTTTCAGAGTCATGCTTTTTCTATTTTTCAAAAATGCCGGGCAATCTGCTTGTAATTTGTATTTTTCATTTTTACTATTGTCGTGTCATCTTTGTGAATTTTTAGTTTGGTTTGAAATATAACTAAATCAATGCAAGGTATTGAAACGAATCCAACTCATTATTATTATTATTATTATTATTATTATTATTATTTTACATTTTCCTTTTCTATAATCTCTAAATGCAGTTTTGCTTATCTTTGTTTCAACAAAAAAAAAAATTAAGGAACAGTGATCAACTTTCATCTTAAAAGGGTGATATTTTTACACCATTTTTACTTAGGATATGATTCGAAACCACGTATCTGTGCTTCTAGAACAGATGCCATTGCTTTACTAGTTGTGATCAGTTTTGCATTATTGATGGTTATTTATAAAATTGGGTTTGATACTCCAGAAATCCTTTACTCTTATAACAGGAATACTTTAATCTCTTTTCAAGTGTAGGTAATTTTGAAATTTTTATTTTTTTTACTAAATTTTTTTTTTTTAAAAAAAAATTACGAGACAGAAAAAAATTAATTAAAAAAATTTCCTTTTTTTTTGTCATTTTTTAATTAAAAACTAAAAAAAAAAAAAAAGATTAGTAAAAAAATTTAAAATTTCAAAATTATCCATTTAAAAAGTCACATGAGAACTATGTCTTAAAAAATTGACAATTTTTTTTTAGAAATTAAACTTTAGTATATTTTTTGAAAATATATAGAATTTAGAATGTATGATTTGAAAAAAAAAAAAAGAAAAAAAAGAGCTAAAGTAGAGTATGAAACCCCATACTACAATTGTTTGTGTCGTTACTTGTAACAAAATCTAACCAATGCATAACAAACTAACCAACCAGCCAACTACAACGATTATCGGGAAGAAAAAGAAAAAAAAAAACAACTACAACAACACCATTACGTTCTTTAACTATTCGTGCTTAACAGGCCATATGTACAAAATTCTCTATTTATATTCAAAATAACAAATGAAAAAATTAGAGCACTTTATGAAGTCTAATGTATTTAGCTTTAAATTAGATCAGTAAGTAACTATGTGAATTATAGTGAATGCCGTTGGTTGTAAAAATGGTGTGTGTCGCTTATTTTTTTTTTAAAAAAAAGTGCTCTAAAGGCTCCTTTTTTTTATTAAAGAAGAGAAAACAACTCACACACCCGTGGTGGGATTCGAACTTGGGTTCCTAGTGGGGGGAGGGAGAGTCTTACCACTGGACCACAAGTGTGTCGCTTATTGATAGCGCATATTATATATATATATATATATAATACTCTTTAAATTTAAAAAAGTTTAAACCATTTACTCTGTTTAAATTGACTCTACCTCTCTATCTAAGTGTCGTATATATTCAAAAATAAATTTCACCTTTATTTGTTACCATAGGGGCTAATCTATTAGTCATTGGTATATTTTTTTTTTTTGGGCTAAGTTATACGTTTTTTTTAATTAATTAAATTTTTTAAAATATTTAGATCAATTTATCATTTTTAGTATTTTGTCTTTTCATATTTAAGGGTATTTTTTTTTTAATTATGTTAAGAAGTTATTTAGGTTAAGATTCTCTTTTTATTTTATTTTTATAATTCAAGTTGACTACTTCATGCTTATATTTTGTGAAGATTAATACACAATTTATTATGGATTTTAAATTATAAAAATTTATTTTTTTTATAATTCAATATTGTTATTCTAATTGATATATTGTACATCATTATAGTGAAAAGGTTAAGAAGGTATTTGTTTATTTGTCAAGCATTTTGGTTTGACATTAAAAAATCACAATAGTTTTAGACATATAAGAAACACACAAAAAAAAAAAAAACAAATTTTTTTTTATATAAATAGCTTAAAATATATCTTGAAATAATTTAAACAATTAAAGAAGATATTTTGTAAAAAAAAAATAATATAAATTTTAATATAAGAAACACAAAAACAAATAAACAAATCTTATTATAAATGGCTTAAAACATGTCCCAAAATAATTTAAATAATTAAAAGAAGATTATTAGTAAAAAAGAATTATAGAAAAAATTAAATATGGAAAGACAAAAATGCCCTTTTAAAAATTATAAATTGATATTAATATTTTAAAATTTGTAATTGATTAAAAAAAAATTTGTATAATTTAGTCGAAAAGGTATCAATGACTAAAATTTAAGTATTTGAAAAATTTTATTTAAAATTTAAAATTATTTGAAGCAAAATTAAAACATTCGCAAAGGTAGCAAATTCTTAATAATATGGATCAGAATAATAATATGAACCCATAACAACGCTCAGTGCCTGTATTGTTAATGGGTCCAGTCTTAATATTGTTCTTGGGCAAGGCCTTTTTTACTTCCACATGCCTATTGTTCAACTTTAGGTAATTTTGCTTCAATACGTTGTTCATCCCATCTTCAGATTCAAAAATAATGAACCCAAACCCACTAGATTTACCACCAAATTTGTCAAGCATTATGACACCATCACTAACTCGACCAAATTTCTCAAAATAGTTTTTGAATTCTACCTCGTTTTTATAGGAGGGTAATCTACCCACAAAAATCTTGTTCATTCCAATTCTACCAATTTCATTCTCAGCTTCTCCCTCTTGCTTGGCTTTGATTCTCCTCGCTTTTTTCATCCACATAATTATCCTATATTGTATATAATATCAATAGAAATTTAATTACTACTCTTGACTCATAACGAAAATTTTAAAGATAACAAATTAGTAATATCTTAAATTAATGTAGCAAATTGTGGTTGCATTAAATAGTATCCAACAAGATTAGTCATGTTATTTGGGTTCAATTTGTCTCTAATTTTATAAGCAAAAATATTGACAAATTCCAAACTTTATATTATACACATAATTATGGTAACTATTTGGGACAAAACGTAAATTAACTTAAAATTGTTTAAAGCATACAAGAAGAAAAAAAAAATAGCCACATATTGAACAAGAAATTAAATAAAAAAGAGAAAGTAAAACTATTATCTTTAAGAAATAACTTATTAGCCAAGATTATATGCGATTCTTCTTAAGTATTGTTGGCCATTGAAGAGTTGATGAAACTTTCTTGGAACACTTAATATTTTCCAATCATTTGTTTTGATGGAAGGTTTAATAAATTTTTTTTTTTAAGTTACTTAAAATAACACCCTTAAATTTATAATAATAAAGCTAACAATTCAATAATATTGAATGTTTAATATTAAACATGTAACATTAAACGGATCTAAATTATTATAATTTAATTTGAAAGGCTTTCAATTAGGAATGACATTCAAAAAAAAAATAATGTAAAAATTATTTTTTAATTGTGAAAATTATGATTTGAACAAGATGTACTATTTTTGTTATTATAAATTTTGAGAGGTGTTATTTTGTTGTTTTCTCTTCTTCTTCTTTATATATATATATATATACATATATATATATATACATATATATTATATACATATATAATATATACATATATATATATATAACATATATATAATGTATATGTATATACATATACACATATATCAAAAATATATATACAATATATACATATATACACATATATACATATATATAACATATCACATATATATACATATTATTTTTTAGTCGAAAAATTATCAAAAATATTTTTTTTAAAATTTATAATAACAAAACTAGTACCTTAATAATATTGAATGTTCAATATTAAGGTTCAATCTAAATTATTTCAATTTAATTTAGATTTGTGTTCAAAGAAAAATAATATAAAAATATTTTTTTAATTATTAAAAATATATAGATTTAAACATAAAATAATATTATTTTTATTATTATATATTTGAATGTGTTTTTGTTGTTTTTTCTTTCTACTTTTATTTATTTATTTATTTATTTATTTACTTTTTTGGCTAAGAGATAATATCCGACTTACCTTTTTATTTGCATTCAAATTCTCAAGTAGATTTAAATGATTGCCACTTAATTATTTACCCATTTTTTCGATGAGATATAATTTAATTACATAGTTACGTTCTCATCTTATTTTAATATATATTTTTTTTTTTTTTGGCTAAGATATAATACCTAACTTACCTTTTCAATATCAAGATATACGCTATATGAGCTTTAGATCTTGAAATTGAATCTTGATATACATATATATTTGCTCAAGATGAATCCTTTTTTTTTTTTTTTTTAAATACATGATGAGTTTTTGTCATTTATTGTTAATGATTAAGATGAATTCTATGGTTACCTAGAACAATTACTTTAAAATAATTTTGAGTTTTTTTTTTTTTAGTAGCTGTTAAAAGTTGCAATAGTGCAAATTCTATAAGCTACCGTGTAACCATTCAAATTTTTAGGTAACCAAACAATCAAATTAAATTTGAAATATTTAACCGGAATAATTTTTATTTAATTGTGCTTGCTACTTGTTTGACTTTACTTATAATTTCATTGTTTACTTTAATTGTAGTGGGAAAAAAAATGCAATATTCTATATATTTTTTCTTAAGTGAACAAAAGGATGTATGCGAGAATAACCTAGTTTTTCTTTAAACAATTAATTTTATAATAATTGATTGTTTTCATAAAAAATAATTTCCAATTTATTTATTATATAGGAAAAAATTACTAATTACTTAAAGTTGTTTGATCACATTATTGGATTTTTTTTTTCAACATAAATATAAACAAATTAATGAATGTGAATCCTCTAGATTTACCAATAAATTTGCCATGTATTATGACACCATAAGTGACCCTACAAAAGCTCTCAATAAAGTTTTTGAAATTTTACCTCATTTATATAATTGTGTTATATTTATTAAAAATACGTGCATTATATATAAATTATTTTACTTATTTTAATTTTTTATATTAATTTTTACGGTATATTTGAAAAAAAAAATATGAAATTATTTTTTTATACTTTTAAATTAATTATAAAATAAAAAAATATTTAAAATTCTTATTAAATATAATTTTTATTATATTATTATGTTTAAATATTGAGTGTATCAGTTATCATATGATTAAAATTTTTATTAAATGTATCTTTATTCATATAATAATATATTATAAAAAAATAAATAATATCAATAATATAAAATATTAAAATAATTTTATTTAAAAAGTATTAAATATTAGTTAAATTTATATAAAATGGATAATTTATCCACAAAAATCTTGTAGATTCCAATTTTATCAATTTCATGATGAGTTTCTCCCTTTATTTATTTGTTTTGATTATCCTCACTATATTGCATATAATAACAACGGAAAATTAATTATTAATCATGACAGATAAACAAAACTTTTAATATCAAAAATTTATAACATACTTAAATTAGAGTAGCAAAGTATTATGTACATAATTATTCTTATATTTTAAATTATTTATCAAAAAATATATTATATGTGAATCAAATTTTTGTAATTTTTATTTTATGGTTATATTTAAATTTTTTATTTAATATGATAATATATTATAAAATATAAATAATATGCTTAAAATATATGTAAGTTTTTTTATGATTTTAAGACTTTATTATTATGTCTAATAAATACCCTAAACGAATAAGAATCATATTTAATAAAGACTTTAATCTTACGTAGATCACATCTAATAAAAAATTTAGATGATCTAATAAAATATATGCAAACATAAAATATTTAATAATTTTTTATAGTAATAAAATACTTAATAATTAATGACACATATTTTTAAAATAGTTTTATATTTAAACAAAATTTATTTTATATTTAAAATAAAGACATATATTATCCTTTATAATTAAAAATTTATACATATTTTAATCTCAATTTTAAAACTCTTAATTTAATTAATAATGCTGATCAATTAATTTTTATATGATCATATGTTTTTAGTCAAAGACTTTTTACAATAATGGATTAAAAAACTTGCGTCTAATATTAAATTTAATTTCATAATTAAGTTGAAAATCTAAACTTATAGCCAAATAAATATAAATCAATTTTACTCGGCCAAAGTTCAACAGAGAATTCGTCCTTAAATTGATTCTGTAATTTTTTTAAAAGTATAATTTAGTCAGTGACTTTTTAGTTAAATATTTTTTGTATACTAATTTTTAAAAGTTTAATTTAACTATTTAAGTATAAATTTGCAAAAAATATTTCTATGGGATCTCTTCTCTAAACTTATAGCCAAATAAATATAAATCAATTTTTTGGAACTTTATTTCTCCTCTCTCTCCATCTTCTCTCTCGCATCAGCAGCATTGAGGACATATCCGACAAGCATAGGTGGTCGGACCACTTGGGCTTTACCAGTCGATGTCCAATAAAACTTCACATTTCCATGGTGATGATCAAATCGGCGATATTGGTGGTGGCCAATTTTGGGTTTTTCGAGTTAAATTTTCAAATATCTTAACTTTCTCAAACTTATGATGGATTTTTCGGGGAAAACAGCAGCAATAGGGAACTAGAACACTTGGGTTTTACTACTTGGTGTCAACAGAGGCTTGATGTGCCGGCAGTGATGAGTCGTTTACAAAGTAAATATAGAGAAGAGACACGGAAGTGAGAGAAGAGGAAGAGAGAATTTTTTTTTTTTTTTTTTTTACTTTTTTAAATTAAATTTCAATTTTATCCTTTAAAAACAAGTCAACTTTTATAAAATTGAACCTTTTTTTTTTTTTTTAAATTATTGGTCTGTTCATAAGTAAAAAGTTATTTAAAAATTGTAAAACTTTTTTTTTTTTTTGGTCAATGGAAAAATTATAAAACTTGTTCAGCTATTCGTCCATCCTAAAACTCATAAAGTTAGAGTCGAAAATACTACAATACTCTAAACCAAAATTACAATTTACCGTCACAAGTTATTGATAATTATTTTATAAAATCCACGATATTTGTATTTAATTAATATTTGATTTCTATCCTTATCAATTTATCATGGTTCACATTTTTTTAAATTACTGATGTGGTAACATTTGGGTTTTTTTAGTCAGTTAATACAATCTGTTATATGATACATTATTATATATTTATTAACTAATTATTTCTAAATAAAAAGAGAATTCGATTCGCATCTAAAATATATATATATATAAATTCTAAATTTATTACTAAATTATTAATAATGACCACATGATATATACTGTGTAGCACGCAAAATGACATACAAGACATTGGTTGAAAATTTAACACACTTGCAAAAAAGAGTCGGGTTCATGGCTGCGATATAAAGATTTTGTCACCAGTGGTTTGCTAAATAAGTAATGTTATTGGACTATATGTACTAAGTTATAAATTCAAGGGTTAAAATAGTTATAATTGTACGACTCATCTGACGACAATTTAAGGTCCTAACTATTGTTGATATTCTCAAAATAAGACGTTGATTCATGTAAATGGAGCATAATAAATATTATTCCGTTTTTCTCATGAAGCTTTTTCTGTTAAAAATATATATATAAAGATTTTGTCAAGTAAATTTGTTTTTGTCTAGAACTTATTAATTTCAATCAAAACACTACTTATTTATTAAATTAATGTATACTTAGTTTAGTGCCCAATGCTGATTTTAATATATATAATACAACCTAAATTTATAGCCCTACTCAATAGCATCTAAAGGGAAAGAAAAAAGCACATCAAAGGGGAAACAGGCAAAAAAAAAAAAAAATTTTGTCAAAATGCAAAACATAAAATTTACTAGTTTATTTCTAAATATAAACCTAATGGCTATTTCTTTTAGTGATGGTTATTTGCTCAATTGGCTAATAGCTAGGGTTCATATGAATGAGGCACCACTTTCTTAGATATGCTTTATCTAGATAGATAGTTGTTGGATTTGAGGTTTTAATTTAAAATATTATCTATTAGGATCAGAGTAATTTATCCTAACTATATATCATATTTGTCATTCATATTTTTCTAATGTGAAACTTGATCGCACACTTAACAATTCTGTATAGATAAGAACACATTTGTTTTCTTAGATTTCCAAACATGTCCCAATACCCAGAACAACCAATAAGTTGCATCCAACAAACATGCATCTATACTCCATCGAGTTTAAACGTGTAGTAAGAAATGGTCAAATAATCCACGCCAATTTAATCAAACCTCTCAATGAGTCTAGAACAATATTGCAAAATTTTCAATGAGATTTAATAGGGCTCACCATTTGTTAAGGAATTAAACCACATGTTTCGTCTACACGGGTCTACTTTTAAATTAAAAATATAATTGTATGTATTTATGTAATATAAATTGAGTCCTAATTTTAATACTACTTATTAGACCTAAGGTTCTAACCAAAAATTTTCCTTCAATATGATTGTTAGTTTGTTTATTTAATGTTTGATTCAAAAACGAGAAACATGAAGGAGAAATTAAACTTCAACTTCCACCACACTCCACAAAATATATATTTTTTTAACAATATTTGGTGTGACTTAACCTGTAATTTGAAACCAAAATTGTAAGTGGTATTGTCATTAAATGAAATACTTGCTTGCGATGAGTTTATAGTTAAAAGAAAGCAAAGATGTCTTTAAATATCTTTAATTAACATTACTAAACACAGTACTAAATTATGTCATCCATTACCACTTTTCTTCAATTTGTAACACTTACCAACATCCTTCCTTGCATTTGACTCCATAGTCCACACGAAAGAATCACTTTCAATGTAGTAATAAACCCAGTTATGTAAGACATTAATTGTCCCTTTTTACTTTCTTAGGTGACATGTTATAGTCATTTCCCTCCAACCCACTTTTCTCCAACATCATGAAAAATTGAACTAAGAATAATATAAACCATCAATTTAGCCTCAATTTTCAAAGCTTTGTATGATTTTTTGAAATAGCTGTTCCAACACGTTAAAGGCAACCCAGCAACTTCCCACGTATTAGTTCCTTAACAAATCAGGAAACATATCCCATAAGTACGAAACTAGTTTTAACTCTATCTTTTCTTAATTTCAAAATATATATATATATTTCTCTTGTGGAATAAGTGTTTGACCAGAAAACCCATTGGGTGCCAAATACTATTCTATATGGGTGGATACTGGATATATAGACTCTTTGTCATTTATTGAATTATATTAAAAATACAAACAATCCCTAGATATTAAGTAGTTTAGTGGTAATATGAAAGGTTTTTCAAGTATTTTCTACAAGTGTTGAGCTGTAATTGGGATTTGATTGACAACTAGTGATTCCAATTGGATTGAGAAAATTAAAAGCCATATACAGATATCCGCAACTACCATAATTGTTAAAAAAAAAAAAAACCTCTAAAAATAGTCTTCAGTATTTAGCAATCCAATTAAGTGAGACACCAATTATCATTTTCTCTATTAAGTAATGCAATGTCTAAGGCAAACCCCAATTCTAACGGAAAATACTGAGATGAGAAAATTACTTCAACTGTTATTAGTGATTTTTAGTTGATACATGTAGTTAGAAAATTGAGTACATCAGCCACTACACTAACTCAATAATATGGCCATTCTAACTTTGTACGAGCCGTTTAACATTATCCCCAATACCCAATAAACTCAATTTAAATTTTATATTATTTTTTTTTAAATGTAAGACTTGTTTGCATTTCCAACAATTTCAATTTTTTTTTATTGGACTAAGTTCAAACAAAAAAACGTTAACTTATTAAAAATAATATTTCATTTTAACTGCCAAGGCCCTGGTAGCCCAATGGCATTGTAACCGCCCTAATAAGGGGGAACTCTCGAGTTCGAGGCTTGTATGTAGCAAAAAAAAAAAAATATTTCATTTTAACTATACACCCAATTTTTTACTAATTCGCACACCAAACACCATTAATACTTAATAGGCAAATTCTAGGTCTCCAAAAACCAAATTCCTAATTAACTTTTTCACGTTTTGTTTGCTTGCCGTTTAGGTGTCTATTCGTTGGAGTGTCTAATGCACATGAAAGTTGTATTTATGCATTTTATATATTATTATAATATTATATAAAGAAGCTCTTCAAATAAGAAAGTAGCTAGCTTCATTGTCAAAACAAGCTAGAGAAGAAAGATGAGTCACAGAAAGGTTTATTCACAAGGAAGCATACCTTTTTCTTGGGAACACAGGCCTGGGATATCCAAAGTTGCCAACAAAGAAAATCCGTTAGATTCTAACTTACAAGCCCTTGATTTAACATGTGTTTCTCTGTCTTCTTCTTCTTCTTCATTTTCTTCAACATCATCACAAGCACTATCTCTACAATCTCCACATGAAGAATTGGTTACTGAAAGCAGAACAAAGAGTATCGGAAATATTTCTGAAGGTTTTGATAAGGCAAAACTTCCTCTACCACCATGTAGACTAAAGCAATATCCATTAAGAAGCTCTTCAATTAAGGGGAACTACAATACTAGTAGATTGCAAGAAGACCCATTTCTTATGGCTTACAAAGAATGTACCAAAAGTAGTGTCAATAGAGATGATTTGGGTAGTGAGGGTCAGAAAAGTAATCGATCAATAATTGGGTTTAAAGCGATAAAGAAGAGCAACAAGTCTATGTTTTCTTGCAAGAAGTCATGTGATGTTAAAGAGATGCCAAAGCTACCTACTCTGTCTAAAGATAAGATTAAGAGGTTAATTAGATGATTATTTTTTTTAACATTATATAATAGCTATAATTATTTGTTGTCTTGTTTTGTCTATAGCTGAAATTAGCTTAATTTTGCCAATTACTATCTGATATGCTGCTCTGTATGAAACTCTCTGTACTCCTTTCACTCTATCTCTGTTATCTTCTGAAATCTCTGAAACCTTTGTTGTTGTTGTTGTTGGAAATCTTCTTATTAAGGTACCAATAGATTGCTTGTTGTTTAACTGTTTTATTCAATTAGCTTATAGCACTTTGAACAAATGATTTAGTCTAATTAATAATGCCACCCAAATATGAAATGTCATCGTAACACAAGATTAATTGATTGGAAAAATAAAATTCTTCTCTTCTTGCATAATCAACCACCTGCTTGATAGGCTGGGATGAAAATCGTATCAATTTAGCTGTATTGGTATCTTATTTTAGAATTATGTTCCGTTAAAATCAGTAATGTAATGTAATTGATTCTACACATTACAGTGTTTGGTTGGTACAAACACATATAATGTAATGTAATTGATTACATTAGGAGAAGGAATAAGGATTACATGAGGTGGAAGAAGGAATGAGGATTACATTACATGTGTGAACAGTACCAGGGAAATTAGCCATTGCTCGCGTGCGTCCCAGCCCACGTCCTCCGCGTGCGTCCCAGCCCATCACGTGCGTCCTCCGCCATCACGTCGTCGTCGCCGGCCAGCCATCGCGTCGCCTCCAGCTCGCGTCGTCGTCTCGGCTAGCTCGCGTCCAGCCAGCCATTGCGTCGTCCCTGCAATCGCGTCGCCTCCAGCCTATCGCGTCGCCGTCCAGCCCATCGCATCGCCGTCCAGCTCGCGTCCCGTCCAGCTCGCATCCGTCCAGCCTCCGTCGCCCAATGTCATTGCCGCCCAGCCCATCGCGATTTTGGCTCTCCTTTTTTTTTTTTTTTTTAAATTATATTTTTTATCTGAAATTGTATTTCTTTTTTTAAAATTGTATTTTTTATTAATTATTGTTATAAAATTGTATTTTTTCTGAATGTAATTTTTTTTTAAATTGTATTTTTTTCCTGAAATTGTATTTTTTTTCCTAAAATTGTATTTTTTTATTAATTGTTGTTATGAAATTGTATTTTTTCTAAATGTATTTTTTTTTAAATTGTATTTTTTCCTGAAATTATATTTTTTTTCTTCCTAAAATTGTATTTTTTTATTAATTGTTGTTATAAAATTATATTATTTCTGAAATTTTATTTTTTGAAATTGTATTTTTATAATAATTATATAAATTTTTTTTTCTATTCCATTACATTACAGTTCTCAAATCAAACACTGTAATACTAATTCTTTTTTTTTATTACAGTGACTAAACCAAACACTGTAATCATAATACTGATTCCTTTACATTGCATTCTATTACGATTACGATTACATTCAGCGAACCAAACGCCACCGTACATGTAAGTTAACATAAAAAGTTTATTTAAATTTTTTTTTCTATTTATAATAGTAAAAAATAACACGTTATATTGTTGTTTTATTGTATTATTTATAAATAGTAAAAAATAATACGTGTATCATGTAATATATTGTCACCAATACCCTAGGCTGAACAGATTTAAGAAGAAAAGTTTCTCTAACTGGACCAGAAACCACATTCTTATCTTATATAATAAAATCCAGAATCAATCCAAGTAAGTTTTATTCAAGAAATGTATTACGATAATACAGAGTAGAGTAAAAATAAGTGAGAGAAGAATAGAATCAAATTGAATTTGCTATAATAGGTTGTGCTTATGAAAGCAAGCGCTTTCCCATGCCCTGGCCACTAAGTATGTGCCTCAAGCAATTTCTTTCAATAACTTTTTTTAACTAGAAGTTTCAGAAATTTCTTTCAATAGCTTATGAGCAAATGTTTTACGTTGATAACAAAAAAAGAAAGAAAGAAAGAAAGGAAGAAATGTTTTAATTAAATTGAAATTTCTATAAATATGTGTAAGGAGAAAATTTTATGTACAAGTATTCAAGCCCAAGTATTAATTTTCAATTCTCTAAAACAAAAGTATTAATTTTTAAGATAGCCCCAATTTCAATCTAATACAACTACGATAACAATTTTATATCATGATGAATCGTGAATGAATCAATACATTGAAAGGGTTACGGACTTATTTGATCATCACTGCAACTTGAGATCATATCGTACATGAGAACATATTCTCTGATTATAACTACAAATTTTTTTTTACTAATGAACAAAGTGATTGAAAATAAAATAAAAATATCTCAGTAATTGCAGCCCATAGGCAACAAAAATTTATTAATGAACCAAAATAAACTATATAATTACAATATATGCTAGGACAAAAAATAAATTATATCAATATAAGAAAATAGTACGAATAATTAAGAGTAATCATCATTCACACCTCTAAAATTTAATAAAATATCAATTTGGTTCTTCATGTTTTGAAAATACTCAAATTAATCACTCTACTTGTTGAAAAACACCCTATTGAATGTTTAAAATATAAAATAATTCCAATAAAAATTTTAAATAATGCAATATTTGTTAGCAAGAGAATTATTGATATAAGGGTAACTTATTCCTTTAAATAATTTTATAATCTAAAAATAAGTTGGAGGGACTTATCTTAATATTTTCAAAATGTGTGAGACCCAATAAGCGATAATTACTCCTTTCTTAAATACCAAGACACCCTTTTGGAATCTGACTTAATCGTGTACGAGAATTGGATCAAGGCCTAACACTTTGACTTTGTGGATGACAATGTGATCGTAAGAACATTTAAGGGATCTGTCTGCGGTTCAATGCTGACATTGGGATTGTAAGAAATTATTCAATTATTTTAGGAGGAGTAAGTGATGTATATACTATCATCAATTATATTTGTTGTAAATTTACTTTTATATAATTCAAAAATATTAATAACACATAAATTTATACTAATTTTATACTCACATTATTTATATGATGATATGTAGCACAATTATTTTAAAAAATCAAAAAATAATTTTTTTTTTTTGATAATTCTGTTGCATGACACAATATAAATAGTATTTTTATGAAAGTAAGTACAAATTTAAAACATAACATTTCTTTTATATAAAATACAATATTTCTTATAACTGAAAAGTGTTAACATCTTTTTCCAAAGTAAAATAGCTTAATTGGTACTATGTATACTGGATTGTGTTGGAAGCTTAGAGGTTTTTTTAGATATTTAAAAAGGAAAAAAGTATGAATATTATATATATATATATATATATATATATATATATATATAAGTATTGTATCGATGGATAATTTTTAATGTAGTACTAATTGAAATCAAAGTCCCTAAATGCAATACAATTGGTCAACAATCGCTCATGCTTCTTGCAAATGGCTGTTATAAGTCACGCTGATAATAATGTTACTTATTAGAACCTCAATGGTTAGAGATACAATTCGTATATTTCTTGTTCTAGATCTTTGTACTAGGAAAGCTAATTCTCTCGCAAATTTTACTTTGAATTGTAAGGATTTCCAAGATTGAACAAAGAAACAAAGCGATGCTCTGACTTTCCCCTTGCCCTAGCTAATGATGTAATTTCTGCTGTAGCTTAGCAATTATACCCTCTATATATAAGCATTTCTTTTAGAAGGAAGAAAGAAAAAAGCCATTTCCTTTTATAAAATATGAAGGGAAAAAAAATATTTTAAAGGATCAAAACAATCTTGCTTCCAAAATATGGAATGCTCAATTTCTTGATTATGGAGGTAGGGAGATTATTTTAGTTACCCATGTATTGTTGGCTAGTTATCTAAATAAATATTTTCTTTTTTAAAATAATTTTAATGGGTTAGATTCACTTCAATTTTTGTTAGGGTTTAAATATCATATATTATCTAGACTTATTCATTTTTGTTAGGGTTCAAACATGAATATTGCTAGACATTCGTGTACTGATATAATATATATATATATATATATATATATATATTTAGTTTATTTATGTTTTGAAATTCGATTATCTGATCTACCACAATTGTGTAGAGTTAATGAATTTAAATTTTTATTTTATTTATAAAAAAAAAATCACTTCTAGAAAATTGTTAAAAAATCACTTATCGTTTTTCAATATTGCATGACTCCTTTGGATAAACAAAGTGGAAAAAAAATCTCAGCAAGTAGAGGATAATGAATTAGAGGTGATTCCAAAAAGAAAATTGTGTGAAAGTCAATAGCTATAAATATAACTCATTATTAATGTCTTCGTTATTTTTCCAATTTGGTATTCCAGTAAACACAAGTACTTCTCCAATTTGGCCCATCTTTGGTTGGTATTAAAAAAATAATAACAATGATCTTCAATAGTATGGTGGTGTCAGGTGTGAGAATAATCCTATCAAAAGTAGTATTAATTTTTCATTTGGAAAAAAAAAAAAAAAAAAAGTACTTCTCCAATTGAAGAGTTATTTTTCACCTAGGCCTGGTCGTCGTTTATTATTTATTTGTACAGTTATTAATACAATAATGAAGAATAAAACTTACAATGTGAAAGGTTTTCTAAGTAATCAAATTACAAATTCAAAAAGTGGAATAAACTTGACTAAGGAATAAAAATAAAAATAAAATTAAAGAATACTTGTGAACAATATTAAAATCCATAGGTTGAAATGGAGTGTAAAAGTAATAAATCCTAACAATCATCGATGAGTATTAAAAAATTGTGTAAAAATTTGGGGTGATAATCAAGGTGGTTCGTCCTTTAGGCTAATGAGGCGGTCGCCTTAGGCCCTCCAATTAAATAGGGCCCCATTTTTTTGTAATACGTATTTTGTATTTAAAAAATTAATTTTAATAAATATTATGTAAATAATTTAATATTATTTTACATATTATTAATACATAATAAAAAAATTAGTTAGATAATACCAAAAATAAATAAATAAATAAATAAATAAATAAAAAGAATATGCATGACTGTCCCCCAATTAAATAGGGCCTCATTTTTTTGTAATACGTATTTTATATTTAAAAAATTAATTTTAATAAATATTATGTAAATAATTTAATATTATTTTACATATTATTAATACATAATAAAAAAATTAGTTAGATAATACCAAAAATAAATAAATAATTAAATAATTAAAAAAAAAGAATATGCATGACTATTTGGTATGACATATTACATGCAGTTAACTCAGTTAGCAAATATTTACAATCTGAAAATATGCATATTGCTTCTGCTATAGTTTGTATCAAAGGTCTTATTTCTTTCTTTGAAAAATATAGAAATAATGGATTTGAATCTGCTATAAATTTTACTAAAGATGTTGCAGCTGAAATGAATATTGAAGCAATATTTCGTGAAAGATGTGAGATTCGTAGAAATAAAAAATTTGATGAGAACGTCAACAACGAGGTAAGAATATCTGCTGAAGAATCTTTTAGAATTAACTATTTTTTATATATAGTAGATAAAGCTATTTCTTCTTTTCACAATAGATTCAAGCAATTTCAAATTTATGAAGAAATTTTTGATTTTTTGTATGATTTAGAAAAATTGTTTATTAGGTGATGATGATTTGAAAAAAAGTTGTTACAATCTTGAATTGTTTTTGAAACACGATCAAATTTCTGATATTGATGGTTTAGATTTATTTTTAGAATTAAAAGTTTTGAAGGAAGTTATGCCAAAAGAAATAAGTGCACCAATTGAGGTGTTAAGTTTTCTCAAAAAGTTAAATTCTTTTCCTAATACATGGATTGCATATAGAATATTATTGACTATTCCTGTTACAGTTGCTTCTGATGAAAGAAGTTTTTCAAAATTAAAATTAATTAAGTCTTATTTGCGTTCGACAATATCACAAGAAAGATTAAATGGATTAGCTATTTTATCAATTGAAAAAAATTTGCTTTCAAAACTAAATTATAAAAATTTAATTGATGATTTTTCTTCTCAAAAGGCTAGAAAAATAAAATTTTAAAGCACATACTTATTGGAGCTAAAGTCAGAAGATTGAAGTGTGAAAAGAAAATTGCAATGCGTTGACTTCAAGATGATCAAAGTAAGTGCTTTATTATTTTCCTATTTTTTTCATAATAGTGTTTGAAAGTTTAATTAGTGATGATAAAATTAAATATATATTTGTTATTTGTACGTGTTTAAATAGATTATTAAAAATAAAAAAATATATTTATATTTAAAATTATTTTAAAAAATATAATTAAGGGCCTATTTTTATACTTCGTCTTAGGCCACAAAAGTTCTTGAGCCGCCACTAGGGTGATTAATCATGTAGTAATGTTATATGTTTTCAATTGTAATATATATTAAGTAATGTGTCAATTATTGATTGAATATAAAGTTAAAAATATGTGATAATGAAGTGATTATGAGATCATTTACTATCAGGGACTAATTAAATTGTGTCATAAAATTAATGTATGCATTAAATTATAATAAAAAACATTTTTGTTTAGAAAATCTTTTTTTTTTTTGCTTATTAGCGTACGTAGAGAGAGTCTCCCATTATAAAGCTCTCTCATCGGTTGGTTTTTTTCGTTAGTTTAATTCAATAAACACATTATAATTAAATTTTGTTCTTTTTTTTTTCTTCCAAGTATATATCTAAGGATTATTTTTCGAAATGTTTTGTTTTGTTTTGACTTTTTTTTTATATATAGATTTATATTTAATTTTTTGGTTTAGTTATTATTAAAATTCAAATTTTAAAGATCTCAAATCATGAAAAATTAAATTATGTTAAAAATTTAGCATTTTATCAAATAAAAAATTCATACATTTAGGTTGAAAAGCTCATCAAGTCAATAACACTTGAAAAAAATTGTTCTTTTATTACATATATTTTTAAGGATTCTCATGGTGATTTAATATATAATTTTTTGATTTAATTATTCTTGTAATATTTATTTGAATTAAACCTCTTGTACAAATATAACTCACTTCACATAATTTTATTTTTAACCCTTTGAAAAAAAACATATATTATGTTTCTTACAACGTAAAAATAAAAAAAATAAAATGTTTGGAACAAAAAATTTTTTTTTTTTTTTTTTTGTTAAAGGGGTTATAAGTAAATTTTTATATATGAATGTGATTATACTATGCAATTAAATTTTAAATTAATAAAAAATTATATTTAAAAAAATAACAACGAATATCTAAATTTTGAATTATTTTATATTCTTTTTCATATAAATCCTTAATTATCTTATGATATATTTTTTTCAAAATACCCTCATATCTAATAACGTATGTATTTTTAAGTAATTGAAAGTTTTTTTTGTTTTTTGTTTGTTAAAGTATGTTACAATTGTATTCCTTTAAGAAAATAAATATCTATTTTTTTCCTTCATTGGAGATATATATTATTTATCTCAAGGAAATAAATATTTCCAAGGAATTGTAATTAATGGCTTTAAAAATTCAAATAAAAAAAAAATAAAAATACATATTTCATTATTGAATCTATTTCACCAACCGAATATGTCTTTGTGAAGGACCTTTTTAAATATGAATATAGAACTGAAGTTATTACAAGGATTTTTTTTTTTTTTTGAAGAATACCAAAATTTTCTCATTAAATGAGAAAACGATAAATGTGGTTTACACAATCATCTAGCAATAAGATCCACTTTTTATTCAATTTTAAATTTTAGGTTTAAATTATATCAAATATGATTTGATAAAAAATAAAACTAAAAAACGACTAATAACACACACTACAAAGTCAATTAATTTTCTATAAAAAAGACAAAAATACAAAGACAAGTAACTCTTAAATATTTAAAAAATAATAAATTTAATCTCTTTAATATTTATAATAATAAAAATAATACTTTTTAATTAAAAGTTGAGCGGTGATTGAGGTGGGTCATGATCCCCTCACTTCAATAAATTTTTAACTGTTATATATAATTAATTTTACAACTTTGGGTATTTTATATAAATCAAAAAGATATTTGACTTCTTTATTACAATAAAATAGATATAAAAATTTAATAATTTATCATATAATTTTTTTAAAAAAAAATACTTTACAATTTTTTAATCTCTCTTTGCTATTTACCTCATACATAATATAATATTCCATATATATTTTATTTTTATTTTGTACTATATCACTATACTAACAAAATTTGATAACATATACAAATATAACTCTAATTATACTTCAACAAAAAAAATATTTTTTTTTATATCTACTATCAAATACTATTTGCCTTCTTGAAAAAATTTATGGTCTTTATTCAAGAAGAAAATATTATTTGTTGGTGTGAATTTTGAGGTTGTTATATAAGATAATTTTGTTAAATTTTTAACTTGTGAATTGAAAGAAGTATTTCAATTATGATAAGTAGTATAACTCGGTAACAATTTAAGTTGCGACTTTGTGCTTCTCTCTGGCTATCTTTGATGAGTGATTATCTCAATTTTATTAGTAGACCTCGAAAAGCAGTCATGTGGTCTTTCTTTTTCCAACAAAATTCAAGAACAGAGTATAGTTTGTACAATAACTAAAATTATGAACACAATAAAAACCTACGTAATAAATTAGAAGACTACAAATTCAGAAATCAATACAAAATAGTACACTATGAATACTAGTTAAAATAAATATGGGCATTTTTTTTCAAAAATCGATCAACTAACTCGAGTTTAGATTTAAATAGAGCTTTTTTTATTTTAGGTTGGTTGGTTTAGTATTTTCAAAATATTACAAAATTAACCTTATTAATTTAGTTATAGGTTCGCGCAAAATAAAAATAAAAAAATTAAACCTATATTTTTATATATTAATATATTTTTAAATATTATATAATAAACGTTGTAAAAATAAATATAATGAAGTATTAATTAATATTATATAAATATACAATGTAAAAGTCTTAAACAAATATTTAACGTGTAGAATCATGATTTTAAATTTAAGAGGATGAGTAATAAAGCATCAAACATGAAGTGTCAATAATGAGATATCATTCTCATATTACACATATTGATAGATTTAAATTTATCAAGTATTAGATATGAGCAAAGATAGTAGTTCTTATGACCGATATTAACACGTCTGTATGCTTTAGCTTTAAAAAAAGTGTTTGTAGGGGTAAATTATTGTTTATGTTTTTTATTATAATAATAATTTTTAAGTAATATTATAGGTCTAAAACTGCCAAACTAACATCGTTTAAACCAACATTATAGACTAGCTTGAAAGTTGGATTTTTAGGATCATAGGTCAATTTTTAGAACGCAACAATTTAGCAACACAAACAAATCTAATTTAGTTTTTTAGGGGCTAGGGTTTTAGATTTATTTTAAAACTATCAAAATAAAGTTGATTTATAAAATAATTTAATAGCAAAACTATTAAACCTACGTTCACTCTTAAATTAAAATGTAATATTTTATTGGTGTATATAAATCATTGTCAAATACAGGACTTTATACGCACACCGAGGATTATCAACTGTTGCCACTCAATTTGGTTTATATATTTAAATACCACATCACTATTCATTGACTCCATATACAAATCATACCCTAGAGTAGAAATGAGTACTAGCTAGCTGCTAGCGAATTCAAGCAAAGACTGTTCACGTAAATTCTGTTCTCGTGTCTCTCATATTCTCAACCTGAATGATTACGCTGCAATGGAAGTCTTTGAGGCTTTTGACATCACTTGCTGGATTTTATTTTATTTTTGGGTTTTCTTTTTCTTAATTTTTTTCCCCCTTTTTTCATTGGCCATCGAGTAACTTCGAATTCTTCCTTCTTTCTAAGGCGCATTTCCTTTCTTTGTTCCACTTCTCTAATTTGGCGGAGTCTTGAGAACAGATCCCTGTCGATATAACGAGGACTATGACCAGGGCAGAGCCAGAAAAAATTTTGCGGGGAGTTAAATTTTTTTTTTTTTTTTTTTATATACAAAATAAAAAATTAATAAAAGTTATAATAAATTTAACATTAAATTTTTTTCATGTCATATTATAATAAAGATATAAATTTAATAAATTATAATTAACTTATAATGAAAATTAAAAAAAAAATATAACAAGTTAATAAATATTAGTATCATTTATGAATAAAATAAATTTATTAACTAAAAAATCTAAGCAATAAAAAACTTAATCAAATACATTAAGATTTATAGACATTAAAACTAAAATAATCATAAAAAAATGTAAAAAGTAAAATATGATTTATAATTTTAAACTTGAAACTATATTTAAAAATATGTGTTTATAAACAATATAAGAATGACTAATAATAATAAAAATAAAAAAAATTTAAATAAATTTTAAAATATTATTAAAATAAAATATCAAATAATATAATATTAAATAAAGTTAAAATTTGGATTGAAATAAAATATAATAAACATAAACTTAAAAAACTTTAATATGAAGCTTATCATATACTTATTTTTTTTATTTTATTTTTGTAATGTTGAGTTTAAAAATATTTAAACAATTATTTGGATTTTTATATTTAGGAAGAATTTTTTGTAGTATACTACTCTAATTTTATTTTTGTTACTAATAGTTATCAAATACATGGAAAAAAATATATATTTAACCACTTTATTTACAATTCATATAATTTTTATCCACGTATTTGTTAAATATTGCTAATATATACTAAAATATGTATATAAAAATTAGACATAAAATATTTATTTAATGCTAAAAATATACACGTAATTAATTTTTTGTACAAAGGTTGGCCGGGGCTTTACTCCTTCATACATCCGCCCCTGACTATGACATTCGTTATTGACCAAAGTATGGTATTATAATTATATTATAATTAATTTATATAATATTTGATAAAAAAAATTGTATAAAATAATTAAATTAAATTAATTATATATATTTTGTTAAAATAATTTTTATTATAAAATTTATTTAAGTTAATATTTAATTTATTTTTCTATTTTTATTACATTTCTAAAAATAAAAAAATATTATTTTTAATTTGAGATAAAAAAAAAAAAAAGGTTAAGATATATAATTTTATAATTAAAAATTCAAATAAATTAAATTAATTGTCCAGTACAGTTAAACTCACCATTCCTAGTCATATAAAAATTCTACATAATCATTCTATTTTTATACTGTACAATATGGTCTGATTTTACAGCCAAACACATAACTGTATATAAATTATATAGTCAAAATATTTAATACAGTATAAACAACATGCCATATATGTTTATCTTTTATGTGAGAATTGCACTATATATTATTTTATTTCTTAAAATTATATGCTAACCTATTACCTAATTGTACAACAATTAATATATTTTAGTGGCATAATTGTGTGAAGCGCATAAATTTTATAGCTATTTAGTAAATTACATGAGTTTGATTGCTTTTATAAAATTAATAGTTTTTGGCCTAAATAACATTATTATAATTTATAAATTAATCTTTTTTTTTTCCTAACTAGCAATAATTTATTTTAAAATTTACATTTTTATATCAATCACTCAACAAATAAATTAAAATACCTTTATTTTATAATTAGACTTAATATATGATCATTATAAGACCCCACTAGAACCTCCATATCTTCTTCGATCTAAATGGAACTTTAGCAACCCTGTCGGCGATTTTGTTAGAGCTCTAGCGACTACCTCTGACACCATCGATGATCTTGTTAGAGGTAGATATAACATGTTATATTCAAATATAAAATTGAATGTAACATGTCACATTTTTATTGAAGCTTCGACAACACTATTAGATATAGGTGTAATAAATTACATCTAAATGTAGAGGTAGATATAACAAGTTACGTACAAAGGTATAGTTGAATTTATAAATTACAGAGTGAAGTTAAATCGACCAACTTGTAGAGATAAATGTAACATGCTATATATAAATATAAAGGTGAATATAATATGTTACAAAAATACAAGTAGATGTAACAGATTGTAAAGATACATACAGATTTAATAGGTTACAAAGATATAGGTATATATAACAAGCTACATACAAAAGTATAAGTAAATATAATAGATTAAATTTAGTGGGTCTTCGTCGATGTTGCATGAATTTTCGCGGGTCGGCCCGTCAAATTAGCGTACCGTGTCGGCCCATGCCAACCATTAAATTAACGTGTCGTGCCGGCCCTTGGCCCTTATATGAGTCGTACCATGCCTCCATTCTTGGCCCGTGGGCCTCAACGTGTCGTGCCGTGCCCAGCATGTTAGGTTGTGCTTAACGGGCCGGCACGGCCCATGACCCTTTTATTTCATTTTTATTATATATTTATTTAATTATTTAGTCAAAAATTATTAATAATGCTTCAAAAAATTAAAAGTGAGAGTCGAACTCTCAACCTCTAATTTAATAGATTGTTAAAAATTCATTAGATTATGTCCAATTTTATTTAAATGTAAAAAAAATTATTTATTTATTGGTATTTTTTTAAAATTAATTTTTAAAATAATAAGACTTCGCATGCCGTGCCGGTCCGGCTCGTTAAGGGCCGTGCAGTGCTACTCCTTTTGGCTAACGTGTCGTGCCGTACGGTGTCAAATATTTGATAGGTCGTGCCGTGCCAGCCCGTTTGACACCCCTAGTTGCCAGTGATATCGTATGATCTAATCTTATTTTTGTTTCATTAAATTTAAATAGTAAGGTCATTTTGATATTTATATGTATGAAACTATAAGTTTTTGGTTAAATTATTCTTAGTTTGAAAAAAAAAAAAAAAAAGTTATTATGTTAAAAAACATGCTATATGAAAGTAATATTTTCTAAAATTAACATTAAAATTATATTTAAATTTTTGATTAAAAATTGCGTCAGATTATATTATAATCATGTAAATTAATTTGTAAGATTATTTTTAATAATTTACTATTATCCTAATAGCCTAAAAAAATTATTATTTTAAAAATATTTTTATAAATTTAATAAAATGATCAATAAATAAAAAAATATGATTTAATTTTTTAATTAATAGTTAAAATAAAATTTTAATTTTAATTTTATAAAAATAATAAAATTTATATATTTCACTAAAACATTTCTAAACTTACGTATTTCACTTGTCTAAATTACAAATTGTAGTGGCCTTCAATATAA
This sequence comes from Elaeagnus macrophylla, assembly GCA_029378325.1. Taxonomy (NCBI): domain Eukaryota; kingdom Viridiplantae; phylum Streptophyta; class Magnoliopsida; order Rosales; family Elaeagnaceae; genus Elaeagnus; species Elaeagnus macrophylla. The sequence continues at coordinate 12,374,247 of CM055653.1, forward strand.
TTATGAATGAAGTTGTTTGAAATGCCTTCGAGGGCCTTGATTTAGGAATATCAAACAGGTTGGTACGGCACGATACAGTTATTTAAATATTTGGTTTGTTGGTACACCGAGTTGTATGACACAGCCTATTAAATATTCGGTACGATATATTAGCCAAAAAAAATAATACATTAACTTTTCAAAAAGAATAATACAGTAACATGTCGTGCTGAGCCAACAGGTGAAGTCTTATTGTTTTAAAAAATATCAATAAATAAATAATTTTTTTACATTTAATAAAAATTGGACATAGTCTAATAAATTCCTACTAATCAATCAAAGGAGAGGTTGAGAATTCTCACACTTTTAACTTTTTAAAGTATTATTAATAATTTCAAACTAAATAATTAAATAAATATATAATAAAAAATAAATAAATAAATTATGGACTGTACTGGTTCATTAAGCACAGCTTAATTGCTAGACACGGTATAATATGACAAAATTTAAAGATAAAAAATAAAAACATAACACGACACGACACGATAATTATTGGACTATAGACTAGCACGAACAAATTAAATTCATAGACTGAATCATGCCATGGCATGCCAAGCCGGTCAGACCACTTTAACACCTCTACCTTGACCCCAACTTGTGACTAATACTTTTTTTTTTTTTTTTTTTTCAATAATATGAGAAATATTTGTATAAATATGCATTTGTATCAAAACTATAATAACATTTTAATTTTATAATATAATTTTTTATCTCCTTTTCACTTATTCATAGATACGTCGGTAAAGTTTAATTTTCTTTAATTTTCTTATTTATTTATCTATTTTTTTTCCTTTTTTTTTTGTTCCAATATTATAACTCATTTTTTGAATTTAGCTCTAACAATTTCTCCTTATTTTTTTTTTCTCCTTATTGGTCTTTGAACAATTGAATTATATATTTGATTAAGTATTTTACTCAATATTAAAAGCCTTAAATTATATTTTTGATGTAATTAGAATTGATGATTTTGCATAGTAAAATATGAAAAACTTAAATATTTTTTTCTTGAGTTCACAAATTATAAAGATATTCAAATAATAAGAATGTGTCATTTTTCATTTATATATTCATAATAATTAAAAATAAATTATTAATATCATTATTTAAGCCCAACAATACTTTGTGTTAAATTTATGTGTTTTTTTTATTTATAAATTACGCTACTCATAAACAGTAACTGAAATTAGAGCTATAAATTTTTTTATATATTTAAATAAGTTATTAATAATTTTATTAAATTTATATGTTATTATTTTTGGCTTTGTCAAATTTTAAGTTCTCGCTCGGTCTCCTAACATAATCCTAGTTTTTTAACATATTCCTAATTTCCTATTTCCTATTTCCTATTTCCTATTTCCTATTTCCTATTTCCTATTTCCTACAGGACCAATAGTTTCGATGACAAATCACCCACCCATATAAAAATAAATAAATAAATAAAAAATTGACACAACTTTTTAAAAATGAGAAAGGAAAAAAAAAATCACACACTCTCATGTCCTCCTCTCCGTATCTCCCTCTATAAATTGATCACATCTTACACTCCTCTCTCCGTGTCTCTCATTCTCAACCCAATTAAATTCCTGAATTTTTTCAAGAACAAAAAGATATGGCCAAGTTCACTACTCTATTCTTGATCCTCCTCCTCCTCTGCTTGACTCTTGTTTTTGCCGGAGGATCAGAACCAGCAGCCTTTACTGAAACGATTCCGTCCAAAACCCAACAGGAGGTCAGTTAAATTTTGGTACTTCCCCCTTTTTTATATCTAAAAGGATCATTTATATGAAATTTGATTTATTAGTATGGCCTGAGTTGGTTTTTGTCTTTTAGGGGGTTGAAACAGAGCAAGCTGCAACTGGGGTTGTGGAGGAAAGTTGCGAAGGAATTGGAGAGGAAGAGTGTTTGATGAGAAGGACCTTGGCTGCACATATCGATTATATCTATACCCAGAATCATAAACCTTAAGTTTTTGCCTGTCAACTGTTTGCGTTTATGTCTGTTTTAAATTTTAATACTTGTGATCAGTTAATAACAATAACAATATATATAAATTAGCCTATTTTACAAGTTTGAAACTTGATTACTTTTGGGTTAATTTATGTCAAAAAAAATTTCCTGATCCTGTGGTTTATTCGTAAAAAAAGATTGTGGAAAAAAAAAAAAACGAGGTTTTTTGCAAAGGTGGCAAAATAGCAGTTGAGTTGAGCTTGAGCTATCAAAGGAATGTCGACCTACTGTTTGAATATATGTCAATATCTGAAAGAACATGCTTGAAAGAGTAATATTAATCTTAATCTAATATCTTACCGAAGAAAAGAGAAATCTCTGTATTTGCCTATCTAGTTCCACTGCACTGCTGTTAATTTTTTTATTTTAATGGTTAATTGGTGACTTAACTGTTTAATTTGCTCCTAAGTGAAAGTCCTTACTATGAATTTAGAACCCCATATGGCCATACCCATATGGTCTGGTCATAGAGAAGGAGAGTCAGAAGGGAGAGATTCTGTTTTCTTGAAGTTAATTTCCCACTATAATGCTCTTTTGTTTTTCTGTGGATAAACTCTAATGTCGTTTTCTCCTTTAATTTTCTCTCCATTCACAAGAACATTTGCAATTGTCAATATAAAAAACAAGTATATATGGTCAATCCTCAATCAGATTATAGTGTACACGAAAGTTGAAACGACCACGTAGAGCAAATTAAAGATAAAAACAATATACTTACAGGGTCAAACAAATTCAACTTTAAGATATATTTGCATGTGATTCATGAGTAGGATATTCTACTTGTTTTTTTCCTACTAATTTTTGTTTGTTTTTAAATTTTAATCGTTTATTTTTTTTATTTAATGCATGTAATGAATTTGAGATTATTATTAAAAATAATATTTTAATCATTTGATTAATAATATAGGTCTCATATTTGACAAACAAAAATAAAACAAATAGAAAGTCTTACTCGTATTATACGAGGAAGGAAATAAGAAATTGAATCAAGGACATGGATTCAGCAGTAAGAGATTCTGAACAAATATATCCCATAATCCCATCCCGTGCTGGAATAAGTTTATCTACTATTGTAGTAACTAGTGCTGGAATAAGGTTTTTCAGACAGGTGTTACATGGGTCCTTTTATCTCTTCTATCGAAAACGGAGTCTTCTTTTTATAGGGATTGACTATCTTTTGGAATAATTATTATTATTATTTTTTTCTGACTTAATAAAATCAAATACAATTGTAGTACTTTTTATCTAAGTCTTACGTCTACGATGACGTATTCTCCCATAGATTTATCGAGTGTTAATTATGATGGTATATTCTTTCATACATTTATGTAGTGTTAATTAGGTATGTGTTTGCTTTTGTTTCAACATGGTTTTTCTTTTTATTCTTTCAAGCAATCTGGGCAAAGAAAAAGCTATTAATGAAAGTAAATATTGTTAATATTAACATCAAATAATTTAAAATAATACTTATGGTGTATTATATTTATCGGTTATATTTTATTATTTATCAAGTTCTTTTTCTATGCGATGAATTAATAAATAAAAATAAAATAAAATAAAAAAAGGTGTTCTGCAACACGTATGGCTGTAATATCATGTCAATGTTTATTGTTTAGTAAATTAAAATTAAAAAAAATTCACATATTTTCAAGATTTTATTATTAAATCTATTCTCAAATAACATACATTATAACACATGATTTATTGTCCACAAAGTGGCACAATAAAGCGTTACAAAACTTTTATCCTCTACTCTTTTATAGAATCATAGACATAAAAAATATCCACCCAAGTGTGTAAAACTGTAAATGCAGTGAGATTTTCGAGTTTAACAAAAAAAAAAAAAAAAATTATAGGAGAAATTATTTATTATATTTGGAGTCTTAATGTGCTAGACTATAATAAATGTACAGAATTAATATAATAATTATTTATTTATTTTTTTGACAAACGTAAGTATCCAATAACTTATTAAAATACCAAGTCACCTACTACAAGAGGACTAAGTTTATTTGTACTTAATGGTTTTTCATCCTTACCAACGTATCCTTTTTCTTACTATTATTTGTCGCACAACGTGTCTATAATGATTAATATAGTATTTAGTTTATATTTAAATGGAAATGTAGTGGAGAAGAAAAAGTAATTATAAAAACATTACATCTCATCTCATACTATGAAATTCATAGTAGTGTTTCGAAAAGGTTCCAAAATTTAGCGACTTTTGTGGTATTAATGTTTATCAATTAATGCACTGTTATTACTTCTCTCTTTTTCCTTCAATGATATTCAATGCAAACAACTACTCAGAGTAACTTAGAAAAATACAGAGATATCGATTTAAATGCAATCGTTGAAAAAAATACAAAGATAGTGATTTTTGAAAAAAAAATGCTAAAAATATATAAATTTATATCTATTTTTATACTCATAATAATTATATTATGATACATGGAAAATTTTTTTTTAATGAAATAATGATTTAATTTTTTAAAAAATTTTGTCACGTTTCATGACATAATTAATATAAGTATAAGAATAAATATAAATTTATATAACCTTATCATTTTTCTTTTAACAAGATGGCAAACACGAAGCCTATAAAGAAAAATGATTTTTGATGCAATTATTACAATCTAAATTAATTTAACATAATAATTATTCATTAATAGCAATTTTTTTAAATAATTATAAGTCACGTAACAAGAATTTGAATCTCAAACCTATATATATATTTTTTCTAATGAACTTAGACCGCTAATTAATTTGTGATGTAATGATATTTATTTTTAGTAAGTGAGTTCAAATTTTGTTTATTATACATATGTGTGAGTGTATTAAGAGTTTCCTAAAAAAACCTTCATCTAGAGGAGTCAAACCATGTATATCTTCTGGTTTAGCTTACTCATATTGAGGCTTTAGCTACCTGAGGTTAGTCACAGACTAATTAAGTTATTTAAGAATTTTATGTGTGGTAAGTTTAGCTCATATTATTATTCATTTGGATTTCATAGTTTATAAGTTGAATTATTTATATTGTTTATTTATTTAACTTTAATTATTTTAAAATAAGAAAATAATGGTTAAGGATTGTGATCTGACAATGCTATTCAAATATTTAATATAAATTAATTTTAGATGAATAATTTTTTTTTTTAATAGAATTTTTTTTTATTGAATTAGGACTATTGCCACATCTTTAGATCATAATAAATTTGATAAGGTAAATTTATCAACTACATGAATACTTAAAATTATATTCAAGTTTTATATTAAGACGCTAGTTCAAGCCTCAAATCCACGTTCTTACTTTTCGGTAAGGGCACGAACTTATTTAACACTTGTATCTTTATTCAACAATCATAATTGTGTTATTGTTGGAGGTAACAATCATAAAGCTTGAAAATATCATTCCTCAAAATAAATGTCGAGTTAAATTGCCGTTTGATGCAAGGTAGAAAACCAGCGAAGAATGAAATTTCCAGGCCTGTACCCCATACATAGGTGTCCCTTTCGCTTTCTATGAAGGTAGCTTTTGACTCTCTAAAAATTGAGTGGCACTTACTAGGTCTTCGTTGACCCCTCTATATATTAAGTAGTGACGTTGAATGCTACAGATTTTGCCCTGCAAGGACATTGTGATTAATTGCGACTGTTTCAGAATTCATCTCCAACCAATTAAAATAAAAAAATAAAAAGTATTTATATGTATGATCACATTCTAGATTGCCTTATTTTAACATAATGCATATATGATCTTTCACGTCCGTGGGTCACACACACTTGAATGATCGAAAGGAAATATAATATTAAGATAAATATAATATTATATATTATATTAGAAAAAAAAAATATCATGCATAATTGCTATTTAAATATACAAAAATCTTGTTAATTTTGCTATAAAGTGTTGTGTGTAAATTGTAATATGAATATGAATATTGTATGTCATGGCAGTTTGTGATTAAACAACTTTCTGCAACTTGAATATTTATACGATATATTTTAGTATTTTTATTCACCTATTAGAATTAAGATAATTCTAAGAATGATTCATAATTTTAGGAATCTTAACAAAAAAAATTTCTACTCTAAAAAAAACTTATTTACTCTCAATTATTTATTTAATAAGTTATCAACTAGATACATTAAAAAAAATAAAAGAATGACTTTTCCATATTATTAAAATGAGATAATACTAAAGAAGAAGAAATTAACACACAAACAAAAATCATTCAAAATCTCTTTAAGAAATTTCTCATGTCTCCTATAAACAAATGAGAAAGAAGAGGAAGGAACCTTAGAAATTCGTGATAAGATTGGTGTTAGTGTAGCAAGTACACAAAAAATAATTTTTTTTTTATAGATAAAAATATGAAATCTAATTTTATCTTTAATAAAATATAATTTTTAAAAATTTAGATTAATTTAAATCAAAATTAAAATTACATAACTAAATATATTTATTATAATAATTATAAAATTAATGTATTAATTAAATAAAATTATAGTAATAAATGGAACAAAAACAGAAATAGCGTTACTCTTGGAACAAACATATTGGGCCTTTTCGGACTCAAATGCTATCCTGTCGTGTTTTTTTATTTTAATTTTTAAAAGGTCATTTTTAGTTACATCCATCTAAATCTCCAACTACATACCTTTAATACATACCTTTCAATAATTTTAAACACAAGGGTATGTATTTGTAGATTTTGGAAGATGTATTTAGAATTAGCCTTTTCAAATTCCTTCGGCTGTTTCACAGTTCTTGAGACTCTCTAAAAGCGATCGCCAAAACTAAAACCCTGAATTTGGGAAAAACTAAATAGATTGAAATCTACAGAGAAAACCACTTGAAAATGTTCCGTCGAAACAGATTCCTTTCGTTCCCTATGGTAATTGGAGCAGTCGTGTATGTCTTTCCTATTATTCGAATCTTTAATCTATTTTAGATGTTGATGTATCTTGCTTTTTGTTCCGATCTTCTTCGAATTGAAAAGTTAATAACTCTTTATCGATGGATTTTTCTCTCTATTGGCTCGTATGCGTAGTAAGTGTGGATAGTGGCGGTGTGTTTTCAGACCCATCCTTTGTTTCTTATATTTTATTATTACTTGTGACTTCATTCATGGTAACTACTATATCGGTCTTTTTTTGTGGTCACTCTCTGTTGATGATTCGATTGAAGTCATAAATTTCCTTCCAATAATTTTCTCGTTTGTATTTGTTTTTCTTGATTAATTTCTAATTTAATTTAATTAATGTATCATTAGTCATGAAGAATTACGCGTAGGACTTGTAATTGATGGTGATCCATTTGTTGTTTATGATAACTAGGGTATTACAAAGACCTCCATTCAACTAAAAGGAAGCCTTGATCAGTTCATTTATGGATTAAAATTTGAAAGTTTCTTTCAAGCTCTCAAATTAGAACAACTATTTCTCCAAAATCTTTGAATCTGGAGTTTAGCAATTTCGATTTATTTGTTCATTGGACAAGAGGTATTGCAGTTGTAATATCCCTTGGAAATTTTGTTTAGCATAATCTCAATTTCTGGTTGGTATTGTTTCTTCTACAAGCTATCTTAGTGACCCTTTCTAGTTTAAGCTGTCATGACTTTTTCAGCTGAATGAATTTATTCTATCTTTTGAACATTGCCACGTTCGTTGTCCGACCATATAAGATCTTTAAAGCTCTACCAATGCCAATGATAATTTTATGTACTATGCAGGATTGGAGTTGTTTCAGGCAAGGCAATATTTGGACCCCCTCTTGATGACTACTGGAAAAAGAAACTTCAGGAAGAGGCAGCTGCAAAAGAGACTGATGGAAGCTCAACCTAGGAGTTATGATGACATTCAATTTTATCAATTATGATTGTTTATTAAAGGAAAAATTCTAGAGATTATTGGTTCATTCGTTTTGCAACTCCTTCGTATACTGGGCCAGATAGAATGCTTCAAAAACCTAGTTTGCATGCGGTAACGAACAACTTGTGGTAACTTTACATTATTGTAGAAAATACTTACGACTTCAGTGTTTCCTGTGTTTGCTGTATTTGAGGTACCACTTAAGACATCCAATGACTTGCTAATACACTCAGTGAAGTTTCTTTGTTTATGTTCATTGTATATTCCCCAAGCACCATTGCATTTGATGTCAATGCTGCCCAGTTCTTTCTTTTTTGGACAAAAGAGAAAAACTTCAGTAAACGAAATCAAGACAGGACAAATATAGTTCAAATTCAAGAAACATAACTAAAGAAATAGAAAGATAAGAGAACAAATGAAAACAAAAAAACAAGATGGAGTCAAACTTAGTAACAACTATGGCCACCTAAGGACTTCAAGAACAAGATTTTTAGCAATAAGAGTTAGTAGTAAACATTTTGAAAGTAGTTTACTAAACACACCAGTATAAGACAACCTGGTATAAAGAGTAAGTAAATGATACTTCAAATCTACAAAATTAACACGAGCATCATCATCCAACATGAAACCCAATAAAGATATCATAACTATCACCCAATAATTTAATTGGAAGTCACGGTAACACATGAGTCGCATCATCGCTAAAACGAAAGTCATCCGTCCAAAAGTAACCCTTATTCAAATAAACTTGCCTAGATTCCATACACTCCTAGCAAACAAGGGCATCCATACACCAGGAGTTAAGAAACAAGCCAAATCAAAGCAAACATGCACTCATATACCAAAATCTACCTTCTCTTTTACAAACATGTCACCAATATCAGTACCAAAACCCAGTTGAACTACCCTAGCAAACAAACCCTCCATAGCGCAAAATCAAACAAAAACACAATCAAATGAGATTGATTCTTCACACACAAATAAGCAATTATAGATCACAAATTACAAGCAAAATAGAGAAAGAAAACAGACCACTACCACGACTGGGAAGCGAGACCAAACAGATTAAGGAAAGTCTCTCGGGGAAAACAGACCAGTACCACAACTGAAACAGGAAAAACAGTGAACAGACCGCTAGCAATAAGGTATGACCAACAGATCAGTAGCTAACTACTGGTGGATGGTGGAGCGAATGAGTCTTACTGTTGATCGGAAGAGAGGAATAGCAGAAACTTTTAGATCTTGATTTGAGTCAAAATCACATCAAAATGGTGGAAGAAGATGGAGATCAAAATCGAGCTTGAGGTGGCGTCCGTGGAGTAGTGGCAAAAACTAAGAACAATCGCACTTGAAAACTAACCTTCACACTCTCAATGAAGATTCTAGTGGAATGACAAAGCTCTAAAACCACCAATAAACTTGAAAACTTTGTTGTGTGATTATCTCTAAATGGAACTGGAAAACAATCAGACGAAGAAACCTAGCACCAAAGAAACTCGCAATCGACCAAACCATTATTGGAACTTCAGGGAGGCAAACCGAGAGTCTCAAGGAGCTTCAATTGTGTTAATGGCGTTACTAGTTGATCGTGAGGATGCTTAAGGTTGATGACGAACGATGCTTGAGATTGATGATAAACGATTGAGATAGCAAACTATGGTAAAAATCAACAAGAAAGTTAGGCGGAACGATGGAGATGATGAAGAAATTAGGGGAAAAAGAGGAACCCTAGCATAGCAAAATTTGGGGGCGATTTTAGGTGACAAGCTCCTCTGCTAATCTTTCTTGACTTTTCTTTTGAGCGAAATGCATTGAACGTTCCTGCCCAATTCTTTCTTGCTTCCACACTATCTATATCTAATTTATTAGAAGTTGTTAAAAAATTAATTATCTGTAAAATTTAAGCTATTGAGAGAAGGACCAACAATCATTTTATACATCAATCATACTCGAACTTAAGTTATGTTATATTACATGGACTCGAAAAGAGTGTCCAATTTGGATGTGTATCCCATTGTCCAACAAACCTACATTTTCTGAATTTTCTTTTACTTGTATGTATTTTGAATGTCAAGTATACCCAAGGAAATTCAAAATTGAAGAGTCTATGTAATAAATTAATCTTATAAATCATTTTGGTGGATCTCTTTGGTAGCTTCTAGTGTCTACTTGCAAGACTGGTTGGTCTCCTTTTTATTAGGCATCTGGCCTGAATAGAAAACTGCAAACCCTGTCCTTTAATCAGAGGCTAAGCTTACGGTTAACACTACTCTGCCATCGGCAACTGCAGGCGGAATAGATACTAGTTTTTTTCTTTTTTCCTTAATTTTTTCGAACTCCAGGTGATTCATTTATTCATAGCAGAACCCGATTATTTGATTACAATAGCAAGAATCTCAAATCCCGACTTTGAAAAGTATGGCTGGGCAGATTGAACAGCCACACAAGAACAACATTATCAACCACAAAGAAGACTTTACATGTTCAGTTTCAACAACAAATCAAAATACAATGTTTAAAGCTCCAAAAACTTGAGGTCGGAACATCAAATATCAATAGGAAATTTGTCAAACATGTTGGTAGTAGCATCTTAAAACCCAACGTGCCTAATTGAACAAATCATTTTACAAAACAATTTATTTATAGTTTTGATAAGATCAATTTAATTATTTATTTTTCTTTTCAATTTTCATTCAGCTTGTTGAGCTCGTCTTAGGTGATTTGAGAATTCATAACTCAGAAGGGCAAGTTGCAAAGAGAATTACCTCCGGAACAAATCATTTTACAATTGAAATTCATTAGAGACAAAATATCGTGGTTAAAATTTGAAAGATATCATCACTAACTCTCTATTGGCATATTGCGATCCTAGGTTTCATTGAGAGAGAATAATTTTTTAGTAAAACATAATTGATACATAACCGTTCATGAATAGGCATGGTCTTTGATAACGTGGAGAGAAGGATTAGGCTGACCAAGTAAAATAGCCCAAATCATAAATGAAAAAGGGAAAATAACAGTCCTAATATTTCCTAAAATCTCTCTAAAACAAAGGAAGAACATGGTGTGATCCCGATACTGATTCTCAACCGCGTGTTGATAACTCAGCCGCATATCAACCTCTCTAATTAGCCAACTTACCATGTCGAAGTACATCTTTTACGTGGCAAAGGAAATTGCAATAGGAGTCTCAACTCTCAACTCTTCTTTAGTAACCTTAACCCTTAGAAGAATTACTCATTATTTTTAAAATAAATAATGATGTGATAATTTAGACTAATAAAATTTAAAATTAATGTAAATATTTTTTTTAAAAACACAAATATTCAATGAAAGAAAATAATATAATTAGTTAAATTTCAAAAATAATAAATAACACCTAACATCATTCTCAATTTCCACCAAACTGTCTCTGACCTCTCCGTGTAGAAAGTGATTTTTTTTTTTTATTGAAGCTTTGAGAGTTTGAGGTTCTTGATAACGCAAAACCCAACTATAACACAAAGTGATAATGAGAAATGTGAGTTTGGAAATATTTTTCTCTTTGGAAGAATTTGCGTTATTATAATAGACTCTCCATCTATATCGGTTTAATTTTATTCTTGGAGATAGTGTGGCTCTATTTGCCACATAATTCATATTATATTTGTTCTAAACTTAGACATCAAATACTTGAAGCCACTCTTCTTGCCTACTCTGCGCCTTCTTTTTGCCTAATTCATACCCAATCTCTCACATTTCTCTCTTCTGCCCTCTGCAAATTTAATTTGCTTCAGGCTTTTCAACGTATTGGCTAGACTACAAAAATAAACTAAAAGCCTTGTCCAAAGGTAACTTAACTCTTGTGTTTGTTTTGTTCTTTCTCAAATAAATTGCATTCGAGAAAGAAGGGAAGGAAAAAAAACAGCCCTTTGATTTTCTTTGAAATCAAGAAACTGCATCTAATATGATATGGGTTTGTCTTCAAACTTGAATATATGATTTGGGTTGATCTTTTCCCTGTTTACATTACAAATTTGCAATGAAATTTTGTTAAGCTTGGGATATTTTTCTTGTATGTTTGGGGTTTCTTTTTCTTCTTCTTGGTTGTCTTCGGAAAATTTGAACCTGCTGTTTCCTTATTCTCTAATCTACACTGATTCAATGTTTTCCGGGTCAAACAATTATATTCAAATTAATCTTTTCGTGATAACTTTAAACGCTCTAATTTCGAAGCTAATCTCTGTCGTAGAATAATTACGTTATGACTTTTCAGGTTCCTCCTAATCTAAGAATGAAGCTTTAGATTTTTAAATTCCTGACGTAAAATTCATAGCAATCTACAACATTAACTTGAAAAATAAGATATTTAATCGGCGCAGACGTTGTTCTCTTATCCCCTTTACACGTTTCTATCTACGCATTTATACATCACTATGTGCTTGAATAAAATTCTTCATGATTATCTTATTTCTATGTGTAGATATGTTCCTTCCTCGCAAATAAGCAAATTAACCGAGAAGCTTTTTAATTAGAAGATGGAGGTCATTTACCAGCCCTATATAGATCCTGAATTTGAATCCCTCATTGAAAGAATTTATCCTCCCGGGTGTGTTTTGACCGCTATATTATTGTTGATTTTTTTTTCTTCTCTTTTGTTAATGATTCCAAATAAAGTATTTTATCTTTAAACTTATTTGTTCGTTGTGTTTTTGGAGTTGCAGGATTTGTGTAGACAATGACACCTGTGGAGATTGCACAGTTATAAAGGTCAGATTCACTACCTTAGCAATAAAATTAAGTTGGTTTTACATGCCCATTTTACTTGGTAGAAACTAGTTTTGTTTTAGAAAATGACAAAGATTACAGTGAGAGTGATCTCAGCGACTCTTCTACCTTTTGAGTTAGTTATCATTTTCTAATTTCTATAAAGCCATAATTTATCCATTTGGGACATCTTTTCTTAACGAAAGCTAGAATCACATGACCATGATCAGAAAAAGTAACTACATCTATCTCTTTCAAACTCCTCTGTATAAAAAGATCAGTATCATATCTGTGGACCGTGGCCGACTTACTATTGCAAATTTGCAACGTAGTGTACAAATTCATTTGACTTTTGTGATTTTAAGCTCTTTTTTTATTTAGATCTAAGTGGTTCATTTATGAAAGACAATGACTTGTGATACTAGAAAATTAATTTCGACTTCACAGGTTGACAGCGCTAATAAACCTGGGATTTTGCTTGAGATGGTCCAGGTCTTGACAGACCTTGACCTTGTTATTTCCAAATCATATATATCTTCTGACGGTGGATGGTTCATGGATGGTCAGTTCTTCCTCTACCCACCTCTCCCTTACACACACGCTCATAAAATAAAATAAAAAACAAAAAATTATGTTTAAATTATCTCAAATAACACCCGAGATTCATAACAACAACAAAAAATCTCCTGAATTGTGAGGGTGTTAGACGTTAGAGTCAAAAATATCATTTTTATTGTTGTGAATTTTATGAGTTAATTTTTTATTTTCTCTCTTTTTGTCAATAATACAAAATATATCGTTCTTACAAGTTACATCATAGTACATGATGCATAGCTCCAAATCCAATAATATATCCACTAAGATTATGATGATAATTTTTTTTTTTTTTTGGTATGTACTATGTATTGCTTGAAAATTGTATTACAAACATTTAAAAAGCGACTCACTTCCAACTTTTGTCTGTGCTTAATTCGTGGTTTTGCAGTCTTCCACGTGACAGATCAGCTTGGAAACAAGCTCATTGACGAAAGTCTAATTGTCTATATTCAACAGGTCTATCTTTTACAGTATCATATATATGAAACTCTCTTTTCTATAAATTGCTATTGCTTCTAACTTTTTTTTTTTTCTTCTTCTTTTTATTTATTTTTAAACTTGTTGGACTCTTTTTTTTTTTTTTTTTCATGTGTTAATAGTTTGACTAAAATTCAGGCCCTTTGTGCAAGTCGAAAGAAGGGAATTACAAAGGAAGTAAAAACATGCCTCGGGAGAGAGGTAAGACCGGGCCGAAAGGATGCAGCCCTAGAAATGACTGGGACAGACAGACCTGGACTACTATCAGAGATATTAGCTGTTCTTATTGAGTTGGGCTGTAATGTTACAGCTGCTACAGCCTGGACCCATAATACTAGAGCAGCTTGCATTCTCTATCTTAGAGATGGGCCTGAAGGAGGGCCCATTGTAGACCCAATTAGGATAGCTGATGTACAAGAACAATTGGGGAATGTTGTTGAGGCCCACCACCTAAAGGGGGAGAAAAGAAGCTTAAGGTTGACTAATCCAACAGCCGGGCAGACGCACACCGAGAGGCGGCTTCACCAAATGATGTACTGTGACAGGGACTACGAGTGGTGTCGTGGTTGTGATGCTGCAAGTGGTGCTGCTCATAAAAAGGGTTGTGATCGGACTCATGTCAATATAGAGACTTGCAAGGAGAAGGGGTACTCTGTTGTGAATGTGAGGAGTAGAGATAGGCCCAAGTTGCTATTCGACACTGTTTGTGCTCTCACCGATTTACAATACGTGGTTTTCCATGCAGCAGTTGCCTCCAGAGGTAACATGGCTGATCAGGTATACAAGTTTGTATGAATTGATATGCATGTACTTTGGTCTTCATGCGTTGACTAAGAAGTAAGTTATAATATGGGGTTAACACCAACGTTTAAAGCTTGGTTTTGACAGGAGTACTTTGTAAGGCACATGGATGGGTGCATTTTGAATACAGAAAGCGAGAGGCATAAGCTTACTTTATGCTTGGTTGCTGCAATAGAAAGGAGGATCTCACATGTATGTTCCTTCCCAATACTTTTTATTGCTCTTCACTTGGGCTTAATTTAAGTTTTTTTTTTTTTTTTTTTAAAAGATATATGAGTGTTAGACATGTCTATGCCTATTTTTTCAAATTTTCAATTTTATACTAAATTGGAGTATATGTGTACTTATACTCATATTCATTTTTTATCACTTGGATACGGTACTTTAAAAGCTTAAAGAGTCCAAATAAGATAGATTGTAATATTCGCATCAAAACTTAAACCGATATTAATATTATGTTTAATTGTATAGCATAACTATTCTTCAAAAATAAAACTAATTGAATAATTTAATCATTTATACACACATATATTTTTTGAGTTAAGGTCTATAGAAGTCCTGTAATTCTTTAAAATGTATACTTTAGTTTTATATTTTTTAAGGTATACTTCTATGGTCATGTAATTATTCAAATGATACAATTTAGTCTTCTATCTTTTAAGTTATACCTTTATGGTCCTATAATTCATTAAAAGTTTCAACCAACTTCAAATAGTCATTTTTTTCGAGGGTAAATTCAAAATTTTGAAAAATAAAATAAAATAAGTAAAAATCAAAATTTTAATTCATCTTCCCCATTTTTTTAATCCATTTCAAATTTAATTTTTTTATTTACTTATATTATTTTAAAAATCAAATTTTTAATATTCACTTAAAATAAACATTAAATTTTGTATTTTATTTTTTAAAATTTTAAATTTACTCTTGAAAAACTTGATTATTTAGACTTGATTGAAACTTTTGAAGAATTATAAAATCTTAAGAATATACCATAAAAAATAGATGATGATTAAAGTGTATTTTTTGAAGAATTATAGAACCTTAAAGGTATGCTTTAAAAGATATAGGACAAAAATATATTTTTTAAATAATTACAAGACTTGTAAAAATCTTAACACTATGTTTTTTTTAAATAAAATCAATTGAATAATTGAGTTATTTATGAACGGGAAAGTTAATGTTATGCAGGGTATGAGGCTAGACTTAAGTGCAAAAAATCGAATGGGGTTGCTCTCTGACATAACAAGGGTGTTTCGGGAGAACGGGTTAACAATATTGAGAATGGAGGTGGCAGCACAGGGTGAAAGAGCATATGGATCATTCTATGTTACAGATGCTTCAGGACATGAAGTGAATCCAAAAAGTGTGGAAATGGTGACCAAAGCGATGGGGAATTCGATAACTGCTATTCAGAAATCTCTTGACTGGGTTCCTGATGCTTCACCCTCCTTAAAGGGAAGCGCTAGCAGAGCCAACCCTAAAGTAGAGGATAGACCTAGATTTTCACTTGGAAGTTTGCTATGGTCTCAATTTGGGCGCTTTTCAAACAACTTCGGACCCATAAGGCTATAAATGTTGCTTCGACTCAGTAGATCTATAAGTTGCTTTTGATCATGTTAGAAATAGTTGCCTTCATATTCGGGCAGCTTTACTTGCATTGTTACCTTAATATTGCACTTTGTACTTAATCATTTTTTTTATTTTTTATACTTCGTCTATTTTTTTGAGAGAAAAACTTAAGCTAAACTAATTGGAAATATTTTTGATGAAAAAATGGCAAAAAAAAAAAAAAAATACTAAAATGTCTAAAATAAATAAATATATGTTCTAAATTGTCCAAAAGTACAATAACTGAATTGGTTCAATTTATGGAAATAAAATGATCTAATGTGATTTTTTTCTACATGTAAAAGCATATGTATGAATGATGGTTCTATTAGTTTTATTTTTCTTTAACATTTTGTAATTGTTACAAATCTTTTACTAGCATATAGGAAAACCTTAAGCTCACAATTATAAATCTTAATCAGTTAAATGTTACTATGTTTATCAGCTTGTTCATTTCCGATACCACAATGACCATAAAAAACTACAGTTCAATATTAATAAATAATCTCATATACCGTATAAAATTGGAGACTATATTATAGTGCAACAAAAAAACGTTTAAATTATGTTTATCTTTAAAAAAATATTGTAAATATATTATTTTCAATAAAATAATTTGGATATTAAATTAAGAGAGAGTACTCAAAGAATTACTCATTATTTTTAAATAATATATTATTTCAAGCTAATTACAAGCTTGACTATTTAGTACAAAAATAATGTGTTATAATATACCTATAGAGTCAATTTGATTAGTCGCAAGTATACACGTACTCTTACAGCAAGTTTACGTTTGGCCAATGACATCCCGAAATTTTCTTAAATGTTACTATTTGCGATAAATACTACACCAATATACATAACGTATTATTGGTGGAATGTAACACTAACACATCATCTTCTTGACTTCTAACAATAACAATACCATCTCTTAAATTAACCCTCTATGATGACAAGAAAAAAACAAAACAAAAACAAGATACATATATACAAGTCCTTTTCCCTTAAGTTTCAGATTATACAAAGAAAGACGCACATAATAAAGAACAAGAAAAAAAAAATGAAGACATAGGACATGATAGATTGATAGATAAAAGAAATGCTAAGGATATGCAAATTTACACTTACACTTTTTATAATAATTTTAATACATAATACGATATTAGGTAAGTGTAAATTTGTTTGTTATTAGCATTTATATGATAGATAATCAATATATTATATTCCCTCCTAATGAAAATTAAGTTGCAGAGAGATCATCACAGAGTTTTGAGGCAAAGATACAATGATTTTAAAAGGCTAACACCTGGTGGATTCACCGTAAATGTAATCAATAGTGGCAATGACTCCAAAAACAAAAGCTTGATCCATGCCTGGTTTCACTATTACTTCATAAAGATCCTTACTTTTCATAAATTGCTCCACTTCCTTCTTCATCCCAATCTGTGTTTCATTCATATCCCAACAAACAATATACATCACGTACGTTATATATATATATGTGTGTGTGTTTTAATTTGAACACGTTTATGGTTCTTTGAGGTTTGATGAGTTATAGCCTCTATGCATAATAAGAGAAATTTGACATAATCATTGAAAAAAAAAAACTTACAAAAATGAAAAGAAAAGAAGCTTAGATATATTATAACTTACTTGAGCAACAATATTATCTTTGGAGTCAACAATGCAACAATCTCGATCGGGAAAATAGCCCTTGAATTCAAAGTTAGAATCGTTTTTGTTGATTGATCCATTAATGGATATTCTAATTTCATTGTTCCTGGCCATACATGAATTGGGCTCTTTCAAGATGAACACTAACTTTTGTGATCCTTCGTAGTCAAAAGAATAACCTTTCCATTTTCTGTATATGCTTAGTGCTTCAACCAACCCACCCTGCAGAACGAAGCATGATCATATTAATTAATTAATGATTATCTGTAATTTTCACATGATAATTGGGATGATGATTCGATCCAACTGATATTTCCTGAAAAAAGTATGAAAAATGTGTCACTCTATGATAGATCGAATGGTGTTTATAATTGAAGTGTTAGAGAAAAATAAATATCTACATTGATAAAAAAAAAAAAAAATTAAAAGAAATGTGTCTCTATTAATTGGTTTAACATTTTTTATGATTGGAAGACTCATCATTTTTATAAGTTTCAGTGATAAATGACTTAAAAAAAATAATGGGCTTCCTTCACGCCCAAAAATAAATGGGTCTTGTAAAAAAAAAAAAACAAGTAACTTAAAAAGAATTAAAATTTATGGAATAAACCAACCTAAACTTTGAGGAAAATTTTTAGAAAAAAATGAATATATCACATTAATAAAAAAAAAATAATAGAAAATTTATATAAAACATGAATATAACCTTTTTGAGATTTTGAAGTCTCGTTACAAACTTTTACAAAAGTATAATTAAGAATTAATATAACAAGAATACAAGCTTACATTTTTTTTATTTTTATTTTTATATAAAAAAAACTAAGCTTCCTAGAAGGAAGAAAAACATGAATGTTGGTAATTTAATTAAGGACCACACCCTTCAAGGCTTCAACTCATATAAGTACATAATAATTAGGAAGTTGTGCCTATTAAAAAATATGTAAATTTGTGGGGGACACAAACATATACGACAGGGTTAATACCCATAATATACCTTTCGACGAATAAGAAGCAAGGCTTCACCATCAGCATCCCTAAGAATCAATTCATCTTTTTTGCCAAGAATTCCATACCTATCAACCCTAAAAACAACCTTCTGGCTACAATCAGTCACAACTAAACCTCCTCCATTCACAGCATGTGGCCTCCTCCTAACTACAAACACAACCTTCGAAGTTGAACAGTACATCTTGCTTACTATGGCCAACATTTTTGTTTTTTCCCTCTTTCGAACTAGTTATGATATTTTAAGAATGAGCAAATTAACTCTTCGTCTTTCTCCTTATAATATATATATATATATATAGCTAGATAGCTAGGAGAATTATATATAAGTTGGGTTTAATAATTAATATTGTTTTAGTTAAGAAGGATGAATTTTTGCTCGGGTTTAACATTCAAAAAGGTTTGGCAAGTTTTGACTAAACAAGTAAAGACATGTGTAATGAAACGTACAAGCTATAAGAATATCATGTGGTATGAATTAAATTTGCCTTAGCTTGTTGTAGTGGAGTATTGCTCCTTCACGCGCCTTTTTTCTCAGCCAAACAAAGCAGAGCATTTTAGCGTGAAAGGAAATCTATAGTATTCTGTTATGGACAAAAATATATTAAAAGGGGGAAAATTTTCTAAGTTCTAAAAAAATGTTTTTTTAATTATGAGGTTACAGAATAGGATATTTCAAGGTTTTTTTTTTTTTTTTTTTTTTTGTGTGCAGTAATTGATTTAAAGTATTAAAAAAATAAATTATTGAGGTCAATTTGAAAATGATTTTAATTTATGATAAATAATTAATTTTTTGATTTATAATACATTTGTAAATTTAATCATCATGTTTCGTATATTTATACTTAATTATTATTTAAATTTTAATCATTTTTAATAACATTCTTCCGATATTTATATATACAAAAGGCATACTAGAAAAGTGTTTAGTAAAATGAAAAAAATAAATATCATAAATCATAATGATTAAATGTATTGAGTCTTATTATATATTTTTGTGAGAATTGACAACAACAACTTTTAACTTATACTAGAGTTGAATATATTGTATTCAAATAAAAAATTAAGAATTATTTTTTAAATATATTTAATTAAAAAATTATTTAAAAATAAATAAAAATCATAAATTGTCATAGTTATCAAACTTATCGAGGAGAAGAAATTTAATAGGGAATATATCCAAAAGTGAGGTATGATCTTGCGGAGAAGAGGGCACGAATTCCTTAAAAGTAGTTATCGGGCATCTTCTAGGAGTTGAATATATAATTAACTTTCTGTGCATGTTACCTCAAAAGTCATGCATATATAGTACGTAGTTGATTTTAGATATTCTTATAATTATGATCAACTGCCAAACAACTTTTTTTTTTTTTTTTTTTAAAGGAGCTCTAAAGGCTCCTTTTTTTTATTAAAGAATGGTGGAATTTGAACTTGGGTTCCTGGTGGGGGAGTTGGGAGCTCTAACTGCCAAACAACTTAATTAGGAGTCGAGTGGCAAGAATGATATTTAAGATATATAAATTTTTCATAAATATATATATATATATATATATATAAAGATAAAGTAACGATCAGGTCAGCGATCTAAAGTGAGCGACTTGTCTAATATTCATTCAATAAGAACTTGTAAACTTATTCAATTAACACTATAAGCAACTTATTTCTGCAACTCTTTATTTGTATTATTTATATAAGCTTCTTGCACTAATCAGTGAAAAGTGCATGCACAATAGCCAATAATCAATAAAAAGGTAAGAGAAGAGCATTGGTGGATGTGAGGTTAATAAAAAGGAGTGGATAATGAAATGATACTTGTAAAAAACTTGTTAATTTAATGAAGGAAGAAAATTTGAACTTATGGTGGAGTTCTTACGCAAAATATACTAGTAACTAAATTTCGCCTATATGTCGCCTACTTGTATAAAATCATATATATATAATAATATTATATACATCGAATTGTTGCATGTATTAAATGATATATTAATTATTAATTGAATATAAAATTAAAATGTGGAATAAAAAAGCAATTATGAAACCTCTTTCTAACATGGAACTAATTAGAAAGAAGATTATTCTTAAAAATACAAAATTATTTTATTTTATTTTATTTTTAAATGTGAGCATACAAAATTATTTTAAAAAATAAATAAAAAGAGAAAATAGAATGAAAAAAATAGAAATTTATATAACTAAGTATGCACAAATCTATCATAATTTAATGAGTTGTACTTAATTATAATATCAGATTAAATGTAACATTTTGGGAAAAATCAAAATCATCTTTACCAAAATATTAACATAAATATATAATTAAAATAATAAATGGTGTATATTTAATTTGATGAGATTAATAAATTTTAAAACCAATATTTTGAAATATATTTGTGTTGGTATTTTTTATATTTAAAAAAAATGTAATTTAAAAATTATAATATAACTTACAAAACTGTCGAGAAAATTTGACATTTTTTGATATTTCTGTAGAGAAATTTCCATATGTTGTAGAAAATATTTTAATAGAATTATTTTCATGTCTTTACTTTCATTTTAAAATTTTTGATAGAAATATCAAGATTTTTATTCATGGATGTAAGATACAATTTTGATTTAATTGAATAATATAATCTCATTTATATATGTCATTTCATTTTTGACACCCCTCTATATGATGCACATTTTTAATTTTTTGTATATCATAAAAATATATGTTTTTCGTATGTTAAAAAATGCAGTACATATTTTTTTATAACATAAAAAATATATTTTTAGATGAGGTGAAAAATATAAATATATTAATAATTGGATTGTACATGAGCTGCACCGTACAATTTTCTAACGTTGACGACCTGGAAGAAAAACATTAAATAATTGTGGAGAAAGTATTTTAACATGAAAGTTGTCGCTTTGGCCGAGTGGTTAAGGCGTGTGCCTGCTAAGTACATGGGGTTTCCCCGCGAGAGTTCGAATCTCTCAGGCGACGAAATTTTTTTCTTTCCCTCTTATCAATTATTTGTTACCATTGTGAATGAACACGCAGGTTCACCCCTTTGGCTGCTCGCAGTGGCTCGACCTCACCATTGGTCTCAATGAATGCTTACATTAATCTTATTACATACGCTGCTTCTCCTACAATTCATCGTCTTTTTTTTTTATCGTGATTATTTCAATGCTCGTTTTTAAGAAAGAACTGACGTCAAAGAATATCACTCAAAATAAAATGGCGGAGGGAGTGGAGAGAAGAGAATACGAGGAAAGGATGTTTTAAGCCACCACTAGTATGACAAATTACAAATAATTTGCTACAAAGATTATGGACCTTTTTGCTTTATAAATTATAACATAAAAAGTGACACATTTAATCCATATATTTATCATTGATGTCACATAAAAAGCCGTGTGATACATGTTACTCGAAGCATGATGATTAAGGGTATGGACATCTGATGTGCAGGCATTTCATTACACAACCAAAAGCTTCACAAAATTAAATTGAAAATTATAAGCCTTGTAGAAGAAGATTGAATTAACATCCTTCTTTGAAAACATTTAAAGTGCAATAGAGGGGCCAACTACAAGAAAACACGTGTTCTAGTGACCGTACTTCTGAAACACCCGTTCGCTGTTATCTGGAATCCAACAAAATGGGGGATTAGCTACTATCATGTTACCAGAACAAGAAAAATGGTTAGAGGGAAGGGTAAACGAAGGGCAAAGCAAGGTATAGAACATACCCCGTGGACAAACTTGACGGGTCTTGAGCCATCAGCTGATGCAGAGGAAGTCAAATATAATAAGAACTTGTTAAATATTATAAGTTCTATTTTTATTATTTATAAATTTGAAGATGTTATTTTCTTATAATTTCTCTTGTACTTATATTTCCTTCCCTACACACTTAGACACTTCCTAACCTCTCTTTTAACCTGTCCATTTAACACTACTCACCAGCCTTACATTAACGGATTTAAAATTTATATTCAAAACAGATATCATATATAAAATAAAAATTAATATTTAATATTCTCAGTATCTAATTAGTTTTAAATAAAAATATATATATTATATGTATCTTATTTTAATAAAAATATGTATAAATTATTAAATTTATATTGAGTTATTGAGTATAAAAAAAATTAAAATTTTAAAATTTAAGTAAGAAAAAGTAATATTTTGTACATATAATTATCTATAATTTTATAAATATTAAATATTAAATCTAAAATTTTATTTATTAAAAATTAAGATGATACACCTCCCCCATCCCCCTACTTATATATCCCTATCATCTCACCAACACCTCACATGTATTAAAAATAGGGTGTTCAAAACTAGAAGATGCATAAATATTTTATCAAAAACAATGTTCAAATTTGTTAGCAAATAAACATTTATTCAAAATAAGTTGTCAAAAATTGTGCCAGCTACTTCTCAACTTGAGATATTGTCTCCAACTGAAGTTGTGCCCGCCTTGAAGGTCAAAAAGAGCGAGAAATTGTTGCTATTACTGTCATTGTTGCCACTTGCCACCGCATATTGCGAAACAGTGGCAGAGCGAAAAATTATTTAAGGGGGGCTAAAATGTAATTTTTTTATTTAAAATAAAAAATTTATTAAAATATTAAATAAAAAAAATACATCATAATATATAATTATTAAGAATTATGATTTATTCTCCTCAATTTAATGTTAAATTTTTCATATCATATTATAATAGAGACATAAAATTAACAAAATTACGTTCATTTTCAATTAAACTTAATCAACAAAAATATAATAAGTTAATAAATATTAGTAAACATTATATCAAACACATCAGAATTTATACATGTTAAAATTACATCTAAAAGAAAAAATAAAAATGTACAAAATAAATTATGTTTTAAAATTTTAATATCGAGTTTATATTTAAAAATATATATTGATAAACAATATAAAACTAAAAATAAAATGAATGAAAAATTAAGGACAAAAAAATATTACAATTTTTATATAAATAAAATTTCAAATGAATTCAAATATTTATTAACATAAAATGTCAAATAATATAATATTAGATAAAGTTAAAATTTGGATTGAAATAAAATATAAGAAAATTTGAATATATGAATTATAGAAACTTAAAAATTTTGGTCTAAAGTTTATTATATGATTCTTCTTTTTTAATTTTTAATTTTTATGAGATTGAGTGTAAAGTTAAATATTTGAATTTTTTTTGAATTATCACATTTAAGAAGAATTTTTATATAATATATTACTATAATTTTATTTGCATTACAAAGTTACCAAATACATGAAAAAATGTGTATATATTTAATCACTCTATTAATAATTCATATTATTTTTATCCATATATTTATTAAATTTTGTTAATATATATTAAAATATGTATATAAAAATTAGACACAAGATATTACTATAAATAAAATATTTATTTTATGTTAAAAATATATATATAATTAATTTTTTTGTAAAAAAATTGATGGGGACTTCAGCACCCGTAGCCCATGGAAGATCCGCCCCTGTTGCCAAAGGAAACCTCTGGGAGCTATATGAAAGCTTACATATATGTTTGGGAACGTGATGAGGCAAAATTTTAGGTATTTTAATTTACGAGAAAAGAGATGTACAAATAATAAATAATGTAAGGCTATTATATTTTAAATAGCACAAATGAACAAAATAATCTCAAGTATCTATATTTAGTAAATAATTAAATATAATAAATATAGTACAAATAATAGCTATAATAAATTATTTATTTATTTAGTTTAATAATAAATAAGTTACTTCTGCTATGTATCATTATGTTCTATTTTCATAATTAAGGTAGTGATTTAGTGATGAAAATATAGGTATTCTTAGATTTAATATAAAATTTTAATTTAAGAAATACAAAAACTAAAAAATAAATCTTAAGATAAATAGCTTAAGATAATCAAAAGAAGATTATTTGTAAAAAAAAATACTCTTTTAAAAATGATTAATTGATGTTAATATTTTTAAAATTCATAATTAATAAAAAAATTTATATAACTTAGCCAAAAAGTAACTAATTACTAAAATTTGGATATCTAAAAGATCTCAACTAAAAATGAATATTATTTAAAATATCAAAATAAAAATTAAAGTATTCTAAAAATATCAAACTTTATTTCATTTATCTATACGTAATTACATAAGGACTTACATGTGATACTTTAAAAAAAATTTGTAAGAAAATAAACACTAGAAAATGTTCAAGGGATGGTAATGCCAAGTCCCAACCCCATCTAGTCATTTCAAAACCCCTTTAAAAGGAACAATCGAATGAAAGCCAAGTCTAAATTTTAGGTTTCTTATTTTCTTTTAAATTCATGTGTCTGGCATGCTAAATCACATCTTATTAACCTTTTGGCACCTTGGAAAATTGAATTAAGAAAAGTAGGAAAAGCCAAAACTATAGTATAAATTAGAAGAGAAAAAGGGTCATTAACTTTGAAATAAGTTAAGTTCGTCCAAATCATGAATACCAATTTTTTTTAGGTATTAAAATAAAAAATATATAAATAAATAAATAAAAGAAGAAGAATAATAAAACATTGACATAGAAATGTGTTGTTCCTTTTTGGCAATTTGCTTGAAACAACTCGTAACACT
Organism: Elaeagnus macrophylla; assembly: GCA_029378325.1. Lineage (NCBI taxonomy): Eukaryota > Viridiplantae > Streptophyta > Magnoliopsida > Rosales > Elaeagnaceae > Elaeagnus > Elaeagnus macrophylla. The sequence continues at coordinate 12,399,714 of CM055653.1, forward strand.
TGTTAATGTAATAGCGGTAATTATGTATATTGAGCGAAGAAAGTTACAAAGTTGAGAATTTTTGTTAGTTACCCATAATGTTGGAACAATTTTATCACATTCTCTCTTAAAACTTACAATTTATGACATGAACTTGTTATTAGTGTGGACACTATATCGATGGGTTTGGTTGGTTCTTAAATAAATTTAGAAACTAGCACTATGTTGGTGCATTGTATACATTTGTTATTTGTTTGTGCAATATTTAGATAAAATTAATAAATAAAATATTTATATTTAAAATAATATATAATTGTTTTTATTAATTTTCTTACATATGAAAATAGTTTTCTTATAAAAAATTATTTAAATTAATATTTAATTTATTTTTATTACATTTTAAAATTAAAAAACTTATTTTTAATTTGAGATTAAAAAAACAGTCAAAACACATAATTTTATAATTAAAAATTCAAACAGATTAAATTAACCATTCAGTACAGTTTCTACACGTACTCATTGATAGTATAAATTTTTTATATAACACTATTAATTTTATATTGTACGATATAATATAATTATAAATCAAACATATAATTGTATAAATTATGCAATTAGGATCATTGGCTGTCTATCAAACATGAACTGACTACATTAGTTTGGAAACAAAATAGGATTTACACTTATCATAAAACCAACCTATATAATTAGAATAATTTTTTTATCACATACATATCATAATACATATGGCATAATTTAATTGTCTTTCTATTAATAGAAGATTTCACAATCATTTTTTTATTTCATATCCCAACTTTACATCCAACTTAATGCATATAACATTACTCATATTATTAGTTTCGTTTGACATCTTGACTTATTTTTTATTGTTAAATGAAAAAAATTAACTAATTAAAATCTCACGTTGAAAATATATAATAATAAATTAAAATAAAATCTATACTTAAAAACATACTACAACAAACTACTGCATTTTGTTTCTTATTTGAGATTCTACCTAAATTAATTTATACATTGTAAATATTGTATTTAATCCCTTTACATTGCAAATCTTTTTTTTTAAAGCTTTACATTACTAGTTATTTACATCCTTATATAGTGATTTATAAATTTACATTGTTATTAACAAGGAGATACCTTTTCTTTTCTTTTCCATATGCCCATATTTGCAAAGTTGTACAACTGGGAGTGGTCAAAATGGAACACAATAGCAAAAAATTTAAGTTATTGTAAATAAATAAAAAAAGACATGTAATATAATTTTCTGTTTATATATTGACATATACATTAAGAATTATTAGCACAAAAACAGGGGATTTAGTGGAATCAATTAGAAAGTGAAGTAGTAACAATTTTTTTTAAATAATAATTAAACACTCACAAACTCACACCACACTTGATGATTTGAAGTTCCAACCCACGCAACTTTACAAGGCAAATTTTTGGTTAGTTACAGTTATATATATATATATATATAAAAGATTAAAAGATATAATTTAGTATATAATTTTTTACCCTACTAATTATGAAGTCTATCTGTATTAAAATAAGCGATTTGCAGAGATGGTCAAACTAGAAAGCGGATTAGTGACAGTTAATTACTCTAACTCCATGTTGTAAATTAAGTGCTTGGCTTTATTATTATTAGAGTTATTATCACACTCCCAAATTATCGAAATTTAGTTAAAAAGTGTCAACTATAAAAGTGTTTAAGGCCGTATTTAAGCCCAATATTAAAATGCAAGTCCCAAACCTCAAATCCGATCCACTGTCTAACAAAATCACGATCTTACGCACAGTATCTAACTAACTGGACAACCCTATGCACAATGCTTGGCTTTATTTGATGGTTGAATAATGTTTCTCTTCAACAAAACTTAAATTTGGTGATTTCCCACTTTTGAGTTTGTCATTTTTTCAAAAAGTATAAATTCAACTATTGCAAAAAAATCAAAATAAAACTTTTAAAATTCGTAAGAATTAAAGGTATTGCTTTATATGATATTAATGTGAGGTTTATAAAAAACATAAATATTATTATCATAAAAAGTTATTTATATATTATATAAAATTTCAAATAAGCATGTTGAAAAGTCTCAATTAAAAAGTCCACTCTAACAAACAAAATATGTATACTTAACCACTTGGGCATAAAATCGCCACAACATACAACATGCAGGGTAGCTCAGTGATTGACAATATTGTTTGATTTACATTTTTAGTAATTTTTTGTCGTGTAAGGGAGGGTTTAGAAAACTTCTATGATTCTATGGAGTAAACTTGGGTGACCTCAAATTATGCTAACGACCATTTCTTTGTTCAAATATTCTTTTTGTGCTTCGCCCTCTTTTACATATTCATCATTAATTTCAGCTGGAACTGTGTACATAAAAGTACCAATGGAAATACTGTCATCAAAATCGTTGAGGGCCTCTAAAGTCTTAACCACATTAGTCATTGTTGGTCTATGCTTTGGCTTGTGACTAAGACATTGATAAGCCAATGCTGCTGCTTTTCTTGCCCCAGTTTCTGAGTACTGGCCTTCAAGTTTTGGATCCATTATCCGACCGAGTTTTCGAGCATCATTCAGCATTGTCCTAGCCCAATCTACTAAGTTTTGCTCTCTGTTTGGACGGATCTTATCAACAGACCTCCTCCCAGTTAAAAGCTCTAAGAGTACCACTCCAAAACTATACACATCACTTCTTGCTGTTAAGTGACCTGCAATTTAGCAATTCAATTTTCAAAATTACTTTCAAATAATTAATTAAGTGTACACAACATCACAATACAGACACATATGTGATTCAAATTAATATCATTTAGTCCATTAATTAATAATTAAAATAATTTAAATTAATTTCTAACGAATTATGACCCATCGATATGAAGTTTATTTAGGCATGTAAAAAGTATGGGATTCAAGCTTCAATTATGAATGTGTTTCAATTATGAATGTGTGAGTAGTGTAGTTATTTAAAAAAATACTTAATTTAAATTATTTGAGTTAAATATAATTTAAGTACCTGTCATGATATATTCAGGAGCAGCATAACCCTGAGTCCCCATAACTCTAGTAGAAACATGTGTGTCATCTCCTTCTGGACCATCTTTAGCTAACCCAAAATCAGAAAGTTTGGCAGTATAATCCTGAAATAATTACAACATAATAAAAAAATTAAAGTATATTATTAGTAATTAAAAAAAAGAAATATATATATTGCTGAAATTGGAAGTCAATTTATAAGTTAAGTAATACTTACAGAGTCTAATAAAATGTTGGAAGCTTTAAAATCCCTATATATGACTGGGTTTTCTGCTTCATGTAGGAAAGCAAGACCCTTTGCTGCACCAAGTGCAATTTTCACCCTTGTTGACCAAGGTAATGATATTGAGTACCCTGTTTAATAGTAAAATTAACTTATTATTATTATTAATAAGTAATAAAATTTAGCAATAACTTGATATATTATTTAAGATAAATTAAAATATACTTCGAAATAGCTGATTCTCTAAGCTTCCTCTTGGCATATACTCATAAACCAGCAGCCTATGCTCATCTTCACAACAATACCCTATCAATTTCACAAGATTTGGATGCCTCAATTGCCCAAGAAATATTACTTCAGTCTGTTTCATAATTGACAAATAAAAGAGAAACAATTAAATTTCACATAACTGAATTGGTTGAATATTGTGTTATATATGGTGGTTCGCTTAGTAATATGGGGATAAAAGTGGTTGCTCTAAAAGAAAAGAAAAATAGAAATATAAAAGCTTGATTAATTAATAAGAGATGTGCGTACCAACCACTCTTTATGACCTTGAAAACCATTCAAGTCCAACAGCTTAACAGCAACAGACTGTGCCTTCAAACCAGGCCTAAGCTTGTCATCAATAAAACCCTTATGAACTGGTCCAAACCCACCTTCTCCTAGAAAGTTACTCGGAGAGAAATTATGGGTTATAACCTTAAGTTCAGCAAGTGTAAAGACGTTTATGTTAGAGCCTGCTAAAGATATAGAGAGATCCTCTGAAAGAGTAGTTGAACTGCTGAGATTACTCGAATCCAATATTAGTGAAAGTCTTTGAACTGAAGTTTTAATAGCCACCACCTTCTTTTTGGACTTATGGGACGATGAGTACTCACCCATCTTATAGCATTCAGGCAAAATACATCTCCATTTGATTTCCTTCCCTGTCATTTCTCACTGCTTATCAAATATATAATTTATATTTAATATGTATAACTTAAATATAAATTTTTTTTTTAAAAGTTAATTAGAGAACTGATCTGGGTTTGTGGAAATGCAGAGTGGGGTTGTGAAAATTTAGAGAGAGATAGAGAAATAGAGATAGAGGCTTGCAACTCATTAAACCCAATATTTGATATTATCAAGTTTTGCATCACTCATTTTATACAAAACATGCATGCAAGTCATTTCAATTTGTTGTATAAATTAATGTATTAACATAAAGATTTTGGTAGTATATATTTAAACATTTGAATAATGGGTAGCTAGTACAACGTCTATAAAGTTAATTTATTCACGAAAAGATGACATGGTTACCCCTCCTTGACTTTTGTATTATGAGATTAATGAGTTGAGAACCCAAAAACTTAATTTCTTTTCTTGGGTACGAAATCACGAAATATTGGAGTCTCGGTTTCTCTTTTCAATGAAAAGGCCTTTTAGCCGTAAAAATTGAAAGATATCTTCCAACAACTTGATTTCGTATTGAAAATGGACCAATTTTTATATTAAAAATCCTGTCTTTTTCTCGTTAGTCATTATCAATATACGTTCACGAGTAGCCAATCGCAACTTTCCAAAAGAAGCAATTAAAAAAGGAGTAATATTCACACTATTCAAATGACTGAATTGTGTGTATAAAAGTATAATTATCTCCCCTTTTAATAGTTTAAATTTTTAAGAAAATTAGTGACTAATAATTTATAACATAGTATCAAAGCTAAAGATCATGTATTCAACACTTATAGGCCGAAAAGTAATAAATATATAAAAGTATAGTCGATCCTCTTCCTAACAACTTAGCTTAAGCTTGTAAAAAATATTGGCCAATAACTTCTAACATACAATAATAATTATTTAAAATATATAATTCATATAAATTAAGTATTAAATGTAAAAATAGCACAAATTTTAATAATATATATAATAAAATGTTTTCTACTTAAGAAACAGTATTAAAAAAATTGTTAACTTTTTCAAAAATAAAAAGCCAATCTTAATTAAAAAATAATAATGAAATTAGAAGAAAATTATATATAAATGATTAAAATATATTTTATTATTTTATATTATAAAATAGGTAAGTAGGTACTAATAAGATTAAGTTTCTTTTTCCTAGAAAAATTAACATGGTCATTTAAAATTGTGACGGAGGCAAATGAAAATTTTGTTATATATTACGTTATGATAAGTATTAAATGATGTATTAAATTAGATATTAAAATAAAAATGTATAATATTAAAATAATTGTAGTATTATTTATTATAATGATCGATTATGTTATGACATTAAATGAATTTATATATGAAATTGTAATAAAAATCTTTTTTTTTTGGTTACATTGAGATTCTTTTCTTTTGACTTTGCTCGAATAAAAAGGCTGGTGCACAGGAGACTTGCAATATTGTTTTACCTTCTAGAACATTAACCTTTAACCCAAACGAGAGCTTTATGAACTAACACAGATTTGATAATTATATATATTTGGTCAATGGGATTTTTAGTGAGGCATATCAAATGGTCGTGTTTTTCTTACATGAAGTTCACCCTATTCATATTATGAAATAAGCTTCTAAAGTGGTTTTTTTTTTTTTTTTAAGAAGCTTCTTAAGTTGGTATTAATTTAAAAATCATCATTGTATATGTCAGAAACGGTGGGGGCAGTTTTGTCATTGGGAGAGTAGGAATAGGTGTGAGCCTTGATTTTTCGGTCATCATTTCATAAAAGCCAATGGCCATTTTCGTCATTTAGATTTTACGACGCAAAGGACCTTGTTCTTGTCCATCGTCAATTGTCAATTTTGAAGAAAGTGGATGCTTCGCCTGCAAGCAAATGTATCTATTGATGTATATGAAAGTTGAATAAGACGTATTAACGTAAAAGGCTGTATAGATGGCTTTATAGATGGCCGAGATGGAGACAGAAAGTTGATATTTAAATGAGAAGTCTCCATTTTTTGAATGATGAAAAATAAGCTAAATTTCATTAAATTAAACCCCAAAAAACAAGTTACAGTGTACGTTGCCTAATTAGTATCCCATCTATATGATTTGCCTTTATATTTATTATTATTCAAAAAATTTAAGTGATACTTTAAAAGTATTTAAATTCTTAAATTTATATATTTTTAACTAAAAATTATTCTCATGCATATCACGTAACTAAAAATGAAAGATAATTTAATCTTTTTTTTTTTCATGTCACATTTGGTCATATATAATTTTAAATAAGTGACATTTTGTTTGTAATTTTAAAGATTGATTAATTTAATCGTGTAATTTAAAAATAAAAAAATTAAATATAAAAACTATATATATATATATATATATTTGTTTTATCTCCTTTTTTTTCTTTTCTTTTCCTTTCTATGTGATTTTTTTTTTTTTTTAATTTTGAATATAAATTTTATTTAAGAAAACTAAATCTTATTGACTTTGATACCAAATTTATATAAAATATTATAAAAAAATAATAAACGAATTTGAATTAAAAATTTATATGAATAAGAAAATGAAAAAATAATAAATAATTAGAATAAAAACTAATGTTGTAGTCAATTCATTTTGAATATTAAGTTTTATTTATATAAATAAAATAACAAAAATAAATAATTATTAATAAAAAATAAATAACTAAAAAATTAAAAATTAGGGGTGAAAGAGCATTTATTTAATTTTTTTGTTTTTATTTTTTATTTAATTTTAATGATTTTCTATTTATTCATAAAAAAATCTCAATTTTTAAAATTTGAATTTGATTGATAATTTTTTTAAATTATAGGACTAAATTAATCATCCTAAAAATTATAGAACCAATGTGACATAAAATCTAAAGAATAATAAAAATTTAAGATGACCAAATTATCTTTTATTTTTTTATTATGTGACATACATATATTTAATTTTTAGTTAAAAATGTACTAATTTAAGAACTTAAGTAAACACTTACTTGAAAACGTGGATAGCAATGAATACCAAAAGATAAATATAAGTATTATTAAGGTACCATCCCTCTTAATTCACTGTTATATTTTGGATGTGCTCTAAGCCCCTACCCAAATAATGCATGATAGATGTGCGATTTTAATCCATGTACTCCGACTTAGATTAAGAGTAAGATATGAAAAATGTAATAGTGTAATCCATATTTGTAGCAAAAAGACTTATTTTTGTAAGTATTAGACATTTATGTAAGATGCCACTTTCTCTTTTTCTTTTTTCTTTTTTTTAGTTTTTTATGTTCAATTGTTCGTCAAGTGATCGTGATCGTAAGTTGTGGCCGTCTCTCCATCTCATACTAACCACCGACTGAGAACTCGAGACGGATTCAAGATATTAAAGAATAGATCTTGTTCAAATAAGGTCGTACTCATTCACCAACTACTCTCTCGTATGATTACATGAACTTTGAGTAATTATACAAAATTTATATTTTTTTTTATTGAAACTAATGCTAAATTTAGGATCATCTTTTAATTCAATTAGTTAAGTCTATCACTTCTCAAGGTATGCAAAGATAATCTCATCTCATCTCATCTCATCTCATCTCATCTCATCATTTCCATCCCCACACTTCAAAGGTTGCTTGTAGGTTCAATTAAGAAAAAAACTGAGTATAATTTCATAGATCAGTAAATTTCTTTGCATGGTAGTGCAACTATCATATTGATAAGCCTTTGAATTATAAACCCACCATTTAGCCACTTTTTCTACAAATAAAGTTAAGAATTAATATTATTTAGTCAACGGAAGACACAACTACACAAGGTTTTTCAAGAATTTCTATGTTTCGTTGCTTTGGTAAATTTCCACAGAAATGGTAGGGTTGTTGCAGTTTGCTTCGGTAGTTCATCTTAATCATTTGATTGAATCGACCCCTATCAAAGTACAGGGAGCAAGATACACACGAAGGGTACTCATGGATTGTATTTCAAAACAACAATTCAATGGAAAACGACAGGCTAGATATCTCTAGCTTCCCCAATTATAGTTGCATTTCCTTTCTAGTTGTTTGCATATCTACAAGTATTCCAATCGCAGACCTCAGTCAAATATCAAGGCAATTAATTCCAAATTTATTACCATCACAAACTACCAGTTAAAGCTGAACCCATCTTGACGAAAAACATAATGAATTGGAGCCTTGGAGGGCACCACTAAAATTGATTTTGACTGAAGATTTCAAAGTGTAACCCCCCGGAGGTGACAATTCATGCAAATTGAACCAATTTAAGCTAGTTCAAATTAATCCAACCCTAACTTAAATCAAATTTAATTTAAATTAATAAAATAATTACAAACTCAAATCAAACACAAAATAATTTGCCCAAACTGTTAATATACACAAATATTTATTGAAAAATAAAAAATTCATGTAAAAATAAAATGTCACACGAGAAAACAACTTTGCCAATTACATAATGCATGATTCTCATGACAATAGATTAATTAAAAAAATAATAGCACAACAAAAACCGATAAAAAATTTGAAAATTTACATCAAAAGATAATGTTTAATCGATTTAAATATAAAAACTTCATAATATTAATTAGAATTAAAATAAAGAATTAAAATAAAGGGTAATAATAATTCATTAACTATGATCAAAGTGTACAAAAATTCATCTTTTAGGTAAGGCATTACAAGTCCACTAACTATTAAAAAGTGAAACATAAGTCCAAAACTTCAAAAAAATGTAATAATTTTGTCCATATGACATGCAACTAATTGACCTATGAAGATAAAATTCTAACATTTTTTGAAATCTTAAACTTCTGATCCACTTTTCAATAGTTAGTGGACTTGAATTGCCCCTTAAAAATGATTAATTTTTGTATACTTTAGTCATAGTGGGCCATTGCTACCATTTTTCCTTGGAATTAAAGAAGAGTAGTTTTTTTTCCCCAAAGATATTGATAAATTTAAATGCTAAAAGCATTAATATCAAAGAATATAACATAATAATATAGCAAAATAGATAAATTACAACTATTCATTCCTTATCAGTTTATTTTTCAAAGGAAAAAATTAAAAAAAAAATAGAAGAACTAATACATCATAAAAGAAAAAGACTAAAAGATATAGAATATTGTTTAAATTTTAGCCTAGCATTTTCTTTTCTTCTTTTCTTTTTATTTAAAATTAAATGTTATTTTATTTTATTTCAAGCTAATAAACTAACCTTAACTCATCTCAACTAGTCCAAATTTAATTTGATTAAGGTTCTTTAATTCAATCAATTGAACTACGATACAAATTATTACCACAGCTTATCAAGCATCATCAATCAAATCCAAGGCTTTCCATCTACACGAGATATCAGCCATCATCCCCATAACTGAAACAAAGTTCTAGTCCAAGTGAAATATTTGAGCAGTTCAAGCCCTATATAGATGTGTTTTCGAAAATTTGGTGGAAAATGTCTCAAAATCGTGTACACCGTACATGATCACGTACAAATGAACAATCTGGTGAATTTTTCACTTAAACCCCCAAAATGATTTTGGGACCACAAACTCATATTTGAGAGCCTCAAGATACTGTCAATTAAAGGTTCCAAACTTTCCGTAATTCAGCAATCTATATTATTGCAAACATTATAGCGGCCAAAGAAAAAAATAGCATAGGAACCACATGCAGGTCGTGTCACAAATATATATTCATTTGAAAGGAGCTTCCCTAATTATACAACAAACTCCATTCAACACGTAGAAAAGAGAAAGGCATAGTCAAAATCAACAATGGAATATCTAAATCAATTTTTAACACAGTTAAGGAGTGCAAAGATCAAAAAAATTACACTTCAACTCTTGCAATGTATCTAACCAAATCAATTAGTTTAAAGGCCACCTAAATGCTTACTTGCTCTGCATTTGTCTGCAACATCAAAGTAGGGTTAAAACCTCATATATTCAAATAGGGTGCAGTTTCCACAATGTGCTTCAGTAATTGCTGTAAGAGCAAGTGGCCATGTAAATGTTTTCGTAAAATAGAGTGCATAATCTACTTTCAGATTACCACAATTCAGAACCGGATAATAACAAGGCATGATGGCACATTGTGATACATAACATAAAATCTCGTGCCACTTAAGTGATTGATAGAAATGAAGTATGAAGGACCATGTCATCATCATAATCAACAATACGTTCAGAGATGATATAACACTATATAATCAGGCTTCTTAAACTTTTCTATTATCATGATTGATGTAAATTCAGGGCCAAAAGAAATGAATCAAGATTAAGAAATCTACCTCTGCCTTTAAGCAATCAGCAAAGTTAAGTCACATTCAGCTTACCATAAAACGTTATCAGAACGATCTCGTCCCACTAATAGAACCACAAATATCAGCCACAGAAGTATATTGTCAATTAAATAGCCACAGGTATCTTTGCATTCACTCATAAATGAACAGATCTTGAAGATGATGTGTCCAAATTCAGGCCCTGAATAGCAAGTTTCTTAATTTGATATGCTTCATTAGGCATCCCAGCCTTAAAGAGGCAAGATACCAACGAATTTACTGTGACTTCATCTGGGGCACAACCAATGGCTAGCATCTTATTGAAAAGACATATAGCCTCAGACATTCTTCCTTTCATACAATTACCAATAATGAGAATGGTAAATGTTAACTTGTCAGGTCTGCATCTCCTCTGCTCCATCTCTACCACAATGACATTTGCCTCGTCAAGGTTACCGGCCTTGCACAATCCATCAATGACAGGGTTGTATATAAAAGGTTTTGCAGCAATGCTAGTACAGTTTAGTTGTTTTAGCAAATTTCGAGCTTCATGAAGTCTATTATCCTTGCAGAGTGCAAGTGTAAGAACCGAAAAGGTATACTCATTTGGCAACACATTTCTCACCTTCATATCATGCCAAAGTTTTAAAGCCTGGTTAAGCTGCCCAACTCGACAATGACCGTCAATTAGGGAAGTGAACGTGGCAACATCTGGATAATGACCACAATTTAGCATCTTGTCAAGCATGGCAAGCGCAGGACCAATTTGGCCAGACTTACCAAAACCATCAATGAGAGCATTAAAAGTAAGCACATTTGGTTCAACTCTGGAAGCATTCATCTCATCAAAGAGAATGGAAGCCTCTTCCATCCTACCTGACTTGCAGAAACCAGTTATTACTGATGTAAATGTTATGACATCAGGTGAAAGCTCACTTCTTGATTGGACTTCTTTCAATAAAGCACACCCTTTGTCTACTTTGTTTGCTCTACATAACCCATTTATCAGTGTATTGAACGTAACTACATCAGGAGGACAACCAAAACTCTCCATACTATTAAGTAATTCAAAAGCCTCATCAACATCTCCTACTCCACACAAACCCCTAATCAATATATTGAAGGTCCAGATATCTGGATGAAAATTTAAGGCTGTATATTTCCTAAACAAGCAAACAGCCTCATCAACTTGAGTCTTTTTAACCAGAACGTTCAACAAACTATTATAAACAAGCGAATTCACTCTAAACCCATCGCATTGAACATTGTCAAGCAAGGTCTCAGCCATATCTAACTTACCCATTTGCGCACACGATGATACCAAAAATCCTAGCATCTTATTATCAAGCGAGTGACCGTCACTCCTCATGCAATCAAAAACCATATTGACCGAATCATGGAAACCCATGCGACAAAGAGATCTCAAGAGAAAGTCATAAGTCCTGAAAGTATGAATAAAGCTCAACTTGGCCCTAGTGAACTCAAAAAATTTCAAACTTAATTTTGGATTGTTTAACCGCTTAATGACCTCGAATGCAATTGAAGGTGTCAAATTCTTACCTATATAACTTAGGCAATTGTCCAAAGAATGAGAACGAATGAACAGAGTGCACACGATCTTCACAAACCAAGCCTCGGAATTCGAGATTATCTCCTTATCATGGGAGGACCTAGCGCGAGATCCTCCGCAAGCAAGGCTATTGAAATGTGCAATGGCGATTTTGGAGGCCCGAACCCAGAAGGAACGAGTTGTGAAGAACAAGAGGGTCATCTGCACTCCATCATTAGGATCAGCTCTACTCTCATAGATGTTCTCAATCACAATCCTCCTTTGTGATGGAGTACCAGATTTTCTGACAGGCCCCCCGGATATCGAATTGGGTTTTAGACTTGAATCGTTAATCATCATATAAATGATCGAAAACCCTTCAAGTGCTCAATAGCAATAGAAAAACCTCAAACACCCTTCAGAACTATTCCCCCGATAGGTTTCCCTCCGTGTTCTTGGTTGCAGCTTTCTCGCCGTAATGTCAAGAGGGGTTTGGTACTAACAGTCCACCAAGTTACTCATTCATTTTTGTATCTTCATTTTAAAAGTGGTATTTTTTAAATCTCTAACTAATTAAAAATACTTAATTCATACAATTTTAAAGTAATTTAATAAAGATTAATTTATCTTTTAAATATTTTATATTTTATTTTCTACTAGTATTATATTTAAATAAAAAAAATACAATATAAAGATTGTAAAAATACGAAAAATTTCATAAAATAATTAATTTACAAAAGCATTTGAAAAAAAAAAAACATTATATTATTTAAATTCAATTTTACATTATTAAAATAAAATAATAATATAATAGTTTTTTTATTTTTTATTTTTATCAATTATTTTTATAATTTTTACATTTTATAAAAAAACTTATATTTTTTAGACACTTTTCTGTATTATATTTTGAAAAATGCGATATAGAATATTTAAAAAGACAAACTAACCCATATCAAATTATATTCACTATTTAAAAGGGTGACGAGCCAAAATGGTCATTTTGTTTATGTAATAGGTGTCATTTAGTCCTATAGTTTATAAAAAGTGTTTTCAGTCCATTTGCTTATAAAAAAAGTGTCAAATAAGGACAAAATTAATTTTTTATCCAATTTTTCGTTAAATATAACAGAATAGTACATTTGTCACATGTATGTTTATATTTTTCGATAGACATATATCAAATTAAATAATTTTTAATTAAAAAATTACTCTAATTTTTTACAATTTTTTTTTCTATTAAACTTAAATAAAATTTCTATTGTCTAATTTATGATTTTAGATATTAAACAATAAAAATTCTATTTTAATTTTATTGCATTCAATCAAACTTAAATAGAAATTTTATCAGCTAAGTTGTGACTTTAAATATTAGACAATTAAAATTTTATTTAAGTTTTTTTTAAACTAAAAAAATTAAGTAATTTTTTAATTAAATATTAATTTTTTACGTGTATATATATATATATATAAAAATATAAATATATATGTGACATATTTGCTATTCAGTTAGATTAGATAGAAAATTAACTTTGTCTTTACTTGACACATTTTTTATAAATAGAGGGATTTAAAAATAAATTTTTCAAAAACAAAGAAATTTAAAGACACTTTTTATAACCTAGGGAACTAAATGCCACCTTTTATAAAAATAAAAGGACTTTTTTGACACTTTTTTCTATTTAAAATTAGATCAATTGAATACATTTAATTAAATATTGGACTAAAGGGTTTTATAAAACCTTAATTAAATTCTCAGAGACAATTTTTGAAAATCTTAATTAAATGAAAAGCATTGCACTACAAACTGAAATGAATATAAATATACGTATATGTTATATATATATATAGAGAGAGAGATAGGATTAATAATCTCTATTTATTATTTAATTTTTTACATTATTATTTTCTAGCTGTTAAAATTTAAAAAAGATAGGACATAAAAAATAGAAAAAATTTATTGCCATATATTTGAACCCTTAAAAATCAATGGTATAAAAAATTAGATAATATATTGTCTCTAATCCTATATGTGTGTTATAATAAAATATACATGTAGGCACTGAATATTTAAAATGTCTACCAATTTATATAAGAAAAAGTAGGGTAAATTTTTTTACTATAATTATTTAAAAAGTACTTATATTCTCTACTTTTTCAATATATACTCCCAAAGTTTATATAATTCATCAAAATATATAATTTAATCATCTCAAAAAAAAAAAAAAAAAGTATAGAACTAGGATCCTTTAATTCATTAATAACTTCAATCAAGTTTAAATATATATATTTTAATGATAAAGTTAATTTTTTTTTAAATAAAATGCAAAAAAATAAATAATTATTTTGTTTTAAATGAGCAGTAAAAATTCAATTTTAATATTGCAAAAAAAGTATTAAAAATTTGAAATGGAAAAAATTCTTATTTTTTTTTTTAAATACAAAAGCTTAAAAAACTAAAATTTTGAAAAAATATAAAATGGAAATAGTTAAAAAAAAAAAATCAATATATATTGTTCAATTTTTACACTTCAAATATAAATTCAATATGATTTTTCATATTTTTTTTAAATTAATTTTTTTAATTCAAATTTTTGAACTTTTGAATTTATTTTTCAAAATTCCATGCACTAAAAAAACTCATAATAGCACGATTATTCAAGGAGCAAGGCTTCTTACCACCTTATAATTATATAAATTTATATTTATATTTAAATTTATATTAATATTAATTAAGTTTGTGAAGTGACATTTTTTTAAAAAATAAATAATTTTATTATTTATTAAGTTATTTTGACATGTGTCAAGTTATAATTAAAATGAATATAACATTCTTTTTTTTATTATTTTTATCCATTTCAAAATAATAAATAAAAATTAAAAAGCTTTACAAAGCAGTGCCGTCTCAGCAAAAAGCCGTGCTATATAGAACAGTTTCATGTACTATTGTTTTCACCGTAACTGTATTATCCTTATCAAAATCTTAATTAATTTATTCTATAACATGCAACTTACACATGCTCACAAAATAAAATAAAATAAAATAAAAAATTAATCTTCATTGGAGACTAATATAAGAGGATTTCAACACTTTGGGAATCAATCACAAGCATGCATCAACTTATCCAACTGAGCAAAGTGGAACTTCATCTCATTTTAAGTTCCACCAATGCTAATGAAATTTCAGAGGAAACAAGCAGATGCATAACATCACGCTCGGCTTTTCAGAAGACTTGGATGTACACATCAAATTCATCGATTCCTTTTCATTCCTTTGACGAATGTATAGATATATTCATGAGATCAGAATCGCCTTTTTTTCCTGAAAATAGAGAGGGAGAGAGAGTATTAAATATTCCATCACAATAAATTCTTTACAAATTCGCCATTAACAGATGACAATTTGACCCAACGGTTTAAAAATCTGAAAATATTCAACCGATTCGGTCAAATTGAATCAAACCAAAACAGGTTGAAAACGGATTAAAATATTATCTATTTTATTTAAAACAATTTAATTTGGGACAAAAATTGAGTCAATTCGATGCATAATTTGAATAGCCTCTTATTTACTAAAAACTTTAATTATATTAAAAAGTATACTATTTTTTTTTTCCATTTTTTTGGAAGGAAAAAAAAAAAGTCAATGATTAGAATTTTTTTGACCCGCAAATATTACCTAAACCGAACCAAATTCGCTTTTGAAATAATTCAATTCAATTTGAATCATAGGTTAAAACAAGTTTGATTAGATCTGACTTTAACTGGCTCGTTGTCATCTCTACAATCAGCTGCTCACTAATAGGTTGCTCCAAAGCCTTGTCTTTTGCTATAAACCCGGAAAATAATAAAAACTTATTACTCTGATTGTATCTAATAGTAGGCAATAGTTCATACTGAGATTACACGAAGAAGAAAAAAATTAATACTTTGATGTGGTTCAAACCTATGACTTAAAATGAAAAAGAAGTGAGTCTTATTACCAGACCACTGCATAAACCAAAGCTTACATAAATTGAATGCTAGAAACATGCAATTCAAGCATAATTATAATTGGCTAACATGAGTGCTTTCTTTCAAGAAAAGACAACCGAAAACATCGTTAAAGAAGTCACGCCCTTTGACCGCTCCTCCCTCTCCAACTACCGCTTCAGTGTCATACTTGCATGCTCTTGTACAATCAGGACAGTATGTAACCTTCAAAGTAAACATAATTGGAAATCATAATATAATTTTGGGGGGAAATTTTTATTATTGAACAGGATCTTCAACTGAAGCATCATTTATGTTGTACATGGTTCGGGGATTAGACAGGATTCCGATTAATGGAAAAAGATAAATAGTCAAAGCAGAGTAGTTTCCAATACAAACCTCCAATAATTTGGGCTGGAAAGAACTATCAAGCATGACATCCACACCATACATGGCCCTTGATTGTGGATTTTGCATCTCTGGATGTCCTACAGCAGCAGCCTCAAAGACTGATCGGATCACACTTTTCACTCTTGAATGGATATCCAACCATTTAACTGCAATTACAGTAAAACGCCAATACAACAATCAATTTATGCCAAGTAAAGCACTAGAACAACAGGTATAACCTGCTAAGCAGAGAAGATGGAAACCAGATCATGCTCTTATACCTCCATGCTCTTGTTCAAAGTCCCTCACAAATTCTTTCGTGTTCATGTGATTCAACCTTCCACGGTAGTTCTGAAAAACATGATGATGTAATTAAATGACAAGATGCTCATACTAGAGCACTTAAACAAAATGATCAATCTACAGGATTACAGTCTAAACCAAGGTAGGGCACCATTGAATCAACAGAAAGCTATAGTCTTGATGCATGATGCTAAACCTCGGGTGCAAAACATACCATAACAGTGAAGTGTGTCTCATACTCAAAGAAGCTATGCTTGTCTAGAGAATAAGGGTTATTTGCCAGCCTGACCTGAAAATAAATAAAAGCAATTGATCTTGTTGCCTATCTCAACACAATGTGTTCAAATATTTGGTATTACGAAAGAATCAAAAGAGAAGATGTGCATACCCAGAAAACATCTGAAAGGAATATCTCCAAGGGGTTGATACTCCGGGCTAGTACTATATAACGTAGATCAAACTTCCTCCCTTGAAACAAAGCAGGGTGCTCAATGTACTTCTGACATATTTTAGGTCCAGTCTCCATGAGCCGGATGATAGCAGATAAATTATCAGTGACAGTTGTATCAATAGTTCGTGCCATATTCCAGGGTTTTAATATCCATAGATTGTTAAGCCCATCTCTTTTGCGTACATAAATGTCACCAATAAGTTGAGTTAGATGTGTTTCAAGATTATAAGTACGCTGCAACCATTGAGGACAACCATGTGCCTGTTTTGGAAAAAGATCCAAGTTGAGTTAACGTGCCTGAGTTGGGAAATTCTTTGTACCATGTAAATATGAGGAACAGGGGTCTATCCCTGACTAAAATTACTGTTCCAAAATTAACAAAATACAAGATAGCAGGTCCAAAGAGCAAGAACTTGAGAAGTGTCCCAGGGGGGTAGCAGTGTGCTAGAATTTAGTGCAGTGTTTTGTTTCTTAACCTTCTGAATAGTCTCTGCCAGATGATGTTTCATCACAAGACAAGCCTCAAAGGGAAATTGGTTTACATATTGTCTGTCTGTTATTCCAGTAGCCTTCCTCATATCCTCGTCCACCTGTGTACTTGTCCATATTATATCTGCCTCCTTTGGATCACTTGCTGCGGCACACACAGAGAGTAAATAAATAAAAACTGGGAAAAATTAATCAAATATAGCAGGAAATGTAAGCTTTTAAACAGGGTCAAACATTTTTACATATTTAGAGAGGTCACTTTTAGTTAATGGTAAAAACCAAGCTATACTTAAGGATGAGTCTTGGTTCGAGAATAGATTAAAAATACATCAGCTAAAATACTACACATTGACAAAATAAAAGGAATAAGAATAATTTTAAATGAAAATCAAGCAATACAGAGATGTGCAATAATACATACTGATTACAAACCCTGGATGTGTCAGAAATTCTTCTACTTGAGGCATGTCAGTGTACAATCGTAAAGCACTTCCATCACCACACTGAACAATTTTAGATGGTGATGAATGTGTTGCAGCATAAGTTAATCTTTCTGATTGCACCTTCCGCTGGTGTTTTTCATACATCTGCATAAATTAACTGGAATTAACATCAAAGTTTGAAGACCGTTGCATGGATCATGAGTTAAACTTAATTTTATCTGCAAAGCAAAAAAGTACTTGAATAAAGTAATTCTGTGGTGTATGAAACCAAGCTGTAAGCCTGGCAGAGCGCTGTTTGTCCTCTCCAATGGCAAAGAGGAAATCACGAGTACACTCGTCTCCCTTTTGGACGTTCTGAATTGGCCACAATATAGAATAACTGAAAATGTAAAAAGTAGCTGGTGTTAATACTTTTGCCACTATAGCGACAAAACTTATTACACTTTTTTTCTCTTTTGGCTAAACTATGGCAACTAAACTTTTTTCCCTTTCCTTTGCATTTAAGTCTACTCTAGCCTATTTCAAAGGGGGTGTTAGGGAGTATATTTGAACCTGGGTTGTTTCCCATGGCACCAAAAATGGTCATCACTTTTGATATGGGGCTGTGGGCCCAAGGCAACTTGACTATACTGAAGCACTGAAGAGAAAGGTGCAAAACATTTTCACAAACATATTCATGTAGGTGTCAAAACCAATAATTTGAAAAGGACAATTTGTATCGATGCATAATTTAAAAACACGATCAATGTGGACATTTTTTAACAGCAGCTGGTCACGGCATACCAAGTTCGTTTGTCTAATGAGGATGAGTATTGTCTATTAAAAAAATCAGCATAAGAGATGAAAGTTCAAAGGATAACCTCACGGCTGATTCCAGTGTCCCTTTAGGCATGAATAGAAAAGGAGCCACTCTGAAATTTGGCTTGTCACTATGCCGCAAAGCTGAACCTAGTTCATCCATCACATACCTACAAAGATGGCCAGAAAGAAGAATTGTCCATTCTTAAGTAACAGTGACTGGAAACAAGATTGTTAATTTTTGGTGCACGCGTAACTTATTTATTTAGTGAGATCTAATAAAGCAACATTTTCAAAGATAAAAAAGACAAGCTGAAAGTCCTAGTTTTCTATCGATTCATGCAAATCAGATATAAAAGTAGGCCTTATAAAAATGTTATTTATAATAATAACAAGAACAATAACAATTTAACAGTCAGCAATATCCATAATCCATTGTTCTTGAGCTTTTTGCAGCATGGAAATTACTAATGATGAAAACATACACAACACAATGGTCAAAAAACAAGACAGATGCAATCCGAAAATTTAGACTGGATTTGCCAAGAATATATAAAACCTGCATGCAGGCAATATAGACATCGCATATAACAGCAAAGCAATATTCAAGTTGAACCTAGGTACTGTTACTGCAATATCAGTAAACAATAATCAGCCCACTTTGCATTACTTTAGACGTAAAATACAAGATAATAGAACTCAGATTAACCCCAAGGTCAATGATACAGACTTGTAACTTAACTTTCTCATAAATTTTCTTGAAGCAACCATGAGAAAATCTTAAATGAACAAACAAGATACCATTTACACTTTCAAAAGCATAAGTTTGTTTCAATAAAATTACATAACCATCGTTGGAAAAACTGGAAGGCCCATGCTGCTGCATGAGAAAAGGTCTTGCTCAAAAGCAAAATGTAATACAGGTTTACGCAAAAACTTCTATAACGTACCATATAGAGGTTTCATCAATCTTCTCCTCGTCTGCAAGTCTATAGTTCATTAGATAGAGCCACATTGCATTCAGAACACGGTCAGCAAGAGGTTCATCAGCAGTCCATTCAGGGAAACATGGCTGAAGTTTTGAATCAATGACATGCTTTTCAGATTCCAGTATTCTTGACGTGTCAACACCATTAAGTTCCGACAGCCTAGGAAGCAATCCAAGAATTTCTACAGCACTTTCTCCAAGAGGACCAGGAATATCGACCTACAAACAACTTCCGAGAACGTTAAATTTCAAAATCAAGATGTGTCCCGTCCCCTCTAAATAAAGTCAAAATATCCTCATAGTGGGCAGGGCTGTAGAGTTGAGAGAGATAACGTCAAACTAATAGCACATAGGTTATAGAAAAGAAAATATACATTACTTAAAAATAAAATACCTCCAGATATTGTAAGCTAGGAAATCTTCTTAGGACCTCCAGTAAGTCACTAACTGAGTTTTCAACTAATGGGTTCCCTCGAATATTCAAGTATGAAAGCTGAGGTAACCGGTAAGGTGAAAGGGCCTGAAAAATGAAAAATTGCAGAGGTTCAACTACCAAAATCATCACTAACCCTTACGGATCAACTGATATAACAAAGGGCGTTTCATGTACTCAAATTCCAAGAATACTCTCACAGCCAACAAACAAAAAGAAACTTTGTCGGAAGGGCGAAAAAGAACAGAAAGGAAAAAAAAATTAAAAATTAAAAATACAAGAACAAATTAGCACCTTATTGTTTAAATTATGAATATGCCTATTTGAAAGATCAAGAGAAGTGATTCTCTGCAATGAAGGGTCATCCTGACAGTTGCTGCTTCCTGGATTTTCCTTGTCATATACATCTCCACAGAACCCCAATGCCCACTCCCCATATTTAGGAGTGAATTTTGAGTTATAGATTTCTAAATTCGGCAATGCTTGAATTACTCTATCTGCCAATTCATCCTCACTGAAATGAACAAAAACCATAAATTTTTATTTTCTCTTGCACAAAAAGCTCAACAATAAAACAACATATAATTTCTGCGCACCAAGGATCGTACCAATTTCCAACAACTGGATTATTATTCAGCCAGAGAGCCTTTAGGTCTTTGAACTTGGTAACTTCTTGAACCACTACGTCAACAATTTCTAACTTAGTCCCACATAGACTAAGAGCAAGTAGACCCTAATAAAGCCCACACACGGTATAGAGCTTTAGAGACCAATAATTTCCATTGTTACATAACAATTAACTGTATTTATAAAGACGTACTGGAAATTTACTGGCTAAATCAAGAGAAAGTAACGTGTCATCGTCAATATCAAGCTCCTCTAGCTCCAACCACTTCACAGTGTCGTTTCTTTTCTCTTTCGCATCACTAAGTTTAGTCTCTATCACCTCCATGACGCTCCGTTTCTTGTAATTCTCATCCAAAGCTTCATTGTCTTCGGAATCAGAATTGAAATCACCATCCACACACATGATAGCAGCCATCCTCTCCGCCAGCCCTGGAACTTCCCGCAACTACAATCAAGCAATCACACACAACATTTACTACTTTCAAACAAGGGATACCCAAATAAGAACACAGTTTTAAGTACCTGTTTGTAAGCGTCAGAGAGGCGAAAAGTCCAGGCATGATCAATGAGGAAGACATGCGACTCCTTAGATATAAATTCCGAGCAGAGAACGAGCCTCCGTTGACGGCCATCTTCGCACGGTTCAATTTGAAAGTAGGAGCCACCGTCGAAGGTCTCCGACGTTAGCTTCTCGAACAGCTGGCGATGAAGAGACGTTGGCAATCCAGAGGCTGTCAAGAGCAAACCATGAACTTCCACGAAGTCCTCATAGTTGTCGATTGCGCTTTTATCTGAAGACATTGTTTTGACGGCGCTCAAGCACAGTCCGACTCCGAGATACGAGGTTCCTCTTGTTTACGCATTTTTGCCGCTGCTTTAGTGAGTTCGATCTTCGCAGCTTGACCTGGTGTTGGATTATTCTTACAAAGCATCGAGGACACAACAAGTTTGAAATCAGTATGGACCTTCACGGTGACTGTCGCCCATAGGCCCATGGCCATATATTGGACCAACTTTATTTGGAATTTGCAATTTGGAAATCCATTACAAATCTTCTGGAAATAAATGAAATATATTTGTCATTTTTTTATAGAGCATACTCAAACATACATTTAAAATAAATTAGATTCTAAATTACGTCTTAAATGTGTTCAGAAATAATATCATTGCATTATTAGGTAATTAATTGGGTGTTTGAATGATTTGAAAAATATTATTCTCTTAATTAATATTGAGAAATTTTATTTCACATATGTTAAATATAGATAAAAATCACATGTATTATTTTAAATGTGTTATTTTATATATCATCAATAATTATTAAATATATGTATAAAATATTTACATTTTATATAATAAAAGTCCATATTTTTAACTATTTTTATTCATATATTTATTTATTGAGTATTGATAATTCATATAAGAATATAAAAAATATAAAAAACACATGATAATTGAACTCATTAAATATATACTCTCATTATCTACGAGTTATTAGATTGTTACTAAAATAAGTATTTTTCTTTTTAAAGTATAATCTATGAACAAATTCTTGTATGGAGATTTAATATCCCAAAATAAATAATGCATTTTTTTTTTATTGAAATATAAATAATGCATCTTAAGCAAGTTAAAATGAAATCATTAATATCTAACATCTTTACTACTCGTACATAACAATCAAACATATATTTATTAATTTTAACAAATGATATTATTTCACAAATGACATAAAATTGACAATTTTTTTTTTTTTTTTTGTCATAAAAAAGCTTGAGATCTTGTAACACTGATATTTTTTTATTCATTAAAATTAACACATATATTTAAGAATACTAATAATGAGCTAATATCATATACTATTATTAGAAGGCTTTGATAACTATTATGTATTTTTATCAATCTCGAATTTATGAGCTCATGTGTGTAACGCAACTGAATTAATCTACTGACAAAATTATTAGTTTTTTAAAATATCACATTTTTATTCATAATAAGGTGACTTTTTATGGATTAGGTTTACTACAGTTGGTGAAGGCAACTTAATCTCTATGATTTTAACGCATATAAAGTTATGGAGTTAACCATGGTTGAAAACTTGAAATCGAGTTCATATACGTTAATTAGATAAAAGGGTTTGTTTATAACTGCATTTGGTTTTGATTGAAAACACTCTTAAAATTATTTCTATCATTTTCACTCAAACATTTTAATACTTTTCTTAAAATTATTTTTAACTAAATTTATTTATTTTAAATTATATCTTTATAAACTGCTTATACAAAAAACACATCCAAACAAGTACAAACTTCAATTCCTTTAATATTCACATAATGATCAATTAACAATTAATGGTTGAATGCGACTAAAAATGTAAATGTGATCAACATTGGTCAATAATTAATCGTTACGATTAAATGCCAATCAAGGATGAAAATATCTTAGACATTATCAATAATGTGTCAATAACATTCATAGAGGTTTTAATATATCGATAAATATTATCAGCGATAATATCGACAAAATATTAATGTTGAAAAATATAGATAAAATATTTGATATTAATATAAATATTATCGGTAAAATATCGAGTAATATCAATAATATGTGGTTTATAATTAACTTTATTTATTTTTAAAAATAATTTACTATTTAATGTCTTTATTTAATTTTATTAATCATAAAAAATATTAATTTAAATAATTATTTTAAATATTTCACTACCTATTCTATAAATTTTTGATTGATTGGTCAAAATAAATATAAAATCTATTTATATTTACACGTTTTAAATAAGATAATTAATAAAAAAAAATAGATTGTTTAAGTATTTTTAAATGATTATTAAAGTTTTTATAATTTTTGTAAATTATTTTTATCATTTTTTTTTTTGCTAAATAGGCTTTGTCTACGTCAAGTTTTGAACTTACAACCTTCATGTCATTGGGAGGGTTGTTCTGTCATTGGGCTACTAGGTCACCGTCAATTTTTTTTTATCATTTATATTAACAATAATAATATTTTTAATATATATATCAATATTTTAACCAAAATTAATATTCCAAACCCTCATGCGAACCGATGTACATCAATAACAAATAGCAATTGGTTAATTTTATTTATAATTAATTAATGTTAATCATTAATAATTTACATATTAACATAGGTGGAGTGACATCAAGAATTTTAAGTTTATATTTTTGCAATATTTTAGTTATTAAATTTTTAACTAATATATTTAAATTTTATTTTAAAAAAAAGTACATTTATTTAAATTTTAAAGACTAAAATATCTTATCTTAATAAAATTTAGAGACTAAAATATTTAAAAAAAAAATAATTTATAAACTTTTTTATATATTTTAAAATATTAAAATTAAAAAACTAAAATATATTAATTAAAATTTAAAAATTAAAATATCCAAAAATATATATATGTATATAAATTTAGAGAGCATGCATTTCATCTGCTATATTTATTTTATTGCATTGTATTTTAAAAAAGTGAAACTTTTAAGCTATTAGATTGTCTTGTTTATGATATAGAGATATCCTGTACAAGTAGTGCTCATGGAGTGTGAATTTATTTGCGTGAGATATGTGTAGATACATTCTATTAAGTACTTATACATTAATGATAATTTAGTTATTAATTAAATATATTAATTAAATATAAATTTAAAAATATACGATGGATAATTTATTGTGAAATAAATAACTAATAATATATTAATTAAATTATATGATATAAATTAATATATACATTAAATTTAAAAAATATTTTTATTTATATAATTGTTTTATTATATATATATATATATATATTTTTTTTTTTTTTTTGGAAACATGTTTATATTTTAGTTCAGCATTTTGAAGAAACATATTTATATTTTAGTTTAGCATTTTGAAAATCGGGTGGATAGATAAACGGATAATATAATTTACTCATTCCAGCAAGAGTTACACTTTCAGATAAGGTTTCCTCTTTTTCATTTATTATCTTCTTTTAATTTAAAATAATCATTGAATACTAAAAATTGAAAGCTATTAATAGTATCTGCTGAGCCCTTCTGTTGTCTGTTGATTGCAACCCTCTATCTGATCTTCATTTCATTGATCTCAAGTTTCTTTTACTGCTATGCTTAAAACCATGTCCATTCCTTTCGAGAGGAACAGAGGTGACTCCATCTAGAATATCTCAGTTCACGATTCATTTGAGTCCAAAGATTTTTCTGGAGATCGGCGTTTTAGAGATGGACTCTGACTTTAGCAGCTCGTCTTCGATTGGGAAAAACAGTGACTTGTCTGGTCGGTCGTCCGACGAGGATGAGGTTCAGAGCTCGTGGAAAGGACCTTTGGATGCCATGGGAGCGCTGGATGAAGTTTTGCCCGACAAGTACGTAAATTTGTGCATTTTACTTTTTAATTGTTGTTCTTGCTTTGATATAGCTTACGGTTGATTGCTGCAAAAGCTGTCATTGTATCAGTTGGGTTTTGGTAAATAAATGTCATTATTTTGGGAATTAAGGTCTACTTTTTATAAAAATCTGATTTTTGGAATTTTAACGGTGTGACTCTGTTAATTTGTTTCAAGATTTTAAAGAAACTCCAAGGAAGAAATTTCTCACTTATTACTAGAAGAGAAATAAAAGACCTTGTCCGATCTCATAAAATTTTAATTTGGCTATGCCCTTTGCTGATTTGCCGTGAAACTGATTAGGGTTTGTTTGTAATTGCTTCTCCTTCAGGTTGAAATAACTAAAAGTACATTTAAATGAGTGGAAAAACTTCTCATAATGTTGGGCAAAATCTAAGTTAAGTGCTTTCAAAATTAAACTTTTAGAAGCATTGTTAGTACTTTTAAGAGAAGTATTTCATTATGAATGTCCTTTCTAAAATAATATTCAAAACCATTTTAACATCTTCATGTCTTACAAATGAATGCTTCTCTTGAAACACTTTTAATCAAATTATTCATTTTACCATTTTCCTTGAAAATTGAAACCAACACTTCTAATAGGAGCCCATCCAAATGGCTTGTTCTGTTTTGTCGTGTTTGCTTTCTCTTTCTTGCAGTTTTGTTTTCTTCCTGTGCAAATAGAAATTATTACTAACAATGATATACAAAAGGAGAAAAGTATATCACATGGATAAATTTTTTCAGATCAAACTGTAATGACATAGTTCGAACATGCTAGTCTTATTCGAATGAATCACAGTATGTGCAAAATCTTAACATTATTTTTATGGCAAGGATGGTCTTTGGGCATGTTTCCTTAGTAGTCTTTTTAGTTTTATGGTATGAATATAATTTTGTTTTTGGCAAAATGGTAAGTCTGTGAGTATGTTCTACTCCTCATTCTTCAAGTGATCATATTCATTATGAGTGTATTTTTAATAATTTATTCATTCTGATTGGCTGCAGCTCCTTTTACAGTTTGCTTACTCATTTATTAAATATATCTTTCCATTGTGGTTCTTGTTCGCACAACCAACAAAGGTTTCATCTTGTTTTGTACGTTTGAGAAGCCTGTTTTATAATGACGATTGAATAAATCATGACTGTAATTAGTTCCTATAATTTCATGAAATAATCAATTTTTGTCCCATTTTAGGAAAGGAATATCCATATTTTATAGTGGCAAATCCAAATCCTTCACAAATTTAGCAGAGGCCTCAGCTATTTCTTCTATCAATGAACTTATAAAGCCAGAAGATCTTTATACCAAGAAGCGCAAGAATGTACTGGCACGCACTTTGAAAAAAGGTAGTGGTGAAATTTTAAAGAGACCTGCTAGCTACTGTCAAAGCATGTTTCATCTTGTGGAGACTTTGAGTAATTCTAGTGGCAAAGACAATGATGAAGATTCCAGCTCAAATTTGGTGGCACTAGGTTATTCTCGTCCACCTCTGCACCCAAAGGTCAAAAGATCGCTTTGCATCTCATCGTCATCTCCTACTGAACCAAATTCTCCTTGGCGATCCTTTTCTTTGTCTGACATACTGAGCGTTGTCGCATCGACGAAGTGATGACATTGCTGGCCTGGCCATTATTAGAAGAAACATAGAACAATATGACATGATTCTGTCTTTTATTTTCACGCTCTCAGAACAGTGATTGGAGTATTGTGTTCACTACCGGCTTATTCCTTGTTCATTTTGGGGTTTTCCCAATCACCATTGTCTTTATAGTTTGAGAATTGACTTCTGCGTTATGTAATAACCATATTAGGACAATGTAGAGACCATATCTTACTTTTCTTCTTCCCAGTATCACTCTGCTATTTTCAATTATAGTGTAACAATTAGCCTAGGAAGACTCATAAAAAAATTATTAAAAAAAAAACTAGCCTTGGAAGACAGTTAAAGTTCAAGATGCCTTTGAGTCCTTGACTTTATGGGGGACATGTTCGTAGTGCACTGTCTACTTTATGTTATCATCTCGAAATTTATTATTTATTGCCTTTATCATGCATGCAAGTGTCGCAATTGGATTGGCTTTCTGGTAAGCGGTACTAATATTACTTTATCATCTCAATCTCAAAATTTACGTACAATTATAGTTGGAAAAAAAAAAAAAAAATTAGTCAATGTGGAAATTTTTTTTTCTTTATTATTTTATATAAATATATTTATTTAAATATAAAGAATTTATTTTAATATAAAATTAATTATATTTTTTTAAAATTAGCAATATGATATTTGATATCATACAAATATTTTTCTTATAACTAACAAGGTAATATAAATATTATTTTTTTATCTCAAATATTTATATTTATACCATATAAAAGGCGAAAGGAAATAGATATTAAAAAGATTGAAACATGAATAATTTTTAAATTTTTATTTTATAACTACTTAATTATTTTATATTTAATATTACAATTTTAATTTTTACGCTTTAGTTTTTTATTTGTTCTGTACTTTTTAATTTCTCCTATTGGTCTAAAATTTGATAACAACATAAAATTAAATTTCAACTATCAATTATTTTAAAAAATATTTAGATCAATTTAAAAATTAAAGAAAATAAAGGGATTGAATTATGACAAAAAGAATAAAAGCGTAAATTTTATTTTATTTTTAAATTAGGAATAAAATCATTAAAACAAATATGGTTTAATCATGATATACCCCACCATAAATAAAATTTTATTTTTAATCATTAAAAAATATATATATTAATTTTTTTACAATAAAAATAAATATATATTTTTTAATATTAAAATAAAATGTACATAAAAAATATTGATAAAAAATGAATATATATTTTTATTAATGAATTTAAGTAAAATTAGTTAAATAATTAAGTTATTGATGGTATTTTAATTTAAATAATATATATAATATGTATATAATTAAATTAATTTTAAAATAATATATTTATATATTATGTATAAATTATATAAATCAAATATGTATATTTTTTATAAAATAATTTGTTATTTTAAGATAAATACTGACAAAAATAATAATAATAATAATAATAAAGAGCCGTAAGAGTTGGAACTAGGAAAGGAAATAGAGCCGTAAGACACAGAAACGAACCGCCGCCAACAAGGAGTCAAGACCCAAGACTAAGGGAGAGTCGTTGGCTCTAAAGATAAGAGAAGGGTGTGGGATGTGGGTTTGGGACCGCCACCCAACAAACTAAATTAATCATTTTGTCAGCAGATCGAAACTATTTGCACAGAGCTCAATCTCCTTAAACTTCACGGTTGTCCGTAGCATGCCTGACTTCTCTTCGGCAAAAGCTTGGTTTTTGTTATCTAGCTTTTGGGTAATTTTATTTTTTTTCCCTATTAATCAATCTCGCATAATCTTTGCTTATGTGTGTGGAAATCTTTTCTTTTTCTGCCCTCTATGCATCAAAAGCACTTGTTTTGCTAATGTTCGTCTTGGAATTGGCTCCGATTTGAAGGAGTTTTTTTTTTTTTTATAGATTAAAAGGTAATTGGTGTGATTCAAACAATTGATTTGAAATGGAAACTGTGAATACCGATTTAAGCACAAATCAAAAGAAAGTTGACTTGTCTTAGGCTTGTGTTTTATTTTAATTTATTGGATGCTGTTAACAAGCCTCGGAATATCACCTACAAATGAGTAACAGACTTGGTCTCTGATACTGATAAGAAAGGTGAGGCTGCAATTTTAGATGTTGTGATTAAGAATTTTGGAGATCCCCTTATTCTTGGGGAAGAGGTGGTGTTATAGGAGATATATCTTCTAATTATCTTTGGTGTATTGAGCCTTTAGATGGGACAACATATTTTGCACATGGCTATCCTAGTTTTGCAGTTTCAGTAGGAGTCCTCTTTAGAGGTAAACCAGCTGCTGCTTGTGTTGTGGAGTTTGTTGCGGTCCTCTGACCAAGTAGAAAGATATCTTCTTGTTACTGGGTTTTGTTATGAACATGATGATCCATGGGCTATCAACATGGAGTTATTTAAAGAGCTTGCTCATGTCAGTAGGGGTGTTAGAAGGCTTGGTGCTGCAGCAGTTGATATGTGTCATGTAGCTTTGGGGATTGTAGAAGCTTATTGGGAATATTGTTTAAGGCCATGGGATACGGCTGCTGATGTTTTAATAGTTGAAGCAGCAGCTGGAATTGTTAATCGTACGGATGGAGGCAAGCTTTGAGTATTTGATAGATGATTTTTGGTGTCCAATGGTGTCTTTGCATTCTAAGCTTTTGGAGAAGATAGCCCCCCTCCCTCTCCTCCTCCTCCTCCTCTCCTCTCTTTGCAACTGAGAAATTGGAAAATAAAGAAATTGCTTTTTCTTTGTGGTTTAAGCCTGAAAACTATCCCACTGATTTTTGATATCCCCAAGACTAAGAAGCATTTTTTCCCCCTCTGATATCATATCATCACTGTTTGAAACATCTCCATTGGTGTTGTTTCTTAAGCTTTCATGATCATGTGATCAATGTACTTTCTTTCTCTTCACCTTTTCTTAAAAATAAAGAATTTGATTTCTCCTACTTTCGCCTGAAAATTTTCGATTATTTCTCTCCCTCCCTCTCCACGGTAGATTCCCAAACTACACTGCATAAACTGTATAAGGCTAGAAATGTTGCTATATTTATCATAGTACCAAATTTAATATGGAATTATCTTTTTAGGTGTGTGTATAATATGGAATTATTTGATTTTTTGTGGGCAAGTAATGGTGTCGATTTTTTTAACTCATGGGTAGTTCGAATAATCAATGTCCTGCCTCTGAATACTTGTCATTTTGTGATTCATTAGGTTTTAGAATCAGTGGAAAAAGAACAAGATCTGTGGTCTGTTATTAGCATAGATTTATGAGAAAATGGAAAGGATGGGTGGGGATTGGCTGCTAGTTAGCCCCATGTAAATCTTACAGATAATTGTATCCACGGATAGCCATACTACCAATAATTGTTGCTTGGATTCGGAAGCCACTTGCTTTATCGACCTTTTGTTAGTTTCTATTATGGTATTACCAAGCGACAACAAAAACCACTTGTTGTATACTAACCGCCCCATATGATTGGCTCTTGCAATATTACCCACAATTTTATGGATCCAATCCTATGTGGCAAAAGAAAAGGTAGATCCAAGAATTATGCTGTTCTCTGTTCTTTTTTTAATCCCCCCCCCTTCAGTCTTTTGGAGCAACAGGTCTTCCTGTTCCGTGAATCTTACTTGTTCATCTTTAGCATAATGGGTCTAAAAGACTAAAACCATGTGTGATCCTTTTGTTTTATCCATTGTCTGTGTCCCACTCTTGGCAATTAGGCTGTTATAACTGCTATTAGTTTCACTGGATATACGCTCAAAATGATTTTATTTTTGTTCTAATAGCCACTTAATCTGTCAACAGGAATCAAACAAAATCTCAGGAGGTAATAATTATATATGGTGTACTTGTGAGTTTAGCAAAGCTTTCTGGAAGTTTGTTCAATTTAGAAGAAGATTGCTCTGCTCTAATGTCAACAATTTCGATTCATGGAAATGAATTTATGAGATTTTCCCATGCCAGAATTAAATCATATAGAGAGTTTCACAGAAACAATGCCACTTGGACCATGTAAGTCAGCAACCTCATGATCCTTTTGCCCTGTTTATATATTTTTTAGTTATGTTATACTTTGATGTGTACTTTGGAAATTTTTTTCTCCATCTATCCCAATGTGTTTACCTTCTCTGTACCCCTCTTGGTATGAATTAACAGGACCATGGATTCCAAATCTTTCCAGACAAACAGGCCAGAAGAATTCTCAGTACGGCTTCCCACAGCGTCAATTTCCCAGTACCAATCATTAAGGCCATCAGATCTGCGATTTGACCGGCTGCAACCATCAGATCAAGATTTGGCTCTAGAGAGAAAATTCGAGTTTGGGAAATTTGTTGCACGAGAGGCCATACTTGATGAAGAATACTGGGTAGGTAACCAGCCATTTGATTTGTAGGTGGTAAAATTCAAAGTCTTGTATGTTGAGACTTGAGATATTGGTTTCCACAGCTAATTTGTGGTGATTTTTTTCTTCGAACTTCTGGCAGACTGCAGCATGGTTACGTGCGGAAAGTCACTGGGAGGATAAAATAAATGAAAGGTTCTTTCCTTGTAACTTCCAATTTGGATTCCATCTCTCAAATTTGTATGAGACATTTTTTATTGGAATACGTTAGATAAAAATGGTAACAATACCCCATTATTTTAGATTTTCCTATTTGGTGGTTTTTTAGCACGCTAAGCCATTCATGTAGATTATCATAGGACAAACATGTGAAGGCAAACTTGAAATTTTATAGAAAAGCTGACAAAAAATCTGATTGAGAAAACAGTAGAGATTAGGAGTTGCTGTGGGCTAAGCCATTGTTGCATACATTGTGGGCTGTTATAAGTGTACTTATCAAGTAGGAGGAGTGATTAGTTACTCCGGGACCAAGTGACATGCATATTGGTTGTGAGTTTGATTGTAAATATATAAGATAGCACATTCCAAGAAATAGCTTGCATTAACTATGCATATGATTGGCCTAGAGTACCACATCATGTGCTCCTGAAGCAATCAATAATTTCTCAATCAAGTAGAAGGTTGGACAATTCTGATACCGGTTGTGCTTGGTTAATGCAGATATATCAATAACCTTAAAAGGAAATATGCAGAGCAGGTAGGATGACTCGTTTCTTCCAACATCTAAATATATGTTCATATCAAGCATGAATCTTTATGATTTATTTGCTGATAGTTATTGTGTAGGAGTTCAATGCCATAAAAAAGCGTATCAAAGGGCAACATGGGCAGAAATGTGCCTGCATTGTTACAGTATGACACTTCCATTAATATCATCCCTCTTGATTTTTTGTTGTCTGATCTGAATTTGCATGCGTGCATGCATTGCTAATTCACGTGCTTTTTGTTAGGTCAAGTTTTACTGAAAATTTTAAATATATATACATATTGAGAAAGTATCTCCAACACTCTGGTGGATTATTTAATTGCATTTATATATTCACTTGGCAATCTGGTGTCAAATTTATTAGGTAAAGAAGGAAGCAAAAAATGTGAAACGTACTGTACTGAAAAGTGTTGTTGGAACTCTTGATTTGAACATCCGGTACTTGCTGCAAGGGGAGACTTTTCCAGGGGTATTAATAGTATTTTTTTTCTTTTCATTTCTTTCTTTTGAATCTTGAGCCATCTCTTGCTTTTTCAAATTTCAAGTTTTATTTATTTTTTATTTTGTTTGCTAATGCTGTTATTGAATCAATGGCTCTTACAGGAACGGGTGAAAACTCCTCTCTTTTGCAGCATCAACAGAACGTCCCTGAATAGATATGGTTATATTGCAAACTTATGTGTTGCCAAATCTGCTCGTCGGCAGGGTATAGCAAGCAATATGATGCATTTTGCAATTGAAGCAGCTATATTGGATGGTAAGGTGAAGTTGAGGCAATCTTGCCGTCCATTTGTGTGTTTATAGAAAATGCCTGATATCTGCCTTCTGATATGTTTTTATTGTATCAGGTATTGGACAAGTATACGTGCATGTGTATAGAGATAATGGACCTGCACAAGACCTATACCGTAAGATGGGTTTTGAGGTAATAATATTGGCTTACTAAATTTGTATTTTGAGGCTGTCATTTCCTGTAATTCTGATACAACTTTTTTACGTTTTTATTTTTTATTATCAGATGGTTGACATGGCAACTTCTCAATTGTTAAAAGAACGAACTTATTTGCTATGTTTTAAGATTTGAAAACCCTGTACATAAATTTCAGATCTTCTACAGTGTACATTTTTTTTTTTACTTCTACAGTAAACATATTGAAGACAAACAAAAAGTGTAGAAATTCTAACCTTCTCACTGTAAATTCCCTTTAGAACACCATCAAATATATATATATATATAATAGCAATTGAAACATGTTTACTTGTCCTGACACCAACTTGTGTTCTTGAAAAAATTAAAATACTCATCAATTGGCGTATGAAGCCAAGGTCTTAGAATCACATTTTACTTTTAGAATTTTTTTGTGGAGAATTACATAAAATACCTCTAAAATTTATAACATAAATAACACCAAATAAGAATGACCTTGTTTAATCAGTTAGAGTTTTAACATTCAGGGGTTCAAAATGAACAGTAATGTAAAATTTTGCCCAAGAATTTTTGGGTAGTAAAAAATATGAAGTGCACTTTATAGCTTAGTGTGTTCCATGCCTTTCTTGTTGATTATTTATTTATTTTATGTCTTCGCTAAGATTCTTAGAGTTTATTATCAATTGTCCTTGAAAAATACTTGCTGGCCAGTATACGAGAAATACACTGATAAGTAGCAACAACTTTTCTTCGGAGTTGCCTAGTGCCTCTCCTCTTCATCGGGATGCTGATTTTTGTTTTCTTTTTGCTTTCAATAAAAGTGCAACATATTCATAACCTACTTCTCGAGAAACTTTTAGTGCTATACACACAATACTTAAATAATCATATTGAATTTTCTTTGTTCTTACATGCATATATTTTTGTTTAAATAGCTAGATAATGTAAATATTATATAAGATTAAGTATATAATATTTCTTCTTAAAATAAGTATATTTTTTTTAATAAATGCTAAAAAAAAAATAAAAACTGAGTTTAAACGGTAATAAAGCTGTACCTGGTCATATGATTATTAGCATAATTGTCAGCACGTCAGCATGATTATTATCTATATATGTAAGCTGAAGAACTAAACAGAGGAATCTTCGTACTACAAAGATGTTGAATTATGAGATTACAATTATTGAGGGCGTTTTGATGTTAAAAGTAAACGTTTTCTACGACTTAGATGTTGCAACAATGAAAAGAAGGCAAAACAAGGCCAGCATCAAAAGCGAAACACTAATAGAAAATTCGTACACGTCGAATAAGAGGCATTTCATTCCAAAACAAACTATTATGACGTTAAAGAAGTTTTATAAGACAACGTATTTCTAAACTCAACTCCATACAAGCATCCTAAAGGACCTGAACCCTACTGCCTATGACCAACAAAAGTTGCAAGGGCAAAAGTGTTCAATGAGCTCTATAGATTAGCTCGTAAACAGGTTGCATCTGTACAATAATCTCATCACAAAAGCAGCCATGTTAATAATTAAGAATCATAAATAAGTATACAAGTAATCACAGCTAGCTGAATATTACATAATGAAAAACATACAAGTGAATGGTTAAGATTGATTCAGCTTTTCTGGATGTCCGAATCCACCGATGAATAACGCAAAGGACCTTCATAAGGTTCAATAACTGGGAGACTTTCTAACACTGGAGACAAACTGAGGCCAATGATTTTTACCTTAAGATTTGAGTGGCCATCCACAAAGAAATTTGTAATCTACGAAAAAATGGCAATTTGAATTCTTAGCCCAAATCATATCAAATAATTCAAGTTAAAAAAGGGTAAACACCCTAATATAGGCACCACATATACGAAGATTCACAATGTAGTTTGTGTTAATTCTATTTTGCAATATAGACTTTTGGAAACAGTAACACCTCTGTGCAATGTGAGCATGTAACTATTGGGAAATACCAAACTACATTTTGAATGTTTGGATTTATCGTGCCTATATTATGAGTTTGCCCTAAAAATGTCATTATGAACATTTTATAATCGGTGGCATATTCTCAAAAGATTAGAAGAATAGATGGACAAGTATACAAAATATTGCACGTATCTGTTCCTTTGGTACCTGGCTACATCCAAAAACCTTAAGCATCCCCAGTGACAGGCAGTTATCTACAATTAAACCCAGGGCCTCATCTGTCAAATTGCGACAAAATGATACATCCAGAATTTGTAAGTTTCTTGAACACTTGGCAAGTGATAACGCAGTGCTGTTTCCAACCTAAACATTACAAACGGACAATAACCAAAAAATTAATTACAGGAGCTCCCAGATAAATTCAGTCAAAGGGCAAGATCTGCAAAAATTGTCAAACAGATTTTCAATCTGAACTGACAATAATTAACATGTACAGTGGCATATTGCACTAAGAAAAAGTTTCATAATGAGCAGCCATGAATGATCAGGGGACTGATTTGTTGGGGGATAACAGGAGAACAGAGAGAAAGAGAAAGAGAGGTACCTCCTTTACATGATTCAGGGAAAGTTCTTTTAAATTGTCTCCCAATATTTCTAAAAATGCAGCAATACTTTCATCACTAGCATTTAACAAATATAAAAACTTAAGTTAGTCCATAGGTACCAAAATGAGAAGACCCTAAGTGCATGGAAAAAGGTAAAAGAAATATATGTTTACACCAAAGCCTTCTTGTAAAATGTATATTCCCCCGCCATTTACATTCAACTGGTTTTTCAGAAAATAATTGTTACTTGTCAAATAAAAATCAGAATGTTCTTCAAAGCATTCATAAAATTCCTTGATTTCACCAAAGCGTACATCTTTACAATAATTTTGAGCACAATGTTTTCCAAGCAATCTCACTCATAAAACTTGAAAAACGTATATTCTAAAGCGCCAATTCCAATTACATGACTGAAGAAAGTGAACAAAAATGGATATAGTTTGTAGGTTAACCCAAAAATTGAAGCAATTCATATATGATATATTAAAAGTAAAAAATCATCCACAACAACCATATTTAGTTTCCCTATCCAAACACGAAACTAAAAATAAGCAACCAAAATATGTCCATTAAGACGTTGGTTTAGATTAAAATTATCAGACAGAAGAAACACTAATGAAAAATGCATCATTTTGCAGATTTATAGGAAGGTTTAATAAGTAATAACAAATCTAATACTAGGTATAAACCTGAATGGATTTTGACAGAGATTGAGCTTTTGAATTGAAGGACAGCCATTTGCAAGATATCTCAAAGCATTATCTGTCAATTTGCACAAGTACATAATATCAAGTGCAAGTAACCCAGAACAGTGTTCGGCAATGATCTTCAAGGATTTATTTGTCAATTTTCTGCACAAAGTTAAATATAAACAGCATAAGTAACATAGTGAAGGTACTCCTGAAGTTTAACATAACCAAATTGCATCATTCATACTTGCCACATCCAAACATCACACATATCAAGGGTATGACACGTGTCATGTGAAAGTTAAAGCAACTTACACACATTTAGTCAAAACAAGTTCCTTCATGTTATGACCGCGAACATTCACAAAATCTTTTATAAATGCATCAGTAACATCTTCAATGTGAGCTAGAGACAAAACCTCCAACTGTTCAAGCTTCTTTAGACCTGGCAGCATAAGTTCAACATTAAGGTTTTGACAATCATCAAGATACAATTCCTTCAATATTGGTCCCAATGAATTAGCTAAAATGTCGATGCTATATGAGGTGAGCAGGGAGCACTGGCTAAGATTTATAGATTGTAATGCAGGAACTGAGGAAGCAATTGTCTTTAGCCCATCATCTGAAAGACGGCATGCACCACAAACTGATAAAGAAATTAGTGCAGGAAAACTATTTGATGACTTAGCAAAGATCGTGAATAATAGATAATCTGGTAAACAACGACCACACTGGTTGAGATGAAGTACCTGATTTCACAAAAGAAAAAAAAATTAATACATCATACCTAGAGTAAACGAGATAATGAAAACAAGTTACTGCTCCACACTGCATGCACCCCACTGGAAAATGAAAAATGGTATAGTGGCTAAGATGGAATGAAATACACCAAGGTACCACTAAAATCTCTAATAAAAAACTTAGGGCTTGTTTCATTACGATTTTGATTTCTGGTTTTTTATTTTTTTCAAGTGATTTTTCAATCAAATATGTTTGGTAGCAATTTCTGATTTTTAAGTAAAGTGATGCATAAATATTTAAGAAAAAGATTTTTCAATCAGATTTACGATTTTTAAATATTTTCATTCTAAACAAACATTTTTTTGTAAAGAATAAATCAATTATTATAAGTATTGGAATAAAATGATTAAAAACTTAAATATTTGTAAAAAAAAACTAATATTTTTCTTTATTTTAAAAGTTTTTTGGGGGAAAAAAAACATAAAGCGTTACCAAACAATCAAAAAATAAAAATTGTTATCAAACGTATTGGTGTTTATCTTTATAATAGAATAAAAAATTACAAAATTAATTATTTCATCATAAATCAAAAAACATAATTGTTATCTAATATGTCCTTAAAAATATGTGTATAAAAAACATGGACCTCATCGACCTTAAAAATATATCATTTAGGGCACTAAATACTGATAGGCATAACATCAGAAACACAAAAAACATACTGTCAAGTTGTTATCATCAAGTCCTTGCAACAAGTTTGAGAAATCTTCCTCCGAAAGCCAAGAACAGTTCTTTAAGCGAAGCTCTCCAGGTGAACCATGAAGAAAAAGTTTGAAAATGTGTGTATTCATGCTATGAGAATCAATAAGCAACTGACAGAGTCGGTTCCTCAAAAAATCTGGGACACCTTCAAGCGAAACGATTGCATCAGCATACTTGGAAAGACGCACAGTGCATAAATCCAACAATGATGGCACCGAACGCTTAACAATGTCTGGTCTTGGCGTAGGAATCCACCTGATCGGTTCAAATTTTCTCTGGTCCAAAGTGGAACTCGTCCCTTGGAAAATTCTTGTCTTTCTATCTTCAATAATCTTCATGGCAGTAGAGAAGGGTCCAGGCCAATCTTCAATATTCTCTACATCTTTAACCTCAGCAGAAACATCTTCTTCCTCTTCCGATTGATAATGGGCATACTCAGGACCAAATCTCCTGGCTGCATTTTTGTATGACGAGTAGCGTTTGTT
Source organism: Elaeagnus macrophylla (assembly GCA_029378325.1). NCBI lineage: Eukaryota > Viridiplantae > Streptophyta > Magnoliopsida > Rosales > Elaeagnaceae > Elaeagnus > Elaeagnus macrophylla. The sequence goes on from CM055653.1 coordinate 12,437,948, forward strand.
CCAATGAACCTCACTCTCTGCTGGTATAGTGGTTTCAACCTGTTCATTATGATTTGACCTAGTAGTCAGCCGAAGCATAGTATCTACTGCTTCCGTCATTCCATACTCCAAATTTTCACAAGGACCGGGATACTTAGAAAGGAGTTCAAGTTCATTGACACTATTCTTAATAGGAATTAAGTCTTCCAAATTTTCAACAGCGTCATCTTGAATACAATCACCAGTTGCCACCTTTCTCTTGCCTTTACTACTCTCTCCGCCTCTCTCATCTACCACAGTAAGCTCGCTACTATTATAATGCTTTCTTTTCATATCATAGCAGACAATATCATTCTCAATCAACTTTCTCTTGCCTTTATCTCTTCCTGCACATCGATCTTCAACCAATCCCTTATTTATAACTTTCTTGTCCGCCGGAACATTAAGGTCAATATCCAACTTCCTCTTCCCCTTGGCTTTCTTACCTTTCTGCTCAATATTCCCAATTCCTAAACGCAATTCAGACCCATCCAAACCGCTCAGACGCTCCTTCTCAACTTCCGAGTTCTCATTCCCATCTGAACCCACAAAACTCCCACTCAATTCATCAACCAAGTTCTCAGCTGAACCCATTTCTGTCTTCCGAATCCCATCACTCATTTTCAAAACCCTAACTCCGTTTTCAATCGAATCAAACCCCATTTCTCCACCGGCCGATTGACCCTTACTTTCATCACCACCACCAAGTCCTCCGCCATTCTCTTTGTCTTCAGTCAAGCACGCGTCTTTCTCGGGAGAGACGTTCCTCCTCTTATGAGTATTATTCCCACCAGAACTCAGACCCAAATCTTCATCGGCATCTTTTCTTTTAGAAACAAGACGGAGACTACGCCTCCTCGGTTTCCCGGAAACCGGAACAGAACCAGGGTCAAACCCAACAGAAACAGCACGTGAATTCGATTTTGATTCCTGAAGTCGGGTAGAAGACGGGGGAGAATAAGTTTGGGAAGCAAAGGGTTCAAAGGTCTGAGATGGAGTGGAAGGAACAGAGACGCTGTTTTTTAGTTTCTTTTTAGAGGTTTTGGGAGTAGTTTTGGTTGGAAAAATTTCTCGAGACCTTAAAATCGTCATCGGCACAAAGACTGAGTAATGTAAAGGTGTTTGTAGTTGATTTGGATGGCGATAGCAAAATGAAGACAAATTTTGCAAGTTCCGAACAGAAAAATAGAGATTTGAGAATGCAGTGACGGTTAGGTTTTTGGACATAAGAAAAAGAGAGGGGGAAAACAGAAAGCTTCCACCGCACACCTTTTGTCCTAGCTCTGTATTTTTCCCGCCAGCCTCTTAAATTTTCAATATCCATCCTTGCCCTTTGCTTTTTAATCCTAATGAATTACTTTTTATCACCCTTTTGTATTTTGCTTCACCCCTCACCGGATTATTTTTTATTGGGTTATGTGCAATCGTAACTCAATATTTATTAAAATTTAATAAATATTTAATTTTTATTTGTTATTAAAATTTAAAATTTAATATTTATTTGTTACCTTTTTTATTTAATTTTTTTTTACCTGTAAAAACATTCTTAATTTTATTGATTAATTATAATTTTGATTAAACACATGTCTAATTAAATTATTTAGAATTGAAACAACTGTCCAACTGATCCGATTTTGATCTGCCAGCAACCTCACTCTCCGGAGTTGAGTTGGACACATGTCAAACTAGACTATCCAAAATTGAACGGCAGTCCAACTGATCAAATTTTAACCGACCGGCGATCCTATTAGTCACAATTGAGTTAGATACATGTTCAACTAGACTGTCCAAAATTAAACATCTTGAGACAAAAATTGAATAATAAATAAGTCAATAATTCCTAACAATATGTACTAAGTATAAAACTATAATTTTAAATAAAAATTATAATATGAATTATCATAAATTATAAATATTAAATGGATCTATTCTAAATTATTATTATTATTTTTTTCTAAACACCACCCACCAAATTAATTACCCATAATAGCATATTGACAATTCAGTCACTTTTTGCTAAATTTTTAGAGGGAAAAAAAACTCATTTTTCCTTAAATTAATGTATGACTGCATCGTGGGAGATTTTTACCCTCATGTTTAGTGACACTAAAAGGCATGTTTGCTGATTGTCGCTGCTCTCAATTCGTGATATTTTCTTTTCTTATCGCCTTTTTATTTGTTTTTATCTTGTCATTGATAATAATATTGGCTGTTTGTGTTGATCGTTGCAAATCTTTCATTTTTTTATCGACAATTTATTTATTTTTATGATTATCACTTCATTGAGTTTAGTTGATCTTGTATTTTTCTCTTAAAAAAATTGATTATTACAATTTATCTCTCACTTAGTGGTTTTATTCCTTGTATCTCTCACATTTGATTTAAAAATACTAGCCTAGTATTCAAACTAGTCAGAGGATTTTATCTATGTTTGACATTTGGATGAATATTTATGTCAATTAATGTGACTTTTGTTAAGTATTTTCCTTTAAAATTGTTGTTATGGATTGTATGTTAATAAACTTTGAGAGATATTGATCCACATTAATCAAGTTAGTGATTCTCTTAGAAATAAAATTCTATGCTATAAATGTGCGTCCTTTTCTTCTTTAGCACATTTTCCTTTTCTAATTTTATATTTGATAGTGTTTAAGCTTGTTTAGTTACTTTAAAGCATATCACCTCTTTTATCAACTGCACATTTGGAGTGAAAAATTACATATTCTTTAAAAATTATGCATGTAAAGTTACACACTCTTTCAAAAATATTTATGTAAATATTACATTCACTTTTAAAAATACATATGTAAGATTTATATAATTAAAAAAAGAAAAAGAAAAGTAAGCCATATATATTATTTGCAAAAGTGGACAAAACTTTGACAAGATCATCGACAATGGTCATTGAAGCTACAATTGGTTGTCAAAGTGTCGGGTCACTGATCATTATAGACAGAATTTTAATTTATTAATAACAAAGTATAATAATTTGGTCTTTTTTAATATATATGATTTGTAAAATTGTGAATTTTATATTTTATTTTTACTATTTATATAAATTTGATATTTGTTAACAAATTCATTGCTTAGGTAAAGAACTGCATGCTAATACCATCAAACTAAACCTATTTATTATTATTATTATTATTGTTATTATACATGAGTTATAATCTTCAATTCGTAGCACACGAGGCTTTTATTTTCTTGGCCTTGTTTCTTTTACCCCTTTATGAGTTTGCAAGAACTTTGCATCATTCTAAAACCCTCAGTTATTAAATCAATTTAATTCAGATATTTACTTTAAATATAACCGTGCGTTTTGATTTATTCTGTTTCTCTTCAATTCTATCCGAGCACCTCATCTGGAAGCAGAAGAGCTTTGTTATTGTTGCCTGAACAATTGAGCTTTTTCTTCTTCTCCCATTTCGTGTTTGTCTTTCTTCGCCTTTCGTAAAATTTCTCCCTCCCCCTTGCTATTGGACTTTGAGGTTATTCGGAGGTAAGATTATTCATTTTATTCGAGGTTAGCTGTTATTCTTTTGTTTAATCAATTCGCCTGCTTTTCAGCTTTGAACAATTTCTGATATTTATTCTACCTTTGAAATTGCTCACCTTTTTCTGAATATTTTGTGATGATCCCAATTTTTAATACCCTTCTTCTTTCTTATTAAATATATATTTTTAAAGTTTAGGTTTGGAAAATAACGGAATATGGAAATTTGTTGTGTTGTTCATATTAAAAAAATCTCTTTATATATATATATAATTCTTTAGCCGTTTTGTCGAGCTTGGGTAAGTGAAAAGCTGAAACGGAAGAAACCTAGTCGATTATTTTGAATAGATAATACGTTATTTTTTAATTTTATTCTTTTGCTGTTCGAGCTAATCATCAACTTTTGGCTTGGCTGTAATCTATAATGGAAACATTGAAGACGATCTCATATTATGTTTGTGTAGCGATCTACGTCTATACTTCTTGTTCCGTAGAGCAGCTGTACAGTAGGAAATTTAGAACTGCGTGCGGTATCACAACTATAGTTTAAGATTACAAGGTGGGTACTTCTGATAGAATTAGCATCAGAATATTGCTACTTTGAGGTCGAAGGCTGTTTTCATCCTTAAATGTTGGATTATGAAGCACCCATCATTTTACGGCTCTGTACCAGAGCAAAAAATCATTTCACTGCTCTTTATTTGCGAGTGATTCAGGATTTATGTGGTGTTTTGTGAGTTTTTATTAATATTGTTGTTCCTAGTTCTTTTTAACAATATGTACACTAAATCTTGAATTCTTATGAATATAAAATGTTTTGGCAGGAGGGAGATTGTAGAATGTCTAAAAACGAAGATACGGGTTCGGGTGCTAGTTCATTGTTCATTCAAACAAAAGAAGATGTTGCAAGAGCTGTAGTGGCTACTGCAGCTGCTGCCACTGGTCCTCGTTCTCCAAGGCCATCTGTAATATTTTCATCAAAAGATGATTGTGGTGGTAGCCCACTCCAAAAATTGCAGCGTCAAGTTAATAAACTCTTAAATGCCTCATCGCCCCCTCCTGTTGTTAAGACTGGAAATTACAACCCAGAAGTTCTGACCAGCCAGAAGCGACAGTGGGCAAGCTGTCAGTTACAGCATTTGGTATGTTAAAATACTTTTACTGGACTTCTATGTTTTGTTGCTAGATTATGTTTAAGAGTTTTACGTCTTGATTCAAAACACCTTTTTTCCTTATTCCTCTTCTCCTTCTTCTTCCTTTTTTTCCCCTTTCCTTTTCTTTAATTGCAGTTGTGTATCTAATTTTTATATTCAGTACAATAAAACTAAAGTTAACAACTTAACATGATGTATTGATACTGGCTCTTCTTGGGTCTTTTTGCATTGTTTATGCTTCCATGATGCATGAACTTATTGGTGAGAAGTAGCACAAGATTAATATTCTTATTTCTCTTACGACTCTCTTGTGTAACTATGCAGGATCACAAGCATTTGAAGGAGCCGACAAAACTTTTTGAGAGCATGGTAGTCGTTGGACTTCCTCCTAATTGTGATGTTCAGGCTCTTGAAAGGCAATATATTGCAAGAAAGTCTGAAGGTTCTGGAAGATTGCGAAGTGCACTTGGTTGTCAATATCAATCACGTGTAGAACCCAATCTTGAACCTCAGGTTTGGATGTTTGTTGCATAAGTGTTCAATTTCTATGAATTTTGACCCCAAAGTATTTTGAGTTTCATTCATATATGTCTTTATTTCCAGGTATTATTTGTTTACCCTCCAGAAAAACGATTGCCACTGAAATACAAGGATCTACTTTCATTTTGCTTCCCTGGAGGCCTGGAGGTAACTTGCTTGTTTGGTGCATCTTTAGCTTTCTGAATTTTCCAATTATATTCGTACCTAAATTTTTTGGAAAGCTATAGACCTGAAGATTCTTCTGATCAAGATTTTATTTTTTGGAAACTTATGTTTTTAGAAGATAAATAAAAATTTATTTCTTTTCCTAGTAACAAAGCATAACCACATATGAATAAAAGATTAAAGAAATAATTTTTTAATTGATTTAATCAGGAACTTGAGAAAGGGAGGAAAAATGAAAATATTATAATAGTGTTGTGATGGTTCTGATTTGTGTACCTGATGAGGTATTATCATGTAGCTGTTTGACTCTTGTTTGGCAAGATACTTTATTAGGAGTTATAATTTTGAATATATCTTGCTATATGCTCAAATTGAATGAGAGAGATCTTTTCTACTTTCTGCTGGTTTGTCGATGTATTTCAGTATTGGAATACAAATTCAAGATATTATACAGGTTTTCTAAAATATGGTGAATTTGATTTCAGGTTCATGCAATTGAAAGAACTCCTTCCATGAGTGAGTTGAATGAGATTCTTCTTGGACAGGTACTATGCAGTAGTATGCTTCTATGATTCTTGCATTTTAAAAAAACTTATGATAATTGCCATGTTCACTTAAATCTATTATTAAAGTTCTCAGAATCATGACAATGTACCATCTTGCTGTAATGGATACATTTGCCACCACTAGCACATATCTTAGTTGTACCACTATTTTACTCCTAGGCCACAGAACATGAATGTTAATGAGATGCAAGTCAACTGTGGTGGGGATTTATAGTTTATGATTTCAACTGATATTTCTGTTTTGAGATATCATCTGGTTCTGTTGAAATTTTCTCTTCTTTATATATAACAAGGATCTACTCCTCGAAGCAATAACTGCTATCAGTTTTTATTGAAGTGTAACATAAGTGATCAGTTATTGATTTTTCTAGTGCTGATATGGTGCAGGAGCACTTCAAAAAAAGTGATCTGTCCTTCGTATTTAGGTTACAGGTAATGCCTGAAATGCTATCTCGCATTTTTGTTAATCTATTGTATTTGATTTCTTGTCTTAATTTCAACGAGTTCTCTCTCTCTGATCTAACTTTATTTAAGCAGTAGTTGTAGCAGTTAATATGATAGAAACAAGGTAAATTTGTGTTATAGCAGTATTGTATAAGCAAAGTCCATGGCAGCAAAAACTGGTTCCCTTTCATTTCGATTTTTTTATATGTTTGTGTTTGCACTTACGTGAACCTAAATGGTGATATTCTCTTTTCGTTGGTGACCCTTGTTTTGAAATATTTGGTTTGTAGGTTGCTGATGATTCAACATTGTATGGCTGCTGTGTGCTAGTTAAGGAATTAGTACAAAAACCGGGAAGGTTGCTTTCTGTGATTTCAAATAAAAGAAATTCCTGTCCATCCTTGAGCCGTTATATACTAACTACTCGCAGATGTTATTGCATTATGTCAAGGCTCCCCTTGTTTGAATTACATTTTAGTGTATTGCACAGGTGCGTTTATTTTTGTACTAGATAATCCTGCAATGATTACATTAAATTGAGTTAATTCAATATTCTCTTTCAATGCTCTGCAATCCTTCAACATGTCAGGCTTTCGTTATTAATATATGGATATAAAATAGGGTGAATAGTCAAAATGGTCCCTTTGCTTATGCAATAAGTGTCTTTTAGTCCTCTAGCTTATTAAATGTGTTTTTAAGTTTATTTGCTTATGAAAAAGGTATTTTGAAGTCCATTTACTTGTAAAAAAGGTGTCAGGTAAGGACATAATTAATTTTTCATCCAATTTTTTGTTAAATCTAACAAAATAGTACACGTGTCACAGGCATGTTTATATTTTTCGATACATATATATCAAATTAAATAATTTTTAATTAAAAAATTACTCTAATTTTTTTACAATTTCTTTCTATTAGACTTAAATAAAATTTTTATTGTCTAATTTGTGATTTACATATTAAACAATGAAAATTCTATTTAAATTTTATTGAATTTGATCAAACTTAAATAAAATTTTGATTATCTAAGTTGTGACTTTAAATATTAGACGATGAAAATTATATTTAAATTTTATTGAAAATTATATTTAAATTACATTGAAAATTTTATTAATTTTTTTTTAAATTTAAAAAATTGAGTAATTTTTTAATTAAATATTAATTTTTTTTATTTATATATATATATCGAAAAATATAAATATGTATGTGACACATTTGTTATTCCGTTAGATTTAAAGGAAAATTGGATGAAAAATTAACATTGTTCTTGTTTGACACATTTTTTACAAGTAAAGGGACTTAAAAACACATTTTTAAAAAATAAAGGGATTTAAAGATATTTTTTTTAACCTAGGGGACTAAATGCCACTTTTTATAAAAACAAAAGAACCTTTATGACACTTTTTTTTATAAAATATAGAGAAAAATATTATAGAGGTTCTCTAGATTGATCAATTGTGTCATTTGATTTCTTAGATTATAAGTAATGTCATTTAATCTATTAGATTATAAGTGGTGTCATTTAGTCTTTTAATTTTAAAAAAAGAAGCTAATTATAGACAAAATACATTATTTTAATGATTTTTTATTAAAATATTATTTTTAAGAGGTCAATTAAAGACAAATTATATTATTTTTATATTACTTTAAAAATAATATTTTAATTAAAAAATTATTGAAATAATGTATTTTTTTCTTAATTGATCTTTTTTTTAAGTTAAATGACTAAATGATAACACTTATAATCTAAGTGATCAAATGACCTAATCTAAGAACCTCTATGACCCCGCTCCCTAAAATATAAGGTAACAATATTGCTAAAATTATTTTTTATTAATGACAACTTTATTCAACAATAACAACCCTAAAGCGTAATTAATTAAGGGTTAAAAAATTCATTTCATACACTTTTCTTTTGTTATTAACAAAAGTATTTGTGATAATGTCATTACCCAAGTTACATTATAATTTATTTAATATGTTGTGTCCTGTATACTTTTCCATGTCTAATAATAACACTTATTATGCGTGTCCTATCTCCTAAAATTTTACAAAATAATTAATCCGACTTCTAGAAACATACCTGTGTCAGACCCTTTTGCCAGAGTCTATGTAATATAGCTCTTTACTGCTCTTTGTAGCTGGCCAGTGATAGCCTAAAGATGCATGCTTTGGTTTAGAAGCTTCTACCTTTTCAAATACTTGCCAAGCGTTGTATTCTATGTTTCTAGTAATAGAAGTTACGATTCTTGTTCATGAATTGCTATTTTTAGGCTACGTAAGATTATTCATAAATTGCTTATCTAACAATTTTACTATTTTCTTGTAGCATCTTTACAGAAGAAAGATTTGAAAGATTAACGGAAGGGATTGCTCTTTTGGAATCAGAATTCCCAGAGGACCATGGCAGAGAGCAAAGTGAAAATAAAGAAGATAATTCGGATATCATTTTGGTAGATGATAGAGTAACAGATGATACACTCAAGGAAAGAACTGAATTTTCTCAATTCAGGGATTCACCACCTGGAATAGTTATGGAGGATCAGAATAAATTGGAGCACCAGAAAACAGAATTTTCTAGCTTTAGTGATTCAGCTCCTGCAATAGTTGCGGAGGACCAAAATGATGTGGAGCACCAGACACTGGATGAGGATATTCACTTGTTTAAAACAAGGGTTTGCAAAAATGCTGTTGTACCAGTTGACACTGAAACTGAGATGTTTACAGTTACGAGAGAGTCTAGTACAGCTAATACTGAAGAGTGTGAAGTAAATGAAAAGCGTGTACCCAATGCTGTGTTGCCTCTCCTGCGCTATTATCAGTATGAGAGCTCTGAATCTTCTTATAGGTAAGTTTTGTAGCCTTGATTGACAATCTTTTATTCTAGGTCTCCAAGGAAAAAGGAGGACAAAAGGAAAAGAATGTCAGAACTCTTGCTATGGAAAATAGCTTAATCTTGTTTTTGTATGTCTCAATGGTTGCATCTATTTTTATGCAATTAAGGGAGATCTTATGCTTTGGAGAGGGAGGGAGGGGAAGAGGATTAGTTTGATTAACTTTTAGCAAATCGAGGATTGCTATGACTCTTTGTTGATCATTAACTTTTTCAAGTGAGCATGTTTTCAACTGAATTGTTATGCACAATGAAGGTTCTAATGGCTTCCTTTTACCAATATATTAGACTAAATAGATTCTTGGAAAAAATGCACCCGATTCATTTTACTTTCACAAATTGGACACATTGTCACTTTGATCTAAACTGATGCACTTTAGTATCTTATTGTTGCGATGTTAGACACTTAAGTCATTTTTCTCCATTTATGATTATTTTAGTAATTTTATTTTTCATCTTTTACCATTTTTGGGACATTTTTCTCATCAAATGTCTACCACTACTAGTAAGCTAAAATCGATTAAGTTTTCCTCCCAAAAAAGGCCCAAAAGACCAAAATTGGCTTAAAAGGGCTAAATTGTCAAAAAATGCAACAGGAAGGTGACTAAAATGCATCAATTTAACGCAAAGTGATTAATATGCCTAATTTGTGAAAGTAAAGTGACTAAGAGTGTCATGCTACTCAAGATTCATACCTGTTTCCAGTTTTTCACCGTGATATGCTTCTTAAATTATTATACCACTGTATTGGTTTTTCTTGCGTAATATGGTGGCTAGTTGAATGCTTGTGTATATGGGTTGATCCTTTTGTCACACATGTTTGTTCCTTTTACCTTTGCCGTGGGGTTTGTTTGAGATGGGTGATTGACCTGGTCTATCAAAATATGCTGTGTCAAGACCCCTTATGAATGTTCCATGCAGTTTTCAGGGTTCTCCTTGTGAAGACAGGAACTTTCGGAGTGATATTGATGATACTGAAACAGAAGAGGCTTCTTCTTCTGGGCAAGATGATTCAAGTGATCTCATTGATATTCTGGAATGGGCCAAGGTTTGCCTTTTATTGTTGTTTTAGATGAAACTTTTGTGGTTTTAAGATTTCTTGTGAACATGTGCTCATGTTAAGTTTCTTGACATTTGTCAAATGTTTTCAAATATTTGTATTTGTAGGAAAACAATTATGGGTCGTTGCAGATAATATGCGAGTATTATCGGCTCCCCTGCCCTTCAAGAGGTTCAATGCTTAGATTTCATCCTCTTGAACACCTTCACCCTTTGGAGTATTGTAGATCTGGAGAAACAGTTCTACGTATTGCTGGCTCAACCATAGATTTGAGGTCATGCATTACAAGTTTGGAGTATGCTGAGGTATTCTGGTTGTTCCTTATGGACTTGATTTTTCATGGTATTTGTTCCTTGTGGACTTGATTTTTCATTGGCATTTTTATTGCTGATGATATTCTTAGGCTCGCAACGCTCTCATGGCAGAGGAGGAAGCAACTGCATTATCTACTTGGGCTATTGCAAGTGTGTGTGGCTCTTTACGACTTGAAAATGTTAGTTTAGTCAGATTTCGCTCTTTTTAATCACTTTCATCTATTTTTGTTTCTTGGCATTGATTTTTATTCTGCTTGTCGTAATTTGAATTACCAAGACAAGAACTTTTTGTTTAGCTTCTTTTTTTCTTTTTGCTTCTTCTAATTGGGGTCAATTACTTCTTAAGAAATAAGGGAAAATGGTGTCTAGAGTTGCTGGTTTAGTGACATTTCTTGCTTTTTGTCTGGCATTAGCATCAAGGATTTGCAAAGAGTTCTTCCCTTCCTTTTGAATCTGGGTTGGTGAATATTGAATATAGAACAATGGATTTACTTGTTATTGTAAACTGTTCGATAATCTACTTGATAATGATTTGGATTTTTGAGTCTCCATGCACTTTGCAGGTTTTAACATTGTTTGCGGCAGCACTGCTAGAGAAGCAAATCCTTGTGGTCTGTTCCAATTTGGTGAGTCTTCTACTTCAAACTAACTATAACATGGTATGCTAGAGATTATTGTCTGCCTCGATTTTATGTACTACTCTGATAAATGTTAGGGCATGTTGGATTAGTAAGCTTCTTCTAATGTATATTTAAACCTATTCCTCTGCCACTTGTTTTTTACTGCTTGCAAGATGAACCGAAAATGTTGAGGTTCATATCTCGGGAGGACTTTAAATTTTTTTAGCTAGGTTAGCATATTTTTGTAGTTCTATAATAGTACCCTCTTTCCTGGGTTGTGCCAGCACATTTTAGCTTCAGGTGAAACTATTCAATATGAATGGAAAATGGTTGTGTCGCTTAGCTGTAGAATCGGTCAGTTTCTCTGCAGCCAATCTGCAGAAAGTAGGTAGATTTTATTGGCTAAGATGGCTGGTTTCCGTCTTAGCTTTACAAAAGTTTTTGCAATGAGTTAGACCAGATCCTGGAATCAGTTACTTTAATTAATATTTGATGATTTGAGATGGTGTGAGCTAATTGTTTTTTGCCTAATCAACAAAAGAACTTCATTAAAATCATTTGAAAAATTATCACACTATAAAGGTTCTATACACACAAAAGCAAGCATTTTCAATCAACAATTTGCTGAAATCTTTTGAAATTGAAAGTTGGATTATAATTATGACAAGCTCATGCCCCAAATGAGTCAATTTGGTTCTTCCTGTTCCTGGAGTTGATTTTATCTACACCTTTGGTGCATTCCTGCATGAGGTTTTGAATACCTCTACAACAGTCTTATTACCATAGACATCTGCTTTTGTTTCAAATAAATACAACACATGTTATGGCTGTTAATGCTATACAAAAGTAGCATCCATGAGTATTCCACTATGACACTATCTTTATAGTGCTTCCTTTGCTATTTTTTCCTGCAACAATTTTTAGTTGAGAGCAACCATGACTTTTATTTTTCAGTTGCCATATGACTGACAGAGACAAGCTAAACACTTTGGATTTAAACTTTTGTTCTTTGATATGCAGGGTATCTTGTCTGCAATAGTGTTGTCAATTATCCCTCTAATCCGTCCCTTTCAATGGCAAAGCCTTCTAATGCCGGTATATATCTTAGTTTAATGCTGCATCTCTTGCTTGTTTACTGGTTTGATCCTTCACCATTTGAACTTTCAGGTTTTACCCAATGATATGTTGGATTTTTTGGATGCACCTGTCCCATACGTAGTAAGTTTCTTTGCTAAACCCCATATGTAGTGAGTTCCTTTCCAGTATTGTCTGTCAATCATCTAGTTAAAAATGTTTTATATGAAACAATATATGTATTTTTATTGGGTTTTTAGATATACCATTATGACCTTGATCAAGTAAGTTCTGCAAGGGAAAACTTTTAGGTGTTGAGTAGCGTTTGTCAACTGCTTTTTGGTCTCAGTTATTATTTAGAATGTTTAATTAGGTACAAAATGAACTTTTCTTGCAGGTCGGTGTCAAGAGCAAAACCAGTGAAGTACAGTCAAAGATATCCAATGTAATTGTGATTGACGTCAACAAAAACCAGGTTTGTCATATAATAAGTATTACTATCATCAGAAGCAGCACTAACTGCTAAACAATGTTGTTAAATAACATATATAAGTTTGTTATAGACATCTTTAGTTATCTTTAACTATTGATGACGTGGAATCTTCTGTTAATGTCTTTCCTGGAGCTAGTTGGGTAGGGTAATAATTGTACATATAAATGTTAATTTTAGGATGGTAGGGAGTATGTGTGTGGAGAGAGGTTAAAGAATATATAAAAGTTTATGTTGGCATCATTTATTTATGCTTATTGCATCTTGAATTGTGTGGCATTAATACTCGGTGGAATCCGATAATGTTCTGGTTGCATGATGCAATAGGTGAAAACTTCTTCAATCCCTCAGCTACCACAACGCAAGGAATTATATTCATCTTTGAGTCCTTATTATGCAAGGCTTGTGGGAGAAAGCTTTATGGGGAAGAAACGGCCGGTACACGAGTGCAGTAATGTACAGGTGTGCTCTTCTACTTCTTGAAGCATGATGGATTTTTTTTTTCATTTTTTATTATTTTACTCAAATTGTGGATTCAAAGTCTGTTTCTCATGATAAGAATTGCATCTATTATCTTCTTATTACTGCTATGATTATGCTACATTTAATGTCCTTATAAATATCCAGGCTTGGAGAAGCCTTTTTCCCCTTTAGGGAAGGCTCTTCTTCTGTTGCTTGGAATAAAATATATTTTGTATCCTTGGTGATTGAGCACTGATTGACTTTTGGAGGCCAAAGAATTGCTCGGTGGCAAGCCACTGTCTGACCTCTGTACTAAGTAGGAGAGTAGAGATTCAACTCCCTACCCTCTCAAGTATAAATGGCCTAAAAACATTGATTTTTGAACTTTTTATTTGAAATATTGGAAAAGTGCATATTCGAGTTTATTTCTGTTGCAGTGGTATCCAGCTAATTAAAGTTTTGATCGCACAAAACCTGAACTTTCTCTTTGCAAAAACTGCATGAGCTATGCTAATTTTGTCTCCAACAAGATTTGTCATGGATTTGACATCCTGTGTCCTTGACAGAAGAGTTATCCTTTTATGCCTGTGAAGTTTTTACAGTGTCCAGGGAATACTTTTTCCTTTTGAAATCAACTTACTCTTATTTTTGAATTGTTATTTAAATAAATACTGCTGTACCATTATGGGGAGAATAGAGCTTTGTCTGCAGTGCTGCTGAGAATTATTTTCTGTTTTCTGATGCATTTATTACTTCCAAAAAGTTGCTTTATCCTTCTTTTTTCCCCCAAATTAATCTCCAGTCGCTAAAACTACTTTATTTGAGATTGTTACTTTCTAGTAGTTGTAGAAAAGAAGAATGTGATATTTGGTTCTGAATATTTCATTGGATTGATTTGCTTTGTACAGATTACATGAATTTATAATAGAAATAAAACGACAGAAAAGGATAATAATTAAATACAATGATTTCCACCATATTGAGAATGATTTTTTACCATATTAACATTTTAAGTACTTTCCTATTTCAAAATGAATCTCAACACTCCCCCTCAAGTTGGTGCATACATGTCCCACATGCCCAACTTGTCTAAAAACTTTAAGAACACTCGATTTGAGACTGCTTTGGTGAGAATGTCAGCTAACTGATCTTCTGAACGAATCTTTGGTAATTCAACAATCTTTTCATCCAACTTTTCCTTGATAAAAAATCTGTCTACCTCAACGTGCTTTGTACGGTCATGTTGAACTGGATTATGTGCAATATCACATGCTGCTTTATTGTCACAAAATATTTGGATAGGTTGTTCAGTAGGCAAACCCAAATCTTGTAAGAGTAGTCTTAGCCATAGTGTCTCACAAGCTACATTTGCTAAACCTCTAAATTCAGCTTCTGCACTTGAGCGAGCTACAACATTTTGTTTCTTGCTTCTCCATGTCACAAGATTACCTCCTACAAAGGTGAAGTAGCCAGAAGTAGATCGCCTGTCATCTTTATTACCAGCCCAATCAGCATCAGTATATGCTTCTATACTCTGATAGTTTGTGTTTTTGGTGAACAATACTCCTTTTCCAGGAGCAGACTTTAAATATCTCAAAATGCGAGTAACTGCATTCATATGTTGCTCTCCAGGATTATGCATAAATTGGCTGACAATACTTAAAGCATAAGCCAAATCTGGTCTAGTATGAGATAAATACATCAACCTCCCAACAAGTCTTTGGTATCTTTCTTTGTTAACTGGTACCTGGTTGGATTCAACACACAATTTTAGACCTTCTTCTACTGGTGTATCAACTGGTTGACACGCTGACATACCAGTCTCTTGTAGTAGATCCAAGGCATATTTTCTTTGAGATAAAAAGATTTCACCCTTGGATCGAGAAACCTCGATCCCAAGAAAATACTTTAAGAGGCCAAGGTCTTTCATTTCAAATTCTTTAGACAAATAACTTTGAAGAGCTTTTCTTTATTCAGGATCATTTCCTGTTACGATCATATTATCTACATATACAATAAGTATAGTGATCTTACCATGCTGTTTCTTTAGAAATAAAGTATGGTCTGAATTGCTCTGCTGATAGCCAAATTTTTTCATAGACTTTGTGAACCTGCCAAACCATGCTCTTGGAGATTGCTTTAATCCATACAGTGATTTTTTTAATCTGCACACTTTTCCATTATGAATTTCTGACATCTTACTTCCTGGTGGGAGATCCATGTAGACTTCTTCAGATAAATCTCCATGTAGAAAAGCATTCTTTACGTCGAACTGATTTAATGGCCAATCCAGATTCGCAGCTAGGGATAATATGACTCGAACTGTGTTCATTTTTGCTACAGGTGCAAAAGTCTCTGTATAGTCAATCCCATATGTTTGAGTGTATCCTTTTGCCACCAATCTTGCTTTATAACGTTCAATTGTACCATCTGCTTGGTACTTCACTGTAAAAATCCATCGACATCCAACAACTTTCTTTGTTGGTTGGCGATCAACAAGTTCCCAAGTTTTGTTCATTTGTAAGGATCTCAGCTCCTCATTCATAGCAGCTTTCCACTTTGGGTCAGCTAAAGCTTCCTGCACACTATTAGGAATAGATACAACAGATAATTGATTCACAAATGACATGTTTGATTTTGACAAACGATGGTTAGACACATAGTGACTCATGGGATATTTTACTTTGCTAGAAAGTTCGGGTTCATATGTGGGTTTAGGAATACCTCTTGTGTTACGTTGTGGTAACTGTCTTCTGTTTGGCTCAAGAACAACTTCAGTAAACGATTGGTGTGATATATCGACAGGAGATGGTGCCATACTATCCATTGGCTCGATTTCAGGCTGAGAAGTACTCAGTTCATCAATGGGATGTTCATCACTGATGTCTTCAGTTATTTGGTTCTCATTAACATTTTGATCTAATGTCGTACCACTTGAATTTAATTCATATATTGCTTGGTTCGGTTCAGTTTGTGAGTCATCAACAGTGTAATCCAATGCTATGCCACTTATATCTAGGTTAATCATATTTTGGTTTTCACATCCATCATAATCGAGAGTTTGAATTTCCTTCTGGTACTCCCCCTGAAATTCAGCTTTAGAAAAGTACATTGTATCTTCATGAAAAACAACATCTATTGTGACAAACAATTTTCGAGATGGGGGATGGTAACATCGATATCCTTTTTGATGACTAGCATATCCAACAAAGACGCATCGCAATGCTTGAGGAGTTAGTTTTGTGCTTTGATGTTTGTGGAGGTGTACAAACACCACGCAACCAAAGACACGAGGGGGTAAATTTGAGACAGTTGGGGCAACAACTGCATCTGTTAGGGTTTGGAATGGTGTTTTGAAATTGATGGTACTGGAGGGGACCCTATTAATTAAATAGGTTGCAGAAGTGAGTGCTTCACCCCAATAAGATAATGGCATATGGGCTTCAATTAATAAAGCTCGGACCATGGCCAACAAGTGTCTATTCTTGCGCTCTGCCACCCCATTTTGTTGTGGTGTGTAAGAGCAAGTTGTTTGATGAATCATTCCTTGTGTCTCCAAAAATTGTTGAAGCTCAATACTCTTGTATTCTCCACCATTGTCACTCCGAAGAACTTGAATCTTTGCACGATATTGAGTTTCAATCATTTTATGGAACCTTTGAAATAATGAATTCCCTTCACTCTTAGATTTCATCAATCCTTGTACAATCATCAATAAACGTTACAAACCACCGTGCCCCACCTAAAGTAGTAACTTTAGATGGACCCCAGACATCAGAGTGAATAGTCATGAAAGGTAGTGGACTCTTGTTCAATCGTAATGGAAATGAAGTACGATGACTTCGTGCAAGTTCACAAACATCACAGTGGAAGCTTGAAACATCAGCTGCTAAAAATAAACTGGGGAATAACCGCTTTAGATAGCCAAAGGAAGCATGTCCAAAACGGCGATGCCACAACCATATTTCTTTTCTCTTTTTTTCTTCAGAACTAACAACTGCCAACGTTTGTTGTGGGCTTTCAATACTCGTTGAGTCCAAATCTAGGTAATACAGCTGTCCCCGTCGAGTACCACAGCCAATCGTTTTTTTGGTGTTGATGTCCTTAAACACACAATGATCAGGCCAAAAAATTACAACACAAGATAAGGCAGTGGTTATTTGAGAAACAGATAAAAGGTTATAATCTAAAGATGGAACAACCAAAACAGACTCTAATTTTAATGTATCAGTCAGAGTTAAAGAGCCTTCCCCAATGATTGAGGTCGAAGTACCATTTGCAACAGAGACAAAATGTTTGGTAGAGGGTCGGAGTGATAAAACATGTCTAGCATCATTTGTCATGTGATCTGTTGCACCCGAATCAATTATCCATGTATTATTCAAAACAGAGGTAGAACTACTTAAAGCCTTACCAATATTATCCGTAGATATTACCAACGTTGAAGCTTGATCAAGAATTTCATCTGTCGGCTTGGTTTGAAGAGTCGGAACAAATTTGATTTCCGATGATGCAATTGGGTGACTCATTGTATCTCTCTTTTTTTTTTTTTTTTAATATAGAGATATATATATATGGAATAGAAAGAAACAGAAAACAAAAAAGGAATTAAAATACGATGAGGCTGAGCTGGGACTATGGGTGGCGTGAGTGGCCCGTGGGTGATGGGATGCGGTCCGGTAAGGGAGGCGCTGGAGGTGCGCGATGGGCGCGATGGGAGGTGCGCGATGTGGTCCGGTGGATCTGGGATGCGGTCTGGTGGATCTGGGATGCGGTCTGGTGGACCTGGTGCGCGGCGCGGCGGGTGAATCTGGGATGCAGTCTGGTGGATCGGGGGCGCGGCGCGGAGCGGTGCGACGCTGATTGGGTGGTCCGGAGCGGTGCGACACTCTGATTGGGTGGTCCGCTGATTTTTTTTTTTTTTTTTTTGGATCTGTTTTGATATGACTGGATTTGTTTTTATGGTTGATATGTCGGTGGTTTATCTGTTTCAGATCACTGGAAGTGTTGTGATCGAGTTTCTGGGTTGGGAAGGTTGTTTTGAGGTGGATAAATCTGTGTATGGTGGTGGGTTTTGAATGAGTGATGGACGGTGTTTGGTGGGTGTTTTTTTTTTTTTTTTTTGATTTACAGAACCTTAATTCGCTTTGATACCATGTAGAAAAGAAGAATGTAATATTTGGTTCTGAATATTTCATTGGATTGATTTGCTTTGTACAGATTACATGAATTTATAATAGAAATAAAACGACAGAAAAGGATAATAATTAAATACAATGATTTCCACCATATTGAGAATGATTTTTTACCATATTAACATTTTAAGTACTTTCCTATTTCAAAATGAATCTCAACAGTAGTTTGGTGCCAGACTTCTAGTATCTGTCAAGGCTCTCTGGTGTTGTTCTTACATGTTGCTTCATTGTATGTAGGTTGAAGCATCCAAGGGTTTCGTTGCAGTTTTAAGATCTTACTTGGATTCTCTTTGTTCTAACCTCCGTTCACACACTATTACAAATGTACAGTCTAATAGTGATAAGGTTGGTTAGTTTTCCATATCTGTAGAAGGAAATAGTTTCATGACATGCATATGCAGGGATGATCTCCTGCCAGCTTATTTTGCCCAACGTATCATACTGCAACTGCAATATGTTGTGCAAAATAAGCAGTACCCGACAAGTTCTTGTAAATTTTGTAGAGTCAATAGGTTGCTCATTCCTAAAAGGTTAACTCGATGGATGAAGAGACTCATAATTCTTATAAACTCCATAGTTGTATATTTTGCAGTTTCTGATGATGTGCTTTGATGTGATAATGTTGTTACCAAGGAAAAATAATCAGCACAATAAGAATGAACTAAATATCGTGTATTGGTCCCAGAAACGGATGCTTAAATGAGCATGATGCCTATAACAGTCAATGACCCTTCTGTGTTTATTAAAGTGAAGATAGAGAACGGATGACTTAGTTGATGACTATGTATCTAGCAAGCAAACATCCATAGATGAGCATTGACATACGACCAAGACCTGCATATGCTGCATTAAATTTTAATCCCTTTTTTCCTTCTCTCAGGTATCCTTACTTCTAAAGGAGAGTTTCATTGACTCACATCCTAGTCGTGACCGACCATTTATGAAGGTGTGTTGTGACATATTTTTCTTTCGTTTCTTTATGGACGTGAATTTTTAAATGCACCCAATTTTCGGTCTCTATTGTTTATGGAAGTGACTGATTTTGATTTCAAATATTTGTATGCTGATGATGGGTCACTTCTCCTTTGTGCAATGCAGAATTTTATAGACACGCAACTGTTTTCTGTTCATACGGATCTTGTTCTTTCTTTCTTCCAGAAGGAATAGAAGCTCCATTAATGGTGGAGTTCCATTTTCCTGTTATAGGTTTGTAGACAATAACTTCATTTCAGTCATCAGTAATATTTTTTTTTTTGCTAAGAAGTCATCTGTAATATTAAATTATAGAGGTGGACGTAAAAGTTATAATTTCCCTTTTTCTTGAAAAATGTTGTTTGCCCTCTTACCAACTGTACATATGTAACTAATGAAGAAGGTTGAACTCCTTTGCTGTGTTCTATAGTAAAAAATTGTTCTTCAGAATATGCAGTATAAAATTTCATTTGCGTTCTATTATAAAATTGGAACGTTGGGAATCTTGAGAGCTAGTTGCTTTCATCATCATACGAACTAGTAGTAAGTAACTTTCGTTTTCTTGTAGCATCTAGGGATGTCAATTTGACCGAGGGTTTGGATATTTGCGGGTATTCGACCCATTCAGGTCAGTTCGGTTCGAGACAAAACGGTTCGAAAACGGATCGGTGCATTATTCATTTGATTTAAAACAGTTCGGTTTGGGACACCATTTAGGTATTCGTTTATTTACTGAAAAATTTAATTACATAAAAATTTATAATATATTTTTTTTTCAATTTTTTTTTTTAAAAAACGGGTCAACAGTTTAGTTTTTATTTACCAGTGTATATTACACGAATCGAACTGAATTCGTTTTTATTTGAAACGGTTCAGTTTAATTTAAACTATGAGTTAAATCAGTTCAGGTCGGATTCAATCAGATCCGTTGCCATCTCTAGAAGTATCGTAACGATATATTATTGATGTTTGCAGTATGGACAGTTATGTTTTCCTTTATAATAATAATTATTTCCTTTATAATAATAATTATTATTGTTGTTGTTGTTATTGCTTTAGTCCCTAATAACTTAGAAGATGTATATCAGTTTGGTTGACTAATTATTATTATTAGTAATGAATAAGCATTTCTACAATCAATTTATTATATTACATCATAAATTTTACGTATCAATAACTAACACATGAATACAACACTACACTATCGGTATGTGCACAAGCCAGAAGTGACTGAAACCCTGCTCTGCTCTGAAATCTGAATCAATTATTTTCTAACTTTCTGAAATTGAAATAGGTGAAATTGTAAGTAGTTGGTTCTGAGGTAAAGGAATAGAGAAAGTTAGTAATCGCAGTAAAAGCCTAAATCATATTGTCTTTTTAAATAGGCATTGGCTTCAAGTATATATATATATATGAGGCAAATTTTTGTGAAATTATTTAATTAGGAGCAAAAATAAGAACAAAATGAAAAATAGAGAATAAAAAATATGAATTTGTATTTTATAATATGAAGTAGGACAAGAACAAAGATAACATTTTTTGCCTCGTTTTTCTAAATTATATATCAAATTTTAATGAATATATAAATTTATTTATATTTTTTAATTTTTTTTTTATAAATTTAGTTATATAAAATTTAAACTAATATTAAGTAATACATTATATATTATAGATTTTATCTTTAAATTATATTTTTATTTTTTAATACATCAATAATTATTTTATTAAATTTACTTAAACTATTTACTTAAATTCAAAAAATCTAAAATAATATAATTATTTTATAATTTATTTCTATTACTTCAAACTAGTTTGTAACAAAATTTTATCAAGATAATTTAGTATAAAAAGATTATGTATTTATTGTTACATATTTTTATTTTCTTATTATATAATATTATTTATTGGTATAAATTTTTTTTTATCATAAAATATTTATTATTAAATAATTTTTATATAAAAATAAAAAATTACTAAGAAAAAGATAATTTTAATGTTACTTAAATTGGTGTTTCCTATTTGAGGCTCTTATTTTTTACTAAATTTTTTTGATATGTTCTTTTAGGAATTTTAAGTGAGATTAAATAATAAATTTAAAATCGTGAATAAAAAATGAGAAATCTTTGATTTCGTCCTGTTGACACGCATACTTGTAGTCTCGCATTACAATTTCAATTACAAACTAATTAATTATTAATAAATTTGTTTCCAATATTTATATTTTTTAGTTATTAAAGAACTTATTAAATTATTATTTTACATGTGTACATATAGAGTTCATTAGATGTAATTATTAACTTGTTGAAAATATGAAAATACAACATACATGACATAAGAAAAAAGGCTTTTTAAATTTTTTTTTATTCAATTTAATTATATATCAATTTATATTATATTATAATTTAATTAGTTTAGGTTAGAAAGTAATTTTAATATTACAATTTAATTTTACGCTACTAAATTTACGTTAAAAAGTCTAAATATTTGAAAATGGATTATGAATGAAGTATCTTTGTAAAAACTATCATATCAATTAATTATAATATATTTTTAATATATAATAATACCTAAAAAAAAATTACGTCTCTTTTGATTAATGGATTCTGGAAAGATGTCAGAGACAAGAACTGCCTTAGAGGCAGGTGATGAGGTGCAGTGACAGAAGAAACAGAGAGGTACAGTCATAATATAAGCAGAGAAGTGACAGAAAAAGAGAGAGAAATTAAAGTACTATAATCAAACAATTAAAAATAATTAAACAATTATAATATCACTTATTAATAAAAAATAATTAAATTATAATAAAAATAATTTTATAACAAATAGTTCCCAAGATTCTTCAACTCCATGAACCTGAAGTAAAATATACCAACTCTCCGTATTTTAACACTCCATTAAGATGTCAATATTTTCATATGATATGTATTTGCAAGGTGTTTTCTTTTACTTGCATGCATGTTTTTTTTAATCTAAATTCAGATAATTTTTAGTTTATATGATAAAAAACAATATCATTTCAAACATAAAAAGAAATAAGTAATTCTAATTAAACTTAATTCATATTGCGTTTATATATATTGTCATACCCATTACCAACCCTATCCCTTCAAACCTTCCTCCGAGTAGAGTCATAATTCATAAATTTCGCACACCCATTGCTTCTCTCGGGCTAGCTAATGTAAAGTCTGAGATAAACTTATTTATTTGGTTTTTCATCTTTGAAAATTTCTTCTTATTTCACTTCTTTTCAATTACAAAATGGTGAGGGAAAAGAACAACTTTCCATTCACAGTCTCACAATGGCAAGAACTTGAACATCAAGCTCTTATTTTTAAGTACATGGTCTCTGGTATTCCCATTCCACCTCATCTTCTCTTCACTCTCAAAAGAAGCTATTTTGTCGACTCTGCACTACCTTCTAAGCTCTTATCTTCCAATGGTAATATAACCCAACTAGTTTCTAATTCTAATACTCTTAATTGCTTGTACATTAGAGATATATTAAGATGTTTACTTTTTTAAGTCTAATTAATTTCCAAATCATGAAAATTAAAGTTTTTAACATTTTTCTTTTGGTTTGCAGTGTGTTTTCAAATTGGATTGGGAAAAAAAATAGACCCAGAACCAGGGAGGTGTAGAAGAACAGACGGAAAGAAATGGAGGTGCTCTAAAGAGGCTTTTCCTGATTCTAAATATTGCGAGAGACATATGCACAGAGGCAAACACCGTTCTAGAAACCCTGTTGAACTAGTTTTTAATTCAACTTATAAAACTACCACTAAGACTAGCCCATCAAACCAATCCTCAAACAACAATAGCTACTCTTCACTCCATCATCACCAACCTTGTTATAATAATTCAAATCTTAATCACCAACCATTTCCTAATTATCATCAGAACTCATCTTCAAGACCTCTTGGGTTAGGTTTGTCCCTTCAAGATATCAACTTGAACTCTGGGTTTTTCTCTTTGCAGACTACTGACACAGATCATTTCAGGTGAATTGTCTACTCATTACCTGCAAGTTCTTTTTTTGTTTGTTTGTTCGTTCCCTCCATTGATAAGTTTGAAGTATTTTGCTAATGGATATTAAACAGAAACAGGGGTGTTAATTATGGAGTAAAAGAAGAGGTGGATGAACGCACATTTTTCTCAGATAAACCTAATTCAGAGTCCACAACTGTGAGAAGTTCTTCTGTTTCTTCGTCTATAGATGATTTTAATTGGCAACTCACACCACTCAGTATGAATTGTTCTTCTTCAACAAACAAAACAAGCATGAGAATTGAGCGCTCTTGTTTACAGCTTCAGAGCTTCAACAATGACACTTTTCCTCCTAAACAAGAAAAACAACACCATCATCAGCATTTCTATGAAAGCGAAGAAGAAACCAAGAAAACCATTCACCATTTTATTTGATGAATGGCCAGGAGAAGATAAAAGAGATCATCCCCGTTAAACTTCCACTACCCTGCTCTCTATATTCACTCAATTCACCTTGGTTTATCATTATTTTTTGTTGCTAATATTTATTTATTTTGTATTATCACATCAACATGCCATTTTTATTTTTGGAGTCAACATCAAGATGTCATCTTTTGGACATAATTAAGTTCACTTGTTTTGTTTTGCAGATGATCATTAAGTTTGCAGTACATGGTGGGGGTTGTAATTTTATGATAAGGGACAAAGTTGTACTTGTACATTACTCATCTTTCCAGGTGTTATGATGACTGTTTTCTTGTGTAAGATCTAAACAAGTGCCTTGCCTCTGTTTTACATTTTACATTTCAATGCGTTACAATCTGAATCATTTGCGTTTAATGAGGAAAATTTTTATTTTTTTTGAATTTTTTCTTAGCTGATAGTCCTCTCGTGGCAACAGTCATATACAACAAGGCACAACGCACTTTGGGTTTTGCTGGGAAACAAAACTCTTTCTCAAGTCACCCCTATATATGAAGAAAGTAACTTTAATCTCCGGATTAATAATTCTTTTAGTAAAAAACAGGACAAGACAAACATATATTGAATACTAGCTTATCGAACAATCTTTAAAACATGAATCGCTTTGTGTAATAAAAATATTAAAGATTGAGTAAGAGAGAAACCGAAATCGCACTGCTCGGTTTATTGCTTCCACCAATTTTTTTCAAAAATCTTCACCATTCCATTGTATTCCACCAAAAATCAGCTTATTCCCTTATCGTCCCTTTGATTCATCATATTCATATCTGTCCTGAAAGCTGTGTTCTCGGGTGGTTGCGATTCCAAGGTTTAGAGTTTCTTAATTGCACGTGATTGATATATATATACACACACACCACTTATAATTACCTTCGATAATTTAAGTAAGTTGCATGTTATTTAAGCGTAGACAACTAAACATAGTTAATCCGGCAAAATTTCATAATCCACCGAACTTTAATTCTAAAGCTGGCTGCATAAAAATATCAAGAGGAATGAGATCTTATGGAATGATTCCCCCCCCCCCCCCCCCCTCTTGTTAAAACCTAAGGCATGAAATTGGTTTCACAAAAAGTTAATTTTTATAAAAGCTATTTCTAAAAAACTATTTTTTAAAATGAAATTATTTTGGTCAAGGTAATTTCTAAATAAAAGTGAGTTTGATTTTTTTTTTTTTTTTGGGTATAGAAATAGTTATTTAGCTTATGAGATTGAATTTCAAAATAAAAGTGAATATATAAAATTATTTTTAATTTTATTAAATATTAAAATGAGCAAATGACAAACTTATCTTTTAAAAAATATATGTGATTTGTAAGTAAAATAATTATATGTCAATTATTTTTCTCACAATAAATTAAACTTACTTTATTTTTTAATTATTCAATTTATTTTATTTTTAATTTTTTAATAATTATGAAAAATAAATATATATATTTTTCTTAAATAAGGTTAAAGTTAAAATTATGAAAAAAAAAAAAAGTTATGTGATATATATTTAAATTTTAGATAAAATCACAGTCCAATGCCGTTTATTTTCTAAGTATAGCGTGAAACGGGTCGTTTTGGAATAAAACGGAAGGAACTGTACCGTTTAGGATCCCACCAACTCCAAATTTATTTTGTTTAGTTTCAAGGGAATCATTCTCCCAATTTCCCTTCCAAGAGCATCGCCGACGATTCTTACACCTGAAGATATGCCTCTCAAATGGTAAATATATCCTTATTTCCAGCAACAACAAAAAGAACTAATAATTTGGGGTCGAGTAGCATTCTTACAAATAACACCTTGCTTATTTATTCTAACTCGCAATTAATCACTCTTGTAATGAAATTCTAGGGTTTTGCATTGGCAACCTAATGCAGGGACGACGGTGAGCAGTCAAATTGTAAACGAAGTAACGCAGTGCGTTGAAAGCATAAATGGCGTTAAAGAGGGAAAGTGTAAAGCTACTCTCACTTTCTACAAGCCCATGCTACGAGGTCAATTTACCAGTCCCATTTTTTTATTTTCTGTATTTGTGTAACGTATGTTATGATGATAATTAGTTTTTAAATAATTTTATTGGATGTTATACCAACCAATCAGAGCAGTCATTAGCGGCTGAATTTCCTCGCGATTTTCAAGGAATTTCGCTACCAGAGCAACCAAGCAAATACTATTTCATAATCAGAGGGCAGCGTTTAGTTCTCGAGGCTGATTCATCCATTCAGACTATTATGGAGAAATTGCAATCTTACAAATCCAGAGGGTCTCTTAATTTTGAGGTTTATTTGCTGTCTAGCTTCAATTTGATTTTATTATACCAAGTATAATACACATTTTCATTGTGTGTTTTTAGCAGTTTTTTTTTTTTTTTTTTTTATAAATAAAATATTATGTACTGTTTGCAGGGGTTTCAATACCAACTTGGGGACTTCCAGTTGAGGGTGGGGAAAGTTATTCCTAGTAATTCTGAAAATTTGAGAGGAATAGTGATGGAGGTACTGAACTTACTATCTAGACATTGTGATTTCTTTGTTCTGTTTTCAATTTACAAAATGATCACAACGCATTAAACTTATTCTTTATTCAAAGATATTATAGTCATGTTGTTTGGTCGTTGGTTTTTTTATTTTTTATATATAGATATTTACGATATATCAACTTATATGTTTTCTATTATCTGGCATGCATAATATCTTTTACTTAGAACACTTCGAATTATCACTCTTGAGATTGCCATGTTAAAAGGTTTAAATTCATTGACCTTTTGGTATTCTTATATTGTAGAATTCAGCGTGTCTGAGTCTCTGAATATGTTTACTTCTTTCCTCCTAGATAAAATTGGAAGGAGATGTGTAACATGCAAGTTTTCATTTGAATCATTCAAGTGTCTTCATCACTTTTTGTTTATGTCTGTTTCGATCTTCTTTAAGTATATTGGTTTTGCATAAAATCAATATTGTGAAGATCATATTAGGCATGCAGGCTTCTTGATTATAAACTAGTGACTTTTGCAACTATCTTTGCATGATGTTATTAGGCTAAAAATCAGGCTTTTGCACATGTTTCACTGCCAGGGAAAAAGAGAAAGATGACTCTTTTTAGATATTGTTTTCCCAGTTGATTAGATACTATCAGCAATACTTTACTACTATGTATTTGCTAATAATAGTTTGGTTTTAATTATATCTCCCATATTAGGTATCTTATTTTCTAAGGGCATTTTTTTGGGTGCTATATGCATCAATTCATCCCTTTTTACAAGAGTTTCTTTAAGATGCTATCTTTCTCTATGCATCAAGGGATTTTAACAGTCACTTTCTATTCATGTTAATTAAAGATACGTGACTCTTACAGGTTGAGTACCTTCCCATCTCTTCAATGGAGAAGTCCAGGCAGATAATGGAAGAGTTTGTTGACATATGGCAGGAAGCCGTCTCCAAAAGATCATTACCAGGTCACTTCATGCACATTGAACCAAATTTTGCAGAGTATGGCCTTGGAGACCGCTATTCGTCACAACATACGGCCGTCCAATATGCTACCGTTATGGCTCAACTAATTGCAACAGCACAAGCTGTGCAGGCAGTAAGAAATTAGGAATGATGAAAACTATTTGTCTCCTTATGTTACAGGCTTCCACAAAGGTGCAAACATCCAACATCTGGTTCAGTGCATGCAGAAGCAGTTTGGGTGAATTTTAGGGGTAATTCACTACTTATGATGTTATGGTAATTGGTATTCAATTATAATGCATCTTGATTAAAAACTGTTAACTATTGAAGCTTTATTCGCAAGAAGTTATGCTCCATATAAACAGAAACGCATATTCCCCCTTGAATTGATTGATTTGAGATATTTGTTAAAGAACATTTTCTATTCGTTTGTATTTGTATGGCTGATGTATACATGACGACGTCGTCTATTACATGTTGAGCGACAATTAAAAATAACCCTAAATTCTAAGATATCAATCCTAAAATGTAAGCTGCAAACTACAATAATATGTAGTTGTCGTTCAACCTGTAATGTGCGGCGTTACTCATATAGAAATATGATTTAGTGGGCATTGTTGCCACATGGTAAATTAATGTTATTTTAAAAGATGAGCAAAACATATAAAAATCAATAAATTTTATACCTGAAAATATCAAGCTTAATAGTAAAATCTAAATAATAAATTGTTAAAACTACACCTTAGATTTATAAATTAAATCCTAAATTGACTTAAATTAATTTGATTTAAGCAAGTGATTGCATATTATATTATATATATATATATATATATATTATATATATATATATATATATATATATATATATATATATATATATATATAAAAGGAGTGAATTTTCACATTCATATGAAAATAACCCTTTTAGATCTACAAGTGACAATGTCATATTTTAGTTGGTGATGTCTATTATAAGAATCAATATATCTTTATATTATGTGTAAAAAATAATTAATTATATATATGTATATATTAATTATCTTTTAGTAGGGAATTCAAAGAAAACCAATAAATTCTTAGAATAATTGATTTTATGTGAATAAATTTTAAATTTATAAATTTTCTCTTAGTGAAAATTTAAAGAGAGAAGATTATTGTAATAATTGTCTATTATTACAAAATTCATTGAGAAAACTAAAAGTATCTTTAATATGTGTTAAATTTTAGTTTATTTTTATAATTTTATAAATTTTATTAGTAAAAAAAATTGATTATGCCCATTAATTGTCTTTTAGTGGAAGAATTATAAGGAAAAATTCAAAGGCTTTTAAAATATTTGATTTTTTTTGGAATATTTAATTTTATGTGAAATAATTAATGAATTTGATAATTATAAAGAAAATTAGAAGACTCGTGAATGTTATAATAATATCTGTTATTTCAAAAAAAATCAAAAGTTTTTTAAATATGTGGTAAATTAATATACTGCAATCTCCAAAATGTTATTTAAAAAGTTATGAAAAGAGATACTATTCTTTTATTTGCTTTCTACAACATTTTAAATTTTTTTAAAATTTTATACATTTTTTCTCATAATTTTGAATGTTGCTTGAGTGTGTTAATGTATTAATAGATATATTGCACACAAGCAAAATGATATTAACGTAAATAAAAATTTAATATTTTAATTTGAATTGTATTGTGTAGCATTCAAGTATATAGTCATTTTGATAAATTTGAAATTTAAGTATTTTGAGCACTAAATAAAGCTTCATTTAACTAATAAATATTAAGGTTGCAAAAATTATTGAATATTATTGTTATTATTTGTGTTTCTATATGTCTTAATATGAGATTAATATTGTATATATTATTGTTTTACCTTATTTTTAATTCACCACTTTGATTTTGAATATAAATTTTTTTCTTTATGAATTTTTGACATTTTAAGTTGATATTGTCACAAAATTGAGATAAATAAAATCTTATAAATCTAATATACAAAAATCCAAATAACTTTCAATTAGATTAAATTAAATTTTTTTGTATCGTCTAAATTAATTGCAATTTTTTTCACATAAAATATACATTGTATTGACTTACATTTATATACATGTAACAGATTTTATTTGTAAATATATACCATCTACTACAGTGAGACTATCATGGCAGTGATCTTTGTTGAAAAGATGAATGTGAACAAAAATTACTTGTTGTGATTGGAATATGTAACTTAAAATGTGAAAGAGTGAGTTTTGCCACCATATTATTAAGTGAATTATATTTTAATTATGTTGGAAAGGGAAGATTTTTGTTTTTTGTTAACGACCCTAAATATAGGGTAATGGTGGATGTAAAATACAGAGTACGTTTAGAAATAAACATGAAGTTATTTGTTTCCTTTCAGATTGGTAGGAAAAAAAATAAACATGAAGCTGTTTGCCTAGTAAGTACAAATGCACTTTCATTCCAATTTTTCTTACTTGTCCAATATACATGCACCGACCATATTAGTAAACATTATTAGTAAAAGTATTATAAAGTTTGACCGGTAAAAAAAATAAAGAAATTTAAATGGTGTTTAAAACAAAATGATGATAAGAGCTAAGAGCGAAAGATTACAAGAGAAAATACACTTATAGTTAATTTTACAAAATAAATGTATTTACACTTTTTTTTTTAGTTAATATACATTAGCTATTCAACTATTATAAATATAAATACTTTGATCATCTTAAGTTAATTTTTTTATTTTATTTATTTTATTTTTTTGAGACATTTTTCTTTTCAAACATCTATTAACATTGCTATAAGGTATAGTTCAATCAAATTTGAATTTTTTAACATAATTTTTTATCCGCAAGAAATTACTTAAATACACAAAAATATAATAATAAAGTGGTGCACCAAAAAGATGACTATTATCCTGAATTTATGGAAAAAAAAAAGTGATCAAATATCATGATAACAAAAGTTAAATTAGGATTTTAAAGTGCTTGCTACTTCAGAATGATTATACATAAGGTAAATTTTTTTTTTGTTGGAAAATTATATAAAGTAATGGTTTTATTTTTGTGGTTATAAGTTTTAAAGAATATTATAATTATTTTAAAGAATAAAAGTGGAAAAATTATTTAAAGAATAAAAATTGAAAAATTATTTACTGATCATGCAAGAAGTTATATTATTGATTCAAGTCGATTAAAATTGAGATAAATGATTTAAGTGAGAAAAATATATATTTTTATCTCTCACTTCATGAGTCTATGTTATTAGACTATACCAACATGATCAGTATAATATATACTATATAAAAATTTAAAAAACACAAAATAAATTTTTGACAAAAATATATTTATATTATCTTTTATATTTTATTTTAAATTTTGAAAAGCATTAAGAAGGTAGACTCTTATAATATTTAAAACATTTTCAAAGGTCACGAAGTCAATAATTTTTATATCCATTTTTTATTTATTTGTATGGTTTTAGTCGATGAGTTTTTGCAATAATAACTCTCTAGTTGACTATATACGTTTTGTTTAATGAGTTTTTATAAGGGTAGGGTGCGCAGCAGGTATTATAACTTTTCAAAATAAAACTCTAATCGATTAAAAAACTTAGTAGTAATTTTATTTTTTATTTAGATATCATTATATTAAATAAGTTTCAAACGTGAAGAATGTATAACAATTTTTGCAGGTTGAAAAATTCTATATGTCTCATTAAAGTCGTATCTCATTATATTAAATACTAAAAAGTACACAGTATATATATATTTTTAAATATTTGTAAATTTCACATAATTTAATAACAGTTTTAAAATTTATTCATAGAGTTGTCACCTACTGCAAATAAAATTACTCGGGCCACACATAATAGCAGCCACGGGGTTAATTCCTTTATAAAATGTGCCCCGCGAGAGAAATCTCCTATATATAGTTGTAACGTACCTGGCCGCCTAGCCTCCGTAATCACTGTACTGCTCTTACATACGGGTATGCTTTTGATGCTCTCTTTCTTTCTTTCTTTCTTTCTCATTAAGTTTCATCGCCGCCTATATGAGTCTTTTCTTTTCCTTTGTTTCTCTAACTACTCTCCATTATCGAGTTATCTAGATTAATGTCAATGGTTTCTTCTTCTGCATTGCTATCGGATTCCATATTTCGGATTGTTCCGTTTTAATACCATTATCATTGTTATTCTTTCCATAATTTCTGGTTGCTATAGGAGGATTTTGATTAATCAAATGCTTCATTCTTCGGCGCATTTATTAATTCGATATGTGTTTTTCAAATGTTAAGTTTTCATTGGAGTGGATCAAGAAACCAATTATTTTTTATATGATTGTATGGATTACCGCCGCATATTTGTTAGGCCAGAGTTTGCAGATCTTCCACTACTAGTTCTTATCGTGCTCTGTTCATATATAGGAATGTGTCATTATTGGTTGGTTATTATACGTATTGTCTAGCTTCCAATCTACTGCTTTGAATCAAAGAGTTATCAGTGGTTTTTTAATTATTTTTTTCCTGTTGCAAATTTTCTCTAGTAGTTCTAGTTTATCTTCCATTTTTCATGGATCCAGCGGTCGTTAAGAAAGATGATGAAGCTCCAAGGAAGGTTTGTTCGATACCCTGCATCTCTCTACAAGTTATAGGCTAATAGCTCAATTACGAGAGTTTAATTTTGCCAAGTGCCAACATTTTCATATTAAATTGTCTCCTCCTTCAGAGGAGATTCATGCCTAAAGCTCCGCCTCGACGGGCTCCAAAGCCTGAAGTTAAAGCGTAAGTATCAATTACTCAAATATATGCATCTGAAAACATATGCTGCTTTACCACTAATTTTTAGACATCCTTAATCTCTTTCGGCAGTGAAGTGGTTGAGGAGGCTGATGCTGATCAGGCTAGGGATTTGTTGAAACGCTTCAATGTATATTTTTGGATTCATTAGGTCAGATATTTTAAGGAGTATAGAGCTCATGTAACCTGGTGTTTGATATTCTTTTGCTTTTATTTTGTGCTTTCCTAACAGGATGGTCTGACTAAAGCAAAACCCAAAATAGAAAAGAAAGGTAGTGTTTCTTATGCTCTGCCTCACTGCTGTTAGACTTAGAAAACTGACTTTACTGGCGGATTTATTTGGGGGCCAGGACTGGCATTGGCCCTCTCGCAACTCTTGACATGCAAAATTTTAGGGGTAATATCTACAAAACTTTTGGCAAATTACATGCATAAAATGGGGTTATGTAAATTTTAATTTTTAGGCCTTTTGTTACTCAACAGTTATTACAAACTCAATAAAATGGGGTTATGGCCCCCTCCTAAGATAATATCTTAGATCCACCATTGACTGACTTATCGTTCTTTTAAATTCTTCAATCTCTTTAAGCATAGTTTCTAGTAGAGTTGCCTTTTATGTTTTATTAAGTATAATATCAATAGCTAATTATGCAGAATCTATCATAATTTCTTAAACTATTTTACCAGTAATTGAAATTTGCAGTGGCAGCTACACAAATTGCATTTGGTTATGGAGGTGCTTCAACAATGATAAGATCATATGGCCCTTCTAGGGGTGCAAGTTGTAACCGAAATCAAGACTCAGCTTCTAATGGTATGCTAACAATTAATGCTGGCTTGATCAGGTTAGCTGCTTATTTTTTCAATGCATCACACTTGAATTGTATTAATCAGGTGGCACGTTTCCTACTGCTCCGATTGGGGAGAAAGAATACAAAGAGCCATGGGTATGTTAAATTTTCTTCTACTCACTAAAGCCTTATATGTAGGCTTTATTAATGGTCTATGTTGGAGCTACTGCAGGATTACTACACTTATTATCCAGTAATTCTTCCCTTGAGGAGGCCATATTCTGGAAATCCAGGTATTTGATGTTCCAAGGTTATAAGTTACTTTGTAAATATTTGATATGGCATCAAAAATCTGCACCTGACCTTTCCATTTTACACTTACAGAATGCCTTGACGAGGAGGAATTTGGGCCTGCTTCAGAAACAACTTATGATGAACTTTCAACAAATCCTGCAAAAGAACTCGGTCTGATGGTCGGTATTCTGACACTGAAAGATCAAATGCTGCGTGTGAAAATACATTTAACTTCTTTTGATGGTTTGTTGGCAGGAGGAAAATCCAGAAGGAAGTATGTTCTTTATGCAGTTACCACCAACCATGCCTTTCCTAAAAAGATCATCTGCTGCAGATGGCCAAGACAAAACCACATGCACACAAAAATCTAGTGGTTCAAATACTATGCAGAAATCTAGCACTATTAATGAGTTACCAGCAGGCTTCATGGGTAAAATGCTTGTATATCGGAGCGGTGCTGTCAAGCTGAAGCTTGGTGATACCCTTTACGATGTGAGTACAGTTCATAATAAAGATCCTTCTAGCAGAAGCTTTCTATTTAACTACTTTAAAATATACTTATTAGCTTACATATGTAACATAAAAAATTGTCAACTGGAGATAGAAGTAGAACAGTTGAGCTTCGATTATTAAAATTGCAGTTATGTTCTCAATTTTCTTTTCCATGAGTTATTGGATGTCTAATTCTAAAGGAAAAAAAAATGTATGCAGGTTTCTGCTGGTATAGATTGTGTTTTTGCTCAAGATGCCATGGCTGTTAATACAGCAGAGAAGCATTGTTGTGTCATCGGGGAACTCAACAAACGAGCCATTGTGACACCTGATGTAGGTTCCATCATAAATAGCATGGCTGATTTATAATGGTGTTTTTTTATCCATGTATTTTTTTATTCATAGATAATTCAAACAATAGTTTTTTTCTTCTTACAGAAACTAAAGGATTATAAATTTTCATTCTTATTATTATGTCAAACTATCAAAGAAGAAAGATGATTCATGAGTAGTTCTGATGGGAAGAAAAATCTAATGATTTTATATGTCGCTGTGATACTTGTTCCTAAACCTTTGAACTTTGTAAGTAAAAAACCCATGAACACATCATAGTTTTTAGACCATACAATTATGATACAGAATCACAACATTTATTAGGAGAAACTACAAAATAGTAACAAGCTTTGGCCTTTGAGCTTAGATTTGGTGCAATTTAAGTTGAGCTCCATGCTGGGGTTGAAGAATCATAACGGTGTAAGGAGCATGAGTGTAGGAAGGTGAGAGTTCAAAGGTGAAATGCTGCAGAATCATAGTCAATGCTATCTTTGCCTCTATTATGGAAAAGTTTTGGCCAATGCAAGTCCTTGGGCCCCATCCAAATGGAAAGAATGACAGCTTGTCCGTTGATGCCTTCGTAATTCCTTCATAAAATCTCTCTGGTTTGAACTCATCTGCATCGTCACCCCAGAGTTGTGGATCATGATGGATGAGTAACGTAGGTAGTATAATATCTACTCCTGCAGGAACAATAATGTTTCCTATTTTGGTTTCCTTGTAAGCATGTTGATATTGTGCAATAGCTGGTGGGTACAGCCTTAGGACTTCATAGAGTATCATGGTTACCTGCAAGAGAACTATTAGCTTTTGATTCAATTAGTTTATATATGGTATGTCAGAAATATGGGGAATAAAACATACAATCTTGAGGTGGCTTATAGCTTCAAAGTTGGGTTCGTTTTTGCCACAAATTTGGAGGACTTCGTTTCTTGCCTTCTCTTGCCACTCTGGGTGGATAGACAAGACAATCATAGTCCATACTAACCAGCTTGAGGTAGTCACTTGACCTGCAAGGTAGAACTGTTTGCATTCTTCTATTACCTCTTCAGTTGTCATCTTGTCGCTTTTCTTATTGACACTCATATTGCTTAGTGAATTGTTTTCGTTATTTGATTGCAGCAATAAACCTAGCAAATCATCAACCCTAGAACTTCCAGTTTTCATTGCATTTAATTTGTTCTGGATTATATTTTTCAGCATGGATTTTATCTCTCCATCTAACTCCTTTCTCCTTCTGTTTTTTCTTGTTGGAAGAAACCTGCAAACAAAAGTTGATTATTTTGTTTTAATCTAAAGACACGCAAGTCTCAAGATGATTTACTTCTATTATTTGAAGGGAAAACTCTTAAAAGTGTTTATAGGCAGTTAAAAGAATGTACCTGAAACCAGGGATGTAAAAGGTCTGCATGGCTTCAAGTGTCAGCATTATCAGTTCTTCTTGAAGCTCAAAGATCTTCTTCCCTTCTTCATAGTTGCTTCCATATGCAGACCGAGAAATAATATTTGAGGTGAGTCTCTGTAACTCAGGCCACATATCTAATTCACAACATGTTGCTTCAAGGGTACTAATCATTCTCTTCCATTTTTCAATCATTTTACCACAACTGAATGTAAAAACTGGTACCATTTCCTACCCAAAATAAAACAAAAATAACCAAAACAAATCATGAATTATGAAACTAATTATTGAAATTAGGCAAGCTCTGGATTTAACCAGAGACATACTTATATCTTGGAAATTTAGAATAAAACCTTCAGTTTCTCCATGTGGAAAGCAGGGTTTATTATCCTTCTGTGTCTGGCCCAATCCTCACCCTGCAGAGTAGTCAACCCTCTTGTTAGAATGGAAACGAGAGGGCTTAGTGGTGGCTTATGAAAGTGATCTTCCTTGTTTTCCAGCACTGCTTTCATTAGCTCAGGATCTTTGATGGTCAACCTTGGTCTAGTCCCAGCCCAAGACATTGATATCTTCCCTGTAACAAATGCAAATCACTACCACTAACTCGCCCACTTTAAGAAAATCACTTGCAAGGTTTAGCTATAGAATTTAGTTCTAAACTGATTATGCATATTCTCTCAAGTAGAGCAACATATAAATTTTAGTTGTGATTTGAAGGGATATTATTTGGTCTAGAAATGATTATGTGGTATTCTAATGATGTAAATAAGAGCTTTTACTAGTAGCAGTCATAACAGTCAGAAGTGCTTTATCTAATCTCATCAATTTGTCACAGCAATATGTATAGTTAGCTGTGTAGTTCTGTAGGTCAGAGTGATTGGTTAACATTGTCATTCTCAAGTCACACAAGTTCGACCCACACATCGAGTACTAGTTGATCTTAAAAATGTGTAGGTTGGATTCATACCGTACTTTTGCACATTATTGAGGGTGAAAGGATCTACTCGTGGAACAATCTGGTGGTTTAGACCCATGGGTTTGGATGAGGCTTCAGTTATTTGTCTCACAAAATCTTTCATGTCCCCAATAAGCGGCTTGTAAAGAGTGCCTCTAATTCCTTGTCGCTTTAATTTCATTTCCAGCCATTTGGGTTTCAATAGGATGGAATAAGTTAGTTTAGCAACACCGTATAGTAGCAGAAGCAGTAAAGAGAGAAGGAAACTTAGAACATAAAAATCCATACTCTGAGGAAATCTTATTCTTTCTCGTCTTTCAAATTAATCAGAACGTCACGCTATATATAATGCCCTCTTACATTTTGCTCATGAGACATCTGCCTTCAATGTTTCCAGTCAAATTCTCATGTAAACGGATAAGCGTGGAAACTATATTTTACTTTGGAATTAATTATAAAGATTTCACCTAGACTATGACCGGTACTTCTTGGGGGACAAGTTATTCTAGTTTATTTTTTCAAAACTAACACCCATAAAACATATGATAATAAAATTAGCACACTTAACTCATACTCCTTAATTCCAATTAAGGGTATTATTTTTATTATTACGAGTTTTAGGGGTATTATTTCAGATAATTTCCCCTTTTTTGTCAAAATTTATTGTAGTTTTCTGTTGCACTTTTTTTTTTCATGAACTGTCTGGATTTAAGGGATATAAGATCAAGTATGATTAGAACAATACTACATCACAAATATATTTAATCTCAACTAACATAATAATTTCTCATTGAATATTGAGATGTATCTTTCTAATCTGATTATGAATATTGACACCGAATACATGAATTTATTAAATATAGTAAAAATAAAATAAAATATTATGTTATAGTTTTTTTTAATAATAATTTTATGTTATTGCTAGGTACATAAAACTAGTAAAGTCTATTTATCTTCTGACCAGTGAGTAATCGTGTAAAATTCTAATGTTTTCAACAATGGATCCCTCTGGGAAAATGCTTCTATCAAACTCAAACTCTGTTGTCTTACAATTTTACACAATGTTTTTATATATTTATAGATTATAGATTCAAACATTTTTAATTAAAAATAATGCTCTTTTTTAAATTTAAATATAAAATATATATTTTTAATATATGCAACCCGCATGGTGTTTAAATAAAGGTTGCTGACAAATTATTTGCTTTGCGTAGGGCTCAAGAATTAGGATTCTAGAAAAGGAGCAAGAATGTTCAATCGTCGTATTGAAGATGTAGACATGCAAGCTTGGGTGCACCGTACACGCTATTGATGTTTGTTAATGCATGACTAGAAATGTAAGTTCGGTCCGGTTGAGTCTGAAATTTTAGGTTCGGGTCGAGTTTTGTCGGGTGAGTTATATCAAAATATTCAAATATTTTATAAAATTTAAATTTAAGGTTGAGTTTCAGTTGAGCTAATAATATAAATATTTAACCTTAAGTTGATCGAATACGGCTAAATTTACATCCCTATGCACGACATTCCGATTCTAAAGCTTTAATTAATGGCCCATAATCTCTTCTAATATAAGGTATTAATTACCTATAATAGCACCATTTACAAGCAGACTCATATTTTTCCAAAAATTACGATACGATGTTGTACCGAAGAAAACATTTGAGGCTTGCCGCCACAAGACCACCCGCATCCACCATTTCTTTGCCAAGTACGTTCCTTTCAACGCCATTCCATATTTAAATGAGTTTTATTCTCTCAATAAGATCGTCTATTGATGTCAATTAGAGCCGGCATTTTTGACACGACTTGCAAATTCGATACGACTTATCTACGAAATAGTCAGGTTCGAGTTGAACTTATATATGTGTTGGGTTGTAAATAGGTCGATCCGTTTAATCAATTTAAAAAAATCAGGGTTGAATGGGTTAATTGGGTAATCCGTAACCCACATAAGTAACACAAATAAATAACTAAAATTATTAAGGTATGTATGTAATTGTTTCTTATTTAATTATCTTGTAGGTTTATACTTTGAAATATTATTGAGATAATGTTTAAATTCATTTCATATTTTATTTTTTTATTTTTATCAATTTATAATAATATATTATTTAGTTTAATTTTGTATGTTTTTTATTATTAATTATTTATTTTAGACTTAAAACAAGTTTTTATTTACAAAGAATTTATGATATATATTTTTGTTAGACTTTTTTATTATTATTTAAGACTTTAAAATATTAGATTTGATGTATCACAATATTTATGATTATTGATATTATTTTTATTTTATATTAATTAATATTTTTATATTTTTTGTTAAAATAATGCTTAAATTGATTTAATTTTTGGAGTCTAATTAGAATTTATAATGTTAATAGGTGACATAAATATATGTTGATACTCGATATAATATTTCTGATTTTTTATATTATAAAATATAATATATATTATTTAATATATTTATACGTGTTAAATGGGTCAACTCAGGTTGGGTTAGGGTTATACTTTCTGACCTATTTAATAAATGGGTTGGGTCAAGATCAATCTTACATGGGTCGAATTGTAAACAGATCAATCCCGAACACGACACGACCCATCCGTTTGATAGTTCTGATTCTCGATCAGATGATTTGCTTGATGTTTAACACGACATGGAAGCTCCAAAGAACTATAACAGGAAGTACTGGAGTCGCGATCGACGATTTCTCCCATCTCTTCTGCTTTTGTTGTTGATATGTCAAATATGTTTGAATACTGAGATATGATTTCTTTTTTTTTGGGTCGGTGAAATCTATTTTATTATCACCATTTCTATGCAATACTGGTGATTGGTTGGTCTTCCTCTTCCTTAGCAGATAAATTGTTCTAGTTATTTGTTCATTTTGGGTGAAACTTCATTTCATGACAAATCACCTCAAGAAAACAAGTGCTAAAGTTAGACTTTGAAGATATCTTTAATCGGTAACTTAAAACTTTGGGATGCTTTTAAACATACAAACTATAAAGATATTTTGTTACTCTATTTGGGAATTTTCATTTTATAACACCTTTATTTATTTATTTTTTTTATTTTTAAATTTTATGTATTATGTTATATACAATTTTGTTATTATATGTAACATATTATATCAATCTTTAGTAGGATCATCAGCGTTCCAATAAGAATACAACATGTTATATTAAATTTTATTTATGAATGTAACATGTTATATGTTATATCAAATTTTACTTGTGAATGTAACGTGTTACATTTACATTTATATTTGAATATTATATATAATATTTTCATATAGTGAGATTGTCGGAGCTCCAGTGAAGCTCCAATAAGGTCGTTAGCAGTATCACTGAAGCTCCGATGAGTTTTCGGCAAAATTATTGAAGTTTCGATGAAGTTGGATCGTTGAGAAATAGAGGGTAAGGAATATTTTAGTTAATATTTTTTTATTATGGACCCAAAACTGTGAGGTTGGGTTTAAAATTACTTGTTCGTGAAAATTGTAATATTTATATAAAAATATAATATTTAAGTAAAAAAAAAATATAAGCTTTCATCTTTGTCTATGGAAGCCCAATAAGCTTATGAACTCTGAAGTTGGGCTAACACATGGAAACCGAAACCGACGAGCCCAACTTTACGGTTAGGGTTTTTATCCCTTTGTTTATTTTACTATTATTATTTTATTCTTTACTGAATATTTTGCATGTGATGAAAAGAGAGTAAATGATTGCTTTAATTTAGAAAACCTCAATTTGTGACGAGTTTGAAATCCACGCAGAGGATGCTGTGGACAAACATTTGATCGAGATAATTACACCACTTACATTTCTAAATGCGACCTAACTTTAATATTGATTTTCTATCGTTTTCCATTTTTCTTTATTGCAAATAACGTTTTGTTGGAGTATCATTGTTTTAGTAGAGGTGGCTAAATGAATAACTTCTCACAAGTGAAAAAAGTTCGAGGGAGCCTTCTATAATTGGATGCTTATTATTTTAATTTGTTTAAAACAATTTTTTTATTATTGATTAAGTTCAAATAGATAGAATTGTTCTACAATTATTTATTATATCACATCTTTATCTTTACATTCAAATTATCACGTTATTTAACAGATACAAGTTAATTTATATAAATACTTTTATTAAATATACTTATTTTATATATATATATATATATATATATATATATATATCCAATTTGATACAAGTAAGTTAAAACTTTTTAGAAACAGTGCATTTAAGTGTAATACTCAAAAAACAATTTTATTTGGTCAATAAGCTGTAAATCAATTTATTCAGATATATCAAAGGTTTGTGTCTTATAGGCATATATTTGTATTGTATTAAAAATTGATACTATTTACATTAATTTTTGTTAAAAGCGAATTTTAATTTAATTATTAATTCTAATAAATTTTAATTATGGGTACTAAAATTTTTAGTGGTAAGACTAATATAAAATTTTAACTCAAATAATATAATTAATAATTAGATTTATAATTAAATATAAATTTAATAATTGAGTGGGTTTCTGTAATTCTTAATAGTTAGAATTTTAATTGACCTGGAACTCATATAATGAAAATCATATTTAATTATAATATTTAAATTATTATAATTAAAATATTAAATTTAATATTAGAATGTATGTGAAAATAAGTTTTTAAAATAATTTGACCAAACAACAATACAATAATAATTTAGTTTTCTATTTTTTAAAATTATAGAAATTATTTTTAAGTTAAGATTTGAAAATAATTTTTGAGTTAACTAGACAAACATGCCTTTAGATTTCTGATTTTTTGAAAAAGTGATTTTTTAATCATGTATGTTTAATAATGATTTCAAATTTTTATTTTTACATTTTTAAAGAATTACTACCAAATTATAGGGTAAATAAAAAACCTTTTCTATTTTATGATTTTTTTTTTTCAATTTCTGATTATTTTTCCCATTTTAGTCAAACATTTTTAATCAAGTATTATGACTTTATATATATATATATATATATATATATATATAAAAGCCTTATGATTTTTGTACGTATAAATATTAATATTATAAAAATTGATAAAAACTTAAAATTTGTTAATTTTTAAAATTTTAAATTTTTTTTTAGAAAATTAATTAACTTAATAATTCACATGAGCTAAATTAATACACTAACAATACTAAAGCTTCAAACAATACAAAAAATCCCAAAATGAAAAAAGTTGCTCCAATTAATAAACAATTGGAGGGCGAAAATTGAATATAAAAAAAATGAAATTAAAAATAAAATAAAATTTTTAAAAATCCTATGAATATAATTCCCTACCAACCCTAACCTCCATAGACTTTCTCTATCACCTATGGTGCTGCACGCATACTTGACTTGACTACCCTAACAAACCCCATCTCGCCGACCCCTACCCCCACCCTCATAGAATAGACCACCTCTCTGTTAATTATTCAAATCTAACATTTTTTAAGCGAAAAATAAGAGAAGAGAGAAGAGAGAAGAAAGGAGGGAGAATGGAGAGGAAGAGAGGAGGTTAGGACAACCTTACTCTATTATAGTGTTAAATAGGTTTGGTCTCACTCCCAAAAACTAACTCAAAGGAGGAGGGTGTCTAACCACATATAAATATTATAACAGTCAAATAAATTGGTAATATATGACACAAATACAAATATCAATTCAATACTCCCTAACCCTCGAACCCCCACACCCATAGACCGTGCCACCTTGTGAATCTCCACCCCAACCCCCACCTATTGAAGAGGAATTAACGAGTAGCCAAAAGAAAATAATTGAGATTAAAAAAATGTATAGAAGATATTGAAGAGGAATGGGGTGGCAGGAGGAGAGATTTTGGTGGGTGGTTTTAGTTTTGGATTGTTGGAATTGGTTTGGGGTGGTTTTTGGAGGGACAAATATACTTTTTTGATATATCAATAATACTCCCATTATTTGACCAAAAAATAATAATAATAATACTCCCATTAAAATGATCATGTGGTTTAAATATGATATTTTCGATTTTTTTGAAACTTTTATTAAGTTATAGTCATTATTTTGTTTAATCAAAAAGTTAATATACTAAACTATATTTTTATTAAAGTTAGAGTACCAATTCATCATCGAACCCAAAAAAAAAAAAAAATTTAAGAAACAATTAGTAATTGATTTTTTACAAAAGAATCATAACAAAATAAATTATTTAATAAAAATAAAAAATTAAAATTGCTTTCCAACAATTAGCATTTTGGGTGGATTGGATCCTCTTCTTATTTTTCTTTATTTGTTTGTGGTTGTTTTAAAATTTCAACCGCTGTATTTTACATCTAATGCATGAGGTAAATTTAAACTTATTAATAGAAAATAATATTTAACTCTTAAATTAAAAATATGTTTAAAATTTGACAAGTAAAAAAGGAATAAATAGAGTATTCAAACCCAATT
Organism: Elaeagnus macrophylla; assembly: GCA_029378325.1. Taxonomy (NCBI): domain Eukaryota; kingdom Viridiplantae; phylum Streptophyta; class Magnoliopsida; order Rosales; family Elaeagnaceae; genus Elaeagnus; species Elaeagnus macrophylla. The sequence goes on from CM055653.1 coordinate 12,480,834, forward strand.
AACAAATTGGTCAATGGTAATGCTTGAAGCAATTCTCCATGAATGAAAACTGAAAGGGATAAGTCTTCATCAGTAATATTGCACTCAATTTGTAAATACAATAGATAATAGCTAGATCGACGATAGACCTTCATGGTTCTTCTACAGAGTTAATTAAAGTCAATACCCTAGATGGTGGGATAGCCCTTTATCTCTTTTTAGTATGTGGACTTTTAGTACATCATAAGTTGAAATTTGGAAATCCAAAAATATGTCATTCCCCTCAATTGTTTATTAATTATTTTTGCTTTATTATTATCGTCATCGATCATTATTGTTGTTTAAAATGGTATTTGCATTAGGCAATGTCGTCCATTGTATATTGGACAGCAGCTATAATTTTTTTAATTTAGAACTAAAATTTTAGAATTTATGGTTTAAATTTTAGAGTTTAAAGTTTAGTTTTATAGAAAAAGCATGTGATTGTCGTCTAATATATAATGTACGACGTGACCAAGGGTGGAGTATTGTGGGGCTGGCAGGGCTGCAGCTCCTGCCAACTTTTTTATTTATATATTTTTAGGATTAAATAAATATTTTATTTGTAATAATGTATTGTTTATAATTTTTATGTACATATTTTGGAATATATTAACAATATTTAACAAATACGTGGATAAAAATGATATGAATTATAAATAAAGTGGTTAAATATATATATATTTCATGTATTTGGTAACTATTTGTAACAAAAATAAAATTGTAGTCATATATTATGTAAAAAAATTTCTTAAATGTGATAATCCAATTTTTTGTAATAATCTTTTAGAATTTATTTGAAATTTTTTATATAATAATTTTATTATTTTTATTATTATTGGTCAGTCTTATATTATTTATAAACATATTTTTTAAATATAGTCTCAAGCTTAAAATTCTAAATCATATTTTACTTTTTACATTTTCATATGTTTATTTAGTTTTAATATTTATAAATTTTGATGTGTTTAATTAAGCTTTCTATTTGCTTAGATTTTTTAGTTAATACATTTATTTTATTCATGAATGATACTAATTTATATTTTTGTTATAAATTAATTATAATATGTTAATTTTATATTTTTTGAGTGCTAACTCTATGTCTCTATTATAATATGATATGAAAAATTTAATATTTGATTGAATATAATTTACTATAATTTTTATTAATTTTTTACTTTATATAAAAAAAAATTAAATTTCAACCCCCATACTATTTTTTCTAGGTCTGGACGTGACTCAACATATTAATCATAAAATGAGGTATGATTATCTTTCCCTTCAAATTTCAAATTCATTTCTTTTAGCCAGATTTTGTTAAAATGCCTCCAACAATTTTATTGGGAAGTATTCATTATTGTCTTTTAATATGTCATATATGATATTATATTATTGATCTTTACCAATCAAATCTTATTTGAGATATTTTTTACAGTGACTATTCGATCGGAATTAATCTTTCCTTGAAACTCAACTCCCAATCTGGAGAAGAAATAATTATAAAACAAATATATAGTGAGTGGTGGGCATCCAGACAGTAAATTCTAGAACTTCGATCTATATGGTCTTGCCATAAATGATTAAGATGGTTCAATTAGGTGGCAACTAATTTAGACAATGATGTTAAAAGCATGCATGGCTTGTGTCAAAACTTCAACATTCCAAAAAGAGCTCATTTAAAAAATAAATAAAAATAAAAAGATAGAGAAGATGCACGAGAATCAAGAGGAAGAGTCGTAGCTTAGTGGTGTGAAATTATCAATAGTACGTAAGACATAAATAAAAGTTCAATAAAAACTTACCAAAACCCAAGACTTTAAAAACTTATTCTAATATTTTTATATCATTGTCTTCCTCATCAAATCAAGAAAATGTTCTTGACTTGGACATTTTTTGTATTAATAATTAACAATTAGAATGCAGTTGTTTCTTATAAAAAGAAAAAAAAAAAGAAAGAAAGAAGAACAATGTAGTTGACTGTTTTTAGAACATATGCAATGAATGGTGTGTTCCTCGTGTTGTTTATTTCAAAAACTACCTTTTATTTGAACTAAGACCCAAAATTGTGTAACTTTTTTCTGTTCAAAGTTACTTTTAATTTAGTTTAGAGATAATAATACATTTTTAAAACTACAAATAATAATAATAATAATCAATTGATGCTCAAATCTAGCTACGACCTTAAAATTATAGAGCATCACCTTTGCTACTATAATAGTAGTACTAGTATGGGCTATTTTGTGCAATAATATAATTAAACATACTTTTTTCTTTTAAATACAAGATTTAATCAAACACGTGCAATATTAATTAATATTAATGGAAGCGCTTTCTCTCAATCTTATAACGACAGGGATGATTTAAAGCTCATATGTGCATTTTAATATAAGATTTTGATCTTTAAGATCATATGTTATTTTTGGATTTGATGTCACAAAATTGCATGTTTTGAAGTTTAGGTAAAATTGATCCTAAATAGGATGGATGTAGCGTGTATTCTGTACATTATAATGTACAAATATACATACATGTCTATCATATACATACTATTTTGAATCAACTAATTTATATGTACCATCTGTATATATTATATTATATTATATAAATGTATATCATATTGTTATGTGATATTTCAGGATAACTAAACTATATATGACCTATAGTAGGTTTTTTTTTTTTTTTCCCCAAATAGAAAGGCTGAAAGAGACTTATATATAAGGTGGCATGGCAATATTAAGAAAAACATTTTACATTTTTTTTCTTTTATAAGAAAAAACGCTTTACATTTACCATCCAAACAATTATTCTTTGGTTAGTTTTTTATTTATTTGCCACATATAGACGATTGACTTTCATTACACACAGAAATTTACATGTGAATTAATGTTAATTTGGTCGTTTAAAACATTTTGTGAAAAAAATAGTGAGAAGCCCTTCAATTATGATTGTTTTTTAGAGAGACGTGAGTTGGTCGCCTTAGATAGAAACCTTAATTTTCTATCAATATTTATTATATATATATATATATATATATATTGAAAATATTGCCTTTCATTACACACGTACAGAAATTTACATGTGAATTAGTGTTAATTTGGTCGTTTAAAACATTTTGTGAAAAAAATAGTGAAAAGCCCTTCAATTATGATTGTTTTTTAGAGAGACGTGAGTTGGTCGCCTTAGATAGAAACCTTAATTTTCTATCAATATATATATATATATATATATATATATATTGAAAATATAAAACATTACAACAGAAAATTTTAAAAATATTTAAATTAAAACTATTATGTATTTAACTCAATGTTATTTACTAAACAAAAAATGAACGTTATATGTTACTTGACTTTTAACTTTCTTATGTAAGGAAAAAAAATACATTGAACAATTTAAGAATTTTTCATTGGAATTAATTTTGGACTTTATTTCAATGTTATTTATGATTTTCTCCCCCAAAAATTACCAACATGTCAACAAATCTCATTTCTAATACAGCTAAAAAACAAATTGTAATTTTGTTTTGTATAATTTGATTATCATATTACTTTATATCAAAGTTCAATTAACTATCATTAGTTATTCATATTTTATTTTTAATTTATCATTTGACAAAAAAAAATTCTAATTGTTTTATATCAATCTTTATTTAACATTATCATTTTTTTTGCTTTTAATATTTATTTAATTTTTTTATATTGTATTTAAGTTCGTTACTTAAATTTTTTTCTTCTGATTCTTGATTACAAAATGTAAAATTATTGTTAATGTATCGTTTGGGAAAAAAATAATTAGTGATAATTAAGTAAAATATATATTAGTTAATTATTTATTTAACATACATTGTATATACCAAAATTAATTGTTAAAAATAAAATTTATTTATATTATTTTTATATAAAAGTATTTGAGATCCTAATTCCATATTTTGTCTTAAATCTCCATACATTTAAAATTTAACATTTGGACAAAATTGTGTCTACAGGAATATAAAAGTTAAAACAGATTTTATTAATCATGAAAAAGATAAAAGATTTTAAAAGACACAATAATTTAACAGTATGGTTTTGGACAAAGTCAGAGGTTTGGTAAGTTATAGATTTCACGTGGTTGGTTACTTTTTTCTAGTAATTAACTCATAATATGCGCTACTCTTTTAGTTTTATATGTGCAAAATAAATGGGTTTTTCGTATATTTTTTTAAAAAATAAAAATATTATTAGTATTTATAAAATATAATATTATTTATTTTTATATATAAATAAATGTATTTATATATAAAAAATTTTAAAAAATAAAAATATTATTAGTATTTATAACATATAATATTAATATAAAGCACTCAAACATTAGCATAGGTAAAATTACACAAATCTAACATATATATAAATGATTTGACTTCTCGTAACTTATTTATAAGAAAAATGATAAATACAAACATACTAGACAAAATAGTTTTAAAAAATACAGAGTAATGTTCCTAACTATATTGGACATCAATCTGAAAATTGAATTGAGTGAAAAAACTGAAAAGTAAATTTACGGGACAAATTTGTTAAGTACAATACATATTTAATATAAATTAAAACACATATTTTTATGAAAAAATCTACTTACTACAAGTTGCGGTATTATTACAATTTATGTGATAGTTAATTAAAGACAGCAAAAAAGTAAATCATATTATTTTAATTGATAATTATTTGTTATATAAGTTATAATTGTATCACAATTTATAACATAAAATAGTGTTCTATTTTTATATATCGCTGTATAGACATGCATGGAAGGTGGAAACGAGATTGGGATGTGGCACGAACTTTCACCTCCATAAATTTTTACAATTACATATCTTAATGATAAACATATATACAGGGGCGGACGGTAGAAGGGGCCAGGGGGACTGAAGTCCCGGCTGAAATTTTCCAAATTTTTTTTTTTAATGTACAATTACAATTTTACCCCCCTAAACCTAATATTAACTTACCCTATCGTCTCCAGGCTCCAGCTTGTTCCATTTCCAACTTTCCAATCGCGTTTTTCATCTCTTCTCTCGCCTCCTCCAAAGCTCGCGCTCAGGGGCGGACGGTAGAAGGGGCCAGGGGGGGTTGAAGCCCTGGCTGAAATTTTCCAATTTTTTTTTTTAATGTACAATTACAATTTTACCCCCCTAAACCTAATATTAACTTACCCTATCGTCTCCATGCTCCAGCTCGTTCCATTTCCAACTTTCCAATCGCGTTTTTCATCTCTTCTCTCGCCTCCTCCAAAGCTCGCGCTCGCCAGTCGCCAGTCGCCAGTCGCCAGCAGCCCAGCGCCAGCCTCCAGGCCCTCCACGCAGCATGACAGCAACCTCCTCTCCTCTGGACCTCTTCGGCAGCAACCTCCTCTGGTAAAGGTAGGTATTTTTTGTTGGATTTCATCCCAAATTAAAATTTTTGATTTAGATTAATTTTGTGCTGAGTCTGCTGACTGCTGATTAGTGATTGCTGAAGCTCTGATTTTCGATTTAGAATTTTAGATTAATTTTCGGCAGTAACCTCCTCTAGTACATGTTAATAAATAATAATAATAATAATAACTGTTAAAGTATTAATCTATTGTAATTTATAACATGTTTTACTGTTAATAACATGTTGACTGACGAACTGTTAAAGTGTTAAATTTTTGTTATTATATTGTAGTAATAATCAATTAATTAGGTTAATAAAATCAAAAATAAGTGTAAGTATAACTATAATTAATACAATAATAGAAATTTTATTTGTAAATTTTTATTAGGTGATAAGTTATAATGGATCATGAAAGCTCAAAGTCAAACAAAACTCTTCATTCGTTTTTCAAGAAAATGGAAACGAATTCAACAAAATCAAGTGTGTCTATTGATTCTCCAAGTGTTGGTGAATCTCATTGTTCTAAATCTCAAAAAATGAACTTGGAAGAAATGATACCACTTCTCTTCAACGAGATCCAAGTTTACGTTGTCCAATTTGGTCATATCATGTTAATGAACAAGATGATATTCGAAGGCAATATATTAACATGGGACCATATCAACCCAAATTAGATTTGTATCCGTCAACTTCTTATGGAAAGCAACAACGTCGATTTCAATATTCATGGTTCATAAAATTTCCTTGGCTTGAGTACTCTCCAGGAAATGATAAAGTGTTTTGCTTTCCATGCTTTCTTTTTGAGAGTAATCCTCCAAAGTATCCAACATTTACTACTAAAGGATACGGAGATTGGAAGAGAGTTAATGATAAAAATAGATGTGGTCTTTTTACTCATGAAGGGGAGTCGAATTCATCACATAATGGTGCTATGCAACAATGGCATGCTTTGAAAAATCCTGCAACACACGTTGATAAAATGATCAATAAAAAATCTTCAGAACAAGTAATGCAAAATCGTCTGCGACTCAAGGCTTCAATAGAAACAGTTAAGTGGCTTGCAAAGCAAGCATGTGCTTTTAGAGGTCATGATGAATCTAGCACATCATCTAATCGTGGTAACTTTATTGAAATGGTGAAATTGTTTGGAGTAATTGATGAACATATTGCTAATGTTACCTTAGATTGTGCTCTATCGAATGCAAAATATACTTCCCCAAAAATTCAAAAGGAGGTATTAAATATTATTGCAAACAATGTTCGGAAGAAAATACGCCAAGAAATTGGTAATGCAAAATTTTCCATTCTTGTTGATGAAGCTTTTGACGAGTCTACTAAAGAGCAGATGACGATTATCTTAAGATTTGTTTATTCTGATGGTTTCATTCGAGAACGATTTTTTGATATCATACATGTTCAAGAAACTACAGCTTTGAATTTGAAAGAGAAAATTTGTTTGGCTCTTTCTAAATATAATCTTCAAATTAAAGATATTCGGGGTCAAGGATATGATAGTGCTAGTAATATGCGTGGTGCATGGAATGGATTGCAAGCATTATTTATGCAAGATTCTCCATGTACTCACTATGTTTATTGTTTTGCACATCGTCTCCAATTAGCATTGGTTGCAGCATCTAAAAATGTTCATGATGTGTGGGAATTTTTTTCAAAGTTAAGCATGGTTGTAAATCTTGTTGGAGCTTCAGCCAAACGTTGCTCAGAACTTAAATGTGCAAGAGAACTTGAATTGGCAGAGTTGTTAGACTGTGGAGAACTTGAGACTGGAAGTGGAGTTAATCAAATTCGCACTTTACAATGACCTGGAGTTACAAGGTGGAGTTCTCATTTTGCTTCTGTCAATAGGTTAATTGAAATGTTTGGTGCAACAAGTACTGTTCTTGAAAGCATTGCTAAAGATGGACGTAATTATAATATAATAGGAGAAGCTAAAGGGGTATTCAAAGCAATTAGATGTTTTGATTTTGTTTTCAATATGCTTTTGATGAACAAAGTTATGGAAATTACTGACTTTTTATGTCAAGCATTGCAATCTGAATCTCAAGATATTTTGAATGCAGCAAGATTGGTCAAATCTACAAAAGAACTTTTGGAGAAATTAAGATCATGTGGTTGGGATGACTTTTTACAACTCGTGTTATCATTTTGTGAAAAGCATGAAATTAATACACCTGTTATGAGTGATATTTATTTGGATGGCACACGTCGGGCATGCCTTGAAAAAAATCATCTCACAGTGAATCATCATTATCAGTTTGACATTTAATGCTGTAATTGATTTTCAATTACAGGAGATAAGTGAGAGATTTTCAAATAATGCAATCGAGCTTCTCAATCTTAGCTCTGCTTTAGATCCTATTCATCGTTTCAAGTCATTCAACATTGATCATATATGCCATCTTGCTGATAAGTTTTATTCTGAAGACTTCACTAAGAAAGAACTTGAAGACTTGAGAAGACAACTAATGCATTACGAGATTGATGTCGTCAGAGATTCTAAGTTTCAAGAAATTACATCTTTTCCAATCTTGTTACAAGAATTAGTTAAAGATGGAAGGTTAGATATATATTTCTTAATTGATAGATTAATACATTTAGTATTGACTCTTCCGGTATCTACTGCAACTACAGAACGTGCATTTTCAGCAATGAAGCTTATTAAAACGTCTATTCGAAACAAAATAGAGGAGAAATTTTTAGCTGATTGTATGGTTCTTTATATTGAGAGGGAGTTTGCTGAAACAATTGATTCAGATTGAGTTATAGATGAATTTTATGCTTTGAAGCATCGCAGAGCTTCACTTCAATAGTTTTTCTTTCTACTTAACAATGTGACATCATTTTCAGGTAATATAAATACTTTTTATGCTAATGTTATTTTTACTATTAATTAATATAATATTTTTATTTTTTTATTAAGGCATTTTATTTATTTTTTGTTCATATTAATATGCTATAAAAAAGTCAGCCCCCTTGAAAATAAATCCTGGTTCTGCCCCTGCATATATATATATTGCACGTAATTTATTAAATTATTTTAAATAATTATTATTAAATTTTATTTAAAACTATATTATTATTACTTTTATTTAAAAATTGGTCGTACATTTACATTTATATTTTAGATTTTAAGAAAATTGTCACTATTTATATACTAATAATTTATTATTTAATTGATAAAAAATAATATTTAAATAAATTATATAATAATTAATGGGCCAAGGACAATAGTAGTAATTAATAATGTGTGATCAATTTTGTAGAAAAATTTATAAGATGTGATTTAGATTTTATATATGCTATAAATTATATTGAATAATATCAAGCATTAAAAGAACAAAATACACTATTTTATTTTAAAGATGAATAACAAGCTAGCTAAATACAAAAAACATATAAAATAGGAATAATAATTAAATATAAATCTATAGTAAATTTACTTTGTCATTGTTTGTTATTCAAACTATTCCATTGGTCATCTTCTGAATTGAGAAAAGATGAAAGTACATTAAGCTGGTCCAGTCCTTCACTATCAGCTTGAAGTTGAAAGCTTTCACCGTCTAGCCAATTCTCTAGACCATACATTGTTTCTTCATTAATAGTGAAATCGTCAAGCTTGGCATCATTTTGGCGATCGTTATGATCATCTCCATCAACAGCATCTTCAGTACATATTTTCTCAAAATTGATTTCTAAATTGGGTTGTTGGAATTCTGATGAGTTAAGCAGAAGGTCATCGATGTCAAAATCCAAGAGAAAATCAGGGGAATTATTTATGTCTAGTTGATCATCTGGCTGAGCTGAAGAATCAGACATTGGGCTTTCATAATCACACATCGTGTTAGGAATGAGACTTAATTTATGGTGGTCATCCTCTAGCGAAGGAAGCACTACTTTTGTGCACCGAAACGCTTTTGTTCGAATCACTTTTTCAGAACTTGGACACATCTGATCTTCTAAGGACTTTTGTTTGTTCGTGGAATATGTGTCTGCAACCTTGTCATCTTGAACTCTCTTGCTTAAATTGGTGTTCCAATAATTTTTTATTTCATTGTCTGTTCGTCCCGGTAATCTTCCTGCTATTAAGGACCACCTAATTTTGTACATAAAATTTGTCACTTATTTATCTCATTTAATAAAATAAAAAAATTTAATTTTTTTAAACCAAATATCTTATTGTACAATAATGCATATAAAGCATAATATATATTTAAAAATGTAAAAGTTTTAGAATTGTGTGAGTAGCCTGGTAGTTATTTTAAAAAAAAAAAAGTATATTAAGAATTGTACGAGAGTGTAGCACTTTTTTTTTTTTTTTTTGGACAAAAAAGAAAAAGACTTCATGAGTGAGAGACAGGAAAACACCTATTTTTCTTCATTAACTCGGATCACTGTTTATATTTAAGAGTTCCGACACTGAATTAATACTTGAAGTTTTTGTCAAAAGACCTTAATAATTATTATATATATTTTCAACTTCTCGAATTCATAATTTTGTACATGTAGCCCAATAGATAATACTATTGGTGTGAGAGTATGGCACTTTAATGGTGTATTTTTTTAATCTAAAAGAAGTTATTGGATTACACATAAATAATACAACTTTACAAAAATTTCACAACTATTACAAACATATGTAAAACATTTATTTATAACAAAAAGTACGTATATAGAATAATATTTTCTTTATTTTATTCGAGAAGATGGGTTTGTTTATTTACCAGGAAAAAAAGAAAAAGTAAAAGTGTTGATAATTATGGAAAGCGAGCACAACTATATTTAATACAACTAAATTTTAAATTATAATCTCATTCGATCCATGCGCGCGGTAGTGTGTTGTTGATAAAAATAATTATATGGACTTGATTGTACATGGATCATTTAATTTCAGGTAACTAGTTATAAACACACCATCTTTTGATCAAACTAATTGTGAGTTCTAAAAAGCAATTTTATGAGACTTAATAATTTAATAGTTCTATAAGTTTATAATATAAAGAAATTATATAACAAACCTGTTACCAAGGAGCTTATGAAGTCTAATAATGAGTTCATCTTCTTCCACTGAAATGTTACCTCTCTTAATGTCTGGCCTCAGATAATTTAGCCATCTGAGTCTGCAACTCTTCCCACATCGCTTCAATCCTAGACAAAAACCACACATTAATGTTGGTAATTAATATTAAATAAAATTAGATAATAATTAATGATCATGCAGTAGTACCAGCTCTTTGAGGAAGATCTCTCCATTTGCCTTTACCGTGGGTATTAATGTAATTAGTAAGGATATCGTCTTCCCTAGCAGACCATGCCCCTCTGTTTAGCCCTTCTTTAGCACAGCACGGTCTCCTACCCATATCTTAATTATTAGATCTCGATTTCAATTCCCTTCTCTCTCTCTGTGTTTTTTTTTTCTTTTTGGCCTTTATATCTTGCTCTTATGTGATCTAGTTAATTTTATTAATTACTTGAGATCATATTTATAGAGAAAATTATATTGATTACTACTTCAAACTCAAAGCTAAATAACATGAGGACAGGAAAGTGACAATTAAAAATATACTATTTTTTCTCTTTTATATCTCTCACCACTTTTTAATTCTTTATTTTAATCGGTATGATTCAATATTTCAACTTGATTTGTAATAATGAATATTTTTATAATTAATACTTATAATATTTGTACTATTGTCAATGTTTGCGTACACTACTGTCTTGTTCTGTAACATATAATTTGGCCACTAGCTACTACAATCTGCGTATACAAATTTTACTACCAAAAACTTGCTTATTTATGAGATTTACTATTTTAGTATTTTCAGAGCAAACGATTACACTTACAAGTTTTAACAATAAGTTATAAAATTAGTCCTATTGTGTCCTTCATAGCTCTCCTTGACCTAATAACAAGGTCACCCCTTTTCTTTTCTTTTTTGTTCTCAAGGGTCACCCTTAAAATTATGTTATTTTTAGTGGAATGTCATTAGTTTTCTCTCGATGCAAATTGTTATTGGAAAATGTCTTTTGTCCCACATACACCACTCTATACCTAAGTGTTCAAATCTCTTCGCCCTTCCTCGGTTCCTTCTTAGTAGTCCTTGACCTTGTTATGTTAACCTCGCACACTTCTATAACCGTACACTTAAGTTGGTTTGCATCCTACCAGGGACGTAACTAGAACAAAAACATTAGAGTGTCAAGTTTTCAATGACAAATAAAAATTATTTTAATATATAAATATATATTATTCTATAAAAATATAAATATAAATTGAATATTTTTATTTTTCTTCTGTATTATTGGTGATATAAAATGAAATAATTTTTTTTTTTTTCATTTATGATCACACGTTTATACATACACACACAATTGTTATAAATAATGATTGAACATAAGCCACTATAATGTGTACAATAACTAATAATAAAAAACATAATTTTAATTTGACTAAACAATAGTTACATCTATGAAAATTTAACTGAGTATTTTTTGGAATATCAAACGTTCATAATTCTAATAAATTTCTATTGATATAATTAAAATATACAAAAGAAAAAAAATATTATAATATAAATTTTATGTAAAAAAACACACATTCAATATATATATTTAATATTTTATCTATTATGTTATACACACATATAAATAATGCGTGGATTAAGAGCAATGTCGTTACATATGACAACTTATTGATATTACTATTTAGATAATTATGAATAGTTGAAAATTTCGTTGACAAAATATTTATGTGTAATGCATTAGATTTTATGTTCTCTAGTTTTCATGTTCGTTTGTTGAGTTGCATCGAATTGACAAAATCTAAAAACTCGTCATTTACAAATAAAAGTTATCCTCCAACAAGTGCACGTTACTCACATAGCTATTAGATCGACTAGCTTCTTTCTTCTTTTCACTAGTTATGTTCTTCGATATTTGATTTGAACTTTATTAGGGAATACAATATAAGTGATCACCTGTATCAATGACAACGTAGTAATGTTATGCACCACAAATGACATAAATACAACACAAAATTCTAATAACATATATCTTATCAATATTTAGAATGTAAATATTAACAAAAGTATTACTTTATTTAATAGCGATAATATCATTTTCCCTGACAATAACAAGATATCTAAATTTTCCAATGAAATGGTATTAAACTTATGTAATTAACTTCTCTGTAAGTATATCCACTGGCTAAAGGTTTGTTTGATAATGATTATGATTCTTAATTTTTAATTTTTTTTAAGTAATTTTTCATAAATCTTTAAAAAGAAGATTTTTTCAATCTGATTTATGATCTATAATTTTTTAAATTGTAACAAAACATTTTTTTTAGAGAGTAAATCAAGTCTTTTAATATTTATATGATTAAATATTGGAAGAAAATAATTAAAAACTTAAAATTTATAAAAAATAACCAAAAATTTTCTTTATTTTTAAAGTTTTTTGAAAAAAATCAAAAAATAAAACCATTACCAAATAACTTAAAGGTAATTTTTGATTTTTTTTCTTGAAAATCATTAAATAGAAATTATTATCAAACATATTTGTAATTATTTTTATAAAAGAATCAAAAATTACAAAATTAATTATTTAATCATAAATCATAAACTATAAATCAAAATCGTTATCAAACATGCCCTAAGCTGATATAGCTAGTTATTATATTTAGATTTATTAACTAAATCCAAGAGTTAGGGTGTGGGTGTGGGCGTGGTTTCGAATTTTACTTCGTAGTGCCATTAAGCGCACATGATGTTTCCTTTGTCCTTTTCGATTGGAGGTGCAAAGGGAGGGAAAATTAACATGAATTCCAAATTTTATACAATGGAATCCCATTGATATCAAATTAAGTTAATTGAAAAGTTATTAAGTATTGTTCATGTAGTGCTCTAAGTAAATTGGTGCAAGGTAAATGCATTTGAATTTTTTGGCAAAAAGAAATAATAATTATTAACTATTTTGATAAAAGAAAAATACTAATTAAATTAATAAAGAGTACCACCACAATTACTTTTAAAATAATGAATAACATACAAAGTTAATTAGGAGGAATATATTAATATAGTTTAAAATATTTTCTATTTTGATATGCTCATGTCATAATATAATTAAATCATGTTATCAAGTGCCTTAATAATTACTTCAACATTCAATTTAACATCCTATTCAACACCCACTTAATATATATTCAATAATTTAATGAATACAACATTATTCTAATATATAATAATATTTAAAATATGACTATCGCATAATTCCACAAAAGCCATTAACTTTTTAAAATATCGATTTTTGAATTGAGAAAATGTTTTACTTTTGTCCAAATTATGAAAATAATTCAGCAATCTAGCTCTTTTCCTTTTCTTCATGCGTTAATTGGAGATTAATGGAGGATAAGAGCATTATGTATGTAGTTTTCAGGGTACATTGCATGCCATATGCCTAGTAGATTAGCTAATGGCTAATGCTCCGTCATAATTGTGCATTCCTTCTCTTGCAAATTTGAATCTAATGTGTGACAATTGGCTCTAAGTTACATGCAATATTTTTAGTGTAGTAGTATACGTATCACTAATAAGTTGTGAATAAATAAACAATTTTTTTTACATTTTAAACAATTTTACTTCTTATTTTACAATTTTTACTCGCATATATATTACATATTGACAATATATAAATTAATACATCAAAAATAATACAATAGATTTGGACTTTGACAATTCGCCTTACATGTGTATATTTTAAGAGAAAAATAGACTCAAATTTTTTGACTTTTTATATTTTAGGGTTCAATATTTTTCTCTCTCCCATATTCAATCCTCAATTTGTATCTATCTATTTTTTGGATTTAATATTTTTCTCTCTCTTATATTCAATCCTCAATTTATATCTATTTATTTTTAAGGTTCAATATTTTTCTCTTTTATATTCAATATTTAATTTATATCTATTTATTTTTTATTATATCCACAATTTTTATACATATATAATATATAAAAATTTCTCTAAAAGGATCAGTGCAATTTATATTATAGCGGTACTTGTTGTCGATAGACCTGATCAAATCAAGTATGTGTTGTAATTGAATGACATATTATTCTTTATACATAAATTTTTATATTAATTTTTTTAAAAAATTATATATTATATTTTTTTTACAATATAATTGAACATATATTTATATATTATACCTTTGAGATTTTTCCTTAAAAAAATAAATATATATTTTTTAACGTTGTAAAAAAATAAACATATTTTTTTTACTTAAGGATTAAAAATAAAATTAGTTAAGTTATTTAATACACCAAAAGATTTAATCAAGAATTAAGCACTTATAAATAAGGGTGACAATTTTTTAGACGATCCGATAATATGATATTATACCAAATTTTTTTTAATAAATATTGATCAATAATTTTTTTTATATCGTTAAATATTTTGTTATTATAAATAAATAATTAAAAAAATTAATTGAAATATTTTACAAATTAACTAATATAAAAATTTAACATAATTAATACTAAAATAAAATATAAATAATACGAGACAAATACAGCCAATGCAATACTATTGCCGTCCTATGTACAAAGACTGCGTAAAAGGGATGTTACAACCAAGTTAGTTTCCTTTACAGCCAGACCGCATTTTTGTATTTTGTTTTATATGGTCCAAACTCCTACACATGGATCCACTCAATCATAAATTTATAAGTACATATTTTTAATCAAATAAAAATTATTATCTAACATTATTCTATATATAATATGAGTAATAATATATATATTAAATGAAGAAGTAGTTATAGCATCATTTTTATATATAATATGAGTAATAATATATATATATATATATAAATATATATATTAAATGATGAATTAGTTATAGGTCAATGTAATAAAAATATTTTTGGTATAATATTTGAAGTGATACTGTTCCTCTTACAGCATTTTCTAATATTCGCATATTTTCAACAGCTAAGTAGTGGCTTATAATGTTACACTCCCCCAATTCGAGAAAAAAAAATCTAGTGCTCTGTATAGTTTTTTATTTTTATTTTTTAATTGACTTGAATAAGAAAACATCCAGATACTGGAAAAAAAAAATATTTGTTAAACCAAAAGGAAATGTTGATTAAAATATTGCGAATGAGGAATTTTTATGTTTTGAGACTGGAAAATGAGAAACTAATAACAGCCCGCATTAAATTCAAAAATTTGTTGCTGAAGCACTAAATCACCTTTCATCTATCCTTCTAGATATAAGCACTTTTATTTTCATTATTTTACCTACCACTCAAGTCTCTTTCTTTTTATTATTATTATTATTATTTATTTTGCTAAGTTCCGAGCCACTCCAAGTCCCTCGCCGCTTTTTTTGCACCTACCACCTTGATTTAAAGACTTTCAGCGTGACTTCGACATCTAAAAGTACTCTAATTTTTTATTTATTTATAAATAATTTTAAGTTTAATTGTACTTTTATTTATAAAATTTTATTTTTAATATATATATATATATATATTTTGTTTTCTTTTTCTTTTAACATAAAAAAATAAATATATTTTAGGAGTTTTGGTCCATTTAATCCTGTAAATTTACTTAATTGACACATTAATCCTGTAGTTATTAAAATAGGTCCATTTAGTCCAATAATTTCAATTTTGGGTTAATTTAATCCAAATTTTTAAAAATAAATTTTTAAAGGTAAAATTGAATTTCATATTTTTATTTAAAACAAAAAAAATAATAACAAAAACTCACTCTCATTTCCTAATAAATAAGTGTTTTAATTGTTATTCTCTGATGGATATTATTAATTTTTCCTCTTTCTATTGCAATCTATTCATCTGCTCGATTCTCTATCTTTCTCCTATAAGTTTTGTAGGATTGAAGTTACTTTGTGTATATTCTAACATTTTTATTCATTTATTAGAATTTGAATAATTCTAGCAAATATTTTATATTTTGAGGAATCTTAACAAATTTCTTTTACTCTAAAAAAAAAAAATCTTATTTTACTTTCAATTATTTATTAAGTTATCAACTAGATTTTTGTTATTAAATAAAAATATAAAATGTAAAATCTAATTTTACTCTTAATAAAAACATAATTTTTAAAAATTTGAATTAATTTGACCAAAAATTAAAATTATAAAACTAAATGGACCTACTTTACTAATTATAGGACCAATGCATCAATTGAATAAAGTTATAAGAATAAATGGAACAAAAAATTCTATTTTTTAGTATTAGAAAGAATTTTTTTTGACTAAAAAAATTAAAAATAAAATTAATTAAATAATTTAATTATTTATACGTCAAAAAAAATAATTATACTAATGACTCAGCTATAACTAAAAGTCAAATATCATACATTTAATATATCAAAATAATGTAGTTGAGCCAAACTTGTTGGCAGAAAGTTCTCTAATGATCCCCTCCAAATTCCAATTGATACAGAAAAAACCTTGTTTATTTTTTTTTCTCGGTGAATATCGAATTATATTTTAAAACCACTTATTAATATATGGTTAATTATATTGTGCTAATAATGCATAAAACTCATTTTCCAAACAAAAGAGGAACATTGTTCGTTAATTTAATTAAAACAAAAACAAACTGAGCTATAACATTATATATGAATAAAAGTTATTTTCAGCCTTCCCTAATCTCCGTTCCAGTACGTACTACAAATGCTATTTGAATCGTAATTTTTGTCAAGTTACTGTTATACTTTTATCTACTGGTTATTTTTATTATATTTATTTATTTTTTAACTTTTCATATTTCATAAATTTAATTTAAATATAAAAATGATGTTAAAATTTTGTTATAATAGTCTTATTTAACTTATTAAAAATATTTTTTTCCTGTGATTTGGTCACCGAATGCATTTAGTCTTTGGACCAAATTTATGAAAATTAAAAATTTAGGGCACCAAATTTATTAAAAATAGAGATAGAAAAAAAGGAAGAAATTAAAGTATAAAATTGATGATGATAATAAAAAGTAATCATAAATATTGTTTAACCTTTTCTTAAACAAGAAAGGAACATTGTTGTTAATTTAATTTTAAAAACAAAGTAAGCTACTATTAGTTGTATCAAATGAAGTTATATACAAGTATAAATATTATTAACACATTCAAAGGTTTGCCCAAATATTAAAGTAGTTTTAAGTTTAAAAATAATAGAAAATTTACTAAAAATAATACCCTTAAAATTTATAATAATAAAACTAGCATCTTTAATAATATTAAATGTTTAATTTGAACGATATATTAATCATTTTTTTAATTATAAAAATATAAGTTTGAACATACCGTTAATTTTATTATTTTTTTAAAATAATATTAGTAGATTCCGCTCTAACAAAAACGTAATTAGATTTGGTATAACGGGGGGCGGAATTAAAGGGGGACATGGCCTCCCTTGACATTGGAAAAAAAAAATTGTAGGAATAAAGTAGAAATTTGGACCCCTAAAAATAATTTTATATACATAATTTTATTTTATTATTCTCACTTTACAAAGCTTCACTCTACCCTAAATTTCTTAACACAACTTCAACGCAAAAATACACTAAAATTATTGGTCATTATTGATCAGTTATCTACAATCAGGTCAATATTTTCTTTTTCTCTGAACAATAAATAACTCCTAAAAGAGGTGCATTACTTTATTCCTTATTTTTGTATTTCTATTATTTACTTTAAATTCTATTTAAAAAAAATTTATAGCCTAATCATGCAATTTCATTGTCAGTGGAATCATTTTTCCATTTTAACTGCTACATTTTGATTTATAAAGAATGAAAGTAAGAATTTTAAATGCTAAGCAATTACATTCTCTACTAATTTGGTTTATAAAAATTGTGGATTTAAATAATTAGTTTTGATTTCATATTCTCAGGACGGTAACAAAAATTTCTTGTAATTGATACTTTTATTGTTAATAGTTTAACTTAATTTTAGTCCTTTTAAGTTAAATTTTCATTCTCTCTTTTGATACATCAATCTTTATTATTTTATTAATTTATTTGTATATCATATTTAAAATTCCTTTTAGTTAAAATTTAATAAATAATTTGACTAGAATTTTTTTTTCAACTTGTAAGATTTGATGATAAAACAACTAAAATTAATCAATTTTTCAAAAGATAAATTTTGAAAATTATGAAGTCAATATAACAATTTCATCATCTTATTTTGATGTTTCAACCTTAGAGCATCATCATACAAAATTAGCAAGAATTGAGACTAGTGCTAAACTTGAGCTTGGTACTTTGGAGCATGATCTTGAGAAAAGTTTACAAATAATTGAATGTAATATTAATGAACGAAAAAGGGCTCTTCAAGAGGAAATTGGAGATGAAAATTTTTGTATAATTATTGATGAAACTTGGAATGAATCAAAGAGTGAACAAATGGCTATTATTTTTAGATTTGTTGACAAAGAACGCTTTGTACGAGAACACTTTTTTGCATTGATTCATGTCTGATACTTCAACAAAGACTTTAAAAAGACAATATATTCTACATTATCTAACCATAATTTACAAATTCTAGATATACGAGATCAAAAATATGATGATACTAGTAATATGAGAGGTGCATAGAATAGATTACAAGCTCTTATGAGTGATTTTTAATATGCTTATTATGTTCATTGTTTAGCCCACAAATTACAATTGGCTTTAGTTGCAACATCAAAAGATGTGATTCATACCAACAAATTTTTTTCTAAGTTGACAAATATTATAAATATAGTAAATGCTTCATGTAAGTAGAATGATGAGTTCAGGAGTGCATATCCAAAAGAGATTTAACATGTAATAATAATTGATGAACTAGAGACTGAAATAGAACTCAATCAAATTGGCTCTTTGCAATGTATAGGTGAAATATGTTGGAGTTCATATTTGAAATTAGTTGCTACCTTGGAAAAGATGTTTGGTATAACATGATAAATGCTTCTTAATATTACTAATGAAGGAACAACTTTTTCTCAACAAAATATTAACATCATACGATTTTATCTTTATTCTATATCTCATAATAGAAATCATGGGAATAACTGATTCACTTTGTTAAGCCTTGTAAGATAAATCTCAAGATATTTTAAATGCTATGAACCTTGTTTCATCCACAAAATCACTCATTCAAAACCTGAGTGACATTGGATGGGCATAAAACATAGAAGTTCCAAATATGTATGCCACATTTCAAGAAGAGGTAGATCTCGCAATTAAGAAAATGAATTCACCATTGAACAATTTTATCGATTATACATTTTCTATGCATTAATTAATTCTCTATTACAAGAATTAAATAGTTGATTTACTGAGCAAGTTACAAAGTTAATTATTCTTATTTCAACTTTAAATCCCAATAAGTGAAATAATTCTTTTAGAATTGATAATATTTGTCAATCGGTAATCAAATTCTATCTAGAAGACTTCACAACGTATGAAAAGACATTTGCAATTCTCTCATTTTGAGCGTATTGTAGTTCAAAGGCAAGAGATTTAAAAATTATTTC
The DNA here is from genome assembly GCA_029378325.1 of Elaeagnus macrophylla. Classification (NCBI taxonomy): domain Eukaryota; kingdom Viridiplantae; phylum Streptophyta; class Magnoliopsida; order Rosales; family Elaeagnaceae; genus Elaeagnus; species Elaeagnus macrophylla. Next base: position 12,500,814 of record CM055653.1, read on the forward strand.
TCATTTAAGTGAGTGGTTAGTAAGTAAAAAAAAATCAATTACATGTCCAATTATCTATAGAATAATTGTGCTTGTGATTACTCTTTCAGTTTCAACTGTAATTACTAAAATATTATTTTTATCCATGCATATTGTCAAGACTAGATTTTGAAATAAAATGGAAGATAAATTTCTAGAAGACTCCTTAATACTACATTGAAATGGAGATTGCTGATAAATTTTCTATTACAATTGTGAATAACAATGCAATCTTCTTTTTTACATTAAAAATAAAATTTTGATTAAAAAATTAGTAAAAACAAAAGTTTAATAAACATTAGAAAAAGAAAAAATAATAAAAATAACTTATTTTACAACTTGTAACAATAAAATTAACATTCATTGTGTTGAAATATATATTTTTATTGTTAAAAAAATAAATATTAAATTATTTTTTAACGCTATTCAAGTTGAATTACAACAATTTAAATTTGTTTAATGTTAAATGTCGTCTAATTAGATACTATTTAATGTTATTAAAGTATTATTTTTGATAATTAAAAAAAAAACTTTTTATAATAAAATAAAGATGGAAGAACAAACAAATTCTACCGCTCGTGAGTTACGATCTCTCGAATACTCTCTATTTCATAATCTCCCCCTCTACCCCTTACTGTATAGCCATCTGTATCAAATTTGCTTAACTAAATTAAGACGCTATAGTATGAATTGGTCACATGTTGTCGACGTCGTAAATCAATTACAAACTTTATTAAAAGATAAATTTCTCTTATGTAGGAAAAAATATCATAATTTATTAATTAATTTTTTATGTATATTAATTCTTTCGAAAAAATAACAAAATATACTCCTCAAAATTTGTAATAACAAAAATAACACTTCTTATATTCAAAGTTATATTTTCACAATTAAAAAAATGATTGATATATCATTTTTTTAACATTCGTTGAATTGGAATTAAATGACGATAATTTAGATCCGTTTAATATTGAATGTTTAATATTATATGTTTAAATTAAACGTTTAATATTATTAAAGCGTTAATTTAATTATTATAAATTTTAAGAATGTTTGATAATTTTTTTAATTTTTTTTTTATTACATTGGACAAGAAAGGGAGTACTCATTACCAAGGATGTAAATCTTTAATTCTTTTATTTTATTCCTTGTCTGATTTTATATTTCACATTTTCAAGTTGTGTTTGAAGTTTTTTTTTTTTTTACTTTTATTTATGAAGTAATAATAATTTCCCCTATCATTTTTTTCCACAACTGTTCACTATAGTTAGGAGCTCTTTGACATTATTTAGTCACACGTTAGGGTGGTAACGGGCTGATGTTAATTGAAATATTTGGCTCCTATTTACTAGTTAAACAAATTTAAAAATAATAAAAATAACACTCATAAAAATTTATAATAATAAAAATAGTATTATTTTTGTTCAAATCATATATTTTCACAATTAAAAAAATAATTCTTATATTATTTTTTTTGAATGCCATTTAAATTGAATTATGACAATTTATACATGTTCAATGTTAAACATTATTCAATATTATTAAGTGTTATTTTTATTATTATTAATTTTATAAGTATTATTTTTTAAAATTTTCCAACAAATCTTGTTGAAATTTAGAAATATATAAAAGGATGAGGTGCCACATAAATCCTTTTAGATTAGATCATTTATGATGTACGTTTAGTCTCTTATATTAGAAATGATGTCATTTAATACTTTAAATTTGTAAAAAAAATCAATTAAGGATAAACTATACTATTTTAATGATTTTTTTATTAAAATATTATTATTTTTATCTAGTTATTAATAAGCGATTAAAATATGTGTTTTAAACAAGAATAGAAGTGAAATTTAATATGAAATTGTTTAAGAAAAAGATCAATAATAATAACTTTGTGAAATTTTTTCATATTGTTTGTGACTTTATCATTATTAAAGACTCGTGTTTAATTGAAAAATGATAGTATTCTATTAAAAAAATTATTAAAATAATATAAGTTTTTCTTAATTAACTCTTTTTACAAAGGTGAGAGATTAAATGATATTTTTTATAATTTAAAAAAATTAAACAACATAAATAATTTAATCTAATTTTTTTTATAGCAAAATCAAACATTTTATGAAGTATTATTTATTATTTTTAAAGTATATATTTTTAGTAATTTTATTGTTTGCTCTCTTTATTAAATATTAAATAGTTGTATTTTTTTAAAAAAAATGTTATACTAATATTGCATTTTATTAATTTGGTGTATAACATTATCACTTATTTTGAAAACAATGAATAATTTATCCATTTTTATACCTATTTTTGTACTCAAATTATTATTACTTTGGCACTTGTTAGAATTGTTTTGAAAAACGTAAAAGTATTTCATTTCTTAAGATAATATTACCACATGTTATCATATGAGTGATATGAGTATAAAAATAAGTATAAATTTATGTTATATTGGCATTCATCTTCATAATAAATAAGGGAAATTAAATAAAGATTTAATTTCATGATATAACTTTCATTTATACATAGAATTTCATTTTTAACATCTCTTAGAATTTCATTTATACATATATTTATTTTTCTTACAATATAAATGAACATATATTTTTTAACGTTATAAGAAAATAAACATATGTTTTTTTTAAGAGGATTGAAAGTAAAACCTGTTAAATAACTTTATTATTTATGTATTGAAAAAATAGAGATATGATATTTGATTTTTGTAGTGTTGGGTTCATTTTATTCTTGGTTCACATCACATTATTTGATTGTGATAAATTGTTGATAAGTGTGAGCAAACAAATTTTATATTGATAAATTAATAATATGAGCATTAGTTTATAAATATATGAATTAAAACCACCCACTAAGTTAATCTTTTGAAATGAGAGTTCATTGACAAAAAATTCATGAAAAGTAATGGGTCTATCAAATGGTATCATAACCTATGATTGTTCTCTTGATCCGATTGATTAAATGTGGGTTTGAAATGAAATTATCCAAATCTTATATTGGTGTAGGCTAAAAAGTTGAACTTGAAGGACCTTGAAACTTTAGGCAAGTAAGGTGGGTTAAAGAAAAAAAATTCAAGAGGAGCTTGCCAGGGAAAACTTGTTGAATTAGCTTGAGTTGAAGTGTGGATTTAAAAAGTCAAGTGATCTTATTTGAAGAAAAAATTGATTTTATACGAAAAAAATTATTAAAAAGTGAGAACAAAAAATAAATCAAACTCACTTAATAAATTAAATTTTTTAAAATAATAATTTATTACTTTGTAAAAACCATTAAAAATTGTTGTACCTGTCACAAATCAAGTTAATTGCTCAAACATAACTCATCATGTTACTAAGATTCCTCCCTTCTTCTTAAAAAAAAAATAATTCTTAGATTCAAGAACTCTACAAGGAATGTTAAAATACATATTTTCTATTAATTAAATAATATCTTATTTTTCGAATTATTATGATAAAGTTTGAATAAATTTTTTTTTTAATATACATTCATTAGATAAATATCACAAACCTCCCTAAAGTTTGCTTAAATATCTAATTGGTCATAAATATACAATTGCATTCCTTATGGTTAATATCAAATGAAACCAACATTACTTAACTAAACAAACATATGCCAGTTAGGTAGAAAAAAGAAATATTAAATAACAAGAAAAATAGTAAAATATTCGTTAATAATTTGCAAATGCTTTAAAAAGAGCAATGTAATGAATTCGGATTAATTAAGTTTATCAAATCATAATTAATGTATTTTTATGATTAATTGTGTGGGACTATATTCTCGACACAATTCAACTGGTTATTTTATAACTTTCAATGCTCATTATTTTTAAAAGAAATACTTGAAAGTTCATGGTGACATATAGATATAGTTTAAAGGTAAGCATGAGAAATGAAAGATAACTACTTTATATTTGATTTTTATCTTTTATTTTAATTTTAATGTTTCATTTATGATTTTATTACTCAATATTTTTTATGCTTACTTGATGCATGAACTACTTAAATAAAATTAGCCTTCATTTATATTAATCATAAACTTAGAGATGTAAATGATATAAAGTTTAAATTTAGGAGCAATTTGACATTTAAACAAACTTCGTAGAGGCTTATAATATATATTTATTATTACAAAGCCTAAATAAATGAAATATATACAAATAATACACTATTTTATAGTTAATTTATGCAATACTCAATAAAAGCATACACATACCCCTGAAATATATAAACTCATTTGGTTACTTAGTAGACTTTAATTACATTTTTTTTCTCCTCACCGATCAATATAAGTTATTACTACTTCCGCATTATTTTTTGAAATAACTATGACTCATGCACACATTATTTTTTTCGCCATTTGTTTTCCTTTCTAATTTATTATCACCTGTAATTATTTTTATTAAACTTTTATTTTATTAAGAAAGGATTAAAGTTAAATATAACGAGAAAGGTAATTAATTATAAAAATAATGAGAATGAATTGTTTTCTTGTTAATTACACATATCAAAATGGAAGTATATATAAGAAATTATAAATGTCTTGTATAAATTAGAGTTATGTATCAACTAGAGTTTTATTACAGATAGACAAGTATTAATTATAATATATCACATGTTAATTACACAGCTTACGCTAACACTCTTTTGGTAAGCACATCTGCAAGTTGCTTTTCAATAGGAACAAAATATCAGCTAATAAATTTGGCATCCAGCTTTTTTTTTTATAAAGTGACGATCAACCTCTATATGCTTAGTGCGATCATGCTGTACTGAATTTTGTGATATATCAATAGCTGCTCGATTGTTACAATATAACTACATAGTACTTTTGAGTTTGAAACCCAAATCAAATAGCAAATTTCTTATCTACAGAAATTCCTACAGAAATTCACACACCCTATGAGCCATACCTCTATACTCAGCCTCAGCACTAGATTACGCCATAACTTTCTGCTTCTTATTTTTTTATGTAACTAAATTACCTCTCACAAAGGTGAAGTAACTTGATGTCGACTTTCTATCTATAATATTTCTAGCCTATTCTGCATTTGTGAAGCCACAAACTTCAAGAGTGTTATTGTGTTTAGAAAACAGTATTTATCTCTCTATAGCTGACTTCAAGTACCTTAAAATTCTTACAACAGCCTCCATGTGACTCTCGCTGGAGTTATGCATGAACTGACTTACCATACTTACTACATATGCAACATCTGGTTTATTATGTGCCAAATAAATTAAGCACTCAATCGATCTCTAATAGCGAGCTTGATCAGTTAATACTTGATCTGAATACTATGCTAAATAATGATTTTGCTCAATAGCAATGTCAATAGGTTTGCAATCCAACATACATGTCTCAATTAGCAAGTCAAGAATGTAATTTCTTTGACACAGATAAATCCCTTTTCTCTCCCTAGCTACCTAAATTCCTAAGAAGTACTTCAGTTCACCCAAGTCCTTCATCTCAAATTCAGAGGCTAGTTGTCTCTGTAATTTATCCATCTGGACAATATCATTGCCAATAATTACCATATTATCAACATAAATAATCAGAGTTGTTACCTTCTCTTGAGTCTGAATTACTCTATTTATAATCAACCTTCTGCATGAACTGTGAAAACCCTCCAAACCAGGCACGAGGAGACTGTTTGAGACCATACAGAGACTTCCTTAATTTGCATACAAAATTGCCAGGAAAAGTAGCTACACTCTTAGGTGGAAGACTCACATACACCTCCTTGGTTAACTCTCCATAAAGAAACACATTCTTGACATTAACCTGCCGAAGTGGCCAGTTTAAGCTTAAGGCAAGTGACAGTAGAACTCGAGCAGTGTTCATTTTAGAAACAGGAGCAAAAGTCTCATCATAATCTATACCATACGTCTGAGTAAACCATTTTGCTATAAGGTAGGCTTTATACCGATTCACAGATCCATCAGTATTATATTTCACAGTAAACACCAAAGACAATCAACTGCTTTCTTACCTTGTGGTGGAGGCACAAGTTGCCAAGTATTATTCTTCTGTAATGCCTCCATCTCTTTCTCCATTGCCTTTCTTCACTTTGGATCTCCCAACACATCCTGCACTTTGTTAGGTACTGATACAGTAGATATTTAATTTATAAATTATTCATATGGCTTAGACAATCTTTTTGTGGACATGTAGTTAGCTACTAGATATTTTGATTTTGCATGAATATTTGGTTCATATCTTTTGGCTAATTGACCTCGAGTAGACCTATTTGATAACACATACTGTCCAACACTAGACTCAATGCTATTAGTATCTGTAGGTGTACATACCTTAAATGAGTGACATTCAGTACTAGGGAGTTGTTGATCAAGGGTATGAGTGATGCCTAAGGGAACAGTTGTGTCTTCATTTTCATTTTTAGTGATCGAAACTGGTGCTGGATACTTGGAGCATCTGCTTGTTCGACTACTGGATTCAATGGGTTAAGAATCTCAACTGGATCCATTGAAATATCAATAGGTGACAGCATTACTTCTTCACTTTCTTCTAATTACTCCCCCTCAGTATGATATAGTTTTTCAAAATATGAATTCTTTCCCTAAAGAGCAGCATTAGGTGAGGAAAATAGCTCATGTCCTTAAAGAAGTTAACATAAATAGTAACATAATACTTTTTGGTAGGTGGATGGAAGCACTTGTATCCTTTTTGATAACCTCCATAACTAACAAACACACATTTAATTGCCCGGGCATCTAACTTAGACTTTTAATTTTTAGGAGCATGGACAAAAGCAATACAACCAAAAATACGGGCAAGAAGATTATGAAAAGATGACAAAAATACATAAGATGCAAGAACCTCGATTGGTATTTGTCAGTGAAGGGCACTAGATGGGAGACGATTAATGAGATGGGAGGAAGCTTGTACAGCATCTCTCCAAAGATATTTTGGCATATGACCACTAAATAGGAGGGCTCGAGCCATATCAAGTAACTGATGATTTTTTCTTTCTGACACCCCATGTTGTTATGGTGTCTGTGAGCAAATAGTGTGGTGAACAATCTCATGTGTTTGGAAAAAATCATGGAAAAAATGATTAACATATTTTCCTCCATTGTCAGAACGTAGGATCCTAATGGTCCTATTGTATTGTGTTTAAACAAGGGTACGAAAAGTTTGAAAAGCTGGAAAATTTTCATCTTTGATTTTAAGAATAGCAACACATGACAATCTTGTATAATGATCAATAAACAACACAAAATATTCGATACAATGAGCTCTCTAGACGGTCTCCAAATATCAAAATGAATTAATTCAAAACGAACAATACTTTTATTAGAAATACTAGGAGAATAAGTAATACAATGGCTCTTGCACGAGACACATGTCTCACAACATAAAATAGATTCACTGACACCAATAAACAAAGTAGGCATTGATTTTTTTATAAGACTAAAAGATAGATGCCTTAAGCGGCGATGCTACAACCAAATTTTACTTAGCTTGTCAGAACTTGAAGTCAAAGTGGAGTGTGACTATACTCCTGGTTTCTCCCATGCGTAGGTCTGATTCAAACGGAACAATCTTCCCTTCAGGTACCCCAAATCAATTATTTTCTTAGTAAGAAGATCCTAAAAAATTACATACATATGATAAAAAGTTACAGAATATTTAGACTCAGTATTCAATTGTGAAACAGATATTAAGTGTTGAGAAAAGTCATTTGCATATAAAATATTATGAAGTTGTAAAGTTGAAGTAATATGGACTAACTACATCCTTAGGACAAGAAATGTCTCACTATTAGCATTCGTAACATGAGACACTGATGGGAAAGAGAGCTCAGTAAAACTAGATTTATCATAAGTCATATGATCAGACGCACCAAAATCAACAATCAAAGTATTAAATCCAACAAAGTGAGAAACATTAAAGGCCATACCAATCTTACCACGATCAACTATTGAAACTGTCGCATGATAATCTTGTTTAGCCACTCTATAGAAATCTGGTTCTTGGGCCTCATGTACAACAGCTGCCTTTGCTTGAGGATGATAAGTTTGCCTTCTAGGTTTCAAGTGTGGGTTCAGTTTCCAAAAATATCTTGGAAATGCCTAGCTTCATTGTAATAAGAGCATTGAGGATGAGGACGATTAGCAAAGCCTGGTGGAGGTCCTTATTGATGAAGTGAAACTGAACTCTACTTTTGGAGGAAAGGTACTTTTGATTTGGCTTGAATGTCTAGGCTAGATACTTCAACTTGTGCCTGATTAAGACTTTCCTGTTGGGATTTATCCTTATAGATGTATGTAAAAGTTGTGGTCAAACTCGAAGGATATGGCATTTGGAGCAATTTTCCTTTAGCACTATTATGTTTCGCATCAAGGCCTCTGAAGGATGCATGAACTTATTCAAGCTCCTTCTCTTTTTGGTACCATATAAGGTCCTCTTGATTTTTAATTTTTCACGAATGCTTCTGATCAATTTTAGCCCATACATTCTTTAGCTTGGTAAAAAAATGCAGATACTAGTTGCCCATTTTGTTGCATGTTGGCAACTTTGAACATTAATTTGTTGACCTGTATAAGGTCAAACTCATTAGTGTAGAGGTCTCCCAAAGTCTTCCATATGGCCTCTACTATTTCACACTCTTCTATCATCTGTAGTATATCATCGGCAATGGCTCTGAATAAAATTGACATTACAAGGCCATCATTATCTTTCCACTTAGTATAGGCCTCCACATCGTCCTCAAGAGGAGTTTTGATTTTTCCAATCACATGTCCCATCTTGTGCATCCTACTGAGATAAACAGATATAACGCTTTTTCATGTTCGAAAGTTAGTACCTCGAAAGAGCCACCTTTTGAGCTCTTGATAGAGACTTCAAATTTTAAAATTGCAGTGATCTTAGGACCCAAATCTTCCATTGAAATAGATAATAATGTGCAGCGGAATAAAAGTGACCCTTTTTTGTGTGCTGTTGACTGGGCCTAAAGAGTTGGAGATTAGGCTAGAATGGTGAGTGATGAGAACTGGGCTAGAGATTGGGTTGTTGAATTCGAGATAGGCTGGTCAGTTTCTATTTGAGCTTGATAGTGGAAGGCTTGATAAGGGATGGGGATGAATTAACGGTAAGGTCAAAACTGACTAAGATGCAGGAAACGGAGGGCTGGTGGATTGCGTGTGGACGGACAGTAGGCTGATGGACAGCGGTTGGATATTGGAGCAGTCGATGAGAGGAAAGGCACAACTAGCATGAGGCGATGGAGTATAGGTGTGACTAGCGTGATTGGAAGACGAACGGTAGTTAGAGGAGAGGGAGTTGCAACTAGTGTGAGGCGACGTCGCACTCTATGGTCTAGGTAAGGGAGTCGTGACTAGCGTGAAGGAATGGGTGACTGTTTCGTTGGACGTAGACTGCTTCGTTGCTTGAGGAGAGAGAGTGCGCTGTGAATGGGCGATGCTGATGGTGGTGCCCGAGATGAGCCGTGAATCTGTCTTGGGGAGCAACGGTTGTGAAGGGTTGTGATTGGTGGTAAATGAGGAAGCTAGAAAAAAGAGGAAAAAATTATGTCTCTAATACCAAGTCAAGTATAACGAGAGAGATAATTAATTATAAAAATAATGAGAATGAATTGTTTTCTTGTTAATTACACACCTTATAGTGGATATATATATAAAAAATTACAAGCGTCTTATATTAACTAGAGTCATGTATAAACTAGAGTTGTATTACAAATAGACAAGTATTAATTACAATATATCACACGTTAATTACACGACTCATGCTAACAATTAACTCATTAAGATATCATTCAATGACAAGTACAATCTCACAACTGATTGTATACCTGAAGAATAGTTTTGGAAACACATCCTTTTCTCTTTAGGAAAGTACAATATTGTCATTTTTGCAAGTTGATGAGTACCTATCATTAGCTTGTCTTTGACAAAATCTCCACTCAATTCCTCAACGTGCATTTTTTGAAATAAAAGATTCTTCCACATTAGACGAGGTTGGCATAACGTAGAGTATACTTATACAGTTGGAAAATCAACTAACTTAAAAGCATCTATATATATATATATCATGTAGATTAAATACTCGTAATTAAGTAATTAAGATTATTAAACTTTGAATATAGAAATTCAAACTCTGATATAATGTTAAAAGTTGTTAAAAAATCAATTATTTCAAAAGTTTAAGTTTATAGGAATGCTAACTATACTATTATGTATGTATCACCAGGGACGGACCCAAGAATTTTTTTCTAGGAGGGCTAATATATAATAAAAAAAAAATTCTTTTAAAAAAAATTATTTATAATATTAAAATTTATAACTAAAATTAAAAATATATATATAAACTTAAAAAAGCAAAAAAAAAACTTAAAAAGCAAAAAAAAAAATATAAACTTAAAAGCAAACAAAAATTTTATTTAAGTTGTTTCGACGATACTTCATAAAATTTATCAATTATCATATAAAGTTCAACAAATCTAAAGAAATAATAGTCAACTGTTATGAAGAAAGAAAAGTATTAAATATATACAAATTTATACTTACATAGGTACTCAAATTAATAATTATAGGATATTTGTCGATAAAAGTTTAAAAGTTACAATTTTTAAGAGATATAACATACACTTATTGATTTGGTTGTAAGTTTAAGTACAAATATTTTGAATATATAATATTTTTAAAAAAATAATATAGATAATTTTAATATTTTTTTAAAAAAATACCAAACCTTTGACTTGATTAAGCAGCAAGCAATAGATCATAGAATATAATTACATAACAAAAAAGGAGTAGAGTTGCAGATAATATAAGATCAAAAAATGGTATATTAGTTTAAGTTTATTTATAAAATTTTGATGATAAATAATATATTGTGTTTTATAAAAATATTAATAATATTTATTAAATTAAAAAAATATATATATATATCACAAAAAGCTACCGAGCTGAAGCCCGGTATAGCCTCCATTTGGATCCGTCATTGTGTATCACTCTCCAAGTGTTGGCTTTTAAGGTTGATAATAATAATAATAATAATAAATGTTGCTTTAAGCATCATGCATACTAAACACTTGTATTCAACAATTGACGTTGTCGGAACTTGAACTTAGCTTCAAGTATCATACATGTTAAACACTTATAATTCAATGATTAGAGTTGTTGGACTTTTAATACAGGATCTTCAACTCTGATATAATGTTTAAAATTGTTGGAAAGATGAAGATGTACATATGAGTTTTAAAGGATGAAATCTAAATTAAAGATTACTTCACATTAATAAAAGATGACATTAACGTAAGGCATGTGATGAATTTATTTATATTAAGCAACCTACAGTGTTTATAAATTCTTCAAAAACTTGACATTAATCCCGAGCCTTACATTGTATTCCATAAAATTTGTTCTTAAGTTTTGTGTAAAACATGTTTACAAATAAATAGTAAAATTTGTTATTTTTTATAAAATAAAACAACATTACTAATTAATGTTTCAAGTTTGATCCAAAATAGCATTTGTATATCAATATTGAAAACATAGAAATATTTAAAATAATTCTTCATTGATCAAAACTAAGAAAGGAAAATTTTACGTTCATACTCATACCACTTTTTTAGAAGAGTCGAACAAATTGGGCTCTAACTATCAACACTAGAACTCACTGTCTTATTTGATAGGGGGCACTACGACATAATTAAGTTATGAACTTGTTTCGTATAATATCTATCAGTCGGTCAAAAATCAAGGTTACTAGGAGTATGGAAATTGACAAAATAGCAACACCAATAATATTAATTTCTCTTTAATTTTTATATAACTTAATTATTCATATAATTTTACTTATAATTTTTTTAAAACATATATACATATTTTTACGTTATTGAAAAAACAATATATATGTAGCACAATTTTTAACATACAAAAAAATATATTCTAGTTTATTAAAAAGCATAACCAAAATTATATATGTGCATCGCATAAAGATTAAAAATAAAATTTCATTTGTAAATGAGAGTTATGCTATGCAAGTACTAAACTTATTAAATAAAGAGATCCAAATGTTAAAAATGATAGCATGTATCTAACCAGTATGTTTGGTGCATTATATTGGATAGATTAAGTATAGTCTTATTTGATTGAACTGTATTAAATTGTATTATAATTAATTTATACTGCGTTTGATGACATGCCGTATAATATAGTCGGACAAAATTGATTATAAATATTTTAATAAAATAATTTATGTTTAAAATAGTTTCTTTTTAAATAACATCAATATTTAATTTATTTTGATATTTATATTAAATTTTAAAAATAAAAAATTATTATTTTTAATTTGAGATTAAAAATTCAGACATACTAAGTTCAATGTACAGTACGATTTAGACTCATATTTCCTATTTGTATTAAATTTTTACATAATTGTACTATTTTTATGTTGTACGATACAGTCTAATTTTATAATCAAATGTATAACTGTTTATAAATTATATAATCAAAATTTTTAATATTATGTAACAAACATATCGAAGATGTTCTATATGGCGATTAGAATTTACAAAGGATAAAACGAGAATGTTTTTTGGGGGCTAATTACTTCTTAGCTCTTGTATTGTATTTAGAATAATTTATAAATTTAACCTCTTAATATTGAGACACATGTTGTTTTATCTTTTATTTCAATAAACTTAAAACAAAAATTTTAAATTATTGGAACGTTTAGCTCAATATCAGCACATTTATAATATTGTTGACATAACTTAATAATAAAATTGTTCATCATGGTTTATTTAATTGTAATTAGCAGTTTTATATTAAATTTTGTAATTGAATTTAGTTTTTTCTTAATATTTTTAACAAAATAACTAACATTTTTGTGATTATAATAAATCAACTTGATCCTAAATACTTATGTTATTTAATAATTTTTTCTAGCTATCATATCTATAGGTACATATACCATCATTTTTCCCGCTTAAACATAAGGATATGATAAATTTTTATAAGTTTTGCATAAATTTAAAGAATAATTTAAATCCCAATAGTTGACTAATCTAAATATGTTTAGGATATTAATTGATCAAATTAAAAAAAAAAAAATTGGATGCTAAATTAGTCAAATTAAAAGATAACTTCAACTTGACGGGGCTACAACCTCCTAGCCCCCTTAAATAATTCGACCGAATGACCATTTTCATGGGAAAGTAAAGAAAGTTTTAAGTTTTCATTGATGTGTAATTACTTTCGTAAAATTTAAAGATAAAAAAAAAATAATAAATTATGTTGACTCGTATTAAATGTAATTTGAACAATTATAATTTAAAATTTATCTTAATTAAATGTGTAACTATATTTACAAGAATGAAGAAAGAAATTATTGCTAAATTAACTTACTAGAATGTATAATCCTATATAATATATTTCCTAAAGTAAAAAATATATATTTTTAAATAAATTATAATAAACTTGCACACATGTTTATGCATGTAGATTGTAGAGGTCCGAAACCATGCGATTACGATACAATTAACATTAACTTTTATCATTATTTAAGATCTTAATTATTTATGTAAATTAAAGTTCTTAAATTCGAACTCTATATCATTTAGCATATGTGGTTATAATTCAATGACTTAAATTCTTCTTTTAATTTTTTGTTTACCGAATTTCTTTGAGTCTAATCCAGCTTCGATTTTGATTGAAAAAGATTGAGTCATTCAAAATTTGAGCAGAGCTAAGTATACATGCATGATGTTGCATGTTGGATAATTACTTAAGGTAACTAGAATGACCATTTTGGAGGAAAACTAAAATGCAATTAATATATATTAGTTTTCATTGATGTGCATGTAATTACATTGTTAAATTAATATAAATATATATTTATTTATCTTCACTAGGACTCATATTAAATGCAATTTAAAATATTCAAAATTTAAAATTTATCTTAATTAAAAATTCTTAAATTTGTAGTTATATTTACTAGAATGATGAAAGAATTTATTGCTAAATTAACTTATTAAAATGTCTATAATCCTATTTAATATAATTCCTGAAGTAAAAAAAATAATTTTAAATAAATGATTATAAACTTACACGTACGCACATGTTTATATGTGCAAAGGTCCTAGCTCATGCTATTAAAAGAGACATATTGTTACACTACATTGCAATTAACATCAACTAATTATATCATCTTTTAAGATCTTAACAAGATTAAAGTTCTTCTTAAATTAGAACTCCTCTAGGTATATTGTTGGAAAAAATATTATTAAAATATGGGGCTATACATGTAGTTTATGTTATGTTATCTTATAATTTAATTAATTAAAAGATGATTCATAAAGTTTAATTTTGGCTATCGGGTATTAAATTATCGTGGAATTAATGTGTAGAGACCGGACTTGTATTTTTAAATTAATGAGGGGCCAATTTGAAAATACTAATTGTTAATAACTACCTTTTGCGATTATCTATATAAAGGGGTCATGGTCCCCATTTGAGCGTAGAATTTTTAAGACACAAGTTTTCTCTGTATTTCCATCAACAGAGAAAAACTCTTAAGACAACTACGCATCAATTGGAAGATCTGAACCCGTTTGATTGAAGAACATTATAAATTATGGTACACTTTCGCTATAATCTCTTCTTCTTCTCTTGATTCAACGTAAGATTTTATAAAATCATGTTTATTCTTTCAGTAAACCAATTCTAACATATATATCAGGCATGTAGTAGATGTGTTTATAATTCAATGACTTAAATTCCTTCTTTTGTATAGATTTTTTTTTTTTCAAAATTTTATTTGTCCCTTTTAATTTCTTTTTATATAGTTTGCAATATTTTATTATAAATGTATTTGATATAATTTAAGCTTGTACTTTCGTGTTCACAGTAACGTCCGAATGAATAGGCATTGCCTACCAAAAATTTAAAAAAACTACGAAAACTATCGACTAATAAAATTATGAATATTTTAATAAACTTTTAAAACTATATAAACAATACTTATCTTTTAAACTAAATTTATATTTAAATAAATATAAATATAAAATCAATATAACATATATTTTTACTAATAAATCAAGAAGTTATAAATAGGTAGTTAAATGTTTAAAATAATATTAATAAATCACGTTTTATTGATATTATTTCATATTTTACTTACAATATTAAAATAATATTTATATTATTAAGTTATATACTATTTATATTTTTTAACATTATTATTTTATAAATATTATTGTAAATAATGTACATTAATATTAAAATTATTAAAATATAAATATTATTAAGAAATTGTTAACATGTCTAAGAACGTTGATCTGTGCATATAATATATAAACACTACTTAAAAGTATAATATATAACGTGGTCTGGGGTGTTAAATGGACGAGATGGTATGTCAGCTAATTAAACACTTGGACTCGTTGGTACATCACGTTGCCATTGTATGTTATAATTTGTGAGCTAAAAAGAGCGACACAATATTACTTGTGATATACGGCCCATAAGAGATTATGACGGACTAGCACGCAAAGCACTTTCGTTTTAAAAGTTATTTTCTAAATGATTTCTTAATTATTTATTAAATAAAAGGTTGAGAGTTCAAATCTTATTATTAACTTTTTAAAATATTATTGATAATTTTTAATTAAATAAATATTTATGTATTTAATTAATATATATATATATATATATATATATATATATGAGCTAGGAGTCATATCGATCTATTAAATACCTGGATCGAACACAATACGGTAGGTCAAAACTGCTCAACAACTTTCCTCGAAAAAACAGACTATCATGCACCAGCCTATACTGTATAACTTTGCGATCTTGCGCCAATATTACTAAGCTGGAAATTTGCAGGAACAGCACCAGCATTAGCTCCGGTATTCTCTTAGGGCCAACCGGACCTATTTAACACCCATATCTGGTAATGCAACATTTTGTTTTGCTATGATTGAAATAGTATTTTGTCGTATATGCTTCCATCAAATCAATTGAGATTGATTGTTATATGCTCCAACCAAAACGATCCAGCAGTTGGCAGTTGGCAATTGTCACATGTCACTATATCCTCCTTTTATATATGTAAAACATCTATTATCATAAACTAAATTATTTCTCTTTTTTATCAAATTAAATTATTATTATTATAACAATAATTATTAACTATCAATTTATTCAACAATAACTATATTAAATTATAATTAATAATAAAAATAAAATAAATATTTATAAAAATAAAAATAGTTGCGACAGTTTTATTAAAAAATATTTATCCTACATTATTTTAAGCACAAAATCTCCTCAATAATGCACTCTCTCTTATATATTGCATAAGCAGGGGCAGATCTTCTCAAGTATTAGGGGCTAAAGTTTTGATCAATTTTTTTTATAAAAAATTAATTATATGTATATTTTTTAATATAAAATAAATATTTTATTTATAATAATATATTATGTTTAATTTTTATGTATATATTTTGATATATATTAACAAAATTTAATAAATACGTAGATAAAAATAATATAAATTATTAGTAGAGTGATTAAATATATACATATTTTTTATATATTTGGTAACTTAGTGATACAAATAAAATTGTAGTAATATATTATATAAAAATTCTTCTTAAATGTGATAATCTAAAAAGAATTTAAATATTTAACTTTACACTCAACTTCATAAAAACTAAAAATTAAAAAAGAAGAATCATATAATAAACTTTAGACTAAAGTTTTTAAGTTTTTATAATTCATATATTCAAATTTTCTTATATTTTGTTTCAATCCAAATTTTAATTTTATCTAATATTATAATATTTGACATTTTATTTTAATAAATATTTGAATTCATTTGAAATTTTATTTATATAAAAATTATAATATTTTTTCGTCCTTAGTTTTTCATTCATTTTATTTTTAGTCTTATATTGTTTATCAATATATAATTCTAAATATAATCTCAATATTAAAATTATAAATCATATTTTATTTTGTACATTTTTATTTTTCTTTTAGATGTAATTTTAACATGTATAAATTTTGACGTGTTTGATGTAATATTTATTAATACTTATTAACTTATTATATTTTTGTTGATTAAGTTTAATTGAGAAAGGACGTAATTTTGTTAATTATATGTCTCTATTATAATATGACGTAAAAAATTTAATATTTAATTGAAGAAAATAAACCATAGTTTATATATATATATATATATATAGTTTAATAAATTTTTTATTTTAAATAAAAAAATTATATTTTAACCCCTTAAAATAATTTATGGCGCCACCGCTGTGCATAAGAGGTAGTCTGGTAGGTGGTCACATGAACACTTAAACTTCCAAAAGCATCAACATACAGCAATCGACACCCAAGCCAAAAATATCGGAACTCTCTCTTCGTCAAGTCCCAAGTACTCACTATTAATTAATTTGTCTTTTACATTTCAGGTTTTCTTAATTAAATCAATCATTGTACGTTCTTAAGTTCAGTTTATCAAATAATTTGATGGATCAATTATTGATTTATCATTGTCAACAGATCTAGTTTTATATGAAGTTGGTCCACGTACGAAACTTCTTTATACAAAAATATTTATTAATACATAAAATTTCCTTTTTAAAATGTGAACCAATACCAAGCAAAATTTCAAAGTACTTGCTTTAAAGTCAAGAGATTTAAAGCTCTCTTCACACAGACACATATGCGATGTGGGACTTAATGCTCTCTGCTATCCTAAAGTGCATTTCAATCTACTTTTTTGAGTATGATAATCAAGATCAACAAAAACCTCATATTACTATCAAAAAAACAGTTAAAGTTAAAGGGGCTTAAAAGCTTTCTTAACACAAATACATGAATATATTTGTGTATATAATTATGGATGTCAATTTACTATCTAGGAGTTCAAATTTGTTGAGAAATTCCAATTTTAGCATCAATGAAAAAATATACCCTGTGGAGACCAGGGTTAAAGTTGAGAATGACCCTACCGACTCTTCATATTTTTCGATCCCTATTATCCTATAATTTACTTTAAATATATTGTATATTTATAAAATTTTAGAATTAATTTTTTTAATAAAACATAATATTTTTATTGATAACTCAATATTTTAACTATGACAATATAATATTATGATCTATAAGACAAAATTATTGTAATGATTGCTCATATAACAAAATAATTTTTTTAATTATAAGTATAATTTGTATTCCAAATTTAAACTTATTATTTTTTCGGTGACTTAATTTATTTATTAGTGAAAAATCTCTAATTTATTTATCAATAATTTTTTTTAAAGTGATTTTTAAATAAGATATGTTTGATAAAGGTTTCTAATTTTAATTTTCTTATTTTTAAGAAATTATTAATAAAATATAAGGTGATTCATAATTCTTTAAAATATGATTTTTTTTAATCAAATTTCAGATTTTCTTTGACCTCCATAAAATACACAAACCTCTGATGAAGAATCTCTACCTTATTCCTTGCAATATTTAACAAGGATGGAGGTAGCCTTCCCGCCTTTGTCTCATCCCATTGATATTTCTTATAGGGCCCTATTTTAATGTAAGTAATAATAATATCTTTTTAAAAATTATTAAGCTACATCATATATTAATGAACTTGAATTAAACAATTTTTTTTTTTTGTTAGTGACTTGTAGTTCAACTATATGAAGCTTATTTGAACATATTTCATATATGAATTCGAGTTTCAATTATAAATATATGAATTTGAGTAATAAGAATCGATCGATCTATCATTTTATCTATTCCTCCCACCTTCAGCAACTATTCTTTAATTTTATCACTTAAGTTTAAATTTTTCTATTTAATTTGTATATGTTAACGCTAGGGGTAGCAATTTCTGACACGATACGATAGCACAATCCGAACACGACACGATACGAATTTTTTTTTAGTAAGAATTGATCAATAATTTTTTTATGTTCTTAAAGGTTTTGTTATTTCTTACTATTATAAATAAGTAGCGCAAAAAAAATTCAAGTAATTTTTTGAATGTGCCAACCAACACGAAAACACGACACGAATAATACGAACAAACACGACACGAACACAAACAAATACAACACGATTGACACCCCTAGTTAACGTCTATTTCCAAAATGAAGTGTTTTATTCTTATTATTTTTGAGTTTATTTAATTGATTTCATATATTTTTTTAAAAATCATCAAATAAAAATTGTGATTTATTATTTAAATTAGATAGAAGGAAGCATCTGGCCCTCTTTTCCAAGGATATTGGATGAATTTTAGCTATTTTTCATTTAAAGCTTTTTCTTTTTCGCATAGTGAGAAAAGAAATTCCAACCTTTTGCTTCATATATTTTTTTTTTCAATTTTTTTAATTAATGTAGCTTAAAAATTATTAAGTTAATCTTAATTAATTAAACATGTATTTAACAAATACAATATTTTTCAATACGTATAATGCTTAATTTAACTTTATTATGTTAATTATACTACTTTTGTTAAATTACATTGCTTAATGAACTCATCTTAATAATTATAGAATTAAAATATCTGTTTTGTAGTGGTTACGTTCGACCGTTTACTCCTTATGTATCTTGAAATGTTAATAATACTTTTTTATTTTAATTCATAATCACTCTTTGGGAGTAAGAGAGAATGATCGGGTGATTCAATCTTGCTATCTCTGTTTTAAGTATACCAGCCAACTAATTAAGTTACTATATATTTTATACATGTATGATTAAGATAAATGCACATAAATATATTAATAGTATGTAAAATATATATATATATTCTTCTCAATTCTTAAAATTGTTTCGTTACGTATCATATCATAATTAATATAAATACAAATATGTGTTTACATCTTTAACATTAGATAAATTTACAAGGAGGGTAAATGGAAATATTTTTTTATTATAACTTGAAACATACAATAATTTATATAACATAATTTAATTAATTTTTATTAATAATTGATATCATAATCACTACAAAATTTTATATTATTAATTTTATATTTAATTATTAGCTAACAAATTATTTAATATATGTAAATGCATACTACTCAAAAGGTAAGTTATAAAATTCACAATGACTAACTTCCCTACAACGTTGTAATTCTCATTAACCACATTAGTAAGTATTGTATTATAATTTATATGTAAAGCAATAATTGATTAAAATATAAATTAAATAATAAATATAATATATAATTTAATAATATATATTAAAATATTTTTTAACATATAAATAATGATAAAATTATGAATCAATTTAATGGAGATAAATAATATTTTCATTTTCCTCATTGGTACTGTGTCAACTAATAAATTTCTAACAGAGTACGTATCACTCTATCATCCACGACTTTCTCGACAGGTATGGAGGATCTATTTTGGTAAATTTTATAGAGTGTATAAATAGTACGGGATATTTATTTCTTAAAAGGTTAATTTTTAAGATGGTTAAGCCTTATAATTATTTATAAATTTTATATTAGTATTATATTTAAGTAATATTGGACAATACCTCTAACGTCTCCTCAAGATGTGGGTCTTTGTCTTTTGCAAACTCATCATTTTGTATTCATTTTTTTTGCCAGGCAATGCCCAAAGTATTTGGGACATTGATCTACTAAAGATCTAATACCATATAAATTTTATACAGTGTACAAGCAACATGAGATATTCACTCCTTAAGATTACTAAGTCTCATGATTACTTAAAAACTTTAAATTAATATCATACTTAATCAATATGGGACAATGTTTAACATATTCATACCTAATGATTTTTCACAAAATGGTGACGAAAGGTATAACTTTTACAAATCTTTGCATTTTCCGATGTATAAAATATAAAAATGCTTAGTTTCTTATCAAGAAATATTTTAATTGAAATCATTTTCACAAATTATTATAGCTTGATAAAGAGAAATGTTAAAACAATATTTTTAACAATATAATTAGTTTTTGTATTTTAAAAAAGAAAAGAAAAATAATATAATCATTTTTTTAAGTTTATTTTTAATTTCTTATTTTCATTTGATTTAATGGTTTGACTTTCTTATTATTTTCTAATACAATATCACTATAATTTTATATTTTTTGTTTATATATTTATTTACAAATTCTATCACTAAATATATTTTTTATTATTATTTAATAAAAATATAAATTTAAGCTTTTATTTTATATTCTTAAATTTTTCTTAATTTTTTTGAAATAATGTTGCATAAATTATATACTCTGTTTGAAGTTCTACCTCAAATTTACATATTTTATAAAAAAAATTTGATATCATTAAATTATAATTGTTCAAGTAACGAATAAAATTTTTTTAAACAAAATTTTTGACTACTCACTGCCATCGTGTCTCAATTTCCTTTTTGTTTTAATCAATCAATAGTAAGTTCTTTGTGTCGCAAAGTGAACGTCATAGTCAGTAATTTTTCATTTGCTAATCAAAATGTTCTTGTCAGTATGACTTCTAAGATCTAAGTTTCACATGCCGTAGAGATCTAAAATTATGCGAAACAACGGTACTAAAACTGACGTTTAACAAAACTGAACTAATAGTTGAAGTTAACTTAAAGTACGTTTAACTTCTAATGTGAAATATAGAGAGTGACTTTTTATTTATAGTGTTAAGTTATGTCACTGTAATTAATTTTTTTAGTACATAATGTTTAGGCATGAGTTTTATGAGATATTAATGATAAACATGAATTTATATATTGGTGTAAGTGTATTTAATGTATATATATGTTTTATATGTATATTAAGTTCCTAGACTACTAATTTGTTGGATTTTGTTTGTTTGTGAATTTTTCAAGCCTAGTTTAACGCAAAATTGGTTAATATGCTTTGGGGGCAAAAATGTCCTTTCACCAGCAATATATTTATACCTAGAGCTAGTGTTTTTATTATTCACTCGTTCATTTTCTTTTCTCAGCGCCGTCTCGTTCTCTTCTTGTTTTTTATTTTTTTACTAGGTTTTCATGGTTTATGTATGTAATCCTAAATGTTTGAGGATTTGTAAGTATTAGTGTTACGGTTTAATTTCTCTATAAATGTTTTCGAGTTTTGCCCTCTGTAAACTCAATTTTTTTATAGTAGATACGTTTACTCTTTTTAGTAAATTAGGTCATGTAGATTAGAGGCCAGACTACTTAAGTCTTGTGTTCTTGTTGATTTATATTTCTTTATTCGTCATTATCTCACTAATTTGAACAATATTTTGAAAATTTATGTGTTCGTGTAAATAACTTGTACGAAGTTGCTTCATATATAGTGAAACTAAAAATAAATAAGTTAAATATAAAAGTCAATTATAGGTTTTCAAAAATGTCATAAAGTTCAATTTTTCTAAATTATTTGGGAAAAAAAAAAAAGGAAAAGAAGAAGAAGACTGACTATTACTTCGGCTCTTTCATTGAAAGTTTGAAACCTTAGTTGTGCTCTATATAAAAATATATATATACAGAGAAATTTCGGAATTAAATCTATGAGTTCTAAGGTTTGTGAAAAGTTTTTTCAAAATTGGGCATATAATTGCCAAAATCCAGAATTAAAAAATAATAATAACATTACAAAAACTTGCAACATCTAGGCCTCAAAACAAGAGAGAAAAACATTTTCAAATTACTTTTAAGTAAAACACTTTTAATGACTTGAATAATCATTACTACAGTTTTTTTTAGAAGGGTAGTTTTTACAAAGCTAGAGAGAGCAAATAGTGAAGATCACTTAGCATGCAACAAGTAGAAGCTATTCAAGCTACATGATCAGTTTTTTCACAAAATTCGTTCTGCACAGGTTCATATTCTTTCTTTGACCTCTGCCTTTGTGACGGAAGACTAAAGTTGATATTGATCATTAGGTGCTTTTTTAGTAACAAAGCCAGTACCACCCGAGCTACCAACTAAAGGACTTTGAACATTCAGATTCCAAAACGTTTCAAAAATTGGCCTCAAGTACCTGCTACTTCTCATCCTTATCGTGTTCTTTCATCGATTTTCAAACACAGTGTCGGACAAGAAACTCCTCAATGGTGATTGGTAGTAGCTTGTTTAGTGATAGAACAAAACAAATGGATATAAAGATGATTAAGGCCTGATATAACATAAAGAATCAGATCCTTGCGAGGAACTGGTTCACCAACAACGGTCAGATTATATAGGCCACTGCTTTGATTGTCATTACGTAATCGTTGACTTACCTTCCTTGGTTTTTGATCGTTTGCTGCTGAAGTATGAGTTCCATAACTCTGAGACTGAATCGATGAGGCAAATACTTCTTCACAAGTCTTCCACAATTCACGAGTAAACTCCATGACATCGAGATAACAAGAGAATTTATTCGTTACAGACCAAAGATCCAAGAGCAAATAGTACCGTTAGTGCACTTTCAAGTGGCTTACATGAGATTACACATTCAAGGAAAATACATATTAGGAAAAATCTTTGAACCATGGACGAAATACTCTACCCCATAGGCTATAATCACGCTCAACATTTGCTTGCGCTAAAGCAGATAATTTGATCGATCAATTTTGATCAAGAAAGTCAAATTGATTGGGGGAAGCACTATAGATTGTGACAATGATGAAGAATTCGTAGCAGGATCAGCAACAATCTTGTTAGAGATTGAATCTTCTTGAGTAGCCATAGCAACAAAGATCAAGAACTGCATGAAGAACAAAATTCTTCAAGAATGAAGTTTCGGATTCAAGAAAATCTAACCCTAAGTTCTAAAGCTTTGGTACCATAGAAAGCTTGAGAGAGCAAACAGAATTACACTCACAAGGTAGTTATTCGTGTCCTGTTAGTTACAATTTTAATAGTTTTCAACGCATTTTTTATTCTTAAAATAATAACAAAAATACAACTCAAAATTAGTCTTAATATTTTCTTGCCAAACCTTGAATGCTTTTATTTAAATCAATTTTAACTAAATCACTTTCTGTTGAATTAATTTGACAAAATGACAAAAAACTTTTATTATAAATCTTAAGTGTGATTAAGGACGCTCCTCAATATACTTCCTTGCACACTCCATTTTTTTATTGGTATGTGGCATTCTACTTTTCAATAAATATATTTTCATAAGAAAGTTTAGTTTTAGAAAACAATACGAGATCGATTAATTATGACTTGAAATTCCATATCAAGATAAAAGTCAGTGTCCCGTTTTGGCATCCGCGGGCTACTAAGGCACGAATCAAAGCAAATAAGATCAAACCAATGCAAGGAAGCACAAAACACAACTCAAGAGTGTTGGAACAAAGACCATAAAATTTCTTAAAATAGATAGCCTCAAGCGACCCAAGCAGAAAAAACCGTGAAAGTAAAACCCATTCTAACAAATTGAGGCATCCTTCTATTGAGCTTCTCTTAATTCAAGCATTTCTGTAAAGCACAAACAACATTTAAGAACACTTGCATCACAATGATTTGGAGCTTATGTAACTGCAAACACGAGTCATTCATGAAGTATATTGATCAGACTTTAAATAAATAAAAAATTTAAATCCTAGCAACTCTAGCACAATGCATGCAGAAAGCTTGCAAAAGAATGATTAGTTTAAAGCAAAAATGATTTCATAAGTTTGCAGATGTGCAAACTATGTGAAACCACTGAAAGGGAAATCTGAGTTTTCTAGCTGTTAAAGAAAATGATGTTTAACAAAGTGGGAAAGGAACAGCATAACTCCCCCAACAAAATCTTAATTTCAAGCAAGGTTGTGCAAATTCCTACAAAGGATGCATATACACACAAAAACTATAATTGAACCCATAAGATTTTGCTTCAATAAATATGAAGAGACCTGATTAAGTTCTTTGTGATAGCTGAACTTAGAAGAAATAAAAATCTAACCTTGTTCTTGTTTTTATCTAATAATTAACATTCATAAGTTTTGAACGTTGAAACAAAACAATCTTAACATTTGGAATCAATATCCTAACTTTTTGTAAAAAGAATGAATATGATGCAAACCCAAATTCCATAAACGCCAATTCAATACACATTTTCGGTTTTAGTTCAATAATTTGAACAAGATAAGAGGCTAAATTCTCACATACTTGCAGTTTGGGACAACGGCTCCGCATAATCAACGACGCTTTCCAAATAGTCCTTCACCTTCCCCGTGTGCAAATTTACCAGCTCTTGATTCGAATCCACAGCCTCCATGTCACTCACAGAAAGAAAAATGGCTATCGACGCAATCGAAAAAGCTTTGGCTCTTGCAGTGAAAATCAACCCTTCCAAGATAACAGAAACTCTCAACGGATCCTCCGCACGCCAGAAGTTCTCTCCGCAAGATATCTGACTAACCTGCCCAAAACTATTATTAATTGATTCCCCTAATCACTTCAAAGATCTCCCATTATCCGTCGCCGAGATTTTCCTTCAATTTCAGAAAGGTCAAGCGCATTGCTGAACAAGGAGAACGTACTCCTTAAAAACAGTAAGATGATTTGGGTGCTGAGTAACCGTTGAAATCCTCCTTAGAGTAATAGCGGCTATGAAAAATGTGAGTGAAGTTCAGAGAAAAAGACGGGAACGGAGAACAGGTCCGACGGAAAGGTCGAGTGAGATCAGACCGTTGAGCACTCTGAACATTGAGCTGAGCTTTGACTGATCAGTATCCTCTTTGACCTTGAAGAGAAGATGACGATGACGACATTTTGGAGGAGGAAAATGAGGTTGGATAAGGGGATTTCAAGGAGAGAGAGGGTTTGAGGTTAAGAAGGTGTTTAGAAGATGCGAAACTGAAGCAGATATGAATTGGTGTGCTCTCGGTTGAGCACGCAATTTTTTACACTGTACGCGAATTTCACATTATCCATCCACAAAATAGTTAGGATTAAATTGAGGCTTATATAAATTAAGTTATAAATAAATTGGCCTATTTAATTTATTTAAAAATTTAAATCTTATCGGATTAATTGAATAACTTGTATCTTGTATAAATAATATAAATAAATAATTAAAATTATTACAGTATGTAAATAATTATTTTGTAAGTTTATATTTTGAAATATTATTAAGATGGTGTTTAAATTCATTTCATATTTTATTTTTTTATTTTTATCAATTTATAATAATATGTTATTTAATTTAATTTTGTATGTTTTTATTATTAATTATTTATTTTAGACTTAAAATAATTTTTTACTTAAAAATAATTTATGATATATATTTTTGTGGAAAATAGACTCATATGACCCCCTTTTGTTGTTTTTAATCTAAAATAGACACTAATTTATATATTCCAAATTTACCCTTGTTTTGTCGATCCCTTTAGTTGAGTTTCTGGGTATCTTCAATAACTGACACAAAGCCACTGATATTTTCTCGCAACAAGAGGTATCTCCAAGAACCTCTGGCAGACTCTCACACAGTAGTGGCCCTCTCAACGGAAATCACAGTTGTGGTTCCTTAACCGACAGTCCACCAGTCTCTCCCTCTAAAATAGACGAAGCCAAGTTTTGTTTATAACTTTCTCTGTTTGTCTTTTCCGACCGCTTACTCTTCTACTTTGGAAACCCCTGACATGGTTGCCGGAATCTGATATTTGAAGCAATCAATTCTTGCTCATGTTTGCTTTTTTTTTTTTCTCCCTCGTTTTTAAACACGAACACTGGTCCTCTGACCATTTCAGAGTCTGGTCGAAGGTGAGCTTTATCTTTTTCTGTGACCAACGCTCGTTAATAATACCAAATTTACCAGCTCTTGAATTCGATTCGCTTTCTCCATATCACTCACAAATGAAAAATGGCTATCGTGCAATCAAAAAGCTTTGGCTCTTGCAAGAAAATCACCCCTTCTAGATAACAGAAACTCTTTTCGATCTCCTCGCAGAAGTTCTCCGCAAGATATCTGACTAACCTGCCCAAAACTATTATTAATTGATTCCCATAATCACTTCAAAGAATCCCTTATCCTCCCAATTTCCTTCAGGTATAGGTTTTAATTTTTTTTTTTAATGAAAGGGTTTTGCATGTTCCAGGGTATTTCAGAAAGGTCAAGCGCATTGCTGAACAAGGAGAACGTACTCCTTAAAAACAGTAAGATGATTTGGGTGCTGAGTAACCGTTGAAATCCTCCTTAGAGTAATAGCGGCTATGAAAAATGTGAGTGAAGTTCAGAGAAAAAGACGGGAACGGAGAACAGGTCCGACGGAAAGGTCGAGTGAGATCAGACCGTTGAGCACTCTGAACATTGAGCTGAGCTTTGACTGATCAGTATCCTCTTTGACCTTGAAGAGAAGATGACGATAACGACATTTTGGAGGAGGAAAATGAGGTTGGATAAGGGGATTTCAAGGAGAGAGAGGGTTTGAGGTTAAGAAGGTGTTTAGAAGATGCGAAACTGAAGCAGATATGAATTGGTGTGCTCTCGGTTGAGCACGCAATTTTTTACACTGTACGCGAATTTCACATTATCCATCCACAAAATAGTTAGGATTAAATTGAGGCTTATATAAATTAAGTTATAAATAAATTGGCCTATTTAATTTATTTAAAAATTTAAATCTTATCAGATTAATTGAATAACTTGTATCTTGTATAAATAATATAAATAAATAATTAAAATTATTACGGTATATAAATAATTATTTTATAAATTTATATTTTAAAATATTATTAAGATGGTATTTAAATTCATTTTATATTTTATTTTTTTATTTTTATCAATTTATAATAATATGTTATTTAATTTAATTTTATATGTTTTTATTATTAATTATTTATTTTAGATTTAAAATAATTTTTTACTTAAAAATAATTTATGATATATATTTTTGTTAAATTTTTTTGTTACTGTTTTAAACTTTAACATATTAAATTTGATGTATCACAATATTTATGATTAGTAATATTATTTTTATTTTATATAAATTAATATTTTTACATTTTTTGTTAAAATAATGCTTAAATTAATTTAATTTTTGGAGTCTAATTAAAATTTATTATATTAATAAATTACATAAATATATATTGATATTCGATAAAATACCTCTAATTTTTTATATTATAAAATATAATATATATTATTTAATATATTTATACGGATTAAATAATTTATTATTTATTAAATAGATTGAATTAAAATTGTACTTTTTAATCTATTTGATAAATATATTAGATCATGATTAAATTTATATAAATCAAATTGTAAATAGATCCATCTGAACTCGATATGATCCACCCGACAACTCTAGCTCTCAGACACAACGACGTTACGAAGACCGAGGGTTTAGCGGCTGTCTGGCTGATGCACCAACATGGGGAAGTTAATGAACAAAAAAAAAAAAAATCAAATTGGGGGAATCTATTGAGTTGATTCCTGAAGGTGAACGGGGTTTTGGTTTGGTTTGGTTATCGAAGTTCTATACAACTTCTAACGCGACTCAATTTTTTTTTCTTTTCAAAGTATCTAAAATAACATCACTCGTAATAAAAAAAGAAAAAAATAGTATGATCTTTTTTTTTTTATTATTTAAATAAATATGAATTAATTTTAAAATAATATTAAGAGTGTTATTTTTATTGTTATAAATTTTAGGAGTATTATATATATTATTTTTCAAAAAAAATTATTAAAAAGGGGACCCAAATTAAGTATAAATTTTAGAATTTTTTTTATTCTTCGATACATAAATAATTTAATTAATTTTATTTTTAATTCATTAATAAAGATATATGTTTCTTATAATATTATAAAATATATATTTATTTATGCTGTAAAAAAAATTAACATATATATTTTTTTAAATGGATGAAAAATAAACTTTCATATAAAAATAAATTTACAGGTTACAATTTTAAACCTTTTTTCCATCAATTGACATAGAAACTTACAAAAAATTGCTAACAATAATGACATGAATTTTAATGTAGGAACGTATGATGCAGTATCATAATTGTCAGGATGTCAATTTTATCTCTGCAAGTATTTATCACATTTTGCATGAACATCTTACTTTTATCTCACAGTTTAAATTTATACTACAAATCTCACAGTTTAAATTTATACTACAAATCTCATAGTTTAATTTTTACTATGGTATTCTCTCAGCTAATTTTTAATCAGCTCATCTCTCTGCTCTTCTCTATTTATAAAAAAATATTATAGCTTACATCATCTACATCTCTCTTATTTCAAGATTTGCTGCACTGTCCAATTTTAACTTGCTCATTTCTTTTGCTTCTTCAAAGATAGCTACTCCAAACTCAAACTCAAAGAAAAGAACAAAAAAATGAGCCGGACCCATCAGAAGGCTCATATTACACACCAACAACATCTGAGATTAAGGTGAAATTCTTAATCGAATGAGCGATCACATATTATTGTAAATAATCGTCTATATATCCTCTATTATTTATTATTTATTATGTTGATGCACAAAACAGAATGAAGCTAAACATCATAGGAAAAGGAAGATGGAAGACAAGACTAGTAAAACCTTTTCTCATGACCCAATAATTGATGAAGAGAAGATTGAATATGCTTTGGATATAAAGAATCTTTCAAACGGGTCTTCGTATCCCATTTGGTATAGTTCGAACTTGTGAGTAAAATGAAAATGGAAGTCTCATATGCAAAATCACTAGATGAACAATTGTCACCATGTTGAATCGTATTTTTTATAGTGCAAATCTTCGATAGAGTCAACTATTTAGGTGAATGTAAATTAGAGGATGATTCAGAAGGATCTTCAATTAAACTTATCTTAATTAGTCTAAATTTAGATCCCAAGTTTGTCCTTTTCTTCCTTCACTCTTGTTTTCTGTTCTTAAGTACATATTATATAGTAGTCTAAAAATGCAGGTAGAGTTGATGTGCTGTTGTTGACCACTGGTACCAAATTTGAGCCTGAGAGGCTTAGTAGACATGTGCATAGGAGTCATTGCTATAACTGGACCAGCGGACCTTAACTCTGGTGAAGAAAGAGCTGATTCTGGGGAGTTAATAATGGAGTTTAACTTATAGGAGACGCAAGAAGCATAAAACCACACCTAGTTCAACTTGAAGTTGTTATCTTTAAACAACACTCTTAAGCATTAATGAAAAGCATGCTCCTCAATAATTTCATATTCAAAAGTTTATATTTACCTCAAGTTGGTTTAGAGCACATTTGAATGTCTGATTATAGTGTTTTAAAAATATGGGTAAACTAACAAATGTTATTGGTCTAGGTGCTATTCCTATAAAAGAGGGTCACTTTTGCTCATCATATCTTTAAAAATAAATAAACAATATGTTTTTTACATTATACGAAGAATATACGAAGAAGAAGAAGAAGAAAAAGAAGAATATGTGCAACATCAAGGATAAAGTTAAAAATAAAATTATATTTACGAAGGAAGTTATCCAATTAAATTTATAAAATTGTCATCTATGTAGTAAATTTATATAACCTGTAATATTTTGTTGACTACAAAACTGGCATCTATGTGGTGAAAAATTGAGTATCTATTACAAAAAAATTTAAACATATTGAGATTGAATGTGATTTTCTTAGAAACATAATTATAAAAGATGAATTCATTAGTAAATCCACATGTTAAGTTTTTAGAGCAATTTGGAGATCTTTCTTCCAAACTAGGCATAAGATACATGTATGCTATTCAACTCTATCTTATTATCTCGTAGGTAATATTTGGTACTTTTTCCTTATCAATTTATCACAAGTATGTAAAATATTTTGTATTTTCATTTTGAAGTTGATGAGTGTTGAAATGATTTTTGTTTTCATCGTGTTTTTAGCATGTTGATCCTGCATATTATTAATTGTTATATATGGCTCCAAAACAGTTTTATTTTAAACAGGGGCATATATGTAATTTTATCTAATTAATATATGGACTCCTAATACAACATATATATATTTGTTTTGTTGAGCTGCCGCTTCTGTGAGAATCAAAAATTGCCATTTGAAACTGCGCAGTGCCGCTTGTGAAGAGAGGATAAAAGAAGGTCTCGCAACAGTGAAGACCAAAAGTCTTGCCGAAGAGAGGTGTTGTAATTAATATTAATTAGCCACTAAATACTTTTTTCTTCTTTGTTACTATTCGTGGGCATTGAAGCAGTGAAGGTTTAATTCACCATCACAATTGTTTTCATTTGTACGGTAACATTAGCAAAATTCTGTTAATTATTCTTACTGTTTGATTATTACTTTTGTATTTAGAGTGTTTTCTGGTATATTTCGGATTGGGTATTTTGAGTGGCTTTTGAATATTAGTGTTTGTATTTTCCATTTGGATTTTTGATAGTGGATTTTCCTCGGTGTGCCGTCGTCAGTGGAGTAGACTTTTCACATTAAAAGGTCGAACTACTTAAATCATTGTGTGCTATTTATTTTTCTTATTGCTTATTATTTTGCCGTTATCCAAAATTAATTATTTGTGCAACTAAATTGGACCCAAACTACGCTTCCGCAAGCGCCGATTTATAACAAATTGGTATCAGAGCTTTGGGTTATTCTGATAATTATTGGAACTGGTCAAGTTTGCTCTTTTGGATTTATTTTGAGTTTTTTGGTTATTTGGTTGGTTTCATATTTTTGGGTTGTGCTTCTATTAATTTAATTTTGGATTTTCTGTCATGGCGGCAAAATACGAAATTGAGAAATTCAATGGTATGAATGATTTTAGTCTTTGGCGAATGAAGATGCGAGCCATATTGGTTAAAGAGGGGCTCGTTAAGACACTTGAAGGCAAGGATAAATTATCAGAAAAATTGACTGAGGAAGAAAAAGATGCATTAATGGAAAATGCTCTCAGTTCAATTTAGCTATCTTTGTCTGATGAGGTACTACGCGAGGTTGGTGATGAGAGATCTCCTGCTGGATTGTGGCTTAAATTGGAGGGTGTGTATATGACCAAGTCTTTGACAAGTCGGTTATATTTGAAGCAGTGCTTGTACACTTTCAGAATGTCAGAAGGTACGCCTTTGCACGATCACCTTGATGAATTTACTAAAATTATTCGTGATCTGAAAAATGTTGGTGTTAAGATTGATGATGAGGATCAGGCCTTAGTTTTGTTATGTTCTTTACCTCATTCATTTGAACATTTTGTTGATACCATGCTATATGGTAGAGACACTATTTCTTTGGAAGATGTCAAAGCGGCTTTGAATTCCAGAGAGTTGAAGAAAAAGGTGTCTACAGGTAATAACGATAGTAGCAGTGGTTTGTTTGTCAGAGGTAGAACGCAAGATAAAGGATCAAGCAATAATAGAGGCAAGTCTAGATCAAAATCTAGAAAGAGAAAAGATAAATGTAATTATTGCCGTCAGGAAGGGCACTGGAAAGTTAACTGTCCAAAACTCAAAGGTAAAGGAAAAATTACCACAACATCTTCTGGTACTAATGATGTTGCTGGTGTTGCAGATAGTTCTGGTTCCGATGGTGATAATGTTTTGTCAGTATCTATTAGTTCATCTAGAGATGCTTGGATTCTTGATTCGGGTTGCACTTACCATATGTGCCCCAATAGGGATTGGTTTGTTTCTTATCGGTCCATTGATGGGGGTGTTGTCTTGATGGAAAATAATGTTTCCTGTAAGGTTGTTGGTATTGGTACTATTCGGATTAAGATGCATGACGGTATTGTCAGGACTTTGAAAGATGTTCGCCATGTTCCAGATTTGAAAAAG
The DNA here is from genome assembly GCA_029378325.1 of Elaeagnus macrophylla. Taxonomy (NCBI): domain Eukaryota; kingdom Viridiplantae; phylum Streptophyta; class Magnoliopsida; order Rosales; family Elaeagnaceae; genus Elaeagnus; species Elaeagnus macrophylla. Next base: position 12,533,542 of record CM055653.1, read on the forward strand.
AACCTGATATCTTTGGGTACTCTTGACTCACAGGGCTATAGGTACATAGCTGAAGGTGGAGTTTTGAAAGTTATTAAGGGTGCTCTGGTGGTTATTAAAGGGCAATTATCTCGTGGTCTCTATGTGCTTCAGGGTAGCACTGTCATTGGCAGTGTTTCAGTCTCATCCTCGTCAGATCAAGATTCAGATACGACTCGCTTATGGCATATGCGGTTAGGGCATATGAGTGAGGCAGGAATGTCCATTTTGAGCAAGCGGGGTTTACTTGGTGGTCAGAAAACTGGGAAGCTTGATTTTTGTGAGCATTGTGTCTATGGAAAGCATCGCAGAGTTAAGTTCAGTACAGCCATCCATAAAACGAAAGGTACTGTTGATTACATTCATTCAGATCTTTGGGGACCTTCTCGTGTTGTTTCCAAGGGTGGTGCCCGATATATGTTGACTTTTATTGACGACTTCTCTCGTCACGTTTGGGTATATTTTCTGAAAAATAAGAATGATGTGTTTTCAAGATTTGTTACATTTAAGGCTTGTATTGAAAATCAAACTGGCAAGAAGATCAAGCGTTTGAGAACTGACAATGGTTTGGAATTTTGTGAGGGTCAGTTTAATGAGTTCTGTGAAAGGAATGGTATAGTGAGACACCGCACTGTGCGTAATACACCACAACAGAATGGAGTTGCAGAACGTATGAATAGAACTATTTTGGAAAGAGCTCGTTGTATGCTTTTTCAAGCTGGTTTGGATAAATCCTTTTGGGCTGAAGCTTGTAACCATGCCTGCTATTTGGTGAATCGGTCTCCATCAACTGCAATTGAGTTGAAGACTCCGGTTGAGGTATTTTCTGGTACTCCTGCTAATTATTCTGATTTAAAAGTTTTTGGTTGTTCTTCTTATGCTCATGTTAATGATGGTAAGCTTGAGCCTAGGGCATTGAAATGCATATTTTTGGGGTATCCTTCTGGGGTGAAGGGTTATAGATTATGGTGTGTTGAACCCAAGTCACCTAAATTTTTAATTAGCAGAGATGTTAAATTTGATGAGTTTTTCATGTTGGAAAAGAAAAAGGAATCTATTGTTACAGGTAAAGACCACGGTGTCAGTGGGCAGGTGGAGCTTGAGAGTGGAGCTCCTAGTCAAGTGCAAGAGAGCACCTCAGATCAGTCATCTGTGGATGAGATAGATGATTCTGCTCCAGATGTAGCAGAACAGCAACAAGAGCAACCATACAGTATCGCTAAGGGTAAAGGAACAAGAGAGATTCGACGCCCTCAGAGGTATGCATATGCAGATTTAGTTTCTTATGCATTGTCTGTGGCAGAGACTATTGGGGTGAATGAACCTACTAGTTATCGTGAAGCTGTCACTTGTGATGAGTCTGCTCAGTGGTTAGTTGCTATGAATGAAGAGATTGAGTCACTTCATAAGAATCATACTTGGGAATTGGTAAAACCGCCTAAGGGCCAGAAGATTGTTGGAAACAAATGGGTCTTCAAAAGAAATAATTTCATCTATCATGCTAAATCATAATTGAGTCTTCATTCTTACATAATGAAATATGTCTATCAAAAGAAATTTTTTGCTCTTTCTTTTTGTACATGCCAAATAAAATTTCTCAACTAAATTTTTATTTTATTTACCATTTTTTTTTTAAACATGTACGAGCCATAAATCTAATATGATGACTTTCACACTAGTTATGAGGTAGCCCTCTCCGCTCACTACGGTAGCTTCACACATCATAGTAGGTAGCCCTCTCAATACTAGTTATCTCCCTAAGATGAAATATTTTAAAAAATAAGAAATAGAACGCAATATAATTTCACAGTCAAGATTAGCTCAAGTCTTAGAGTCTTTCAAAATTAATCATAAATTTCACCAATGACATACATGAGTGATCAGTGGGTGTGTGAATAAGTTCAGTCAATAGTGTCATCACATGGGAACAATGTAAATATGTGCAGAATTTTGAATTGTAGCATAAAATATACAATGAGAATCAAAATAAGCCACAAAAGACAAGGTTGTATAAATATAAGCATTATTTGAATCCAATACCTTGTAGCCTTTTTTTTTTTTTTTTTTAAATATAACAAAAAAAAATAACAACAAAAACAAAGTAAACATATGAAAATACTCACTTAGGGTCATTTAAGCACTCAAATAAAGGTACCTAGGTGGTCTAGCAATAGTGATCAATTGACAGGAAACATGCAATCTTTTCTAACCCAAATTTTCATGAATTTTGATTTCTCTATGTTTTTGGGTTGAGACTTAATTGCATTAGGTTTTGAAAGCATACTCTTAGACTCATTTTTCTTATTCAAATTCAACATATGCATGGTAGGATGATAATTATGAGTTCTATACCTATAAGCATGAAGATTATCATTAAATCGAAGAGCATTCATCAAAAATCTACACTTAGGTCGAATATGACCTTTTCTACCACAATGATGACAAACAGGCACAAACTTAACAGTTTTAGTTACTACAGCTGTAGTGGGTGTTTGTGCAAAATTAGTAGCAGTAGAAGTAGAGTTAGAAGATCTTACAAATGTAGTTTTTGAAGTAGAAGGTGTACAACTTTCATCTAAGAATCCAAGTCCACGTGTATCACCGAAAGGCTTACCAATGCTCAACATCTTGTCTAGTCGTTCAGCTCCAATAGTTAATCTCTTCACTGTTTCCTTTGATTGCTCCAATTCTTGCAAAAGCTTTGAATTTTCCTGTTTGATACCTGCAAGACTCAAACTCAACTTGTCAACATGCTCAGACAGTTCAACTTTTTCTTTTTCTAAAACTGACAAATTAAGATCTTGCGAATTGATTTGATCATTTAGTTTTGTTACAGTTATGAGAAGCTTATCTTTTTCTTTCTTGCAGTTAATTAAATCAATAAATAGTTCTTCAAAACTGTTTGCATTAAATTTAGCAAGGATACGCTTACTTCCCTCATCATCTGAGTCAAGGTCTGAATTACTGGAGTATCCACCAACAGTTGATGTAAAAGCTACGTAGTTAGTGTTAGCTTTTTCTGAACCACTAGCTTGATCTTCATCACTTTCTGTGTTACTAAGGGTAGCATTGAAAGCTTTTCCAGTTTTCTTCTTCTTGTTGACACAATCTGCTGCATAGTGACCAAAACCATTGCATTCAAAACATTTAGGTCCATTGGGTTTAGTTTTCTTACCTTCTGAACTCATTGGCGTGAATTCTCTTCCATTACGATCTTTTCTGTTGAACATTTTCTTGAGTTTTCTAGCTAGTATGAGTAGATCTTCATCATCACTATCACCATCGTCAGCATTGGTGGTTTTGAGAGCAATTCCAATGTTCTTTTTGGGTGCTCTAAAGTTCATCTCAAATGTTTGAATTGAACCAACGAGTTCTTCAATCTTGATGGTGTCAATGTCTTTGCTTTCCTCTATTGCTGTAACCTTTGCTTCAAAGCGTTCTGGTAATGAGCATAAGACTTTTCGAACCAACCTGCGTTCATCAATTTTATCTCCAAGATTTGAAGAAGAGTTAGCAATATCACATAAATTAGCATAAAACTCAGAAAACGTTTCATCCTCCTCCATTCTAAGATTTTCAAACTTAGTAGCTAGCATGTGAAGTTTTGTTCGTTTAACTTGGGACGTGCCCTCATGGGCAACCTCTAAAGTGTCCCAAGCAGCCTTAGCAGTTACAATATCAGAAATACGTAGGAATTCATCCGGCGACACAGCACTAAAAATAGCATTGATACCCTTTTGGTTCCATCCACTACCAATCTTATCTTGAGGAGTCCAATCTATTCTAGGTTTAAGTGTGACTACATTATCCTTGGTAACCGTAGGTGGTTCCCAACCATAAAGCACAGAGTTCCAAACACTTTCATCTAAGGAACGCAAAAAGGCTCTCATGCGAGCCTTCCAATATGGGTAGTTAGACCCATCAAAGTAAGGTGGACGGTTTGTAGAAGAACTCTCTCTCAAATGATCCATAATAAGGTCCTAGGCAACACTAAGTATATCTAGTGACCCGCTCTGATACCAATTGAAAGTTTTTAATCACGGATCAAATAAGCCTAGAGGGGGGGTGAATAGGTTATTTTCAATTTTTAACAAATATTAAATATGTAATCTAATCACAACGGCCAGACATGCAATCGCATGTAAAGATAAAATGCGGAATAAAAATAACACACGATATTTTTAGGTGGAAACAACCTAGGCCACAACAATGACCTAAGAGAAAAACCACCGGTCCACCGGACTACCTAACTATCCACTATGAAAATCAATGTTCAATTACAACCATAGAGTCCAAACCTACCCGTCGCAGATAGATCCCCCTTTCTGTAATTTACTTACGAGCCGTCGCTCCTTTCACAGCCTCCAATAGTTAGATGTCTGGATCCGGACCAACGTTCCGATCTACTTGAGTCACACAAGATCAATCGAACCCGTCACCTTCGGTAATTTCGAGTCACACGAAATACCGAACCCGTCACCTGAAACGTTAGCACAATAACACAAGTGCAAAGTGTGTCCTAGAGCGGATTCAAACAATGAACAATCCTAACTAGCAGATTCAACAGCATGCGATGTAAAAACTAAATCAGCTAGCAAAATCTAGAGCATTCATATAAAGCTCAATATCATGAAAGAAGAGAAGAAGTTAAAAGCACAAATCAGATATAAAAATATTAGATCAATGTGTATCAAGTTGTTGAAATATGCACAAACTAACCTCCCTTATATAGAGTCCAACTTTTACTTCAAATAGGATTTGCAATTCACTATAACTCTACTCATATCAGGATTTAGTTCTCAAAAGAATTCTTCTCATACAATGATTCTATTCACATCAGGATTTATTAATTACCATAATTATCCTCAAATAAGAATTATGTCCTTAACATTAAATGTGGTCATTTAGGTAAAAGAAACATAAGGGTCGAATTAGAAAAGGAGTTTGAGTAGGAATATAATACTGGCTCGATCGATCGAACGACTGTCTCGATCGATCGAGACCATTCTCGATCGGTCGACACTACACTCGATCGATCTAACTCAAACAGAGAGAACCTGGATCGAAGATAGATCTATACTCGATCGATCGAACAGGGTTCGATCGATCGATCCAATTTCTCAATCGATCCAATCCAAACAGAGAGAATCTAGATCGAAGTTGTCTCAGCCTCGATCGATCGAACAATACTCTCGATCGATCGACCAACATGTGCACAAAATATTTTACGTTACGATCCATACTAAGTGTCGTGCTCAATTGTGTGCAGATGTATGCATGATGGAATATTATACCTGTCATATGGGCGTAGAAGGCTTGGTGACTCCATCATCTTGTATCGTCTGATTAATCATTGAATTCCTATTCTAGATTACAATCAAACATTTTGTCCACGAAAATTGCTAATACAAAATAAACCTTACAATTGATGAAGAGAAGATTGAATATGCTTTGGATATAAAGAATCTTTCAAACGGGTCTTCGTATCCCATTTGGTATAGTTCGAACTTGTGAGTAAAATGAAAATGGAAGTCTCATATGCAAAATCACTAATGAACAATTGTCACCATGTTGAATCGTATTTTTTATAGTGCAAATCTTCGATAGAGTCAACTATTTAGGTGAATGTAAATTAGAGGATGATTCAGAAGGATCTTCAATTAAACTTATCTTAATTAGTCTAAATTTAGATCCCAAGTTTGTCCTTTTCTTCCTTCACTCTTGTTTTCTGTTCTTCAGTACATATTATATAGTAGTCTAAAAATGCAGGTAGAGTTGATGTGCTGTTGTTGACCACTGGTACCAAATTTGAGCCTGAGAGGCTTAGTAGACATGTGCATAGGAGTCATTGCTATAACTGGACCAGCGGACCTTAACTCTGGTGAAGAAAGAGCTGATTCTGGGGAGTTAATAATGGAGTTTAACTTATAGGAGACGCAAGAAGCATAAAACCACACCTAGTTCAACTTGAAGTTGTTATCTTTAAACAACACTCCTAAGCATTAATGAAAAGCATGCTTCTCAATAATTTCATATTCAAAAGTTTATATTTACCTCAAGTTGGTTTAGAGCACATTTGAATGTCTGATTATAGTGTTTTAAAAATATGGGTAAACTAACAAATGTTATTGGTCTAGTTGCTATTCCTATAAAAGAGGGTCACTTTTGCTCATCATATCTTTAAAAATAAAAATAAAAAAATATGTTTTTTACATTATACGAAGAATATACGAAGAAGAAAAATATGTGCAACATCAAGGATAAAGTTAAAAATAAAATTATATCTACGAAAGAAGTTATCCAATTAAATTTATAAAACTGTCATCTATGTAGTAAAATTATATAACCTGTCACTACTACAAATTTGGCTTTATAGGACGGTCCCGTCCTAAAAGAATCAAAAAAAATAGGACGTTCACGGAGCGTCTTATAAAAAAATTTTATAGGACGGTCACTAGCCGTCCTATAAAATTCTTTTAAGACGGCCACTGACCGTCTTATAAAATTCTTTTAGGACGGCCATAAAAAAATAAAAAAAAAATTCTTTTAGGACGGCCAATTCTTTTAGGACGGCTACTGACCGTCCTAAAAGAATTTTATAGGACGGCTACTGGCCGTCCAAAAAGAATTAATTTTTTTTTTTTTTTTTTGTGTTCGTCAAGTACTGAAATCTATATATAATATGTACAATTTATTTTATTCTAGAAACACGAATACAATTTATGAATAATATTTTTAATTAAAGATATAACCAATTAAAAAGAAAAAAAATTGGCGCTACTTTCAATTTTTCTTTTCCCGCTTTAGTTTTTCAATTCCCTCTTTCTTTTAGGACTCAACCTGACAATCAAAATTCAACCCATAGATTCACAATAAGAAACTACCAAACCAAATATCATTAATACTCAACATTAAGATTGATAATCATAACAGAAATGCAAAGAAAATGGGCGAAAAAATGGCAAAGGAAAATCAAGAAAGGAGAATAATCAGAGTGAGCGAAAGGAAACAAAGAAATCAAATGTCCAACTATTTAAAGAAAAAAATAATTATTAAAGTCGAGCAAAATACAAATATCAACCCAAAGTAGAGAATATATATAAAAAAAATTACCAAAGATTAGCTTAAGAATAAAACAAATAATAAGTGCATAATAAATAGTCAAAGTCTTCACATGCTACCAGCTCTGCTAGCAAAAACCAATTATTGTTGGTGGTGATATTGAAGGGGATGAGGATAAGGATGAGTGTCTTGGTGAGAAAGAGGAGGAGAGGAAGAAGGACGAGGGATTGATTTTTTTTAACTTAAAATGAGTTAGGTTCACTTGAGAGGAGAAATATATATAAGTAAAAAAATTACACTCGTTCTTTTAGGATAAAAAAAAAATTGAAACTATATAGGACGGCTATTAGCCGTCCTATATAGTAACATATAGGACAGCTAATAGCCGCCCTAAAAGAATTTTTTTTAAGACGGCTAATAGCCGTCCTATAAAGTTCCGCTTAATTTTTTCCGTAATAGCCGTCCTATATTTCTTATAAGACGGCCATATACTTGAGACCGTCCTATTTGTTTCTCACTCTAAATTATAAGCCGTCCTATATTGCCCAAATTGTAGTAGTGTGTAATATTTTGTTGACTACAAAACTGGCATCTATGTGGTGAAAAATTGAGTATCTATTACAAAAAAATTTAAATATATTGAGATTGAATGTGATTTTCTTAGAAACATAATTATAAAAGATGAATTCATTAGTAAATCCACATGTTAAGTTTTTAGAGCAATTTGGAGATCTTTCTTCCAAACTAGGCATAAGATACATGTATGCTATTCAACTCTATCTTATTATCTAGTAGGTAATTTTTGGTACTTTTTCCCCTTATCAATTTATTAAAAGTATGTAAAACATTTTGTATTTTCATTTTGAAGTTGATGAGTGTTGAAATGATTTTTGTTTTTATCGTGTTTTTAGCATGTCGATCCTGCATATTATTAATCAATTTTTTTGTTCGTCGATCCTGCATATCATTAAATAATTTTTTAGTTCGTCGATCCTATATATCATTAAATAATCACATTAGAAAGAATGACATTGTAATGTAACTTTTTTAATTATTGATGTACTACAGAAGCAGAGTATATGGCAGCAGCAGAAGCAGTGAAAGAAGCCATTTGGCTTAGAGGTTTGGTTTGTGATTTGGGCTTACAGCAGGATACTTCTGTTGTATTTTGTGATAGTCAGAGTGCGATACACTTGACCAAGAATACCATGTTTCATGAGAGGACCAAACATATTGATGTCAGATATCACTTCGTTCGTGATATTGTGTCTCAGGGTACTATTGTTATTAATAAGATAGCTACTGCAGAGAATCCAGCTGATATGTTGACCAAGCCAATTCCAGTTAACAAATTCAAGCATTGTTTGGATTTGGTTGGTGTTTGTAGTAAGTGATCGGCCTTCAGGGTTTTTGGACGACGGCCATTTGGTATTTCGAGGAATCCTAAATTTGAAGAACTTGGTTCCGTTTTGAGCCAAGGTGGAGATTTGTTATATATGGCTCCAAAACAGTTTTATTTTAAATAGGGGCATATATGTAATTTTATCTAATTAATATATGGAACCCTAATACAACATATATATATTTGTTTTGTTGAGCTGCCGCTTCTGTGAGAATCAAAAATTGCCATTTGAAACTGCGCAGTGCCGCTTGTGAAGAGAGGATAAAAGAAGGTCTCGCAACAGTGAAGACCAAAAGTCTTGCCGAAGAGAGGTGTTGTAATTAATATTAATTAGCCACTAAATACTTTTTTCTTCTTTGTTACTATTCGTGGGCATTGAAGAAGTGAAGGTTTAATTCACCATCAGAATTGTTTTCATTTGTACGGTAACATTAGCAAGATTCTGTTAATTATTCTTGCTGTTTGATTATTACTTTTGTATTTAGAGTGTTTTTTGGTGTATTTGGGATTGGGTATTTTGAGTGGCTTTTGAATATTGGTGTTTGTATTCTCCATTTGGATTTTTGATAGTGGATTTTCCTCGGTGTGCCGTCGTCAGTGGAGTAGACTTTTCACATTAAAAGGTCGAACCACTTAAATCATTGTGTGCCATTTATTTTTCTTATTGCTTATTATTTTGCCGTTATCTAAAATTAATTATTTGTGCAACTAAATTGGACCCAAATTACGCTTCCGCAAGCGCCGATTTATAACATTAATCAATTTTTTGGTTCGTCGATCCTGCGTATCATTAAACAATTTTTTAGTTCATTGATCCTATATATATCATTAAATAATCACGTTAGAAAGAAAGAATGACATTGTAATGTAACTTTTTTATTATTGATATGAATTAATTAAATAGTGTCACATTATTTTACTGCTCATCAATGAGAAAACAAGGTGAAAGGTGAATAGGGGAGTGATGGCACCAATAACGTAACGAGGTGAGTAACATGTCCTGTGGCTGTGGATGATTTCATTTAGTGGCAAATGACATTAGATTTAGTCGGACAAAAATACCCCTAAAAATATCACCTGTACTGCTGTACATCATATTATCAATTATCAAACTTATCTTCTTGAACATAATATTTTGATTGCAAAATATTCAAAAGCTTATTCATTTTGATCCAATTCAGTGCGCTTATACGAGCAAATATTCTTGAAGCTCCAATCAATCAAGTGTATTTTTTCTATGCCTAAAAAAAAAAAAGCTATATACTTGTTTTTTTTTTTTTTAACAAAGCTAATAATTCTTTTATGTTACTTTATATTTATATGTGTATGATCCCTTTTGAAGAAAAAAAAAATCTCATATTGATAAAATATAATATTATAATAAAGTTTGTAAAAAATATGAGTTTATTTATCCATTGAAATTAACTTTTTCAAAATTGAAAGTTTCATAATTTTTATGAAATATAAAATAATGGATCTCCCTCTCAAAAAGAGTAGGTGAGCCTTGCTAAATAAAATAAAAAATAAGTAATTCAATAAAATTAAAATATAATAAAATATATTAAAAATACAAAATAATAACCAAACGACCCATGCTTAAAAAAAAAAATCACACACATTCATAAAAAATAATAATATTATAATAGAGTTTTAAAGAAACATAGATATTTCCAGAGTTAACATTTTAAAATTCAACTTTGATAAAAACATGTACTGTTCTATTTTATTCATTTTTGTACATTTTATGTATATCATGCATATTAATTATTACATAAACATGATTCCCATATCACGACTCGACATGCATGGTTCAATATATCGTGGGCAGATAGTAAAACGTAAAGTACTTAACATATTAGAGAAAAAATGTTATTTATTTATTTATTTTTTTGATAAGAGAGGGGGAAAAAAGTTTTTTTTTTTTTATTAAAAGAAAAAAAAAAAAAAAAAAAGAGTACTTAGGTAGACAATCATAAGTTACTTTTGCATCAGAAACTTATGCCAATAGTTTCCAGCACTTTGTCAAAATTAGTTCTTCGATCCACGTGAAAAATAGGCTCTTTTTTTTTTTTTTTAACAAATGAAAAAAAGGAGGCTTAGTTGATTAATGGACATGTTTTAGAATATGATTCTAGAATCCTATTCAAACATAAATTAATTTTCGAATTCTTATGGATTTTATTCTATCAAAAAGAACTGATCGATTCTACACACTGCATTTTGGTAATAGAAATAGAAACTGAATGAGTAAAATACTTGACACAAATGTTTTGGCCCCACTTGCAATATTATTGTTTATCAGTTAGGTAACAAACAAAGACGTGACACATAATTCTTGACGCAAGCATATCGAAGATTAATTCTATTTAGAGTATTCGGGACATGGGCACCAGCAAATAAAAAAGTCAAGGCAGTTCTTTCATTGTTGTTTGTTCTTTATTTATTTCTTTAACCTTTTTTTCTTTCAAGATACTGCTTATGTCATAAGCAGTGATGGAATAAAAAATTGTGAGCTTTGGTACTAAATATTGATTTTATTCTTATTTGTATTTATATTTAATAATAAATATATATTTATTTTGAATTGGGTGAACATTGTTTCCTACCTTAATCCCTTATTTCGTTATGCATTAAGTTATAATATGTATTAAATAGAAAATCAACGCAATCAGAATTGGGAAAGACATAGCAAAATTTGTAAGAGTGGGATGCTTTTATACGAATGGCAAAGTACATCCAAAATTAAAGAAAAAAAAAAATCAGACGAAAAAATAAAATGACAAAAGAGTTACTGATACTTAATTAGGACCGAGATGTTGGGATAATGAAATAAATTCAAAACCCATGAGAAGAAGTTTGTGAATTATTGGTGGTGTTAATGGTAAAAATATTGATTGATCTTGTACTTGTATATATTGTTGACATCATCTGTAATTGGCAATTCACCATTTAACTTGCCCTCCTTCAAGTCTTCATTTGGGACTTTTGGGTCTTTGCTTTTACCCCATACAACTGTGTACAGTCCAATCACTATAACTACTGCTCCAACAACACTGCAATTACAAAATAAAAATATGTATTAAAAATACTTTATAATTAATACAATAGCAAATAGCAATATCTGTATAAATAATATGTATGTTCATAAATATACCTTCCAAGATGTATTTGCTCAGCTAAAACAAGGGCACCAAGAGCAGCTGTGATGATCATACACAAAGGACTAAAAGCTGTTGTAAATACAGGACCTCTTTCCTTTATAACAATCCCTTGTACGTAATATGCTATACCAGAACACACCACCCCTGTTCATAATATTATTAAATGTTAGTCGTATTTGTGTCATGTTTAGCTTTAACTATGATAAACTTATTTAATGTCGGACACTTACGGAATAAACAGCAGCGAGGAGTCTAGAGTCCCAACCAATAACCCAAACAGACATATCTCTCTCCATGACAAGAGTAGCTGCACCACTTTCGAATATACCCAAGAAGCATATCCAAGCTGTTGCTGATAGCTCTGCTGGGTATTTCTTCAATGTAAATGTCTGTGATCATATTCATTATATATATGATCAGAAATTACCTTAAATTTAAAATTATTAATTAAATATTATATGAAAAACAATAATAAAATATAACGAATATATAATTTACCTGCAAAATGAAGAAACTAGACCAACCACAAATGCTAGCAAGAAGCATTAAGGTTCCAGTGAGCCAATGCTGATTAGAGGAATCACTATTTGAACTTGATTGAGAATTACCATTATGCCCATTAAATATATCAAGAATTGGACCTTTATAGAATGTCATAACCATTGCTCCTGATACTGTTATTGCTGTCCCTATCACTTTTGCCAAGCTAGTTATCTTCTTCACATTCACACTCTCCAATCTGTTCAATATATTTTATTATTTAATTATACAATAATGTTAAAAGTTTTATTTTTTTTTTCTAATATTTATCTTATATATTTAGATTACAAATTGTTATAATCAGTACTGTAGAAACAAATTAAAAAAAAAAAAAACTTTTTTCATGTCTGAAATATGATGGGGAATGAAATGATCGATGTTGAGATCATCCATATCTTGATTTAGTGGCTATAACACAACTACAAGTTCCTTCCAATGCATTGGACCTTAACTAATTAATATAATAAAGATAATAAACTTTTTACCTGAAAATAAGAGCCATCATGAAGGTAACAGCTGGAAGCATATTGACTGTGGCTGCTCCAAAAGTTGCTGAGGTGTTCATCATTCCCATATTATATAAGTTCTGATCCAGCACTGGCCTACATATGCATCAATAACGCCAACACTTACGTACATGAATATGTGATAACGTTTTTTTTTTTTTTTTTTTTTGAAATTTCTAGTTCTTATGAAATTAAAAAATTGTTAATTAATTCCATGCTAGTATTTATAAAAAGGGTTCCTAGCTAGTTCAGCCACCATGCAAGCTTACTATCAATAATATTTCAAAATCATTTTGATCAACAATTTCCTAGCTAATATACATTTCATAATTTATATTCATTATTTCTTTTTTTTTTTAGTTCAATAGACAAATATCTTTTTAAGTACTATGAGGAAATGATGAAATTGGTGAGATTATCTTTAATGGGGATAAACTAATAAACTGAGCTACGTACTAAGTTATTCCTTAATTAGTTTGATAAGGTCATGATCTGCTATCTCATATTCATGAAGGAAAAAAAACACACACACACAGAGGATTATTTTATTTCAAGTTATGGAAGTTAGCATATTTAAAAATTAAAATTTATAAAATATTTTTAAAATTAAGATAAATTGACATATATACCGTTATATTTGGATATTTTAATAGATGAAATAATTTGTTAAAAATATTTGTTTAAATTATTTGTATATATATATATATATACACACATCATAAATGAATTTTGTTTTCTTTTTTCATGAATTTTCAACTTTTTTTTTTCTTCTGAAAATAATGAATTGTATGGTTTCAGTACAACTATAGTGATCCAAGTACTGTAAAATGTACAGCTATGAGCTATCACAAGCTGATTGCTCTTTTAATTTACTTTGATGGGATGCTGATTCCTCCATTCAGTTTAATCAAACCAATTTGGAAATCTAAAGAACTAGCAAAGTCTTAGCATATAATTAGACATGTGCTATTTGTAAATATATGTGAAGTAAAAAAAATGGAGAAAACATATTTTAAATATAAAACTAAAAATATAAAGTAGAAGAAAAAAGACTCGGGAGATGCCTATATATCTGTTATTATAAATTAAAAGTTAATTATGTAATAATTTAAAATATAAACTGTCATGAGTTGTTTTCTCGTATATTTTTAAATTGATGAAAGGAACCTATGATTCTTTTTAGTTTCTACGAACAGACACATAAATCAATAAACACAAGCTTGCGTACAAAATAAGTGACCAATGTCATTTCCATGAGTATACATAGAACGTAACTAGTATTCAATTAATAATAATACCTTCTTCATCTTCTTCTTTTTTTAAATGAACTACTTAAAAAATATTTTACCATAAAGGATATAATTACACAAATGTTCATAAGCATATAGAAAAAGAAAATTCGGTAACATTAAGTTATAGGTCATTACTCCAAGAAACCAAGCACCAATAGTCTTAGGAACACAGGAAGAGTCATCTTTGGCCTTATTTTCCTGTGAAGAGAAAAACAATGCTACAACAGTTAATTCATTGTTCAATATAAATAGGATTAATTTTCAAGAAAACAGTTGAAAATAAAGAATATTAAATTAAAAGAGAGAGAGGAAAAAAGAGATCCATATATACCTTTCAAGAACGAGAGCAAAGGGGGCAATGACAAGAAAAGCAACAAATTGACGATAAACGGAGAGAACCCAATGACTCATGCCATGTTTAAAAGAGATCATGCTTACAATATACATGCCAGCATATCCAAATTGCAAAAATACCATTCCAATGTATGGTTTTGCCTTGTTTAGTCCCTCTTTCAGTTTGCCATTTGCACTTTGGTCTCCCATTTTTGCCTTCTCTCTCTCTCTCTCTCCCCCCCTAACTCTCTTTCTTTCGAGAGCTTATATTACTTGTCTTTGCTTCTACCTTCAAAATGAGAATTAATTGGCCCTTCTTATAGGACTATAAAGTTTACAATAATAATGAGAGAAGCCCATTTCTACATTGTACATGTCCAAGGGTTTCTCTTTCTCTCTCTCATAATATTATTTCGATGCTCTAGCTTATTATCCATATAAAAAAAAAAAAAACGAATTCTAAACAACTCAAACCCTCAGAGACTAGGAAAAAAGTTTGAAAAACCACAAAATTAATATTCCTTAAAATTTATAATAATAAAATAACATTTTTAACACTAATTCATATATCTCTCAATTGAAATTAGGCGTGATATTTATATTTTTATAATTTTTTTACCAATTATATTTTAGATAATTTCCCAAATAAAATTTCGTTTCTTTAAATAATAACTCTTTTTTTTGTTAAATTATGTCGTCTGCAAACAATAATAAGTTGTTAGAAATGTATTAGTTTTTTATTTAACGTAGAGTTAGTGATATAGTGTAGAATGCCGAAAAGATTATTAGATCACTTATTAATAAAAATCAATTAAATTATATCATATAAACTAAAATATAAAATAAAGAGCATTTTTTATTTATTTATCATCTCCTCTTAAGTTTTGATTTTCATTGGCACATCTTTTGAAATTCTGTTATCATTTGGGTTGTATTTTAATTTAGATGTGAACATGACAATATGACATTGACTTTGGTTCTAATTAATATTATGATAAATAAAATTGTTTTTTAATATTTTACATTTGATAATTTCATTGATTATATTAATAAATAATTATATAATTATTTTATCATAATAATTTTTTAATTTATATTTAATCAACAAATAATATAACCTTGATGCATGTAATATTTTTATATATGTTATATTATATTAGTCACAAATTCTCCTGTATATTTAAATTGTTGTGGGATAAACAAATATTTCATGTACACAATTCTAACACTAATTTATTCGGCTAAATGGGAGAAGTGGGGAGTTTTGATTCATCGACTCTGAAATTCCATTTAGGTTTAGTGCTATTTCATGGCTTATGTGTGTTTTTATATAATTGTGGGTGCTCAAAGAGTGTACACCACTTGAAAATAAATAAATTTGGAGGTGGGAAAAGTGAAAATTAATCTCTAGTTATATACGTAATTTTCTTCATCAATTGACCACCATGAAATAAAGTCTAGTACTGCAATGACACTGATATTTAAATTTATTTTTTAATCCCCGTATCCTTAAATACGGATGTTCCCGTAAGAAAGAATAAGAGCATACAAATTAAAGTAGTTACGTCTTCTTAATAAATAAATAAAATTTTGATAGCTAAATTATTTGAGTCTAATTTTTAGGCACCATTTTTATTGTACCGTTACATATATTATTAATACATTATAAATATAACAATAAATGTGAGTTTTTATTACATAAAAATGTTAGTCTTTTATACATATGATTACTATGTCACATCTAAAAAGGTGCTTTGGATTTCCATCCAAATTATTTACCAAAATAAATTTGAATAGTTCAACTAATTCGCTGGTACGGATGAACCAATTAAGCAAACCTTTATTTTTTAAATTAAACGAGGGCTGTTATGTTATAATGTTATACTATAAACTGTCACTTGAAATAGAAATGAAGAATTTTATGAATGTTAATCGCAATCAAGCCTTTCGCTTTTTGTTAAAAAGTGATCTAATTAGTGCAAATCCCACATTTTAATTTGATCTTAATTATAAAAATTATATTACACTTCTTTCCCTATCATGTCTCTCAACTCTTACCCACCCCCATTAATTTTTTTTCCCTTTAATTGTGCACAAGATCAATTATATTGGATGGATACATTGTTGTATACTGACTCGAAAGTTCAAACTTATATCATTTTATGTATTATTAATAATTAATAAATATATGAATAGAAAGATTCATCTCTTATTTAACAAAGACCATGTAATCTTTTTAACAAATGTTACTTATTAAAAGTAGTACATCATACTACACAGCTATATTCCAACAAATAAGATATATCCGATATATTATTATTTTGAAAAAATAATAAAAATAATACCCTCAAAACTTATAATAACAAAAATAACATTCATTATGTTCAAACTTATATTTTCATAATTAAAAAAAATGATTGATATATCATTTTTCTTTGAACAATCATTCAATTAGAATTAAACGACGACAATTTAGATTCGTTCAATGTTAAACGTTTAATATTACACGTTCAAATTGAACGTTTAATATTATTAAGGTGCTAATTTTATTATTATAAATTTTAGTTGTGTTATTTTTGATAATTTTCTTATTACTTTTTGGTGCTAATTAAGATATAGCCAATATTGAACTACAAAATTTGTACGCTGATATGAAATAACGTAAACTTGTTTAAAATGTTTTCTAAAAATTTAAAATTATCAAAACGTGAGGAACGTTTGTTTCTTAATTCTTATTTAGATTTGCTTATATTTGAATCACTTAATTAGATATAGCAATGCCAATATTAAAAGAAATCTCATCAGTTTCTTGTATTAGCAATACTTTCGATTAACATATGAATGAATCGGATTAACAATATATATGTAAGGAAAGACATTGACGTGAGTTAAGTTAAATTTGAGATATTGAAACTAAACTTGGAGAGCTAACGGCTTCGAAAACATTGCCTAGAAATGAAATATGATCTCAAATTAACATAATCAAGTTAATCTTGCAGTTTTATCAACAATAACAAAAATGTTAATCTTGTAGTTTAAGCGAATTACAGTATTTTCCATAATTATTAATAAATAAATAAATAAGAGGGTAAAAAATCGAAATACATAAAGTTGGTGCTTTCGTATTCGGATTCCAATTACAAAAAGTCCACCAACCCAACTTAATATAAATATGAGGTACGCTAAAAAGATAGGTGAAACCAAAATTCTTTTTAAATTACACTAAAGTACAAAATAAATATAATACATCTTAAAAGATTAAAAGCTTATAATATTTTAACCAAACAAACAAAAAATATTAATTTTTCAAAACTTAGCATATTAAATGCAACAATCATACGCATAATAGTCACAACAAATTTCAAAAAAGTGAGAAAATATATATGATTTCAAATAAATAAATAAAAAAACACCCAAAATTCAAAAAAAATCTTTTTAAAACTATTTATAAGAGTAAATTCATCTCTCGTAAACAATTCAATCAAATTAGAAAATCTTTAAGGTACTTATTTATGAACGAAATTAAAAACGCACCAGGCTCACTACAAAAGTTTGAAGTGGTTTACAAATTACTTGACAAAAGAAAAGGGAAAAGAAAAAGTCTATCCAAAAAAAAAAATTATCCTTGGATTTGTCTCATGCTTTTACAACAAGATAAGACTTACATTTTTTTTTTAAGAAAAATAAAAAATTTATAATTTATAATAATAAAAATAATATATTTTATAGATAATTTTAAAAAAAATCAATTTAAAAAAAAATAAGCTTATCATTTCATATCGAATATCATTCAAATTAAACTATGTTATTTATACTTGTTTAATTTGGAGCACTTTCAATGCAATTGGAGATTTTATTATTATAAGTTTTAAAGATATTAATTTTTGTAATTTTTTAAAACATTATTCTCTTTTTTTTTTTACTTTTTTTTTTTTTACGATACTGTATCAAGCTTGTTATATAAAGCGTTCTGGCTACTACGATGCATAATACATTTATGTTTAAACTCAAATTTTTAAAATTAATGTCATTTGATAACTATTTATGTTTTTAGTTTAATTAGAAAGAGTTTCACTTTTTTTAGTAATATTGAATCTTTAAAAATAATTAAAAACTTGTATCTTACTATAACACCTAATTTTAAAGACTATAATCCCACATTTTTTTATCATATTAAAATATAAAAAATAAACAAAAAATAAAACATAGGACAAAATTTTACTAAATAAGTTTTGTATTATATTTTTCTTTCGGTGCATAAATGACCTAGTTATTTAACTAATTTCATTTTTAACTCCCTTAGTAGAAAAAGCAGATGTTCATTTTTTTCTAACACAAAAAAATATATGTTCATTTACGTTATAAGAAAAAATAACATATATTATTTTCACGAAGATGATTAAAAATAAAATTATATACATAAAAAAAAAATTATACTATTCAATTAAACATGTTTGTATTTTAAGAAAACAGAAAAACAAAACTCATTATCATGTCAGTTTATATTTTCTATAAATTTAAAAACACACTATTAATGAAATAAAACTTGAAAACAAAACTACCTAACCCTAAAATTATATAATAACATATAGGTAGCCAATAATTTTTAAGTAGAGTATAGGGGTATATTTAATTAAAAAATTTAATTTTTTTTTTTAAGTTTTAAAATCTAAGTATATTTAATTAAGATTTTTAAATATTAATTAAAAATGTAGGGGTATTGAATTATGATTTTATAAAAATTTAGGTATATTTAATAACGATTTTTTTGAAATGTTTAAAAATTTAGTGATATTTAAAAACTTGTCGATTTAAAAAACTTTAAAAATTGATTGATCATTACAAATCTAATTTTTAGTTAAAATTATAATTAAATAAAAAAATCTCTATTTATTTTCTATTCGCCCATTTTTATGGATTTATAATAATTTTAACTATAATTTAAAACACACTGTTAAAATCTAAAATATAGTTCTTAAAAATTTATAAAAATGCACCCTCCATACCACTTGTTCAAAATCACTCAGAAGTCAGAACACAGATAAGAAGGAACGTAGGATTTGAACTCTGTATTGCTCCTAATAGTATAAGACGGTTTAAAGTGGATTTTTTTGATTTTCGTGCAAAAATAATCTAGTAAAAAAATATTTTTAACTGATTTTATTTTTAATTTTTTTAGTAAAAAAAATTATTTTTTTCTAATACTAAAAAAATATATATTTATTTACGTTATAAAAAAATAAAAAAAATTATATATGAAAGAAAATTATATCATATAGTTAAATTATTTTATTTTTTCAATGAAATTGTATTGTGTATGTTCTAGAGTAATAGTCGGGTTAATCCCAGATCCTATCATTTGATTTTTTTTTTTTTTTAATAAATGTGATTTGAAATTGTAATTTAAAAAAAATATATTAATAAACCAAACGAAACCAATCCACGATGCAAAATACTACCCGCCTAAAGATATAGTTAGGCTCGAATGCTTAACTATTGTAAAATAAGAAAGAGAAGGTTGTTAAGATCAACTTTATATTTTATACTTATCTAATTGTATTAATTAATTCATTCATAATGTGTCGTTACAAATACATGGCCCAAATCAGTAGTGGAGCATTCAAGAAGCTGCACGGTACTATAATTTTAGCCAATTTTTAATTAAAAAAATTAATTATATATATATATATATATATATATATGTTAAATAAATATTTTATTTAAAATAATATATTATGTATAATTTTTTTCATATATATAATTATATATTATGGCATGTATTAATAATATTTAACAAATACGTGAATAAAAATAACATAAATTATGAGTAAAGTGGTTAAATATATACATATTTTTCATATATTTAGTAATTATTAGTGACACAAATCAAATTTTAGTCATATATATATTATATAAAAATTATTTTTTAAATGTGATAATCTAAAAAAATAATTAAATATTTAACTTAGGCTCAACATTATAATAATTAAAAATTAAAAAAATAATAATAATAATAAAATGTTGGTTTATTCTTCGAAGTTAATTTCATTTCTTTGGAATTAACAAGCAAATATTTTTTTTTTCTTTCGATAATCTACAAGCAAATAATTCATACGTAGCATTATTCCCCATCTTCTTAGCCATTAGTTATTTTCGATTATGTTTATAATTTTATCCTAAAATCTTTTTAAAGTAGATGAGAAGGCTAGCTGGTTCAAATAAGAAACATTTTTATCTGACTAATTTTGGGAGGTATATTATTTCAAGCTTTTCAACTAGCTGACGGACTTTGTGATCCCTCATTCACACGTGTTTTACATATTTTGTCTATGATTTTCTAGCAAAAATTATAACATTACATGATAGTTGAAAGTTGTGTATGCCAATAATTTTAATAGTTAAATTTTAATTATTGAGTTTGTATGATTCACATAATTTATTAGTTATTTTTTTAATAATAATAATTTAAGTTTATAAGATAATTGAATTTCTAATAACTTTTAAATTTTATAATCAATAATAACTTCAAATCTCCGTAGATGTAATAGATTTTAAAATAAAAGAAAAATAACAACTTGAGAAATGAAATAATAGTTTTTTTTTTTTTTTTTTTTAAAAAGTACAAATAACATAATTTTTTTAATATGAAAAATGCTTAATTGAATATGTGTCATTGAAATTCGTGTTTGATGTATGTCTTAGCCAATTATAATGTAATGGTGCACATCATTTTTAATTTAAGTAATGTTAGGTAACATTATTCTTTTAATATAACTCAAATAACATGGCAGACTTTGATTTGAATTTAGGAGTGGTAATTTTTGATACGATACGTAGCACGATCCGAATACGACACGATACGAATTTTTTTTAGTAAGAATTAATCAATAATTTTTTTATGTTTTTAAAGATTTTGTTATTTCTTACTATTATAAATAAACAACATAAAAAAAATTCAAGTAAATTTTTTAATGTGCCAACCAACACGAAAATACGACACGATTGACACCCTTAAATTTGATGGTAAAATTGAATCCACCAAATTGTATCAAAATGCGAGATTGTATTAAATCAATTGTGTTGGTAATTTTTTTTTGTGATATGTATACCTATAAAGAAAAATAGGCTTAAGAGCAAAAAAATGTGTTTTGTGATAAGTCTCACGAAAAAAAAGTCATTGGCTTGCTTGAAAGAAGAAGAAATTAGTGCCGTAGACGTAAGATTAAATTTACCCTTTCAATCAGGGAGGACAAAATTATGTGGAAGCATTTTGAAAACACAAAAAGGAAATAAAGAAAAACTACGATATTGGAGATTGTATGGGGTGTAGTGTAGTGGACGGACGTGGTTAAAAATAAAACTGGTGTTTTAAGGATTAAATTGTTATATGATATTATTTTCGATTAAAGTTACTCATAATATAATCTCGTTTAATGGGTATGTGAATATTTTTAAACAAGTAAGACAAATTAAAATAAATAAATAAGTGAAGTTCAATCCTACAATCTCAAAATTATGTAGAACATTTGTATGATATCATGAATCCTTAAAAAAAAAAATTGCGTTTTATTTATAAACTCTAATATTAAAATGAAGTCACTACAGAGAGGCGAACGAAATATGTTTGTCCTGATTCAAAATACAAGAAAATCTAGCGTAACTAAAATTGTCGGAAAATAGATTCACAATTCATTTACTTTTTTAAATGGAGTATTAAAAGTAACTTAATTTTTTAATAATAATTAGAAAAAATAACACCCCTTAAAACTTGCAATAACAAAAATAACACTCATTGTATTCAAACTTATATTTTCATAATTAAAAAAATAATTGATATATTATTTTTCTTTGAATACTCGTTCAACTGGAATTGAATGAATGCAATTTAGACTTGTTCAATGTTGAACGTTCAATATTATTGAGTTGCTAATTTTATTATTATAAGTTTTAGGGGTGTTATTTTTGGTAATTTTTATAAGAAATATTGAAAGTCGTTGATTTTTTTTTTTTTTCACTGAACTTTTTAAAGTAAACATTTTAATGACTTTTTTTTTTTTTTTTAAATGAAGTATGTTTTTTTAATTAGTAAACATTGGTATTCCAGAGCAATATTATCTTTATTTTGATGATATAGTCTTAAGAGCATAGGAGACAAAAGCGTGATACATATGGCAAACAAAACAAGAAAAGAAGAGAAGATAAGAGAAGAGAAGAGACAAAAAAGAAAAGAAAAGACAATGGGATAATAAACATTGAATTATGTCTAAGTGACGATATCAAAATTATTGGAAGATATGAGGCTTTCCATTTTGTTGGTCGCTATTATATGAGGCATTCACGGTAATCTTAGTTGCACTGTTAGCATTATTAATGGTAGTAAGTGGTAGCTCTAGAGGCTCATCTTTTGAATTTGTGGTTGTTGTTGACGTTATTTCTGGGCCCGAATAATCCTTGCTTTTACCCCAAACCACCCCATAAAGCCCAATTGTGATTACCATGCCTCCGATTACACTGTCCATTATTTAACTTAAATTCGTCAATAAAATCAATTTCAACGTGATAAATAAATAACTAAGATATGATTAATATAAAATCAATGATAAAGGTTGTTTCAAAATTATTGTTTTCTTAAATGTTCTCCCATACAATTTGTAATACTATATTAGGTAGAATAACTGGCTTACCTAGCTAGGAATATTCTTCATCTTTGTCGTTTTTTTTTTTTTTTTTCAGAATAAGAATCTCTTAAGTGAGTTATAAATGTTTTAAATTGTTATTTTTTTTAAAAATTAATCTAGATGGTAAGATTTTTTAGTGGCTAATTAAGTTCCATTAAATTAATTTCTCACCTTTGAAACAATAATCACTTTTTATTAGGGTGTGTTTAATAACAATTTTGATTTTTTTTTTTTAAAGTGATTTTTAAATAAGGTATGTTTGATAAAGATTTTATATTTTGATTTTAATATTTTTAGGAAATCACTAATAAAACATGGAGTGATTCCAAAATCTTTTAAAAAAAATGATTTTTTAATCATATTTTTTATTTTTATTTTTCATTTTCTCCAAACTTTTTTCTAGAGATTAAATAAATTCTTATAACTTTTGTATATATAAATATTATAAGAACATGGTTAAAAATTAAATTTTTTTTAAATAATAATAAAAAAAATTAATTTTTAAAAAAATATATATATAAGAAATAATAATCGTTATCAAACATCTTCTTAAAAGTTATTTTTTATTTATTTTATTAAAAATTACTAAGTAAAAATTTATTTCATTACTATCTTCTTAAATTAGTGATTATTTTTAAAAAATATTAAAAAAATTAATTATTTCATCAAAAATTAAAATCAAAATCCTTATCAAACATCATAAGATAACTTTGGGTCTAGTTGCTGATAAAGACTTTTTTTTTTTTTTTTTTAATATCAAAAGTTGCTGATAAAGATTGAAGATATGTTTATAAGGATGTAAAAATTGGAGAAAAATATAAAAATAAAAATAAAAAGTACCTTCCCAAGTGGATTTTCTCTGATAGAATGACGGATGCCAAAATCGCCACTATGATCATGCAGAGAGGATTAAAAGCTGTCACAAAAACTGGGCCTCTGGTTTTCATTACTATGGCCTGAAAGTAATAAGCAATTCCAGAGCAAACCACTCCCTAGTAGAAGAAAAAAAAAATTAAAAACGAAATTTAAGTCAGACACAGTAATTTTCTATAAAACAAAAAGTCCGACACAGTAGTGTAACAATGTTTTTTATTTTACTGTAAGATTATAAAAATTAAAAATAAAAAAGTTCTTTAAGATTAATAAAAAAATATAAAATATTATTGTTGGGCCTCCAATAAATTAGAAATTTTATGTATTTTTTTTTATTATTATTATGAAAAGTTAATTAATAATCATTTAACCTCTTCATTTATCTTCTATAAAAATAAACATTAATAATTTACATCGGTATATTATTAATTTATTATAAAGGTAGGAAGTTACCGTATAGAGAGGGGTAACTAGGCGTGTATCTAAGCCAATTGACCAGGCAGAGGCACGTCGCTCTAAAGCGAGGGTTAGTGCTGCACTTTGGATGGTCGCCATCAAACATATCAAGCTTGACAGTGATATCTCCGCTCTATACCTCTGTACTGTTATCGACTGCTCCTCACAAAATTCAATATATTAATCTCTAATTTTATCATAATTAAAACACGATAACATATTTTCAACAATTTGTGTCTGTTTATATTTTATTGTTATTATTTGTGCAAGAGAGTCGTGTATTTTATAGAGCAATTTTCACTTATTTATTTTTAGATGATTGGTCGCTATTCGCTAACACATTTTGACATATTTATGAAGTACTGATTTTTTAAAGGACAAATTAATAAAGAAATAAGTTATATATCACTTATGTTAAAAGTATAAGCTTTAAATTAAAATAATTTATAATTATCATTTAATATATAATGAATAACGTCACGCGATATATCACTTTTATATATATATTGCACTTACTTGCAAAATGTAGAAAGAGGACCAAGAAACACAACCAATAAGAACGAAGAGGGTCCCAACGAGCCAGTGTTGGTCACTGCTACTTGAAGTAGAAGTGCCATGGGGGATTGGTTTTCTTGAACTGAACATATTAATCACAGGGCCTTTGTACACTGTCATCAAAATTGCTCCTGATAGAGTTACTACTGTTCCTATCAGTTTTGCCTGACTTCTTATTTCTTTTATCTTAATTTTCTCTAACCTGTAGGGGGCAAAATATTGTTACGTGAATTCGAAAAAATAGCACTATTTACTCGTCACAAATTTGTGATAAATTTAAATAATATGATATACAACATTACAGGTTTATAATTGGTGGGCTATTAACAACATTTAATCAATTTTTACTTGTGAGGAAAAAATTTATTTAAAAAAAATGTTAACATTTATTTAATTACTTTAAAATAAAAGGGTGACAATATTAGATTGAATATCAACACTCATAAAAGATTTAGTAAGAAGTATATAATATTACTTTCATGTTTTTAAAAATTATGATATTTCTTATTATTATAAATATTTAATATCAAATTTTTTTACATTTCAACTAACATATAAATACAACAAGATTAGTATTAAAAGAAGATAGATAGCATGAGACAAACATAACTAACACAATAATATTATTGTACAATTCTAATCATTTTTTTTTGTTGGTAATACTGCTACAACTTTATTGTCACGTGCAAATGTTTTTTATTAGTAAGAAATTTATTGAATAATTATGACATTAAAATATAATTAATTACAAAGTTAAAAATAAATCGACTTTTGTTGTAAAATTAATTGTGATAATATATATATATATATTATTGTTGATAATGGTTATGGTTTGGTGGATGACCTCCTTCCCCACGCTTAATCAAGTTCATTAATTCAATAATAAATAATTACCTGAAAATAAGGGCTATGATGAAGGTGACAGATGGAACTGCGTTCATAATAGCGGATGCAAATGAAGCTGATGTGTATCTCATTCCCAAGTAAGTGAATCCTTGATCTAGAATTGGCCTGTTATCATTTTAACCGATATCATTTTAAGTATCTTAAAAGCAAATAAAATTAATTACAAATAGTCAATATGGCACCTGTTACATGTAATCAACCAATTATTTATTTTTATTTTTTTTTAAGTTCAATTTACACATTTTTAACAAATAAATGTTAAATATAAAAGCTGTTTTATACTCCCATCTCATATTTCATTCTAATATCTCTAATTAACTCATGATATATTTTCTTATTTATTTTAAATATTATATCATCTCGTTTATATTGTAACTTGAATCAACCTAACTTTAAACATGTGTTTTATATTTTTTTTTCTTAAATTTGTATTATAAATGATCATGTATCATATATTTTATTATTTTATATTTTTACTAGTCTTATTTAATTTTATTATAAAAAAATAAAAATTTTTTAATTAATATCGTCCCATTACCCTCTCATCTTATTTTAAAAATTAATAAAGCTGTAAGTGCAAAACTAATTTTAGTTAATAACTAAGGACTTAGAATAAACATATAATTTCTTGATTTGAATCCCGCCCCGAAATTTATTGGGGAAAAAAAAGGTTAAAAATTTATACTCTATAAATCCGAGAACCATTATCTGCAAAAACACATTGATTGTCATCTTTGGCCTTATTTTCCTGTAAAACAAAATAAAACAAAAATTGTTAAAGAGATCAATATTTTAACAACAAAAATTAATCAATAGAAAAAACAAAATCAAAGCGGTTTAGTTTATAAAAAACAATAGGTGTACATATAAACAACCTTTCGAGAAGAAGAGCAAAAGGAGCAAGAAAAAGAGTAGCAGTGGCATTGCGATAGACGATGAGAACATAAGGATTCATGCCATTGTTAAGACTAGCCATGCTGAGTATAAAATTCCCAGCTGTTCCAAACTGCAAAGCCACCATTAGCAAATAAGGTTTGGCTTTTTTCAACAATTCACCAAACTTCCCAATTCCAATTTGATCATGATCTCCCATCTTTATCTTTTTATTTAATTCTTTAATTTTTTTTTCTATCTATGTATGGGATTAGTGTGTAACACTTAGACTGTACTTTTGTGTATATCAAGTAATGAGAGAAGTGTTTCTTTTTATACATAGCGAAAAAGTGACATTTCTAATAAAGAGAAACCCCACTACTCTCATCTCAGGAACTTAATGGCGCAATCAAAACTTTATCTCTGAAAATAATGTTGATGTAAGTATATGCTCATTCTCAATTATTACTTACACTAAATTTATAGTGCTTGCTGCATATGTATTTCATAAACTTGTCTTTCTGTACTAATCTAGCAAAAATAAATATTTTGATTAAATAAATCAAGGGTAAAGGATAATGATAAACTTTTGATTAAGTTGTCATTTAGTCCATTTGCTTTTAAATGGTGTCATTTAGTCTATTTACTTTTAAATGATGTCATTTAATTTTATTGATTGTTAAAAAAATTATTATTTAATCATCTTGATTGTTAAAAAAGTGTTATTTAGTCATTTTATTATTAAAAAGATGCTGATAAAGGACAAATATGAATATTTTATTATTAAATATGAGTTTAGATCAATTATGTGAAAAAAAAATATATGTTTTTTTGGGATTAAATTTGAAAATTCAAAATTCATTTTTTTATTTAAAAAATACATACAATAATCAAAATATTTCTTTAATAAATCCAAAAATTTGTTTAAATTATAAAAATATTAAAATATTGGTGCTTAAATAATATTTATCTTTTTATAACTCCTTTTTTATAACTAAAAAAATTAAAAGGCACTTTTTTAAATAAAAAAAAATAGATAAACTCTAAAATCATAAATAAAATAACTAAAATAATACTGCAACCACAAATTAAACCTTATTACACTAATAATAAAAAATTCAACCTCATCAATCGTTAGTCATTACAAATTGATCTTCGGGACCAATTAAAGAAATGAGTTAAAAGAATAATTAAACAATATTCAGTAATCATTGAAATTCGTGCAAATTACAGGTATTTGTGAAAATATTATCCATTATTAGTAAAATAAATAATAATATAATATTTTATATTAAAATATAAAATTAATATAATTATTATTTTATAAAAGACAAAATATGGTGGAGAGATATATAAATATTATTAATTTTAGAATATATTACTGTCATATTAGGACATATGTGATGTTTAAAGTCTAATAACAAATTCTGGTTTTGTACTGTTTTGTCTCATGTTATTTTCAATGCCGAGTCATGTCCAATAACAAAATTGCGTTATTTGATTTGACTTTATAATAGTGTGTTAATTCATTTTTACACGGGAGTTAAATTTATATATTTTTTAAATATTATTAAAAGTTATTATTCTTAACAAATTTATTTATGATAATAAAAAAAATTTAATATCTTTACAAACACTAAAAATTAATAAGTTAATTTCAACTTAGATAATTGGTATTTAATCGGGTTCAATTTGTATTGTCACCCAAATGTTATATCATCTCGTGCATTTCACTTTGAGTTTGTGCATTCGGGTTGACGCACAACTTGCTAACTATAATTGCCGCCACACTATGTACACGATGGATGGTTACTTTGCTGCTTGGTCATTTACAAACATAATGTTTGGCCCAAAAAACAAAAAAGTACAAATATAGTGTTTAAGATTATAAGATCAACTCATCCTCACCTATATATATGATAAAAGTTTGAAAAATTATAAAAAATAATATTTTTAAAATTTATAATAATATTAATAGTTTAATATTAAATATATAATATTAAATGAATTTAAATTATCACAATTTAATTTGAACAGCGTTTTATTGAAAGGGTATTTAAAAAAAATAATGTAAAAATTATTTTTTAATTATAAAAATATATAATTTTGATAAAAAAATATTTATTATTACAAATTTTAAATATATTATTTTTATTGTTTTCTCTTTGAAAAAAAATCTCATATATTAGTTATACGCATTGTAATATTTGTGTTGTGAGATGATCACGGATTTAACTGTATTCTAAATGTACATCATATAATTATCACTCTCAATAACTAGCTAGTTGCTTCCCATTCAGCAAGCACGATTAGGATATTTTAAAAAAGCATCTTCTAGCTAATCTTTTTTTTTTTTTTTTTTAACATATATGAATTCTGCCCAAATGATAACATTATTATTTTAATATATTTTCTAATGCCAAAAGATAACATTTTTTATATGATTTAATTACATAATATATATTTTTTATATATATAAAGTTTCATTTTTAACTATTTAAAAAAAATATGTTCATTTTTCTTACAATATAAATAAACATATTTTTTTTTTTACTAAACAAGGTTAAAAATAAAATTAGTTAAATAATTAAATAATTTATGCACCGAAATGTATTTATATTTATATTACATGTCATGAAAATAAAATAAAGATAATTAATTGGTATTACAGTAGAAATTCTTAATTGTAATATATTGTATACCTCTTATAAATTATAATTGATAATGTTGTCTATATGTCTAATATTATTTTATTTTTTTTATAAAATAAATGATTAAGAAAATATCGCATTACAAAGATATTTAGTATTGTGTAGGGTTATAGAAGTCACTTTGCTTGTAAAAAGTTGATAATTTAGTCACTTTACTTTTACTAATGCCATTTAGTTCACTTTATCAATAAAAATGAGATATTTTAGTCACTTTTAAATAGTAAAATATTATTTTATTAATAAATTTTTTTGATATACTAATAAAATGAATTTAATGAGGCAAAATTATCATTTGATTTTAACAGTTTAAAATTAAAATTGTAGAAAGCAATTTTTTTTTTTTTGATCAATTGTTTTAGTAAATATTATATTTTATGAAGAAAAATTTTTTTATTTTTTGGGCACTTTTGTGTATAGCATTTTTTTCGTATCCAAACATGATACCTATATAAAGTACGAAACAAAAAAGTGTCCAAAAAGTTACAGAAAAAATTCTATAAAATATAAAATTTATAAGAATAGTTTAAAAAAATATTGTATTATTCAAATTCAGTTTTAAAATTTTAAAATAAAATAACGATTTTGTTCCATTAAATTAACTTTATTATTATATTAAACTTTTTTATTAATAAAATAATATTTAATTATATAAAAAGGGTTTATTTTTATTGAGATAGGAACTTAAATATTTTTTGTAATAAAAAAAAGTTGAATATATAAAATACTAGTATACAAATATAGTAAATTAAGTGCACTCAGACACCATACAAAATTGATATTATTTGTTCAGAGTAATATCAAATTTGATCCTTGTCGTCGATTATAAAATTAAATTAAATCAAATCAAATTATGAAAGGTAACAAATTTGTCTCCAAAACAAACAAACAAAAAAATTGTTAACGCATGCCTTCTGATTAATAAATGTAAATTTGACATCTTGATTTTAAAGTGAAAATTTTGATATTCCCCAATCTTTTCATTGCTTTTTTTTTTTTTTTTTTTTTAATACATGAAAAGAATATGCCCCAATCTCTTGAAGTTTAGGCACCGACTCACACTTGAACGTTTAAAAAATGATACTAGAAAACTGTATGGTCCCATCACAACCTCAATTCCACTTTCAAAAATTCAATATTGGACATATATCATTTTACTATTACAATATTGGACATTCTAGTCTTTTTGTCATTTTTTTTTTTTTGTATTTTTTGGATGAAAAATTTAGGTATAAATTTTTTGAGAGATCGGTAGATATTTGATGATAAAAATGTTTTCAAAAAAATAAAATAAAAAAATAAAGTGACTAAAACAGACTTACTTACATAGTTACGTAAACCTTAATACAATACACCATAAGTAGTGTTATAAAACAAAATTACAATGAAATGAAAAGAAAAGAAAAAATATATCTTTGCTGCATGCGTTTTTATTCATCTCGGTATTCCTTCGTATTCTTTTACCTACTTTCTTTATCATATGTCACTTTGTTTCTAAAGCCAATAATATTTGAATTTTTAATAAAAAAAATAGTAATAATAATAATTGAATTAGTTCCTTGTTTCTAGTTAGCTTCCTTTAATTTCACTAGAACCTTCTAAAATCTCAAAATGCTAAATTTTTGTTTTTCCAAAAAATTGTGGATAGAGAAGAGAAATAAGTCAGAAAATTACCAAAAATAACACCCCTAAAATTTATAGTAATAAAACTAGCACAAAATAATATTGAACGGGTCTAAATTGTCGTCGTTGAATTCTAATTGGATGGATGTTCAAAGAAAAATGAAATATTAATCATTTTTTAATTGTTAAAATAAAAATTTAAATACAATGGGTGCAAATTTTATTATTAGAAGTTTTGATGGGTATTAATTTCGTTATTTTTCCAAAAAAGTGTGCCCATTCAACAACCTTGATCAAATTAAGAATGTTTTTTGTTACAAACATAAATTAAATTAGTGCAAGAAAATCAGGATGTATAGACCCACATGCATGGGACGAGGGTTTGGTATTTATTTGCTACTCCAGTCCATCTACACCATTCATTATTGATTTTGAGTCAGAAAAAGAAAAGAATCGACAAAATGTCCTCCTTCCCATATTTGGATAACATTTTGGTCATAAAGGGTGCACAGCAAAAGATAGGAAAAACTACTCTCTCTTTTTTGAAAGTGGGAAGCCGTGACAGTAAGTTTGAACAGCTTTTAGCATAATATTAGGAGAGGGGAAATGAATTTGCAAGCTTTGATGTCACGTTTGATTCCGTGAATAAAAATATTAAGAATAAAAAGTATATAATACTAAATAATCAAATAATGCAATCTATGGTTTGCAATTGAAATTAATATAATGAAACATGTTTTATTTTACAACAAATACTTATATATTTAGTGAAATTTAAATAAGTGTTTTTTCATTTTAAATTACTCTATAAATAAAAATTATTATATAACTTTTTTTTTTCTTAAAATAATCTCAAATTATATAAATCCAATATCGTAACTATTAAGAGGAATTATTTATTTATTATGGACCACCATTAAACAAGGATGGGACATAATAAGAAAATTAAAAATAGACCCAATTTTTTTTTAACTATTTTATACATAAATTTTTAAGTGAACAAGCTATGACCAATTATATAGTCTATTTGGGCAATCAGAATATCGAATATCAGTTATGGTAGTATAAATAGTGTACTTATATCAAGAAAAACTTTAACAATTTACTTAGTAAAGTTAAACCTAAATAATATGTTGAATAAAATTTTTCAATAAGAACTATTGACTTTCACAACTCCACTTAACCGAGTCTAATAGGAATCAGAATATCGAATATCAGTTATGGTATATAAAGTAGTGTACTTATATCAATAAAAACTTTAATAATTTACTTAAAAAAGTTAAACCTAATATAATATGTATGAATACAAATTTTTCAATGAGGTTACTATTTTTTTTTACAACTCCACTTAACCGTAGTTAAAATGAAAAAAAAACAAAATACAAGTAGAGAGTGAAATAGATTTGAAACAAATAGTGAACCATATATCATTTAGTACATGTGAGAAATAAAATAGAGAATCGAAATAGAATGAAGGTAGTAATAATTTATTATTTTATTACTGTGTAGCTAATTATAAATTCATTTATATTAACAAAAGTATAAGTATAGAGTTCAAACTTAGATTTGAAACAAATAGTGAACCATATAATTTTGTACATGTGACGAACATAAACAGAGAATCGAAGATAGAATGAAGTAGTAATCAACTTTATTATTTTTTGTGTTAAGTATTATAAATTCATTTACTATTAAAAAGTATATTATAAGTTCAAACCTTGAAGAAAAAAAAATTAGAATTTTGTCCTACGACATGCAACAAGTGAAGAACAAAATTCTCAACTTTATTTTATTTATTTTTTATAGTTAATTAAGACTTCTTGTCAATTTTTTAATAGTTATTAAAATTGTAGTGCTTTATCTTAAAAAAATATATATATATACATAATATTGTCAATTTCATTCCCAGAATTATTACTTCCAAGCTAACATACACATAATTTTATATAGTACACAAAAGAAATGAATATTAATTATTCCTTCGAATCAAGCATGCACAATAAAAATGAGAAATTAAAATTCATTATTGTGAGTTGTGACAAAAGAGCTTTGGTCAAAGAAAAATCCACATCGACTACTACTACTTCGCCTTTTAAGTTAGTTGGATTGATTTAAACTATTAGCCAGAAAAAAAAAAAGTAGGATAGTTTGAAGATTATGTTTCTTGCTTGTACCCCAACTTAATGCATTATAAAACAGAGAACTTTACGTGATATCTTCATCTTTACACTCAGCTCACGTCTCATTTAAGGACGATTTAATTAATTATAGAATTAAAATAAATAAATAACTAATCTAGCTTATGAGCTAAAAATAAACTAACTTATAAATAATTTACAAGCTCATTCAACAAAATATATTTTTGTCAAAAAAATCATCATTATGCAATAATAAAAAATTAAGCTTAAAGATAATATTTTTATTATTTTCTTGTTTTAAAAAATTACAAGATAATATTTATACTAATATTAATATTATTATCCTAAAAAAAATTATATATTTTTTAAAAATATAAATAAGTAAAATCGTGAGCTGTTAAAACTTACTCATTTAAAAGTGGTGTAAGCAGTGCCGAATTAACATAAAATTTAGAGTATATCAGTTAAGCTATGACTCATTACTCATCTCAAATAATTTAAACTTTTTATTTTTTATTTTTTATTTTTTTTATAGTACTCAAATAAATTAAACTTAAGCCACCTAAGTCATATCAGCTAATTTGACACGTCTTCCTTCCTTTTCAGATGGCTTTTTCCCTTTTGCAACTTTATCTTTTTCTATATCTTTTTCCTCCGTTTTTTCCACCGCCAAGATTGTTCTTTGACCAGGTCTGTTTCAGAAACAAATAAGCAGAAAGTTTAAAGAGGATATGCTATCGGTCATTTCATTAAAAATAAATTTATGAAAAGTATTTTAATTTTTAAAATAAAAATATTAAAAATTATTTTAATTAATATTTTTATAATAATTTTAAAATTAAAATATGCATTTAAAATTATTTTTCTTAAAAAAAATATTTATTTATCATAAAAATATAGATAATACTTTTTAAATTTTTAAAAATACTTTTCATAAAAATGATAACATATTTTTTATACTTACAAGGACAGGAGGTTAGAGATTGTTTTTTTTTTTTTTTTTCCTTTTATGCAATCCATCACCGGTAAGAGTGTGCAAAAAATTTTATAATTTAATCGATTCAAATAATCCAATTTAATATGTTAATTTTTGAACATTTTCAATCAAATGATCGAATCAGATTAAAATTTCATCTTAAATTCGAATTAGATTACAAATTTCACTATATACCATTTATTCCAATAAGATCCGATCGAAAAATATTAAATATATTTACATTCATACATATGGCATATTTTTATTAGCCATTTTTATTTTTATTATACATCACATATTCCTTAACAATATCAATGAAATCTTAAAAGACTAAATAATAAATTTAATTTATTATTTAAAATGGATTGTTAGTTTTATTTAAATAAATATTATAATTTTTATTGTGTTATTTTTTTTATGTAGGTTTAAATCGTACTTTAATATTATTAATTGATATTTTTTTTAGTTTATTTTTTACATATGTTTATGTTATGTGAAAATTTAAATTTTTTTTTATTGAAAATTGTTAAAAAAAATAACAAAATAAGTTTATTGATCAAATTCAACCGATTCAATCTGAAAAAAATTTGGATTGAATTTAGAATGCGATCAAATAAGATGAGGATTAAAATTCTTCAATCTGATCAAAAAGTCGAATCAGATTAAATAAAATCAAGTGTTTCGATCCGAAACACACTTCTAATCACTAGTGGTATTTTTACCTAATCACTAGTGATATTTTTTAATGCTTAGAACAACAGGAGCTTGGAGAGAGAAGAAACGATCAATATTAAACACTAGTTAACATGAATACCCTAGTAAATATTTTTTTTTTTTTTAACTTAGGGGAATAATTCTTGATTTAGTAAATAAATTAGTCACAAAGGCAAATCATGTTAACTCCAATCACCATTATGCAATTAGTTACTATCAAATTTGCGCAGGAACCACCGACAGTGAGATAGCTCAATGGGTAACGACACTGGGTTACATGCATTAGATCGTCCGTTCGAGATGTGAAAAAGTCGTAATTGTGCAAAAAGATCCCTTATGACATAATTTTAAGGTGCTAGCGCATTACCCTGTTTTCTCCTTATGAGTCTTTTTCTTTTGTTCAAAAAAAAAAAAAAAATTGCGCAGGAACCACTTTATTGCTTAATTAGTTGAGCCCCAATCTCATCCCGTAGTGGCTATGGATTCAACTTAAAAAACGAATTTGCACGACATCAGCAACTATGTTTTAGAGTTTGGAAACTTAAAAATAGATGGGGAAATAGGCAATTTCTAAATGTTTATTTTTGTAACTAATTCTGTTTTCAAATTTCACTTTTTGAACTCAAGTTTTCAACAACCAAAAAATCTAAATGAGTGATATTTGTTAATTAATTTTATTTTTTAACTTCAAAATTAGTTTAAAACTCAATTTTATTTTTACATACTTTTTATTGTTTTTAGAACTTGAAGAAAAAAAATTTAAGAACCATATTTTCACTTCATTTTATTTTCATTAATTATATTTACTTTTTCTTTGTTGTGACTTGTGACTTACAAATAATGAAATAAAGAAGAAGAAAAAACATTTTACCAAATGGATTTTTTTATTTTAAATAAATCAGAAAATATAAAACCAATTTCAAACACAAGAAAAAATAACTTTTACAAAACAAGCCCTAAGAGATTTTTCCCGTTGATATGGTATCTAGTAAATTAGATGTTACCAGTAGACTGGTGAGGAGCCATTTTTATGTCATCAATATACAATTTGCTACTAATAAGTTTCTAAAGCAACAAATTGGATAACCATTAAGCTCTCCGTCATGACCAACCACTCATGCACATGCAGATGCAGAGGGAAAAAATCAAATAAGCAGTTCACCAAAACTTGAATAATGATGCAACAATTAAAAAGGTGAAGAGCCGGAATAGTAATTTTGTTTATGTAATAGGTATCATTTAATCCTCTAGCTTATAAAAAGTAAGTCTATTTGTTTATAAAAAAGGTATTTTGAAGTCCATTTACTTGTAAAAAGGGTGTCAGGTAAGGACAAAATTAATTTTTCATCTAATTTTCGGTTAAATCTAACGGAATAGTACATATATCACATGCATGTTTATATTTTTCGATATATATATATTAAATTAAAAAAATTTAATTAAAAAATTACTCTAATTTTTTACAATTTCTTTCTATTAAACTTAAATAAAATTTTCATTATCTAATTTGTAATTTTAGATATTAAATAATAAAAATTTTATTTAAATTTTATTGAATTCGATCAAACTTTAAAAAAAATTTATTATCTAAATTGTAACTTTAAATATTAAACAATTAAAATTTTATTAAAAATTATATTTAAATTACATTGAAAATTTTATTTAATTTTTTTTTTTTTTTGAAAACTAAAAAAATTAAGTAATTTTTTACGTATATATATATAGAAAAATATAAATATGCATGTGACACATCTGCTATTCCGTTAGATTTGATGGAAAATTAATTTTATCCCTTAAAAACATATTTTTTAAAAGTAAAAGAATTTAAAGATACTTTTTATAATTTATGGGAACTAAATATCACATTTTATAAAAATAAAAGAAATTTTATGATATTTTTTTTAATTAAAATTGATATGTACCCTCATATAAAGTAATGAAAATTTATCTGCTTTTAGCAAAGCAATAAATATCAACCTCAGGTGGAGAAAACTTTACGTATAAAATACCTTCTTTCTTTTCTTTTTTTCATGAATGATTGAATAGGTGATATCATTGGGGGAACAATAATTCTTAAGGATTAATAAAGGGTTTCTAAACTAATGCATAATAGGGCATTGCAAGCAAGCTAGCAGCCACATATCATTAAATTCAAAATGACCGACTCATTATAGAACCATCATAATCATAATAATAATCATAATCAAATCAAAAGGTGAAAACAGATTAAAGCGGAAGAAGCCAATGCGCTAACAAAAGATACCAACTTTTAAAATGTCTACAGAAGGTAACGTACAGAAAAAATTATTAATCTATCAAAGATGATCATGGAATTTGTTTGTAGTATACCGAAAAATTGCATGACGAAAAATTGCATGATGGATGTAATAAAAGCAACGAGTTAGATAAAAACTCTAGGTATAAAGTATAAAGTACCTATTTCAAAGACTAACAAGTTATGTGACCAAAAAAAAGACTAACAAGTTAGGTTTTGCAACTATCAACTACAAGTTCACAACTTGCAGCAAAGTATGCAGATTGGTGAAAACATCTTCAAAATTGATAAACGACACTTCTATAAACGAAACATGGCAAACCCAAGCCAATAGCAATGGCTTGCAAAATGTAATGCATTAGCAACCACGCATCTTGCCACATTTTTGGCATGATCGTCTCCTAGTGGAGATTTCCATGAAAAATGTAGTCAAATCTACAAATTATTATTAAAATGAACAAATTGGTGCTACTGCTACGGATTTCTGAATACATGCATAATGCATAATATGATAGTGCATGTCAGGCCTCGCTTATATGGTTTTTCAGTGTATCAAAGACGAACAAACCAAAAAAGTTCAAACTTATCCCATATTCCACCTGCATTCCTTAGTTCGTTGCCTACCTTTACTTTCTTAAAAACTATAAATGCCTAGCAACCTTGTTGAGCTCATCAATATCTATAAAAACAAAACAAATAGTAATTTCTTATTGCAAAAGAAATGGATTTAAAGAAATATATAAATAGAATTCGTATTGCTTGTCATTTCTGGTGGATTAAATATCACACAAAATAAAGCAAACATGAAGAATGGTACTGGAAGGTTCACCACGTTGGAAATCTTCTTTTTCGCTTTTTGCATCACTGTTAAATGCTCTCAATTGTCAATTATTCTCCGGTAGACAATAAAAGGAGGAAGGAAAAACTGTCCCTGAAGGCATAAGCAGTGATGGCAGTCAATTATCCTCAAATTTACTGGAAATGTAGAGGAGAACAAAAAGACTAAATATTTGTCACATAACTCAATAAAGCTATAATTTGCTTAAAGATTATGCTTAGTTATTTTAAAATCAAATACCAAAGAATTGAATTTTTACTTTAATCTCTACAACTCATTATCTTTCAACAAGACAGCTATTTTCTTCTGCAGGAGCTCCACTCCAAGTCGAGGAGATAATCGAGGTAGGGTTTCCTGAGGCAGAGATTGCTATTGTGTTAAAGGACGAAACTTTAAATGTAGGCATAAAAAAAACACTTCCATTTGAATTTTCTGACACCTAGGCTGGTTTTTTTTTTTTTTAATAAAACCTAACAATCTAATGAAATTGCAAGGTAAGAAAAGTAGCTCTGTCAAATAGCATAACAAAATAATTCAGTCTACTGAGAGAAGAAGAAGAAAAGGTATGAAAGCTGAAGAAGCAAACTAATATGATAGTTCATTTCACAGACAATCTTTCCAATAATTAGGTAAGTGTTTCATGATTTGATTGCAAACCAGCATTCCACAATTTTAAGCAATTAATCTGTTTACAAGAATCTACATTGGCCAAATACAAACCAAACCTCAACCATAACTTCCTTAAGGAAACTGTACAAGACATGAGCTATATGAGAGCAGTTTTTTCTCATAGTTATTAAACATGGCTTATGAAACATAACATTTTAAAAGTATATGATCATGTTACTTTCACCTTCAAATGTTGTCACTGCCTTAAGCATGATAGAAGAGTATAACTACGACCTAAACTATTGGATATGAAAACAACCATCTGTGGCAACATAGAAAACAGGTTACTATTATAAAAAAAAAAAAAAAACCTCCAGCACATAAATAACCTAATTATTCAACTGGTTTCATTTTTAACCCCTTAGTGAAAAAATATATGTTTATTTTCTACTAACATTAAAAAAAAATATGTTTATTTACGTTATAAGAAGAATAAACATATGTTTTTTTTTCCTGAGGGGGTTGAAAGTAAACTTTATACATCAAGATGAGTTATATCATACAATTAAATATATATAAAAAAAAATTAGAAATCAGGCAGAGATAGGTATCTGGCATATAATGAATCCATTATCAACATTAACTTTTTTTTGGTTTATCAAATAAAGATATGGACCCAGAATG
The DNA here is from genome assembly GCA_029378325.1 of Elaeagnus macrophylla. Lineage (NCBI taxonomy): Eukaryota > Viridiplantae > Streptophyta > Magnoliopsida > Rosales > Elaeagnaceae > Elaeagnus > Elaeagnus macrophylla. The sequence continues at coordinate 12,572,762 of CM055653.1, forward strand.
AAGGATTTAATGGCAACATGTGCATTATGTAACAGTAGCAACTACATTGCAAAAACAAACACATAGGGCCCATGCCTTAATAAACTGGCCAAGTCATATTCCATGACTACATTGACTCCTTTTTCTTTACTTTATTTGGCATGGTTCATCAAATAGCATTATCATTTAACTTTTGCGAGAAGACCTAATAAGAATTAGATTGTATTATATTACAATTCATCAATTTACAAAATGTGCAACACACATTTTAGCATAATCTGACAAAGCACCAATATATAGAGCTCAATCCAGGCATTATCATCTTCCTAATATAAAGCCTTCATTAATCAATTAGTTCATTACTACATGATGATTGGGTGATTATTGTGGAACCCATCCGGCAAGCAATTGATTTTGTCAAAAAATTTATCATTATTGCATGTTTTCAAACTACCTTTAAAAGCCCACATCCCCATATAGGTCAAGTGGTAAGAGTGTGGCTCAATGGTGTGTTCAATTAGTGTGCGTAATTTTCTTAGTTTATCTCTTCTAAGACAAAAAAAGAACTCTGGTTTAAGAGTCCTATAACCCTACATTGGGCAAGTGGATGTTCAGTTTCATAGGCCCAAGAACCTGAGCTGAAACCAACCACCTTTTTCACAAAGAACATGAGACCAACTTGTGGCGACACCATTTAAAAAAAAAAAAAAATTGAATTGAAATCAGAATATCAGTTTACAACCTTAGCAAACTAGTTCAAGTTGGTAAAGGCTTAGTATTTCTTTAGAGAATTTCAGAATTTTAATCCTTTCAGAAGGTCCCAAATGAAAAGGCAAACTAGTAACCCACACATTTTGAGAGTCTGTTTGCTATAGTTCCATAACCCCACAACAAAAGCTAAAAGACCATACTAACTAGAGGTGTCAAAAAGGACGGGCCGGCCCGGGCCGGCACGGCCCAGCCCGTCAAATTAGCGTGCCGTGCCGGCCCTTGGCCTGTTAATTAGCGTGCCGTGCCGGCCCTTGGCCCTTATATGGGCCGTGCCGTGCCTCAGTTCTTGGCCCGTGGGCCTTAACGTGCCGTGCCGTGCCGTGCCCGGCCCGTTAAGCTGTTCTTAACGGGCCGGTACGGCCCGTGACCCATTTATTTCATTTTTTTTTATATATTATTTAATTATTTAGTTAAAAATTATTAATAATGCTTTAAAAAATTAAAAGTAAGAGTCGAATTCTTAACCTCTCATTTTATAGATCGTTAGAAATTCATTAAATTATGTCTAATTTTATTTAAATGTAAAAAAATTATTTATTTATTGGTACTTTTTTAAAATTAATTTTTAAAATAATAAAATTTCGCGTGCCGTGCCGTGCCGTGCCGGCCCGGCCCAGCCCGTTAAGGGCCAAAGGCCATGGGCCGTGCCGTGCTACTCATTTTGGCTAACGAGCCGTGCCGTGCCGTGTCGAATTTTCGGTGGGCCGTGCCGTGCCGTGCCGGCCTGGTGGGCCAACGGGCCAAATGTTTAACGGGCCGTGCCGTGCCGTGCCGTGCCGGCCCGTTTGACACCCCTAATACTAACGACCAAACTTGTGCTAAAATACATGGACCAGTTCTAGTTCTAGCACTAGCTGTCAAATTAGCACTTCCATGAATATAAAGGAAAAGCCACTAACAACAAATTAATTGAACCCAACAGGGATCACATAAATAGTCTTCATTCTTGAAGGCTGGAGTTCTTGGTTACAATTTACTCCACGATAGGAACATCTCAGAGATTTATTTGCAAGACAACACATAGCTAACAGAAAATCATTTACCGCAAAGAAGTGTAATTTCTTCAAAATTTAAGGACTTCATCAACATTTGTTGCACTCTGAGAGCCCATTCAATAAGGACAGATTTAACCACTTCTTCCTTTCCTTTAAACTCTCCTTGAGCAATAGTCACAAGAAAAAGAACCTCCATCCTCTTTCACTCCAGCCAGGGGAAAATTAATTTCACCAAATGAACAAATTTCATCAATAATGACTGCTCTATGAGAAAACACAAAATAAGAGCCTATTCAAACTCTCTTTCACTTTCTCAATATCAGCTACCAGAACCTCCATGACCTTTACTCCCTCCAATGGATCCATATTCAAGCTAATCAAAACCCGATAAATGATGATTTCCACCAATATAGGTCCTGATGTGTTCCTGCACTTGCACTAAGCCACCCATGCCTTAAAATTTCTGGCCAAATTCTGGCAGAGACATTTAAAATCTCCAAAGCACGTACACATGAAGTTTTCTCAACGTGACCCTCAACATTCATGGTAACAATCATAGGAGAGACTCCAAATGAGGAACTCTCAGTTTCTTCAAGTTAAGAATTTAGCTAGAAAAGAAAACCATAATTGTATAGGAAGGAAATCCTCAACTTGTAAAGATTTGGTTCACTCTTCAAGTTAGTATTAGATGAGAATCAGTGAAATAATTCTGAATCAAGCAAATAAGTGAGGAACATATCAGTTTCCCTAAAACAGAGAAAGAAGAGACTCAACTCTGAAAAAATCTCAAGTACATACAAGATGAACCTAGAACTCAAACCCTGAAAACTAATCAGGTCTTTATTTGGGGAAAGAGATGGGCTAGAGGGAGAAATTGGCCGAAGGTGAGCATCAACAGTGATTAATAACGCTGAACATTAGCAGAGATCGGAAGAAAATTGAGAGAATTAGGGAGAAGGATAAAAACCCTAGTAGAACTCCTCATAAGACTCAAAACAGCTGATTGTTGTTTCAGTCAAGCTCTTGTTTGTTTTGATATTTCTACATGCATGGACCAAAATTAAAATGCTAGCTCATGAAAGTATCAAATCCATAAAAACTGAACTTTGTTATAAGGACTAAATATTAAGAACAGAAATTTGTAATTTAAAACACAAAATGTGGTTTCGTAAGAAAAAGTAAACCTTGCTTCAAAAGAGACTATTTACCATCGAGCTTTTTCTGCAGTGCATATGAGGGGATATGTAACTACATGAGAATATTTTATTATTCTCCAAATGAAACTTACTGAATTAAGAAATTGAGTTTCGTACTTCCTACATAGACAAAAGAAAATAACACAACCCCACCCCTCAGTTCGGTTGAGGTGGCTTTTAAATTGGTGCTTGGGTATGAGGTCCTGTATTCGAAACTCCACTCCACTGTAGGATTAGTTAGGCTTAATTTTGGTTGAGAAAACAAAACGATCAATAAGCAAATCTTCGCTCAATAAGACAATAACCATTATTGACTAGGAATGTCTTAGAGTATCTTGACTTGGTATATGACGAACTTGAGTACCTTGCTACCGGCAGCATGCAAAAGCAATGCTCTTGTGGATACAGGGAATAAGTTTAACTGTCTCTGAAAATACAAGTAAAAGGTTCATTTGTTCCAAATTGGTTGCTTACAAGCCCTTGGCTAATTGAGGAATTGTTTCTCATACCAAACTGAAGTTTGTATCTCTTATTTCCTGGCATATTTTTCCTTTTCTCCAACGAGTATGTATACTAGCTCCTTGTCTAAGCTCACAGCAGAGAATAGATGTGTAAATTGACATGAGATACCCATAAATTTCATAACTCATCTTATCTTGTCTCACTTAATTTTTTATGAGATAATATAGTAATAAAATGGTACTATATAAGATATCTCATTTGTCTGAAATAAGTTTACATGAGACGAGTAAAATATTTAAAAAATAATACATAATTATTTATAATGTGAAAGTTTAATAAGAAACATAATAAATCATTATGTTTAAAGTTATGCACATTAATGATACAATAGACGATATTTAAATAAGATGAAACAATATTATACTATGAACCCATTAGGTGTTAGAGGTATTGTCCTACATTACTTAAGCATAATATTAATGTGAGGTTTATAAGTAATCATGAACATTATTATCCTTGAAGGTACCTTTCAGGAGTAGATGTCTCATGTTGCTTATATACTATGATATAATATCAGAGCTTCAGTTGATCAATAAGCCAAATGCTTTGGGCCTTATTGTAGAAATTCCAAGATATTTGAAAGAATTAGTCAAAAGTCAGTTAGAAGTTGTTTAGGAATATTTTTCAGTTTAAGATTTGATTTCTTGTAAATATTATTTCTAGATTTATTTTCTGATTTAGTTTTTTATTCTGTAATTATTTTCTTCTATATAAACCCTAAACATGTAACAGTTTAATTCATTCAAGGAAATTAATAAAACAATATCAGTTTTATTATTATCAATTCCTTTTATCTTTATGGTATCAGAGCAATGTTCGATTCCTGAACACTAATATACATTTTTTTTTTCTAAAAAAAAAAAAAAATATATATATATATATATACATATATATATATTTTTTTTACCATCTCACCAGATCAGTCCGTTCAACAACTTCCACGGCTCAGTCCGTTCAGTCCGCACCAGCCTCCGTGCCGCCTATCTGCCGTCGGTCTCCGTGCCGCATATCCGCCGTCGGTCTCCGTGCGCCGTCAACGCCACCAGCGCCAGTCACCAACATCACCACGCAGCCACTCACCAGATCCGCGTACCACTTGGTCAGCATCTACGCGCCTGTCTCTCAGCTCACCGTCCGTAGATCCGCGCGCCGCCTGGTCAGCATCCGCGCACCTATCTCTGCCGCGCCTCTGCACCACACGGCCCAGCATCACAAATCTTCCTGTGCGCTCCGCCTATCCGCGCGTCCGTTCATCTCTCCGCGCCTGTCCGTTTGTCCACCTGCTCGCCTGCGCCTGTCGATCTGCCTCCATTGTATTTCCCATTCCAGACCACCCTAGCTCTTTTTCTTGTGAAACCCTAGCCCACACTCATCAGCCCAAACTTTCCAACCCAGCCCACTAATAGTACCAAAAAAAAAAAATCTTAGCCCACAGCTCAAACAAAAAAAAAAAGGCCCACTTCCAAAGCCCATTAGCCCAAGCTCACTTTAGCCTAAGCCCATTCACTTTAAAAGAATGTTTTCACAACTCCAAGTGACCGGTCAGTCTTCTTATGTTTCTTTTGGCTCATTAGCTCATAAAAGTATTTTTTCAACCGCCCTACTTACCACATCCAAAATCTCTTGGATTATTGACTCTGGTGCGTCAGATCACATCACTGACAATTATCTGCTTTTTTCGTCATATACACCCAGTGCTGGGAATTTAAAAGTTAAAATTGCAGATGGTACCCTTTCCCCAATTGCTAGAAAAGGGAGTATTAAGATATCTGACTCTATCACTCTTGATTCCGTCTTGCATGTCCCAAAATTATCTTATAACTTATTATCTATCAGCAAATTGACAGCACATACAAACTGTTCTGCTAATTTTACTTCTTCCGCTTGTGTCTTTCAGGACCTATCATCGGGGACGACGATTGGCAGTGCTAGAGAAAGTGATGGCCTTTATTACTTTAAGACGGCCAATGTGAGTAATCCGTATCAAATTGCAGCTTGTAATTCTACTTTTATCCCTAGGAATAATAATTATCTGTTATGGCACTTTAGAATAGGCCACCCAAATTTTCAATATTTGAAACAGTTGTTTCCTTCACTTATTCCAAATAAAGAATTATTTCCTTTGCAATGTGAAGTGTGTGAACTTGCTAAACATCATCGTACATCTTTTTCAAAATCGAAATACACGCCTTCTAAACCATTATCCCTTATCCACAGTGACTTATGGGGACCATCCTGGTCTCCAAACCGCACTCATACAAAGTGGTTTATTACCTTTATTGATGACCACACTCGTGTATGCTGGGTATATCTCTTAAAAGATAAAACTGAGGTTCAATCCATATTTGTTACTTTTCATTCTATGATCCGCACACAATTTCAGACACATTCAAATTCTACGTACTGATAATGGTACTGAATACCTTAACCAATCTTTCCGAAATTATCTTCAAACCAATGGTATTATTCACTAAAACTCTTGTGTCTACACTCCTCAACAAAATGGAGTTGCTGAAAGGAAAAATAGGCACTTATTAGAAGTTGCCCGTGCACTCATGTTTACTACTAATATGCCTAAACTGTTTTAGGGAGATGCAGTCCTTACATCTGTTTTTCTTATTAACAAAATGTCAAGTCGGGTTCTTTCTTTTGAGACCCTGATACAGAAACTGAAAGGTTGTTTTCCAACTTCTCGCTCGCCTTGTGTCTGACCTTTCACTTAGAATATTTGGATGTACAGCCTTTGTCCATATTCACCCCAATGATCGTAGTAAATTGGATCCAAGAGCTCGTAAGTGTGTCTTTATTGGTTATTCTCCTACTCAAAAAGGTTATAGATGCTATGATCCATCTAGCAAAACTATTTTTACGAGCCTCGATGTCACCTTTTTTGAAACTACACCTTTTTACCCTTCCAAACCTTCTCTTCAGGGGGAGCGTGTCAATGTGGAACAGAATTTTTGTTCTTTTGATCTTGTTTTTCCAAACCAACCTGTTATTTCCCGTCCTGAGCCTGAACCTGTCACACCGCATCACTCTAAAGAACCAATTACAGATGAACATTTAAACCCAGGGGGAGATGAGTTACAGGTTAGCAAAGAGATACATGTGTACTCAAGAAAGCCAAAATCAAAATATAAAGGTAGATTCACTCTCGATACACTGCGAGATTCTAATCCGATGAATGGTCCAGAGTTTGTTGAGCCCTCCTTTGACACAAGTACTTCCCACTCTACTGATGAGTTACCTATTGCTCTCAGAAAAGCAAGTCGATCTTGTACTTCTCATCCTATATCTAAATTTGTGTCATATAACAATTTGTCTCCCAGATTCCATGCTTTCACTACTAATCTTGACAGGATTATAATTCCGAAAGATATTGATGAAGCTTGGAAAATTTTCGAGTGGAGAGAGGCTGTAATGGAGGAGATACGAGCCTTAGAAAAAAATGAAACTTGGAATGTAGTAGATTTGCCAAAAGGAAATAAGCCAGTTGGGTGTAAATAGGTATTTACTGTGAAGTATAAGGCTGATGGAAATATTGAAAGGTACAAAGCCCGCTTAGTTGCCAAAGGATTCACTCAGACCTATGAGATTGATTATACTGAGACATTCGCTCCAGTTGCTAAGTTAAATACTATCAGAGTACTATTATCGTTAGCAGTAAATATGGATTGGACACTCCAACAATTGGATATAAAAAATGCATTTCTCAATGGTGTATTAGAAGAAGAAATTTTTATGACGTTACCACCAGGTTTCTGTGACAATAGTGAACAAAACAGGGCATGCAAATTGAACAAGTCTCTCTATGGACTCAAACAATCACCCCGAGCATGGTTTGATAGGTTTGCAAAAGTAGTAAGAGGTCAAGGATATCAGCAGGGTCAATCAGACCACACAATGTTTTTCAAACATTCTCAGAACAGATTAAAAACAATTATGATAGTATATGTGGATGATATTATACTTACAGGAGATGATCTGATGGAAATTGACCGATTAAAAAATGTCCTGGCTACTGAATTTGAAGTCAGAGATTTGGGACAAATGCGATATTTTTTGGGAATGAAAATCGCAAAATCAAAGGAAGGTATAAGTGTGTCTCAACGAAAGTATGTTCTCGACCTTCTAAAAGAAACCGGTATGCTTGGAAGCAAACCATGTGACACTCCTATTGAACTAGGACGGAGAGCAGAAGGAAGTGAAAAACCAATGGATAGGGAAAGGTACCAAAAATTAGTGGGAAAACTCATTTATTTGGCTCACACGAGGCCTGATATTGCCTTTGCTGTAAGTGTAGTCAGCCAACATATGCACTCTCCAAATGAAAGTCATCTAGAAGCAGTGTACAGAGTTCTTATGTATCTCAAAGGCTCTCCTGAAAAAGGACTATTCTTTAGGAAGATTGAACAGAAGAAAATAGAAGTATTCTCAGATGTTGATTGGGCTGGCTTTATTGAAGATAGAAGGTCTACCACTGGATATTATACCTTTGTTTATGGAAACCTAGTTACTTGGAGAAGTAAAAAACAAAATGTAGTGGCAAGAAGCAGTGCTGAAGCAGAATTTAGAGCGGTCTCTCAAGGAATTTGTGAAGGATTGTGGTTAAAAAAATTATTAGAAAAATTACAGGTAAATACGGAAACACCACTCAAAGTTTATTGTGACAACAAGGCTGCCATCAATATTTCTTTTAATCCTGTTCAACATGATCGAACCAAACATGTTGAAGTAGACCGACATTTCATAAAAGAGAAAGTTGAGAATGGCACAATCTGTATGATATACATTCCTACACAGAAACAAACTGCAAATATGTTTACCAAAGGACTTCTAAGTCTACAGTTCAAGGATTTCATAAGCAAGCTGGCCATGATTAACATCTACGAACCAACTTGAGAGGGAGTGTAGAAATCCCAAGATATTTAAGAGAATTAGTCAAAAGTCAGTTAGAGGTTGTTTAGGAATATTTTTCAGTTTAAGATTTGATTTCTTGTAAATATTATTTCTAGATTTATTTTCTGATTTAGTTTTTTATTCTGTAATTATTTTCTTCTATATAAACCCTAAACATGTAACAGTTTAATTCATTCAAGGAAATTAATAAAACAATATCAATTTTATTATTATCAATTCCTTTTATCTTTACTTACTTTACAAAAAAAAAATGAATGGATCTTGCAAAAGAAAAAAAGACAGGTTATGTAAATAGAATAGAATATAATAGAATATAAATATAGGTTAAAAATACAAAGTGGCGGTCTTTGCAACAACAAAAAAAACCCACACTTTGAGGTGGGTGTTAGACGTATTGTTCTTAAAGGTTAACATTTTAAGAGTAGATATCTCATATTATTTATACACTATATAAAATTTATATTAATGACACTAAATAAGACATTAGATGAGAACATCTCTAGCAGTGGACAATATTGTGGGAACAAATAAGACGAATACAAATGTAAGTTTGCAAACTACTCTTGAAGCGGTCAATATTCAATAATAGAATACATGACTCGCTAGACTCAGGCTAAGTACCTAACATTGATACAGTTGTGGGATGTTTACAGATAAATTGAAGTAAAAAGTCGTATAGTCAGTAAATAATCCAAACTAGTTATGAGGCAATGCAAGAAAAGAACATAGGAAAGCAAAGAAATAATTCTGGTTCTCTATCGGATAAAGTTAAATAAATGATAGAAATAGACATAATTTCTAAACACTGGTCTAATCCAAATCATAAATATCAGAAATTTTTACATGAGTGAAAAATTCTTTACAGAAAATTGCATATATGTTTTTGCGACAGAAGACCCAGAATAGAGTAGAACTAACCTCTGTACCATCAGGTAGAACTTTGGATAACACAGGAATCTCATATTGGTAAGCTCTTTCCCACTCTGGATTGGTGGTAATATCCCTTATCTGAATAAAACCCAATGTTACAAAATCAAAGTAGGAACACACAAACAGAGAGATAGAAAGGAAGAAAGAAGAGAGTACCTGTAAATCAACGTCGTGAAGAGATTCTGGACCAGAGAGTGAGAAAGCGGCTTGAAGCTTTTCTTTGAGGCCATCGCACAAACAGCATCCAGGCTTGGAGTAAAGTACCAGCTTTCTTGACTTTGAAGAAGTAGATGAAGAAGACGAAAGAGCCAGAGGAGTAAATACTCCCTTAGGCTTATGTTTGCTTAACAAAGTCAATACACCGCATGCCGAGCTTGGTCTTCCCAATGCCACCGCAGCTGCTGCAATTGCCATTCTTCCAACTCCGCCCGCCAAGTTCCGCTCTCCCTCGGACAATCTAACGCACCGTATCAGAGGCTTTTGCTATTTTTAAAGAAGAAAGCTTTTTTAGATATATATGTACATATTATAATATAATTTACTTTATATTGTTAAGTGATGGCTTATACAATTATTTTAATATTTTATATTTTTAATTTAATATTTAATTAAAAATTAATACATAATTTAATGTATTTACATTATTACAAGGAATACCCAATAATTTGTTGTCTAAAGACAGTACCTTCATAATTATTATATTCAATTTTATTCGATTTAAAAGTAAAATATAAATTTTCTCATTTTTTTTAAATAGTTATTTTATTAGCTTAACTCTCAATTCAGTAAATCCAATATAAAACTTGATAATATTTTGTGTAATTAATAGTTTTATAATAAACTTGTTACAAAAATTTTAAAGAATAATATTAATTTTGTATTAAAATAACTATTACATTGTGAGACTAAAATACCAAACTGATTATATATAATCTTATGCATATATCTATATTAATCACACTTAATTTTTTTGATAAAATTATCACTATATTTTAAGCTATTAATATTAATTATTTTTTTATAATATATTATCATATTAAATAAAATCTCTAAATATAATAATAAATTAACAGTCATATCTAATAAAAATTCTAATTATATAATAATTACTATATTTAATAATGATTCTAAATTTATTTTACTTTATAATTAATTTAGAAGTATTCGATAATAATTTTATATTTATTTCAAAAATATTATAAAAATTATTTAAAAAAAATTAAAATAAGTAAAATAAAACACGTATTTTTTATTAATATTATTAAATATTTCTTTTATATTTATAAGTTACCTCCACGGTCTACCACCTTTATTTTCATTTAAGTATAAAAATATGACAAAATTACATAAATCGTTTGTTAATTTAAATAACTATTTGAATCTCAAAAGTTAAACAATTAAAATTGCCGACATGCATGTTTAAACTTGTTTTGAAAACCTCATAAAAGCATGGAACCTTTTAGCTATTAAAAAACTTTAAAGTTTATTTTCCTTATTTTTAGAGTTCTTTTGTTCTAAAAGAATTTTTTTTATCTTCAAATAGGATTTAAATCTACTATTTTTAATTTATTATTAGAATTTTATGTCATTGTGCAACTAAATTATTAGCATTATTTTTAGAGGTTATAATTTTTCATCGTCTCTTAATTACTTTACAAGTTGAGCCCAAAAACAAATAGTGATGTTCAAATGAGGTTAAATTACTAATACTTTTTGCCATAGAAAAAATGACTAATAGTTTGAATGTTCAATTTGTTATCCAACTCTCTTAATCTGCCGAGTTAATCGTCATAAAATAATTTATCAAATATTATAAAAATAGTGCAATTATATAAAATAAAATTATCAATGTAGGTTTAAACTGTAAACACTTAATTTAAATTATTTAGATTTTTAATTATAAATTTATATGTTTTGATTTTTTCTTTTATTATAAATTAAAATTAATATTTTTCTTCTTTTTAAAATAAATGAAAATTTAAACATAAATTAAATAGTAAAATAAATAAATTTTATAATAAAATTAATTTCATATATAAGAAAATTACATAAAATAAATTACATACTATTTTAAATATAAATTATTTTATTATAATTTAATAAATTTAATTTAATATAATTATTCTTAATCTATTTGATATTATATATCAAACATACCGCTAATTCTCTCTATTTTGACCAAAATTTGATTTTTGAAATTCTTCACTTGACTAATTTGAAATTCCCTCTCCTTCTTTGATAATAAAACTAAAAAGGTATTGTGGGTACAAAATTGGTGCATAAATTAATCATTCAGCCTAATTAAAAAGTATTATTTTATAAACATTGAAGCTGAGATTAAAATTTTTCTCAAAAATTTCTAACCCCTCTTAACCCCCAAGTCCTCCCCTGGCGCCATATGAAGAAATTAGAAGAATAAAATTTAGATAAGCTTCTTCTTTTGGAAGTAGCGCTTCAAGTGCCACAACTGCAGAGCTGGAACCACAATGCAAACGCTGAGAGACAACATACTGAACCATGCAACTCTGCCGTTAGTTTTCTCGCTGACTTCCCTCATATTTGCTTCTCTGTTTGATGCTCCAAAGTTTAAAATAAAAAGGGTTAGCTTAATTGAATTCCAGCCCACATTTATTGCATCTAAAGCTAGCAAATGGGTAACATAAAATGGAGAAACTTTTATATGAATTTGGTTCACCAACTCATTTTGCTGACATGGTTACTCTTCCATTTAATATTTGACATATGTATTAGTGTTTAAACATAATTAAAGAATCTGGTATTCAAAATGATTTTGGTTTTCCCACCGTTTCTCAGAAACCAAACAGAAGTTAGAATTTTTTTTTTTTACTTAGATCCTTAATTTATCACACAACGACAAAGCCTATCAAAATTACACAATTATCCAACAAGAGGGAGAAAAAAATGTAAAGGATACAGCTTTATAATTACAATTTCCATCTCAATTATCACCGTAGTCATCATTGTCATCTTTTGCCGATAATAATGACGGTGGAGAAGATGAAAAAGCTGTCGAATATGTACAGAAGCAAAATCACATCCCAAGGCACTTGGTATATATGATTTGGAAGGTCATTAATTCCAAATGAGCCATAGACGGTATGAAACACCTCCACATTGTTTCTGGATTGAGGGGTGGAGTAGTATGAGCTTTGTGGTGTTGCTGTTCTTCATTTCTTTTCAGTCTTCTTCATGAAAGAGTGGGAGATGAATTGGACGTAGTAATAATAATTTAGGGTAAGGGAAAGTAACGAATGGCTAGGATCGTGGGAGATCAAAATGAGCTGGTATGTTTTAAAACTTATGTAGATAATTTAATATGTTTTAAAACTTATGTAGATAATTGTAGGAAAAAGTTGAGTGTGGATAGACTATTAGCTTTGAGTATTAAAGAAACTTAAAAAATAAAAATTAAATTAAAAAATTTAGAAAATAAAAACAAAAAGTGAGCAATAAAATTAAAAACTGAGAATTAAAATGATTTTAAAACATGATCCCAAGTTATGATCACAAGGACCCTGTGAATGTTATCAAGTAAACTTTTCCACTTTCATTTTACTGTAAACAACCAGTTCTATCACTAATTTTCAAAAAAGAATGAACAACTTTAAAAGTGTACCGTAATGTAAAATAACGGGTTTGATACTCTAAAAAAATATATATATATTTAAATTTTTTTTTAAGTAATGTATTTTAGGTCTATTAATTTTTCAAAAAATATACTTAATTTAATATTTAAAAAAAAAATTTAATTTCTTAGCACATAATTCTCACGTTATTTTTAAAGAAAGTAATTTTAGAATTTTTTTTTCCTAAAAATATTTATAAAAAAAGATTAAAAAAAATTAAATTATGAAAAAGAAAAAATTTAAATAAAAAACTGACTAAATTTTTTTAAAAAAAATTACATTTTGTTTTTGTTTTTTTTTTTTTTTTTTTCATTATTATCAAAAACTGAGTTTTTTTTAAAAAAATTATTTTAGTAAAAAAATATTCAAATTTTAAAATTATTCTTCTAAAAGATTATATGAAAAATATGTGCAAAGATATTGACAAATTTTTTTTTTTGGAGAAATTAAAATTATTGTGTTTGGTTTAACTATATTATGTAATGGAATGTAAAGAAATTACACCAGTAATATTAGTCCTCATTATGCCTGCAGCCCTTATTCTTACACTGTATGTTCTATTTTTCTCACAATTTGTATAATCATTTATAATTTTTTTTGCTCATTCTATGTCTTTTAGTAATAAAAAAGTTTATTTTTTAATTTTACTTCATTTATAATTTTATAATCTTTATTCTAATATTATTATTTATTTTGATTGCACTGCTTAAAGAAGCATTATAATAATAATACTGTCTATTTTAAATTTAATTATATTATAATTATTATTTTCATTACTTTTATATTCAACAAATTAAATGCAAAACGCTAACTAAATGTACTACTTAAAAAAATTAAAATATATTTTTTAAAAAGATAAAAGATTAAAGGAGAACCAAATAACTATAATGGATAGCAAAATGGCAAAATAAAAAAGAAGCAAAAATAATATTACCTTTTTTTAAGATAAATCATGTTCTCATGGATAGATTCCACAGCTCCTCCTAATTTTCTCAGCTCAAGTTCAACCCCCTACACACCACAAATGAACAGTAATATGAGGACATAACACAAACAGAAAGGTGACCGACCGGCCATGTAAAAATTTCAAAAGCCATTTAACAATCAAAGCTAGATATATTATTAATCAAAATCTCAAAAATGACCTCAATCTTTTCCTTCCTTGCAATTGAATCCCAATCCTTGGCAGCAATTCCTGTTCTCCAGTCTAGACTTACAGATATAGTTGATCCTTCTTTAGTCTTGCTATCAACCCAAAAACATGCCAAATAGTTTCCAGCCTCACTAGTGGTAAATGCAAACTGACCATAAGTCGCATTCACATTGTGATGAAGATTGTTCCCATATGGGGATGTCACCTAAAATCAGAGGAGAAAATATTAAAGAAAAAAAAATTGTGAACACAAGTCTCGTTCCTTTTTATCATCTTTTCCTTTCATAGCTCTACATATCAAAATCGAAACTTTACTACTAAATGAAGCTTAAGACTTCGTTACAGTTGTCACATTTCCTTTTATAGTTTTCCAAATTCAAAGCCATCGACACCTTTTTCTCCCCTTTAAAATTTGATAATTAATTATTTTTTACAAATGTCAAATTTAATTAATATGAATTGAAAAATTGAAGGGAATCAGAATACCGAGGCAGAGATGGTGGGATAGTGATGTTGAACATCAATAGAGCTATCGATAACAACATAATCGGTCAAAACGACAACGTTGCTCTGAATTTCCTCTGAAACACACTTGGCTCCTGAGCTGGGTAGGGTCAACCAGATGGCTGTCGTCCGAGCTACGAGAACACCCAAGAACCAAAACACCGCCATTCGGGCGCGTTGTAAATTGAGATCCATCTCCATTCTGGATTCGAAGCACAGTTAAATTTTGAAGGTAAATCGCAGGCTCTTATAATCTTTTTCAACTATTTCGCAAGTCAAAAAAAAAAAGAGAGAGAGTCCGACTTTGGTGAAGTTATGCTAGCTCGTGGAGGAAGGGAAGATGGTGACGTTATTTTGGCAGAGGAGTCATCGGATGATCCAATCAGATACGAGGAAAAAATCCAGCTAGGATAGAGTGATCGAGGACCCGAGAGCTTCGTGTGCGTGGTAAAATACGGATATTGTTTCTAAAAATCAACCTCAACGGCGTTTTTTTTCCTATAAACGTTACACGCTAAGAAGATGAGGTTCATCGCAAAATTTGTTTAAATTTCGAAGGATGTGGCTCTTAACTCAAGCACACCTAATTTATTTAAGTATTTAAAAAATTTAGAATTTAAATATAAATTATAAATTTATAAATAGTATAATTATTTATAAATAAAAAAAAAAGAGACAAATTTTAGTTGATCATAAAATTTATTTAAATTTTAAAAGAGCTGCTAAAATTTAACTGTAATATGTTGACATATATAAAAAATTATTTATTATTTTTAAAGTTGTATGATGTGTGATTATATATATATATATATATATTAGAAAATTTATTATTTAATTGTGTAATATAATTTATTTAAAAAAAGAAAAAAATTATTTTAATTTCCTTCACACATGCATATGTATTGTTTTTCATGTAGTGTAAAAAAATTGTATGTTTAAAAATGAAGTATGTATATATATATATATATATTTATTTATAACATGAATTTTTTACTTTTTATATTAATCAAGTAAAAGATGAGCCGTATGTTTATTTCACTCCTTCTATAATATTATTTATTTTTAACTAATTATATTAAAATTGAACATGATTTAAACTGACATTTATTTAAATGCATAATTATTTTGTTTCAAGGAATCACTTTTTTTTTTTTTTATGAAAGGCATATTATAATTTATTATTACTTTAGTGATTTTTTATTGTCATAGTTGTGAAAACTCCAAAAAAAAAAAAAAATTATAACTTTACACACATATGATAAATATTAAAAATTTTCAAAAAAAAATATTAAAAATATACAAATTTATATTGATTTATTTTATATGTTAAAATATTTAGATAGTCACTTTATTTAAGCTAAATGTGTTGTTTAGTTCTCTCATTAATTTTTTTTTTTTTCAATTCTTTGGTTTATGAAAAAAGTGTAAATAAAATTAACTTTTTATTTAATTTTTTATTAAATGTAACATAATATCATTTATGTAACATGCATGTTTATATTTTTAATAATAATTTAATCAAAATTAAATTATAGTAAGTTATAAAATTTATTAATCTAAATTTATTATAAATTTTAATTAATTGTATACTATTTAACAAAAAATTTATCAATTTATTTTAATTTAAATTTAGCAAATCAAAATAAATTTATCGATTAAAATAAACTGATGGAATTATTTGTCATTACTCGTAAAAGACTCCAAATACTAAACAAAAATAAAGTCCAAAAGTTAGCCGGCACAGCATTAGTTCTGCTTCAGACACCACCATGGTTATGGATAATCCTATTCACGTTTCCTTTTTCTTCATCACAAGATTTACCGTTATTCTCTTTCTCTTCCTCCACCTCGCAACCCCAACCCACAAACAATCCCACGATCCCAAATACGCAGATGAAGCAGAACGAGATAATCCCATCACACGCTTCCAAAATTACCTCCGAATCAACACCTCTCACCCTAACCCTGACTACTCTTCAGCTGTTTCCTATCTCCTATCACAAGCCAACTCCATCGGGCTCCAAGTTCAGACCTTTGAGTTCATCCCCAACAAACCAGTGCTCCTTCTTTCATGGCCTGGTTCCAACCCTTCTCTGCCTTCACTTCTATTCAACTCCCACATCGACACTGTCACTGCCGAGCCCTCCAAGTGGGTTCACCCACCTTGGTCCGCCTTTCGAACCCAAGACGGAAAGATCTTTGGCCGTGGTTCCCAAGATGTCAAATGCGTTGGTATGTGGTATCTTGAGGCTATTCGCAATCTGAAGCAGAAGAATTTTGTACCCTTTAGAACAGTCCACGTTTCTTTTGTTCCGGACGAGGAGATTGGTGGATTTGATGGGGCTGAAAAGTTTGTTGCTTCTAAAGAATTCAATGATTTGAATGTTGGGTTTGTTTTGGATGAAGGGCCCGCCAATCCTGGTGATGAGTTCAGGGTGTTTTATGCTTGTAGAATTCCATGGCATATGACAATTAAGGCCATGGGTACTCCTGGGCATGGTGCAAGGTTGTATGACAATAGTGCAATGGAGAATTTGATGAAGAGTATTGAGATAATTACAAAGTTCAGAGAGAGCCAGTTCGATTTGGCGAAGGCTGGTATATTGCCTGCTTCGGAAGTGATTTCGGTTAACCCCGTGTTTCTAAAATCTGGGATTCCTTCACCTAGAGTGAGTTATTTGTTTTTCGATGAATTTAATTGTTTACATGGGTTTCTAACTTGGTCCTTTTCTGTTTAATGATTGTATTTTCTTTGTTTTTCTTAAATTTGGTTGGCAGGGATTTGTGATGAACATGCAACCTTCTGAGGCAGAAGCTGGATTTGATTTAAGATTTCCACCAACTGCAGACCCTGATGTTATCAGGAGAATAATTGTCGAGGAATGGGCTCCGGCTTCGAGGAATATGACTTTTGAGGTTAATGACTCATTTATCTTTGATACCACTTAATATGTTCCTGTTGTAAAGTGGAGCAGTTTTTAATTCAAGCAAATTTGAACTGTGAATTCTGATTTGTGGTTTAAATTGAGAGATAGGCCCTTTGAGATTTTTCAATTGATGAAATGACATACTCATTTCATTTCATTACTACTTCAAGTAATGTCTTTAAATTACACAGTTAAAAATTGGAATAATAGGTAAAACATTCTCGTAACTTTACTAAATATTTAATTTAGTATTTTAATTTTTGTGTCAGGTAGAATAAAGACGATAATTATTTTAAAGATACATTTTAGTCTTGGTTAAGCATATTAAGGATACTAACTTCATAAAAAGTGTCAAATAAATCAAAAAAGAAGAAGTCATATTAAGATGGCTGTTTTGGTATTTTTTTGGGACTTATTTGATACTTTTATGAAGTTAGTATCTTTATTATGCTTAATCAAAAAATTATATGATTAAACTGTACCTTTAGAATAATTAGTATCCTTATTCTGCTTAACTAAAAAGTTGAAGTTATAGGACCACTTTAGCACTACACCCGTTGAAAATTGATCAAGTTTTTGGCACATGTCTACTTGTGAACTTCTTCGCTTTTCATGAGTGGTCATATGATAAGTTGAAGAACATAATGTTAAAATACATGCTTCTTGCATTCTATTATGACAATCTTGCAAACTGATTACTTAACATAAAACTTGACGCATAATTTTTAATCAGTATTTTTAACATCAGCATCGGAGGCTTTTGTTGACAATTTATTCTCTAAAGGTATCAGTAGGCTGATAATTCACAACATGTGAACACGAAGTCAATTATAAAATATTTGATTCGGATTAGGACTCATAAGAGTATTAAATTTGTATTGTGAAACTGGCCAGCCTTTATTTAATGAATGGTTCTATTTTTTTTTCCTCAATACATAGTACCATCACTCTATTGCAGATGTATCACTAGGGCCAGACTAAGCCCTGATTATAGCACGAGATTCATTCGTAGAAGGCATCCCTTATGTCGTTTTAGTAATACAGGGAGACTGTTGAGCCTTTTCAAGTAGCAAATAATTCAGTCTTCACCATGTGAATTTCTTGCCATGAGCTAGTGGCCTTCTCCTAGTTCTCTATGGGTGAATATCTCCGAGTTATGTGTGATAGATGAAAAAATAATTAAGAAAATTTGCAACTAAAGATTGTTAATATCATTCATTCTGTTAATCATTTTGTATTTGATGTACTGATTCTTTGATGTTTTGGCTCTCAAGTTCTCAGCTGAAGGTACATGCTTTGTTAAGACAATCTAGGGTGAACTACTTTTTTCTTGAACTTTTTCTTCTTTTAAAGAATGTGTTGAGGCAGTGAATTGACGTTACAGGAGGGAACTTATACACTCTCTAATGGACCCTCTTAATGTTGGATTATATCTTCCAAAAATATTCTCGACGGTTTATTTTTGAAATTTTATGTTGATGTATATTGGAACTTCCTTTACCATTACCGATCAGGAGGAAGTTTAGTTAGGCCATTGTTAAATACATTGTTAAGGAAGTTTCTATCTTTTCTTCTTTACATTACTTCTCCATATTTCCATAGTTTTGAAAATTACGGTTCCGTTTCAGACTTCAAATATGATGTTTGTTTCCATACTAATGAACTTTATTTGTGACAGATAATACAGAAAGGACCTATGAGAAACATTCTAGGTCGTCCTGTAATGACACTGACTAATGACTCCAATCCTTGGTGGTCTGTTTTTAAGCAAGCTATCTATGCGGTCGGTGGAAAGCTTGCAGAGCCTGAAATCTTGCCTTCAACTATTGACTTACGATACTTTGCACAGACAGGTATCCCTGCTCTTGGATTCTCTCCAATGGCAAATACACCCATCTTACAGCATGACCATAATGAGGTGTTAAACTCTTCTAATGTTTACATATCTTCCGTATGTTCATCAATTGCCTACGTCCTATCTCATTTCCTAAAATCTCCATGCAGTTCCTCGAGGATACTGTCTACTTGAAGGGTATAGGAGTTTATGAATCAGTGATCAGCACATTGAGTAACTTTGAGGATGCATCTTCTTAAGTGCTTCCGTCTTCTTAAGTGCTTCTGCCATCTATAGATACTAAAATGTGTGTTCTTAATCAACACTTGTGCCATCTATAGATACCAAAATGTATGTTCTTTAATCAACAGCATCGGTTTCTGCAAGCAACTTATTACATGTTTTTATTAACAAAAGTGCGGAGTTAAAGACAAACGTGACAGTTTTGCAAAGAAAATGAAAAGAGGAGATGAAGCACATTCAACTGCACAGAACCTCAGAAAGGAATAAAGAAGAGCAAGAAGATTGAAATTGTATTGATTGAAGAAGAGTACATTGTATTTTCTGTATTACAAGACTTAATGAATAAGACTAAGCCTTATACTATTTATACAATTTTACATCAAAGAATCTGCTAACAAATTTAGCCGACTCATCTAACAAACTCTCTTAACAACTCTAACCACACCAGCACAATTATACAGTACATACAAGACTATTATAACAAAACCATGCCAGCTTATCTCTCTAAGCTGCTATTGCACACACAGAATCATCTTTTGCTCAACTGTTGGCATTGCTATCACTTGTACTGCCAGTATGATCACCAACAAGACGTTAGTATGATTTCTAATGTAGTAATGTTGCAGGGTCCTTTCTAGTTGCTTTCGTCGACTACTTTGTCAAATTATTTGTTGATCAACATTCAGGTGATTTTCAGAGGATCTGTTGAATCAGTATTCTATATTCTGATTGTTATTTTGGCCTATGTTTTCAAAGCATAATATCTATGCATCCTGATTTTGGTTGGCAGTGTCAAAGGGAGCTCGTTGCAACATCCCCAACCATCTTGTGTATGATTGTGCAAAGCTTTCCTTTTGGTTTTCTATTTTGATTAAAATATGATAATTAGAACATTGTTAATGCGAGTTGTGTGTGTCCCCTGTAACTTTGTGAGAACATTTTTTTTTTTTTTAGAGGGCACCCACCATAAACACAATAAATGTTACGCTATATTTATTCATTTATTGTATAAGAAAAATTGGTTGTTCAAGTTAAACTTTTAAGGGTATTGTACAGAAGCTATTGACTAACCATTTCAAGCATAAAATTCTATGAATCACAAATTTATTACAACACGATGGACAAATGACTATTTCTAGATATAAATTTTGTAGACTTAATTATGATCTATAATAACATCATGCCACATAAAAATAAATAAGCTACTATCTTATAAAGAAAATAAATTCTTATTTATCACAATTGAAGCGAGAGATTCTTATGTTTGAACTCAACTGCAATTTTGTGACAAATTATTTGTACCGTGTTAACAATTTGAAACAAGTAATTCTATTTGTACGTATTTGAGCATGAATCTTACCAAAGTGACTATTTTTTATTAGTTTCAAATATGAGCCTTATTTGATGAGGTTATCGTATAACATGAGACTTCACAATTTATTGACATTTATTTTATTTTTGAGCGTAGATGCACTAATAATTAAGAGTTTTATTTCTCTGATAAATTATAAGCAATATGACCGAGTATTATTATAAGTAAATTTGATCTTACATAATTATATTTAATAAAAATTTATCATTTTAATTATAATTATGATATATAAAAATAGTAAACTAGCAATAGTAACAGGTGATTAGTAGAGAGAGTAAAAACAGTGAGATTAGTAGAGAGAGTAAAAATAGTGAAAAAAATTTCATTTTTATGAAAAGATAGTACTCTTCATTGGAGTCTTGAGAGGCATAAGGAACTACTGAAAATTAGAAAATATTCATTAATAATAATGTGATATTTTATATTAATAAAATATAAAAATAATACAATTATTTAAAAAAAATGTTAAAATAATTAGGCTCTAATTGAGCCATTTATTCAAAAATGAAAGAATGAATGAGCTTATCTCTTATATCATTTAAATGGTGAGCTCATTCTTTATGTCATCAAGTCCACAAAAAAAAAAATTATAAAGAAGTGTTTATATATGAACTAGCTATTCAATAGTAAATTTATTCTCTATAAATAGAGCAAGTATTTGCTCATTTGAAATCATTCATAACAATTCATTTCAAGAGTTGTATTTGAGATAAATAGAGAGCAACATTATGAAGCCTATTATAATACCTTCAAAGTGTTAAAGATAACACATTCTGTGATCTCTCTTATTTATTAGAGATAAATCTTTAAATTTGATATATTATGATATTAGGGTATTTGAGAGTTTATACCTACTTTGTAAACACCATTTGAATAATGAATTATTCTCCTCGTCTTTGCCAGTGGATTAGGCCTTACGTTAAATCACGTAAAATTTGTGTGTCCACTTTGTTATTTATTTTCTCTACGTTTGGTTGTGTTTACTATTAAGGAAATTTATGTTCAAGGAGATTGAAATTTAAGTGGCTTTGGTGTGACTCTCTAGTTTTTCGTAGGAGCTTTCTTATAATAGTGGTATTCAAATAGATCATACAAAAAAAAAAAATACAATTATTAAATATTTGATAAAAAAAAATAATTAATAATATTACTAAAAAAAATATACTCTAAAATCAATAATTAACATAAATTCTACGGTACACCTAGAACGAGGCCAGTTGTACTTACTATTTATTAATCACTTTTATTTTTAATTAAAAATAATTTGAAAAAATAACAAAACTAACATCCCTCAAAATTTTTAATAAAAAAAACTAGCATCTATTGTGTTTAAACTTATATTTTTACAATTAAAAAAATAACTCATATGTCATTTTTTTTAACACCCATTTAATTAGAATTGAACAACGACAATTTAGACCCGTTTAATATTGAACGTTTAATATTATTGGGGTGCTAATTTTGTTACTATAAATTTAGGGTGTTATTTTTGGTAATTTTTCAAATAATTTCAATTGATTGCTTAAAATGATTTTAGTGATGTTTAATCATTTTTATGAAAAATATTTTTCAAAATTTTTAAGAACTTTATTTTTGCTTTTAGAAAAACAAATCTTATTCTTTAAAAAATAATAATTTAAGATACATTCTTCTACCATAACTTAATTATTGAATTATCGTTTCAAATTAATACTTTAATACTTTTTCTTTAAACAACTTAATTTACTATTTTAATTAAAATAAATCCTATAATACATCGGCCCTATGACCAAAATACCTAGTAAGGAACAAGTCAAATAAATAGAAGCTTGATGTAATAAAGAATAAAAATATTGAAGTAAATGGTATTTTTTTAAGGAACAAGTATAGAATAAAATAATAATAAAAAGAGTAACAGCGCCATGGGAATGGATATGGTTGTTGGAAATACCCTGAACTTTTCCAGGAACTTTCCTTTCTCTTAATTACTTACTAATAATATTATCAAATATTAACAACGTGCTGTCTGTCACCAAAATACGAACGTAGAGATAAAGAGAGAGAGTCATATTGATTTTGATGCAATGATGCCTGTCTAGTCTCTACTTACCACATGGATCTTGCCTCTTCATTATCCAATATAATCAATCCCCTTCCATTCCATAACTTTATAAAGTAGTAGCTTTCTTTGCACTTTCGCCCATTTTCATCACATTAGATGGACTTTAAATCACTTGTTTAATTTTTAATGTGTTACTTGTAATAATTCTAAATTTATGCTTTTGATATAAGTAGCACACACTCAAATTGTCAACATCACGTATATGTCACATTTCAATTGCATGCAGTAGAATACTTAAAATGTTATGAGAATTGTACTCATATAATATCATCAATTAATTATTTATTTATTTCACATTGCCATAAAATATATATTTTTAGTAATGACCCTAATTTACTGCAACTGGTTTGCTCAACTTATTGCATCATGTGAACTAGAATTATGAATAATTTTATTTGGCACCATTGGATATTAATTCTATTTGGTACCACTGAATGTTAAAATCACTTAGTTGTATGAGTTTTTGATCGTTGACTAAATTTTATTAAAATACAAATTATAATATGTAAATGATAATGAATGGTATAATAATAATATTCTCAAGCATTTTTCTAAAATTATTATTATTTTATTCTCATAATCATGGTACGAAAAGAAACCGTGTGTACGGTGGTGCCAGTTAAGAACTATAATGTTAGCTTCCTTACAAGTGTTGATAGAAAGTAGTATACAGATAATTATACGATTGAGATATCAGATAGAAAAATTGCATTAATTGAATATTTAATTATAATTATTTTATAATACAATAATGCATAAAAAATTTTGAAAGAACATGCGTTCAAATCATACTATTGTATGTGATCCACAGTACATAGTTTCTAAGGTAATATTATTGAATTACATGCAATAGGTAATAGATTTGAGGAATGAAACAGTCGTAATTGTGCGTAAAAATCTCTCTAACGACAGCATGAGGTGTTAGGTACTATTAGTACTCTCAAAATAAGGTCTTAATCTTGATGAATTGAGCATAACGAACGTTATTCAGTCTCCATCGGAGAATTTTAAAAAAAAATATCATACCATTGTATGTGTATGAGGGTGTTGTAACTGTTACTATTTTTTTTTTATCTTCAGTACTACTGACATGGCAGAATAGGGACTATATGTATTATATGTTGGAGTTGGAGGCCACTATAAGAAGGCACACAGAAAGAAGCAGGATTCATTTACATTTATTAGTTTCTCGGATCTTTTAAATAAATTCTTTTTTTTTTTTTAGCCAATAAACTAAGTTGGAACTATTTAGCTAAGCAAACACTTATGTCTCATGCACTGTCTCAGTAAACATTCAATTACAAAGTCATATGCTTTCCTCCTGAATTTTGCCGAAGAAAAAGTCATTTGCTTTTAAATAAATTCAAAATATTTGTTTTTTTAATTATATTTACACACTTGTACACGTAACACATATATAGAATTATCACAGCAGGTTCAAAATTTGAACTCAAGGCCTTTCATACCCACAGGTATTAAATGTATATAACAATGTATGCATGTAAGATAAAATCACACTTCAATACTACTGTTAAATAAAATTATTATCTATAAAGAATAGATTTTTTACATACTCAAATAAATTAAATGTTGATTATTTTATTCTCAAGATTTTATATCACATTTTAATATTAATATTTTTAATAAAATTATTATTTATAAAGAATAAATCAATAACTGTATCTTCACCCTATCTTATTAACAGGTTGATTCAAAGGTATCAAAAGCCAGCTTAATGGCGTTCTCTGTCAAACAGGCACATGTTATGTACGTGGTAACTATGTATATTTAAACGCTGCTCATAGCAGAAAAAAAGTAAACACAATCTCTGCCTTTGACATTTTCTCACATATATTCCTTAATTACCATATATCTTTTTTTTTTACTTTGATTTAGAATTTTTAGTTAGTTCATACAGTACTTCATATTATCTCACAAGCCAGCTATGAGGCATTCCATATATAGTCAAAAAACACAAGCACAAATTTTATGGCAATTAGAATTTAGCAATAAAAAAGACAAAGTTCAACTGAATCTACCTTGCTGCTTTGACATTCAGACCCATGTGAAATGAAACTTGTACTTAGGTAATTTAATCATGGACTTGCAAAAGGTCAAGCAAGTGAATGAAGCTAGTTATTTAACAAAACCAGTATCTTTTTTTTGGTATAAAAAAAAATCTCATTAGGTGGCATCTAGATCATTGGTCAATAAGAATATACTAGCAAAGAGCTAGTCAGAAGCACGAATCAAAGCAAAAAATTATAATAATTATTACATATTATTTTAACATATCAAATACATAATCTCATATATATATTTTAGTCGATACCTTAATTAGAAGAATTTATTCATTATTATTAGCAAAAATATTGGTATGATATTCAAAATGAATAAAATGTAATTTTTTTTTATAAAAAAATATAATTACTTAATATTTAATAAATAGAGCAATTAATAAGAATGACGGAAAGTTTACTTAAAAAAAATAAAATTGAATAACAGCTTCCGCCCCAGTGCCGGTTAACAAAATCAACTTAGCTATCACCAAAATGAATAAACCACTTTGGGAAACTTCCTTCCTCTTTCGGATGAGACTAAAAACTAAATAAATGAATAAATAAAACCTTGCTTCTTATTTTTATTTATTTATTTTTCATCTCAATACTTGACAAAAATTAAATTTGTGTGGGCTGAACGTGTGAAAAGTCTATAAAAAATGCACATCTTTTTTTTTCGATAATTGTACTGTCGGTACTGACAGAACATTAATCAATATTTTATATATTAATGTAAAATAATAAATTATGTTTTAAGAAAAATAAGGAAGAAGATGCTTTTTAATATAGTGTATGTTTTTTTTTTTTTTTTGTCCAATTTTCGTCAAAAACCTCAACAAAAATTAACAGAAAATTGTTAAAATTAAGGAAGGAGGGAGGAGACAGGGGACTTGTACGGATTGACGACACTATTCTTTCACACACCACATGTAACGTAATTTCCTTGGAGAAATCAATTCTACTTAAATTATAATATACACGAGCAGAGTTCATTAGTGGTCTACGTTAGAAGGTTGAGGATTCAAACGTGAAAAGTTATAAATTTGATACACAATATAAGTGATTGGAATAAATGTATTACATAACAATTTTTTTTTTTTTCTTTTTCAAGTTTTAGGCGTTAAACATAATATTTTCTACATTTACTCATTTTCATAAATGAGTTATATTTACATTTTTTATAACATAATATATGTTTAAAAATAGATAAACAAATTAAATATCTATTTTTAAAAATTTAATACACGTACATTTTTTATAAAACATAAAATTAAAGTATATTTTTTTAATTAAAAATAAAATTAGTTAAGTAACTTATTTATAATTTTTATTTTTCCTAGACAGAGTAAATGTATTTAAAGCTTAAAATTAGACATTGTTTTCTGCCCATAATTATCCTCAGTAATTTTAAGTTCTAAGGTATCATTGATTGCTTATATTGTTATATTTAGTAGTGTAAAATGAGCATCTAGCTTAATTCAGTTAAAATTGATAGTTCATAAATTAAAAAATTCTAGCTCATTAACATCTTTCAAAATCATTGAACAAAATTTTGTTAATAATAGTATTTTTATAATTAAATATTATAATTATGAAATATCGTACATAAAATATACTACTTTTCAAAAATAAATAAATAATAAAAATGTAATATTTATAATAATATTTTTGTTTATATACATATATAAAACTTTTAATTCTTTTATTTTTAAAAGAAAAAATGAGTTAATTTATGAGTTATTTAAATCAACTCATTTAATAGTAAATTGAGTTAAACTTAATTCACATAAATTTCGATAAATTAAATTAAGTTATAATTATCTTAAGTTAATTAAATTTAAGTAAATTGAATTTTGCCTCATTTAATACCTTAAATTATATCCATAATAATACTACTCTAAGTAAAGTTAGAATTTAAATTGTTTAAGTAAATTAAATTATGTTATATTATATAAATTGATGCACAGCATATTAATTGGGCTAAAAATATTTTTCCTATAACTTACATGGCAAGTTTATTGCACTTCCATTAATTAAAAGCTGAGATCTCATTTGTTACCCAAAAAAAAAAAAAAGTAATTGCACGCTGCCAAGTAATAAATAGTGACCATGTTGTGTCGACTGTCGACTGACAAAGGGAGACAATAGTGCAGAAAAGTTCAAAAGCACACTCTCAATCCACGCTATAGACACTGCATCGTTTTGGACTCATTTAAAGTTAATACAATCAATGAATTGATAAGTTGAAAACATTTAATTTAATTTTTTTTATTTTTTCAATAGAAAAAAAAGAAAAAAAAAAATGAAATAACATGTTATGTTTTATTGCTTAATTCAACGGTTTATTTTAATATTATTAATAATAGTTAATTTCAAATTATCGTTAAAAAAAAATTTTATGCACAATTAAGACTATTTTATCCCTCGTATTTATAACTTAAAACATGTAACCTAATGGTGTTACCCATTAGACTATCAACTACTAGTAATAAGTTGAAAACATTTAACTCACCTATTTTATTAACTAAAGAAGAATGTTAAAAATACCTACATATTTAATGTTATAATATGTGTAAAAAATTAATTTATTTTTCAATTTTAAAACAATTTTAACATATGGTATATTATGAAAGGTATGTGGGTAAAAATGTGTCAATCATAGCTCAATAAGTTATCTGAGTAACCCCGAGTAATTTAATAAAATACATTTGTACAAAAATATTTTATAAGAATATATATTTTTTTATTTTATAAAAATTATAATTAAAATATAATATTTTTATTATTAACAAAATTATAAATACTGAGTTAATTCGTAAATTGCTTAGCACACTATAATATTATAAATAATGTATTGTGATGAAATTAATTATTAATTTATCAGGGTTTGTATAGGTTTTGTTTTAGTATATAAAAATTTGTCATTTATGATATCATAAATTTATAATAAATAATATTTTATTATTTTTTAATAATTTGTTAGATAATAACTTTTTTGTTTTGTCTTGCTATATATACGCATATGATATCTGGATGAGGACTGACTGAGGAGGTCCATAACGCGGTTTTAGAGCTGCGAGACAGAGAAGCTACAGCTGTGTACTTACATATGGAAAAAGGTCTTTAATATTTACGTACTTGTATTGGGCTGCGCATTTATTTGAGTAGTTTGAGTATTTTTATTTATTTTTTAATTGAAAATAAAAAAGTTTAAGCATCAGCAGATATCCTGGAAGTTGCCTTTTAAAGAATCCTATGACTACAAAATAAAAAATAATAATTTTTTATATATATTCACTAATTTATATATTATAATCTAATTAATTTTTATTGATTAAAATTTTTATAATAAATTCATTAATTTATATTTTTAATTTTATATTTAATTAATAATTAATATATTATTTAATTAATAAATTATTCTATTAAAATAAAGATGAGATGATAAGATTTATTTAATTTCAAAACAAATCAGAAACTGAAATGGATAAATTACTTAAAAGCCCATGAATTATGTTTTCTGAGTTGTTTTTTTTTTTTTTTTAAAACAAAGTATCGTTGAGTGTCAACTAAGGGAGGGTAACTTGTTGGGTAAGTCAAAATAATCTCTAGAACGTACATTTTTAATATACTTATTCTTTTGTGCTTTTCTTGATGTCTGATTGGAGCATATGGGTACAGGTTGCAATATTCATTGCCCTTTTATCTCATTGTTATATTGTGATTTGTGGTGGCATTGAAATTCTCTATCGGTCTACTTTTAAGCTGTTCTTGCTTTTAGTCATAAGAATCATTGCAAAAAATAAAATACTGAGAAACCTATTTGTAGTATTTAATATATATATATATAGTTTATTATCATTTTTCCTATATTTAAATTTTGTAAGAAAGTCACAAGATTTGATTATCGTTAGAAATAAAATACTTAGAGAAGATAAAAAAAAATAGAAATTAATTAAAAATCTTCTTTTGTTAATAATTTTATAAATTACTCTATTTTGTAAGTAATTCTTTGTTAAATTAAAAATTGTTATATATCTTATTAAAATATTAGTTAAAAAATAATAAGAAATAGAAATTAAAGATTTCTTTTTTATTTGATTATAACATGGTGTTTAATTTATCATTTTTCAATATAATTGAAAACGGTAAAAAGTTTGAAATATTTCAACATAAAACTTGTTTATGATTTTTATGCCAGGACCGAAAAGTAATTTCAGAAAATAAAATCTTCCATTTATATTTTATATATACAAATTACAAACTAAAAAAATTTATCTGTCACCCATTATCATATTGAATAAGTGGAAGAGCACACAACACTGTTCATTGACTGAGGGAGATCTGCTTCACCACCATCTATAAATACAAATGTTTTCCTCCTTCACATTAACTTCCTCTCTCATTTCATTTTCTTCACTTCCACAAGAACGAAAAATATACAACACAGGAAGTAGTCATTACTTAAAGAAACAAAACCAAACCAAGTACTTCCATCAAAACCGGCCCTTTTGTTGATAACTGGCTAGCTGTGTTTGTCAAAGCAAAAATGGTGAAAGAGGCAGAGCAAAAGATTAAACAAGAGACATCAAAAGCAATGTTGAGTATAAAGAAGTACAAAGGAGTGAGAATGAGAAGTTGGGGGTCCTGGGTATCAGAAATAAGGGCACCCAATCAGAAAACAAGAATATGGTTAGGCTCTTATTCAACAGCAGAAGCAGCAGCTAGAGCTTATGATGCTGCACTTTTATGCCTAAAAGGCTCTGCAGCAACCAATCTCAACTTTCCAAATATCACCACTACTTCTTCTTTACAAATCCCACAAGACACCATTTTGTCTCCCAAGTCCATTCAAAGAGTTGCTGCTACTGCTGCTAATAGATTTGTTGATCATCAAAATGCCTCCACTAGCTGTACTAGTCCTGAAGAACCCCCATCATCATCATATTCATCATTGGTTTCTTCACCGTCTGATCAACTTGATGATGATGTATTATTGGTGGGGTCATTTGGTGGGACCTATGATTCTTATCATGAAGTACATAATCAGTTCCAGGCAAATGAACAACTGGGTATGGAATCAATTTGGTACAATATCGACAGTCTGACATCTCCAAAGTATGTTGATCAGATGTTTAGTGGTTCATTTTTTGATCCTAATTTGCCAGCTATTGATGATCCATATGATGAAAGTGACATTCCTTTGTGGAGCTTTTCTTGAAACAAACAAGAGACAAAAGAAATTCAATTCAAATTGCTTTAATTAATTAAGATATAACGTATCCATGTATACCATTCTTTAATTGATCAATTAATTCATTTTCCTTGATGATGATATATCATCCTGTAGTTTATTCATTACTGACAGTGACTCCCCCAATATTGTTTTATTATATTTAGTAATATAATAATATATGTTAGTATGAATTTTATTAGAATAAGAATTTCACTTGGAGATGGGACTGTTTTTAGAATCTCTCTCATGTTGGTTTCAAATTTTCAATATATTGTATCATGGTCAATGCAAAATATGTTATATTATCAATTTATTCCATTGTAAATAATATCTAATGAAATGAAGAACATTTTACTCAATTCCTTTTTTTTTTATTTAAATTTTATTAAAGTTATATTTAATTGATAATAATAATAATTCGTAATAAGAATCATTCAATATATTTTTATATTTAATTTAATTATTAATTTATAATATAATATAAAATAATTGTAATAATAACAATAATTTATTACTCATGTACTTCCAAACAATAATCTTTATTATTCAGGTATCTCTTAAAAAATACTCAGGTATCTCTTAAAAAATACGTTTTAATACTCTTTTTTTTACAATTTATATAAATTTTTTTTCATTTTATTTAATTTAAAAATAAGAAAAAATATTTTTTTAATTTTTTTTATTTATAATTTTATAAATTTTATTTTAATATTATTATTTAATCTAATTATATTATTTAAATAAATATTTTAATAATATTATTATTTTTATTTAATTCGATACAATTTTTTCCAATATTACTATTAAGTACGTACTTTTATAACATTTAAGACATTCAGTTACAAAACCTTAATATGGCATATTGTGTTGGATTATTTTTTTATTTTTAAATAAAAAAATAAATAATAATTATAAAAATAAAAATAAATAAATATATTTTAACGTATTTTAAAAAATGTTAAATAAATAAATATTCTTAATACTGTTAAATTTTTTAACATTTTATTTTAAATTAATAATTAAATTAAATATAAATATAAAAATAATTTAAATTATTTCGATTATAATTTAAAAAAATAACAAAAAATAACATCCCTTAAAATTTGTAATAAAAAAATTAACACTTTTTATGTTCAAATTTATATTTTTATAATTAAAAAAATAAATAATATATATATATTTTTTAAATACTTATTCAATTAAAATTGAACGACGATAATTTAAATATTTAGTATTAAATGTTTAATATTTTATATTTAAATTAAATATTTAAAATTATTTAAAATTAATTTTATTATTATAAATTTTAATAATATTATTTTAAATAATTTTTCTTATAATTTTTTTACCATCGATCACAACTCACAAGTCACTGTATTTTGTCAGGAATATTGATTTCACGCGCACAAGTGTTGAAATAGAATATGACAATTGTGTCAGAAATGTCAATCTCTGGTTTTTTTTTTTTTTTTTTTGAAAAATTAACAAAAATAAGACCCCTAAAAATTATAATAACAAAACTAGCACCCTTGTGTTCAATTAAAATTGAACGTTTAATATTCAACGTTCAATATTTAATTTGAACGTAAAATATTAAACGTTCAATATTAAATAGGTCTAATTGTCGTCATTCAATTCTAATTAAACGGATAATATTGAACGTTCAATATTGAACGAGTCTAAATTATCGTCGTTCAATTTTAATTGAACACAGGATTAAATTTGGAAAAAATTCTGACCTTGATGTTCTTGCACATTGGAAGTCATACCAATATAGATATCCTGAGGTTGCGGCAATGGCACGTGATATCCTAAGTGTTCCTGTTACTACGGTTGCTTCAGAAGCTGCTTTTAGTGTTGGTGGAAGAGTTTTGGATCAATACCGTACCCAACTTTTGCCTAGTACGGTTGAGGCAATTGTTTGCACTAGAGATTGGTTATTTGCTGAAAAATGTTATTTTTTTATTAAATTTTTTTTTCTTATTATGGTTTGTATAGTAATAATTGATATATTTAACAATTTTTATTTGTGTTTAAGATAAACCATGTGAGGAGCTTGCTGAAGATATTGCAAGTGAGCTGACTACTGAAGCTGGTACTCAAAACTCTAACAACATGATTATGCTTAGTAATCAAGATGCTAACTAAAGGTACTGTAAACATGTTTCTCATTTCAACTGCTAGTTAATTATATTGAGAGTGGTTACTTACTTCACTGAGTTTTTGTTAGTTCATTAATTCACATAAAACAATCTTACTTTTATATTTTATATGTTCATTGAGAATCTTCTGATAGCCAATATGAGTTTGCATGAAAAATTTGGTGAGTTAACGAGTTTTCTTGGGTGCATGAAAAATAGGGTTGTATCAAAAATCATTAACTAAAAATAAACATGTAATTTCTAGTTTGAGCTAGTTTGGGCTAGTTTGGGCCAGCTCGTTTGTGTTTGGTTTGGGCTCGGGCTCACAAATGCTAGCTCGAATTAAATTTGGGCTGAGCTAGGGTTGAACCAATTTGGGCTGGGCTAGTTTGGGCCAGCTCAAACTAGCCCAGCTCGCACGAATTGCCACCCCTATATACGCATATGATATCTGGATGAGGACTGACTGAGGAGGTCCATAACGCGGTTTTAGAGCTGCGAGACAGAGAAGCTACAGCTGTGTACTTACATATGGAAAAAGGTCTTTAATATTTACGTACTTGTATTGGGCTGCGCATTTATTTGAGTAGTTTGAGTATTTTTATTTATTTTTTAATTGAAAATAAAAAAGTTTAAGCATCAGCAGATATCCTGGAAGTTGCCTTTTAAAGAATCCTATGACTACAAAATAAAAAATAATAATTTTTTATATATATTCACTAATTTATATATTATAATCTAATTAATTTTTATTGATTAAAATTTTTATAATAAATTCATTAATTTATATTTTTAATTTTATATTTAATTAATAATTAATATATTATTTAATTAATAAATTATTCTATTAAAATAAAGATGAGATGATAAGATTTATTTAATTTCAAAACAAATCAGAAACTGAAATGGATAAATTACTTAAAAGCCCATGAATTATGTTTTCTGAGTTGTTTTTTTTTTTTTTTTAAAACAAAGTATCGTTGAGTGTCAACTAAGGGAGGGTAACTTGTTGGGTAAGTCAAAATAATCTCTAGAACGTACATTTTTAATATACTTATTCTTTTGTGCTTTTCTTGATGTCTGATTGGAGCATATGGGTACAGGTTGCAATATTCATTGCCCTTTTATCTCATTGTTATATTGTGATTTGTGGTGGCATTGAAATTCTCTATCGGTCTACTTTTAAGCTGTTCTTGCTTTTAGTCATAAGAATCATTGCAAAAAATAAAATACTGAGAAACCTATTTGTAGTATTTAATATATATATATATAGTTTATTATCATTTTTCCTATATTTAAATTTTGTAAGAAAGTCACAAGATTTGATTATCGTTAGAAATAAAATACTTAGAGAAGATAAAAAAAAATAGAAATTAATTAAAAATCTTCTTTTGTTAATAATTTTATAAATTACTCTATTTTGTAAGTAATTCTTTGTTAAATTAAAAATTGTTATATATCTTATTAAAATATTAGTTAAAAAATAATAAGAAATAGAAATTAAAGATTTCTTTTTTATTTGATTATAACATGGTGTTTAATTTATCATTTTTCAATATAATTGAAAACGGTAAAAAGTTTGAAATATTTCAACATAAAACTTGTTTATGATTTTTATGCCAGGACCGAAAAGTAATTTCAGAAAATAAAATCTTCCATTTATATTTTATATATACAAATTACAAACTAAAAAAATTTATCTGTCACCCATTATCATATTGAATAAGTGGAAGAGCACACAACACTGTTCATTGACTGAGGGAGATCTGCTTCACCACCATCTATAAATACAAATGTTTTCCTCCTTCACATTAACTTCCTCTCTCATTTCATTTTCTTCACTTCCACAAGAACGAAAAATATACAACACAGGAAGTAGTCATTACTTAAAGAAACAAAACCAAACCAAGTACTTCCATCAAAACCGGCCCTTTTGTTGATAACTGGCTAGCTGTGTTTGTCAAAGCAAAAATGGTGAAAGAGGCAGAGCAAAAGATTAAACAAGAGACATCAAAAGCAATGTTGAGTATAAAGAAGTACAAAGGAGTGAGAATGAGAAGTTGGGGGTCCTGGGTATCAGAAATAAGGGCACCCAATCAGAAAACAAGAATATGGTTAGGCTCTTATTCAACAGCAGAAGCAGCAGCTAGAGCTTATGATGCTGCACTTTTATGCCTAAAAGGCTCTGCAGCAACCAATCTCAACTTTCCAAATATCACCACTACTTCTTCTTTACAAATCCCACAAGACACCATTTTGTCTCCCAAGTCCATTCAAAGAGTTGCTGCTACTGCTGCTAATAGATTTGTTGATCATCAAAATGCCTCCACTAGCTGTACTAGTCCTGAAGAACCCCCATCATCATCATATTCATCATTGGTTTCTTCACCGTCTGATCAACTTGATGATGATGTATTATTGGTGGGGTCATTTGGTGGGACCTATGATTCTTATCATGAAGTACATAATCAGTTCCAGGCAAATGAACAACTGGGTATGGAATCAATTTGGTACAATATCGACAGTCTGACATCTCCAAAGTATGTTGATCAGATGTTTAGTGGTTCATTTTTTGATCCTAATTTGCCAGCTATTGATGATCCATATGATGAAAGTGACATTCCTTTGTGGAGCTTTTCTTGAAACAAACAAGAGACAAAAGAAATTCAATTCAAATTGCTTTAATTAATTAAGATATAACGTATCCATGTATACCATTCTTTAATTGATCAATTAATTCATTTTCCTTGATGATGATATATCATCCTGTAGTTTATTCATTACTGACAGTGACTCCCCCAATATTGTTTTATTATATTTAGTAATATAATAATATATGTTAGTATGAATTTTATTAGAATAAGAATTTCACTTGGAGATGGGACTGTTTTTAGAATCTCTCTCATGTTGGTTTCAAATTTTCAATATATTGTATCATGGTCAATGCAAAATATGTTATATTATCAATTTATTCCATTGTAAATAATATCTAATGAAATGAAGAACATTTTACTCAATTCCTTTTTTTTTTATTTAAATTTTATTAAAGTTATATTTAATTGATAATAATAATAATTCGTAATAAGAATCATTCAATATATTTTTATATTTAATTTAATTATTAATTTATAATATAATATAAAATAATTGTAATAATAACAATAATTTATTACTCATGTACTTCCAAACAATAATCTTTATTATTCAGGTATCTCTTAAAAAATACTCAGGTATCTCTTAAAAAATACGTTTTAATACTCTTTTTTTTACAATTTATATAAATTTTTTTTCATTTTATTTAATTTAAAAATAAGAAAAAATATTTTTTTAATTTTTTTTATTTATAATTTTATAAATTTTATTTTAATATTATTATTTAATCTAATTATATTATTTAAATAAATATTTTAATAATATTATTATTTTTATTTAATTCGATACAATTTTTTCCAATATTACTATTAAGTACGTACTTTTATAACATTTAAGACATTCAGTTACAAAACCTTAATATGGCATATTGTGTTGGATTATTTTTTTATTTTTAAATAAAAAAATAAATAATAATTATAAAAATAAAAATAAATAAATATATTTTAACGTATTTTAAAAAATGTTAAATAAATAAATATTCTTAATACTGTTAAATTTTTTAACATTTTATTTTAAATTAATAATTAAATTAAATATAAATATAAAAATAATTTAAATTATTTCGATTATAATTTAAAAAAATAACAAAAAATAACATCCCTTAAAATTTGTAATAAAAAAATTAACACTTTTTATGTTCAAATTTATATTTTTATAATTAAAAAAATAAATAATATATATATATTTTTTAAATACTTATTCAATTAAAATTGAACGACGATAATTTAAATATTTAGATATTAAATGTTTAATATTTTATATTTAAATTAAATATTTAAAATTATTTAAAATTAATTTTATTATTATAAATTTTAATAATATTATTTTAAATAATTTTTCTTATAATTTTTTTACCATCGATCACAACTCACAAGTCACTGTATTTTGTCAGGAATATTGATTTCACGCGCACAAGTGTTGAAATAGAATATGACAATTGTGTCAGAAATGTCAATCTCTGGTTTTTTTTTTTTTTTTTTTGAAAAATTAACAAAAATAAGACCCCTAAAAATTATAATAACAAAACTAGCACCCTTGTGTTCAATTAAAATTGAACGTTTAATATTCAACGTTCAATATTTAATTTGAACGTAAAATATTAAACGTTCAATATTAAATAGGTCTAATTGTCGTCATTCAATTCTAATTAAACGGATAATATTGAACGTTCAATATTGAACGAGTCTAAATTATCGTCGTTCAATTTTAATTGAACACAGGAGTGCTAATTTTGTTATTATAATTTTTAGGGGGTGTTAGTTTTGTTATTTTCCTATTTTTTTTTTATATAATTAAATACATATTATAATATATATTACATAATTTAATTAATTTTTTATTAATAATAAATCTTATAATTATTTTTTTCTCCCATATTTTTAATTTTTATTTAATTTATAATTAACATTTCATCAAACATATATTACAGCGTAATATATATATATCATTACTTTATTTACAACGTTAATGGAGTAACTTGAAGCACTCCTTTACTTTGACCTTGTTTGCACAAAAACAATAATTTTATATTTAATTTATAATTAATATACCTTCTAATATATATTATAATTTAATATATATATTATTATTATATTTACAACATTAACTCGAAGAAACTTCAAGGCCTCCTTTACCTTTGACCTCACATGCACAAAAGCAAACAATCATACTTTTAATATTAATCTATTTTTTCCGTTCCATTTATCCTACGAGAATCTTACTGTTTAATATGAATCTCAAAATTCAATATGTAACGAATGGCACAATTAACAAAAGGCTTATTTAATAATGACAATAATTTTAATTCTTATTTTTTAATTATATTAAATAATTTTTTTAATTAAATATACTTAATATTAAATTTTAATTTTTACATTTTTAAACAAGAAAAGAAAAGTACATGGTCTAGCCAGAGCCAGGATTGTAAACAAGAAAAGTTAAAGCTGCTGTTCAAATTGGTAAGACTAGTAAAAGATGAACTACTCACAACGAGACAATTCAATGAAATTGACACATTGTATCTGAAGTACATGATCTAGCCAGAGCCAGGATTGCACATGGTGTATCCTTTAGTGCAGAGGCCATGGGATCCCATTCATGATTGCTTCTTCTAACACTGTATTTGGTCTCATGAATAGTGCAAATAAAAAATAAAAATAAAAAAGTGCATTGTCTTGCATTTATTTTTCTATTTTTGGAAATACATGAAAATGCATCTAGGAGATGAGCATTATATAATTTGTACTTTGATGCGAATAAATTGGATTGGGCCCCAATATGGGCCCATGAATTACAAGGGCCTGCAGTGAACTTCCTTTGTGGTAATTCGAGCACATGAGATGAGACCCCAAAACTACAATTCTAAATTTCTAATGCTGCTAGCCTGCAAGTGTTTTGAGAACACATCGTGTGGTCTGGCAATATCATAACATGAATTAATTCAAGATTTGGATGTTGATTTTCCATATTATTGCTCTAATTTTGTCTAGATAACGATTTTATTGACCTGCATAATAATACCCAACAAACAAATTTTTTTTTAAGCATTGTGCAAAATTGATAATTTTGGAAGTATGCTAAATGGTTTTTAAAATACTACTAGTGAAAATATACTTAATTGTGAGGATTTGCTTGAGTAATCACTCTTTTGATGAGAAATAAAAAGGAATATTGAAAATTAGAGTGGTTAAAACTATAGCAACTACTTTCAAAATAAAAGAATAAAAAAAAGAAGCAACAATTAGTGTTAGGAAAGTTAAAGACAAAAAGAGGATTCCTTGCTTCTTTCTCTCATTAAAAATCATGTATGAGACTTAGGAATGGGCATGGGACGGTCGGAGACAATTTTTGCCATATCCGTTTTCGAAACCAAGTAAATAATTGTATAATCAAAATTGTTCGAAATTGCTCCAGTTCGAATACGATTATAATCGAACGGGAATTGGGCGGGGACGGGTATGACAAAAAAAACGCCCCAATATTCGATTATTTAAAAAAAAAAAAAATCAGAACTTTTACCAGATCCAAAGAAATTAAAAATCTCAACGCACAAAAGCTAATAAATTTAATTTTTACAAGTATCCAATTCCAAACGCAGAAGTGGAGGCGACGTTCATACTTTATGAAACAGAGATATCAAAAATGGCCTTATTATAAACTGAGCTTTACCCAATTACCAATCCATTAATTTTTAACTATGATTTCATGGATTCTTCCTTAATGGTTGCAGAAGTAGGAGCTTGAGAATCTAATTATCTAGGTAACCACACTAATAATGACCATAAATGGGATATTCCCAAATCTTTATCTACTGATAATCAACTTAGTTCATTGTTAATTAGAAGCTCCAAAAGTTACAAGTATAAAAAATAATAGACGCAGAAGAAGACGAACCAAAGGCTACAAAAACCAACAAGAAATTGAGAATCAGATAATGACCCACATCACTGTTGAGCGCAATCGTCGTAAACAAATGAATGATTACTTTTCCATCCTTCGTTCCTTAATGCCACCTTCCCATGTTCAAAGGGTACTTACTCCAATTTCTTTTCTAGCCTAAACTAATCAAACTTATTTCCTCTGCTATTTTTTTTTTTATTATTATTAAGTTAATAATTATAGGGTGATCAAGCTTCAATTATTGGAGGAGCCATTAATTTTCTGAAGGAGCTAGAGCATATGTTATAGTCTATGAAGGGTCATAAAAAGACTAAGCAACAACAAGATCATCAAAGTAATACTCTAACTCTATTTCACCTTTGGTTGAGTTCATCACATTTCCACAGCTACCCGTTGGAAGCGCCGATGTCAAGCTGTACGAACACAAAGGAAACTTTGGAGTTTGGGAGCACTGACCTGCACGAACACTAAGGAAGAAATAAAGCAAAAGTGTTAAGGTTAGATTGCTTATTTTCTATTTATATAACTAATCTAAGTAATAAATAATTTTAATAAGTTAATATATTTATATGTTATCATATAAACAAAAACAGAATTGGTTTGTTGGCATTGGCATAAGCTGAAATAGTGATACTAGCGTGCCCAGGTTCGACTCTCTTGGAAAACAGGTATTTTATAATTAATTTTATATATATGTTTAAATTAAATTAAATTAAAAAATATTTCGGGTACGGATGGGTATGGTTTTAAGTATAACCGTCTCTGTCCCGTCTCCGAAAATTTATAACGGATATTACTCGAAACCTTTCCTGTATTCGAATTAAGCGGTTATTAACTGATCCGTCGGATCGGATATCCGTAGATATCCAAACCCGTGGATAAAATGCCCATTTCTAATGAGACTTACATTCTAAAATTTTTTAAATGTAATGTGATACTTTGAAAATAAATTATTATCGTTTTTATGTAATTTTTAAGAATTGTTTTTTATTTTTATGTGGATACATAATGCGTATAAACATATAATAGTATTTGATTCTGTTGAAAACAAAGACATCGTACTCCGTCTTCTCTTAAAAAAAAAAAAATTTAAGTTTTAGATCCAATATTAAGATATAAAATAATGTGAATTTGGTCTTATAAAGACAAATTTACTACGTTTTTTTTTAGAGTATTAAAAATTTTTTAATATAAAAAACTATCATTTCTTTTCTTTTCTTTTCTTTTTTTTTAAATTGGATTTTATAGGCTCTCTTTTTTTTTTTTTCAAGACGCTCCTTAATAAATAAATAAAAAATTATACAATAAAGGACTATTACTTCCCTTACTGATATTAATTACTTAATTAACTTACACATTATCGCTCTGTCTTAGTTCTTAAAGAGTCTGTTTGGAATGATTTTTCTTCTCGGTTATAAAGCACTTTTAAAAATATTTGATAATTTATACTTTTAAAAATAATAAGTAATATTTATTTTTGAAATAATAATTTTAAATACATGATTCTATCTTAAAATAAATATCAAAATTTCACTCAAAATTATTTTTAATATTTTCATCTCAAATATTTAAATATTTATCTTTAAAATACTTTTAACTAAAATAATTTATTTTAAATCACTTATTTTAAAGTTAAT
The DNA here is from genome assembly GCA_029378325.1 of Elaeagnus macrophylla. Classification (NCBI taxonomy): domain Eukaryota; kingdom Viridiplantae; phylum Streptophyta; class Magnoliopsida; order Rosales; family Elaeagnaceae; genus Elaeagnus; species Elaeagnus macrophylla. The sequence continues at coordinate 12,613,482 of CM055653.1, forward strand.
TTTAAAAAAATCAAATCCAAACGGGCCAAATAGATGTCTCAATGCATTTGAGTAAAATATTTATGGGTTGCCTTCCATAAATTTTAAAGTTATAACAGCAACGTTTAACACATTTTAAAGTAATCCAATTAATTAAAGTAATTAATTGGATCAACTAAAATTTTAAATTATTATTAAAATAATAATAAAAATTAAAACACTTAAATTTCACTTAACACTCACGTACCACCGATAAACATTCAAAAGTTAAGAGTAATAGAGTCTAATTTTATATATTTGTATCAAACTTCTCTACTTTCGCATAAAAAAAGAAGAAGAATGAATGTTAAAGATACTTATAATAATTATAGTATATTATGTGCTAAAATAATTTAAAAAATTATTCTCTTTTAAGAATTTGTTGACATGTGACACATCATAAAATTAAATAGATTGAGAGCAAATTTAAATATTTTTAATATTTATCTTTTAAAAATATCTAGAATAAATTTATTTGATTTAAACTATCATTTAAATTAGTGAAATACTTTTTTAAAAAAAATTATATTATTAGATTTAATTGAAAATAAAGATAAGGTACCTATTGGAATGATAATTAAGAACAAGTTTTAAATAATATAATTATTATAATATTTTTGATAGACGTGTACCCGCAAACCACTTCATCTATTGGCTTATAAGGTTGATACGACAACCTACTACATATTAGACACGGCAAGACCCTTAAGTATATAATAGCAGCACAACACGGCACTAGGCTTGCAGTCTATAACAAGTTAGGTTGAGCCATCATGAGGAGCACAATTTTTTTAAAATTTGATTAATTCATAATAATAATAATAATTATTATTATTATTATATAAATATATTCACAAATAACTAAAACTGAGCTTAATACAGTGGTTTCTTTCTCAATTGTCAATTATTAGATGGAGATTTGTACCCTCGTTAACATCAGATCAAAATTATCAATTTTTTAATAATTTAAATTTAATTCAAAGATGATTTAAATATATTTAATTTAAATTTGATTCGATAATATACTTAAATAATTAATATTTTTGAGCTAATGTGTAAGTAATTATTTTTGGGCTATGTTTTTAAATTCTTAAAATAAATAAATAAAAAATAAAACTCAATTACTTATTTAAAATAATTATTTATTTTTAAATTATTGTTATATATAAAATAATGTATATTAATATTTAAATTTTAAATTGTTACTTCATTAAGTCAATTTATTTATTTATAGTTATAAATAAGAGAATCAAAATAATAAAAAGTATAACTTTGAATATTATTAAATTATTATAAAAAATTTAACATTATTTTTAATTTTATTTTTAAGTTAAAATAGTAATTTAATGTAAACGTAATTTGTAAAATATTTAAATATAACTTATTAAAAATAAAATATATATTTATTTATAATTTTAAAAATAATTCAGTCCGGATCGGATTACAGCGGATTATAAAATTTGTCAATCAGAATCCGATCCAAATCCGACATATCGAATCGAATTTCTTTATTTAGCCTGATTAATCAAATTATTTGCTCATCCCTATTAGCAAGTATGGGCCAAGCACGATAATACCACACATATTAAAAATGAAGACACACACGTATCAATAATAATTAAATTATAAAAATTATATTATAAATTCGATAATTTAGATTAAATTTATCAATGAATTTAAAATTTTGAATTAAGTCTACTAAAATAAAAGGTCAGGAAATAAAATGACCAATGTTTCTAAAACTTATCATTCATTTCCAGTAGCGTATAATATCCATGAAGTAGTTTAGTCTATTTGGAAAAAAAAAATTGTGATTGCTCTTCTCATTTAATATTATTAAGATATTATTTTTTTGTTAAAAGTTTTAGAAATATTATATGAGATATTAAAATATAACAACAATCGGCCATTAATATCCTACAATTTCAATGTCATTAAACCATTAATACCTAATTAGGTTGCACATGTCATTCTAATTTAAAAAGAAAAAACCATGGTTTGAATTGGGCTGATTTAGACCCACGATTGGATATACTGGGACTCTGGGAGGATAGTACTACCAAACTAGCCCAGCCCTTTTTCAGTGCTTCGAAATTAGCTCATATAAAACTCATGTAATATATAAGCCAGCTCAATTTGTTTTTGGAAAAGACGAAATATTATAAATTTTTAATAGCTTTCAAATAACGTGGTAAAATTACATTTGATAGTATAATTGAATCTATAAAATATTATCAAATAAAATTTTATTAATTTATTTATGTTCGTGATATTTTTAAGATATATAATAAACTTGCACTTATTTAATATAATATGTTTTCAATTTTGAAATACGCACGCTAACTCGCATCTATCAAAGATTCAAACATAATATATTTTTAAATAAAAATCAAAATAATACATATACCTATCAAAAATTCATATGAGCTCCATGTAAAAGGATATTTAAACAGATTCACGCTGCTAAGAGCAAAAGAGCATTTTATATGAGTCAGGAAAAATATATAAGTTGAAAATTGAAATCCATGTAAGGGAAGATGAAAAAACAACAAGTTTTTTTTTTTTTCTTTTTCTTCCCTTTCTTAATGAAGTAGTACTTTTTCTTCGTTCTTCACTTTCCCTTAATTCTGTAGGAATTAGTCAATGAACAGCTTACACCGAAGGGGGCTTGTGGTTTTGCTATAGCTTTTGTGTAGGTAGATTAGGAGGGCCGAGGGCGTGGAAGGGCTTTTGAGTTTTATTTTTTATTCATTCATTTTACTTTGGGCCATGTTTGGTCGAGTCTAATCATAATTATAATGAAAATTATTTAGAGTATTATTGTGTTTGATTTGACTGTATTATGTAATATAATGTAAATGAATTACAACATTAGAAGTAATTCTCATTACACCTGCAATTTTCTGTAATCCTCATTATGCTTTCAACTCTCTCTATTTTGCAAACAATTTGTATAATTATTCATTCTATCTCTTTTAGTAATAAAAAAAAATTATTTTTTAGTTTTACTTCATTTAAAATTTTATAATCTTTATTTTAATATTATTATTTATTTTAATTATACTGCTTAAATAAATATTATAATAGTAATACTACTTCCTTTACATTCAATTCAATTCTATTACGATTATTATTTATATTACTTTTATAGTCCACGAACCAAACATCGAATAAGTAACTGGTTTAATCTCAATTCTATACATAAATAGCTAAAAACATTTAAAAGAGATGGGATAATTTATTAAAAAACGTGGGTTAATTTAGAAACTTTTTTTTTTTTTTTTCCTAAAGTCAGCAGACATCACAATGCTTGCAAGTAGGCTAATCTAGTAGCAGTTTTGAGGGAGCAATGGAATGAATCATTGCTTAATAGCGTTTGGATGCATGATTTAGAAGTGCTTTAGATGCCAAAGCGCTTATGTGTACATTTAGAAGTACAGTGGGACCCAATTTTTGAATTTTTTTTAAAAAAAAAAAAAACCACAAAACTAACACCTCAAAATTTATAATAATAATAACAATAAAAAAAAAAAATAGCACCCCTAACACTAACTAATTTATATCCCTCTTAAATTAAAACATAAATATTATTTTTATTATTATAAATTTTATTACTATTATTTTAGATAATTTTTTTTCTTCTTTTCTTTTTAAGTAAGAAAATAAATTATTAGTTAACCAGCTTACTAAGTTGATATTCTGATGAGCCTAAGACACAGGAAAAGTGACAGTGAGATTAAAACATCCACATTTTTATTTTTTATTTTTTATATATCTACTCTATCACACAGAAATAAAATTGCGCGTACCAAAAATTAATTCACACCACCAATTTTGGGTTAGAGTATCAACTTTTTAGGCTAGTTGTCCCATCCAAGCTTTCTTGCTAAATTAACTTGCCACATTCAACAAGCCAAATGCAGTGTAAAGCGTGTTATGCGTTGTTAGCTTTGTAATGGGATAAGTTCAAACAGTCACATTTTTGTTCGCAAGAGTAAATTTTAAGATTTAATTTCTAATACATTCTACTATCTTTTTGATCTTATAAATATATAATTTAAATAATTTGTGATACATTTTTCCTTTTATATAAAAAAAGTATAAATATGTCAAACTTCTTATATAACTCAATTTATGTGAAGATTTTGATAATACATTTAGTTACGCGTCTTTGTATCTATAGAAATTTAATACATTTAGTTACGCGTCTTTGTATCTATAGAAATTTTGTTATGTTAATTATATTTGTAATTAATTTGTAGTTTTTTTTTTAATAACCAAGATTAATTTGTACTATGGCGCAACGTGTTATGCTCTGTATTTAGCCAAGACAAGGAATGAGTCAACCTTGCTCTCAATTATTGAAAGGACAGAACTTCGGCTTTGTTGTTGATTCATCAACTTACACATATAATATAATTCAATGATCCATTTTATGTTAAAATGATAATATAAATAATTTAATAATTTAATTTATATTTTTTTAGTATTTAAATAACTCAATTATTTAATTAATTTTATTTTTATTTCTCTTAATAAAAAATATATTTATATTTTCTTTTGACACTTAAAAATATATGTTTATTTACATTATAAAGAAAATAAAGATATGTTTTTTTTAGAATAGTTAAAAATAAAAAATATTTATAAAAGATGTTTATGCCATATAATTAAACATTTTATTTTTAACCTCCTTATTAAAAAAAACATATATTTGTTGTTTTTTAATATAAAATAGCATATTTTCATTTACATTATAAGAAAATAAACATATAATTTTTTCCAAAAAAATTTAAAAATGAAGCTATATATATGAAGGATGTCATATAATTAAATATATAAATAATTGATTGAGTGTAATCGGTAAAGACTTAATTTTTTTAATTAATTTTTTTATATAACATTTGATTTAAATTTTTTTATTTTTATATGACTCAATTATTTAATTAGTTATACTTTTAATCGTAAAAAAATATGTACTTCATATTTTTTTTTAATATGTCATAAATATATGTTTATATATATATATATATATATATATATATATATATATATTGTGTAGAGAGAAGTTAAAAAAATAAAATTTTATATAAAAAAGATTATCAATGGTTCAAATTCTCCTTTTAATTTTTAAAAAATAAATTTTACATTAATTAAAAATAATATTATAATAGATTTTATAGAACTTGTTAAAATAACTTTTGTAGATTAGAGGCTTGAAATAAGTTCCCAGCAGAGTTGCATATATAATTCACTTGTTAATAATTTTATTTTTAATAGTTTAGAATATATAACATATATTTTTATAAAAAAAGTATACATTGTTTTATATTTTAAAAAATATATAACATATATTTTTATAAAAAAAGTATACATTGTTTTATATTTTAAAAAATATATACATTTATTTTTTAAAAAAAAATTAATAATAAATTTTTATATATGAAAAAAATTATACTATATAATTAAAACATAAATATTTATAGACTAAAAAATGCTACACATATCCAAATGTCTTTTTACGATAGCGAAATTTGTGCATATCAGATTATATAATAGCATTCTTATATAATTTTTTTTTAATATATATATAATAGTACCCTTTAGCTTCTAATCCACATGCTTTCCCATTTCCCAAGCAATGGTTTTCAGTAATAAATTTCAATTAGGTGGCATTAGACTTTGGGAACATCAATCAACAATAATCTCTTTCTCTTTCCCTTTCTCTTTGCAAAGTCAAAGTTTGCTTATCTGTGTTATAATGTTCCTCTAGAGATGCCCATATTACAAGTATAAAAGGACCCATTTGGTTACATGGTTCTTCATCACACTGTAGCCTAATTAAGTAGCCAAAGAAATACAAACCCATTTATTTAGTTATCATGAAGCTTAACATTGTGTTACTTCTTTTGTGCATTGTTCTAGGTATTCTAGGGCAATGTCAAGCTGGTACTCTTAGAAAGAAATTCTACAAGCAAAGTTGCCCTCGTGCTGAGGATATTGTCCAAACTCTAACCTGGAATCATGTCTCCAATAGGCCCGACTTGTCTGCAAAGCTTCTTAGGATGCATTTTCATGATTGTTTTGTTAGGGTAATAATAATTATTTTATTAAATTACCATTAATATTATTAATTTCAACTTTTCACATGTCTGAGTAATGGGAATAATTTGATAGCTATTGGCTAGGCTTACTATATTTTTTTATTTTTATTTTTAATATTTGATGCCTAACCAGCTATTTCTTTACACATTTCTTCGGTAAAATTGTTCAAAAATTTTCCTATAAAAAAGTGAATATAGAGGTAGTTAGTAACATAATATGCATTAATTTTAATGCGCAGGGTTGTGATGGGTCCATTTTGATAAACTCAACAGCAGATAACCGTTCAGAAAAAGAAGCAATTCCAAACCAGTCTTTGGCAGGTTTTGATGTTATTGATGATATCAAAGCTGAGCTTGAGAAGGAATGCCCTGGTGTTGTATCTTGTGCTGATATTTTGGCACTATCAACTAGAGACTCTGTTTCATTCCAAGTAAGCCCCCAATTAATTAGCATTTAATTATGTACTTAAGCATAATTTAATACTTAATTATATATTGATCAGTTTAGGAAATCAATGTGGGAAGTGCTTACCGGAAGAAGAGATGGCACTGTGTCAACAGAAAGAGAGGTTTTACTGAACATTCCATTTCCTACTTTCAACTTCACTCAACTCAAACAAAACTTTGCTGCCAAAGGTCTTAATGTACATGACCTCGTGGTATTATCAGGTATATATATCACATTAGGGAAAAGTGTAATGAATAACCTATTATTTTTGTAAAATATATCATTTAATTTTTTAACTTAAAAAATATATCTTTTAAGTCCATTTACTTTTAAAAAAATATGTTTTAAGTCCCTTTTTGTAAAAAATGTGTCATACAAAGACAAAGTTAATTTTATATTCAATTTTTTGTTAAATATAACGGAATAACATATGTATTATACGTATGTTTATGTTTTTTTTCGATAAATATATATTTAAAAAAGTACTCATTTTTGTTTTTAATTTTCAAAAAAATTTAAATATAATTTAAATATAATTTTCAATAAAATTTTCATTGTATAATATTTAAAATCACAAATTAAATAATAAAATTTTTATTTAAGTTTAATAGAAATTTTTTTAAAAAAATTGGAGTAATTTTTTAATTAATTTTTTTTTTAATTTGATATATATATATATATTTATAAAAAATATATATATAAATATGCATCATACATGTAACACATGTGCTATTTCGTTAGATTTATTGAAAAATTGGATAAAAATTTAACTTTATCCTTGTGTAATATATTTTTTTATAAGTAGATGACTAAATAACACCTATTATCTAAATAAATAGATCATTTTAACTCTACATCGTATTATATATGTATAAATTATAACACGAGAATATCATGTTAGAGTATGTTGGTCAACAAACACTAAAATTTAACGAATCGTGTTAGTTGATTTTGACACAAAACCAAAGCTCTGATTAGACATTCTCTGAAAAACTTGAGCCACATTCTAAGGCAAATGCGTATAAATTAATGTAGGTGGACACACAATTGGAATTGCAAACTGTCAATTCTTCAGCCAAAGGCTATTCAACTTCACAGGAAGAGGAGATCAAGACCCATCTTTGGACCCAACATATGCTGAATTCTTGAAAACAAGATGCAGAGGACTGAATGATTTAACAACAGTGGTTCCAACGGACCCTGGAAGTGGTACAAACTTTGACAGCAATTACTATAAAACAGTTTTGGAGAACAAAGGTTTGTTCCAATCAGATGCTGCTCTTTTGACTACCAAAGGCTCTCGCAATATTGTAGAGGAGTTGGTGAGTCAAGATGATTTTTTTACTGAGTTTGCTCAGTCAATGAAAAGGATGGGAGCTATTGATGTCCTTACTGGAGCTGATGGTCAGATTAGGAAAAAGTGTTGGGTTGTCAATTCTTAAAAAGTTTAATCATTGGGGTTGACTTTGTTTTATTTATAGGGTTTCTCTCAAATAATCAATGTAAGTGTTTGTTGTCTTGGGAATATTTTATGTATGTCTTTGCTTGCTTTGCAAAGAAGAAATTAGATAAAGTTTAAGTTTTTTCCTTCTTTTTTTTTTTTTTAAGTGAAAAATAAATTTTAAGTGGACGAAAAATGTTCAAAATACATAATTTTATATCAATATTAATTATATTATAATGTGTGTTAAAATTATTTTAAAAATAAAGAAATAATTCAACTTTTTAAACAATTTTGATGCTTGTCATAATATGATTGATATTTATGCAAAATAAGTGAGTTTAATAGTACGACATAATTTCCTTTATATATAAAGTTTTATTTTAACCCGCTTTTAAAAAAAAATATATATGTTTATTTTTCTTATAACATAAATAAAAATATATTTTTTAATATTATAAAAAAATAAATATATATTTTTTTAGTATAAATTTATTTAAAAATAGAATTCCACTGCAACTTTCTTGATATTGATTTATTTTATATCCAAATGTAAGCGTATATCAATTAATTAAGAAAAGGCATAAAAAGTTTATTTGCTAACATGTAGCAAATGGTTCGTATTTTGAACGTCGCTTCCACGTTAGGTTCTCTAACGTGTGGAATTTGTTCTTATATATATATATATATATATATATATATATATTTTTTTTTTTTTTTGGGGTCAGGAATGGAATTTGTTCTTATAGTTGTGTCCTGTAAAGCAGCATTTGCATCGTTAGCAATTAAAGAAAGAATTAGAGATGACAACGGATCTTAGTATTCGAATGTTCAAATTAAATTAAATTGTTTCAAATAAAATGGGTTCATTTCAGTTCGAGTAATATCCGCGAATTAAAAGAATTGAACAGTTGACCTATTTTTAAACAAAATTTTGAAAAAAAAAAATATTATAATTTTTTATGTAATTAAAGTTATAGTAAAGAAGCGGGTAACCGAATGATGCCCCGAACTGTTTTAAATAAAATGGATAATGTTTCAATCCATTTTGTCTCGAATCGAATTAATCCGAACGTGTTGGATACATGCGGGTATCTAAATCGTCGGATCAAATTGTTATCTCTAGAAAGTACCCATGTATGAGAAGGGGAAAAAAAAAAAAAAAAAACTTAGCACCTGCCTTTAATAAAAGTACCATAAAAAATAAAATAAATAAAAGTCAACTTTCTTTATGATATATATATATATATATATATATATATGTGGGTAGAGGAGGCAACTTCTACCTTGTAAGAGCCCTTTAATTAGAAAACTTTCAAATAGAACCTTTTAGATTATTTTTTAAAAAAAGGTGTTAGCACAGCACTTTAGATCATTTATTTTTTAAAATAGAACACATGATTTCTATATTAATCATAATAAAAATCAGATAATTATACTTAAAATGGTAAAGTTATGGTATTCTTAATTAAATGTTAAAGGGTTAAATCCCAACTTCTACAGCACTCAAAATGTGTGTATTTTGAACTAAAAGAAGAATGTCTCATATTTAGTTGGTGACAGATATTAATATATTATGGATAAATGAGAGTCCACAATCTCAAATGACCACCAACTTTTTTTTTATTTTTTTCTTTTCTCTTTATAAAATTAAAGAATACATTGGCTTAAATTTGTAGTGATAAAGTATATATTAAGTACAAATTTAAAGAACTAATTATTTAAGGGGAATTATGGATACATTCGCTCTAGGCGAATACCCTCAAGTCTGATTTTATAAATTGGAGCGTGTGATTGGAGGTTTTATGGAATATAAGTAGAATAAGCCTTATTTAACATTTGTCTTAAATTATGGCGAACAATGTGGTACGTTAATGAACATAATAAAATACAATTAAAATAATAAAAATTATGTTAATAAAATACAATATTATTAATATTTAAATTGATGCACTATTAATAAAATTTATTTATTTATCTTTACAATTAAAAGAATTAAATTATTATAGATGATTTAACATTTATATTTATTTTTAAACTAAAATACTAGTTTAATATAATGTGGTATGTATAATATTTAAATATAACACATTAAAAATAAATAATTATTTATTTATAATTTTAATAGTAATTCAGTTTGGAATGAAATTGCAGTAAATTATAAAATAGAGAAAATTGTCATTGAGATCCTTAGATTAAATTATTTGTATCATTTGATTCCTTAAATTAAATCATTTGTGTTATTTGATTCTTTAGATTATAATTAGTGTCATTTAGTTTCATAATTTTAGAAAAATGAGCAAATTAATGATAAAATATATGATTTTAATGATTTTTTAAGATATCAATTAATGATAAATTATATTATTTTAAAATTTTTGATATTAAAATATTAATTTAAAAAATCATTAAAATTATATATTTTATTCTTAATTTTTTAAACTAAGAAACTAAATTACATCAATTATAATTTAAGAAATTAAGTTACATAATCTAAAGATTTATGGTCCCGCTCTTTTAATAATGATTTTAATTAAATAAATTATATACTTTTAATTTAAATTAAATTGATTATAAAAATTTTCAATTAAATTTAATTGGTTGAATTAAATTTTTTAATTTAAATAAATTGATTAAATTATTTGCTGCTCAACGTTGCCCATGTGTTGTTTATTTCAAAGGTGAGCTAGATTAGTTAAAATAGTGAGCCACATCAGGAGGAATCGGTTAAAAAGATTGGGTTGTTATCCATATGGGAGAAACTCCGACCCGAATTTCTCAGTCATTTACGGGTCATCTGAGTTTTGGGTGATGATCTCCATCGATTCGATCCTTCCATTAATCTCTGGGTTTTCTACCCTTGCAGTTGTTTCTTTACACACTCAGTTTTGCTGTACCGCTATTCGAAACGTGAAGCAGATATGGGTTTTTCTAAAGAACAATTGCTTTCCCGTTTACAGGTTCTCTCTCTAGCTTATTTTCGTGTCTCATTTTGATGTGTTTCCGCTTCTAGACATTTTATGCTACTTGGAATTTTATTTAATAATCTTTTCTTATGTTTCATAATTTCATTTGATAATCTTTTCTTATGTTTCATACTCCATTATTCGGGTGAATCTAATGCTTTCTTTTTATCCTGCTTGAAAACTTCTGGGGTTACAAGACTAGAATGGATTTATTAAAAAAAAAAAAAATTATTTCCTTTGATTTAATTCTTATTTAGCTTTGTTTTGCTTGAAATAGTAAATAAATTGTGACGAGTAGTGAAATTCATTTCAACGTATATTATTTGTTAGTCACTCGGCAATCGGATTTCTTTGCCTATTTTAATATTCAATGGAGCATAATTTCTCTCCCGCATTACAATTTGGAGTCAATGCTCGATTAAGGTTGTTGCCAAAACTTGTCAAATAACATTCAACGGCTTTTGTTACCAATCTTGAAACTGATTTATGCTATATGTTAAATTTCCCAGGACCTTCAAATTAATTATTCTGAGTATGAACATCCGGTGGTTTTGACAGTTGAAGCACAGGTAAAAAAAAGACATGGTTAAAGAAAGGAAGGGGAGGAGGGAAGGGAGTGAGGTGAGGTGGGGTGGGGTGGGGTGGGGAGTTTTTCAATGTCGTTTTGATAATTATTTTATGTATATGAGCAACAGCCTTTTTTTTTTTTTACCCAGGCCAAACATGTGGGGCATTTGGGGAATGGACTGAGTAAAAATTTGTTCTTGAAGGTAATGTATTTCAACCTTGGAAGACACGTTTATTCTGCATTATGTATATTATTATCCAAAGGCAGTGACAGATTTGAAATTTATATTCAAGGCTACCATATATATATATATATTAAAAAACAATATTTGATATTTTTTAATAATTAATTATTTTTAATTAAAAAAATATTATATGTATATTATTTTAGTAAAAATATATGCAAATTGTTAAGTTTGTATTGAGTATTAAAAGCTTAAAATTTAAAATCTAGGTAGGATACAGTAATATTTTGTACATGTATTTATTTGTAATTTTATAAATATTACACCTAAAATTTTATTTGTCAAGAATTAACGTGAGACACTTGCCCCACCTACTCACATGTATACAAATCCGCCTTGGTCTTATATTTTTATTTGCAAACAGCTAAAGTTTTTTATACATGTAGGACAAGAAAAATAGGTTCTATATCATTTCTGCTTTAGCAAATACTAAGGTAGATCTGAAAGGTACGTGTATTTTAGTTACAGGCGCTTCATTTTTGTGTTCTGACACATCAGGAATTTTATGCAGTGTAACTCTTAAATTTAATAGTTTTTTTTTTTTTTTCCAAATTGAGCAGTTCTATCAACAAGGCTTGGTTTGGGGAAGGGAGGTTTAAGAATGGCTCCTGAGGAAGCTCTGGGAGAAACACTTCAGGTTGGTCTATTCCTATGAGTTCCACTATGATTATTTTGGCATGGAACAATCATTTTAAAAATGATGCTTTCTCTCTTTCTACACTGCCCCTGCCTTTTCCATAGATATTCTTCTTGGCCATATTTTCTCTTTCAATGTGGAAGGTAATAATAGTGGATGCTATGATGTTATGTGGATGTTCATCAGTTGTCATGATATAACTAACATAATTTATTTGACCATTTTGTTTTGCTTGTAATGGGTGGTTTTATTTTCCTTCTTAATCCAACTTCAAATAATGCAATAGACCCCTTCTTCCCTTCCAAATCATTCTATGACTCTACCAATGTAACCTGTATTTTAGCGAATCACTGTCCATTATTGGTTTTGATTTCATGTTCATTTTGATTATTAAAGGACTGATTGGAAGAAAAACCATGTGCAGAAATAATTCATATTTATAATTGACACAAACATAATTATTAATGGCACTTTAACTCTGTTACTTGGACTTTTATTTGCTAGGTTCCACTGGGTTGCGTTACACCATTTGCACTGGTGAATGAATCAGCACGGTATTAATCTTTCTTGTACTATTGAGTGTTAATTATCTCTGAACTTATTGCAATTATATTCTCTCTAGATGTTTCCATTTCTTTGTTAGTTCTGTACCTTCTATTTATATTGCATGCCTCACAGAGTGATGCTAATTAAGATTCAGCCCATTTTTTGGCTTTTTGGTCGTCAAGTCCTAATTTTATACATTTTTATATATGCAATTTTTTTAGTGCAAATGACATGAGCCACAGTTTGTATAGCATATTTTGCAAGTTGATGTTCGAGAACCGTCTTGTTCGTGTTTCATATTATCTTTCTCATAGTTTTTGACATTATCTCCAGAATGGGAGAATAGGACTAATATTTCATGTACTCTTGCCATAGCATTGGAATAGTTCTCAAAAACTGATTTGATTTTGCTTTATCCAATGGAATCAAAGATCACTGTCCTTAATTGTATTTCCAAGAAATCGCATAATCTTTTTTATGAATGCCAAACAATATAAGGATAACCAACATATTTAACTAAATATTTGCTAGCCGAAGTGGTATAAACCATACTCCCTCTCTTTCTTACATTGTACAAGTCACCTTTAAGTAATAGATACTCATACTTTGGGGAGCGAAAATGTTGAAATACAAAATCAAAAGATCTGTGATCAGCTTCTAATGAACAGAGAATTCACGCCACAAGTACAATTTTTTGAAGAAAATTAAACATGTACATTTTATCACTCTTGTATCTGTGTTTAAACATTCTTTTCTTGTCAAATTAATGTGCGTATTTTATTCATTTTTTAACTCTCACCTTCCTTTCTTCGTGAAGGCATGTTTCCTCGCTGTTGGATCAAGGATTTAAGAGTCAGGAGTGCTCCTTCTTCCATCCACTATCAAATGACATGTCAATATGTAAGTGGGAAAGGTTCTGCAAGTGGAAATAATCTTTGTTTTTTTTTTTTTTTGGCACACTTTTATTTTCACTTTAAGAGTTTCTAAGGGAAATAAGCCTTCATCTTTTGCATATGTTTCGGTTTCCAGCTCTTAATGCCGCTGATCTTGACAAGTTTCTTAAATCAATTGGTAGAGACCTCTCATATGTAGACCTGGAGGTGATTATGAACTTTTATACTAATTTGTTTAGCTAACATTAGAATTTTATGAATTCAATTCTGAATCTTGCAGGCTAACCCTCCTGTAGGAAAGGATCAACCTCCTGACCTTGCTGATCTGGCTCCATCGGGTTCTATAGTTCTGCCAGATATCCTAGAGACAGCTACTTCTTCTAGAGTTTCTGAAACTCATACCTCAGCATGTAGTAAATCTACAATTGCTGCAGGTAATGATCTTTCTGCTTTGTTCTGTAGAACTTTTATTGAAGTAATTGTTTAGAGATTTCTTGATCTTCTCTTGAAGTGAGTCAATGGTGCTGATTATGCTGGAGAAATCAGTTAACTGTACATTTATTTTTTACTCATTGCAATATTCCTTGGTATTTGCACTTGTTTTTCCAATTGATCTCAGGAACTATGAAAAATGTTTCAAAGTCACCTTTGAATGCACAAAATCCCAAAGGGAAACCAATTCAATGCATAGAGCCATCTGGCTCTCTTACTAATGTGGAGAGATTTGTGGAAGATATACTAGATAGAATATCGACACTGTTACTGTCAGAGGTATCGCATTCTTTATGCTTTTCCAAAAAAAAAAAAAGCCTAACTCTAACTGCTATATATTTGAATTGCTTCGTACAGATTACAGATTACAGAAGAGAAGATCAAGCAACATGGAGGTCAGCTGGGAGCTGTTGTATCAAATAGCATCCGAACTTCCGAAGCCATCTAATTTCAGACCTAAACAGCTCCATCGCGAGTATTGACTTAGATTAACGAGTTAATGACTTTTAACAATTTTACTCTTTAACAAAACGCAGTAATTCAATTGATACTACTGGTATTGATCTATCATTCTTGTTTGACATCAAACCCAAAAACCTTCCCAATATGAAGGCTCTGAACTTTGGTCTTCTAATAATCTTTCTTACAGATGACATTCCAGAACTCTGCATATACAGATGGCTTTCATTCTTGTATGCGCTGTCTTCCCAACCTTACATAATTCTGATCGCTGTTATTATTTGGGTTCTTATCACCATTTTCCTGAAGAGAGAGAAGCCAAGTAGGGAGATAGGAGGATCTGGAGGGAAAGAGTTAGATTCTTTTTTTTTTCTTCTTAGTTTTCGATTCGGCATACAGTGTGTTGTATCCAAGATCAGATAATAATGCGGAAGCGATAAAATAATAATAATAACGAGCACCCACAAAATATAAGAAAAATAATCAACAGAAAAGACACAAAGATTTAAGTGGTTCGGTAGTCAATGTGACTACCTAATCCACTGCTAAGGCCGGTACCGAAATATTCCACTATACTTGTCAAAGAGGAGTACAATAAGATTTGCCAACAGTTAATTGGCCAAATCACTCAAATATCCAAATATCCAATTACACCCAAATTAATCTCTCTCACAAAAACGATAAATAAATCTGTCTTGCCAGTTTAGCAACAACAGATAAATTAAAGAGAAACAGTAACTATAAATTTGTTACCAAATAAATAGAGAGAGAAAATTTATATTCTTAATTGGATTTATCAAATGGATCTCCTCTTGTCGCCTCTGTGTTTGCAGCCTCTGTTCTGCCTCTGCCGCAAATGCTTCTTCTGTTGTTTTCTAATCGGCTGGAGTTCTATATATCTCATACGCAGGAGTTGCTGCTAATTAATATATATATCATGTGGTAGGGTTTTAATACCAGGTTTGGGCTTTAACAACTTAGGCCCATTAGAAAACTTTAATGACAAAGAGAAGAATTTTGGGTCATTATGTAACAATCTCTACCTTGAACCAAAATACGTGCCAATATCTTCAAACGTCGAGTCTCCAATATCATCACCTCAAGGTACCTCTCAATAGGCACCATAAAACATCATTCTATTTATGGGTAGGAATGCTCCATCCTCTTCAAAGTTCTCAACAAGAATTAATATGGATCAAGTCCAAGCAATGCTCAAACTTATCCCTTGGCACTGACTTTGTCAACATATCAGCTGCATTTTCTTTTGTATGAACTTTTGACAGCTTGATCAACCCTTTATTTATCCATTCTCTAATCTTGTGATACCTCACACTAATGTGTTTAGTCCTCGCATGAAAAACTTGATTCTTAGCTAAATGAATAGCACTCTGACTGTCACATAGAAGAGGTACACTCTCTTGTTTGAAACCAAGCTGTTCCAACAAACCCATAAGCCATATGCCTTCTTTTGCTGCCTCAGTCATAGCCATATATTCGGCCTCTGTCGTAGACAAAGCAACTGTATCCTGCAAATTTGACTTCCAACTTATACAGCCACCACTAAAAGTAAAGACATAACCTGTCATCGACCTTCTGGTATCAAGATCACCAGCATAGTCAGAATCCACATAACCCATGGCAACATTAGAAGCACCATTTTTATCAAACATGATGCCACAATCACGTGTGCCTGCCAAATATCTGAAAATCCATTTAACAGCATTCTAATGCTCTTTACCTGGATTTGCCATGTATCTACTCACAACACTTACTGCTTGAGAAATATCAGGTCTAGTGCAAATCATCAAATACATTAGACATCCAACTGCACTGGCATAAAGCACCTGAGCCATGTACTCTACCTCATCCTCTGTACTAGGACATAAACTCGTGGACAATCTGAAATGTGCTGCAAGGGGTGTGCTCACAGGCTTAGCATTCATCATGCTAAACTTATGTAGGATCTTCTCCATGTAACCTTTTTGGGACAACCAAAGTTTTCCAGCTTTCCTGTCACGACTGATCTCAATTCCAAGGATCTTTCTGGCAACACCAAGATCCTTCATCTCAAATTCGCTTTTAAGCAAATTCTTTAAATCATTGATCTTTTCCTTACTTTGAGCGGCAATTAACATATCATCAACATATAGAGTAAGCAATACCAATGTTCTATCATCACAGATCTTAAAGTAAACACAACAATCATACTCACAACGACAATAACCATGAGAAACAATGAAGGAGTCAAACCGTTTATACCATTGGCGAGGTGATTGCTTCAGCCCATACAATGACTTCTGTAGTCTGCAGACATAGTCTTCTTTACCGGATTCAATGAACCCTTCTGGCTGTTGCATGTAAATCTCCTCATCCAAATCTCCATGGAGAAAGACAGTTTTGACATCTAACTGCTCCAATTCTAGGTCATATAAATTGACCATGGCAAGAACAACTCTGATGGAAGTGTGCTTCACAACAGGTGAAAAAATCTCATTATAATCAACTCCTTCTTTCTATGAGTATCCTTTTGCTACCAATCGACTCTTATATTGCTCCAGTTCTTTTATTCGATAAACCCATTTGCAACCAATAGCTTTCTTTCCCTTAGGCAGTGGAACCAACTCCCAAGTCTTGTTCTTGTGTAATGACTTCATTTCTTCATTCATTGAAGCCTTCCAATTCTCACTGTCTTTTCTGCTCATAGCATCTTGGAAAGAATTAGGGTCATTACTACCAGTGAACAAAGCAAATGAAACTGTGTCGTCTTCAAACCCAAGTCTTTGTGGTGCCCTACAAATGCGTGGCTCTCTATGAGTAGCAATACTATACTGGTCTGATTGCTGGTCTGATTGCTGCTCTTCATCCTGAGCCTGTGGTTGCTCTTGATCCTGGACCTGTGGTTGCTGCTGAACATCTCTAATGACCGGTTGATAAACCTTGTCCTGTGAGTTTTTAAATGCAAACTCCACCTCCTTTGGAGCTTTATCCTTCTCACCAGAACTTTCTGACATAGGCTCTACCGTCACACTTTTCAGCATAGACTTCTTGTCAAAAATCACATCTCTGCTAATAATCAACTTCTTAGCTTCTGGATCAAACAACCTGTAACCTTTGACACCTTTCTGGTAGCCAAGAAAAATGCACTTCTTGGATCTGACATCTAACTTTGATCTCTCGTCACTCTGTATATGAACAAAAGCAGGACAACCAAAAACTTTTAGTATAGAATAATCAACAGGTTTAGAGTACCATACCTCTTCAGGAATTTTGAAATCGATGGAAGAATGAGGACTTCGATTAATAAGGAAAACAACAGTGCTCACAGTCTCTGCCCAAAAATTCTTTGGCAAACTTGCTTGCAATCTCATACACCTTGCTCCCTCTGCAATGGTTCTGTTCATCCTCTCAGCAACTCCATTTTGCTGAGGAGTCTTCCTCACTGTATAATGTCGAATAATACCAGCTTGCTTGCAGAACTCTCTGAATGCCTTGTGCTTGTACTCTGTACCGTTATCAGTTCTCAAAATCTTTATCTTTCTGCCGGACTGGTTCTCTACCTCTGCCTTCCATTCCTTAAAGATATCAAATACCTGAGTTTTACTTCTCATAAAGTAGACCCAAACCTTTCTGGAGTAGTCATCGATGAAAGTAACATAATAGTAAGCTCCACTTTGAGAAGCAATAGTTACGGGTCCCCAAACATCAGAATGGACATAGTCCAAAATACCAGAACAAGAGTGAGTTGCTGCCTTAAAACTAACTCTTTTCTGCTTACCATAAATACAATGTTCACAGAAATCAAGCTTGCAGGTCTTTACACCTTTCAGCAAGTTCCTCTTATGGAGTTCCAACATATTCTTCTCACCCAAGTGTCCAAGCCTCATATGCCAAAGCATAGTATCATCAAAAGTAGGATCTTCAAAAATTAAAGCAACTCCACCTACAACAGTATTTCCAATCATCTGGTAGAGATTGCCAAATTTCTTACCCTTAATTACTATTAAAGCTCTTTTAGACACCTTGAGCACTCCATCTTTTGCAGAATACGAATAGCCCATCTCATCTAACCCACCAAGAGAAACTAGATTCTTTTTCAGGTCAGGGATATGTCTTACACCTGTTAAGGTTCTCACAACACCATCAAACATCCTAACCTTTATGGTTCCTATTCCAACAACTTCACATTTTGCATTGTTGCCCATATACACACAATTACCACTCTTAGGAGTATAAGTATCAAACCAATTTCTATGTGGGCACATATGATAGGAACAACCGGAATCAAGAATCCAAGAATTGGCAAGGGAATCAATACCTGATGAGACAGATAACAAATCATCATCTTTGTCTTCACTTTTATCCTCTGCAACACTAGCTGAATTAGTGGGTTGTGTCTGGTTCTTTCTATTCTTCAGTTCCTTGGCTAAAATTCTGCAATATTTTCGAATGTGACCTTTTTTGTGACAATAATGGCACTCCATGTCTCTATTAAACTGTCTAGGTCTTGAGCTTGATCTTCCTCTACCTTTATCATAATTTCTGTCTTTAGACTTACTTCTTCCACGCCTGTAGCTGTGATTGTTACTATCTTTCTTAGTAACGACGAGACCATCTGCTTGTGATTGCTCACCATCAACTTTCTTCTTCTTGTGGTAAGACAACAAAGCTTCCTTCACACTCTTGAAAACAATGGTCTCTTTTCCATATAATAAGGTGGTAATCAAATGATCATAAGATAATGGCAGAGAACACAATAACAAAATACTTTTATCTTCATCATCAAATGTTACCCCTAACTGAGCAAGTTCAGAAATTAACCTATTGAAGGTATTCATGTGTGTCAACAAGTTTGTATTCTCAGACATACGAAGAGTGTACAACTCTTTCTTTAAAAATAATTTATTTGTCATAGTTTTGGCCATATAAAGCTGCTCTAAAATTTTCCATAAATCATAAGCAGTTTTCTGATCAAAAACATTATGAACTACCTCATCTGAGAGTCCCTGACGAATTGCACTTGCTGCCTTTTGATCAAGCTCATCCCATACTTCATCTTTCATATCAGCGGGCTTTTTATCTTTGCCTTGTAATGGCTTTGCAACTCCCTGTTGAATCAAAACATCTTTCATACGCATTTGTCATAGCGAGAAATCATTATCTCCATTAAATCTTTCAACCTTTGTGGATGACTCTGTGCTCGTCATCTTTAACCTAGCTCTGATACCACTTGTTGTACCCAAGATCAGATAATAATGCGGAAGCGATAAAATAATAATAATAACGAGCACCCACAAAATATAAGAAAAATAATCAACAGAAAAGACACAAAGATTTAAGTGGTTCGGTAGTCAATGTGACTACCTAATCCACTGCTGAGGCCGGCACCGAAATATTCCACTATACTTGTCAAAGAGGAGTACAATAAGATTTGCCAACAGTTAATTGGCCAAATCACTCAAATATCCAAATATCCAATTACACCCAAATTAATCTCTCTCACAAAAACGATAAATAAATCTGTCTTGCCAGTTTAGCAACAACAGATAAATTAAAGAGAAACAGTAACTATAAATTTGTTACCAAATAAATAGAGAGAGAAAACTTATATTCTTAATTGGATTTATCAAATGGATCTCCTCTTGTCGCCTCTGTGTTTGCTGCCTCTGTTCTGCCTCTGCCGCAAATGCTTCTTCTGTTCTTGTTTTCTAATCGGCTGGAGTTCTATATATCTCATACGCAGGAGTTGCTGCTAATTAATATATATATCATGTGGTAGGGTTTTAAGACCAGGTTTGGGCTTTAACAACTTAGGCCCATTAGAAAACTTTAATGACAAAGAGAAGAATTTTGGGTCATTACGTAACACAGTGATAGAAATTATCTTATCTGGAATTATTAATCCTCTTTTTTATTTAACATATTCAATGGTTTGCTATTCTTGTTAGATTCCCTTCTTTTATTAATGATGATTATTGAATGCTATCACCATACTCTTACATGCTTATCCGTTTGTTATCTGTTTTTTAAATATCTGTTCCTAAGGAAGTGTTGCTAAAGCTAAAGCTATTTTCTCTGTTCTGATCGTGGATGATTGATTTGTTGAATTTTAAAGGAACAAAATAAAATTATTTTTATGTATAGCACACAATTATATTTGTAATATTATGACATAATCACCCTTTTACAAAGATGATTACAATTCTCACTCACTTACTAACACACCATACACAATCTAAACCCATCACTTATATATACACATGGTGTACAACCTTCTAGTATTCTCTCAAATGTAGGCAATAATTCTTTGATAGTTTCTAGATTTTTTTACATGTATTTAGTGACTAATATTAATTGGCTTGACATACATGGACTCTTGAAGATGAGAGAAGTTTCTAAAATTGTGTAGAGAGTTGGTGATGCTTCTCTTAACACTTCCCCTCAACACTAGCTCTCACTATTTGTACTATGCCGAGTTGACAGCGAAATATTTAGAACTTGCCAGTGCTCAACCATTTTGTGAACAAGTCCGCAGCTTGGTCATCTGTCATGATTTGTCACATCTCAATTTCTTCTTGCAGAACCTTTTCTCTAATAAAATGATAGTGCACTTCAACATGTTTAGTTCTTGCATGAAAGACCGGATTCTCCGCCAATCGAATTGCCGACTGATTGTCACAGTATAACGGAACTGCATAATTTACCGGTTGATGTAGATTATTCATTAACTGTATCAACCATGTACTCTCTTGAGCTGCCATTGTCGCTGCTCGATACTCAGCTTCAGTGGTTGATAATGATATTGTTGGTTCTCTTATTACACCAAGAAATTGTTCCAGAACCTAGCTTAAACACATACCCAGTTGTTGATCTCCTGGTCTCATGATCTCCTACATAGTCAATATCGCAGTAACCAACTAATTTACAATCTCCACCTTTCTTGTACAAAAGACCATAGTTAATTGTACTATTTACATATCTTAGTATTCGTCGAACTGCTTCCAAATGAGGCTTCTTTGGATTTTGCATGTACTGGCTCATCACACTAACTGCATAAGAAATGTCAGGTCGAGTCAAGGTTAAGTAGATGAGACTGCCTACCAATTGTCGATACATCGTCGCATCTTCCAAATCTTTTGCTTCACGTGCACACATTTTGGCATTTGGTTCCATCGGCGTCGAAATCGGCTTGCATTCCAGCATTCCGAACCTCTTCAACAAATCTTTAGAATATTTTTGCTGACAAAGAAATATTCCTTCTTGTGTGCGATCAACTTCTAAACCAAGGAAGTGCTTGAGCTGTCCAAGTTCCTTCATTTGAAAACGAACTGAAAAATTCTCCTTCGTCCGAAGAATTTCATACCACGCCCTGGGTGCTTGTTTCAATCCGTAGAGTGCTTTCCTCAACTTACACACATATTCAGGATGATCTTGGCTATCAAAACCCATTGGTTGGATCATGTAGATCTCCCGATCCAGCTCTCCATGAAGAAAAGCATTTTTTACATCAATCTGCCACAAATTCCAGTCTTTGTTGGTTGCAAGTGCAAGTAGGACTCGTACTGTTGTAAGTTTCACCACTGTACTAAACGTTTCATCATAGTCTAGTCCGTACTGTTGAGAGAAACCACGAGCTACCAATCGTGCCTTGCACCTCTCGATTGACCCATCTGGACGACGCTTTATCTTGTAAACCCACGTGCAGGATATGGGTTTCACATCTCTTGGCTTTGGCACTAGATCCCAAGTCTGATTTTGCTGAAGTGCATCGATCTCTTTCATGGCTGTCATCCACTTAGAACTCTGCGATGCTTCTTCAAACTTCTCAGGTTTTGTTGCTTCTTCAATTATGGCTGCATTGGCGTATTTAGGATTTGTCCTTCGTGTTCTTGTTGACCTTCAGAGTTGAGATTGTGGAGTTGATTCTTCCGTTTCACTAGGCCCAGCTTCTTCATTTGGCTATTGATACACGCCAGTTTGCCAAGGATTCTGAGTCACTCTTTGTTCGACATCATCGTTATTTGGATCTCCTGATTCATTTGAACTTAGTTGGAGTTGGATAGTATGCTCCCCCATCTTCTGTTGCAGGCTTGCAGCTTTTCTCAAAATTCTCTGGAGTCTAGTAGCACCTTATTCTCTGAGGACCACCAAGAAGACGCTTCATCAAACACCACATCTCGTGAAGTGTAACATCTTCCACTTTTTGCATCGCAACATTTCCACCCCTTTCTTTGACTGTCGTATCCCAAAAAGATACATCTAACAACTTTCTTGTCAAGCATACACAACCAAATACTCGAAAGTAGCTAACTGTAGGTTTCATGTTCCATAATTTCTCAAAGGGTGAAACAAATTCTAACCTCGGTTGAGGAAGTCTGTTGATCACAAAGGCTGCAATCCTCATTGCTTAAGCCCAAAACCTTTCCGGTACGTTCTTTGCATGTAGCATACTTCGACAAACTTCTGCAAGATGTCGATTCTTTCTCTCAGCTACACAATTTTGTTGCGGTGTGTTGGCACAAGTATATTGATGACGTATTCAACATTCCCTTAGGTATTGAGAGAACTCACTTGAGCTATATTCTCCCCCGTTATCTGTGCACAGGCAATAGATCTTCTTTCCCACTTCTCCTTCGGCTAACTCTCTGAACTCTTTAAACTTTGAGAATGTGTCAGATTTTTCTTTCATAAAGAAAACGCACACATACCTTGAGAAGTCTCAATGAATGTCACCATGTACTGCATACCGCCAATTGATGGTTGCTTAACAGGCCCGAATACATCCGAGTGAACTAACTCTAATGGTTCTTTTGCTTTAAACTTCGATTCCTCGTATGTCAGTTGGTGCGCTTTACCATACTGGCATCCTACACATACTGTGTCTGTTCGTACCTCAAGTTGGGGAAGCCCCTTAAGAATCAACTTTTTCACCATCACACTCAGCTTGGAATAGCTAACGTGACCTAACCGCATGTGCCATAGATCTGCTGTCTCATTTTTTCTTATCCTGTCTACATATGCAGACTCTGCTGACATTAGAGGTGTCAAAAAGGACGGCCCGGCCCGGCCCGGCCCGTCAAATTAGCGTGCCGTGCCGGCCCTTGGCCCGTTAATTAGCGTGCCGTGCCAGCCCTTGGCCCGTATATGGGCCGTGCCGTGCCTCAGTGCTTGGCCCGTGGGCCTTAACGTGCCGTGCCGTGCCCGGCCCGTTAGGCTGTCTTAATGGGCCGGCACGGCCCGTGAGCCTTTTATTCCATTTTTTTTTATATATTTTTTAAAATTAATTTTTAAAATAGTAAAATTTTGCGTGCCGACTCGGCCCATGGCCCTTCAAGCCCTTTAAGGGCCGAGGGCCATGGGCCGTGCCGTGCCGTGCTACTCATTTTGGTTAATGGGTCGTGCCGTGCCGTACCGAATTTTTGGTGGGCCGTGCCGTGCCGGCCCGATGGGCCAACGGGCCAAAGGTTTAACGGGCCGTGCCATGCCGTGCCGGCCCGTTTGACACCCCTAGCTGACATCATGTAGACTGACTCCAATCGTCGCCCCTCCATTGACTGTGTTTTTGAGATTTTGAGATCACGATACACCTTTACATCTCGGGGACCGAACAAGACAGTGGCATGATGATGTCAATTGAGCCACAGATAGCAAATTTTTCTTCATTCCTGGGACATGATAAACACCTTGAAGTGGCACCTGGTTAGAATTATATCGAGTTGTAACTATTGTCTTATCGATGTGAGCTATCAGTAACCTTGAGTTGTTAGTTGTCACCACCACACGACCTCCTTTGTACTCAGACATGTTTTGTAACTTATTTTATCACTCGTCATATGATTTGAGCAGCCCGAATCTACGATCTAATCATTCTTGTAGTCAATTTGTTCTGGTGTTGTTACCGTGAGAGCTAATTCTTCTTCCTCCATAGCAAATAACGCTTCAGCATCCCAACCATCTTCGTTATTCTCCTTAGAACTGGAAGTAGCGATATTACTTTCAACGGGATTTTTCTTTGTCCAACACTTTTTTGCCATGTGGCCATCTTCCCGCAGTTGTATTACTTGCCATCAAACTTTCTACTATTACCACGATTTTTTGATGCTCCCTTTGGACAAGAGCCTCTATTTCCTTAATGAAGTTTCACGTTGTCAGTATCTTTTTTAGATCCACTACCAGAGTACCGCTTAAAAGTGCCTCTAGTTTTGCTGGTGTAGAGCGCTTCCTCCTCACTCTTCAGTGAGACTCCTCCCATTTGCTTAGCCATAGCTTCCTGACTTGCAAGTAAATTTTTAAACTCAACAAGCGATGGTTGTGTCGGCCATCCCCGTACATGGATAATTATTCTCTTTATCCTGGTTTCCCTAATAGGAGCTGTCGGATCTAATTCTAAAATTTCGCGGCATATCGCCTTCACCTTGTGAAAATATTGGGTAATCGTGATGTCGCGTTGCACCATTGATAGCAATTCGTTCTCGAGAAGTTGCAGTCTTGTATCATTCTTCTTTGAAAAGAGTATAACAAAAGTGTCTCAGGCTTCCTTTGGTGTTTTGGCATCCTGAATGTGCTCCAACATTTCTTCTTCAATTGTGGTCTTTAAAGCAAACATTGCTTTGCCTGCTTTAATTTTCCACTTTCGCAAGATGCCATTGACATCTTCTGTAACCGGTTGTGTAACTTCACAACCACCGACAATCTCCCAAAGGTCTTGACCTTGTAGGTAAGACTCCATACATGTTGCCCACGTATTGTAGTTTTTGTTGTTGAGCTTCTTGATTCCTCTAACTACTTGAAGGTCACCCATCGTGCCGGTAAGACTTCGACTATACCGAACAAGCTTGACTAACAAACTTATAGAGTATCAAACTCCTCACGACTTAAGATAGCTCCACCAAGAACGATCCTTAACCGTCCCGCTCTGATACCAATTGTTGAATTTTAAAGGAACAAAATGAAATTATTTTTATGTATAGCACACAATTATATTTGCAATGTTATGACACAACCACACTTTTACAAAGGTGATTACAATTCTCACTCACTTACTAACACACCATACACAAACACACCATACACAATCTAAACCCATCACCTATATATACACATGGTGTACAACCTTCTAGTATTCTCTCAAATGTAGGCAATAATTCTTTGATAGTTTCTAGATTTTTCTACATGTATCTAGTGACTAATATTAATTGGCTTGACACACATGGACTCTTGAAGATGAGAGAAGTTTCTAGAATTGTGTAGAGAGTTGGTGATGCTTCTCTTAACATGATTGAATTAGAAATTCTTGGCTCTGTATGAGATTCAGAGTGGCATGCAAACTTTGGAAAGTGCTTTTTACTAATATAACTTTATAGGATTAAATTAATACAAATAAAAATACAAACACATTTGAAGGCTCCTCTTATAGAGAGCATTATTAGGTTGAGTTCAAACTTCAATGGTATGGTAGAATATTAGGGTCAGGACAACGGGTTTTCTTAAGATGGTTTCAAGTGATGTGAGTTATCACTCGCCAGCTCCAGTTGAAGAGGATGCATCTAATTCTGTCCGACTCCTTGACCTCAAGAAACGGCGACCTCTTTCATGATCTCTACCACTAATTAAAGAAGCCTCCGACTCACAGTCTTCATTGTCATTTCGGTCACAAGGTACTGGCAACTCGTGGCGACAAACAGGGCAAGAGTTGTGAAGCCTAAGCCATGGAACAATACAATTTGAATGAAATAAATGATTGCATGGCAACTTCTTTGCCTCCCCACCAACCTTAAATTCCTCCATGCATACTGGACATGATTTACTGTCATTCCTCAATTGGGTTTCTCTGATATTCACATTTGGTATTGTATTTATCAATGGTTCCGGTACCGGAGGTGGCCCTGACCGATCGTTTTGTGTTAGTTCTTCAATCAA
The DNA here is from genome assembly GCA_029378325.1 of Elaeagnus macrophylla. Classification (NCBI taxonomy): domain Eukaryota; kingdom Viridiplantae; phylum Streptophyta; class Magnoliopsida; order Rosales; family Elaeagnaceae; genus Elaeagnus; species Elaeagnus macrophylla. The sequence goes on from CM055653.1 coordinate 12,640,214, forward strand.
TTCATGCAATCCTGGCCCCATAAAATGATCTCTAGGACTAACACGAGATGGTATTGAAATATTTTCATGTCTTAAAAAGGGTGCAAATGGGCTCCAAGGATTAGCATGTCCAAGTATAATCCAAGTTCTAGGAAGGGGTTGATCTTGGGTTTCTTGTGGGTTCCTATTTTCTAAACCATCAAAGCTACGGTTTCTTCTTCGTCTTGCATTCCTAGTTTCAGTTATTGGAATCCAGTTAGTGCCTGTAGTTTGACGACTGGGAAACCATGGATGGTTGGGTTCAAATGGGTTGTGTAAGCTATGATTATTGAGAATGACTGAAAGTGCTTCGAGTAAACGACCTTCTGGGGAGGAGTTAATTAAGTCTGTATAATGGATGATGAGCCTGGTCCTTGGAGCGTCGATTGGAACGAGGGATTGGCTGAAACAACGAGGGCAAATAATGTTAAAGGCTGAAGGGGAGATTCTTACTGCTCGATGGCATTGGTAGCACCAGTATGGTTGGTAGGTTCTGCTGTTTCTCATACGAGGTTGGCTTAGAGACATCTTTATTTATGTTTTAATTTAACTTGGCTTCTGAGTCGTACGTCTGAGAATTTTCGATCAAATGGGTTTGAGTTTGATTTGGAATTTGATGAGAATTGAATTGAAAAATGTATATAAATATGTTTCCATGTGAAAAGAATAGCTTAGAAAGGTTCTTTTGCAATAATTCTAGGTATGCGGAGATGCTTTGTGGGTTTGGAGGGAGTTCTCTTGAACGTTGTTTTGATAATTTCCTTCTAACAAAGAAAAGGATGTTTGAGGTTTGGTGCAAATTAATGAAGTTTATTTTAGGAAATTAATGTACGTACGTGTGTTAGAACCTAAAGTTTAGTTTTGTTCTTTCTTTCTTTCTTTGTGTTTTCAAGATTTGAAATAACCGGAGGTAAGGGACTTAAGATTAAAGTAACATTAATTAACTTTTCGGGGAAGAAATGTTGGCATCTTCTAAACATCAAACCTCCTGCAGAGATCAAATGATCCTTCTCATGTCTAGTTTTTGCTTTCTTTTTGGATTATTATTATTGAAGAAGTACTTGTGTTCGTCAATTATTATTATTTTTAGGATTAGTATTTTACTTTTTAACTACTTCATTGACTCTTTTTTTTTAATAAGTATATTTTAATTTTATATTTTTTTTATCAAATATGGGCACTATTTTGATGTAAATTTAATCTTTAACTAATAATAAATTTTATACTTCTATCAAGGTTTGAACCCACTGTTATTTGAACGTGGAGCACTTTCACTTACCAACCAAGAGTGTGGGGCATTGGTCAAGGCTTGAACTCACAATCTTTTAATTCCTTTATAAAAAATTGCTTAAGCAAAGGTTGTCGAAACTGCTGCAAAAAATGCTAGGTGTTGTAATTGTTGTAGCTATAAAATTTACATGGAGCAAAAATTGAACTCTACAAGGCTCACCAAAATTGGACAAAATTTGTGTCCGTAGGACTTGTTGGCCCGCAATTGAAATTTAAAATTTTTGAGCCGAAAATTCAAGAATTTTCACACCTGAGTGTGCACGTGAAAGAAAGTTATTATGCTACACAAGTTTACCTATCATAGGAAAGCAAATGTTACATAAAATATTTCATGTGTGAATGATTTTTTTCATGTGGAACAAGCCAAAAATCACAATAATTTTTTCTCTTAATAAGTGAACTTTGAGGCGCAATTTCTCATTCATCTCAATATTATTTTGAATATATAAATATATGATTTTAAAATCTTTATAGAAGAGAACTTTAATTAATTACGACCCCACATTTATACCAAGTGAATTACATTCAAAGTTATGCCTCAAAATAACATTTAACTATGGGTTAAAAAATTCCATTTTTCCAACAAAACTTACAAAATAAAAACTAAATTGAATATTAGAACAAAAAACTTTGACAATCAAATTTTTCGAATAAATAATTATTAAAATGTAGGTTTTGTTATAATTTTATTAGTTTTTAAATAAATAAATAAATAAATAACTATTTTACATACAAAATTTAAGCTTAAAAGTTTTATATTTAGATTATAACCTTAAAATTTAAATTAAAAAGAGATACTATATATTATATATGATATAACTTTTATAAAATTTAGAGGGACCAATATATGGCTCTTACGAATGTAGGGTTTGTCTTTTGATGATATGCTTTAAAATATCTTATCGCAGCCCTTTGATAAGGTTGTGGTGCCTTAATGATCAGAAGTTTAATTTCCAACACTTGTATCCCACACCCATTTTGGGTGTTTTTTTGAACAAAAAACATATCTTATTGCCATAACATCAAATTAATGACGTTATCTTTCTTTGTCTTTCATAACAATATTTCTCTTTAGTCTCATGTTTTGATATTCAGAGAGAGAGACAAAAAAGTATTGCATTTCCTGAGAAGCTTTAATAATTTCTGAGAGATTTAACTTTATTTTTGACTTGTGATGGAAAATTTTAAAAATAACCAAGAGATCACTGGAGGGACGTATTAATGTGTGTTTTTTACTCCTTTGGTAGGTAGCTGTTGTTCTTACTTCTTTACCAAACATATATATAATTTACGTTGATATCTAAGCATTTGACCAAATCTCAACTTCAATGTTTTAGTGTAATATTGTTGATTGCATATTAAAATAGTGTAGAGTTTTAGTGCAAAAATTAGTCTAAAATAAAGTTTTAGTGTCTCGTTAAAGATGCGCTTAGATAAATAAATAAATATTTTCTTTATGACAAAACAAAAACAAATAATAAATAATATATTTTATTTATATCCTCCCCTGTTGATCATGTGTTAAAGCAAAAGTTATCGGAGATAACCCCTTCTCATTTTTATCTCTACCTACTTTTCAAATTGTTAAAAAGAACTTTGACAACATATCGTTGATAGAGCTCCAGTGAACCGTATGCTATGTTTTAAGTAAAATTTTGAGTCATAGACACTACTTTTTAAACATGCGATGTAATAAATTTTATTTTTAAATATATATCTAATTTTAATTTTTTTTATTATAATTGAACGAATATTAATTTTTTTTATTTTATATTTATAAACGCATTTATAAACACAAAAGTCTTCGTAACTTTGACTTTAGACTGTTGGAGCACCATCAAACATGCTATTCTTCCAAGTATTTAAATTTTGTATAAGATGCATATAATTATTGAATAAGTATTAAAATAAATTTTATTGCAAATATATGTTTAGATTTTAGCATAAATTAACTATTGAGTCAAATATAAAAAGGATGGGATTAATCATAAGAAAGAAAATTGTACTACTTTAAAACCTCACAGTGAAGAAGTGTATTAATTCATAATATTGTCTTCAAGCTTTCATTGAGACATATAGAACATGTCCTAAAAAAACATGTTTCTAGACATTAATTAACTTTTAATAGGGAAAGTTAACTTTTAATAGGGAATGAGAGCTTTATATACCCAATTGAATAAATCATATATTTCAAGATCTAAATGAGAGTTTTGTGAGCATATTTTAATGTGTACTAGCATGTCTAACAAGAATAATATTTAGATAAAATTCCTGAACATCAAGGTACAATATTCATGAATTAATTAAAATCTTTATATTATAAATTTATTATAATTTTAATTAATATATTGAATATAATTTTATAATATTATTTAAATACATTTAAAATTTGAAATTTTTACACCAAATGATACTTTAGAACCAAATCCACCAAAATGTTGAATAAAAAATAGAGCAGAAATGAAAAACCATCCCTGACATAGCCCAATTAAATATAATTAAATCGTAGTGGAAACAGTAAACTTTATTTTCCCTCTTTTTGATGAACGTCAGTATCTTTTTCTTCTTGGACTGTAGCTTTGATTTGAGACATGCATGTGGAGTGGTTAATAATTAATAGTTTAAGATTAAAGAGATTTGAAAGCTAGGTAATATAAACCCAAATCGGAAGACCAATCACCCATTATTTAATGGTAACTGTGGTATACAATTACTGATCAGAGTTAATTTTGATTAAAGAAAAACAAACCCTAAATTATTCAAATCGTCACACTTTCTGTACTTTCGTCTTTTAAACCCTTTTTTTTTTTTTTTACTTTTCCCTCGTGAATGATCCAGACACTTTATCTTTTAAATTTTTAAACTTTTAGTTCCATTATTTTGTTTTTCTTACCATTTAATTTTTTTATTTTTTAACTTTTACACTTTAATCTTTTACTTTTTATTACAATTTTAAAGTTTAATTTCAAATTGTATTCAATTTTAAACAAAATATGTGGAATAAAATTATTATAAAAATAATAAGAAGTTGATCAAAAAGTATAATGGAGAAAAAGTTAAGAATAATTTGTAAAGTTTTTTTTTCATATAAATAATTTGTAAAATTAAACTTTAAAAATATAATAATAACTGCACACTAATATAATATATTAAGTAATTTATCAAGATATTATAGTCTAGTAATTATATAATAGAAGTCTCGAATTCAAGACTTGAAAAATGTGGATATAAAAATTACTAGCAAAAAAAAAAAAATTAAGTGTTTGAATATAATTTAAATGCTAAAAGTAAAACCAATTATTTTATCTAATTATATTTTGAGACATTTATACTAAGAGAAGAGTTTTCCGAAAAGTATATAATAGTAAATGATTAAAAAAAACAGCAAACATAAAAGTAGAGTATAGGAAGTATAATATGACATAGATTTGAATATTCAAATTTAAAATAAAGAAAAAGAGGGAAAATATACATTTTATAATGCTTTATTATTATTATTATTATTATTATTATTATTATTTTCTTTATAATTTTTTTTTAAAAAGCCTCTTAAAATTAAATAATGTACTAACTAGGGATTGTAGATCAAACCTGCATAAAAAGTTGGAAAAAATTTCCCACTTTCTTAGGCTCATGTGGTATTCTTAAAATATACATGTAGCAATCCTCAACAGTATCCTCCATGAAGGAGGAAGGAACATGGTTTCTTATTAATTAATTTAAATGAAATCTCCAGCATCCCCTCAATTATCATCACAAAGCTAGCTCATTTTAAATAACACTATTTGTCACATAGTGTTTGGTAAATTATATAAACCAACAAAACCCTATTGTTTTATGAAAGGAAAAAAAAAAAAAAAAATAGTTTCATCGAATTGTTCTTTGATCTAAAGTGCTTTTGGTTTTGGCCACATGTAGAGAGTTGTGAGTAAAATTGAATAATGCCACCATGATGCTCAGATCGTCCACATTTTATCACGTTGCTTGTGTCGATCATATAGGCATGGACATGGATGGGTGAGAGAAAAGTCCTTTGATATTCTTATAAAAGTTTTGATAAAGATTGTGATTGACTATTTTTATTGTTGTTTTTTATGATAACAATATAGATCTAATAGCTTAAACTAAAACACAATATTAATGTTTATTATTTATATTCCTCATCTTAAGTGTGTTTTATACATTTTATTTGTTAGTTTATTTATAGTTGATGACTTTCTGTAGCATCAAAATTCTTCGAAACAAAGGTTCCATAAAAATTTACTTATTTAATATATTAACAAATGTCAAGAATACGTAAATTTATATACGTAGTAAAATTATTTTAAAAAATGAAAAATAATTCAATTTTTTAGATTATTTTATTACATATTATTATATAATTGATATAAATATAAAAATATGTGTAAATTTATGTGACTATAATATTGTCTTCATATATATGTATATATATATATATATATTAAATTCGGCAGAGCACAGAAGAAGCAAAAGGTTGTTTCCACTTTTGGGTCTGGTATTTTTTTTTTTTTTTGGGGGTCATGAAGCATTTTTTTTTTTTTTTGTCAAAAGTGTTTTTACAAACAAAAATAAACATACCCTTAGAAGAAAAAAAGCGCTTTTAGGAAAGGGAAAAAAAGTGCTTCTTTCAGTAAGGAAAAAAGTGTTTTTTAATCCATAACTTCTTTCATCTTTGATCTGAAAGCTTAAAAGGTCTCAGAAGTAGAAAAATGGAACTTATATCTTGCTTTTTTGCTCGTAACCATAGGTAAAGGTGAAGCCCACAAAATATCAAAGATAAGCTTTGAGAGTTTCTGTGTCTTTGATGATTTTTATAATGATATTCAGGAGACAAGTTGGGATGTAAAACTTCTATTCTCATTATTGCAATCCGAAACATAATAATTTAAGTTCGTGCAAGAACCCTACAACATGAGTAAAATTAAAATGCAAAGAAAACACAAAAACATATCAGTAAGACACAGAATTGTCTTAAAATTTTCATATTCCATTGATTACACGATGTATGTACAAGTTACAGTGTGATCATGGAAACTTAAACCACACTCTCCTCTCTCAACCTCCAATGAGCTTTGCTCACGGGGGGTGAGATTTTCAAAGTAGTTGAAATTAGTAAAGAAAAAAGGCAAAAATTTACAGTTTGAAACAATTCAACAATGTCGGTCTTCTCCTGAACAGCCCATGTCATCATAGTCCAGTTCGTAAAGCTGTGGTACTCTTTGTCTATGTTTCAAATCCCAACTCCTTCTTCCGGTGCTAATCGTTTGACAAAAAAAAATCTTCTATTAAACATTTGTGTTGCATAAATTCCCGTCCATCCGGTTCTGTACGGCTTTTACAGCAGCAACTCTTGCAGCATGGGAAGCTCTACTTGCAGACATGACTGACTTGTTAACTTGTTCATCAACTCGCCGAATGTTAATAGCATTTTCTGCTGTTTTTCTAGCAGACTGAAATTCAAAAGTGACAAACACAATGAAGTTAGAAGCATGAAAAACCAAAACGAGATGGTCAAAATTTGATCATCACTGATCAGAATAACTTCAATTACCTGCACAGCTCTAAGAACCGCATCGGTTAGTGGAGGTAGAGAGAGCTTAAGCGTGCCAGCATCCCATTCACCACATCTCGTATCACCATTTCGGAAACTGTACATGCCATAGCCTTGCCTGCGGCCTTCATGCCACGCCCCTTCATAACAATGGCCATTAGCAAAGCGATAGACCCCAAATCCGTGGATTTGGTCTCCAAAATATTCCCCGGCATATCTATCCCCATTTCTGTAACAAAACATATGAATGGTCACCATCAGATTAAAATCCCAGACAGAATTAATCATGGATGTCTTATTTAAGAGTAATACATTTTGGCAGAAATTCAACACAAATTAGTTTTTCTTCCAATTGAAGATTAAAATTCAAGATAGAATTGAACTTGGATGTCTCATACATGTACCAATAGAGCTCTAGGCAAGTAATTTTTAGTACATGGACAAACGTGTAAAGATTCTAGCTTTTCATAGAATAATAGGTAGCTGAAAAATGGATTAAAAAATAGCAATTACAGTTCACAGTTTTATTCTTCATAAACAGAGCCAGGACGGAAAATCAAGTCAAGGCTACCATAATAATGTCCCAACAACCCCAAAACAAGTTTAATTATACAACTAAACGAAAATAGAAAGAAGATTCAAATTTTACTTGTAACAACTAACATACATTAAAATATAACCAAAAGGAATTGAAAAGGAAAGAATTTATCAGAGTTCAAAATATAACCTGAAATGGTAACAACCAAGCCCATGTTTGACACCGCACTTGAACTCCCCAATATAACAACTACCATCGGAGCAACTCTGAACTCCAACACCATAGCTCTGCCCATTAAACCACTCCCCTGCATAGGAATCACCAGTATAGAATTTATAAACTCCATAACCATGTCTCAAGCCCTGTCTATATTGTCCTTTATATCTACTACCTCTAGCCCAGCTCTCTATGCCATACCCGTCATACCTCCCGTCGATCCAATCCCCCTCATACCTCCCATTCACAAAGTAATTGTAAACCCCACTTCCATTACACTTGCCTTCATGGAACTCGCCCTCATAGAAATCCCCATTACTGTAGAACTCAACACCTTCTCGAATAATCCGCCTCTCTAACTCGTCTATGTTGGTTTTGTTTGAATCGCCGATGTACCACTCAACCGGCTTAGCATTGTTCCTCGAGAACCCGAGTCGCTTCGAATTCTCGTCCCAAGAGTGTTTGATAATTGAAAAACTATGATGAATCAGACCCTTATTCTTACTCGCCAAGAAAAGCGTCACAGCCACAAAAATCAAAGCCAATAGTAAGTTCTCCGAAGTTGGTATCTCTTCCCTTCTGAGGTAGAAGAAGAAAAATAATAAAAGGATGAGAAAAGAAAGAGAAGCCACAGCGTAAAACTGGAGAGTGAACCGGTGAGAGCCAGTGCGTGGGGTCGAACCAGACCGGAGAGGCTTTTTCAGCTTTTCTTCGTCAACTTGGGTTGTGATAACGTCCATATCTGAAACCGAAGAGAGACTGTGAATGGATGATCGGATGGTGGTTGATGACCGGAGGAGCGAAGACTGCGTCCTCGTGAGCTTCGCCTTTTGGCTCAGCTGACTGTCCATTTTCTCGTTACAATATTTTAGCAACCTAATCTCCGCCGTCCAATTTTATGTTTCGTCAATTAGCTTTCCGATAGCGTGAGATTCTAATCGTCAACAACGTTGTTGCTCTATAAGCCTCCGACGACATATCCGGCGGCTCACGACAAACAGTGCCTCTTAAGCGCAGGTTAGCACAGAAAAATTACACAATAAAAAATAATTCAGAAAATAAGAGAGAAAACAGAGTTTCTGTTAGAGAGAGAAAGTTCAGAGGGAGTGAATAATGAAGCGGAGCTTTGATAATTATTTATCGTGTAATGGAGAAGAGAGGGGGAGTAAGATTCAATCTAGACCGTAGGATGAAAACTTGAAGTTCAAAACTTTATAGTCGTTGGATTGAATTAAAGAGATGGTGTTGATGGTATGGTATGGTCGTAGGATTTAGATTCGGCTACTTTTCGCTTTACTGTGCAGGCCGGCACGTGCCTCCAAGGTTTTAAATTGGGAAAAAGGCTCCTTGTGTGCCTTACAAAAACTTCCATTTTATTTATCTTTACGAAAAATGGCGACAACAACAGGGCGAACAAAAATACCCGAAAATCAATTCAATACATTAAATTCGATTCAAGTTAATCCAAAAAAAAAAAAAAAATTAGCTCTTAAATACTGAATCATATTATTGAATATAAAATTAAGAAATTTTACCATGTACGTGATTATTATTTTTTATTGTTTATTTGCCTTAATTATATTTCTAATTTTTCTTTCACTTTGTGTTTAATATAAATAATAATATTAAATAAGTGACCAAAATTTATATTTTTAAAATTAGATATTATAATAAAATTAGCATTAAAAACTTTAAAAACTATAATACAAGAGTTTATAGTTTAAAAAAAAATTAATAAACAAAATTTATTAGAGAAAAAAAAAAAAGAAGATATTTCATTTAACAAATTCAAACCAAACCAAACCAAAAAAATTAGTCTGGATTTGATTGATTTTTTAAATTTTATGATTCGATTCTCTTCTCGTTTTTAAAAAATCGATCATATTAAATTGGTTTCAATTTTAATCTAAACTCAAACCAACTTATATATGTCCACCCCTAACAACAACAAAACATTTTACTCTCAATTTTTTTAAAAAATATATGCTTTTACATATTTTTATTATCAAGATAATTGTTATAATTATTTTAAAAAATTGTGCATTAATTAATTAATTTATATATATTAGTTACAAATGCACATAAATTATTTTACGTATTTTAATTTTTTTTTATTAATTTTTAAAAATAAATAATTTTTTTATATTTTTAATTAATTGTTAAAGTAAAATAATATTTCTTGTTCTTATTTAATATAGCAATTATTATATGATTAGAGTATTTATTTAATATAAAAATTATTATATAATTAATGTCTTTATTAGATAATCATCATATGATTAAAAAATTTATTGAATGTGATCTTTATTTTATTATCATATTTAAAATTTTTATAACAATTAATATCAGTAGCTTAAAATATATGAATAATTTTATCCAAAAATATTAAACGTGATTCAAATTTTTATATATAGTATAAATTTGTTAAATTTTAAGATAAAAAGTTATTTGAATATTAAAATGTATAAAAATTTATGTGTCATTATTATTATTTTGTATATGTGCAAAATGTTCACTTTTACTTTATAAATTTGTTCACTTTTACCATATATAACAAATTTGTCAATAATAAAATATCTTTATTTTTCAAAAACAACACCTTCAAGTATATGCAACTTAAAAATATAAGCCAATCGTTTGGACTTGAAAATGTAAATTTGATTTATAATTCATACTTAAAGAGAGTAATGATCATAGCTACTGTATAGTGAGGAAAAAAAAATTCAAGCGTAGAGATTACATGGTATAATATCATTCACAGAACGGAATAATTAAGAAATGAACATTATGCAAAATTAAAATATAATATAATAAATAATAATAAAAATTAGATTAACAAAATGGGTAGTCAAAGTGACCGATGTCATGCACTTTATCAGACACAAATCACGAAAAAATAGATTAATAAATAGACCTTAGTCAAAGAAAAGAATAACAAAATAAAAGCATGTAAATACAAAATGCTATAATTAACTTTCGTATATAAATGAAAAAATATAAGATAAATTATTTAAATGCCTACACTTGTATTTGTCACTTAGTATACAATGAGCGACTATTTGATCAATATTATTGGTTAATTTTCTTTGTGTATGATTCATTTGCCTGATAAGTTTTATTTAACGTAGCAATAATGCTTAATTTTCTCATTTTAGATATGTTCAAATTATGTCCAATATTTTTTTTATCTCATAACATTTTACAAAATTATTATTATTTATTTATATTTTATATAATTTTATTATTATTTTCTCTTATTTTGAGTGTACGAGAAGTAGGGGTTAGGAACTTAGGATTTCAACCTTAAACTTTTGGCTAAGAATACCACATTTTACCATTTAAGCTATGAAGATGTGGGCTTTTTCCTTTTTCTTTTTCTTTTTTCAGTATTAATTTTCACAAAAATGCATTAATTACTTGTATTAGAGCTTGATTCGTCAATAGAATTCTTAACTAACTTATAAACAAATTTCAATAAAAAACTAATAAGCAAATATATGTAGCTTTAGTGGAAGTTATTCAATTAAAAAATTATAATAATTGTGAGTTTTGAGTTTTGATTGTCCCCTTATTTAAAAAAAATTAATAAACAATTTTTTTTCTACAAACCAATGAAAATACTGTCCATTACATTTAACATTCTAAGAACGTAAAATATTAATATATAAAATTTTAGTGAATGAATTATAAATTAATTTTAGGCTACACATTAAAACAAAAGAAAAAATTGAATATTTTTGTAAGATAGAGACAGAAAGATTTGTTGGTTGATTTGTGTTGCTCTTTGAAAGAAGTAAAGTCGTTTGATTTAGGTTATCGCCTCGTCTTATCTTGTATTGTTGTTGCTAGATATTTACCGATATGTATACTAAATCAAAAATGTTGTGATGCCATTTTAAACTTCTTAATATATTATTTGTTAATTCTACTCTTTCTTTTCACTATATCTTTGAAAGTGTTAATTCTACTCTTTCTTTTCACTATATCTTTGAAAGTGGTACACAGAATTCCAGATAAAGATAGGATCTGTTTTGAAAACGTTTTTTTCGATATGCTACTTTTGAAAAAAGTATAATTTAATTTAATATTTATTTGATGGGATAGTACAAATTTATTACCTCTTGTAAAAGGGTCAACCAAATCTATCTAAAAATTTTAGACTAAAATTTTAAGGATAAAATTGATATTTTCAAAAGTATTTATTTATTTTTAATAAAAAATAACATCAATAAATATTCAAATAGTTATTTTTATTCATAATTACAATTTAGTCTATTTTCTTACAACAAAAAATATTTGTAATATTATTTAGTATTATTTTAAACTATAAATTATTTTATTTTTTATAAAAAAATAATTTACATTTTATTTATGACTTAAATCCTTTATGATATTGATTAAAAAAAAATTGCCTATATAAGCAACACATTTTACATGCTTTATTGTAACCGAGCATTAAAAAACTCAATATTTTGTGTTGTTAATGACATAAATAGGAATGAATATTTTTTTTACGATTTTGAATATTTATAGATATTTAATCTGATGGGTTGGTTAATATCTAATCACTTTTGAGGATGGAAATAATTTTAGAAAATATTTGAGTGCAATTATTGGAGATAATAGGACGAGAATAATTATACTTAAAATCGTATCCATTTATTCTAAAAATTATTAATATATTTTAATTTAATTTTAATATATATTATTAAATTGAGTTTTTAGTGGTTATTTTTTTTATACCCATCTTTACCCAATCCCTATCAGTTATACTCGTCTTTAAATTTGAGCAAATTTTAGATAATTTTAAATATATAATTATGTGTTCAATTTTAAAAATGAATATAACAAAAATCATTCCCATCTATCCCTGTGTTCATTCCTAAATATAAGTTTACACACTATCAATATTTATGTATTTTTGAATCTCATATACCTTTATTACAGTGAACAGCCATATGAATTAGAGTAGCTAAAGTGGTATAAAAATCAAAAAAATAGCCATAATTCTAAGATTAAACCTTAAATTATTTATTTAAAATTATAAATGAATAATTTATGATTAAAATAATAAATATAAAAAATATATTATTAAAATTATTCGTCGTAAAAAGATAAATTACAATATAATTATGAATAAAAAAAATATTCAAATATTATGACGTTATTTTTATCAAAATAAATAAATATTTTTAAAAATATTAATTTTATTCCTATTAGTTTAAATTTTTTAGAAATAATTGGGTGATCCTTTTGTAAGTAGTAATAAATTTATATTATAATATTAAATAACTAATAAATTAAAATATACTTTCAAAAATAAAATAAAGAAATTTTGTTATCCTTTATCCGATTCCATACACCTCTCACAACCTTTTTCATGTTTTAATTAATCTAGACCATATCACGTCAGTGTAAATAAAATAACTGACCAATAATTTTAATTTTCGTGTTAATAATAAATAGAAAAGACCGATAGCTATTTTTGTACTATTAAAATATAAATTTTTAACAACAAAATTTAATATAAAATTATTTTAAAAAATAAATAATAATATTATTAAAATATATATTTTAATTAAAAATATTTTATAAAAAAAATTATATGAATTGCGACTTTATTATTGTTAAAAACTTATATTTTAATCGCGTTTAATTACTTGATAAAAAAATTAATATTATAATAAAAAATTATTAAAATAATATAATTTATTTTTATAAAAAAGAGAGATTGAATGATATTATTTATAATTTAAAGAATTAAAAAACATAAATAATTTAATTTAAAGAAATTTTATAATATTGTATTCTCTAAAAAATATTTAAAAAAGAACTATTACGCAAGTCCATAAGTCAAATAATATTTTGGTGTATACATATTGAAACTAAATAATGTCTTGAAAGTATATGTTGGGCCCAATTTCCCCGCACTTTTTTTTCAACATTTTCTTTTCAATTTTTATATTATTCTGTGAGTAAAAATAAATAATTTGTTATAATTTATTTAAGTTTTCAAACTGTTTATGATGTTCATAACATAATCATTTTATTTGCTAAATATGAGTATACAGCATGTAAAAAATGTTCAACATATGTTTTTTTATATAAATATTTTTAATTACATGTTAATTTACATGTATTTTTTGAATATATGTTAAATCAACATATGTTATTTACTGTAAAATGAGGTAAGGGTGAGCAGATTTAAATTGTATAACCAGCAGGGGCACCATTTGCACAATAAAAAATAATTTTAGATATTTTTTAATTAATATTTTTTTAATTGAAAAAATATATTATATGTATGTCATTTTAATGAAAATATGTGTAAATTATTGAGTTTGTAACGAGTTAAAAGTATAAAATGTTAAATTCAGGTGGAGCACAATTATAATTATGCTTATAATTTATCTATAATTTTATAAATATTATAACCAAAATTTTATTTATCGAAAATTGAGGTGGAGCACGTGCCCCTCCTCACTTGCATGTACATCCGCCCCTGAAGGTGAGCAAATAATCCGATCAATTCGCTTAAATTAATAAATTCGATCCGATCCGTTGGATTCGGATCGGATCGGATTGGATTGACATATTTTATAGTCGAATCAGATTCAGATTAAAAAGTATACAATCCGTTCGGATTCGGATTGACAGATTTTATAATCCGCTGCAATCCGATCCGGACTGAATTACTATTAAAATTATAAATAAATGCATATTTATTTTTAATATGTTATATTTAAATATTATACATACCACAATTACATTAAATTATTATTTTAGTTTTAAAAAAATAAAAATATTAAATTTTCTATAATAATTTAATAATATTCAATAATATATTTTTTATTATTTTGATTATATAAGTTGTGACTATAAATAAATAAATTTTACTAAAAATATATATCAATTTAAAATTTAAATATTAGTATATATTGTGTTTTATATATGATAATAATAAAAAATAAATTATAATTTCAATCTGACCTATCCGATCCGAAAAATTTGATCTGTTCGGATTCGGATTGGTTCGGATTGACTACATTATCGGATCAGATTCGGATTAAAAATTTTCAAATCTACTTCGGATCGGATTGGATTTAAATTGGTAAAAAATAGATAGTTTCGATCTGCTGTTCACCCCTAAAGTGAGGTTGGGGTAGAATATTATTTTTGAAATTAAGTGAGTTATTTGAAAAATGTACGGAATATATATATAGATTAGTGATGAAAAATTGAATAAGTGACATTGTAATTATTATCATTGTATTGATTTATTTATTTATATCAGCATTGTATCGATTTGAACATTGAATGGTTCACACATTTACTGGGGAAAAGGAAAGCTATTAATGACTAGTTATCTTTGGGTGACAGGGATTGGTAGTCAACAAACGTGATCTGCAAAGCTGGGCATCAAATATTGAACAGATATACCAATTAATCTTTGTTGCTACCTCAGCAATTAATTAAACGGTTGATAGCAAACGATGGACCGTTGCTTTCAAAAGATGTGTGGTTAATATCTACAATTTTCATGAATTGAGGCTGGCTCTGGCTTATTAATTAAATATTAATCTGTACGTCTGTCTTATAATGTAGAATTATCAACTTTCTTTTTCAGAAGATGGAGTCCACAAATGAATTTATCTAATTTAATTAATTACTTTATTCCACCGATTCCACATACAAAGTAAATTACGTCTATCTTTTGGGCTCTGTGAAAGTTACGTTATCTATGCTTTGATTAAACGAATCATGCTTTTCCCATATTGCCTATATTATTTAATATTAATTTCTTGCTAAATATGTACCTGTTTCTGTAAGTAAAAAACAATTTATAATAAGCAATATTTTTATAGTATATCTTGGTGCCCATGAGCAGATAATTAAGTTAGTTCGAGTGCATAAAATCATACTCTTATTAGATAGTAAGGACGTGAGTTCGAAGTTTAAGATTAACGTTTTAATATTGAACTTAAACATGACTTTAAGTATTCTTATAGTTGACAAATCCATCAAATTTTTAATGCTCTAAGAATGTGACAATAGTTCTAACTCAGTGAGATTTTTTTGATATATATATATATATATATTGGGTGTCAATTGTCTAGTGTTATTTTAATTATGATCGTGGGTTTGTGTCATATAATATTGGTATTAATGTATTATTTGATATAATAAAATATTTGAATATTTTTTTTAAGTAAATTATTTATAATAATAAGAAATAATATGATATTATTTAAAAAATTATGATATATTTAGTGATAATTTTAATTAAATTACATTTTGATTGTATTATAATTAGGGATGCAATATATCAGATCCGTTATTGATCTGTGAATCATATGAATATTTATAATCTGATCTAAATTATTATTTTTTTTCTTTTCATTTTTTATAATACATTATTTAATGTGGTATTTATTTTAAGTTAATAAATAAAAAAATAAGATAACATTATAGATTGTAGAAAAATATTTATTACTTATTTATAATTAATATATTTTAATTTTTATTCAACATTTTCATTAATATTATAATCTATAAATTTAAAAAAATAATTTTGTAATAAAAAATTAAAATCATTAATTTATATCATCTAAAATTATAAAATAATAATATTATAATTTTTTTAAAAATAAATAATTATAAAAGTTTGAAAAGTTTCAATTTAATTGAATTTGATTCGATTAAATTTAAAAATAATTTATTTTAATTAAATGTAAAATGAATTATATGAAGCAATATACATGAAATTTCAATCTAGTAGATATTTTTGACATTCATAGTTATAATAGTGTTTGTGGTGTTGTATACGTTGTATGAACGTATGAACATGTCTTGTAAGGATTTATCATGACAACACTAATAGTATCATTGGCTTTGCTTGAAGGAGAAAGCTTGCGTCCTGATCCAATGCACTAGCTAACCAAATAAAACAAACTAAGCAATCATATATTTTTTCTTAATTTTTAAATCAGCAAATAACTTTATATATATATATATATATATATATATATATATATATGTATTATTTGTTATTTTGAATAATTTTATTTTAATTATAAAATTATTATTGTTATTTATTTAACGATAATGATTACATTATCTTCTACTAAAGATAAAATCATTAAATTCTTACTTATGTTTTTTTTACAAAAAATTCTAAATAATTTAAAATACATAATTATATATTTGAATTATTTTTATTTATTTATTTAATATAAAATATTATAAAAATCTTATTTATTATTTAATTTATTTACAAAAAGTCCTACTACATAACTTAAAATATATAGGTTTGAATTAATTTTAATTTTAATTTTTTATTAAAATAATGGGTTAAAAACAAAAGGATAAAAAAAAAAACAATATAAACAAATAAAAAAAAATTAAAAGATAAAAAATAGGCTATAAGATTTTTATTTACAATTTAATTTTTTATATTAGAAATTTTAGATAATGTAAAATACATATTTATTTTTAAATAATTAAAGAAAAAATTGGAAAAAATTATTAAATTTAATTTTAAAAATTGTTACTATTCTTAATTTTATTTTTTTAATTATAAGAGTTTATTTTTATATTACATGAATATTAATTTTTTATAATTGAAACTTATTTTTTTTTACAATTGTAATACAATTTTTTTTTTTGCTCCAAATAATTTTTATTCTTCGATAGTTAAATATTTATATAATTTTTTATTTTCTGAAGTTTGAGCGCCTTTTGAGTCTTGATGTTTTTGAGGTTTATAATATATATTTTTTAATAATTAACAAGTCGTTGAATTTTTAGTATTTTATTTTTATAACAAGTATTAAGCAAGTGTATTTTAATGTATATATATATATTAAAAGCTTGAATTACTATTTTTTTTTACAAAAATATTTATATATTTTAAGTTCTTGATATTATTTGCCTTTTATGAAATAAGATTCACATTTAATAATAATTTTAATTTATCGCATTTAATAAAGACTATAATTTTATTTTACTTTTACAATTAATATAAAGCATAAAAAATTAATTTTATATTAATTTTAAATATATTATAAAAATTAATTAAAATAAAATAATTTATTTAAAATTCACATATTTTCAAATAATGTATATATGTATGTATATACATACAATGAACAAAAAGGTTGTCGCCACGCTAATGTTTTAACAGTTGTCTTTTCTTAAAATAATTATTAAAAATAATACTATTATAATTTATAAAAATAAAATAATATTTTAATAATATTAAATGATATTTAATATTGAACGATATTTAATTATTGTAATTTAATTTAAATAATATTTAAAGTAAAATAAAATAATAATTATTTTTTAAATTATAAAAATATATAATTTAAACATAAAAAATATTAATTTTATTATTATAAATTTTATAGGATATTATTTTTGTTATTTTCACATCAACCTTGTTTGTACTGAGTACAACATCATCTTCCTCTCCGGGTATCTTCCTTTTCTCTCGAGCCTCATCTTTCACATTGCCAACAACAGTTTTTCAAGTACATGACCGTGTTGCCGTTTCGGTTTTCGTATTTTTTATTATAAAAGTGTTTTTTATATCCTTGTTCCACATACGGAACCCTTTTCTCCTAACTAATAATCATCTGTTCGAACGAAATAAATAAATAAATAAATAGTACCTTCTGATTGGGTAACACTAAGTGAAAGATAGGTACTAATGAAGATCAAGCTTATTAGAATAAAATTAATTATGTTTACTCAGATTTCTACTTTTAGGGGCTCTAGTTCGGGATTTAATTTTGGTGCATTTTAAATTGGGTATTTTGAAAGCATTGTTTGAGTAATGGTGGTTTGAAATTAAATTGTGTGAAATCATTTAATTGATTCATATCAATAATTTAAAAATTAAATTATATAGTTAATGTACAGTTAATTTTTTTATTAAATGATTCATAAATTTTTTAAAATATTTGTATTATTATTAAATAATATAAATATTAAAAATTCAAAAACTACTTAACTACTAAAAAAATTTATTAGGAGGCAAAATAACATTAATACTCATTTTTAAAAGCTAAAACTAAAAAAAAATAAAAATATATGAAAATTTTAACAATCACAAAATAAAAATTACTTAGAGTACAAAAAAACTTGCATTACAAATATAAAAAATGTAAGTTTCAATTATTGAAGTAATTAGTATTTATGTAATATAAAAGTAAATTCTTATAGTAAAAAAATTATATTATAATATATAATTAAATAAATAAAATTAATAATAATGATAAATTTTTAACTAAATTTAAATAATTTTATCTATTTTTTTTATTTAACTATAATACTGTCATTATTTTTTTTATAATATTACAGATTTCTTATAAACTATTGTTACGCTAATAACTAAAAATAAAACAAAATTGTAACAATGTTAATATGTTATTACTGAAGTTTCCAATTCCACATGGTATAATAGTTCGAATAAAATTGAGTTGAGTTATAACATATCCTTTAGTCTTGAATAAATTAAAATAAAATTTAATTTTAAGTATAAAAAAGAAAAGAAAAGAAAATGTTATATTAAAATTAAAATAATTTTCTATCTTCTTTTAATCTTTCTCTTTTTATAATATATTAATTATTTTTTCTTCTTCCTTTAAAAAATAAACTAATGAAGAGTAAATAATTATAATTTATTTATTTTGTTATATTATTAGTTACATTCTTTTTTTTATGTTAATGATTTTAATATTCATATTTACTTGTCACTTATATTATATATATATTAATTAGTATTGTGATGTTTATATGTTTAAACTATTTGTAGTAAAATTTTAAACATTTTACCTACCTGTTTTATATTATTCTATTTTTAACGAATTCATTTTTTTAACAATTATATATTATATAATAATTAAAGTTGTATTTTCATATAATATTTTAAGTTATTTAAATTTTTAATTTTTTAATAAATATTTATTTCTAATAATATATATGTATAAAATTTATTAACCATTTATACTAATTTGAGCCAACTTGTATTAAATTTAACTAATTTAATTTTAAATAATTTAAATTAGCACAGATCTCTTTTAACCTTTGGAGCGTTAAAACGTAAATGGTCAAATAAGTCTTAGACTTGGAGTGGAAGTAAACTTTTTGTTTTTCTTTATAGAAAATTAGAAACTAAACTTTTTGTTCGCTGAAATAACATCAGCATAATATATATATATATATATATATATGTATGTATGTAAAATACATGTTGTATTTTTATATAATATTAAAATATATATTTATTAATTTTTTAATAAATAAAGTATTAAAAATTTAAAAACTACTTAACTATTAAAAAAAAATTATTAGGAGGCACAATAACATTAATACTCATTTTTAAAAGCTCAAACTAAAAAAAAAAATAAAAATATATGAAAATTTTAACAATCACAAAATAAAAATTAGTATTTATGTAATATAAAAGTGAATTCTTATAATAAAAAAATTATATTATAATATAATTATTATAATTAAATAAATAAAATTAATAATAATGATAAATTTTTAACTAAATTTAAATAATTTTATCTATTTTTTTTATTTAACTATAATATTGTCATTATTTTTTTATAATATTACAGATTTCTTATAAACTATTTGTTACGCTAATAACTAAAAATAAAATAAAATTGTAACAATGTTATTACTCAAGTTTCCAATTCCACATGATCTAATCTGTGAGTGTACAGTGTACTACTTTGTGCTCTTTAGCAACCAAAAATTAGCTCAACCACTTGTTTCTTTCTGGGGAAAATTAATTTTGATACTGCTAATTTCCATAACCCAATTAACAAATTTGGATATTAATTATTACGTACTCTCATAGTTTAACGTCCCACTTAGTTAAATCATGTCTTGATGATCACATCATGTGCGAAATTTAATTATATAATTACTACAGAGGAGCTTAGATAAGTCTAACTGTTCACACATTAATTACATTAACTTAACTTGTAACCTCAAATTTCAATTAAAGGTCTATACCGATTAGTTACAGACAGGTCATTTGCTTGGTCAGCTTAGCATACAATATTTATATTCTAATAAGTACTGATGCCCAAGTTATAGGCTGGACCTATTTATTTATTAATTTATACATATAATCTATTCGTGATAATATTTTATTAATATTAAATTTATTTTCTTTTACTCCATAATAATTCTATTTTCAAACAAATTTATCTTTTGAGCTTATAAAATTTCATTTCAATTTATTAAATCCATATTTTACCAATTATTTTAAAAATTAATTATTAATTATGATATTATTTGATTGACTCAATAACTCTCATAAATTTTTACAAAATAATAAACTTTCATTTTAAAAATTTCACTTATATACTTATAAATTTATATTTTTATTATTAATTTATCAATATAAAACTTATTTACTTTCATTTCTATACATCAGCTAATTAAACCTATTTAAAACTTACATAAATATGATCTATTAGTTCTGTTATATTCAACTCTGTTTTTAACTACTTAAGAAGTCTCGTTAGCTAGGTGCATATGCTCGAGGCTGACGATCGAAGATAAGTCTTCTGCTTCTTTCTTCTTCTTCTTCTTTTTAATCAAATAGTAGAGAACTAATTTTATTTATATACCAAAAAGGGCACAACAGTATAAAATAGGTGCTTAACTATTTCATTTATTTACTAACTTTAATTAAATTCACATTTAAATTTTTAAATTTTCAAAATTTATAATTTAATCCTTAAATTTTTAAAATTTCACACATAAGTTCATAAACTTTTAAATTCTATAATTTAGTTCCAAAACTTTTAAAAATTCATATATAGGTCCTATCTTAAATACTAAAATATATGTTTTTGAATCAAAATTTTAAAACTTAACTGTAAATTTTTAAAAATTTGTATACTAAATTATTGGACTTAAAAATATAAAAATCTATGTGTAAAATTTTAAAAATTTGACAATTAAATTATAAAATTTAAAAGTAGCTTAGCGTGTATAATAGATCTAAACTACTTTGAATATTTATATCATAAATACAAGTATAGTATAGAGAAAAAGTTTTAAAATCGATAGAGAAGGAAGAAAATATGAAAAGGAACTCATTATACGAGTTACTTACAGTAGTTTTCGATTGAGTTTTTGCAAGATGGCACATCCACCAATACACACGCACACAAAAACTTGAATTTAGTTTTACTATATCATGTAAAATGACGATCTTAGAATTTATTTATTTTTTTTTTTCAAATGGATTAAATTGAATTAGTTTAAGTAATTTTTGCACACCTTACTTTCACAATTGCAAGTTGCTGCAAGCTAGTCATCAACAGGGATAAATTTATTGATACAGGTTAAGAGATTGATTTCAAGTTTCGACATTTGGGAGGATATGATTGAAAATTATATCCAACCCAAATGCTAATCTTACATCAACTGTCTCAAAATCATCACAAAAAACACTTGATATCATTTGATAATACCTCCCCTGCATTTAAATTATTTTTTTGAATAGCTTCTCCTTCATCCTTTTTACGGCAGCTCTAAGAGTTTCTTCATCTTTGCAGAATGTAAATCTGACTAATTTCTTTCCGTCTTCAGGGTTCGAGTAAAATCCACTGGTTGGAATTGCTACAACACCAACTTCCTTAATCAAATACTCACAAAACTCAACGTCATTGGCCAGCCCAAACGGGGTGTGATCGACCACCACAAAGTAAGTTCCACTAGATGGGTATACCTTAAATCCCACAGCCGTCAATCCTTCCACCAAAATAGCCTTCTTTGCCATGTAATCCCTCTTCATTTCATCATAGTAAGAGTCTGGAGCCCTAAGAGCAGTTGCAGCAGCCCACTGCATTGGAGTGGAGGTAGCAAATGTGAGGAAAGCATGTGCCTGTCGCACTCCCCATATCAGATGTGGAGGAGCTATTGCCCAGCCAATCTTCCACCCTGTCAAAGAGAAAGTTTTACCCAAGGAATTCATTGTAACAGTCCGCTCAAACATTCCAGGAAGAGACGCCATAGAAATATGATCCATTTCAAAAGCCAACTTATCATAAACTTCATCAGTGAAAACCAACACATCATTCTCAATACATAGAGATGCAATTGTACTGAGCTCATCTCGAGTGAACATCTTCCCAGTTGGATTGTGCGGAGAATTAATAAGTATGGCACGAGTATTCTTTGAGACGGCAGACTTAAGCTCATCGATTGGAACAGCAAAATCTGGAGGACGTAATGTGATGCCTTTTACTTTGGCACCAGCCATAGCTAAAGTCGCTTCATATGAATCATAGTAAGGAGCAAAGAGGATAACCTCATCACCAGGATTTATCAAGCCCAAAATAGTTGCAGCTATTGCTTCTGTGCACCCAGAGGTAACAACAACTTCCTTCTCAGGGTCCACCACAAGTCCTGTGTCTTTCTTGAACCGTTCAGCAATGGCAGAATTCAAGTCTGGAACTCCATATCCACGGGCATATTGATTCTTTCCATCCCTAATGGCCTGAATTGCTGCTTCTTTTACAAACTCCGGCCCATCAAAGTTGGGGAATCCTTGGCCAAGATTTATTGCCCCATGTTTTATAGCAAGAATACTCATTTGTGTGAATATACTTGATTTGATTGTCTCCAGGCGCTGAGCTACCTGAAAAGAACAAACCAGGAGCCAACCAAGTCTAATTATGAGTCAGGCTAGTAACATCAATCTGGATAATGGACTTAAACACAAAAGGAAGATTAGATGTGCTTATGCTAGAAGTTGTTCGATAAAGAGTAACTTCAAGAGAAGCATCAACAAGTTGGAATGAAAATAGTATAAGTAATTTTGAGTGACAATTTAGTAATTATGTCATAAAGTATGCATCAAAAACAACTTCTATTAAAAGATACAAAAGTATCGCTTATGCTATATGCACTAATATTGCTCAAATTTTTAAAAGTACTTCTCATGAATATTGTCAAACACTACCACAAGTGCTTTGGCCCATTTTAAAGCACAAGAATCAATTCCAAAGAGGCCCTTATATGAATGCAGTCAACAATTCTTGTAACATAGTCACAACAGAATATCGTTGGCATTGGATATTGGTACCTAGTTCATACATTTAGAGCATCTCCAATGAGGCTTTTAAACACTAAAATAGTACAATTTTTGCACTAAAAATTGCTCTAAATAGGTCCTATAATAGCACTATATTTGGTGCG
Organism: Elaeagnus macrophylla; assembly: GCA_029378325.1. NCBI lineage: Eukaryota > Viridiplantae > Streptophyta > Magnoliopsida > Rosales > Elaeagnaceae > Elaeagnus > Elaeagnus macrophylla. Next base: position 12,664,084 of record CM055653.1, read on the forward strand.
ACAATATTCGTATTTTTTTTTCTTTTGGTTTTTTCTTAAAAATATATATATTTTATTTGATTTTAGTGTAATGAGTTGAAGACGGAAAAACGATAGTTCAATTTTTGCAAAAAAATAGTGCAAAATTTGCATTTAAAGAAAAATAAAAAGAATATTATAAAGGATGTACTTTTTAGTGTGATATAATTGTGGTGGTTTGGAGAAAAAAAAAAAGATAGTGTTACAAAAGACTTTTGACATAGATTGACACATAAGCACATAAAAGGATCTGATCTAACTTGATTGCTGCAGAACTTTGTTCTCTTCAGTACCAACTACCAAGAGATGGTGAAATGTTTACGAGAGAATCATAATTCATAATGGAATAACTAAGAGAGAATTTAGCCATGAAAGGTTCATCTTCGAAAACTAACAATACAGGAAGATCCTTAAAACATAGCAATTTCAAATTAGTACTTACTTGCTTTCAAGAAAATAATTTTCTAAAGAAGTAAATCCCTGGTATTTTTTTCTTAAAAAATTTCATCCCCTTTTCTTTCTAATCTTAACAAAAAATTAAATTTGAAGATTAGCATCTACCTCGGCTTATAAATAAACACAGCGTCAGACAATACAGCAAACTCAAGAAAAGGCACAAACCCAATTAGATTTAAAAAAAGATAACCATGAAAAAAACCAGATACCTAAAATCAGATCTCTGTAAAGACGATGAAGGATTACCTGAAAAGGGCGATTGCTTGATTCACTCTGAGTAGAGACGACTTCATTGCTAGTTGAAACAGTAGACATGGTGGCCACAATAGAAATAGGAGCTGGTCTTCTACAAAAGGAACCCAAGCTTCTGGGCAAGTGCTTTGAGAAATTTAACAGTGTCGACGGCCAGAGTCGCATTTCGTGGCTAATCCGGATAGACTGAATCTGCATCACGCCTAAATCACTTACAACAGCTAAATGTAGTAAAGGTGGAATTTTCAATTTCCTTCTTCAATTGACACTGCGGTTTGTAGCTTCCTCTGCGTTGCTTTTCTTGTCCGAATGGATAAGGGCAAGTTTTACAAGTTGTTTTTTAAGGGCTTTGGGTTCGTTGAGTTGGGCCCAAATATTTGAAATATATTTTTTTCAACTTTTAATTTACTATCAATTAAATAGAAAATTATACAGCCATCCACAATTTTTTAGGATTGCCCCACATTTACATATGAAAGTGATGGGGTGACCTTTAGATAAAATGCGGATGAACTCATGAAAGGATGAAGACTCTTAACTAAACAAATGCAATGTGGGCATTTGGGCTAAGTTACGCAAGAGATCGAGAGGTAAGAATTAATAAGTTTTTGTCTTTGTTTTTTTTCCTTTTCTTTTCTTTTCTTTTTCATTCAGAAAAATATATATTAATAAAGTGATTCTATGTCATGTTGGACAGTGATTCGCTTAATCCAGTTACTCTTATTCAATCTTCAAGTAAGGATTATATTCAATTGGGTTTAATTGTGGGAGATTTGCAATGATATTTACGATCTATTTCATATGCTACATCCCATTTCAGTAGCAGAAATACAAATCGTTGAAATAATTAAATATTAGATAATTATTATAATATTTTTTTGTTAATTTAAGACTCTTATTTAAAGTTCTATTAGGATTAAGATTTAGTTTATTATTATTATAAATATCAATGTAATCCTTTAATATTACATATGAATGAGAATAAGATGTTTCTCTTTAATTTTTTTATTCTCCTCTCTACTTATTTTGATTATCTCCATACAATTATTTTTGTTTCATAATTTAACTCAAATCTTATTTCACATAATTTGAGTAAAATTTTGATCATTATAATTTTTTGTTAATTGTTATACTTGTCCAAACCTTATAAACAAAATTTTCTCCTGAATAACTTATTATGTAATCCTAAAATTCACTTGTTTTAAATAAATAAATAATAATAACAGTAAAGTAATTATTAAATATAGTAAAATATTGGGAAAATAACAAAACTAACACCCCCAAAAATTATAATAACAAAACTAACACCCCTGTGTTCAATTAAAATTGAACGACAATAATTTTGACTCGTTCAATATTGAACGTTCAATATTTTCCGTTCAATTAGAATTGAATGACGATAATTAGACCTATTTAATATTGAACGTTCAATATTTTACGTTCAATATTTTACGTTCAAATTGAATATTGAACGTTCAATATTAAACGTTCAATTCTAATTGAACACAAGGGGGTGCTAGTTTTGTTATTATAATTTTTAGGGGGTGCTATTTTTGGTAATTTCTCTAAAACATTTTCTTTAAAAATAATTCCAATGAATAAATTTTTGTGAGATTAATTGCCTCTTAATAGTTGTTGGTCACCACTAACTGGTCAACTATACTTTTATACTTTTATCATTTTTCTGTAAGTGTTGGCTCTATGGGTTATGCAGGTCAAATACTTGGAATTCAACAATTGAGGTTGCTAGACCTTGAATACAGAACCTCTAGCTTTGATACTATGTTAGAAGTTGTTGGTCACCAACTCTCCTAAAAACTTAAGTTGTTAAGAAGAGAGCCAACTATATTTTTATATATCTATCAATTTTAATTATTAATTTTAATTAATATAGGTTACTTTTAACTTATTGCACGTAGATACACATTATTTATTTTTAAAAAAATAGAGAACTTAAATTGATGAACTTTTTCCTGAAAAAATATACTAAATTTTATTTTAGCTTGTGTTGTTACTCATGAATCAATCAACATGAAAAATTATTCTTATAAATAAAGAAATACACAAGTTTTCTAACACTCACCCTCAACATTATAATTAATGCAATCTTAACACATTATTTTAAAATTGAAATATGTAGCATTTCTCCTATTAAAAAATGTCAAGCTATGAAAAATAATATTGAAACTATATTCGTCTAGATGCAACTGAAAAATGCATCATGTAGTTGCATTTCAAATTACATGAAAACTGAAAATTATACTATAAAAAGTTAAAGCCGTAAAAAAGAGTTTAAAGATAATATTTAATTTTTAATAATAAATAATATAAAATTTTTGTTATTTTTTAAATAAATAATAATATAATATATTTTTAAAAATAAGATTTTTTTTAAATATATAATATATAACGCGGTTCGATTCAAATAGTTAAAAAATTCATAAAACTAAACCAAACCGTTTAAAAAATTGTTGAAAAAAATATGAATTAAATTAAACTATTTGACTCACATAACTGTTTAAATTGATCTAATCCATTTTAAATTTTTAGTTTATTTTGATACTTGGACACTCCCTAATAATAACACCTTACTTGTTGATGCATATAAAAACACTGCTCTTCTTTATATATGCACTACTTCTATAAGCATCAAACTGGCTAACTATTTTTTTTTTTTAATGAGTAATCAATTATTTTGTCCCACAATACTTAAACTGTAAACATTATTAACCATGTTAAAATGCTTATAACTTATTGAAACTTTAAACTCTTTTACATAAACTTTAAACCATAAATATTATTAATTATTTTATACTACAATAATATATTTTGTTTGTTCTTATAAGCAATGTGAGAGCTTAAGTTCAAACTCCTCTATATAAATATGTAAATATTATTTAAAAAATAAATGTCCTTTTAACTAAAAAAAAAAACTTAACACTTTAATTTTAAATTTGACCATTGTTATGCTTAAGTTATTTTTATAACACAAAGTCTCCAAACTTAGCTTAAGGACTTAAGTTTGATATATTAGTCATATTATTGTTTAAAAAAATTTAATTTATAATTTATTTATTAAAATATAATAATTTTAGAACCATTGTGTAAAATCATGTTAAAATTTAGATACATTAAAAGCTATTTAACTTCATAATTTTTGTTTTATTAAAGAAAACTTTATTTATATATATATATATATATATAAACTTTAAAAACTTTAGTTGATGTGCATATTACATTTTAGGCTACAATTACATATTTTTATATAAATTTAGACCTTAATTCTAAATTCTAAAATATCTAAGCCCTAAAATTTAAGCTATAAATTGAAAAAAATTGTAATTGTCACTCAACATGTTAGTTCTATGTATTAAAAGGAAACCTTAGTAAGTTATCATATGTTCAAAAATTAATTTTTTGAAAAATAATATTTGCAAAAGTTTTTGGAACTTCTTTTTTAATAATAAAAAGCTTTAGGAACTTGATATTTTGTTTAAGGCGAAACTGAAGAATGAACTGCCATTAATTGAAGAAGAAAAAAAGACAATAAAAAGGAAATTATTGAATAAAATCATCCTGATTAAGAGTTAAATTCTATTTTTGCTAATTAATTAAGAGTTAAATTCTTACTAAACAAAGAGGGACGACAAACACACTTGAGAGTTGAGAGACGCTCAGAACTCTTGAAGCTGCTTTAGCATTTGGAACCAAAATTGACAACCCAGTTTGGTTATAATTATTTTTCTAGACGCATAAAAGTAATAATTAGAAGAAGAAACGAGGAAAATTAAATGTAGAGAGATGCAATTCAAAATCATATTTTACAAATTAGATTTAAGATGTCCAAACAGAGGCTGAGAGCAAACGTCTGGATTTCCAACCCAAAACAAGCCTATTGTTAGCCAATTCCTCAACTCTATAACCATCATTGAATAGACCCAACAAAAGTTTTGCTTGAACTCTATTACCATTACTTATTTGCACTGCTTTAGAGCCCATTGAAGCTAACCAATTACCCCAACAACACATTTCATCTTCTTTGGCTCGGTAGATCCGACCCAATGACCCAGCTATTCTAGGGCCTATGAATACTCTCTCCACTAAAGCTCTGGCTCTACTCTGTGTTGGACACCCTGCTTCTAAGGAGTCAGACACTGCTGAATAATGATACAACAAGTCTATAAAACGTGCCACAAACCCTCCATCACCAACTGGCATAACCTCCTCTTCAACTAGAGTTATTAATCTTGGACTTAACGTTTTGGCTCCGGACAAAAATGAAGCAATTGATTCAGGGGCTCTATACGTAAAATGAGGAAGGTTCAACATGCAATTGAAGATTAAGGCCTCCCCTTTAACCAACTTGAGAGCAGATGGTCTAAAACTTTCATCTGAATCTATTCTACATTGATGAAATGAAAATGGCTGACCAATTGAGGCCGCAAAGGCTGCTAGACGGCGGCCAGTCTCTTGTATCGTTCCTATTTGTCTCCGGCCACCACTGCCTCTTGTTAAGGCGGTGATGCGGAGGTGTGGGCCTGGTGGGACATCTTTTTTCGACACTAAGGCCTGCATCAAAGAGGCCCACTGGATCCCTTCCATAATATCATAGTCCACTATGTGAACTCTTCTATCATGGACCACGGCTTCAAGAATAGCCTGATTGGCCGTGAAATGCCCAAACTTGACATACGGAGACATGTCTTGAAGTAGCTGAAACGCAGCGATCACATCCGTTTGATGATGATGATAATCATCACGATGGTGGGGTCCATTACTAATAAAATGTTTACCTTGTATAGTACCCCTGGCGCCTTCTAGCAATCCTTGAAGGCCATCGGTAAAATACGCCGCTAATCTCTCCATGTTAGAGCCGTCAGTGAGAGAGACTAACTCCTTGAGCCGAACCAATATCACCCGAGCCAGATCCCGACTCTTGTTAGCGCCATTTATTGCTTCAGCTGCCGCCATCAAAAGATGAACGAGCCTAATTCCTTTGGTGTCTTCATCACTACCGTTGGTTTCTTCATCCACAGTCATCGCGTCAGTTGTCGAAGATGTGGAATTACTGTTGCACCCTTCTTGATCGATTTCACGACTCGTGTTTATCTTCACACCATCTTCATCCATCATAGATTCAATGAGGTCGTGGAAATCGTCGTGACCACCAGTGAAAGCATCCCAATCAACGACCGGTGACCAATCGTTCCAGGTACAACCGTGTTGATAGTCGGTGTTTGACGTAGTAGCGGTAGTGGCCGCAGTTGTTGTGGTGGTAGTGCTACAACCTGATAAATCGAGGTCGAGACCATCGTCCATGGCGATGGTCACCATGGATGAGCTAACTATGACCATCAGCAAAGGGAAAAATCAAATGGGCTTGTGTTATTTGTTGTTTGGTATGCGGGAAAGTGGGAGAAAGAGAAATAGATTTAAAGAGAAAATTGAAATAGAAAGGAGCTGAAGCTAGAGACAGTTTTAGTTTCCAAAGGTTGAGTTACATTTGGTGTTATTGAGAGTTGATGGACTAAGATGGGCTGGTTGAGTTTGGTTTTATACACTCCGGGTCTTAATCAAGCCTTTCAAATCATTTTATTGTGAGTTTACTTTATTGCCCTTCTGATATTTCTTTTTTAACTTTGATTTGTTAATATTTGACAAATAAATAGTTAATTTGGATAATTGGTGTAGGATCTATAGGGTTGCGATTACTATTAGCTGCACCCTAGGAGACCTTCAAACACTATTTATATATAGAAAATGATAAATTGAGCAATTAGATGGAATTTGATACTAATTTTTAAAGCAAGAGACGCAGTTATTCTGGAACTGGAAGTTATGTATTAACAAGTTGGTCGTTAAAGAATTAAAGTTAAGCAACCAGTCATTTTCTTAGGCAGTATCTACAGTCTATAACTCTATGCTAGCTACAGTTTATTCATGTATTAATCATAATTTTTATAAAACTTATTGCTAGCTACAGCATATTTTTACTGAAAATGATATTTATGACTACAATTTGTATATTATTGAAAAATGTATTTATTATTTTGCTTATAAAATATAGATATACTTTGATCAAACATAATTTTATATTTTAGTGATGGTAAATGTGTAATTAGTCATTGGAGTAGTGTTGTTTACTCTTTTGTTAGGGTAAATGATACAAGCAGTTATATGATTATTTAGTTTTACATTTTTGTAAAAAGATATATTTTAGTCCAAAAAATAGACTAAGCTGTACTTTTTATATTAAATGTATAAGATTAAAATTCATAATGAGATTAAACAATTTTAATTAAAAGCTATGAAACTAAACTGATATTTTGTCCAATGTACTATTTATGCCCTTCGCTCTTAATATTTTTTTTTTTAATTTTTTACTGTTTTATTTAGAAGGGCACATGATTAAAATATAAAATAAATATGTTAATATTCATTTTGAAGATTCTAATGGGTACGTTGTTGGCATGGTTTTAGGCAGGAGATCATCAATGATTCTCTCTCTCAAAATCAATGTTTTTCATATTTACTAGGAGCTTGTGGTTTACACGTGACTGCATATATATTAAGATTTTTTATTATGCATGTAATACTTAGACAAGAGTAAGAGGTCTTTTTGCGAATCTCTCTCATAAATTAATTTCCTTTTTCAAAGTTAATTTTTTTTATAGTTCAAATAATATTTAATATGATGCAAACTTATAATTTAAAATGAAAAGAAAACAAGTAAATCACCTCATAAATTAATTTAAAACAATTGAAAAGATGTAATTAGAAAGGAATTGTGAACCTTTTTGTTTTTGAAGAAGATTTAAAGGTAAAAAAAAAAAAAAAAAAACTCTGATAATGACATAAATTTCGTATTTTAGAATTTACTATAATAATATTGCATTCATGATTAAGAACTTGATTTTCTCGCCATGAATATTTTCATTTTTATAGGCAAAAGGTGATATTTAGAAGAGAAACAGCCACAGAGAAGTTTAAACTTTGAGATGGTGTATTAAAATTAGAAATTTTGAAATTTGACATCAAAACTCCTTTAAATCTCAAACTAGAGAACTTGCCAGAAATTCAAAGTTTCCAAACAAATTATATAACGTTGAATAGTTATTAATTTTTTTCCCCTCAAATTATGCTTTTATGGTTTGAATTAATTTAAAAATTTTGAAAACAGTTCTTTCAAATTAAGCGGCCATAACAGGCCTTTAGTACGTAGGTCAAAATTATAAATATATTTTAGTTAATTTTTGTGACATAATAATGTGAATAATGAACTAAAACAAATTATACATCAATCGTTCTATAACCCAGTTATTTTAATGCCAACTTACATATGCACATTGTGGGTCTTAATAATAGTGTTGAAATTATATATTTGTATGTAAGTGCATAATTGTATTTTTGAAATAAACAATATCACGGTAGTTGCTTGTAGCACGTAAAAAAAAAATGTAATAGACTATACTAAATCATTTACAGTGTATAATTATTTATTTACTGTTTTATTGTAATATTTTATAATACACAAATGCAATATAATTAAAATGGCAATTCGATATTTTCATCTTAAGATGAATGCTAGTAACATTTTTTTTCTTCCAAAAATACCATTCGAGAACATTGGTTCATATATTCTTATACACTTTCCTACTTTCTAAATTACTTGTGACGCAAAATATATATTTTATTTAAATGAAAATTTAATTTAAAAGAAATGATACATGATCAAAGAATATGAAAAAGCTATATATAAAAATTATAATTATCATCCTTTAAGTTTACAAATGGTTTTTCCATTTCAAATTTTTTTGTTGATTAATTAATTTCAATTTTATGCATTACCCTTTTCAATTTCCTCTTTTCCAATTATTGAGATAAAGAAATGTCAAAATTTTATGACCACTAATCATTTTCCAATAATATAATTATTATACCCAATGATGATGTGCTATGTGGGCCGCATATTAAGAAGTATTTTCTTATACAATTACGTGAATATCCCATATCAATAAATTTATTTCTAATTAATATTAATTATGTTATTTAATACATAAATATAAAATCATAAAATTAACACCTAATAATATATTTCACACAAACTCATATCCTTCTTAATTATTTTTTGTTATTTTCAATTTTTGGAGTAATTATATATGTAATTTTTACAATAAATCGTATTACAAAGAAAAGCAGTGAGTTTGTAAATTAGAGGTTGAGGCCTGGCCGAAATGTAGAGTAAGGTAGGAGATGAGACAAAACAAACACTTGGATGCGCACCCGACATTCCAGTACTGTGAAGTGAGAATAATGAGAGCGACTTATTTGATAATTAGGCGTAGAAATCATCAAAATGAAAGCTCAGTTCTGAAAAGAGGGTTTTGACAAAGTTATTCACCACACAAAATAAGCTCTGTTTTTTAATTTCATGTCAGTTACGAATCAGTTACTACTAAAGACTTCAAAAAAGCTCCTTTCATGGTCTCCCAATTGACTGGGCCAACCACGTCATCTACGTTGCCATCTCACCTATGCTTGCCGGCTCAACCGGCTCACGCCCACTTCTTCTCAAGTCTTTTACTCCTTTTCCTTTTGGGTTAGTCATAAACATCTACTTCATATTTACTTAAATAAAATTAATCTTGTACTATTAGATTAAACAAATTAAATTTAAACGTCAAAATCTTTTTATTGTAATGTTGTTTTGCTATCTTACTTGTCTCTTTTAAAATTACCCGGCAAACGATATTTTTACTACTGAATTATTACATAATTTTTCTTAAAATATTTAATTTAAAACTTAATATCAATATTTATAAACCTTTTTTTTTTTTTTATGGCTATTATTCTTGGGTCACTTTTTGAAAATTGATTATGAGAAAAAGAAAAGTTCTTCCTTTTCTTAATCTGGGCAATAGGCATTAACATTGTGGAGGCTCTTTTTTTTTTATTATTTAAAAAAAAAACGAAATTGTCATCCCTATTTCTAATCTTACTTTATTTCCCTAATTTTAATTTTTTTAATTCTAAAAAAAAGGTGTAATGGCGAATGAAACTGTGGGGGTTAAATTGCGTATGCCCAAATATGAGCCCAGGTCCATGTAAAATGTAAATGGAGAAAACTCACCAAATACATAACAAAGCTTTTGTTTTTCAGAAAAGAAAAAAACAATTACTGTGTGCAAATTAGTACATATATTTATTATTTTATTATTCACCAACAAATTAAGGAAGCTATCGAAGAGAGCAAAGCATAACTGCACGCATAAGAGCACTGGACTACTGGTAAACATATCATAAATTTATGGTATCACAATAATTAGAACTGATACAATCCTCGATCCATCGTTTCATAATTTGCCCAAATTTGTGTTGTATAAATTTTTATAAAGCATATTTATTTTCTAATTCCATCACTTTGGTAAACATCAAAATCAATAAGAATGCTATCTATGAAAAATTTGTATGACGATTTATTTGCCAAAATAAAATCTTAAGTAAATTTTATTAGAAGTTGTTATTTATCAACACGCTCAAAAATGTAAATTAGTAGTAGTAAAATCAACTATATTTTTGTGCATTTATTATTTCTTACAAGTATTAGCTCTATGCGTCATATATATCAAACACTTTCAATTTAATAATAAAAATTATTAAGCATTAAACATAAGACTTCAAACTTTGCTACCATATTAGAGTTATTGGTCATCAATTCTACAAAAACTTAAGCTAATTGGAAAAGTACTAACTATATTTTTATATAAACATTTATGATATTTGAGTTCAATCAGTATGGTTAATCTCAACTTATTTATTTATTTTTTTGCAAAATTATGTCACCTTATTTATGATATTTAACACTACTAGTTAAAAATACGTACCTTATATATGAATTATTTTACTTAGTTAATTTTTCTCTTTAGTTAATTTTTATAACGTATTTGAAATAAATACAAAATTTATTTTATTATACTTCCAAATTAATTTTTGAAAGTAAAATAATATTTAGAATTTTTATTAAATATGATAATCATCGTATGATTAAAATTCTTATTGAATGTGATTTTTATTTTATTATAAAGTTTAAAGTTTTTATTTAATATGAGAATAGATTCAACAAAGACAACTAATATCAATAGTTTAAAATTTAAAAATAATTTTGTCGAAAAAATATTAGAAATAATTCAGACTTTTATATACAGTATAAATAAATTTTAAAAGTGGTTCATGTAGTGGTTTGATATTAAGACTTATTTATTTTTTGTTTCATGTCACATGTTTAAATCACATGTATCATTATATATATATATATATACTTATTAAAGAATCAGATGAAAGCGTTCCTTAATCCCTTCCCTATTCGTTAACCCCGCCCCTAAACAATTTTTAATTTTCCAATTTTTTTCAAATCTGTTTACATTTTTCTCTTTTTATTAAAATATTACAACTAATAATCTAAATATATCTTTCAAGCATCTTAATTACCCATTCAACATTCAATCAAAAAAAAAAATTTACCCATTCAACAACTTTTGGAAAACATTTTAAAAACTTAGTATATACATTTTCCTAACTAATTAAATGACGTACTAAACAAATTAAATATCATAAAGTATTATAAATAATTAAATAAATAGCAATTATGAAAATTAGTTTGAAATATAAGTAGTAGATTTTTTAGGGTTTTATGAAATTTCATAAAAAGTGTCATAATTTTGATAGAGTTTTTATAATTTCCAAACCAACTATTCATAGGAATACCGCAAAAAGTGTGGCATTAAGTGTGGATTTAAATATTGACATTTTAAACTATGGTAGGCATTAAGTATGGATTGATGTAGGATGATTTTGCCGAACCATAACATTGAAGGGAAAATTCACGAAATATTGTCAAATTATACAATATTCATAATTTATTTTATTTCATAATATATAGTTGATCACAATTTATATTACTATTTGCAATTTTTATTTTTTCGCACAATGTTCATTTGTATGCAACTAATATGTATGTGTATTGAAGTTCCACACATACATATAACCTCGAAAGTAAAGATTGAAAATATGTGAAGAGTACCAAAATATATTATAAAATATAGATAATTGAAATAAAATTGTAATTTTTTTCAAAAATTGGACTAGTAATTTCCATATATTAAATTGTGTGCACCTTTTATTTACTAGTAATTTTTTTTTTATTCCCTTGTCATTTTACACTTAAAAATAAAAATCATTAATTTGAAAACATGTTACAATCCAAAAGGAGACATAACATAATATATCAGTATTTTAGTGATAGTCGCCAGAGTTTTGCTAACTTCGACAAACTTTTGTTATTTTGATTCCAGGTAAAAAAAAAATATATTTTTAAATATATGTTTAAAATTAATAAAAAATTAAAAATGAAAACACCCCATAGATAATCTCATAGAATATTTTCTTTCTTTACTTTCATGCTACTTGTGTTACATGAGTGTGGGTTGGGACCCGACTAGAGATTTTTTTTTTTTTTTGATAAGACACTAATGATTTGATTATTGTCGTTTTGATCACTATTCATATCTTTTTAAAATTGTTGAAATTAAGAGTCTTTACCTTTAGATAGTGATCACGTTATTTTGATGTGGTTGTATCCCCAATTATTATTTTTAAATAAAATTACATTAAGTTGGTTTTTTTTTTTTAATACAGCTACCATTAGAGTACCACATAAAAATACCAATAAAAATAGGTACTAATTATTTTAATAAATATGAATACTTCTAAAATTAATGTGGTTTTATTGATCTACTTGAGAGCAGCGGGTTTAACTTCTTTTTTTTTTTTTTTTTTAAAGAAAAAAAGTCTCTCACTACTTCACTAGTGTAAATATCTTAAATCATCAGTAATTGATTGAAAAATTATAACATATTACAAGGATCCATAAATGATTTAAGCAGCGGGTTTAACTTGATGGATATAAAAACTATGAAACAAATATTTAGTTACTAAATTAAAGACACTAATCACAACAACAATAACAAAAAAAGTATGAAATTATCAAAAATAACACTTTTAAAATTTATAATAATAAAATTAATATTACAATAATATTAAATTTGTAACACTAAATGAATTTAAATTACCGTAATTTAATTAAAATAAAATTTAATTAAACTGATCGTTAAAAAAAAAATAATATAAAAATTATTTTATTATTTATAAAAATTTATAATTTGAAAAAGGGAAACTCACTGAGATAGATCGCTTTCTTTCAATTTCAAGTACGATGAGAATGTCTAGCTGTCTAGTGTTATGTTGGCTGGATGGCTCCAAGGGCTCCACCAAATATGCACTCCAGAGATGCCACGAGGTCAAACCACCTTGGTTGGATAACAGATCCCTGTTTCATTTATACAAATCGATTTTATAAAATTAGGAACCAATTTTTTTTATTTTTATTTTCAAAATGCAATAAAAATATTTAAAAGGCGTGAATTTATAAGCGTAAAAATGATTGAGTTATTGTTAAACGACAAAGTTAATTAAGCAAAGAAGTAATATTGTATATATTTTGATATGTGTATGTGTCTCTCGGCGTGATACGAAGGCTTTTAATAGGTTGCTGCATTGGTGGTTCTTTAGAATATAGTATTTTCTTTTTCTTTTTTATTTCTTGATTTTAGGGTCAAGTGCCTTTTCGCTACATATTAGAGTCTAGGCTACTTAAAGGTTATCATCATCACATTAAAAATAACTACAATTATTGTTGAAATATATGCATTATTTTTAGAGTTGCATGATCTTTTATATTCGGTTGATAAAGATGTGATGCTAAGAAAAATGTAATCAGAGAGAGGAAGGAAAAATAAAATTTAAGATTTTTTTCTTCAATATTCATTTTTAGTGTAAGGAAAGGAAGGGAATTGGTGAAAGTTTGTCGTATAGTTTGAGAACGGTAAACTTAACTAATTGAGCATTTTTTAAATATATTAATAATTTTTTAAATTAATTTTTACTTTTATATAATTTAAATTAAAGAGAATATGTCTTATTGCTACAATATTAGTTGAATTACAAAAATTATAATTAAAAAAAAATCCCAGAACACACGTATTTAAACAAGAATTATATATTAAATTTCAGCTACATTTAACTTTTTAAGGTTAAAAAGGTAAGCCTTTTTTATTCTGGAAAAAGTGAGATTTAACGTGTTAGAACTTAGAGCCTTAAATTTTTAAGGTAATTTTGTAAATTCGATATGATTTATCCACGCAAAATTTATATAAATTAGATAGTAAATAGATCAACTTAATTATCTATTTAAAAAATTAGATTATAATGAGTTAACTTGAATAACTTGTAACTCTAAATTAAGTAAATAACTAAAATTATTAGGATATATATGTAATTTGTTCTAATTTAATTATTTTATAAGTTTATACTTTAAAATATTATTAGGATGATGTTAAAATTTATTTCATATTTTATTTTCATGTTTTTATCAATTTATAGTATTATATTGTTTAATTTAATTTTTAATGTTTTGATTATTGATTATTTATATTCGAATTAAAACAAGTTTTTACTTAAAAAAAATTTATGATAAATATTTTTATTAGACCTTTTTATTGGTGTTTAAGACTTTAACACATTGATTTAATATATCGCAATATTTTTATTATTGATATTATTTTTATTTTATATTAGTTAATATTTTAATATTTTTTGTTGAAATAATACTTAAATTAATTTAATTTTTGGATTCTAATTAAAATTTATTTTATTAAAATATTTCAAAAGTAGAAGTTGATACTTGACAGAATATGTCAAATTTTCTTACATTATAAAATATAATATATATTATTTAATATATTTAAACTAATTAAATAGATCAATTTATTTATTAAATATGTTGAATTAATATTACACTTTTTAATCTATTTAATAAGCAATTTATGCCTAAATCAAGCTTACACAAATTAAATCATGAGTTGATCCAATCCCGACCCGTTTGGCAACTCTAATAGAACTTGGATACCACAATATTTAAAATATATTATAAATTTATAACATTTAAACATCCTTTGAGGAACAACATACTATTATCAAATAGAATCAATAATTAAATGAATAAAATAAGGTTATTAAAAATAGGAATAAAATAAAAATATGTTCAAATATTAATATTCATTGATAAAAATTCATTAGTTAAATAATTAAATACTGAGCAAACAAAAAAAAATATCATTTAACAAATATATTGAATACTTCAATGATTTTATCACAAATTTTTATATATTAGAGATATGATTTTATCACAAAATTTTATATATTAGAGATATTAGGGCCTGATTGGCCACATGATTAAAAAATAATTTTTAAAAAGTGTTTTTAAATCAAAATTTAAAAACAATTTTCAATAATTTTTAAAACAATAAAATGTTTGGCCAACATTTTAAAAATGTTTTTTTAAAAGCTAAAAATAGAAAACATGATTGTCTTGTTGTTTGGCCAAATTATTTTTAAAACATATTTTCATAATAAAATTTTTATTATTAAATTTAAAAAAAAAATCAATAATTTAAACATTTAAATTTATAGTGTTTACAAAAATGCCCTTCATAATTAATAATATTAATTATGAAGATAACAATAATTTTTAAAATTAATAATTTTTCAAAATAAAACAAAAGATAAATAAATAAATAAATAAATATATATATATATATATAAAGAAAGCAAAAAAAAAAGTGGTTAATTAGCACAGCAAAAAGGTTGTCAAAAAGATGATTAAGACATCGTAATAACAGCAGGAAACAAGGAAAAAAAAGGGTTATATATGTTAATTGACGATTTTTGCCTTTCAAAAAATACGGTTACTGTATTTTCACAAGTTTTTTAAAACACTGAAAACATGCAAGTGTTGTTCTCACTTTTTGGTTTTTTAGTTCACATAATTTTTAAAAATTACAACTTAAAAACATAGCCAAACATACTAAATTGCTTTTAAAACTAATTTTTTTGTTTTTAAACACAAAAAACTGTTTTTAAATGACATGGCTAAACACAAAAAACTATGATTGGCCATATTTTTTGTTTTTTAGTTCACATAATTTTTAAAAATTACAACTTAAAAACATGGCCAAACATACTAAATTGTTTTTAAAACTAATTTTTTGTTTTTAAACACAAAAAACTGTTTTTAAATGACATGGCCAAACAGGCCCTTAGTTTTCACATATCCTAGCAACCTAATTCTATCTATTTTGTATCTCAAATCCTTAAAACTTGATTTTTTTTAAGGAGGAAGTATAACAGTCCCTCCTCAATCCTCATTAGTTCATTTCATTCCATTCTATTGTGTTTTCTTCATTCTTTTTAATTTTTGAATGAAGTTATAATATGCTATTAAATCATTGACAAATTGGTATCAACCTGTCTGCCGTATCTATTTCCTATGGCTTTCCGCTTTCAGCTTTAAATAGTGAACAAAGAGCACCACTTTGTTCTATGTATCTATTGCTTTAAGAGAGAGAATACATTACTCTATGATTCTGTACGTGTATTGTTAAGAAATAGTTCTATTTTTATATTTTATAGTAAATTCCACTAAAAGTATCTATGTATTTGTATTTTGTAAATCATAATATGCCTATAACAAAGTAGAGAAAGAATTGAGAATTGACGAATGCTTATCAAGGCATCATGCTCCTTCAGTTCTATTATTCTTCTTTGACTTTACTTATTATTATTATTATTATTTTAAAAAAGAATTTTAAAGTTTTTTTTTTATTATTAATAAAAATAAAATGCACTCACATGTTTAAATGAGATTTAAACTTAAATTTTTAATAATGGATTAAAAAGCTCACATAAGACAGTTGACTTTACTGATTATTATAAAAACTTCTAACTGTTAAAATGAAAAACAATCAATTATTGAAGATAGAGATCGAGTCTTTCATATATAGATATATATATATATAAAGTGATATGATATGAATTTTGGAGGTTCATTGTCATCAATATTGATTGACGAATTTATTAAGGTGCCAAAACATATTGAGATCACACCAAAGATAAAAGTCTGTTGAAAAATAATATGTATTTCAAATTTGAAATATAATATAAATGATATGGTACAATATTATTAATAATAATAAATTAATTTATTAAAATTGTATAAAATAAAAAACTAACACAGGGGATATAGTTGACAAGCCACTTTAAAAAAACTGTTTCGCTTGTTTTTGATTGACTGTTTATAGATTTTCTTCATTAAGTGTGCATAGTGTATGGCATCAAATTTTATATGCTTATTGTGAAGTTATTCTGTAGAAAGACAAAATTAGGTTTAATTTATAACAATCAGAGGTTCTTATTAAAAACATTTTTTATCTATTTTTTTTTTTTTTATAAAACTTTCGACATCACTTATTTCTTTTAGTGCTGGGTAGTATATTTATTTACCATATCACTTACACAGTTACACTATTACTAATTTACTAGTAGCAAACAAAACATAATAATTACAATTAATTGTACAGTAAGTTTGTTAATTCATTTGTTTTTTAGTTTTTTTTTTTTTTAATGAAGAGGATCACAAATTGTTATCAATCAATAAGCACCATAAACAGTATTACTCAAATAAACTCTACTTGAAAACTATATATTCTTCTTGACCCAAAAAAAAAAAACTATATATTCTTCTTCTTAAACTGTATAACTCAAGTAAACAGTATTTATTATACAGTCTTACTCAAATAAGCAGGTATTACATTAAGGGAGGTGTATTTATATAGGATTTTGATAAATTTTTAAAGACTTGTAGATTTTGTCATATTCTTGTTGATTGTAATAAATTTTATTTTGTGGGCTTTTATGGATTTATATATATTGACAACAGTTCAATGAATAATAAAGAATGTTGGAGAGGAGTAATAAAAATAAAAATCATTATAAATCTTTTGAAATATTTGGAGTTTGAGGAAATAATGAGTTGGGATTTTCTTAAGTTTTAACTAAAAATTTCATTAAAATCCACAATAATTCATCAATTTTTTAAAATATTTTAAAATCAACTTTTTTGAAATCACCTGAATTTTTAAAGACATTCATAAAATCTTAATTGCATACATCTAAACTTTTATAATCATTAAAAAACCTACTTTCAAATTTTAAAACTTTATTAAAATCATTAAAAATTTCAATTATAAACACCAGTGAAAAATAAGTATTTTTTTTATAAAAAAATTACCCTAAAATTCGAATATCCTACTCAAATTAAGATAAACTATGATGCGTAAAGAAGGAAGTCAACTAGATAACTAGATTGATAGATAGGATTGCTTTGAAACAAGTTGATAGCAATCATAAGAAAAATCTAATTATTTAATTTTTTTAATTTTTTTTTTAAAATATTTTTTTTTACGTTATAAAAAAAATAACATATACTTTTTGATAAAAATATGTTTTTTATTGTAAAAAAATAATATATGTATACCGACTAAATAATTGTTAAAAATTAAACTCTCTATATAAAAAATTATGCTATACAACTAAACCTTAAAAATATTAGAAAAATCACAAAACTAACACCCCTACCACTTATAATATAATAAAAATAAATCTATAATACTAATTCATATTCTTCTCAATTCAAAGCATGAGTGATATTTTTATTATTATAAAATTTAAAAGTATTATTTTAAATAATTTTTCAAAAATAAATGGGGAAAACCACAATATATTAACAACTAGGGTACTTTTTTTAATAATAAATCTGATTGAAATTGAAGATATATGAAATTTTTAATCACGTAATCAATTATAGCATATAATATTTTGTTTCCCTTAACAATAAACACCTTCGTACCAGTTTTATTAATTAATTTTATGTATTTGACTACCAAAATATCATCATTTTTAACAAATAAATTAACAAACAAAACCACATTTAAATAGCACTAAAATGAGTAAATATATAAGAAATTGTTAGAAAACAAACTTTCAAAAAAATAAAAATAAATATTAGAATAAGAAACAAAAATACGCTATTATTTTTTGATCCAACATTCTCTTTATCTTTAACCATTATCAATGTAGACCACCGCCTCTTATTCTTAGAGTAGTTAGTAAATATATGTCTTGAAAGTAAATTGTAGCAATTAAAAACAAAAAAAACTAGCATCAACATAAATTTATAAAGTTTTATATCTACTACAATTCATATTACTTAATTAAAATTTTAAGAGTTTTTTAAAGTGTATAAAAATCTTTGGGTGATAATATTGACACAACTATAATTATTATCATTACAATAACTTTTCATTAATAACAATTTTATTCAATAATAGTATTTTTTTTTTGTCAATAATAATTATGAAAGTATAATTAATTTTAAAGATATAATAAACAATTCATACAATTATGTTATTAATAATAACAAAAATTATTATAGCAATACCATTAACCAAATCTTAAAAAAATAAACTCTTCGTAAATTTATCAAAATTTAATTGAACGTTACACTGTGATAAATTTAAGGTTTAATTATATAACATAATATACAGTGTTTTATTTTTAATCTCTTTTAATATATATATATATATATAAATTTTATAATATAAATAAATACATATTTTTTTAAGTGGTAGAAGAAAATAAATATATATTTTTTTATTAAAAATAATAATAATTAAATAATTTACCTACCAAAAAGTTAAATTTAATTTAATTCGGAAACGGCCGGCATGCTTCTAAAAGGACGGCACTCCCTATCCTAGTACTATTACGGACTGCAGAGAGAGAGTCAAATCTGAATCAACTATATAAATAATACGACCTGCCTGTACTCCTCTACTAATTGCACTGATTAGAATCAAACGAAAGTTTTGTTTGAAAACTTGGCTAAAAGAGAGTATGATGTAAAACATAAAGCAACTATTTTCAATTACATTTAAAAAAAAAAAAAAAAAAAAAGAAAGGGTGCAATGTTGAATTATTAGTGATCTATAATTTTATAGTTATTTCTCTGTTAAAATAATAGTAGTGATGTGTGTAAAAGCAAGAAAGGATGAAACGGGGGAAATTTTATAAGGGTATTTTAGTAGATAAATAGCATTTATAAAATAACTAAATCCAAAACCTTCAGCCACTCATCCCCTTCGTTGAAAGTCAAGAACACAAAAAGGTTAATTAAACCTCCTCTAAAAAAGCCTTTGAAAACAAAACAAAACTTTAAAAATGCCTTATCAAACATCTGCTTCAAATCAGAAAGATTTTCTCCACTATTGAACTCTCAAATCAATCGTCCAAACTCCCACAATAACAAATTAAAATTGTACTAGAAGTTGAAACTGAATTCTAGAACTTACGAAGGCAAGTAGAAGGAGCGACTGGGAGGTAGTAATTTAATTGAGTTAATTAACCAATGGTTTTTCGATAACATTTGAATTTTTAATATCAAATCTTTTCCATCTAGATCTTATACGTAGAATGACATATTTAGGAATGTGTTTATTTTTTTCATAGATTTAATCTTAAAACGGTTAGTTTATTCCTTGATAATGATATTATGATGAAGAAATGCATGGAATACTTGGTTGATACAATTACGCTTATGGTAACGATCCAGGTAAAGAAAAAATTATTAATGGAGATAAATATTATCTATATTGATACCAAAACGACTTAAAAAGATACTTATGTTGTAGTATGTCTACATATTTCATGTTATATATTTTAATTATCCATGTATTTTAATTTCGATGAAATTAACAAAAAATTTTATTTAAAAAAAAAAAAAAAAAAGTTACCGGATGAGCTCTGAGACATTGGTAAACGTTTTGGTATTTTTCAAAAATATTTTGATTCAAGTCCCCCACCCTCAATTATAAAAATAAAATAAAAAGTCTAAATTTTAAAACTTATACTGCTAAGTTTCTTTGGGAACAAAAACTTTATTCACTATATTATGCAGAGACAAAGTTATAGCCATACATATTGCAAAGGTTTTTTTAAAGATTAGTGCAAAACTTACAAACAATTATTTTTTCCTTTACTTTTGTTCCTTCTTTTTTTTCACTTGAAATTTTTATTTTTTGTGAAAAAAATTAAATAATTCATATGGAAAACACAGTTTTTTTTTTTTTTTGTTGCTAAAGTACAAAACACACAGATTTAAATGACAAACAATATACTAGTGTTGTGTTGTAGAAGAAAAAAATATATACTAGTTTTGTGCGTGAGTATTCTTGTTGATCGTTTCAGCTCTAGCGCAAATATTACACTCCAATTCATATATTTTTTACCCTTCCAAAAAATCATAGAAAAAATATATGTTGATCATATTTTTTAACATACAAAAGTATATATTGTTTTATGCTATACAGAAAAATGTATGTGCATCACGTTGAATAGGAATATAATTAGAACTAAAATATCAGGGGGCAAGTTTCAAGTGATAAATAAAAATATTTTATTGTATAAATATAAATTTATAATATTTTTTTTTATATTATTAGTGGTATAAAATAAAATACATAAATATTTTTTTAATATATTACCAGACACTTTACATGCACACACAATGCTATTAAAGTAAAAATAATTAACGGAAAGAGCATTAAGTATAAAGTTGGGAATAAATCCCGCATTACCCTTCAAAATAGCGCTTCATAAACACCAGTAGGCAGACCAAATGTCTCATAGGTAGGGTGATATTCATTTTATTAACTCCTAATTGTCTCCTTATTGCTACATATACTCTTGATTTCATATGTACGCTATTTTTAATTTTCGTTTATTTTAAGTTTAGCTATATCACATGCACTAATTAACCAAAATTGCTACCTTACTAGACACAATACTAATCAACCTACTGACCTTTCTTGGAGCTAACGGAGGGTTGCTTAGGTGGAGATCTGATATTGTTTTTTTGGAGTCACGACTCATGATAATTAAATATTAATTCATATTATTAGTTAAAATGTAAATCATTCTTTAATTTCATAGAAATTATAAGTTTTGGTCCGGACTATGTGAAATTAATTACGATATAATAAGAGTTGTACTTACTAGAAGAAACAATGATAACTAACGGATTTGTGGCTTAATAATATATATTTTATTTATATACTTAAAAAATTTAAAATTTAAGTCCTAATTAAAAATTATAGTTATTTTTAAAAAATATATATATAAAAAAAAAATCACAAATATATATATTTTTAAACTAATAAATCGGGAATTCACATTTGCGTCAAAACTTATCAAGTTGCAAAGTTGCAATCTATGACTTTTAAGGAACCCGGACTTTTATACATCATACCACAAGGTCAACTATATTGGCACCAAGTTGATATGAAGTGTACTTCTGTACGTCTCCTGATGAGATTAGAAATTGAGTGGCGATAGTATTTGTTTGAATAATGAAAAAGAACTCATATTTTGAGCTCATTATTAAAAAATAGGTAAATTATCAAAAATAATACTTCTAAAATTTATAATAATAAAACTAACATTTTAATAATATTGAACGTTTCAATTCAATTTGAACGTTCAATATTAAACGAGTCTAAATTATCGTTATTCAATTTTAAATGGATGAATGTTAAAAGAAAAATGATATATTAGTTATTTTTTTAATTGTGAAAATATAAATTTGAACATAAAGGGTGCTAGTTTTGTTATTAAAAGTTTTGAAGGATGTTAGTTTTGTTATTCTCCCTAAGAAGTAAATTAAAAATTCAAATCTTTAAGGGCTTGTTTCATTAAAAAAAAAAAGTATTACCAAACAATTTAAAGATAATTTTTAATTTTTTTTTTTTTAAATTATTAGTGTAAATTTTTATTAAATATATTAATAATTATTTTTATAAAAGAATTATAAATTATAAAATAAATTATTTAATTATAAATTAAAATTATTCTGAAAACATGATTTTAAAAACAACATCAGAATTATTACTCTAAATAATTCTTCACACATCTAGTGCCTTGAGGCTGGATTAAAGTATGGATCGAATACAACATCAGGGATTAGGGGAACTTATCAATCAAAATACCCTTAAAGAAATATAATGGAGCGTTGGAAAAAGTTGACTGGTAGGAAATACACATGTCAATGTTACCAATAGCAAAGCTATTAATTATATTACCGGATGTTATTTATTATTTTTGAAGTATATATTTCATTAATTATAAAGTATAAAAAAATTCATGTAATGAAATAAACGTTTATTTTTGTACTTTATAAATGTCCCATTAAAATTTCATATTAGCGCGAAAATACTAAGTAAATTATACATATGAGTGGTCCATTTCGAGGTTTTATAATGTGTAGATCATCCTGTATAACCGAATGAAGGGAGGAAATATCATATTGATAGAAAGAATAAGTGTCAAAACTCTATGAAAGTGTACACAAGATTTCTCAGAAATTGCTCTACAAAAAATTGCTTATTAAAATACAAATATCACGGTATTGAATGAGAAACCGTGTTCCATTAAAAATATATAACTACATATATTACCTTTTCATGTGTTAGAATTTGGCTACCTAATTCAAAATTCGATAATCCACGAATAATGAAAAATAAATATAGAGAAAGGAGAGGTATAAAAAAATAATAATAATAAAGATAAAAGTGAAACAAAGAAACACTAGGTCAGTAGGTCTGGAATAAACCCAACCCAGATTACATGGACTAGCACTAGCATAGGAAACTCCCTTAATTTCCTCCTCGTGGAGCTTAAACAACGAGCTGAACTTGTGCTAATTTTACATCTAATTTATAATTAATATATTATTTTATATATATAATAATTCGATAAATATAACACTATTTTAAATTAAAAACTAATGGCCAAGAATAATAATAATGAAATAGAATGAAGCTACTGTAAAGAGAAAAAAAAAAAAAACCTAAAAATATTACAGGACAATAATTATTTTTAAAAGGTTGAAAAAAAAATTATTCTGATATTATTATTTTTTCTATGACAACAGCAATTGAATTAGGATTTTTTTGTTCGTTTTTTCTCTACTTGTTTATTCTTATTTTTAAATATTAATCATTTATTTTTACATTTAATACATGAGATAAATTTAAAGTTATTAATAAAAAATAATATTTAATTCTTAAATTAAAAAATATATATAACTTAAATTTAATAAATAAGGATAAAAAAAAAACATAGTAATTATCATAAAATATGCATTTATAATTTTGATCAGTGATGTCACTATTTCATACCATGACTCGATGAAAGAGAAAAATATAATATTAAAATAATCGATGACAAATAAAACAATAATAAAAAATTAAGAAGTGTATGATGGCAACTTAATTGTCTTAATTATAGAGAATCTACAATTCTACAGTTATTTTATGAATAACTGTTTAGAAAAATTGAGTTCTGTTTTGCTGTTCGGAAAGCAACGTTTTAGAGGTTAATAAGGGACACTGAGACGTTGATAACTTCTTTTATAAATTTATGAACGGCAATTTGAGTGTCAAAGAGTACATAACGAATTTTAGGATTGTCATTGGTTAATTTTATTCGTGGCGATCGCCATCCTTACAATTTTTTTTCTTTCCTATTTTATACCCTAATCTTATGGACTTATTGCAAGCAAGTAGGGATGAAGCCATTAGAAACATGAGAAAGGGAGAAAAGAGGGAGATTATATGGAATAAAGTTTTTTAGTTGTAGAGCACCGTAAGGTGGAAGGTGAAGAAAAAAAAATTGTGTGCTAAAAGTGGGAGTTAAGAGTTGTGTGTGTCACTTGAGAGATTACATCTAGATTTCCGAGTGGACATAATATGAGTTCTGGGTGGTTAGGAAAATTGAGATAATTTGCGAAGCTTTAACTATAAACTTATAATAATGTGCTTTAAAAGAAAGAGGGTGTAGTAAAAAATAGTGGAAAAAATAATAAAATTAACACCTTTTAAAATTTTTAATAATAAAATTAGCACCTCTTATGTTCAAACTTATATTTTTACAATATAAAAAAATGACTAATATGTCATTTTTCTTTGAACACTCATCTAATTAGAATTGAACGACGATAATTTAGACTCGTTCAATATTATTAGGGTGCTAATTTTGTTATTATAAATTTTAAGGGTGTTATTTTTGGTAATTTTCTAAAATATTGGGAGTGTTATTAGCACACTCAATTTTTATTGCTTCTCATCCTTATTGTTTTGTCGATAACTCAATCCTCAGCAAAACCTGCGCCGGCCTTCGGGAGACTAACGTCACATATAGGAAGACTTTGTCCCTCTTTATCCGCAATTCAACGCCGTATTTGACCTAATGGACTCGGTTTCCTTTCATATTTGGTATATCATATAAGGTAAAAAATTAATTTAAAATTTATTGAAAGTTTTATTTAAATTTTATTGAAAATAAAAAAAAAATTAGTAATTTCTTAATTAAATATTAATTTTTTACGTATATATTTATTGAAAAATATAAATATGCATTTGACATATATGTCATTCTGTTAAATTTAACGAAAAATTAAATAGAAAGTTAACTTTGTTTAATATGCCATATTTTTTACTAGTAAAAGGACTTAAAAATACATTATTCATAAACAAAAAGATTTAAAAATATTTTTCTAATAAAAAAAAAATAAACACTACATTTCACAAAAACAAAAATTACAAATAAATGTCTTCACCTCCTACGAGGTTTGTTAACATCTAGTCAACATTTGTTGGATTAGGCTAAACCAAGAGGATAATAGAGTTGGCTGGACTGTATCTACAAAGCAATTCTAAGATTTGTATCATTCTCTTCATAAAAAGATATCAAAATTATGAAATGCATAGACTAAACAACATGAAATCCTTAGCAGCATAGCTCAGGCCAAAGCTTGGGAAAAAGTAGCGGAAAAGAAAAAAACAATAGGGTAGAATAAGAGCAGCATACCTTTCTCTATTTGGGATTAAAAAACAGAACGTGTTTCTATTCTTCTCCCTCAAACTAGTAGCAATGTAGACTTCCTGATAGAAGTTCGATTTATAACCTCGTCAAGAAATTGGCAATATTCAATGCTATTCATCATTAACTAAATTATTGAGACTATGACTTAATAACTAAAAATAGTGTCTTGTTTGATGGGAAACTTTTCATGTTGATAAAGGTGATGCTGGCAAAAACATCAAAACCTTAAAGTAAAAGAAATGGGAGTTTCTATTTCCATCGGAAAAAACCACTAATGATACAGCAATTTAAAATTTTGCATCATAATTTAATGCTTTAGTGTTTCTAAAAATAGAAATATTGCTCGGGTATTAGTGTTTTTTGCTCTTTAAATAAGGCTATTCAAAGAAATTTGTAAAAAGCTTCCATTCTGCAAATGGCTTTCAACATTAAACATCTTTTGGATCGTGTTGATTTTGATAACAAACTAAAGAACCAAAACCTATTGTCAGAATCTTATTCTCTACTTATTAAAGCCGTAGTATTCAAGAATTGAATAAAGAAAGGATTAAAGTAAAAATACACTTAAATAATCAATATACAACCAAATTCATGCTAATGTTCACATTGGTGTTTTCAACAAGTTCTAGCACTGACAAGAGCATGTTTAAATAGTGCTTGGGAAAAAATAGCTTCCATAATAAACTTATGAAAGTGAAATGATCTAAACTAAAAGAACAGTAAGACTTATTAAAATCTTATTTCAAGCATATTTATCACATTACTTAGATTTAATTATCTCATATAATGAAACTGGAAAAATAAGTTAACAGAATAACGGCAACATAACAAATTCATTTTCAAATTTAGTAATTTATTTGCATTTTTCAGAATCATAACCTATTTTAACAGCGGTACACTAGAATGGTGTTAGAAAATCCTTAAAATATATGAGCCCCTGACTCAACCCAGATGCAACTTAGATTATTTAAAATCTTGAGAGCAAGCCAGGTCTGCTACATTTGGCTTAAAGAACCGTGCACAGCCCTTGCTGGCTGAATCTCCCTTCTTGATAACTTTGTCGAGTTCTTCAACTTTCTCCAACAGTGATTTGACATTTGAGTTGGTGGATTGCGCCAACTTGCTTGCAGTCTCCTTAGCATGGCATAACTGAGATGATAAGAGGAATAGGAGGAGAGAAAGAATATTAATATTTTCTCAAATTTGGTAAATTTGAGAAATAGGTAGAGGATATAGTAGAAGACAATGCTAAAAGCTAACAATACAAAACGCAAGGCTTTTAGCTATCAATATAAAAATCCTATGAAATATGAATCCAGTGTAGCTTCCTACAATTTAAGAACTTTCAAGGCATTTAACAATATCTAGAAGTGGTTTTTAAAATGCTTATTTTTTTAAAAAAAAATTAAATACATATTCTCGTCATAAAATAATTACTAAATTATAATTCAAAATCAATTCTAATAATTTATGTTAAACACTTTAAAAATATTTTTAACTAAATTACTTCATTTCAAATCACTCCACACTTTTAATTTGGCCCTACACATTGAATGGCATGCCTTCTTTATATAAATATAAAGGCCTGTGTTCCAAAATGTAACATGAAATGATTCATCACCGTCAAAGTTAAATCAGTCCAAGAGTGGACAGTACCAGCTAGCCCCTCCTTCAGTTCGTAGTAGTTTTCCTGAAGCAATATGAATGAATTATACTTGTAAAATATACCCAGGAAGATTTATACTGAAACTTCGAGATACATAAATAGGTAAAATTAAACTCTCAAATCAGGGACATAGCTAGTAATTTTATATTCACGGTCAGAGCGATATCGAAATCTCCTTGTAAGATATATAAATGTATTATGTAAGTTCAATCAAAATGTCTAATTAGTGTAATATTATTTTAAAAAAATTAAAAAAAAAATTAACAATGTAAAATAAAAGATCAAATTTATATTTTAGTTAAATAATAATAGAAGAAATATTCAGGAGATAAAATTTATTAAAAAATATATAAACAAAAAAAATATAAAATAATAATTATATTATATTAAAAAATAATATAGAAGTCACATTAAATTTTTCATAATTTAATTTAATATTAAATAAACCGTTCAATTGAATAAAAAATTGAAAATAAAGAATGAAGAATGAACTCAAAAATGATTAGATTTTTTTTTAAATATAAAAAGTAATTATATTGTTTAAAAATGTTGTTTTTATTTTAGCATTTATCAAACTATAGTTAATGAAAATGATTTCTATTATGATATTTTTTATAAAAAAAAAATTAAGCATTTTTACACTCTATATTTATAGATAATAACTCTTGTTCTTTTAAATATTTAAGAATTTAAAAATAAACTAAAAATATAATTTTTTTTATTAAAAATAAAAATGAAAAAAATATTTAGTAAATTATATATAAAAGTATATAATAACAAATTATATTTTGTATAAACAATCATAATATTACAAGTGAAAGACAAAAAGATACTACACGTTCAAATTTTACACCAAAAAAATGCAAAAAACAAACAAATATTATAAATATAATATACATTTTTAAAAATTAAAAGGGGCACGTGCCCTCTCTTGGAATACA
This sequence comes from Elaeagnus macrophylla, assembly GCA_029378325.1. Lineage (NCBI taxonomy): Eukaryota > Viridiplantae > Streptophyta > Magnoliopsida > Rosales > Elaeagnaceae > Elaeagnus > Elaeagnus macrophylla. The sequence goes on from CM055653.1 coordinate 12,692,365, forward strand.
CATGTCTCCATCCTTGTCTGAAACTACAGCAAAAGAACATAGAGAAAACAACAAAAATAACGGCTATTAAAATTTATAATAATAAAAATAATAGTTTTTGTATTATCTTAGCATGCTATAGCAGGGTTATATTAGCAACCCAAAAAAAATTGCTATAATAGGGTTAGAGGCACTAAAATCAAAAGGCAGAGATTTTTTTAGGTTTGTACGGAATCATATTACGCTACCCCTTTGTAGGTGCAAATCTGTGCCCAAAAGCATTCTTCTATGTACGTTTCATACGAAAATGTAGTTCTATAATAACTTATAATCTACTTCATGTCATTTAATGCATAAAATTTAATACATATAGTATTAAAATTGCTGGCAATCATGAGTCATGACTTCTATGGATTGCCATTCTCACTACATGGTAAATTCGCTCTCTTTCATACTCGATCTTTTTCGGTATCTTGGAGATGATATTCTGCTTGAGTGGATTGTTTAGATAAAATAACCAACATGGAGTTCCACTGCTCACATATTTACAGGGAGGGTAATGCTGCAACTGATAATTTAGCTTCTAGGGCTCCTAGTTTATGTACAGCGACTTGGTGATGGAATGCCCCATCTTTCGCTACCTCTTTTATTCATTCAGATGCTAACAACAAACCTAATTACAGGTTCTATTGAGAACATTTATTTGTAATTTAAATTTTATTGTTATTTAATAATATTAATAGCTGAATGGTATCATGAAGAAGGTGCTAAAGAGGTGTCAACCTAGTTGAAATATCCCGATACACTCACTGAAAACTGTTAACTATAACCTTTATTAAAAAAAAAACCAAAAATTAGATAAAACATAGAAATCTATTCTATGAAAACTAAAAAAGCAAACCAACATAAAAAGGATTAAAAAATAGAAATAGGTAACACTACATATTTTCATATCATTTATAAATAACACACATGTATTTGCATATATTAAAAAATAATATTGTCGAAAGGCTTAAAAGTCAAACCAACCACAAAAAAAATTCAGCTATGAACATATTTAGGGAAAGATAAACATTCCATTACAGGCTGCCGGCTAACATGTCGGATTACCCATGTGTAATAGTTTAAAGGACAAAAAAGACTAAAGCACGCACTAACTAATAGTTATAACCACTAGGCCTGACCACCCAAAACCAAAAAAACTTAATTGGGTTGCGGCCTTACAGAAAAAAAGTGAAAAGTGGTACAAATTAGGATGAGAAATTTAGTGTCCAAGGGAGCACTACTTTAACCATGTAACATTGGATTGAACCGGCCTAAAAAAACAAGGGCCTTTCCCAACAAGCAGCTTTTGTTATAAAAAAACAAAAAACAGCCGCTTCGACCAATGCAGCAATGACCCTGCCACCTCCCACTATAAGTCTAAGACTGGAAAATTACAGAAACACCAAAACTAGAACATAAATTATTCTCTTTTACCACTATACTTTGAGCTATACACTGATTTCGTGTATAACCATACATAGCAGCTTTCCCCACTCTGATTTTGAAATACCTACAACTTCTCAATTCGAGGTCCCCAGATAAGACGACCACTGTTTCACGAGAAATAAGAGCTTGCGTACAGCCTCACCCCGATATCAATGGGTCCATCATCCCCACCAACTGCATGAAGAGCAACTGGAATTGTTGAGAGAAGGCGTACAGTGAGGGGAAAAACTGCAGGATAAATTTCTACATCCAATGAGTTGGAGCTTGGATCATGATCATTAAAGTAACTTCCAAAAACATCATTCTCGGGTTTGAGATCATACGGACTAACAATCAATGCAACGTCGACAAGTGCCCTCCATTTACCAGGGCTACCCCTATGGATGAGGGTATGCCTGTTAGGACAAAAGTGAAGAACCACTGTGGATGTAGCTTCAAGCCATTCTACTGTTAGGCCTTCAACTTCATCATAATATATTCGCCGCTCAATCTAAAATTGCATAGAAAAAGCTTTCAGGAAGCAGAAAACGGTAATATAATGGAAATAAAAACTGAATATTCCATCATATACAAATGAAACATGTGTAAGGTGAACTCACAGATAGCTTCTGAATATATATGGACATGAATCTAGGGCCCACACCCAATACTCGTGCGTCTGACAATTGAATCTGCAAGGAAATCAGGTAAAACCAAACTTAGCACTAAATACAGAAACAATCACAAAACGCACAGATACATGCTGATTTTGTAACAAGTGCCTATTGGTAATTTTTTTAATTGAAAACAAGTTCTGTTTTCATTTCATTTGTTAAAAAAAACAAAAATTGTTTGATAACAAATTTTGTTTTCTAAATTTGAAAATAGAACACAAAGTTCATTTTAGTAAAATTAGGTTGCATTATTGATTCTATTCAATACACATATTTTCCTTCTACAATCTCAATAAAGATTCTATTTTTGGGAATGGCGATAGAAAAAAAGTTACGTGAAATTGAGTTCTAGTAGAATTTGAAATTTGTCTGTGGATATTTTGAAATCTAAATAAATAAAACAAGTTTAGAAAGCATTTTTTTTTTCAAGATCCAAAATTAGGCTAGAAAATGGAACTCATTCATTTCCTATTAAAATATAAAATGAAAACATAAGACAAAACATGTTACAAAACAAGCCCTAAACCATTACAAGAACTAAAATAAATTTATATCACTAGGGTTAAGAAAACAAATGCCCAAAAATGAAAAATAGGAACCAAAGATCACATCTTGTACATGACACTAAAAATAAAATAAAATAAGCAAGCCCTAAACCGTAACAATAACTCCAATAATTTATATCACTAAGGTTAAGAAAACAAATGCCAAAAAATGAAAAATAGGAACCAAATATCTCATATACATGATAAAAAAAGGCAAAATTAGCGTAAAATTTAGATCAATATAACATTTGGAGAAAATAAGCCTCACAGAGAAGTTCATATAAAAGACAACTAAATTTCTACATTCAGTTAATTGACCTAATTCAAAATCAAACTAAGCATATACCTCTCTTTTCTTCAGCAGAGACCACATATAGAGCTTATCACAGGCATCCTTAACATGTCTACTGGCCAATTTTCTCTCATTGCAATGTGCAGCAACATCAGCAAGTAACTCATTACCAGGAACTCCATGCTTTAGAGCTGCATTTGATAATGCTTCCCTACCTTCATAAGAACCAGCAGCATCTCTATCAAAATTAATACCAATGAAACATTTTCTTGCAGCTTCCTCTCCCCCATGAAATTTGTTAAGCTTTCTTTGATGATAGGACTCTTCAGCCTCTATAACAGCAGCCAGTGTCCGATGTACTACAATATCAGGATACCTACGTAGAGGTGAAGTGAAGTGAGTGTAAACTGGAATAGCAAGTGCATAATGACCCCAATCCTTTTCATTTTCTTTTAATTCCCCACTGCAAAAATAAGTAGCTAATTGCATAGATTTTGTAGCATAAATAATTAGAATATCAAAAAGAACTGAATCATCCTTGAGCTTTTCCCTGACTCTCTGCAATGACTGATGTAATTGGCCAGAAGAAGAAGTGTCCAACTCCAAACCATGTTTAAAGCAAAATGCTTCAAACTCCCTAAGCTTCCGCATATTAGGTTCTGGGTGTCTCCGCAACAATGCACTTTCTGGGTAGGCCCTGGATATGACTTCAGCTGCCGTCAAATTTGCCAGAAGCATAAATTCCTCAACAAGAAAATTTGAATCATTAAGTTCACAGACCATACTATTAAATGGATCTCCATGCTCATCAAACAGAATAACAAGTTCAGAGCACTCAAGCTGCAGAGCACCATCTTTAAACCTCTTTTCCTTCAAAATTTTAGAGACATCATGAAGGTTTTTAACAGATTTGACAACATCAAACCATTCAAAGGGACCATGCAGTTGGGGCCAATCATTCTCTAAAAGACTGGAGCTTTCCATGTTAACTGACCCATCAATAATGCCCTGAGCTTGTTGATGGGAAAGCTTGCAGCACGATTGTACGACAGTGCGGCCAATCCAACGATCAACAACATCCCCAGACAGAATGATATCAAAGAACATGGAAAAGGCAAGTCTATCCACCCCAGGGTTCAGGGAACCTATGTTCTCTGAAAGCAACGGTGGCAGAAAGGGAAATTTCTTTTTCAACATATAGACACTTGTTGAACGAATTTGAGCTTCTTTATCCAATTCTGTATTAGGTAATACAAAATATGAGACATCAGCAATGTGAACACCTACCCTGAAAATACCATCGGATACTTCTTCAATTGAGAATGCATCATCCAGATCAGTGGCAGTTGAAGGGTCAATGGTGAAGGTGCACAAATTCCTACAATCAAACCTACCCTGAAGCTCTCTTGGTGGAACCTCCCAAGGAAGATGTGGTAGGCAGACAAGTGATTCAGGAGAAAATTCAGAAACAGATATTGAATTTGCAAATAAAATTGAATTAAGTTGAGTGTCAACTTCACCACCCCGTCCAAAAGCATGCAAAATGCAGGCCCCTGGCACAAGTGAATCTTCAGCCCACTCATCAATTCTTGCAGCAACCAATTCCATGTCAAGAGTGTCATCATCATTCTCTAATCTTTTCTTTAAGTAGTCAGGTAAGCTTCTTACAAAAACCATCATTCTTGGGAATTTTGGATCAGTTGGTATCAGATGGATGTGCTCATCTTCAGTAAATGACAATGTACTTCGTTTCTTCTTCGTATCTTTCCGGTTCAGCTGCTTATAATAAAACCATTGCTGAACATTAAGATAACCAACAATTGCATCTCTACGTTGAGACCTTTCAATGACAGCTACAACCCGGCCAGTTGGTCGTTTTAAAGGGTAAGAACCAATCATAGCACACAATCTGTCGATTGCATTTTTAGCGTCATTCACACCACTGCCACTGGAACCTATATATAAGGCATATGAAGCAGAGGGTTGATATCCATAACCTATATCAGAACTTGCTCTTCCAGTTGGATCTAGTTGCAAAGGCTCAAGCAGAAAAGTATCTTCCTCAGAATAAAATTCCTTCATGGGAAGCATACAGCTATTATGATTGGCATACGCTTGATCATCAACACCCTTATCTTTGCCTTTGCAATTATTACTCACAATCTCCATACCATCAGGTGACAAATCATTTTCCACAGGTGCAGAATTATTTGAAGTCCCTATAAATCCCTTCATCCTTGTCCACAAGGACAATGGTTCAACCTGAATAGCTACAATATCTCCTTCAAACTGCAGAGAATTTTAACATTCAAACTAATTACAAGCTGCATTCTTTGAAAAAAACAAACAGATAACATCATAATAATTTGCATAATCATTAATGTTGATCCACCAAAAATGAAATAATATTTTAATAAAGAACTACATAGAAAAATATGAAAACACCAACATGCCATCATATTCTCAAAAGCAACCAAAATAAATTTCATGCATGAAAAGTAGATCTTCCATCAATCCCAGCTAATTCAGTCATTCTAATTAAGTTACAGTTCCCAAGTGTTGCTATTCCTTGGCAACACCAAGTACACTAACCCTAGGAATTCCAGTTCCTGACATAAATGGGACAATCTTATGAGAAACACATGCTCAATTCTAAGAATGAAATGTTAGGAAGTCTTGCATATTAACGACAGACGTTTCATTACTACAAAGTTATAAAAGAAGATACTCCCGAAACTTTTTTGGGGTCAGCAAAAGGGTAACACACTTCATTATTAAAAAATTAGAATCCCTAACCTGCAAACGGAACATGCCCTACCTCCAGTTAGGGTACAATCACAACAGAAACAAATCTATTTCATTTCAATAATTAAAGCTGGGAACAATTTTGAGCTATTCTGTACATGTAAACAAGAAATTAGGGGAAGAAAATAAAAGAGAGAGACTACTCATTCTCATATGACATGACCAATATTAGTCGGACTCAGCTGCAAGTGTCAGATATGCGGCAGGTATGTATTCAAGTATCAGATTCTTCAAATAACTGTATATTTTGGATGATGTAACTTTGACATTGTTCAAAAGTAAAAGATTAATAATTATTTAAATAATTGACTAATAAATATTTTTACTATATTTAGATAATTTTGTTTTTCTAATTATGTTAAAAATGTACTTTAACTTGACTTGAGGAAAAAATAAAAATGTTAAAACTTAACTCTAAAAAAGATAAGGCTTCAATATATCTTCCTAGCTCATTTTTACGGCCAATCTTTTTAGAATAATTACTTATTTCAAAGGTAAGGAAGTGTGGTTTAATGCTTCACATTATTCTGCAAATATGCTGTCTTTTTTGAATATCAAAGTTCAAGAAGAAAGCACATTCAATTCCTCTTCTTTCAGCAAACAGAACACATATCAACGTCATCTCAAGTCAACATGGATACAGCACCAAGTTTGGAAAGTTCAAAAAACACAGCATTTTATGCATGTGAATTATAAACAGATATTTTCATAAAGAGGCACATAATATTTCGCAGACAGAGATGTATGTACATGCACACAATAAAGGCATCTGTCAAAATCTTTAGGGAAAAATAAAGGAACCAAGCTGAAATAATTTATAATTGCAAAGTTAGACAGCCAATGCATTTAGCATAACCGAAATACCAACTGCAAATATAATAAGAGATGGTAATCAATACTCACAGCTCTATTCTGGGCAGCAATCCCTCCAATCAGAATATCTGTTGGTACACCCTCAACTTTGCAATAAGCCTAACACAATACAGTACAGGATGTTTTATTTTGTCTACTTATATAATTATGTATAAGTGCCACAAAAATACTGTTCACACAAAAAATATAAAAATTTGTGCTGACAAAAGATTGCATACCTCAAGCCTATTATGAGCATTGACATGAAACAAAGCTTTGAAAGCATCACCTCTCTGGTAAAAAATAAATAAATAAATAACCAATCCCAGTTTGTTTTTCCACCATAAATGTCAACGTCAAAGCATGCTTAAAATGAAAATTAAATTTTCCCTACATACTAAAATTTGTATCACTGACCTCTAAAGCATCATTAACATCCTTCATGGACCAGTGTGGAGAAAAAACATTTTTTGCGGTATGGTCATCAACTCCAGAACGAGGGAAATCTTTGTTCATGAATAACCCAGATGATCCTCCGTAAACAGTTGAATCAGGACATGATTTTAAAATGTTTCCACCAGGATCAGAAGGATGACTATAAATTTGTGATTTTTGTGCATCATCTGGATTGACCTGCTCATTGATGTGCATTATTGGCAGAGATTGAAAAGCAGCACTAGATGCATTGGTACACTCATGGTCATCTGAAGGATGCACATTTGATTTGGGTGGCCTCAAACATGTGCTTCCATGACTACTACTTCTGCCATTCTCTAGCCCTGGTCCTAGGCCACTTGGACCCTTCACTATGGGGAAAAAAAAAAAAAGACAATATATATAGTTGGGGACAGCACACAATAAAGAGTGTAAGAAACAGAAGAAAATTAAAGCATAAGCAAGGGAAAGTGAACCACCTACAAACACCGACATACTGGACACTCAAAGATTTCATAACGTTGCAACTTCATGACAAGGTTCTGAAAATAATCTCTGACCTCTAGTTGATTCTAAGATAGCATACATATATGACCTTCAGTAAATAATAATGTGGCCCAGCATAGAAGAATTAAACCCTACCTGTCCCACACAATATGCATGTTATCCTATAACTTTATATTCTAAAACAAGATAAAAGCAAGTAATTGATATTAAAAAGGCTACAGTTATCATTTTTTACAGTATACTACGGGCATACTGTCAAATTGAATTGCTCATAAAATTAAGTCATGCTCATGTCTAGAATTACAACAGAATTACACCTCCAATTCCTCTAATAAATTTATTATTTTCTATTAAGTTAAACTCCACATTTTATGAAAACCCATTGCTTACTACAAATTATAAAGCACAACAATAACATGAACAAGTCGTACAACCAAAAAACCAAAATGCTAATACATATAACCCGAGGTTGTGTTTTCCCACAAAGTCGCACTAAACTGGGCGATGCAAGGAGTAAAAGATAAGTGTTGTTTTGCTGCTTTTGCACATATAATTTCAGGATACTAAAATAGAAAGTATTTGGCAAATACAAGTTATAGAAGATGGGTTGGGGAGTAACTTATAGACGATGAAATTGTAAATTTTCCAAAAGTTAAAGAAAATAGTAGAACAACAAAGAAGAATAAAACAAAACCCCGAATTGGCACGCTGACTATAAATACTGAAAAATCGTATTGAATCCACCAAACCAAACTCCTTTTCTTTTCAATCAAATCGAAAAACGAAGTTAAAAAAATTACCTGGAGTAGAAGTATTCTGTTTGGGTCGTCGAGGACGACGTTTTCTCCTCTTCTCTTTATCCCCATCTTCAACCCTTTCAATAACAGTTTGTTCAAACCCGCCCCTCGTGTTCATAATATAATACACACTGAACTCTCCAGCAGACGGAATACAAACACAAATTAATGATCACAAAATAAACTCAAAAATAAACATACGAGTAAAAACTAATGTAAAACCTAGGAATCTTCCGATTGATAAAAATATACGGAAGAATCGAAGAAGTATAATAAAGACTAAACGGAAAATCAAAAAGATGAGAGAGAGGGACAATTAAAAGGACATGGAATGGGGAGAGGGAGAGAGAGGGAGAGGGAGAGGGATAGGGTTAGGGTTCTACGAAAGGGGGGAATTATAATCGAAAGAAATAAGGGGTAAGTTGTAACGACAGAAGAAAAAAAATATTGGAATTGAATTGGTCGGTTAAGATATTATGACATTGGGGCCGCCGACTTTCGATTCCATCGGTCTATTCTTTACGTTTCCCCCCAAACACCTTTAATTCCGCTTTTTTTTATACAAGCGCTTCTTCTTGTCCACTCTTCTACTTTTCGACTTTTCGCTGTCCTTTACTTTTACTTTCGATTGATTGCACGAGTTAAACATAAAGTGAGAAAGTGGACTTTGCTGGGAAGAGAAATATACTCCACATTAATTAAATTATTTAATTTTATAATTAATTATTAATTATTTATATTTTTTAAAAATAATTATATTAATATTAAATAATAAATAGCATGTTATTAAATATTTTAAAAATAATGAATAATTTCTCTGCACCCTCTTTCTTTGGAATTTCATTGCAAGAGCCCAAGTAGCCTCTAATTAAGGATTAAAATATAATGAGTACTCTAATAGTGTAAAATTAAAACAATTTAAATTATTATGGTTTAAATTATTATCTATTAATGATAATTAATAGAATATTAAAGTGTAATTAATTTGTCACAATTATTTTTATTATTTTATAATAAATGTACAATATTTTGTTATTGTATTCTTCAAATTAATTATTCATAAAGCACACCTTTACGATGAGGAAAAAAGAAAAAACTCGTCATTTGACTTTGAAACTCAACCAGAACAAGGCCTGTAATGTCGAGTGAAATTTTCTGAGGGCAACAACGGAGAAATTGGGATTTTGGGATCAATGGATTGTTGTATTATGTGATGCATTTCAACTGTTGCTTAGTCATGTTGGTCAATGTTAAACAAATTGGCTATTTCAATCCATAAAAAAGGGTTTGCAACAAGGTGGTCTTTTTATACTTTTATCTATTTCTGATTTGTGCTAAGGGTTTATGGTGTTTACTTTGCAAGAAGAAGGATTTGGGAGCTAATAATGGACTCAAGGTAAGTCGTACTAGTCCATCCATTTCCCATTTGATTTTTGTTAATGATTTTTCAAAAGTTTCTTATAAGAGAGTGACTGTATTAAGACTTGTGTTAATTGTGAAATGTTATTTAAGAAAACAATTGAATTAAGTTTGTTTAAATTTTAGTTAAAGCTATCCCACTCACTCTCCTAAGTATTTGTACATTTCCCTTGTTTATTTGTCAGTAAAAAATGAATGTTTTATATTGATATAAGTTAATATAATGAAAGAGTTTATAAAAAAATATAAATATTTCTACCATTAGTTTAATATTTTGAGATTGAAAATATGTATAAAAAAAAATTGTACTATTAAAAGTGTGTGGTTTTAAACCATAGTGAATACTTATCAACTTGACCTTTTTTTTTATATCTCAAATAAAAAATAAAATTTTGTATCGTTAAAATGTAATTAAAATATATTAAATATCCATTCAAACAAATTTTCATAATAAAATTATTTTGGTAGAAAACTATATAAAGTAAATCACATATTATTTTAAATATAAACTATTTTATTAAAATATTTATTTTGAATTTTATCCAACTATATTATATAAGTTGTAAATAAAAACAAATTATAATATAATTTTGTAAAGGTCAGTTTAATATGACATATAGGTTCTTAAAATGAAAGGTTTCTATAATGGTGCATAGTGCATGGGCACCAATCCCATAAAATAAACTAACAACTTGCTAGGTCAGGCTGGCACTCTAATATTTTCTGTATTAGAATATTGACCTTCCTCTATTTTATATCTAATTGACGTCTGATGAGAATAAAATAAGGACAATTAGGTAATAACTGTGTATGTGGCATTTAGAGAAATGAAGACGATATAGACTTAAAGGAATATGATAGGAAGGGGTATTAATCATGCAAAGCCAATTGATTTAACTTAGAAAAAATAATTCACCTTAGTTTGACAACGACACTGAAATTTTTTATGTCTTACAATCCTAGCTGATGTTAGCAATGAATATAAACATTAGCTCTATCTTGTCCACCAATTACAAATAAGTTGTTGTGAAGAAAGAGAGAGAGAGTATTCAGTATTGTCAACGCCAACACACGAGTCCAGTTGCAGAAAATGGGGAACAAATGGAAAAAATCAGGGTAGACATATTCTGTTTTCACCACAACCCCCTTTATTCTACATTGTTTTCATTCTAGCAGACCACTCCATGGGATCCTTATTATTCTTCCTCACCCTTCTCTTATTTTTTTCTTTTGCTTATAGTTCTTCTTTATCTACCGAGTTCATATACCCAAATTTCACCAGCTCAAACCTTCAATTTATTGATAGAGCTGGTTCTTTCTTGTCATCTTTGAATGGAACATTTAAAGCTGCTATCTCCAACCCAAGCCTTCAAAAAACCAACTTCTACTTGTCTGTCATTCATGTGGCATCCAACACAATCATCTGGTCAGCCAATCGTAATAGTCCCATCTCTAGCGCCGGTCAAATGACTCTTACAGCTAAAGGGATTAGCATTACTGATGAAGATGGAAGTATAAAATGGTCAACTCCACCGCTACAGTCACTAGTTCATGCATTGTTTCTGACTGAAATGGGTAATCTCGTATTAATTGATCAATATAACAGAAGCCTGTGGGAAAGTTTTAACAATCCTACGGACACAATTGTGATTGGACAACGGTTGCCTGTTGGAAGGCTGATATATAACTCTGTATCAGATTATGATTTTGCTGCTGGAAATTATAGCTTTGCTATTACTGATTCAGATGCAGTTCTACAATGGAATAGACAGATATATTGGAAATTGTCTATGTATAAAAAGGCTTTTATCGAATCCAATTACAAAGTGGAATACATGGCAATAAACAGGACAGGTCTCCATTTATTTGGTCGTAATGGATCAACAGTTGTGGTTCAGGTAGTTTTGTCACCATCAGACTTTCAAATCGCCAAGCTGGGTGCCTCAGGCCAATTTACTATAAGTAGCTTTTCTGGTAGCAGCATGAAGCAGGAATTACTTGGTCCAGTTGACAGTTGTCAAATTCCTTTCACATGTGGCAGAGTTGGGCTGTGTACTGTTGATTCTGCGTCCAGTACCCCAATATGTTCATGTCCATCAAGCTTCCAAAGGGATTTACAGAATACACCTGGTTGCCTACCAATTAATAGAACATATTCTTTGCCACTGGCTTGTACATCTTCTAGTTATGTTAACCAATCAAATTCATCTGTCATTTCATATTTGAAACTTGACTATGGTGTGGATTACTTTGCCAATGTTTTTGTCAAGCCTGTAATATATGGTGTTAATTGGTCAGTCTGTCAAGATCTCTGCTCAGGGAATTGTTCCTGCTTAGGAATTTTCTATGGAAGCTCATCTGGTTCATGCTACTTGATTGCCACTGAGTTGGCCTCCATTAGTCTGAGCAATACAGGCAATAACGACCTATTGGGTTTCGTTAAGGCTATTGTTAGTTACACTTCAACAAAAGACAATGGTAAAAACAGTCAAGTTAATCAAGGACAAAACTTTCCAGTAGCTGCTCTGGTGCTTTTACCATTTATTGGCCTTTTTGTATTCCTATCTCTAAGTTTTCTTTTTTGGAGAAGATGGAGACTTTTAAATAACAGAGAGATAAAACTAGGCAATCCTAGCTCATTTTCTTCAGGAGATATTGATGCCTTCTACATTCCTGGCTTACCAAGAAGGTTCGATTATGAAGAGCTGGAGATGGCTACTGACAACTTTAAGACCCTGATTGGGTCAGGTGGGTTTGGCTCTGTGTACAAAGGCTTACTCTCTGATAATACTGTTGTGGCTGTGAAGAAAATAAATAACTTAGGGGCACAAGGAAGAAAGGAATTTTGTACAGAGATTGCGGTAATTGGCAACATTCACCATGCCAATTTAGTCAAATTAAACGGGTTTTGTGTTCACGGAAGGCAACTTCTATTGATTTATGAATATATGAATCGTGGCTCCCTAGACCGGACACTTTTTGGTGTCGGACCAGTAATAGAGTGGCAAGAGAGGCTTGATATAGCACTTGGGACAGCTCGAGGACTTGCCTATTTGCACAGTGGTTGTGAACAAAAAATCATTCATTGTGATGTCAAGCCCGAAAACATTCTCTTACATGAGCGATTTCGGGCAAAAATCTCCGATTTTGGGCTCTCAAAGCTTCTAGGTCCTGAACAGTCTAGCCTTTTTACAACAATGAGAGGCACACGTGGCTATCTTGCACCAGAGTGGCTTACAAACGCTGCAATCACAGAGAAAACTGATGTCTATAGTTTTGGAATGGTTCTACTTGAACTTGTCAGTGGAAGGAAAAATTGCTCATTAAAATCACAAAGCCAAAGCAAGGAAGAGAATAACACCATTGGTGGTCATTATTCTTCATCTTCATCACGTTCTGGACATATTTACTTCCCACTATTTGCATTAGAAATGCATGAGCTTGGGAAGTACTTGGAGCTTGTTGACCCGAGACTGAAGGGACGGGTGACAAGTGAACAAGTGGAGAAATTAGTGCGTTTAGCATTATGCTGTGTTCATGAGGAACCAACACTGAGGCCAAATATGGTTACTGTTGTTGGCATGTTGGAAGGTGGAATGCCTCTAGATCAGCCAAGACTAGAATATCTAAATTTCTTGCGCTTTTATGGGCGTCGATTTACTGAGGCTTCTGTGATAGAAGAGGAAGCTGACCAAAGTAATCCACTCATGCGTTCACAATCAAAGGCTTCCCCTACAAGCACTACAAGTGATGCATGTAGTTATTTTTCTAATATCTCATCGCATCAAATTTCAGGACCAAGATGACATAGTATGGAGTGGACGAGCTACTTTTCTTATGTTTAATTTGAAGGAATGTTGTGTTCTGTAATTTAGATTTCAACTTCTTTTACAGCTTTGTTGGGATTAACGAGTTCTATTTTGCTATGAGGTCCAACGCAGGTTGAGTTCCTATAAATTGTTCGACTGTTGTAAAAGATATCTTTGAACAAGTGTCTTTTATTTCCCATGTTCAGAATTAGTGTCATCTATATATTAAATGCCTATTTCCACTTGACTTCACATGGTTATAATTTTCTTTCTTTGATTTTCGTTGTAATTTTTTATTTTGTATTTGCATTTTTTTCTTAAGAAAATCATCAAAAACTGAAAGCTAATAAAATGGTCTCTGGTTCAGTGCTCGTACGGTATAGTTTAATTTTTAGAATTTCTTTAAAGTTATGTTTGGTTTGAATGATTGGTAGTAAGAATGTAATCAATCTAATTTATTCTGTTGTTTGGTTATGTTAATGACAGGAAATAGAATGTAAGCTCTCTAATTATTTCCGGAAGTACCCGTAAAACTCTTTCCGGTGGGTAGATTAAGGAAAACTCATTCCTTTCTTTAACCATGTATTAAAAATAATATTTTTTTAATTTTGCCCTCTACTTATTACTCATCGAAAAACAACACCACCTCAACCCATTTTCTTCCAAAGTCCAAAATCACCATGGAAGAGAAGACCCATTTCCTTTCAAGTCCTCTTCCCACCATCTATGAACACACCCATGGGAGGTGGTTGCGATGTCGCCGACAACACACATGATGGCCAATTATGGTTTAGTTCCTAATGGATTTTTGCCGTCACTCATCTCTCTTTATTTTAGAAAAATATGGTAGGCACACGCTTTGTAAGGCACGAAACAAAAGAATCCATGAAACTTGGTTTTCTGTTCGAGCAGGGCAGGAAATTGCATCTTCACAAAAATTACAATTCACCAACAACACTACAGTCAAAAAAATAAATTGAAATTGAAAAATGCCGACATATTTGGATTCTTTTGTATCCAGTCAGATCTAAATATAATAACAAACCAAAGAAAAAGTAGAAAATTAAAGCTGATGGATTAGTGAGATTCAGAATGCAATTTATTTCAAGTGATTGAACCTTATGAAATTGAATTTTTAATTTGATACGAATCTGGATTGCCTTTTTAATACTCATATGGTCAGATATATGCAATATTCGATTATCGAGAAAGAAAAAAAGTTTCGCTCTTATTGTGATAAAAAAATAAAGAAAGAAAAATGGTTCTAATTGTGATAAAAAAAGTTTCGTTCTTTTAATATACTACAATAATAATTACTTCTTTGATTTTTACGAAAATCAAACATAAAAATAGTAATAGTATTTCCTACGGTCATTGAAATAATAGGATATTAAGATAATATATTATATTTTTTTAATTTATTATAGTTATAAATTAAATATTAAAATATTAATTTTTACTTTTAATTTTAATAATTAAATTAAATATTGTAATAATAATCCTATTTTTACAAATATTTGAATATATTATTCCAAAATAATAGCAAAATAAATATATTTAAATTGAGTATGGACCATGTACGGAGGCAGAGCTGCATAGCGTGAAGTAGGGGTGAGCAAATAATCCGATCAATCTGCTTAAATTAATAAATTCGATTCGATCCGTCAGATTCAGATCGGATTGGATTGATATATTTTGTAGTCGGATCGGATTCAGATTGAAAAGTATATAATCCGTTCGGATTCGGATCGGATTCGGATTGACAGATTTTATAATCCGATCTGGACTGAATTACTATTAAAATTATAAATAAATGTATATTTATTTTATGTGTTATATTTAAATATTATACATACCACAATTACATTAAATTATTATTTTAGTTTTAAAAAAAATAAAAATGTTAAATTCTCTATAATAATTTAATAATATTCAACTGTATACTTTTTATTATTTTGATTATCTAATTTGTGACTATAAATAAATAAATTTACTAAAAAATATACCAATTTAAAATTTAAATGTTAGTATATATTGTGTTTTATATATGATAATAAAAAAAAATTATAATCTCAATCCGACCTATCTGATCCGAAAAATTCGATCTGCTTGGATTCGGATTGGTTCGGATTGACTACATTATCGGATCGGATTCGGATTAGAAATCTTTAAATCCGTTTCGGATCGGATCGGATTCGAATTGGTTGAAAACAAGCGGTTTTGATCCGCTGCTCACCCCTAGCGTGGAGCATGCCTGCAATTTCAGTCAATTTTATTTATAAAAATTAATTATATATATATATTTTTAATATTAAATAATTTATTTTATAATAATATATTATGTATAATTTTTATGTACATATTTTGATATATATTAATAATATTTAGCAAATATTTTGATAAAAATAACATAAATTATAAATAAAGTGGTTAAATATATACTTTTTTATGTATTTAGTAACTATTAGTAATATAAATAAAATTGAAGTCATATATTATGTAAAAATTATTCTTAAATGTGATAATAAAAAAATTAAATATTTAACTTTAAACTTAATATTATAAAAATAAAATTAAAAAAAAGAAGTATATGATAAGTTTCAGATTAAAGCTTTTAAGTTTGTGTTTATCATATTTTATTTCAACTTAAATTTTAATTTTATCTTATGAAATTTTATTTTAATAGTCTTTTAAAATTTATTTGAAATTTTTTATATAAAAATTTTATTATTTTTATTATTATTAATCAGTCTTATATTATTTATTAACATATATTTTTAAATATAGTCTTAATTATAATGTGTTAACTTTATATGTTTATATTATTAACTATATGCCTATATTATAATATGATATAAAAAATTTAATATTAAATTGAGTATAATCTACTGTAATTTTTACTATTTTTTATTTTGCATAAAAATTTAAATTTTAGTCTTCTTAATTTTTTTTGTTGGCTCATCTACCATGTACATGTTATATTTGTCTTTTTTGTCAAAGGATATTCATATAACAATGTTAATGATATAGATTAACGGTAATTACTTGATTGTAAAAATTAGTATAAAAAAAAAATTACTACAAAGTGAAATACAGTTAGTAACTTCAAAGACAAAAAAAAAGAGACAATATTTTAACAAATCAAAGTTAAATATAAAATTTTGCACTCCATACAAAATTCAAGAACAAAGGCTGTTTTTTTTTTTTTTTTTTCAAAGGATAATACTGCATAAATAATATAGTTATTTAATTGATTTTACTTTTAACTATTTGATAAAAAATTATATATTAATTTGTTAAAATTTAAAAATAAAATTTTATGTATAAAATGAATTATGCTATATAATTAACCTTAAATTATAATAGAGATTGTCACAAGTACCAATTCTAAAATAGGACATTTTAAAAAATTTCTAAATGTAGAAAGGTTTTTAAAAGTTTAAAAAATATTCATTCCAAAATTTCTAAAAATATAATTTGATAAAAATTCTATAAATAAAAAAAATTATAATTTTTTAAAATTTTTTTAAAAATATAATGTTTTAAAAAATTTGTAAAAATATAAGGTTTTAAATTTTTCTAAAAATAGAAAATTGTGCACCAATCCGTGTACACAAAAGGGCGGGTCGGTCCAGTTCTTGTAATAAGGTTGTAGTGGCTTTAAAATAATTATGATATTTTTTTTTTAGCAAAAAAATAACGATGATATTTTTCAATTTAACATTCTCAAGTCAATAAATACATATAATGTTTGGATATAAAAAAAAAAAAAAAATTAATTTCTATCAACATAAATAAAAGTCAGAGATCTAATAAAAGCCTATAGTTCTTGTCCTGTACTCAATAATAGTAACATCATGAATTTTAGTAGTTTTTTTTTTTTTTTTTTTTTTTTAAATTATCAAAAATAGCATCCCTAAAATTTATAGTAACAAAACTAATACTCTAATAATATTGAACGTTCAATATTCAATTTGAACGTAAAATATTGAACGTTCAATATTAAACGAGTCTAAATTATCGTCGTTCAATTCTAATTAGATGGATATTAAAAAAATATATATATATTAGTCATTTTTTTAATTATGAAAATATAAATTTAAATAAGAATGTTAGTTTTGTTATTAGAAGGTTTGTGGGGTGTTAGTTTTATTATTATTATTTTTTTTTTTTTTTGGTAAGTTATGAAATTTTGGCGGTTATGTTCAAGCTTTTTATGGTAACATTTATGAAGGGCCATGCATTAAAGCTACAACTCAAAGCCGTTATCTACCGCAGCCTTATGAAACAAAATAGGAGCAGAATCCAATTAAACCATATCCACTCAAAATTTAGAAATTTTTCTTATTGAATCTCAAACTATATATTGCAAATACATACTCGTATAAAACTTGTGATCCCTAATACAAGGGATATAACATATAAAAAAACTGACGTGCCAATTAAACGCATTAATTAATTAAGCTTCATCAGTTTTGCAAAAGTTAAGCAAAATGCAAGATGTTTTGAGAGTTCATGACATTGCAAACAACTGCAAGGAAACCATTCCAGATGAGTTTATTAGATCAGAGAATGAACAACCTGGAATCACAACCGTTAAAGGAAAAAGCATTGAAGTCCCCATCATTGATCTTGACAACCCAGATGAGAAAAAATTGTTGAAACAAATAGTTGAGGCAAGTCGTGATTGGGGAATGCTTCAAGTTGTGAATCATGATGTCCCAAGTGAGCTTATAAGCAAATTACAAAATGTTGGTAAGACCTTCTTTGAACTACCAAATGATGAAAAAGAGCTTTATGCTAAGCCTCCAAATTCTAAGTCTGTGGAAGGCTATGGAACATTTCTTCAGAAAGAATTGGAAGGAAAAAAAGGTTGGGTTGACCATTTGTTTCACAAGATTTGGCCTCCTTCCGTTATTAATTATCGGTTCTGGCCCCAAAACCCACCAAATTACAGGTATTTAAATCTCTGTTAGAGGTATTATCTCATTGTCGTTAAATATGATACTAATCACTATAAAAATATTTTACAGATATATTTAGTGATAAGTAAATTTTTATTATAAACTTATAAAATTATTTGTTAATATATTTTTGTTATAAATATACTAATGCTAATATAATACTAATAGTATACTAAAAAATACATTTATTATAATATTAGTAATATATACATATTTTTATTAATTAATATTATTAACAATTTGTTATTAAATAATTGTCCAAAAAAATTATTTACAAATAATTATATAAATTTATAACAAATATTTATTTGTTATTAAATATGTGTTACAAAAGCAAAAATATTTTTTTAATGAACGTAAAATTTATAAATAATTATGAGATTTAATTACTTTTTAATTTCGACCTGCTAGTAAACTTTCATATAACTAACAATTTAGTTCAATATGCTAAAAAATTATTGATATTGATGTGATACTCGTGATTAATTACTACGTGTATATTTTAAACATTTTTTTTGAAATTTGTAAGACAAAATATCATGAGATAGTAATCTCAAACAATGATATTGAAAAGTGTTAGACACAAACAATCAACAACATCTCATAAAATCAAACATATAACCAATGTGATTAACTGTAAATATACACGTCATAAGTTAATGTAAATAATAAATTATTAATGTTTTGATGTTAGGGAGGTTAACGAAGAATATGCTAAACAACTACATAAGGTGGTGAATAAGCTGTTTAGAGCATTATCTTTGGGATTGGGGCTTGAAGAAGATGAGTTGAAGAAGTCAGCTGGTGGTGAAGAATTGAATTACCTAATGAAAATAAATTACTATCCACCATGTCCACGTCCTGATCTGGCACTTGGTGTAGTGGCACATACTGACATGTCCACCATCACCATTTTGGTACCTAACGAAGTTCAAGGACTCCAGGCCAGCAGAGATGGGCTTTGGTATGATGTTAAATACATTCCTAATGCTTTTGTCATCCACATTGGTGACCAGATTGAGGTATACAATTATTTATTTTCTCAAATCCAATTTATGGTGTGGTATTTTTGTTTTTGCTCATGAAATCTTCTAAAATAGTTTACCATTTAAAAAAAAAAAGAAGCTTTTGAATCCTACAAAAATAATATTTTTAAAAGTGATTTGAGGCCAGCTCAAAAAACACATTTGACGTTTTTTGAAAAATTCACATATAAGCATGTTTGTTTATGCTTTTGTTAATAGTAATTTCAATCAAAAGTAATTTTTAATAAAGGTACTTTCAGAAAGAAAAGAAGCGCATAACTTGTGCTTTCTAAGCCTTAAAAGCACTCTTGACAAAAGAAATTTTTTATTTGATTCAGCACAACTTTGTTGATTTCAAAAACGTTTTATAAAGTCTCAAAAGCATAAACAAAAACACTCATAATGCGCTTTTTCTCCAAAAACTATTACTAACACAGCCTAACTTATTTTGATGGGAATTTTTATCTTTTATGTGGTAATCTGTAGATACTAAGCAATGGAAGGTACAAGAGTGTGCTCCACAGGACAACAGTGAACAAAGACAAGACAAGAATGTCATGGCCAGTGTTCTTGGAGCCCCCATTGGATTTTTCAGTTGGGCCTCACCCAAAGCTTGTGGATGAGAACAACCCACCAAAGTACAAGACCAAGAAGTACAGCGACTATGTTTACTGTAAGCTTAATAAGCTACCTCAATGAGTCAAGCAATTCAGTGAGACTATTAAATGAAGTGCACTACTTTTCCTTTTGCACATCATCCTAGAGTAAGAGTGGGCAAAAAAAAGTTCATGCCAACTTGATAGAGCATATCAACTAAATGCTCTTATTATCTTTAAATTGAATGTCTTGTACAGTGTTTAGAGTAAAAATCTGTAGCGTTAATAAACGAGCAAAGGTATAACCAAAAGCACCTACATTACTATCCGATCTTAAAATGCTCTAGTTGTTCTTTTTCTGTAAGGAGTCCAATGTTCAATGTTAAGAGTTTCTTGTCTTACTTTCCACGATTGATTCTAATTTCAATTCAGCATTTTGCTTAGTATTAAGTCACTACCAATCTTTAAAAACCATTGTCTAGGTATATGCAGAAACAAACAAGAGAGCATTTAAATTTACTTTGATGTTGAATTCAACAAACCAAATTAATTCAAAGGATAGGGTCGAATTTGGTATATAAATGTCATCCATCTACTACTACTGGCTCTCTGACATGAAAATTACAATTATAATTTATCCAAAATAAAATATCCAACATTGGTTTTGTATAGAGGTGTAAATTAAAATGGAATGTACCATTAGCCTACAGTTCATAATTTTATAAATCCGTCCAATCTTGTTTCACTTATATTTTAATAAGTTGAGATGATAATTTGATAATACATGTTAGAATATACTATTTATATAAAATGAGTTTAAATTAGACACACACACACAAATATATATGATTTCTATAATAATTATGAACCCATTAAAAACATTAAATGAAACCTAAGATAAGATGAAACAATCCCTTTATAGTTTTGAGCAACTAAAACAAAGGTGAAATTTATTCTTTTCATATTCAGTAAATTATATTGCAAAGACAATTTATAAATCTCTAAACTAAGGTGTAAATTAAGATAAAATGCTAATAAAATTTGGAATACAACATATTAATTTTCAAAATATATCTCATATCATTTTGCTTAATTTTTAATGAGATAAAATCATAAAGAAATGGTACTAAATAAGATATCTTATTTGTCCCAAATAAGTCTAAATAATATGAGTAAAAATACAAAAATAATATAAAATATGATACATGATTATTTATAATGTGAATATATTAAAAAAAATGATATAATACATCTTTAAATTTAGGTCCATTAAGGCTACAATCCAAATGAAATGAAATTAGATGAGATGATATTTAAATGAAACGAGACAATAGTATAATATGAGGCTATTAAAGATAGTAAATGAAACATGATGAGATGATATAACACACTTTAGATCTCTACTATGAATTCATTACAAAATTTGCACCTCATGTATACACAGTAGGGACTTGGTCATTATTGCAGATTGAACAAGCATAGATTTCTTCAAGTATTGTTACGATTGGAGATTCAACAACACTCGAGCAAGAGAAGAGTAAACCCGAGTATATCAAGTGCGCACTCTCATAATGAACAGATGTGGAACTCTTTTGACAACACAAAAATTAAAGGTTCGATATGGATTGTAAGAACAGAATCTAAAATTCTACCTGTATTCATTCCTTTGCCCAAACAGGTACTGAATAAATCAGGGTTCCCAAGCCAAATGAGATGCCTATAGTTGCCATTGCGTAACCATATGCTCTCCATGGATACTTGCTTTCTCTCATTGCATTAAACTCTGCAATGAACGTAGACACAGTACTCAAGCAACCCAAGAATCCTAGTTGTATGCCTGTTGCCACTGTATCACATTTCTCAGTATTCATCTGCAGTAACATAACAATTTTCAGTTATACGCTTCCCGCTATCACATCTAACGATATAAAAGTTATAATAACACAAGTATAATGGGTCGAATAAGTTGATCGGTGTTATGAATATGTACATCCATTCTAAATAACTTAAATTCATACCATTTTCTTAATAGTAGCTAGAGCTGCCATAAAACAAGCTGCAGAGACATTAGCAATTAGAGTACCAAAAGGAACCCATTTCAACAACCCTTTACTACCTAAGCCGCGTCCATTAAGTCTGGCTAAGAACCACCTCATCCACACACCTGCAGGTCCAACTATGCAACCCAACCATAGTTGAGCCTCACTGCTATAGCTGTTAAACTTGCGTCCTTCCATTACTCCACTCACACTCCACAACAAACCTAGCATCAGCAAGAATACTATCATAACTGTTAAGTGACGGTTAAAACTATCCACTCTCCAGCTACTGGTTGAGTTAGTGATGCTATGTTCCGTATTTGATTTTCGCCTTTCAAGAAGCCACTTAAAACCTCTAGCTGTCTCAATCCCCAAAATAATAGAGTAGGCAGCCAGAAACAAACCTGCAAAGGACTGTAGTTATAAGTTAAAGGTGGTTGATTGTGGCATCATCTTATCAACGACCCAGATTAAATTCAATTCCTGCAATATTGGTAATTACCTAAGAGAAAACCAAGCACAGCCGAAACCCAATGACCTTCAACACTGAGATCAAGCATTTTCTGGTTCCAACCGCTGAAAGTTGTAAGGCTTCCCAAGTAACCAGTTGAAAGACCAATAGCAAGAAAATCTGAGACATGGGCTATATCACTTTTGAAAACAACGCCAAACCACCCCATCAAGAAAGAACCAACCTGTGGAAGAAGGCACCATATAAAAAAAATTGATGACTGATATATTATCTAAGACTGATAAAAGAAAGTCTTAACCAGCAAGTTTCCTGCAGATATATAATTGCCGCATTACAAAAACAATTTTAGTTGTATGCTGGTATAATATCAGAATAAGTTGTCTCTAGTAATGAACGATGGACATATGTGGAAGTGGGAGAGAGAAAAACCATATTTGAAGGAAGGTCAAGGTACAAAATACTTTGGTTGCTCGTCACTCCAGCAACTCCAGGGCCGAACAGTTTTTGCAGTAAGTATCTGGTCATGACCTGCACGTTATAACATAACACACGAATTACAAACAGCCTCAGTTGATAGAAAGTTGGATGAAATTATATTAAATTGGTTAAATTGGGCGGAGCGCATACAAGTCCTTGTTTTTATAAACTAATTCATTTTGGGGTGTCACTTAGTTTACTATATTGGAAATGCATAGGGTCATAATACATAGTTATTTTGGAAAGAGTTAACAGTTTCACCCACTTGACAAGAGCATAACAGGCTGTTAGATGTAACCAGGTAGCATTCTTATCTTTAAAGAAATATGTTACCCCAAATATTCCAAAAACTGCCAAGTGCACGAGACATGAACCGTACTCTATCCAGTTTGACAGAATAGTTTTATTGTCCTGCACAATAATAGGGAAAGAATAATAGATATTAGCATGATTTAACATCAAACTAATGCACAAGCATTAGATATTAGCATGCTTTTCTCACGTCCATTTTTGCATGAGCAAGACATCAACAGAACACCCAATAGTGATATGATAGACTTATACTAAAGATTATACAAGAACAGGACAAAACAATTAACAAAAAGCTCACTTTTAATTTTTCTTCAGCTTTCACTGCGCCGGCAATTGAAAGAGGAGAAGCAATTTCCTCTGGCAATGGTGACACAGGGGAGACTAATTTTGATTCCCCAGCTTCACAAGACGAAAATCCATGTGACTGAAACTGTGCATCATCTGAGATGGGAACAACCGCACCACTCTCTAATCCATGATCAAATGAAAAACGGAGGCTGTTACTCCGACTGTACCTGTTGCTATGAAGAGCTCGATCCCCAATATCCCCTGCCTCTGATACATTCTCGCTATCAATGTCATTGTCTGTGTGGGAACATCGAGCACCTAATAGACTCATTGAACGCCTTCGTATAGAAGAAGTTGCACTATTTGTCTGGCTAAATGATCCACTTCGTCTAAGCTCAGAATCACTAATCCTACTACTCCCTTCTACCACAAGTATGGGGCTGGATTTCTCTTGGGTTGACTACAAAAAGTAACAAATGGTTAACTATGATGTCAATACATAAACGCAAGGAGTAAAGTGACATAATAGTTATAGCACCATGAATAATGACAAAAAAAGTGATACTATTTCTGTATGAAAACAATTACAAAGGTATTTGCAAGAAAATCAAAATTAGTATATTTGGTTTAAGAATCCAAAAGGGAAAACAACAGAAAAGCTATTGCTCATCAAATAATGACAAACAGATAGAACTAGCTCTGCATGAAAAAGAAATGCATGTATAAACAAATAGATAGTGCCAAAAGAAGTTATTCTTAAACTTTAACAAAGAACCAGTCTTTGCTATGATGATGTATTTCTCTATTTATATAATTTTTTATATCAAAGGCCTTATTATTTTTTTTGTCCTCAATTTATCAAATTTGTTACAAAAATGACTAACTGTGTTAAAAACTTAACAATGTCGCATGACATGACACTTTTTTGTAGGAAAAATGTGTCTTATGAATTTTCTAATGAACAAGTGTCAAATGACATGCATGTGACACCATGTCATTATATTTACTAACACCATTACACAATTTGGCATGTTCGTAATACATAATTGTAACACTTCAAATGTTGAGGACATATTGGTAACAACTAAATACATTACGACAAAAAAATAATAAAGCCTATTCATTGAATTATATTTTACTAGGAAATGCACTTTTCCTTGTTTATTTCATTATCTAGTCCACTTTCCTTCACTTGCATCAGCCAAGACGCTTTTTAACGAAGTGTTTGGGATTGGTTTGATTATTATTTGTTAACATTTTGCAATATAGAAACCATCTAGAGTGCAAAATATTGAAGCCAAGCCAGATATGTAGAAACATGATGTGGAAACAACAAATAATATTTGCATCCAAGAAAAAAAGGTCTGACAACCAGTTAAGACCTGAGAGACAAGAAGACAAGATATTAACTCTACATGATGCCAAAACAGAAACAGCTCATTAATTAAATATAATAAATCATAAAGCCCCTAAGTACATAAAGAAACACAAGTTGGTATTCTGTAAAATTAAGCTAGAGACACTGAAGTTAAAACCTTTTAAATAAGCCTTGTATAATTAACTAACTATAACAGTAAAGTAGGTGCTTCTCTAGAATAAATTAAAAATATATGGTCATCCCAAATCAATGAAATCACCAAACCTCATCCATGATGTAATAAGACCAAATATTTGAATAATTAAGTCTATCCTTAATACTAATACTAATAAAATCAATATTCTGTCATATAATTGGGGCCTACACACGCTGGACAAGAACAATTAGTCCAAGGACCACTAATTAATTAACTAACCATAATTGAAATAAAATCAACATTAATCTCACAAAATAAGTAGCATCTTTTTGCATGTCACATGGGAACAGAAAATTGTTTAACATTGATGATAACAAAGAACAGGAGGAGAAGGGGCAAGTTCTTAGTTATGATATGACAGAGTATCTAAATTATTGGAAAATGCTTTTTTATCCTATGTTCATGAATGCATCAATCCACATATCATAATATATTTTATAATCCTGCTAGTAAATATTTTCACAATTTCTTCAGCATCACACTTTCCTAATTTAACATCAAATGCAACACTGTCAGGTCATTTTATCCATATAACATTACACAAATTATTTGAGAACTATTTTTACTATTTTCCTCTTTACTTCTATATATGAGCGAGAAACAAACACCAAAATTTTGAAGGGATGAAAAGT
Source organism: Elaeagnus macrophylla (assembly GCA_029378325.1). NCBI lineage: Eukaryota > Viridiplantae > Streptophyta > Magnoliopsida > Rosales > Elaeagnaceae > Elaeagnus > Elaeagnus macrophylla. Next base: position 12,718,328 of record CM055653.1, read on the forward strand.
AGAAGCGACCAACTTAAGGCCATTTAAATTGGGACAATAAGAGTAATTGTGGCTCTACTGTTTGAATGAGTAGGGACCCAGTTGAAAGTGAATGAATCTTCATCAACAATTTCAGAACTAGTAGAAAGCAAAAAATAACTTGTATTCTATTACCTAAAGAATCCAATTTCTAAACTTGGGAGTTACAGACGTGTACTCCACCAAATAAAAAACAAATCCCTCAGCAATTCCCAAAAATAATTATTTTAAAAAAAGAGCAAAAACTTCAAAGGAAAACAAATGCAAGATGGCAATTTTTTTAATCAAAAATACTCCCAAACGGAGACGAGGTAACAAATTTTTATCCATTCATCTAAGTTATATTTGAGAGTATAACAGTAAACTAGCACATAAAACTGCCGTCAAGTTACTTAATAATCATGTACTTGATACTTTTTTGCCGCTTTAAACTCATGATCCTGTACAAGTAGCTCAATAGAGTTATCCACTGGGCTATCCGGTCAAGAAGGTGATTTGATTGGGTGTGAACTAAAGTTCACGACTGAGAGAGGCTGCAAAAAGGTAAAACTTTTCGGATCCTATAATACTAAACAAACCTGAAACTCCGACACACTTAATGAGCAAATTATGAGCTAAAATCACAATAAAATACAAGCAAACGAAAGAAGAAACACGGACGGTAGATAATAAAAATAAATTGGAAATCAACACCAAGTCAAAATTAAATAACTTTCAAGATCAAAATACATAAATTGCATTTTATTTAAATAGAAAAATAAAAATAAAAAAAGTTTCAGATTTTAGAATTACCATGATTCCAATGAACCCAGAAAATTCAGCCCGGAAAGGTCGAAAGATTTCGGCGAAAAAGGTGGAAGGGGGAGTTTTTCTTCTTATTTATCTGAAGCACTTCTCCACAGATAGTGGGATGCAATATTGACGAGCTCCAAAATCTAATAGAAGAACAACTCACGTGACAAGCGAACAGTGTAAGAGAAGAATGGTTCAATTTTGAATTCGAAGAACGATTTTCGGTACAAATAAAATGGGTGCAAGCGGGGTACGAGTCGACGCTAAGAAATGAGCACGGCCTAAGCTTCTCAAAACTCAATTCAAGTTTCAATGTATTTTACTTCTACATGTGAGTTCTGCAATATAAATAAGGAGACTTTTTGTTTTTCTTTTTCTCAAAACAACCTAAAAACAAAAAACTATTTGAAAAAATAACAAAACTAACACCCCTTAAAAATTATAATAATAAAACTTGTTCAATTAAAATTGAACGACGATAATTTAGACTCGTTCAATATTAAACGTTCAATATTATCCGTTCAATTAGAATTGAATGACGACAATTAGACCTATTTAATATTGAACGTTCAATATTTTACGTTCAAATTAAATATTCAACGTTCAATATTAAACGTTTAATTCTAATTGAACACAAGAGAGTGCTAGTTTTGTTATTATAATTTTTAAATGTGCTATTTTTGATAATTTCTCAAACTATTTTCACAAGTTTTGACTTTCAAAACGAATGTAGTCGGCATTTTTTTTTTATTTTTTATTTAGAGAGTAATGCTAGAGCATAATTAAAAAATTGATAGGTACTGTAAGTAGGGGTATGTCGTGCAATTTTTTTTATCCTATTTGATTGTATTGGGGGTATTTTTATTTATATTTAATTTATATATTTTTTAATATTATAAAAAAAATTACATTATTTTTAATCGAATATATTTATTTATAATGATAAAAAAAAATTAATATTTATATATAAGTATGAAAAAAAATTAATAATTAATTTTAATTAAAAAATAATGCATGTCTTGACTTTATATTTTAGATTATAGCTCGAATTGCTACCTTAATTAATATATGAATATTAATAATATAAAAAATTTATATTTATTTTTTATATATATCCTTCATGTTGTGATATTATTTAAAAAAATAAATTAATTTTTTTTTAATTTTTAAAATAATTTTTACATATAATATTATATAAGAAATGTAATTAAAAAAATATATATTAACAATTTAAAAAAAATAATAATAATCATTACATATTACGCTGAAAGCATGGTTCAACACAAGAAGAATATGAATGGAGAATAGAAACAAGTAAAAGTTAGAAACACAGAGAAGTGTTCATTTTCTTCACTTTCCAACCTCCTCTCCTTAAATATTATTGAAATGGGCCAATATGGTCAACAACAAATAAATAATTATTGACTATTGTTGATAGACCACTAAATAAATCATAAAAAATAATATTTCTTATATTGACACCATGCCAAAATGTAGAAACAATAAATATTATGGCTATTTTAAATTCTAGAGATTATAATTAGAAAATGATATATTAAGCCAGTAATTAATAAATTTTTTTTTTTTTGAAAATGCAAATGCTAAAAAAATTAACGGATTATAAGCTTTTATCTTTGATATATCATACACCGACAAAAGCTAAAAGGTTCAATAATTTTGATGATTGGCATAAGAAAAGCAAAATCATAATCATAAAGTAAAATCATGAATGTAATTGGAGAAATGCTAACAAAACACATACATTTTTATACTTATATTGTTTATATTTTACTAACTCATAAAATTATTTTCAAAAATAAATAATTTTTTAAATAATTCTATTATATTTCATAATATAAATAGTGTAAGTGAATAAGATTATTGATATTAAATGTCATGCAATTCATATGCTTACGTTAATTTCCAGTTTTTTTATGCATAATGTACATGCATGTCCCATTTTCTTTCTGCTTCTCTTAGATAATTACGAAGCAGTTTCCTTGGTAATCAACTTTAGCATCACATCATAATAACACGTGTAAATTATTTATCAGTGCAACTTGCATAAAATAATTAATTATTTATAAAAAGATGAATAGTACTAAATTTCTATCCGATTTATTACGTACTTTATCATAATTGTCCTATTCTCTAAAATTTCTTACCCTTAAAATAAAATAAAAATGTAATAAATTATTTAAAAAATATTCTTAATCTTATCCCACCCACAAAAATATATATATGGAATAGAATTAATAAATATAAAATATTATATAATTTTTTATATTATTATATTTTAATACTTGAGATTTAGAGAAAATAAAAAGAGAAAAAAAAAAAATCCCCTAAACCAACCCTTTAAATTGAAAGATATAATGAATTGTATAAAAAATTATTACAACTGATTATATATATATAATATGAGATATTATTTTAGGAAACATGCCTTAAATAAATAATTATATATTAAATTATAATATGTATTAAATAATATATTAATTATTAATTGAATATAAAATTAAAAATGTAAAATTAAAAAATAATTATAGGATATTTTAATAATAAAAATTCGATTAAATTATATCATATAAATTAATATATATATTAAATTGTGATAAAAAATATTTTTTATTAAAAAAAAAAATTGAAATATTTTGTCTATAGGTTTTATTGAAAAAAAAAATCTCAATCTAGTACACTTTAATAAATACGCCATAAATTAAATTTTTGAGGTTAAAGTGTAATTAATATATTATAATTAAGTTATTAAATTTGTTAATTTTAATAACTTTAAGTGTAATAAACAATAAAAATTAAAGTCCTAAATAATATTAAATAGTAATAAATTTAATGACCTAATTATAATAAATAAAACTTAAATACAATAATCAATAATTTTAAAGGCTAAAGTATTAACATGCTTTATTTGGGATCCGGGAGCTTTGCTATCTATAAATACATAATATGGATCCCTCATCCTATAAAAAAAAAAATTAATACACAACTTAGGGTACGAGATCGGACTGAATTGAGTTGATTATTAATACAAAATAAAATTCATGTTAAAATTTGTGACAGGTGTATTTTTTATCAAATGGAACAGCTTATACACTGTTAAACGGGGAAATTGATGGTTTCGTAGGAAAAGGCCATAGCTGATAACGACGTTAATGGCTGCAAAACAAAGATGCCTTTTAGACTTTTACACTTTATATGACAAGCTTTACTTGTTGGGCACGTAGTTTATTCAATTTCTGGCCATAAACATGCACGGTGGATTGTCAACAAGTGGACTTAGAAATTTAAACGAGTGATTCATATTACACACTTTTGTTTTTTTTTTTTTTTTAGAAATCAGCTCTTCGGATTAAAATTAGATGACGTCTATTATTTTCTATTCATTTAGATCAATACTTTTTTTTTTTTTAGAGTACTAATACCTTTGACTATCATCATATAACCCAATAATATTATCTTAAAACTACCCACTTTCGGTGATTCATATAATACACATTGATAACTTTGCTATAAAGTCAAGAAATATGTGGTATGCAAAATTAACCCATTGTTCACGGTATCGATACTGCTGCTCATTTAGGAGTGATTGCAAATTGATAAAAGAAAATATTTGATAATATTTTTACAAAAATATTTCAACATTTAAATAAACATTAATTATATTTTTGAGATAAATAATTAATAGTTTAATACTTAGCTTTATGATAAGTACTTATACGCTCGTATTCTCGAATAATTATTAAAATTTTATGCTAAATATATAAAAGCCTCTTTGTTTGTGCTTTTGATAAAAATTATTTCATTTTAGAAGAAAATGCATTTGGGGAGAAATAAAACATTTCTGATAATTTTTTTCTTTCTTTTTGATTCTATAACTTTTTTTTCTATCTCTAAATGCTTATAATGATTTTTTTTTTTACCAAACTACTTCTTAAAAAAAAAAAAAAAAAAAAATCTGATAGCTCTTTGGATTACTAAATAAGGATCATGGGTAGATATAGTCACGTAACTTTATCATTTGATATTATAGTAATGTAATTTTACTTGGTTAATATTTTAGTACTATAATTAATAAATTATATTTATTTAATTTAATAATTTTAAGTTTTAGTTATGAAATACAAATTTTTTTAAAATAAAAAATTTATTCATTAAATAAACATGTGCATGTACTATGATAAAATAATAATTTAAAAATACTACTAAAAATGGCACGTAATATACATATATTTATTTAATTAACTAGTGGTTTTAAAACCCATTTTGTGCAATAAAAAACTAATTTTATTGCGGAAGCAATTGATATCGGAATTGGAAGATAACAAAAAATTTCTAACTACTCAAATATGATGATATTAATAATTTAATTCAATTAAAATGTGCATTTTTTGTTTTTACCTATTTGTATATTATCTTTCATTTTTTATCTTTAGTCGATTTATATCAAAACGTAATATATTTTAAAAAAATATATATATTTAAATATATATTTAAGAGTAATATATATAATCTAAAATTCTTTTTATAAATGCATAACTTTATTTATTTATTATTATAGTGATTACCCATCACCAAAGTTTTTGAGCCACACAACATTTTTGTTTTTGAACATATGTAAAACAAAAAAAAATTATGAATATGTATTTAAAAGTAATAAGAATTTCAAAAATAAAAGAACTCCATGATATATTAACATCAGTTGGTGGTATCGATACCACAATCTTCCAAGTCCTACTCTCAACGATGAAAATGGAACTTGTGAGATTGCGAGCTTCAAGAAATTCTTGAAAACTCTTTATTTTTAGATATTTATGGAAAATTTCTTCTTCTTATTTTTTTTGTTTTTTTAACTTTTCAAAAAAAAAAATTGCTTTTAAAAATTATTGAAAATTATCTACTTTATAGAGAAAAAAAATTAAATGTTATACTTTTATAAAATATAAAATATATTAATTTTAGGAAGTATTATAAAAAAAAAATTAATTTTTTTTTTTATGTTTTACAAATTTAAAATATTTTTATTTATTTATATTGATTTATATTTTTATAATATTTAGAAAACTTTAATTATAAATGTTAAAATATTTCTATTTCATAATTTTTTGATAACTTTCAATTTTTATAAAAAAATTATTTTTTTATAAATTAAAAAAATCTACAATTTCCAAAAAATTATATTTTTATAAATTTTTTGAAAATTTATATATTTATTTATTTTTAATTTCTATTTGAAATTTTTGAAAATTGTCTTTTTTTTTTAATTATAAATTTTGGAAAAATTATTATTTTTAGAAAATTTTGAAAAAATTTTTTGTTTAGAAATTTTAGAATATTTTTAAAAAATTTGAAAAACTTTCCAATTTTAGAAATTTTGAATACTTTTTATTTTTAAAAATTTTGCAAAATCGTATACTTTTGAAATATTTTGAAAACTCTCTATATTTTGTAATTTTTATAAACTTAAAAAAAAAAAAAATCATATTTATAAATTTTTGTAAATTATCTATTTTTGAAAATTTTCTATCTATAAGTTTTTATTTTTCGTAATTTTTAAAATTTTTCTACAAGTTGTTGCGTTTGAAGAACATAGGCATAAGTGCTTTTCTTTTCTTTAAGGCAATCTTTTCGGTAGGAAACTTTCTTCCTTGAAAAGTCATTTGCCACTTGAATACACCAAATATAAGGTATGAGTACAGGTTTGCTAGGAGACACGGATTTTGCAAATGTAAGAATCATTTATAAGTAATAAAATTTTTAAAATAGAGTATTAAACTCAAAAGGATTGATTATTTAAGATTGACTATTAAAACTGAATTATGCACAATATTATTTAAACTAATAAAATTTAATTAATTATATTAGTTAAAAAAATTAAAATATTGAGTTTTTTCGGACTATAATTTTTTCAAATTTACTCATTTGCTGCTTAATTTGTTTCACATATTTGAAATACAAAACTGAATACAAGCAACGTAAAATTGTAGTTAATCCTCACATCACAATTATATCTAAAATTGCTACCTATGGTTGGTTGTTAGTTAAACTCTCTAATTTAATTATAACTTACATGTTTATGGTTATTGCAATTTAAATCCTAAAATACCAATCCACATATTTATTACTATTAGGATCCTAGCATAATAGTCTACTAAGACTATATTATATACGAATATTTTCATTCTCATTCAAACATATCATTTTACTCATTATCTTAACATATATTATTCTTTTAAATACACATATGTCAAAAAATAAACCTAATTAATTAAAAAAAAAATAAGCATAAAATAAAATAAGCAACTTATAAACATGTAACTATATTTATATAAGCAACTTAGAGTTTTTTTTTTTTTGCTAAACCCCACAGTATCTTTTTAGAACGTACGTTTACTTCTTCTTCTTTTTCTTTTTCTTTTTCTTTTTCTTTTTTACCTTGTAAGTCCAAAATTGAATGCTAAACCAAATAAGTTTGAATATTTCCTCATCTCATGTGATGAAAATTTGAGGGCAATTAAGTGTTTTTAATTATTTTTTTTCTTTATCAACCTTTTCTCTTTTCTTTAATTAAAAAAAACTAAGAAAAATTTGAGGGCAGATAAGTTCTTTTTTCTTTTTTAGGCCATCTATCCATTAAAAAGAGGAAAAGAAGAAACCATACTTCAGCAAGGCATGTAGGTGGCCTTTTGACTTAATTATATAGCATAATTCTCATATATATAAAATATTTATTTTTTTAATAATAAAAAATAAAAATAATTGAATAATTAAGTTATAAAAGAAATAGAGAGTTATTAACTCTATTATTAACATAAAGATTCACTGAATTTTAATTTTTGTTTATTGTGTACAGCTTTTGTCTTTAATTATTTGTACTAAAAAAAATTAATGAAATAAATGCATTCCTTATACATTTTTTTATTATCTTATTATATGATATATTTTTTAAAAATAAATCTAAGTTGGAATGAAAATACCTTAGATCATAAATTAGATGTTAATTAAAATATTGTGAGTAGGGGTGGAGCGAGAAAAAAATTTAGATGGAGTTTTTTTTTTTTTTTTTTATTATACAAAATAAAAAATTAGTAGAAGTTATAATAAATTATACTAAATTTAATACTAAATTTTTTCATATCATGCTATAATAGAGACATAGAGTTAACACATTATAATTAACTTATAACAAAAATTAAACAAAAATATAACAAGTTAATAAATATTAGTATCATTCATGAATAAAATAAATTTATTAACTAAAAAATCTAAGCAAATAGAAAGCTCAATCAAATACATTAAGATTTATAAACATTAAAACAAAAATAAACACATGAAAATGTAAAAAGTAAAATATAATTTATAATTTTAAGCTTGAGGCTATATTTAAAAATATATGTTTATAAACAATATAAGAATAACTAATAATAATAAAAATAAATTTATATAAAAAAATTTCAAATAAATTATAAAAGATTGTTAAAATAAAATGTCAAATAATATAATATTAAATAAAATTAAAATTTAGATTGAAATAACATATAATAAACATAAACTTGAAAACTTTAATATGAATCTTATCATATACTTATTTTTTTAATTTTATTTTTATAACGTTGAGTTTAAAAATATTTAAATATTATATAGATTCTTATATTTAAGAAGAATTTTTTGTAGTATACTACTCTAATTTTATTTTTATTACTAGTAGTTACCAAATACATGATTTTTTTTTTTATATTTAACCACTTTATTTACAATTCATGTCATTTTTATCCACGTATTTGTTAAATATTGTTAATATATACTAAAATATGTACATAAAAATTAGAAATAATATATTACTATAAATGAAATATTTATTTAATGCTAAAAATATACACATAATTAATTTTTTGTAAAAAAATTGGCCAGGGCTCCCACTAAAATCCGCCCCTAATTGTGAGAGTGTAAAATAATATATTTTTTTAAAAGGGGCACTAAAATTTTATTCATTTTATTGATAAGAGAAAATATATTTACGCACGTGCGATCTAAATTTGGGTTACCGTTGGAGAGTGTAATTAACATTGCGCTAATTTAGCTGCGCCCGTAAGTTGCATATCCTGACTACATACCTAATAGGAACTATAATTGAGACAAGTTAGAAAGCATGGTACCTGATTAAACTTGGTTGAAAGGACAAGGAAAAGAATTACCGATATTGTTTTTATAACCCAAAAAGTTTCCCTACTTCTTAGAATGGACTATCTTCACATTTTACAAACCCTCCCTCCTCACGTATTCTTCTTCACCCTTTTTCTTTATATTTGATGTTGTAAACTTATTTGCCTCATTCTCTTACTCCTAAAAGTCATTATTTTAGATAGAAAAAAAAAAGAAGAGAAGGTGTAAAATATATGGCGGTACATTTCAATGATCTTCTACTTGTCCTTATAATCACTATTTTTTTCTCAGGTTACAATTTACATACTTGTAGCTTATTTATATTGTTTTTAGTTTTTCATTTCTATAGCATTTTATGAAGCAACCAAGCAGTCAATTAAAGAAACTTACGTAATGAATTTTTATTAAAATTTTGGCAGGGGCAAAAGTAACAGAGTCAGCTAGAGTATTTACCATAATAAACCTTTGCAAAGAGACAATTTGGCCAGCAGTGACACCCGGTGAACATTTCAATGGTGGAGGATTTGTATTAAAACCAGGCCAATCCCTTGTTGTCACAGCACCAGTAAGTTGGTCGGGTCGGATATGGGGCCGAACCGGTTGTGATTTCGATAAGAATGGCAATGGAAATTGTCAAACCGGATCATGTGGTAATACTCTAAAGTGTTCAGCCTCAGGAAAACCACCAGCATCACTAGCTGAGTTTACTCTAGCAGCATTAGATTTCTATGATGTTAGTCTTGTTGATGGGTTCAATTTGCCTATGGCTGTGAGCCCATTGAATGGAAAAGGAAATTGTAGCGTTGCTGGTTGTGATGGAGATCTTAGGACTCATTGTCCTAAAGAATTATCTGTTAAAATCAAAGGAAAAACTGTTGCTTGTAGGAGTGCATGTGATGTGTTTAGCACTGATGAATATTGTTGCCGAGGTGCTTATGGGAATCCTTCAACTTGTCAACCTACTTATTATTCTAAGGAATTCAAATCAGCTTGTCCTACTTCTTATACTTATGCTTATGATGATCCCACTAGTCTATTTACTTGCTCTGCTGCTGATTATGTTGTTGCCTTTTGCTCCTCCAGGTTTCTTCATTTCTATTTTTGTACTACTTTATAAATTGGTTTATGTTTAGATCATTAAATATTCTAATGCCTTCACTCAACTTGGTTGATTTACAAAATATGCAGACTGTATTCATTCTTTGAGTTTTTAGATCTTGCTACCTAAATTAATTTGCTCATCTTAACTCTTGCTACCAATCATTCTTATTGGCCAAAATGTTATTACTATGGGAAAGAGGGGGATTGGTGGAGTGTCATCTTGATCTTGGGTAAATCGTAAAAGTATATTTAATCAAATGATTGTATTAGTATTGTAAATTTAGTAATAACTTTCTAGATTGATGTGCTTTTTTCAAGAAGCACATGTACAATATGTTTCTTTTAACAAGTATAAAATGCGTTTTTTGAGCCCTAGAAACTTTCTGCTACTATCGTTATGAGATATGTGCTTTAGAAATATACCAAAGAGTAAAATGTTGAATAAAGATACACACAAATTAAATTAGCTTTATTGCATTGGCTTATTTGCTTTAGCTTGAAAGCAGAACTGTAATTTTGTTTATTGAGTGTAAATTAAAAGAGTAAAGTTACCCATGAATTGTAGGAAGCAACCAGTTTGCACATATCACAACAAAAAACTAATATGCAGTGGATCTGAAGGCCTAAAGTCATCGATTGGAAGATGGTGGCCATTGGTTATTGCTGCTGTGTTATTGTTGATTGGCTCAAACAATGTTTCTTAGGATTTACATCTCTTTTTTTTTTCAGCTTCTTCGTTTTGGAGTTCAGTGTGATTGTTGCATATATCTCTCTGAAATCTGAATTATGTAAAAACAACTTGGAATGAATGACGATTGTGCCTGTAATATAATGTTGTTATCTCTCTCATGTAAATTTTTTTTTTTTTTTGGTTAAAAATGAAATTCTATACTGGTTATCTCATACACATTTTTTCCCTTGTTGATTCATTGCATATATTCTTTTCATTCAATTAAAGAAAGCAATATTAAATCACTTTCTTATTCGGAAGAGAACGAATCAACAGCGTTAGTTTTTTCTCAAGTATTTCCTTCCCATAAGGCTATAACTCTACCTTTTGATTTAAATTGGGGCTATTTTAACTTTGGGAAGCATTAAAACGCAGCTAGCAACTCCTAAAATTAAAGAAAAAGAAAATATCATGAAAATTTTTCATCATAAATTATTTATATTATTTGATCTTTTAATTAAAAAAAAAAAAAAGCTAATTAAGAGAAATAATAATAATTTTAATAATTTTTTAATTAAAATGTTATTTTTTAAGAGACAAATTAATAATAAATTACATCATTTTAATATTTTTAATATTAAAATATTAATTTAAAAAATTATTAAAATTATGTATTTTATATTTAATTAATTCTGTTTTAAAATTAAAAAATTAAATAATACAAATAATACACCTTACTAGTTACTCCCTTAATCAAAATTGCTTTTACCAAAGGAAATGGAGGGAAAAAAATTTGTACGGCTTGACTCCTCTGTTTTATGAATTTCAATTTTAACGCTACCTCAATTTATTTTCTACAGTTTTTCCCCACTCCAGACTTTTTGTTTTTTCAATTTCTTCCCACTATTTTACAATTTTTATTTTTTTACAATCATCTTCTTTTATAACTTTTCTGATGAAGTCCTCTTTTATATAATTTTTTTTTTGAAATAATATAGATTTTATATTAATTTCAAATCAAAAAATTTCAAGAACAATTAAATTAAAATTTTGAAAAATCCAACAAGCTATCATAAGAATTCTTAAAAACCATATGTAGCCCCAGTGCAAATTTTTTATGAGCGTTCTTATTTTATATTTTAAAAATTTTTAAGTTACATAAAAATATATTACACATTGTATATTTAAATTTGCATTTGGTGTTTTATGAGCTTTAAATGTTTTTTTTTTTTAATTTTGTTTGACATACAATTAAGTTAAGTTATACTTTTTGTGTGTAAATTGTTATTTTATTTATTTATTATAATCATAGCTTGTGTAGTGTATATATATATATTGATAACAACGTGTGGTGTAAATATTAAGAATGTTATTAATATTTATTTATAAAAATGTTGCTCTAGTATCGTTTGGGCTACCCTTTCTAAAGTCCCAGCGTCATTTAAACGCAAGCCGTAAAGGGGCCATATGTGATAACTAGAATTTGCAGCGTACGAGGCACGGAAGGCAGTCAATCAGTCATTTCCAGTGAGTGCAAAAAAATATTAAAAAATAAAAATAAAATGGCGAGCGGTGGAAAGGTCTCCTTCAAAGTTACTCTAACCTCCGATCCAAAGCTCCCATTCAAAGTGTTCGTAAATTCTCACTATTACATTAAGTTACCTCACGTTCTAGTTGTATTTAATTTGATCTTTCTTAGGGTTCAGATGCTCTATTGATTTATTATTCGCTGCTTAATTTTCATCAATCTTCAATTTATGCATTGAAACTTTCAAATCTTCCTTCAGGTTTAGTGTTCCAGAGGCAGCCCCATTCACTGCTGTTATCAAATTCGCTGCCGAAGAATTCAAGGTGCCTCCACAGACTAGTGCTATCATCACCAACGGTAATTATATCCCCTTTGTTCTTTTATTGTGTTCGTAATTATTCATGTCGATGGTTTCCATTGCACTCATGATTTTTTTTTTTTTTTTTTATCTTGTGTTTGTTTAGAAATTGAGGGTAGGCTTGCTTGTGAATTTTGCAATTTTCACCGGATTGTGTCATTTATTTTCCGGAATTTCTTCTAACTCAGAATTATGTTTCTTTAAATTCAACGTGTTATATTGTAAATTTGTAATGGAATGGACGTCAGTCGATCAATAAATATAGATTGATCCAAAGTGTGATTCAAATCCAATATAGCACCAATGAGTACATAAGAAATGTATTGAATCGATTATTTTTAATGAATATATTGGATCACAACTTTGAATACAAAATTCAAAGTGATCAAATAGGAAATGATAATCTAAATCATAGAACTCTAATGAAATATACAATCAAACAATATTTGTAAAAAAAAAATTCAGAAGAAATGATTTGATCCTCTTATTTTTCTTTCTCGAACCGAGAGATCCATGAATTGGGATCATGGAGAATTTTTGCAAGATTTTTTTGTAATACATTCTGTTAGTGTGCTTATATAGCCGCACATTCATTTTATACAATGTATCAATGACAGACCGACATTTTAACTAAAACTGTTACAATAGATTACAACAGAGTTACAAAGAATTAATCCACTACGTAGCATTACATATTACTACATTAGAACTTGACACATCAGCAGCTGACTTATCAGTCTTCTCTACAGTATCTAGTATCGTTCTAATGGAATTCAACTAATATCTCTCTTGATGCTTCTAGTGATTTCCTTGACATTCAAACTTACAGAAACATCTAGAGAGGCTGAGAGGGAGAGTGGCGGTGGTGTAATATTTAACGCATTCCTACCAAAGTCTTTTGTCTATCTCCTTCCTACAGCTTGAGGTGTAGTTTAGTGCAGTGTTACATACACACACTCTCCTCTTAAACACACATATACGGTAACGAGTCCTTAAGGACATATGAAATATGGTAGTTATCTCCAATGGATTTAGATGAACTCTGTAAGAGCTTGAAATGCCATGGAGAAATTTGGTAGTGGTTTTTCATGTCAAGCTCTTATTCCAGGGGAAAGTGCCCCAGAAGGTTTCCTTTCTCACATACTCATTTATTTGCAGCTTGAACTAATTTGGCTGTTTACTTCCTGCATTTTCTTTATCCTATGTTTAACAAGACTGCACTACATTAATTGGTTGCATGTATGGAGTCAATTAATAAAACTGAAATAGTTGTGCAAAGAACTCTACATTTGAGTAAGCTTTCCTCTATATATAGAATCATAATCCTTAAAGTAATTAATGACGTGGTTGGAAGTTGAAAAGCTTTATGATTTTATTAGCTTATGCACAAAGTCATACATTTATTATTAACATTTTGTTAACATGGCTTTCCTTCATAATCTTAAATATAGTTGCTGCTGCATTTCAAGAACTATGCTTCACTTTGTTGCTGAATATAAGTTGTATGTGTGCAGATGGTGTTGGAATCAATCCTCAACAAAGTGCGGGTACGTCAATGCTTTTTTCTAGTCAACTCAATACCCGGATTAGTTACTATATTGATCCATAAACTTAGTGCAATGTGCAAATATTTTCCCATCTCTTTATTTGTTTTAACACTCACTCAATCTGGTGAAACTGAGGACAATTTGTGAAGAGATGTGTCAAAAATTAGATACAGATGGACAAAACTTTTCTTGCTTTTCTCCCAATTTTTTTAGGATAAACTGCTGTAGTGTGTCAGATAAATAGATATAGTCCATTTCCATCTAACTTTTGACATCCCATCACTGGTTGTTCACTTGTCCTTGATGCTTTTTTTATTATTAAACAATGAGGAATTAATGGAAAATAGCAATAAAGGATAGGGGGGAAAAATTACTTTTTATTTTGGTAATAGGGACAAAAAGTTGCAATGAAATATGTTTATATTTTTTATTTTTTATATTAACTATTGAGCACTATGTGATGGTTTTCACGTGAAATGTATTTTCCTCTTAGGCAATGTCTTCCTTAAACATGGCTCTGAACTACGGCTAATTCCTCGTGATAGAGTTGGGGCTTTGGGAATTTGAGACCTGTAGTGGTATATCAGTGCTATTATATATCCTGGTTTCCTTTTACAGCTTTCAATAATTTGTACCTTTATGTGAACGTTCGAGATTTTCAAACTATGTTGGCCTGCTTCACTATTAGAAGATCTTATTAAGTATAATTTATACAAATTAGATGTTTTTACTGGTCACCTGTTTTAACCAAACTTAATGGTATGAAGAATTTCAGTCTAATCTTGTACTAATTTGAACGTAAGAGACTAGCTGTTCTTTTAGGGATATGTTGGTCACTTCCTGGATCCTGAATCCCAAAGTGCTAAATTACTGCGTTGCAACTTCCGCTTTCTTAACTAGCGGTCCCAGAAATTAGTGATCACTGAGCAGTGGGCTTATTGGCACTTGGTTAATGGTCTTCCTGCTAAAGCCATCAAGCTATTTGCTAAATAAGGAACTAACCTCAACATAGTAACGTCGCATTAACTAGTATTCCTCTAATCAGTACAAAAAGGGCAATTTGAATTACTTCAGTGGAACATAGCCTCTTTACAAAAATTGTGGTTCATATTTTAGTGGCGTTAGTTGTGATATTTCGTTTGTGATAATAAGTAGAAGAGTAAAAACAGGAAAAGGTCTTGTTACAGCTTCTAAAAGAATTCCTTTAGGAAAAAGGACGTGTGGAAGTGATGTGGAATTAGAATTGGAAGTGGCGGTGGCTGTTTACCTGTTCACTAATATTTTTGGTATTTTTTTTTTACTCTTATTATTAAATATACACACATTTAAAAAAAAATATCAATTTAGTGTAATTTTCTCATGTGATCAACAATGCCAAAGTGAAGGGTATTTTTGAAATTTTTGTTTTTTCTTCTCCCTATAACAAAAACAATATTTTTAGCTATTTTTTGCACTTTCAGCTATTTTTTTTTCCCATATCTTTTCTCTCATATAATAGAAATAATATTTTTTTAATTATTTTTGACATTTTTAGCCAATTTTTCATCTCTTTCCTACTCTTCATTTTTAATGATTCATATTCAATAAATAATTCATTATCATAGTTGGTAAATACTTGTTTGATGCTTTTATGTGATAGGTTTAGATTATAATTTTTTTTCAATGTCAAATTATAAAAAAAAGAAAAAAAAAAATTAAGTAATTTTAGTTAACTATAAAAATGCAAAATAAAATAAGATATTTGCATTGAATAATAAAAATAAGAAAAAAGAATAAATTATAAGGTATATATTGAAAATAATTGAATTATTTTAACTAACTATGAAAATAAGTGATAACATATTTTATTTTTGTTTATTCAATTATATATCTTTTACTTGAAAAAAGAGACTATAATTTATTAATATTTTTGTTGTAAAAAATTATATTTTATAATTAAAATTTATCTTTTAAGAATGTATGAAGTATTAATTAATTATGAAAATATGTATTTTTTTTTATAAAATATGAATTAGTTAAAAGTTCAGGGGAGAAAAGAGATGAAAAAAAATTAGCAAAAAGGACTAAAATAATATTGTTTTTGTTGTATGAAAAAAAAGACAAAATGTTAAAAATGCTCTTCATTATGTATTGATTACATATAAAAATTGTATTAAATTAATTTTTTTTAAATATAAGTATCAATAAATATCAATTAATAATAAGGATTAAAAAATATATCAAAAATGTTTTTTTTTTGGGTTCTTTATCTCTTTCTAAAGTTTGCATCGACCTGGAACATCATATCAGCAATTCAGAAGCTGAATATCTTTCTCGTATTGATTGCCGCTTTGATGAGCCTGCCAACCAACAAATTCTGCCCATTACCTTAAAGAAGCTCTAGCTAACATGGAAGCTGTGAAGAAAGCTCTGGTTATCGGTTAGGTGGCAATTTATACTATAGTCTATTGGTTAAATTAAATATAAATTAAAAAACATAAGTTAAATATAAATAAATTAAATTTGAGTTCAATTTGTATTAGTTTAAATAATACAAAAAGTTTAAAATTGGTTTAGGGTGATAATTATTATTATATATTATTATTTTTTTTACAATTATCTGTTAATTCATATTATAAAAAATTTGTTACATTTTCCTTACTAATAATGTGCAAATATATTATGTTATCACTAATCACAATCATATGATATTTAAGTCTAAAATATTTATTTACTTTAATTTTATGCAGTAGTTCATTGAGTTATTTTGTAATATAATTATTACTTTAAAATTTTTATTTTTAATTTTGTAAAAATTTATAACAAAATTTTTATTTGTATATTTAATATTATTAGAATGTATTAAATTTGGTTTAAATATTTTATTATTTTAATTAAATTAAAAATTATAACATAATTTATAATATTTTTAATTAATATTAAATTAAATAAAGTAAAAAAATTAATTAATACATATAAATAAAAATCTGATCAATTTATACTAGTTTAGGTAAATTCAAATTTTTTTGATTTAATTATAATCCGCAGTTCATGACACGAATGAGCATCATAGCCTACTATTAGGTATGTACGAAGTTCATGAATTGTGTTTTTCTTTGAGACATGTAGGTCCACAATGACTTTTCTTTTTGGATGGTTGTCATTGTTAGAACGAAGCCAGGCACGAGAACAAAAGCATTTAGAATTGATTCAACTTAAAATGGTTATTGGCTTACGAATCTATCAGTGACCCCCTTCTGCCCCGCCCCCCCCAAATCATAATGTAGTATCCGTTTCCCCCAATAACGTTTGGTGACTCTCTAATTGAAGAGGGAGCCCCACCCATTCTCTGAAGTTAATTTTATCGCTTTCATATTCAAAATCTCAATTATTTTTATCCGTTCTGGGTGGCATCGAAATTGAATCAAACCATGTGTAAAAGAAATGAAATGGTATAATTCATTATAGACTATAAGAAAACGGAAATAAAAAAGGAAGAAGAAAAAAACCAATAAAAAGAAAGTGAAGTGAAAGCAAATTTGGCTTTTGTGAAATATGTTTTTTTTTTTTTTTTTATTAAGATTAAAATGTATTTTCTTTTATTTAAATTTGTGAAAAGAATCATGATTCATACAATATACCGTTTTGTGTTTAAATAACAGATTCAATATGCTAAAGTCTAAACTACCACTACATTTAAAAAAAAAAAAAAAGAGAGTCTAAACTACCACTTATTCACGTATTCATCCGAAAAGAGTATAGATTTGTAAAATAAATAAATAATCCTTCTAATAAACCACTAGCGAAAATAAATAAATAAGTTAAAAGGTGTGTTTGACAGTGCCATTATATTCAATATTGCATTTTATTTTAATTCAATGTAATTCAATAAAGTTTTAAATTAGTTTAATTTTATGCGGCTTGTCGGACACTTATAATATATTTGCGAATTTGTATAATTAAATTATATTATATAAAATAAAATTATGAATACGTGATAATTTTGTCCCATTAAAAGTATGTTCAAACTTTACTCATATTTAATTAATTTTTTAAAATTTAAATTATAAAATTATGTATTTTAAATTTAAAATATAAAAAAAATTAATTTAAATAAATTTTATAATAAAATTATTTGAGAGGTAAGTAAACTACATAAAATAAATTAATTATTATTTTAAATATAAATATTTTAAAAAATATTTATAATTTATTTTATTAAATTATATTATACATGAATATATATATTAATTTTAATATAATTTTTTTAAATATAAATATATTCGGGACAAATGCATAAAAGGGTAAGGAGGACATGTGTCCAGATAAATAAATATTTAGGTATAATTTTTATAAAATTATGAATAAATTATTCTTAAAATATAGATTTTAAATTTTAGAATTGTAATACAAATTTTATAATTTATATATATTTTTATTAAAATGTTATATAAATAAATTTTTTTTAATTAAAAACAAGTAAAACTGTTTAACTGAAAATACTTGAGTACTATTTTCACTGTATATATCATGCTCATCTTAAATACAAAACCTGCTACTAGCAATATTTCACTTTTTCATAAATAAAAAAAGACAATATTTCACTTATTTTATATGGTGTCTAACCCATATGTCTAGCTTCTCATACGTGTCGACGTCGAGCTCACCTATTTGCGTGTGTCTACTTTTTTATAAATAAAATATTTTTGATGTATAAATAATTTAATTAATTTTTTAAAATTATTTTTAATAAGAAATATATATATTTATTTTTTTATAATATTAAAAAATATATGTTTTAATTACGTTATAAAGAAAAAAAAATAAAATATAATATACAATTAAACAAATAAAATATTTAATGCATTGTTATGTTTTTTTTTTTCTTAATATTAGTTACACGGACAAATAACCACACCCTTTACATTCAGTGAAGTTCCAACATACAACTTGCGTGACTTCATTATCTCTTTGGGCCTATATTATTGAAGTCCAAAACAATTGTTTTTACTTTCTTTAATGTACTGTTTTAAATAAACTAAATAGTTGAGGGAAATAATAATGCAGCTCAGAGAAATCAGAAATCAAATAAAACTGGACGTGCCAAATTCATTCAGGAGTTTAAGAATTAAGTTTAACTAAGATGGGATTAATTTGATTCGATCAAAATGGCAAACAATCTACTTGACCAACGCTAATTTACAATGGCGACCTCTACAAGTCAAACAACATTCTCATATAAGGGGGCAAATGTGTAAATGCAAACAACAACTCCAAATGGACAATACGGCGTGCCCGCCCCTCTAAAGTGGAGGAAGCGCATGTCCCGGAGAATTTGTAGTCTTTTATATTTGGTGGGATTTAGGAGTATTTCACGGAATAACTGTGGAAGTTTGAACTCATCGTCATCATCACATTACATGACCACTTTACCCTCTGAAAAGAGAGATTATTAATTGCTCAGAATATACTCTTTAACAGCGTCATTAATTTTTTTTCTTTATTAAACATTAAATAATTATATTTTTTAAAAAATTAGTTGTATTAATCTTACATATCAATTAAATTGCAATATGTGCCAAAATTATTTTAAATATAAAAAAAAAATTTAATTTTTTAAATAATTTAACCATATATTAAAATAATTAATATAAATATAAAATATTTATAAATTTATATCCATTCTTGTTACCCTCCATACAATGCGGAGAACCACAGACCTTTTTATCCAGCTGGCAATCATGTCTTTCCACCCTGACTTTAATCAGTTAATGCACTTGTATATTTCAACCAAAACAATAGGGATGGGCATAAGTTCACGTAAGTTCGGTAAATTAGTTATTTAGTAATTTTATAAATTACTTTTATTGTAATGATTGAAAAAAATTTAAAATTTTAGTCGATTTCTAAAAAACTTATATTTAAATTAACATATAAATTCCATTCGAAGAAGGTTATAATTAAGAATACAATAAAAAATATAAATTATTCTTTTATTTTTGTAAATATTTTTTTTATCACCTTGCAAACAATTTATACAGAAAAATTAAGGTATTTCTTTATGCCTAAATTAAACTCTAAATTTTTCAATCTTCACTATAAAAAAAAATCACATTTTTATAAGTTAAATTATACATTAAGTTTAATTTAATATAAATAAATAGACACTTAAACCATTAAATTTAGTTTAAGATTTGCCGGACATATTGTATAATATTACTTTTTATAACATATATTATATAGTTATATATTATATAGTTATATAATATAATTAAAATATTTATATAGAGAGACTAGAGAGAGAGTAAAGAGTAGGTCAGTCCAGTTATATCAATTTTTATTTTTTACAAACCTATAATTGAATTGATTTTATCAATTTTAAAATATTTTGGACTCATTTGGATCAATCAATCTTAAATAAAAAAAAATATGTAGGCTTAGTTTAGACTTAAACTATAATTAATTGATCAATTTTTGAAGGAAAAAAAAAATGCTTACTCCTACAAAACAGCAACACTAAATTACAAATAAACTACTCATAATTAAGAGATTTTAAATATTTATATCAATAAAAATATCATAACTTAAATTTAACCAATATAACATAAATATTATCATTATTGGTAAAAATATTTAAAAAAAAATCATAAAAATTATAGACAAATAAAATTATAAAAAATTTAATAAATATAAAAAAATATTAAATTAATTAATTATTAAATTAATTATCTTATTTAATACTTATATAAAATATTTGGTTAAATATTTAAAATAATTATTTAAACTAATAAATCTTAGGTTTAATAAAATAAAATCAAGATATTTAATGGTAATTTTTTTTTTAAATAAAGTAAATCATAAATGATATTTTATTAATATTATTTAACAATTTATTGATAATATATATATCATTAACTAATAATCTATTGATATTTTATCAATATTAATATTTTGCTGACATTATTATAAATAATATGTATTAATATTAAAATTTTTAAAATATAAATATTAGAGAGATATTATTCACAATATCAAAAATATTTTTATCTTTGCTCATAATTACTCATGTGATATAAATTTGAAGATATTTTATATTTTAATAAAATTTAATTAATAATTAAATATGTATCAGAGTCAGTACACAGTAGTAATACTTCTCCACTGGTTTAACTTACATTCAATCTTAATTTCCAATAACTAAATTAATCATTCATTATTTTTAGGATAAAAAAGGTATCACGTCCAACCTACAAAAAAACATATACTCATTGCAGGATGTGTAAGTTCCGTGAGTTAAGCTCAGTTGTTCAATAAAATCATAGAACTTACACAAACACTCAGATACCATCAGGACTTAGGGTAATTAATCATTCATCTGAAATTGACTTTTTTTCTTTCTTTCTTTCAATAATATATGGCAGAGTAGGGCACTCAAGTTTGAATGTAAAATGGAGGAGTTCGGTGCTAAAAATGCAATTTATTTTAAGAATGTAGACTTTAGTATTATTATTATTTAAAAAATAAAGTTATATACTACCGATAAGTAAAATAATGTTACTTGAATTGATCGGACAAATAAGACCAAATTTTTTTTAAGGAAAAACTGTGGCATTGGCCGAAAACTAACTAAAAAAATTGTGATGTATCAAAATAATCATAAATATTTTAATTTTAAAAGATTCACATAATAAATAAAAATACTCGTAATTTTGATTTTTTTTTCATAAAAAATGACAAATTTAACTTTTAAATTCAAATAGAACACAATTAATAATGCAAAGTTTGCTTAAAAAACCTACAAACTAAAAGTTAATTTAAAAATTATAGCTAAAAACTTAACGATCAAAATTTTTAAACAAATAAGTATCAAAATGTGAGATTTGTTATAATTTTATATGGTTTAAAATAAAAATGATTTAATTTTACACATAAAGTTTGAGCTTAAAAATTTTGTACTTAGATTGTGAACTTTAAATTGAAATTAAAAGGGAGCACTACATGTAAAATATAATATAACTTTTCATAAAATTTTACGTGTAAAATTACATCTTGAATCAAATGAGGAGGGGCACGTGAAACAATATATATATCCGCCCCTCTTCATAGTATTGCCTTTTATAAATATGGAACATTCATTTTTTTCTAATAATTTCTCTCAAAATGTAGATTGTTTGGCCTTGCACTTTGTAATTGCAACTTATTTTATTGTATTCTAATTCTTTTGGGTCACTTTTTTTTTTCCTCTTTGCAAGGCCTATGTATTTTTGGTTGATATCGTTAGTTTTTTTTGCACCAACTGAAACTCTCTAATATTATGCCAAAATTTATAAAAATTATAGGTCTTTTAATCCCAAAAAATTAATATAATAAATAGAAATATTTATATTTCTTGTAAACTCTTTTTAATATTATTTTTAGACATTTACTCGAAGACAACATGAACAAGTGCTTTAGGATTGTCATAACTCATAACTAAACTAATTATAGCCTTTAGAAAATGGTTGGATTGCCTTTACAAATATAGCCTTATTTAGGAAAATCAAAACAACCATCTCTTATTGTTTCTCTGGAACAGTTGTAAATAATTTACTAGGAAGAGAAATGCTATCAACATTGATCTTTGCCCGTGGAATGGTAATCATTATACAAGAAACCACTAAAAAATGTGGATGTTTATCGTATATAAACTTCACAAATGCTTGTGAAAATGTACCAAATAAGGTTAGATATTATTAAAGTAGTTTCACCTGAGACCATGTAATGGATCATTAATTTCCTTCTTATTCTTTGCTATGAATGTACGTGTATCATGTATGCCATATTAATACTTTTTAGAAGTATATTGAGGATGATATAATAACTTAGTGGGAGATGTTATATGTTTTCTTCATCAAAATATATGATAATAGTTAAAAGTACTATTACGCCTTATTACGGAATTTTAGCTATTGATATATAACAACTATTAAATTTGTTAAGAGTAACAATTTTTTTAATGTTGATGGCATTTTTATGATTTTTTCCATCAATTTTTTTTAGAAATTTTAACGATATTACTTATATAAAAATAATTAAATTTCGGTGATAATTTTTATAATATCTCAAAGTTTATTGTTACTTTTGTATCGATCAACATAATTAAGTGGTTAAAAATAATTTCTCCCATTTTTATATAACTCTTTTACTCAACCAGTTTAAAAAATAATCTCCCACCCTCCACCTTATCTTTTTTAGTACATAATATATATATATATATTTTTGGATAAATAATACATATTTTTTTGGTATATGACACATAATTTTTTTTTTAATATTTAGCACATACGCTTTTTTTTTTTAAGTAACATATATGATGTCACATATTTTTTTTTTTCCTATTATGCAACATCTATTTATTTTTTTGATATGAATATGTATTTTTTTCAAGGACAACTTATACTTTTCATCAAGTATAAACGATTAAATTATATAAAAAAATATATGTGTTTAATTATACATAAAAAATACATATGTTCAATTAAATAGAAAAAATACATCAACATATATCACAAAAAATATATTCAAAACAAAAACTATAATTCATGGAGTATATTTCATTACAATTTTATTGGTGGATGATTTTATTAAGTATTGAGTAATTATATTTTTTAAGAAAATAATTACACTAATCATAATTATATTAATTTTATATTTGATTGAATTAAAATATCATATTATTACTTATTTTAAAAATAAAGAATAATTTTTCATCTAAATCAAAATAGATTATATTAAACTAGATATTTTAGACAATGTATTTATCGTCATTGGATTGGATCGAATTGGATCCATTGCGATCGCTACACATTGGCATCATATGGTACCTGCAGTCTAACAAGAATTGTAAACTGCAGTTAGCGTCTTCGGCTACAAATCCAAGCCACTCCTTCGAAAGCGTCTTACTGTGTCTTTGGTTATTTTTCTACTATGATTAAAAAAAAATCTGCTTTGAAAGCTTAACTTCCTAGAGTTACATTGAGCTGGAAAGCCAAGCCCACCACATAAATGCAAATGAAAGAAAAACCCATCTCTTTCAGAGTTCTTACTATCTCTCCTTTTTCTCCTGAGACAAAATAAGTCCTGCACTTTCTTTTAAAAGAAGTCTCACTCTGGTTCGCTTCATGAAACAACACGAAAAGCATCATAAGCGCAAATAAAGTAGTAAACTTTGCATGTGCCAACCGCAAATCGTAATGAAAAACAAAACCCATTACCATAATGGCAATGGTTATCCCAGCGAGAGTAGCAGTAGCACCTCACCGAGCCCACCTCCGTCACCGCGCCGTCACACTAGTAATCTCTCCCATTGCCGCCGTCGGATTCGTTTTAAGCGCCAATCTTCCTTCTCCGGTGGCATTCTTTCCCGAATAAACCTCCGGTACTTGCTGGTTCTTCCCCTTCTGTATGTCTCTGGGTTGCTCATGTGTGTCTGTCCATTCTCTGCGCTCATTGGTCAGCCTCCTCCTCCTGGTGCTCTGTATCGTAGTCACTTTATGTTTCAGAGGCTCTGGCCTGATATTCTGAGTGATAATTCATCTGGGATTCAGGTTTGCTTCTTGAGTTTCTTTTATTTCATTTTTTGCTTTTGTTGAACTGTTGGGTTCTTTGTTTGGCTTTTGAGAAAAATACAGAGTTTGAATTTATTTATTATGTTTCCTAGAAAATTGAAAAGGGTTGAGGAAAAGGAGGAAAACTTTGAAAATGAAGATAGATAGATTACAAAACTTTACTAAAACCAGCCCATTTCATCATGAACGGTTAAGTTTTGAGTTTTCCTGCAAATTTGGGATCCAACTATGAACTATTTGAATGATTATTGTTTCATTTTTCCTATATTTCATTTTTTTGTCAAAGAAGATCTTTAACATTTGCCGGTTGTCTGAGACTCTGAAATGCAGTTCTACTCATATTAAGCAAATTTTATTTATTAAAAGAACTTCTATTAACTAATTAAAATTGGCTTCTTTTGCAAACTAGAAGGATTTAATAGTTTATGAGAATGGTGCTAAACTTGATGCAGATTACTTGAGGTATTGCTATTTCAGAACAAAAACATTAATTCTAGTGCAATGGAATTTAATATTCTAGCATTTCTAAAAATAGAAACAAAAGCTTTGGCATTAGCAAAAAATGCTCTTAGCTACCCTTACTTCAAATATGCTTTCCTAAATTTGGATTCAAGCGTCCCTCACCAGCAAGCAGTAAATATGTTTCCTCATATCTCGTATCTTTTCCGTTTATTTTTGTGTTCTTTTTGCTTTTCTTCTTTATTTTATTTTTATAAATTTGTCCACACTATACTTTCTTAGGAGGCTGGATGGGTCTTAGATAAAATTGGCTTAGAATCTTCATGTTTAATTGTCTTCATCAGTTCTTAGAGGTTCCCTTCGTGTAACCAAAGGATTGGATATGACATGCAGTTAATGGTGAAAATACGTTAAAATATGTTTAGTGATTTCTAACAAGTCTTGAAACTCTTACGTACTTCCATTTGATATGTATAAGGTATTTAGTTGCTGCAGTTAATACTGAATACATGTTGCTTGTCGATGCAGCTTTCGTCGGTTTGGCATCAATACAAACCGAGGAGACTGAAAGAGCAGAAGCCTTGTTCAAATTCGTCTGTTGGGCGGCAGTTTAGTGTGTTTCATAGTGGTACAACCTCTCATTCATACTTTCATATATGATGCCACATCATAAGAAATTTGGAATTTGGTAGCTTGACAATAAAGCTTCTGAACTTAACATAAATGCTGTCCACTACTAAAGAAAGGAACTATAACTTCATGAGTAGTCAGTTGGGTATTTACCATCTACTATACCCTAATTGATTGCCTGGATCCTGCATGTGTTAGTTTTGGCATTCTAATGTAACCATCTGTAAAAGATTGATAGTGGTTTTTGCCATTTGATTGCAGAGTCCGCTGGCTCCATTGGCTATTTGATCGTTGAAGTTAATGGTGGTCTTAACCAACAACGATCAGCGGTATGTTAATCTTTACTATTGCTTAGCTCTAGTTTGGGTTGAGATGACTACTTCTACTCTAAATATCATTCGTGTAATATTCGTACCTGAAGCATCTATTTATGCCAATGGGGCTTCCTTGAATTATGATGCCGTGAATTTTGCAGATCTGCAATGCTGTTGCTGTAGCTGGACTTTTAAATGCAATACTTGTTATTCCTCACTTTGAATTCCACAGTGTATGGAGAGATCCAAGGTTAGTACTTTACCTGAGTGTCCAACTTTATTCTCCTGGATCATGTGTATAGTTTAATGATGATGAGCACCCTGTTTACTTTTTAGCATTCTATTCAATTTTGTGTCCTTTTTCGACAGTTGTAATCAATTGAAAGAGTTGTGTTTGTATATGCAGTAAGTTCAGTGACATATATGATGAAGATCATTTCATTTCTACTCTCAAGAACCATGTTAAAGTGGTTAAAGATCTACCTGCAACATTGTTGGAGAGATATGAACACAACATTAGTAATATTCCAAACTTCCGTGTCCAAGCTTGGGCTTCTGTTAGTTATTATATCGGAGAAGTTTACCCTGTCTTAAGACAAAAAGGGTAGGTCATAAACAATTGTGCCTTTTTCTTTGTTTAGCACATGTTTACAACCATAGTGAATTGGACATTTGGACAGTTTGCATTACTTAACATGTCAAAAATTCCCCCCCTCTTCTAATCTTTTGTTGAGGGTTTCTGCTTCTCAGCTGTAATATCTCATGGAACTTTCGTTGAAACTTACTGATAGTTGTTTTCTGTTGTTATTCTTTTGATGCAGGGTTGTACGTATAGCGCCCTTTGCTAATAGATTGGCAATGAATGTTCCACCTAATATCCAGTTATTAAGATGCTTATCTAATTATGAAGCCTTAAGATTTTCTTCTCCCATTTTGACTCTAGCCAAAAAACTAGTTAATCGTATGGTTGAGAAGAGCTCAAGCAATGGTGGAAAATATGCCTCTATCCACCTTCGTTTTGAGGAGGTACTGTTGCCTATATTTTAATTTTTTTAATATGCGGCTCTAAATATGTTTACGGATAAGAAAAACGAAAGTTTTATATTATAATTATCATTCCTTTACCTGTAGGACATGGTGGCCTTCTCATGCTGTGTATATGACGGCGGAGAGGCTGAAAATTTTGAAATGGATTCAGTAAGAGAAAAAGGATGGGGGAAGAAGTTCAAACGTAAGGATCGTGTCATTTTACCTGGTTTAAATCGAATTCAAGGAAAATGTCCACTTACCCCCTTGGAGGTATTTAAAGGGTTGACTACCAGTTAAAATGTGTATATATTATTCCTAGGTTAATAAAGAATATTCTTGTAAATGTGTATAAATATCCACCGGGACTAATGAATAAAATTAAGGCTTTGATAATTCAGTTTAGTGTTTTACAGTCTTTTGGGGGTCTATCATGTTTTCTTGTTCATTATTGAATTTGGTGAATAGTAATGACTCTATTTGTTGCATGTTGTGTTGTCCGTGTAGGTTGGTATGATGCTGCGTGGTATGGGATTTGATAACAACACTTCAATCTATTTGGCCTCTGGGAAAATATACAAAGAAAATAAACATTTATCCCCTTTGCTAGAGATGTTTCCTAAGCTGTATACGAAAGAGACTCTGGTATCCCCAGATGAGCTTGCTCCTTTTAAGGTTATTATTGTCTTACTGGCGTTCATGTACATGTGACTGGAGATTATATTATGTTTAGAGGAGTCATCTGTAATTTTGATGATTATCTGAAGATGGTTTCTTTTTTGCGTTGAAGCATTAGTGATATGATGCTGTAGCCTTGTTTTGACTGGTCAATGAATCCTCAACCCGATCTAATACTCGGATTTTACTCTGGTAGGGATATTTGTCAAGATTGGCAGCTTTAGATTATACAGTATGCTTGCTTAGTGAGGTTTTCGTAACAACTCAAGGTGGAAACTTCCCGCATTTCTTAATGGGTCACCGGAGATTCCTGTTTGGTGGACATGCCAAGACCATAAAGCCTGATAAACCCAAGCTTGTTGTTCTGCTGCAAGATGAGGGTATCAGGTATTATCATTCTTGCAACTTTTACATTTTCCCTTTCAATCTAGATTTTCTGAGACATGCACTGGAATTTTCTTTGGAGCTAAATTTGAATTAAATCAACTTTCTCCAATAACTGGATATACTGTGTCCTAAGACTCTGGCAGCAATTGAGTAGAATATTTAGAGCAATGACTGCTATATAGGATGCTGATCACAAGCTATAAGTGACCCAGTGTACGTTCTAAAATATGAAATTTTCCCGACTCAAGTGCCCTGACAATACAAGACAGATAAAGAGAAAAAAGAAAATTTCCCTGATCCATGAGCCTTCCTCGTCAATTGAAAGACTGAAACTGTATGTACTGTGAGTGTATTTTCTCAAGATGATTCATGTCTGCTCTAAAATATAGAGTTGAATTGCAGCCAAACATTTTGTAAAGTGTACTAGCTAATGTGCCAACATAGTTCAATGCCTTTTTCAACATAGCTATGTCAAACTGTTTTTGCAGTTGGCAGGATTTCAAGATTCAGATGCAAACAATGTTAGCTGAAAGTAAACGCAGAGGCATGGTCATACCAAGAGTGAAAAAGTTCAATAGAAAATCATCTGTATATGATTACCCTTTGCCAGAATGCGGGTGTCTTCAACGACTCATGAACACTCAAATTGAAGCAAATATGCATACTTGATTTGATGTTGATGCTACAACTTAACAAGGAGACTTAATATCTCAGAATATTATTCAGGTCAAGTCATATTCTTTTGTTTCATCCATGGGGCATTGGTTCCTTCCTTTTGTGGTTTTCATCTCAACCCAATTCTCAGAGTCCAATTTTCAGATTTGGTTGAAGAAGAAATTTCCTATCCATGTTATATTAGTTCTGCTTTTGGAAAAAGACGTAGATATTAACTTAGTATCATTTATCATCCCTGGCTTGAGTTCATCAACTATCTGGAGATAAAATAACAAGCTTTAGGAATTGGAGGTTCAATTTTCTTGTATGTTGGCTTTGATTAAGTGGGCTTGAGGGTGGGTGATATACTTTTTTCAAACAGAGCAAAACATTTGGCTTTCTTATTTGCTAAGACTTCAATGGCAATGGCATACTTACTATTGCAGTTATAGCTAAGTGTGTCATTCTGTAACCTTTTATTAGAAAACAAATTGGTTTAGTGAAGAGAGGCACACATGTATATTTTTTGAGTGGGCCAAAATAATAAAATATTGTTGCTTATGAATATTGTGCTTTGTGCTATTTTCTTTTTCTTTCTGTTTACTCTTTCAAGGTTATTAGTTAATAATTTAAAGATGATGACTTTGGGAATACTACTTAAAACGCACTTTCAGAAACCCAAAATAATTGTCCACAAATACTTCGAAAAGTTAAAGAATATCCCAGAAAACATCAAATGAATTCGCAATAAATTAAATACAAGGAAATTAAAAGAAAAGAAATAAGAACACAGGGATTTTATTTTATATGGTTGGTTAGAAGGGCCAAAGAATTATTCACTATAAAAACATGTTCGAGTACAGATTACAAGTATAGGAAAAACAGAGTAAAACCAGACTCAATAACAAGCCTACAAGCATTTAAGGTCGAGACTTAAAACAACACTTACAAACCCTAAAACATTGAAATCCAGAAACCCTTGAGAAATCAAGGGACAGAGAGAACCTAGGAGAGAAAACAAGCTTGAGATGAATATGAAACCCTAGAGGAACATGAAGTATTTATCTTCTTCATGTTTCAAGGGTGATATAAAGTAAGTAAACGACATCAACTTAGCAAAAGCCCAGCGTTTTCGCGGCCTGCACGTGGAGGCCCATCACGTTAAACTTCCATTTAATTGTGTTTTCCTCCTCTTAAGTTCTCAATATCATACTTGAACCCTGATAAATAAAAAACTTATCGAAAAGGTTCATCTAGTACATCTCTTAGCTATATTAGATTATTAGGTACCTTTTATCATGAATATTATTAAAGTGTTTTTTTAATATTAAAGTTTCTTTTAGTAATTACAACAGGAACTTATTTTCAAATAACCGAGTGCGTTTTAATATATATATATATATATATATATATATATATTACAAAAAAGCTAAATTTCTTTTTATATAGAACCGATTCTCATGTAAAATGCTTATTTAAAACAATTTGTTTTATAAGATAAAACAAAAAAGTTATTTATTTTAGACTAATATTTATGTGTTAATTCAAATAAATAATAATTTAAAAATATATATTTAAATATATAAAAGAAAAAAAGTGGGGTTAATTTTAATACTTTATATTCTTTTCTCGTATAATAATGTTATGTTCTTGGTTTTAACTATATGTATATAATCAAGGAATAATTATTCATTTAAAAAATGTAGCCTTATTTTTAGAACAAATTTTGCTAATATTAAAGCTATATTTTTAGTTTTAGAAATACTAGAGCATTAAATAATTAAACAAAATTTTAAAGTGATCCAATATTAATGTTTTTCCGTTATAACTTTAAGTCCGTTATAACTTTCTTAAAACCCCCCCCCCCCCCCCCCCCCCCCAAAAAAAAATATAGATATTACATTATCTGCAAGATGCAATTGCACTATATCAAATTTTGCTCCGTAACTCTGATAAATTGGTTTGGTCACTATTAATACTTAAAAAAAAATTAAAAATAATAAATATAATACTATTAATACTATTAAAAATTATAATCATAAAAATTGTATTTAAATATTATCTTAATATTAACTCACAATTTTTATAATTTAAGAAAAATATATTAATTTTTTTATTATAAATTTTAAGGGTGAAAATTTATAATAATAATAAAAAAAAAAGATGTTACTAATCTAAGCATGTCTAATTTCTTAACACTCAAAATTGAGATGTTGACTTGAACACATTTTTTTTTTTATAATTAAAATAACTTTATATATATTAATATATACGGTATAATTTATTTAATTTTTGTTAGTAAGTAATTTTAAAATTATTTTATCATTTCACATAACTAAAATGATCTTCATTTGATGCATGATAATAATATTCTCTTTTTACACATCTTGCAGCACCATAAAGTATATTGTTATTTGTGAGTTTTGAGTTGAAATGATATTATAATTATGAATAAGTAATATATTAATTTTATAAATATTTAATCAGGTTAATATAGTTACATAAAATTGGATTAATTTAGTCTAAATGTTTGAAAAATTGGTATTTTTTTTTAAAATTAATATTTAATTTGAAAATAAATAAAAATCTCTCCCCTAACCCCGCCCGCGTCTTTCTCTTCTGCACTCACCCTCATCTCACATCAACCCCCCACCACCGCCACCTCTCTCAGTTTCATATCTCACATGCTTTGTTTATTTATTTATTACCCAACAATGATTGATTCATTGCCATTGGAAGAGTTTTTTATGTCATCAACTTTTTCATCCTCGTTAGCTTTGTCTTTAATTAGCAAAGAAGGCTATTCAAGATTTTCTTCACTTAATAATTCATAGCCGTCTTGGGAGTCCTTCATCTTTTGAAAACTCTTTAAAAATCTCAACAATGGTGGTCAAGTCACCCTTTCTTGGAGTTATGGCTATTTCCAAGAATTAACTAAAAGTTATACTAATAGTTAAAATCAATGGCTCTAAATAATTTTATTTTTACACTTTCTTTAACTCGATCTTACAATTTTAAATATGTTTGCATTATAAGTAAAGTTTTAAGTGCATCTAGGCTCTTTATTTGGCTCACATGTAGTCACGAACTTTAATTCTAAGTAGATGTGTAACATGAGATAAGAGTTAGATCTACTTACGGTCTAATTTAGTCTAATTTTTGGTAATAAAAAAAATAATCAAATAAATTGAACATATTATTTTAATAAAATTATTAAAATCGAACGGTCCAATTCAATTTAGTTAACGATTTTTTACAGTTTTCATATATATTTTTTTTTTATTTTTTTCCTCTAAATTTATTAAAACTTGAAAATAACAAAAAATATTTGAATATAAACAAATTAATTAATATATATTACAAATATAAATTATATTACATCCTACATAAATCATATAAACATCCTAAAAATAATCATAGAATCAATTACAATATAGAGCTAAATATTTTCACAAATTCTATAACAAAAATATAATAATAATTAATCCATAAATAATATATTAAAAATAATTTAGGGAGTTAGGGTTACATATTTTGATTATGAGAAGATATATATATATATATATATATATATATATATATATATATTTTGTTTAGTTTTTTTTAAAGAATAATATATTAAAAATAATTTTAAGTAACGGTCATGTCCGGTTTCAAAATTCGTATAACTGAACCAAACCGTTTGTAAAACGGTTTAAAGAAATAAAAACCAAACTGGACCGTTTGATTTATAAAACCGTTTAATTCGATCCGATTTTTTGATTTTAATTAGTTTGGTCCGATTTTTGTATACCCTTGATAAGAGTAAGCAACAAAGTATGAGATTTTTTTTTTAATAAAATATTAATTTTTTTAAAATAAATGACCAATTTTACTCTTAAAAAATATAAATTGTGTAATATTTAAACCAAATTAACCCAATTTTATGAGCGATTAGGGCAACAGAGGCGAACTCGAGCGATTAGGGCAAATCGCCGGTCTTCTTCCTGTGAGACACCGTTCACGTTAGGGGCAAACTCAAGCTACCAGAGGCGGACTCGAGCGATTGCTGTTTCTCCACGCTGTGAGAACAGACTGCGCACTCCATTGCTTGTCGGTAGCTTCCTTCCTCCCATTTCTGACAGTTGATTCACAAGTAACTACCGGTTGATGTTTCTATACGCCTTCGTTTCGTCCTTCACCAGCTGATTGATGCCTAGTCTGTACCTCATCTTCAGTCCCAAATCTCACCAGGCCATTAATTCACCGTGTAGCAGAAAGAGTAAATGTATAGCACCATCGCAAGATTTGGCAATCGCTCTAGCAGGTATAGAATTAAGATTTGGTAATCGATCCTGCTGGTATAGAAGATTTGGTATTTGTTCCATCAAATCAGTTATTCAAGATTTGATAATTGCCATAGCAGGTTTAGACTTTATTTTTGGTAATCGATTCTGCTGGTTTACAAGCAAGATTTGGTAATTGTTCCATCGAATCATAACCTGGTTGTTCTATCGCATGTGTTCAAGAGCATTTATTCGAGCTCACCTGTTCCATCGTATCACAATCTGTTTCCATGCCTTAATATCCTTATCAGTGGGTAAATCAGAGTAAGACTCATGAACTAGCATTCATTAAGTAACCACTCACCATTCGTATAAACTCGCCCATACCGAACATTAATTAACCACACACACCAACCAATTCCTCTCTGTCCACAGTCAGACGAGTAATTGTTTAACCTCACCCTTACTGTCCATTAATTAACCTCTTCCACAACCCAACTTCATTTCTGTCCAGTACAAGACCAGACACTGCCAACAAGAATGTCGTCTCTGTTTACTTGTAAAAGGAACTTAAACACAGAAAACAAAGAACCATTTCTTTTACGTGTTGTACTCAGAACCATTAATGTTGTACTAATTTTAAGCACGTTTTTGAGAAGCTTGGTATTCACAGAACTCCCATATCACTATATAAGGAAACTGAGACTACTTGGAACAATCAGCTCTGAAGTTTACAAAACAAGAAACAAAACAAGCTATTACACAAATATCCTCCCGCAAACAAAAATGTCTCAATCTCCTGTTCGAATTAATACTGAGGAGCTTAATTTACTTGTGGAAGAAACACAAAACCTAACTTGTCTACTGCCAGAGATTCAACTCGATGAAGACACTTCCATTCAATGCTCCGCATCACTCAAATTAATAGGCAAAATCCTCTCACGTACCACGATCAGGAAGGCGCAGGTGATAAGTGCCGCAAAAAAAGCTTGGAACCTAAAAGGAGAGGTCGCAATATCCGTAATGGATTATAACAGGAACATTTTCTCCTTCACTTTCTCAATGGAAGGAGACAGAGACTATGTGTGGGAACAAAGAATTTGGCATGTCAACAATGCACTCATGGTACTCAAAACTTGGAACAACCAATTCACCATACAAGAACTAGACTTCAGTACTGCCTGCTTTTGGATACAGGCACACGGGTTACACTTTGCAGGCATGAAAGCATCCAATATTGGAAAACTGGCACAGGTTGCCGGTAAACTGGTGGATACAGGATTGAACGAACTGGATTCAACTCCAATGCGCCAATACCTCCGATTTCGAGTGGAAGTTAATGTACATAAACCTCTTGCAACAGGCTGCATTGTTCCCCGGAAGCAAACACAACATACCAATGGTAAGATATGGGTAGAATTTCGTTATGAAAGACTACCTGACCTCTGTTATAAATGTGGCATCCTGGACCATAGCACTAAGGACTGTGACCTAACATCTGCTACAACGTTTATGATCAATGACACACTACAGTCCCCTGTCTTTGGTGACTGGCTCAAAGTTAGTGCCAACCAAATTGCCCCTCTGAACAAATTCTGGCTTCTCACAACCGAATCTGAACTCACACCAACCTTGGATGTGCACAACATGGGAAACCGGAACCCTGACATACGAGCGAAGCATGCAATCAACTTCCATTCCCAATCCGAAGAATCTCATTCAGTGACCCAGAAGGAATCATTCTCAATGAAAATGGCAAGACTTCACAGAGAAGTACAGGACTTGTTACAACTGACTAGTGATCTGGATCTCATTCATTTCGCCGCGGCTTATGAGGAGTGGTACTCAGCTGGAGCCACCACAGACAGTGACATTAATTTACGATGCAAATTACTAGCTCATGCTATTGGTTATCGACTTGACTTCAATATCCAGGAATCACCACTCAGGCTCACCACAACAAGAATTTTCCAACTTGCTGAGTACGCCATCCATGGTGTACGTTTCAATGCATCGGATCATCTATCCGAAATCACCTTTGCACTATTCCAATACCAAATGGCAAACCATAGACATGAAAGGTCTCCTTCAGGAAGGCAGCACAAAACTCCAACAACCAACCTGGCATCTCCGAGACCTTCCAAACGCAAGGCACCTGCGGCTCCACATTCGCCTTGCAAAAAGAAAGTTTTTTTACACCATTCTGACATCAACCTAGGTTCTGAATCTGTATTGTGTTTAAATGATTATTTTCACTCTGGCATGGAAAATGTGCAGGACAAAGGTTCGGGTACAAAAGGAGACTACATGGTCACGCCGGGTAGTAACTTCACTCCCACTCCTACGTGGGCTCAAGCTGACAATTTTAAGGATAGTAATACTGAAGGCGGGGAGGCGGCCTCAAACTTGCCCCCCAAGCAACCATGAAAATCCTTAGCTGGAATGGCCGAGGACTGGTCCGGCCTCGAGCCAAGCGCGAACTGCGCTTTCTGATTAAAAAACAAAAACCGGACATAATTTGGTTAATGGAAACGAAGGCCCAGGACAATCAGGTTTCTCATATACAAACTACTCTAGTAGGTTTTCCCAATAGTCTCATCCTACCTGCTTCAGGATTACGAGGAGGCTACTGTTTGTTGTGGACTGGAAATGTAAATTTAAATATCAGCTTTGTGGGCAGTTCTTTTGTAATAGCAGATTTAAATTCTGCCTTTGGGTCCAATGAAATAACACATATCATATTTGCCTATATCCCTCCTTACTACAGTGCTAAAAAACAAGTCTGGAAGGAGATTTCGGATAGGATCCCTCTGTTGAACAATTCTTGGTGTCTAATTGAAGATCTAAATGACATCACTCAAGACATTGAGAAATGCGGAGGTATACCTTTCCACATCCAACCAATGAATGAACTAATTCAATTTATGGAGGAACAAGAGGCAGTAGACCTGGGTAGTGTGGGACATAAGTTCACTTGGAACAACAAACGACAACAGGATCAACGAATACTCCAAAAATTGGACAGAGTCATCTCGTCGGTCAACTGGTTGAATTCGTTCCCAAAGGCCCTGGTAACTAATTTACCCACCTACACTTCAGACCACAATCCTATTATACTAAACCTTTGTGGTGCACAAGAACAATATCTACGTCGACCTTTCCGATTTTATGAGATGTGGACTCGTGACACCAGCTGTGAATCTCTAATCAAACAATCATGGGCAACACTTACAGGCAAGTATTCTAATGTCACGGTCACACTCAAACTGTTGGCTAATAATTTAAGTAAGTGGAACAAACACTAATTTGGATTCATTCCTGACAAAATAAAAAAACTGGAAACCCAACTTATGGTCATGCAACAAGGACCGCTTGAGAAGGAAACACAAGAGCAGGAAAAACTGGTATGCAAGTTACTGGAAGAACAATACTCAAGATGGGACTCTTTATGGAAGCAAAAGTCTCGAGAACTTTGGATTCAAGAGGGCGATCGAAATACTAAATTCTTTCATACTTCTACTCTACTGAGGAGGAAAACGAACTTTATTCCTTGTCTAAAGTTGAACACCGGTCGAACAACCTGGCAAAGGAAAGAAATTGGTAATGAATTTATTACACACCTCACTAGTTCTTTCACTTCGGATCTACCCATATTACCAGATGAATTAAGCAACTTCTTCTCAAAGGTGGTTACAACAGAAGAAAACTCCAGTCTTACAGAGATTCCCTCACATTCTGAGGTCAAGAAAGCACTGTGGGAAATGGGGGATTATAAATCACCAGGCCCGGATGGTTTTCCTGCTGGCTTTTATAAGACTTACTGGCACATAGTAGGAGCAACTATTGTTAAGGAGATACAACAATTCTTCCTAACTGGCGCCATGAAAGATGGTTGGAACCACACATTCATCATCTTAATCCCAAAAATCTCAGGCTCCATGGAATGCA
Source organism: Elaeagnus macrophylla (assembly GCA_029378325.1). Lineage (NCBI taxonomy): Eukaryota > Viridiplantae > Streptophyta > Magnoliopsida > Rosales > Elaeagnaceae > Elaeagnus > Elaeagnus macrophylla. Next base: position 12,755,467 of record CM055653.1, read on the forward strand.
AGGACTTCAGACCCATAAGTCTGTGCAATGTTACCTACAAGATCATCTCTAGGCTGTTAGTTAATAGACTTCGGGCAATCCTACAAAAACATATTTCCCCCTTTCAATCAGCCTTTCTCCCGGGAAGATGGATTGCAGAAAATACAATTCTAGCCCAGGAGGTTGCCCACACTATCTCCAAGAAATCAACGGGAAAAGGTGGTCTAATGTGTATAAAGGTAGACATGGAAAAAGCATACGACAGGGTTGAATGGAACTTCCTCATGAAAATTATGGAACTATGGGGTTTCTCCGCAAAGTTTAGACGATTAATTCTGCAATGCATTTCAACCTCTTCAATCTCACTCTTGCTAAATGGCTCTCCTTTTGGTAGATTTCAACCTTCAAGGGGACTCAGACAAGGGGATCCTTTATCCCCCTATCTTTTCCTTATTATCTCAGAATGTCTTTCCAGGATGATTATGAAGGCAGAACACGCAGGAACCATCCATGGTATCAAAATTGCAAGAAGAGCCCCTCCCATCTCTCACTTAATGTATGCTGATGATGTAGTCATTTTTCTGAGAGGTAATCTTTCAAATACAAATAGCATCAAAGACATACTGAAAACATATGGTATTTGGTCTGGACAAAAAGTGAACCTTCAAAAATCGGTAATATTTTTTTCCAAAAACACACACCCTACCCTCCAATCTACCATATGCAATGAACTCCAAATCCAGAGAGCAGCAGGAAGCATCAAGTATTTAGGGAATTCCCTCCCACTCAACCGCTCAAAAAAAGATAACTTCCATGGCCTGCTACAGAATCTCAAAAACAAACTACAAGGTTGGAAATCCAAACTACTTTCACAAGCAGGTAAAGCCACTCTAATCCGTTCGGTTCTACAAAATGTGCCCACTTACACCATAAGCACCTTTAAACTCCCCTCAAGCATTTGGGCAGAGGCGGACTCTATAATCAGGAAATTCTGGTGGAACAAAGACATGAACGTGAAACACTACTTCTCTCCAATAAGCTGGCAACAAATTTGCTTACCCAAAGAGATAGGTGGATTGGGGTTTCGACAATTAAAAGACTTTAATCAAGCAATGCTATCAAAATTAGCATGGGAAGTCTTCAAGGCCCCAAATAAACTCTGGGTCAAAATACTCAGTGCAAAGTATATCAAAAACCTGGAATTCTCAACAGTAATCCCTCGCAATTCTGACTCCCACATCTGGAAAGGCATCCTATGGGGTAAAGAATTAATCCTCCAAGGCAGCTATTGGAAACTAGGACATGGACAATCCATAAATATATGGTCACAACCTTGGATCCCTGGTTTACCACAACAAAAACTCCCGCTTGGGCTGGGACAAAATATCCAAGAAACCATCTCTACTCCTGCTGACCTATGCCACTGGTATCCTAATCTACAATGGAATTTGTCAACAATTCAACACATCTTCCCAGCATACGTGGCAAACTTTATACAGGCAATCCCTCCCCCAACACCAGGTACCCCTGATATTCTAACTTGGTTTGGTACAGGTACATGTAACTATTCAGTCAAGGATGCATACCATACTCTACAAAAAAACAAAGGCACTCATGATTGCAAGAGTTTTTGGCATTTACTCTGGAAAGCGAAAATACATGAGAGACAAAATTTTCCTCTGGAAAATATTAAAAAATGCCCTTAGCACAAAAAAACGGATCGCCAATTTCATACCAATGGCAGACTTAAGCTGCACTCTCTGCCACAAAGAAACAGAAGATGTGGAACACCTATTCATCAGATGTGAAATCTTAAAATCTTGGTGGAAACATTGGAACTGGAATATATTATGGGAATTCACTCAATCACTGGATATTTTCTCGTACATCAGATTCATACTACAACCTCCACAGAGACTCCTCCAGACCAACGTTTCCACGGACACGTTCACACTGACAGCAGTCATTATGCTTGAACAAATATGGTTTTCCAGAAACCAAATCATCTTTAATGCAGGATCCCTCAACGGACCTCGAGCCATCAGTTCAATAATCAGACGAGTTGAAGAATTCCAAATCTGCCTTTTCCCCCAAAAACAAATCAACAATCCGAAATTACAGGACACGACCTTCATTCCCATTCCAAACCATTGGCAACTACCTCCTTCTGGTGCGGTGAAATATAATTTTGATGCATCATGGTCTCATGGAAATGCAACAATCGGTTTTGTTATTTCTGACAAGAATGGCAACATAGTTGAAACATGGACGGAACAAAGGTACACTGCCAGTGTGGATGTTGCAGAAACATTAGCTTTGGAAGCAGCGATTACCCATGCATTATCAATAAAAAACAAAGCTATCTACATTGAAGGAGATGCAAAATTTGTAATCCAAGCTCTAATGGAAGACACAAAGGACACAATATCCACTACAGCCGCGTCAATCATCCAGAACTTAAGGCAGCAGCTACAGTTCTTCTCTATGATTTCAATTCGATGGATCCCTCGTCATCTGAATAATCGAGCTCACAATCTGGTTACATCAAAGCTAGGAGCTACATCTACCTCAACTGTTCCTCAGAATCCAGTACGATTCACTTCCCCCCCACCCTTCTCCCCTCGACCCATACTTAGGCTTCTGCCTATCCCCTCTAGCAAAAAAAAAAAAGAAAAGAAAAAAAAAAAAAAAAAAAAATTAACCCAATTTTATGAATATATTAACCTATTTAAATTCTTACGCAACTAATCTTTTCGACCAAAGACCCGCTATTTGTTATATACTGTCAAGTCTAAGGTACCGATATCACTTTGTTTAGCATTTTCCCAGGTTTTTGAAACTTGAAAGTTAAAACCACCCTCAAAATAACTATGCCTCTATAGGCTGTAGTTCCATGATCATATCATGTGGAACATATTGTAAGATTACTGAGCTCTATGTAATTCAAGGGTGGTCTATGAGCTCCTAAGTTACGGGTCTTCATGGCAGTTATGGACTTGGGTCGTATTGCAACAGCCCTGCGATATTGTGGCCGAGTTCAGGCCTTTATTCACGGCAAAGCGTTACATTCTTATTTAACCAAAGCTGGAGTCTTGAATGGCGTTTTCTTTGCTACTAATTTGATTTCCATGTATGCTGATTTTCATGTTTTGGACGACGCACGGAAGGTGTTTGATGAAATGCGTAACAAAAATATTGTCACATGGACCACTTTGGTCTCTGCTTATAGTGATGGTGGAAGACCTGATGAAGCTCTTAGATTATATTCCCACATGGTAGACTCAAAGTTAGAGACACCTAATGGTTTCATGTATTCAGCTGTACTGAAAGCTTGTGTTCTGAAGGGTGACCTTAATTTTGGAAAGTACGTTCATGAAGCAATCTCTAATGCTAGATTAGAGTCAGATACTGTTTTGATGAATACCCTACTGGACATGTATTTCAAATGTGGGAGTTTGTGTGATGCCAAGAGAGTTTTTAATGAGATTTTGTTGCCGAATTCAACCACATGGAATACTATTATTGCAGGATATGGTAAGGCAGGTCTGATGGATGAAGCATTGAATCTGTTTCATCAAATGCCTGAACCAAATATTGTATCTTGGAACAGCATTATAGCTGGTTTTGCAGATATGGGAAGTCCAAGTGCATTTGAATTTGTGTGTTTAATGCATCATCAAGGCCTTAAACTTGATGGATTCACATTCCCTTGTGCTCTAAAATCCTGTGGTCGCCATGCTCAGTTAGTTCTAGGAAAACAGATACACAGTTATCTTACTCGGTCAGGTTTTGAGTCTGACTGCTTTACTGTCTCAGCACTGGTCGATATGTATTCAAATTGTGATGAACTAAATGCAGCTGTCATACTATTTGATCAATACTCAAAGAACCATTATTTCATGTTTAAAAGCTTGGTACTTTGGAATACTATGCTTTCTGGGTATGTCATTAATGAACACAATTGTTCAGCTCTGGATCTTGTTTCAAAAGTTTATCACTCAGGTGCATGTATGGATTCCTACACGTACAGTGGTGCTTTGAAAGTTTGCACAAACTTACCCAATCTAAGACTCGGGCTTCAAGTGCATGGGTTGGTTGTCACTAGTGGTTATGATTTAGATTATGCGGTTGGAAGTGTCCTTATAGATTTTTATGCAAGATTAGGAAACATTAGGAATGCATTTAAATTGTTTCACAGGCTTCCAGAGAAAGAGTCTGTAGCATGGTGTGGTTTGATTACAGGGTGCTCTAAAATGGGACTAAGTTCTTTAGCTCTTTCCCTATTCAGAGATATGACTAATTTGGACTTTGAAGTAGATCAATTTGTTATATCAAGTGTTCTAAAAGCATGTTCAGGTTTGACATCACTTACAAGTGGAGAACAGGTCCACGCTTTCTGCATCAAAAGGGGATATGAATCTGAAGGAGTTGTACTAACATCCCTCACTGATATGTACTCAAAATGTGGTGACATTGAAGCTGGTTTATCTCTGTTTGAATGCATGCCGGAACGAGATACCGTATGTTGGACTGGGATAATTGTGGGTTGTGGTCAAAATGGAAGGGCCAAAGAAGCAATGAAATTATATCATAAGATGATAGAATCAGGATTAAAACCAAATGAAATCACATATCTAGGTGTTCTTTCTGCCTGTAGGTATGCTGGTTTGGTTGAAGAAGCAAGGACCATATTTAATTCTATGAAATTTGATCATGGGCTGGAACCTTCCATGGAGCATTATAGTTGCATGGTGGACCTTCTTGGTCAAGCTGGGTGCTTTGAAGAGGCACAAAGTTTAATTGTTGAGATGCCATGTGAGCCCAACCAAACCATATGGAGATCCTTGCTTGGGGCGTGTGGAACACACAGTAACGCTAAACTGGTTAATGTTATTGATAAAAATGTTCTTGCAACCCTGCCTGAAGATCCTTCCACATATGTGACTCTTTCAAATGTTTATGCATCACTTGGCATGTGGGATGATTTATGTAAAGTGAGGAAAGCTGCGAGGGAAGTAGGTGATAAAGAAGCAGGAAAAAGCTGGATTGAGATTTCAAATTGAGAAATACTGTTTTATTATGTACATGGTGAAGATTTGTCTTTGGCATTCATGAGCATTGGTATTTTGACGTCTTCAAAGTTTCTATCCGAGTTAGAACATCTTGCCATAAGACTTGGTGCTCGACATGAAAAAGTCTAAATAAAGAGTTGGCAATTGGTGTCGAAGTTAAGAGAGATCAAACTGGTCTTTCATTTTAGGGTATATTTCCTCAATCCTTTGCTTTGTTCGCATTGAAAACCTTATGAGTTTTGGTCAAGCTTTTTTATGTGAATATTTATGAAGGGCCATGCATTAAAGCTACAACTCAAAGCGGTTATCTACGGCAGCCTTGTGAAACAAAATAGGAACAGGACCCAAATCTCCAGTCAAATTTTTGAAATCTTTCTTATTGTATCTGAAACTATATATTGCAAATACATGCTCATATAGATATTGTGATCCCTAATACAAGGGATAAAACATATAAAGATTGTCCCAATTAAACAAATTAATTAAGCTTCGTCAGTTTTTCAAAAATTGAGAAAAATGCAAGATGTTTTGAGAGTTCATGACATTGCAAACAAATACGAGGAAATCATTCCAGCTGAGTTCATTAGATCAGAGAATGAACAAAGAAACATCACACTATTGTGGTGCTAATATTTGGTGATAAATTATATCCAATTGGAAGGTACAAGAGTGTGCTCCACAGGAAAACAGTGAACAAAGATAAGACAAGAACGTCATGGCCAGTGTTATTGGAGCCACCACTAGATTTCAAAGCTTATGGATGAGAACCACCCACGAAAGTATAAGACGAAGAAGTACAGCGACTAAGTTTATTGTAAGCTCAATAAGCTACCTCAATGAGTCAAGCAATTCAGTGAGGCTATTAAATGAAGTGCACTACTTTTCCTTTTTCACATCATCTTATAGTAAGAGTGGGCAAACAAAGTTAATGCCAAACTTGATAAATCATATCATCTAAATGCACTTGTATCTTGAAATTGAAATTGTCTTGTTCTAGTGATTAGTGTAAAAATGTGATGTGTTAATAAGTTAAAGGTTTAAGTGAGCACGGGTATAACCAAAAGCACCTACATTACTATCTGGTGCTTAATAATGCTTTAGTTGCTCTTTTTAAGTAAAGAGTCAAATTTTCAATGTTGGTAGCTTTTCTGTACACAGTGCTTTTACAGGAAAGAAACTTTCTGCTTTTGGAATTGGAATTGGGAATTATATATCATATAAGCTTATCTTTATAAATTGGTGAACTCTATTATGTGTTTTTTTGGTTTCTACTTAAAGTAGTCGTAAGTTTTATCCTATGAAGTTCCTTTGGGTGATGCTAGTTCAACCTATTTGACATATCATGTCCATAAACTTTATATTGAGATGTATTAGATCGTATAATCATCGCTTATATTGAATTTGATATAATTGAAAATGTGAATAGAATTGATAATCTATTTCGTTATTGTTTATTCAAACATAGGTCATGGTTTATAGAACAAAATATATATGATTAATGGACTTGACGCATATAAAACTTTTTCCATGTAATTATTTTGAAATGCTAATATAATGAATTTTAGATTGAATATCAAGTCAAAATGTTTCAAGTTTTATTAGTGATACAAAATTATTCATTATTTCTTAAAAATTGCTAATGTTTGTGTTAGGCTGATGGGGTCTTTAAATACACTCAGGTTTTTATACTTGTCTAGTGTAATGTGTTAAGAAGTTAGAATTATTTTAACTTTATGAAAATTATTTTGAAAAAATTAGTGACACGCAAAATTTAGGTTTAGAATTTAGATAGTATTCTAACCAATGAGTCAATAATGCTCCCGTATCTATATATCTACCACATTATGTTGGAGCTCACGTGACAGACAAAGTTAGCTTGTATTCTCCGCCTAAAGGAAACTCATGCCCATCTTCTTTACAGGGTCAGTGAGTTTAATCTCTGTAAGGAACTCGTTTCACTTGCCTGCATTGAGAAAAGCATTCGCCTTTATTAACACAGGTAAAACTATCTTCCCAAAGAAACCGTCGTGCAGTTCCATTCAATTGGCCACACTTTCAGCTTCAGGTTTGTGCTGTTCAGTTTCCTGAAGTTAACAATAATAAACTTGTACAAGTGAAAATTATTATATTTTTGTTTCAGCTATGGATTGCAATTTGCCACTTGCACTGGTTTTGGGTGGCAAATCTTCTGCGGAGAATGAGATTGCCAAATCTCTCAAGAATAATAATGCTTTCAAGTTCCCGGAAAACGACGGCTCTTCGGTTGTGTTTCATTCGGAATTGGATAAATCCCCTGAAGAAGAGTCGTTTGTTATTGATTCATACATGACTTCTCTGTCTACCAATCGGTTTGGTAGGTTCCTCATTTGGTCTCCACGCTTGCCATCTACTCACGACGTCGTTTCTCAGTGAGTGTCCCTGTAATTCCTTTTCCTCTGATTGGGATTTTATTTTATTTTATTTTTGTATTTGTGGACAGAAATTTTCTTGAGCTTCCAATTGGTGCTGTTTGTGTTGCGGATGTTCAGTACAAAGGCCGAGGTTTGAAATGGCAGATTATAATTATATTTGTTTATTAGACTTGTTGTGTTTTTGGGATATAAATGCTTAAAAGTTTGACAAACTTTGCAGGGCGATCAAAGAATTTGTGGGAATCACCAAAGGGTTGTCTCCTGTTTTCTTTTACACTGCAAATGGATGATGGGCGAGTCGTGCCACTTGTACAATATGTTGTGTCTCTCGCGGTCACAGAGGCCATAAAGGATATTTGCGATAAAAATGTAAGTTTTATTTTTAGATGTATATGTATACCTTCATTTCAGGGGAAGCCAAGGTAACTGATAAGGGAGTATATAGGCTTGTTTGGAACAAGTGCTTTCAAATGAATAAAAACGATTTTACGGGTGGTTGGGGCAGTCTCAACAAGTGCATGTAAAATTTTGAATTAGAGAAATGGTTTTTTAACAATCCCTTACCTAAAATAATTACTAAGTTCTGCTCTAAACAACTTCTAATCTAAGTCAAATACATAAATGCTTATCTTGAAACACTTAACTTCAAATCACTACCATTTCATTCCATTGGAATGATTTTTAAGAAAAGCACGTCTAAATAGGCTCTTTGTATCCTCTCAAGGAACATGGTTAACATATTTGACTTAAACATGGATAAACTGATGGGATGTAAACGGCTGACAGCAGTCAGCGCACTCAGCATTTTTTCAATATTTTGTCCAAGGAGACACTTTCTGACCTAGTGTGAATATTTTGCTTAAATAACTCCATGCATGGCACCTTATTATTGGATGATTTATTTGTTCAATGCTTTAAGGTTTGCTTTGCTGAGGACATACATCTTCTTGCCAATGTTATGGTCTATGTTGCACAGATTCTTTGAGGATGCTGAGCATCATAAATTTTTAAATACGTATTCAGGTGTTAGACACATCTATTTTTGTAAATTTACACCAAATTGGAGTGTCTTCACAAAAAAATGAAGAGGCCAAGTAACATAGGCTACAGTCTAACAACATAATGAGATTTTAATGGTGAAAATTGTCCTGCATGCTGTTATACAGAACAAGCAGAATTTTTTGGTACTAGTCAAGCCACTAAAAGGTTTAGAGTATAAGAGGAATATCAGCTGGTAATATACAATATATATTGTATATAATGGATGGTGATAACGATTGCAAGTTGATTGTAACATGCAAAATTTTGACTATTTCTAGATTTAATTTTGGGTACTCGGAAGATGTTCCAGGCATAGTTACTATGTTAAAACATTAAATTCAGTTTTTTTATAATACAATGTTCATTTAGTTTATGCTGCAGTTCAGACATTGATCAGCTTGTTTTGGTTTTGTGTCTATTTCAGGGTTTACCGTATATTGATGTTAGAATAAAATGGCCAAATGACCTTTTCATAAATAACCTTAAGATTGGAGGAATTCTCTGCACATCAACATATAAATCGAAGAAGTTCAACATCAGTGCCGGTATATGGACTGATTCTTTGAGAACTGATAATCAAATCCGTCAAGCACAAGCATGATGACATGTTTCAAATATTTTAGTTTTCCTTTTCCTTTTTTATAATTTTCTTTCAAGTACAGATTCCATCGTTAATCATATCAATTGAAAAGGATCAGTTTTAATTTATGTTCTAATAGACATATTAAACTGCCCTTGCAGGTTTAGGGTTGAATGTTGATAATGAGAAACCAACAACTTGTTTAAATGCAGTTCTTAGAGAATTGTCTGATGTGGCATATCAATTTAGAAGAGAAGATATTCTTTCCGCCTTCTTTAACAAATTTGAAAAGTTCTATGAACTTTTCATAGGTCATGGTAAAACATTTTTCAGTCCTATTGTTATGATAAATGTGTAATTTACTTACCTTATTAAGTATGGTAATTGCTCTTTATCTTATTTATTTATTTATAAAAGAGGTTTTAAAGTCTCATTCTTTTTATTAATAAAAGAAAACACTCACACACACTCGGGTGGAATTCGAACTTAGGTTCTTGGTGGGAGAATTGGAAGTCTTACCACCTGAACTAAAAGTAATTTCCAATAAATTTCTTATAATTGGTAAAAAATTTTAAGCGTGTATGCTCTTTGTCTTTACATGCAGGGGCGTTGGAAATTTTTTCTATGCATAGAAACTTGCTAAATCCCCTTTTAAAGCATTGGTTAATTGTGGGTTGACTAAAGTGCATAATTGCAACATGATCTCACACTGAAATATTATATACTCTATGCTTCTTCTTTTTTTTTTTGGTGTGTATATGTAATATATTATCTATTCTATGTTGAAGAGAAACTTGTTAAAATTAAAAAGATAAACGAACTTCAGAACATGATAAAGGTATTCAACAGAAAAAAAAAAATAGAAGAATAAAAGAAGTGATTGTGATGGAATTTAATAGAATTGATATATTAAGTGGTTTTCCGGATAGAATAGATGCGTGGGATGTGCGTCTTGTGTAGCAGTGCTTCTGGCAATAGTATTCTGTATGTGAGTCAATTACGTAAACAAGTTTCCTGGTTACAGGACAATCCAATCTAGAAACTTCCCGTATAATAATGACTTCCTAAATAATTTTTTTTTTTTTTTTCAAATTTCAGCAGGATATCAAACTTTTAAAGATTATTTTTATTTTTGTTTATTTTCCTCGATTTTTTTTTAGGGCCACGGGAGGGGGTGAAAGAGCAAGTGAGTAGGAATAATCGGCGTCGGTCTTAGTTAGATATGGCTGGTCGAGCGAATGCGGTATATATATATATATATATATATATATATATATATATATATTTTTTTTTTTTTTTAATCTTGAATTCGTATATGTACTTGAATATTTTTTTTCCTTGTCATATTTATAATGTACATACAGCATGTTTGTTATAACGTACTAAATATCATGACTGTATAATTTATATAAAGTCATGCGTTTGATTGTAAAATCAGACCATATAATATAATATAAAAATAGTACAATTATGTAGAAATTTTGTACGACCTGGAGGCATGGATCTAAACTGTATTAGACAATTAACTTAGTCTGTTTGAATTTTCAATTATAAAATTATATGTTTTAACTTTTTTTTTTTATCTCAAATTAAAAATAATATATTTTTTATTTTTAAAAATGTAATAAAAATATAAAAATGAATTAAATATTAATTTAAATAAATTTTATAATAAAAAATTATTTTAAATATAAATTATTTTAGTAAAATATATATAATCAATTTAATTCGATTATATTAGACAGCTTTATACCAAACACTATGCAGATTAATTATAATACAATTCATTACAATTCAGTCCAATATAATTATACTTAATTTATCTGATACAATGCACCAAACATGCCGTCAAAACACTTATTTTTGTCTAGGCTGAATGTATAGATATTATTTAGTATATATTCATATTTATTGGGAAATGTTTGCGTGCATATTTCTAAGAGCTCCTGTTTGTTAAGATATTGTGTTTGATTAACAAGCACTGGATTGTACTTCATAAATGAGCTGATATGAATAATGCTGCTAAGTTTTTCTTCATATCATACAGGATTTCAAGCTCTTGAGGACCTGTACTATCAGACATGGTTACACAGGTTAAATGCTTATCTTAATTTCTCTTCTTTACTGAGCTTGGTTTTTAGGTTGATTTAAAGGATTGGCAAATATTATCTTTTGTTTTCTCTTCTCCAGAGTCCCCCTCTTTTATTCTGGCGCATTTACTCCTAGTTTAGTCATATTTATTGTATAGGTTGAACTAAACTTTTTCCCTAATAGTGTTTTTTGCATATTTGTCCTTTAACTTTTTCCCCATAAATTACGTCCACTGTCAGTTCAAATTTAACCGTAATTGACTAAATATATTAAATTTTAAAAGTTAATGGTCTAAATAATGAAAAAAGTAAGCTTTTTTAACATGTTAATTTTGACTGCTATAGTGCAATTTAAATTTGGACACTAAGTGTGTTAAATTTTTTAAAAAAAGGTGGTTCAAAATGTAAAATCTGACAAAATTTAGGAATTAATAGTGTAGTTAAGCCAATTCTATATAGAGACAGGTTGTTCTACTAGTTGTCGGGTATGTTATCTTACCCTACAGGTACTTACATTCTTTCAAGTCACTGCTTTTTTTATTACATGCAGTGGACAAAGAGTGATTGTGCAGGAAAATATTGACGACCAAGTTATAGAAAATGTGGTTACAATTCAGGTATGAGGGATTTAATGAGTTGGTAGATAGTTAGTTACTTAATACTTACAATATACTTCCCTAGACAGATAACATTCAAACATAGCTATGCAAATTATGAGCAGGGCTCATATTTAATTGTTTGTTTTCAAAATTTGATTTCTTTACCCTGGGGTTTATTGCGTGTGGTGTCTCATCATATTCAATCTTTGTAGGGTTTGACATCATTGGGGTATTTATTAGCAATCGGTGATGACAATCAGATGTATGAACTTCATCCTGACGGGAATAGGTAATATTCGTTATTTCCAAATGCTTGTGAGGCCTATGGCTTCTTTTCCTCTTAAAGTGCTGCTCGGTTACCATTTTTTTTTCTTTCGATATTATACAATGGCTTTCATTCAATGTGGAATAAACATTGAACATATGCAGACAGGTATAGCCACGTTTGTATGTGGACATTACTTTCCTTTAAGAAGCAAAAATATTGTTGACAAAATACGATCAACCAAGAGTGCTATGAAAAGTTAGATATTTAGTTTCCTTAAATATAGAGATAGAAGATTAAACAAGTCTGTCTATCTTGTCAAATTTTCTCACTCATCTTTCGATTTCTCTCAGTACATACACAACAGTGTAGTATATATATACAACTAAGTAAAACATGTTTAGTACATATACAACATTGTTGTATGCACGAATTTGAGGTCAAAAGTGAAACCTCGTACGGTACAAAAGCGGTCAAAATGAAATGTTGCCAAAAAAATAAATTTTAGAATGCTACTATGATTCCTTTTTCTTAGCAGAATGTCAAAAACCTGGTAAACGGAACAATTCTGGACTACTGTCTTAAAAGTTGGCATAACCCATTACTTGGTTATAAAAATGTAAGAAAATGGATTGGTGACTATTTGCAGCTGATGAACCAAATTGTAAGATCTGAAATATTAATTCATAATACAACTATAAGATGTTTGTCATTTATATATTTTGCTCATTTTCTCAGCAGCACAGGACATCTGTGATATGTGGAGTTATATTCAGGCCACACTTTTGGGCTTTAGCTTCATCCTTTGTAAATGTGTAAAGGGGCTTCACTTCGGGCTTAGCCAACAAACCTTCTTTCCTCTACTATATATTTTTTAGTGGTTTCTAGGTATTCCTTTGAAGGGTTAGAACATAGAACTAGTGTAAGAAACATGGATTCCATTTCAAAAGGCTGATTTATTATCTAGAGTAGCCCAAGCCTATATTAACCAGGAATCACCCCAAGTCTAGTTAATGTGGGACTTTATTTTCACATACCCAACAACTAATATGTCATTTTAAGATCATGACATGCCTTCATGGTGAACTAAAAATATGTTTTTTTGTATATGTGCCATGATATTCTTCCAATATATGAGATTAACATTTGTCTGCTTTTTTCAATATTCTCTTGATCATCAACGTGACAACTGTCCTAAAGAATATTCATTTAGTTTTATGCAAAACTTATTGTAATGCCTCTTACAAACATGTACATGACATTTGATAGCATGAGAATTACGGTTCACAGTACATGTTTCAAGATGCAATTTGAAGCACTAACTTCTTGTCTCAATTTAAATAATCAGTATGTCCTTTTTCGTCGTACATTGCAGCTTTGACTTCTTCAAAGGACTGGTTAGAAGGAAACTTTAGTGAATAAGATTCCTTGGCACTTCTAAAGCTTGCTAGTGGCTCCCAAGCATACTGACTCATGTATACTATTATAGGTCTACACTTTTTCCCTCTTTTTTCCTGCAATTTTTTTCTTTTTCTCTTTCGATGTGTATCTTTGCTTTCTTTTTCCATCTGAAATAGATCCTGATCAAAGTAAAGAACTAAATAATTGTCTCTGTTGATCATGTTGGAAATTATGGATTCAAAACCATAGTACAGTACTTTTTTATTGTCATTATCTTTTTTCCTGTATAGTTTTAATGAATGCTCTGTTTTGATGCTAAACATTATTGGAATGTTGAGAGTTGCATAATTTATAATTCCTTGGTATTACTCTTCTTGTTATAATCCCATATTTACAAATAATTTGTTTGAAATCTGGTCTCTTTTGCCAGCTCTCAAATAATTGGAATGTAGTTTTCTCAGATCTGGTAGTAGGTCGCATAGCCATAGCTATCATTTTATAATACAGTGAGCAGCGTAAGAAGTTCCTTCATTTAACAACTGCTATGGTTTAATCTTTAGATTGAAAAGTGTCATTTATTACTGGTTCAGCTAAGGATGAATTATTTTATTTTTTATTAAAGTATTATTTTTTTATCACATAAATAAAATAAAAATGACCACAGAGACAAATCAAGAAAAATAATATTTTAATGGAAATATTATTTATATGAATTTTAATTTGGTTTAAAAATATTAAGTAAATTAAAATATCAAAATTTTAAAATAAAAAATGGTAATCAACATTTTATTATTAAATTAGAAAGTCCTACAAAATTTTTGGTTTAATTTTACTCTTACTCTTGCTAGGAACTTATGTTTTAATTATGTTTTATTAACTTGATAGTGAAAATATTATTTTGTCTTTAATTTACATCTTTTTCAAAACAAATGTAGCAAAGGATAACAATTTTACTCGGATTAAATAATACTAACTTCCTAATTTGGAGACTACTATCGCACTTTTCTCAATAATACAGGCTTTATCTGCGAAGGATTTGAGGCTCAAATGTGCAAATATTTTTAAGTTTTGACCAAAATTTATTTAGGACATGTCGCTATCTGTTATGTATATGATTTACATAAGTAATATAAAATTGTACGATAATTACATAATTGATATATTATTTTTGCAGGTTTGTAACAATTTTAGCCTAAGTTTTAAAAATGGGTGATTTAAGGTCGGAAACTGAGATGATGAGTTCGGTGGTTTGGCAATCTATCTGTATCTTGTACAATTAGTAGCCAGAAATAGATAACATCTTTGTTTCTTTCAAAAAAAAAAAACATATGTGGGTGAAGAGATGACTACTCTTATCCCATTTCATCAGCTAATCGAAAAAGTTTTAAAACTTCTAATTTTGTTTATCCATCACAGTTACATACGAAAGCACAATGATAACGCTATCATCCAGTACCTTATGGTAACGTTATTACTAGTGTAAGTATTGCAAGAGAACACTTTTATTACAATAATTTGATGTACTTTACTTTCACGTAATATCTTGTGAGTACTATATATAAGGAAGATTTTACCTAAAATATGAGAAGTTGAGCACATGCATTTTTTTTTCTTTTTCAATTCATGCAACGGTTTTATACTTTCATTGTACATTTTTCTATGATACAAATCAAATTGTAATTGCGCATTTCACTGATAATTTGTTGAAAACCTGCTGGTGATAAAAAAAGATTCTTTCACCAAAGAAGTACTATAATTTAGGAAGTCTTTCGGATAGTGTAACCCAATTTCTGGGATAGTGGAGTTTCCTGTAGTTGTAGGGTACATGTTGATTTTGAAATGGAGCTTTTATTTTCTGGTGGGAAATAAAAGAATCCCAACTTTCTCACATGCAAGTTCCTTCTATTTTGAAGAAATGTCGTAGTTATAATGTTTTTATGACAAATAGCCAGTCCCATTGGAGGGGTCCATGTTACACAGGTTGTCTCTATTCCTAATGTTGTAAAGATAGTCATATGGGAAAAAGGGCATTTGGGACCAAAAGGAGTGGAAAACATTACTCAAACCTCACACGTTATCATCTTTTTTATTAAAAAAGGACCTCAACCTAAATAACGACCTTTTTGTCTACTTTAAATATTTTGACCATATTAACCTTACGTCGACTAAAGATTATACTTATTATAACTGGTAAAAACTGGCATGGAGTATTTAAAGAAAAGTTGTAAAATGGTAAGTAAAGATGATGGATATTTTAGGGTTTTGTATCTAATTGTCATCGATATCTTTCTAAAAGTATAGGGACCGCTAATATATATCACACACGTCAAGCTGTAGCTTTTGTCTGTCTTGGGATCGGATAGCATTGGCATGAAGAAAGGTGAAATCATGTTTGAACAATATGTGCTCATGATTGATTCAATTGATTGTTTAGCATACCAACAAGGTTTGTTGAGTAGTGCGTTTGTCAATTAAGAAATTGTGGGGTGGTGTAAAAGACACATTCGGTGTTTTTGTTTACACTTTCTTGCATTTTAACGCTTTGTACTTTTGTAGTGAAATGAAATATTTTTTATGATCTCTCTTTTTTTTTTTTTTATTCAAAAAGACCTCCCCTAGATAGGCCGGATAGGACATCATCGCCACACACCAGGATCACCGGCTGGTTGTTTGTACCACAAGCACGGTAAGTGTCTAGCGGCACCAGCGGTCTACGGTCTGACTCGACAGAGTGCAAGGTTCAAGGCGGTGGTAGTGCACAAAGGCCACACCCACACGCAAGACCGGAGGCCGAACAAGTCATGCGCTCGCCAAGCTTCGAATCTGCACCCTGCCGTGTGAGGACAGAGGACTGGTGCTTAGCACAGTGCCCAGGCCACTGGGCTATCCCATGATGGGTATTTTTTATGATCTCTTAGGACTTGCTTATAATGATTTTGGTTATTAATTTTTGATTTTTTTAAAGTGCTTTTTTAATCATGTATATTTGGTGATGATTTTTTATTTTATTTTCTATATTTTTAAGTAATCATTACAAAAATATGGGATGATTCATAAATCTTTAAAAAGAATATTTTAGAATCATATTTTTTATTTTTAATTTTTTAAATTTTAACAAAATAATTTTTTTAGAGAGTTAATCAAGCCTTGTAACTTTTGTATGTATAAATATTAGAAAAAAATAATTAAAAAATTAAAATTTGTAAAAAAATAAACAATTTTTTTCTTTATTTTTAAAGTTATTTGAAAAAAATTAAAAAACCTTACCAAACAACTTACAGCGATCTTGATTTTTTTTTTTTTTTTTTTAAATCACTAAATATATTTTTTTATCAAAATTATTAGTGATTATTTTTATAAAAAAATTAAAAATTAAAAAATTAATTATTTAATCATTAATCAAAATTATTATCAATAACAACTTACTATACTCGAAATAGTGATCTTAAAAGTTGAAAGACCTAGCTTGATAAATGCTAACTAGGCTTTTATATAACAATTCGAACTTGGAAGGGCCACTTCATTTGCTTTCATAATTGAATGGACATCTCACATCTCTAAAGTAGAGGCCGAGCCCTATATACTAAACCAACCTTACTTATATCAATTAAATCATAACCACCCAACTTTTTCTACATTGGTTGGATATTCAGATTGATTTTATTCTTAATTTTAAATTATGTATTAAACTTTATAGTTCTAATATGTTAAAAGTCGACAATAATTGAATTCAACCTATACATATTTTACGTTTGAAGAACCCTAGATGCTGTCAAAATAAATGATCATCAACAAGTGTTCTAGTGCATTATAAAACTTTTGTATCATTTTTCCATTTATTTTAATATTATTGTGCTGTTTTAATAAATAAATAAAAATTCTTTCACCTTTTAAACTTCGATTTTACATTTTGTTGCACTATTCATTTCCTCTTTGCAGCATCACTAGATACACATCTAATTACTCTTGTCATTATTTTAAAAGTTAGTGTGAAGGTATGTCACAAAGTTATTGCAAATGTTTTAGATAAATTGTTTGATTCCTCCAAAAAGTGTAAGTTGTTAGAATGCATAGCAATTATATTTTTATATATTTATTATTTTTTATAAGTGTTAGTTATATACACTATATATGTCAAGCACTTATAATTCAACAATTGAGTTACTAGGCCTTAAACGTAGACATTCTAGCTTTGATATCATGTTAAAAATTGTTGAGAAATCAACTCTCCTAAGAGCTTAAGCTATTAACTATACTTTTATACATATACCGTTAATATGATAAATATTTTAAGAAATATATAGTGCTAAAATTTTAAAGACCATAACGAAATAACTATTGAAATTACTATTAATATTATAAATAATTTGCTACAATTTGATCCAGATCAAATTATTATTAAAATAATAAACAATGCACATTTTATTTTATAATATGTTATATTTAAATAATATACATATAAAAATTTTATTAAAATTTTATTTTAATTAAACAATAAAATATTTAAATCTCTATCTATAATTTAAGTCTCCAATCATATTTCTTATTATTGTGATTTTTTAGTTGTAACCATAAATAATATTCTTTGGTTACATCAATTTAAAATTTAAATATTGTATATATTATATATTATGTATAACAATAATGTTGGAATTATTTTATGTGGACTAATATAATTAATAATAACTTTAAATTATATTAAATAATTTATAAAGCATGCTACGAAAAAATTAGATTAATAAAATAATTATTAAATAAGTATGTGTTATATTTAAATTTATAATGGTATATGAACTATTAAATTAATATTGAGTAATAAGTTTATGAGCTCGCTGTATTTAAAAGTCTGAATCATTAGGTTTAAGATTATGTATTTGATTATATTATAAATAAAACGGTGATGACTTAGAGTCATTAAGCTACTTAAAATTTTGAGTGCGATTATTCTCATAATTTTACACACTAAATTTATAGGTATATTCTTAAAGCATAACGTGGATCAATAATTTTTATAATTAACCTAATAAATAGGTATATATATTACCTTTATATGTTATATTATTGAAAAAAATATATATTATTATGCTCTTTATATTTGATTATTTTAATAAATAATTCATTAATAGCTTTTAAATTCAATCTAACCGTATCATGTTAGATAGATTTGGATTTGTTTGAAATGATTACTTTACTGATCAATTTAAATTAAAATATTTTTAAATTTAATTCAGATAAAATTATATTTAAATTGATTAAAAAAATAAGCACTTTTAAATGCTATTGAGCCCTAATTCTAACATTTTATACGAAATCACTTTTGTGCTTTTTATTTTTTTTTAATTAATATATAAATTTTCCACGTCAAGACAAATTGTGTCTAATTCCAATATTGAAGTTTCTGGTAAAAGACACTGTGAAAGGCTATTAACGATGACTTTTCTTTTTCAGATTATATTCTTCTCACTGTAATCCAGTTTCAAAAGCTTAATATCTTTTTTTCTTCCATTTCCAGATAAAAACCAGGCTGGCATGCACTGTAAATTTTCTATACTAGGAACGGAAAAGTGTGTGTTATTATTCAAAGAAAAAGATTGATTAGTCAAAGATCCTTTAGGTAAGCAGATTATACTAGAATCTAAGCAGGTTTTGGAGCGGCGAAATATACTTTACTGCATCTATTGATTTTTATAAATATTAATTCAATACACTATATATATTAAATACTTATAATTTATTATAATTATTAAAACTTAAATATATCACATTCAACTTTAATATTTTGTTAGAAAACTATCTATTCATTAATGGTAAAATTTGACAACTCTTACTCAATTTATAAGTTTAAACTGCACTAAATATCTTTTTACTGTAAAAGATAATATTTAAAAAGTGAAAGCTTGCTTAAAAAAAAAAAAAAAAAATTGTTCGTTTTCCCACCTCAGTTGAAAATGGTCTTTATGATCTTAATGTTTTATACCATGTAAGGGAAAACTTCTAAAGTAAGAAGTTATTTATTGGTATTCGACTTATTAAGATTAATTACATGTAATAACTCGATCATTATAACCGAGTTTCAATATTATTCCCACAAAATGACACGCATTTCTTTGCCCTTTTTTTATTGTTCTTTTCTTTTCTGCACCTTTTCATTCTCTCTTTTCATTCTCTCTCTCTCTCTCTCTCTCTCTTTTCCTTTCTTTCTGCTTCCTTCTTTCTTTCTTTCTTTCTCTTTTTTTTTTTTTTTTTCTTTTCTTTATATGTCTTTTTATATTTAATTAACATTATATATTTTTATTATAATTAAACATATATATTTTATGTATAATTCAATCATTTATACTTAATAAAAAGTAAATTTAAAAAAAAAAAAAAAAACATATGTGTCATATCAAGAAAAAAATAATGTTGCATAATAGAAAAAAATGTAACATTGTATGTACCACTTCAAGAAAAAAAACAGATATCATCTGTTAAAAAAGAATACATGTATCATTTAATAAAAAAAATATATATATCATTTATCTAAAAAGAACAAAAGTAAAGTAGGATAGAGATTATTTTTTAAATAAATTGAACAAGGGTATTATAAAAGAACTAGAGTGGACTAATTATCTGATGTAGTAGTTCAAGATAGAAATTTGCATATTTTATATATATCTCTTAGTGTTAATTGGAATAGAATTTCAATTTAATTTAAAACCAATAAATAATTCCCCTATTTCTCGTCTAATGCCTCTTGGCAAATTTAATTTAAAGAATTGGTTGGTGGTTACTCTATCATTTTATTTGTCTTCTCTTAATTTCTTTATCATCATCTCCCACTACTACAGTCATTGTTTATTTGTTTATACATTTAAAGGAGACACTTTTTGCTGGAATGTTATCGATGTCTCTTATATTTTATCATTCAAATAATTTCTTTTAGTTTATATATATATGTCGTTTAATTTTTGTATCATAACCATAATGAATTATATCATTTTGTTATTTTTCCTAATAAAATAAAAACAGTTGGTTACAAATCTTTTGTTTACATTAATAAAGAAAAGGGAAGTAAAAAAGGGAACAAAAAAGTACTCCAATACATGTATGAATTTCTTTTCTGTTTTTTCTTCTCCACGCTTCAAATCACTCTGATTGAAAGAAGATCTTCCTAATGATAGGCAATTATTGACATTTAATTAAAGATGAGTCAAAAGGAATTGCTAATAAGTAATCATTAACACAAGTTATCACTGAGCTAGCTAGAGTCTACGAGGTCAAATTATTCTTAGTCTATCATTTCAAAAGGGTAAGAGAATAATGGAGGCCTGTCACTGTCTCATGCACGTTTTCCCTTTGCATCATAGTAATTTTTTATTAACAGAGAAAAAGGTTCTAGGCACTGCTACAATTTGGACAATATAAAACAGCTTATAATTTAGAGTGAAAAATAAATAGGACGGTCTCAAGTATGTGGCCGTCTTATAAAAAATATAGGACGGTTATTACGGAAAAAATTAGGCCAAACTTTATAGGACGGCTATTAGCCGTCTTAAAAAAAATTCTTTTATAGCTGTCCTATAAAGTTTCAGTTTTTTTTTTTTTATCCTAAAAGAACGAGTATAATTTTTTTTACTTATATATATTTCTCCTCTCAAGTGAACCTAACTCATTTTAAGTTAAAAAAAATCAATCCCTCGTCCTTCTTCCTCTCCTCCTCTTTCTCACCAAGACACTCATCCTTACCCTCATCCCCTTCAATATCACCACCAACAATAATTAGTTTTTGCTAGTAGAGCTGGTAGCATGTGAAGGCTTTGACTATTTATTATGCACTTATTATTTGTTTTATTCTTAAGCTAATCTTTGGTAATTTTTTTTAAATATATATATATTCTCTACTTTGGGTTGATATTTGTATTTTGCTCGACTTTAATAATTATTTTTTTCTTTAAATAGTTGGACATTTGATTTCTTTGTTTCCTTTCGCTCACTCTGATTATTCTCCTTTCTTGATTTTTCTTTGCCATTTTTTCGCCCATTTTTGGCCATTTTCTTTCCATTTTTGTTATGAGTATCAATCTTAATGTTGAGTATTAATGATATTTGGTTTGGTAGTTTCTTATTGTGAATCTATGGGTTGAATTTTGATTGTCAGGTTGAGTCCTAAAAGAAAGAGGGAATTGAAAAACTAAAGCGGGAAAAGAAAAATTGAAAGCGACGCCAATTTTTTTTCTTTTTAATTGGTTATATCTTTAATTAAAAATATTATTCATAAATTGTATTCGTGTTTCTAGAATAAAATAAATTGTACATATTATATATAGATTTCAGTACTTGACGAACACAAAAAAAAAAAAAATAATTCTTTTAGGACGGCCAGTAGCCGTCCTATAAAATTCTTTTAGGACGGTCAGTAGCCGTCCTAAAAGAATTTTTTTTTTATTTTTTTTATGGCCGTCCTAAAAGAATTTTATAAGACGGTCAGTGGCCGTCTTAAAAGAATTTTATAGGACGGCCAGTGACCGTCCTATAAATTTTTTTTATAAGACGCTCCGTGAACGTCCTATTTTTTTCGATTCTTTTAGGACGAGACTTTATAGGACGGCCAGTGACCGTCCTATAAAGCCAAATTTGTAGTAGTGAGGTTAACATCGCTTTTTTTTTTTTTTTTTTCATTCATTTAAATTTAAAAAAATTTAATAATTATTATATATATTTTCATCCCTTAAATCTATAATATTATATATATAATTCAATTAAGTTATCAACTAAACAATTCAACACACGATACATTATAATAATATTTAAAAGATGTTAAAATCGTATAAATTATCGATTATTATTGCACTTATATTATTTATGTTATATTTAATATATATATATATATTAAAAATAATTTATTTTTTTAATTTTTAAAATAATTCTTAAACATGGCAAAGATATACAAATTTTAATGATATTGATATTTACCTATTTTATTTTATTTTTTTGCAATTATAATTTCATAACTTATAGGCCACCATTTGATTTTAATACGTCCACGTTAATACAAAAAACTAAACTTTGACATTTTAGTTAGGAATTTTCCTACTTTAAATGTTTAGCACTTTTCTTTCAATAAATTTTTTCTATCTTATTTTTTAAATGAAGAAAACATCTAATTGGCGAAACTCTCTTATATTTTATATCTTTATTATTTTTTCTTATGATTTTTTTCAATTATTCTTCAATTTTAACAAACTTATTCCCAAAATTGAAATAAACTCAAAATTGAACATCATGGGTAAATCAAATAAAATTAAAAGAACTTTTTAGTAAATCAAATAACATAAAAAAGTGAAAATAATTAACTTGAGTTAATTTAATCCCCACATAATAGTCACATGGTGAATTTTGAACTATGATGTCTATTTCAAGTTGATTTTAATTTTGGAACTAAATTTGTTAAAACTAAAGAATAAGGTGACTAAATTATAAATAATAATAATAATAATAAATTGTAGAATTAGATACATCAAAAAAGAGGGTTGAATTTGAAAGGAAAAAAAAAGTATGAACTATTAGCATAAATTAGTGATGAACACTATTTTGAACTTGTTATTTGTTAGTTTTTAAATATTTATTATATAATTTAGTTCGGTATTACTTTGATTTAGAGAGATATTTTCATGTTTTGTAGGTTCAAGTATTGTGAATGAAATTGTGGACTGAAGTGTTCAAAAATGGGGCTCAAAACGTAACTCTTATATTGTAGTTCATTTATTATATAAGAGGGGTTAAATTAGAGCAGAAGAAAGTAAGGTTTACTTAACAATCAACAAATATGTAAGGACTCAGCGACGAAGAAATATATGTGCTGCGGCATGGAGCTCTCGGGTCACCTTCTGAGGAATCCAAGAAATAAATGCGCGCTGCAAAATGAAAATTGCGTGCAGCCGCTCACGCACTCAAATTTCAATTAAGCCCCTTTCCAGCACCCCCCCACACACACTTAAAAACCCTAACCTATAAATACATCAAAAAACCTCTTCTCAATGAGCAGTGAACAGTGAACAGTAGCTGAAAATATATTTTTTCACACATTTGAGAGAGAAATCACTCATTAATGTTACTCCATTTAAGCACTATTAAGAATTTTGAAGAAGGTGACCATCCAACATCAAGAAGTTTGTTTCAAGAGTGAAAGTGGAGTATTTTATTGTTTGTAATTTTTTTTCTCTTTAGAACTCCTTAATGCCTATTGTAATGGAGAACGTTGATTGAAATTTTGTTATGAGTAGCTAAACTCTTTTTGTTTGAAATTTTAGTGATGTGACTATGAATAGATGATTATTTATATGGTTTATTTTATATTTAAGTGATTTATTTCATGTTCATTAATTATTTTTTGCCAATTTAATTTATGAGTATATGAGAATATTTTAGGGTTGAGCGTTAAAAACGTCATCTAAGTTTGATTGAGCATTTTTTAGTATGAATCTAATTTAAGTGCATTTACTTGTCTTAAATTAGGTGATTAAATTATTTTTTCTAGGATTAATGTTAATTAGTTAATTAACAGTCTGAATCAAAGAAGTTAATTAGTTGATTAAGGAAAAATTACCTATTGATTTGAAATTTTCTAAGCTTAGTAAAAAGGATCAAAAAAATTCTACTTTATATGTTCAATAGTGAAAATCACATAAATTAATCTATCCGTGAATGGTTCACTAACTAATTTTTCACACTTGTTCATCTTATCGTTTCGACTACACTTTTCACTTGTTTATTTTACTTGATTTAAGAAAATATAATTTTAACAACCGTTCTCAAAACTAACCTTTGTTAGAGTATTTATGATTTATTTTTGCAATTAATTTTCAGAAAACAAGTAACATATTTTGAAAACTACCTTAATTTCTTGAGAGATAGACCTCGAAATTGTTTATCATTTGCTACGAATATTTAAATTTGTACATTAATTAGCCTTGATTTTTTTTTTTTTTTTTTATATCTACCATGATTATTACTTGAAATATGGTACATGATTGACATCTAAAAAAATTAATATCCTTCCAATGACGGTAGAAGAATTAGTTTGAAAGGAATATATATGGCCATACAAGTACAGGTGCGCATTGTTAGAAAAAAAAAAAACTCAGGTGCGCAGAAACACATAGTACATTCGTACTTTCTTCCGTTTAAAAGAGTCCGTACTGAAAAAAAAAAAAAAAAAAACAGTTCGTACTTTGCTTGGTGTATCATTTGTCCTCCATCAATAATTCATATTAATATCACATCTTTATAAATAAAATAGAATAAAAAGGATTCAAAATAGTCTCTCTTTTTTTTCCTACTTCTATCACTTAAAATTATAATATTTAATTATCATTAATCTAAACAACATAACCAATGTATAATTTTCCAACAAGATAAAGCCTAGGATGTAAATTTGATTAGTCGGGTGGATCCAAACTAAATTTTTTGAATTTAAACTAGACTTGAACTTAATATTATTAGATCATATATATTTTTAAGTTCGGATGATCGAGTTTTTTAAATTAAATAAAAGTTTAAAGTCTAGTCCCAAATCATTCGAATAAATTTGGGTCTAATTTTTTAAATTTTCAATTAATATAAATTAATCTTCGAATTTAAGTAATACAAAAAATTATAAGATAATGAAAAATCATATATAATATATATATATATATATATATATATATAATTAAATTAAATTTAACTTACATTAAATTTAAATTAAATTTACAACATAAATATTTAATCTTAAATTCAATCTTAAAATTATTTAAATAAAATCATATCAAATTTACTCCAATTTAATCAAATTTTGAGTCGATTCAATTAAATCGAATCAGTCCAAAAACCCCCTACAATAACTCACGCGGACATTCCAAAAGCAGTTATTATTGACCAATAAGTGTTATCCACGCCTACCTTTGATTGACGTGTCTGGCCAAATTTAAAACGGGTTATGCATGTTCTTTATTGTCTGGGTTGGAGTGAATTTTTTTTATATATATATATATTACTATAGGTGTTGATAAAAAAAAAATAAAAAAGGACTTAAATTTCTCGTATTTACTTATATTTTTAATTTTTTTATCTCTTGTATTAATTTACTTTTATGTCATTCTCTCTTTTAAATAATTCATACAATAATTATACTAAATTATTCTCGTTGCAGGGAAGTGCCCATGTAATTTCTCTCATAAATTTTTGAATGGTTTTGCCTGAAAAATTCTATACGTTTATCCTAAAATTATATCCTCATTGTATTTTCAGTAAAAAATATATATGTATTATATAAATATTTATAAGTTTCACCTAATTTGATAACAAAATCTGTATTTTAAAAATAATAGAGTTTGTGTCCAATAGAACAAATAAAATTACTTGCCTTGCCTCAGAGTTTGAGTTACTCCACCGAAAGTGTCTTCTCCCCATTTACGTCCACGTATGCGACGAAGCATCCACTCTTTCTAACTTTATCAAGAAGAAGTTACTTGTCGATCCTAGCTAACAATGATTCAAACTAATTAAAATTAAAAATATTTTTAATTTTATTTCATTATTATATATTTTAAATTTCACTTTATTATTTGAGATGTATAACAATACTAAATTAAAATATAATAAAATAGGAGGAGAGAACAATAAAATGCATAAAGAAAAGAAAAAGTTATAAATACCACACACTACTCTTCTTAATGTTTTTACTCATATGATCCAACATTAATTTTTCTTTATTAAGTGCCCATGTCTGGGTTGGATTTATACTTTTTTACATTTGTCTCTCTTTTTCTTAATTACAAAAAATATTGTTCATAAAAATTACAATAACAAAAATAACATTCAATAATATTGAATGAAGTTCAATTAGATGAAGTTCATTATTGAACAAGTTTAAATAACCATAATTCAATTTTTTCAGCATTTAATTAGGCGGTACTCAATATAAAATTATTAGATAACTTTTTATTAATAGTAAAAATATATAAACTAGACGTAATGAGTGTTATTTTTATATTACAAATTTTAAAGGTATTATTTTTATTTTTCTTTTTATAATTCAAGTTTAGATTAATAATATTCTTTTTTATTAATAATAGTAATAAATATCATTTGCTTTGTAGAATAATAACATATGTTTCAAATTGACAATAAAATATATAATGTAAAGAATTTGAATATCATTCACCGTAAATGGCACGTGTATTTTTATAATTCATATATTTTCCATAACCCTAAAAATGGGGCATGAATAGAAAAATATAATGTCAGTTAATGAAAGTTCTAAGTTATGAACATAATAAGCCTAGAGGAGGGGTGAATAGCTTATTAGTAACAATTATAACTAATTTTAATTTTTAAACTAATCACAGTGGCCAAACATGCAGTTATAAAATTATTGCAAAAATAAAGAAAAGATGACATCACAAATTTTTAAGTGGAAACAACCTAGGCCAACACGACTTAAGAGAAAAATTATCAGTCCATCGGGACCACCTAACCTGTCCACTATGAAAAAATAAATGTTCAAGTACAAGAGGTCTTAGACTACCATTACAGTGATAATGCTCCTGTGTACTTTACTTACAAGTCGTCACTCTTTTCTTCAAAGTCTCTTCAAGGTAGGTGAATGGATCTGGACCAACGCTTCGAACAACTTTTCTAAAGCTTTCGAACACGTTCACGGAAACAACCTAAAAGGTTGGCACAAATAACACAAGTGCAATGCGTGTTCTACATGGACTAATGCAATAAACAATCCTATCAATCACTTCAGTCAGATAATCAGATGAAAGTAGAAGCAAATTGAAAATCTAAAATAAATATAGTTTAAGCACAGATCTGTATTCAATAATTCATGATATATTAAATATGCTCAAATCTAACGTATTCATGCAAATATAACAGATCAGAAATCAATAGATGAAGCAGACATGAAATAGCATAGATGAAAAATATGGAGAAGAATCTAAGTCTAGCACATGAATCATAAAATTAGCAAGTGTTTTTTATAATCAACCGCATAGATTTCTATTTATAAGCAAACTGTAATGTATTGTGGAATCCTGATCGAAATATGCCACTTGTTGATGTGTCAAAATATCATTAGTAATTGAGGGCTGATTAGGGTTAAAAATCGAGTGCAAAAACCTAATTATAGGCGGCGGGATCGATCCGGCATAGGGGGATCAATCCGTCCATTAAAAAAGTTACGCCAATGAGACTTTGGATCGATCCAACACACATGGGGATCGATCCAACCTATAGGGGGATTGATATGTCTCTCCAGACCTCAAAAATAAATTGCGCAAATTGAACACAATCGGTTGAGGATAGAAATGGGATCGATCCAATCATAGGGGAATCGATCCAGATGTAGGGGGATCGATCCAGATGTAGGGGGATCGATCCAGCTCAGAAAAAACTCACTGTTCAATTTTATGCAGCAAGGGGAGAATCTGTTTGTGATCGATGGGGATTGATCTGTACTGAGATCGATCCGTCTCAAGGGGGATCAATCTGACTATTGAAAAAGGCTCATAAAAATCATTCAGAATATCATAAATTAGTCAAACAAAAGCCTATATGAAATGCACTTCGATATATATGCAAGTCACTTGAATATTAGTCGTTTAAGTGTTGTAACTACTTTGAGAGCTATGATATCGCGAAACTTGTTAGGAGGAGTCCTAATAACTAAAACAATATATCATAAAAATTATGTCCGCAAAACTGCCAACACTCGTGGACCTCACGGTTAAAATGAGCATTTTGTGTCCTTAATCCTTTCTTTCTACATTTGAGCTCAACATATTCACCACTTAACACACGTAAGACCTTTCTTTTTGTTTTTTAAGCTCTCGTCGGGGAGGGACCTCTTCTCGGAAAAAACTCTCTTTTTGGTTGGTCTTACTTTTCTTTGTTCCTTTTTTTAGCCCTCTCTATTGGGGGAGTTTTGCTCTTAAAAAATCTATTATCACTTATCATAGTGGTTTAGTTTTGATAAATTTGACTCTATGAAAGTCATATATTGTGTATTTTTAGTATAACTTATTGAGTATGATGTCTTATAATAGACATGTGTTTGTATATTTTTATAATTCTCATATTTGTGAAAATTTAGCAAGCTACAAATGATTTATTCAGTCTGAAGTTTTCTTGATGTATCTATTCAAGTAGCAATAGATGGTGGTGGAGATAAATAAAGATAAGAAAAGCTCATAATTTGGTAATACTCTTAGTAGAACTATTATTCTTCTTACGTGTGCTTTATTTTTAGTTTTGATTATTTATTAATGAGATTCATCTGGATAAATAATGTTCTTATATTTTCATACATGAGTTTTAATGAAATATCTTTCTTTTTATAAAATATTATAAAAACCCCTTTTTCTGTTTAATTTCTTTCTTTCTTTTTTTTTTTTTTTTGCTAAAAAAGATTACTGAGATTTTTCTTCATTTAGATAAATGGATGCTTAGATCATTGTAAGAGCTTTTACCCCGTATAAGAGGAGAGATTTGTGCATAAAATAGTTGTATTTATCACGTGATAGAGGATTAATATTGACCGTTTATTTTTATAAAAAAAAAATAATATTGTACATATGAACAGCATCAACAACTATAATTTATAAAAGATATAAAATATATTATATTTAAGAATTTCTCATGTAAGAGAGGCCATTTACTTTTAAAAAAGTTGCATTTTGTTTCAAATTCTTTAAAGGGTTCAACATGTCTTTTTCTTTTTTTAATGTGCACTTTAGTATTGAATATTTAAAAATGTGTAACATTAGTTTATTTGTTATTTAAAACGTGTAATTTAGTCACTAATTTTTTAAAAAATGTAGCATGTGTCACTTTGTTATTTAAAATGTGTGTCTTAGTCCCAAATTTCTTATAATGTGTTTTACAATGATTTGGATTCCTAAATTCTCATTTTTTTTTAAGTGAATTTTCAATTAGATTTATTTGGTAAGGATTTTTTATTTTGATTTTCACATTTTTAAAGAATCATTATCAAAATATGGGTTACTCATAATTATTTAAAAAGAATATATTTTAATCAAAATTTTGATTTTTTTATATTCAATAATCATTTTTTCAAAAGAGTTAATTAAGTCTCATAACTTTTGTATATGTAAGTATTGGAAGAAAATGATTAAAAAATTTACATTTGTAAATAATAAGAAAAAAAATTATTTGTTTTAAAATCTTTTTAAATCATTTTTTTTTCAAAATAGTTAATCAAGTTTTATAATTTTTATATATATAACTATTGGAAGAAAATGATTAAAAATTTTACATTTGTAAATAATAACCAAAAAAAAAATTCTTTATTTTTAAAGTCTTTTTAAAAAAATCAAATTACAAAAAAGTACCAAAGAATTTGTAAATGATTTTTTATTTTTTTCTTAAAAATCATTAAGTAGATATTGTTATTAAACACATTAGTGATTATTTTTACAAAAGAATTTAAAATTATAAAATCAATTATTTAATTATAAATCATAAATCAAAATTATTATTAAATATAGTATAAAAATCATGTACTAAAATGTACCTTTTAAATATAAAAGCAATTAATGATGCACCTTTTAAAAAAATTTGGAATTAAACTATACTTTTTAAATAACAAAAAGATTTGAGGTGCACCATTTAAAAAATTTGAGACTAAACTGCATAATTTTTAAGTAAATGGAACTTTGGTCCACTAAACCCTTCATCTTTTGTTTTCATAAATCTCAACTGAAACAAACATGTCTGTTTTTAAGAAGAAAACAAAATTATTAGTTTTTTTTTTTTTTTTAAAGGGGCTCTAAAATCTCCTTCTTTTTTATTAATATAAAGAAAACACACTCACGCACCCGATGGGATTCGAATTTGGGTTCCAGGTGGAGGAATTGAGAGTCTTACCACCTGGACCACAAGAAATTCCCATAATACAAAATTATTAGTTAATTTAAATTATAGTACATTAGAAATTTTAATTACTTAATATAAATTAATTAAAATTGATAGTCATACTAGTGCACTGGCATTCTTCTTGGTAGTTCAATTGATAATATTCATTGTTGCCTTGATTTATTTTATTAATGCTTTCATGTCTTTAATTCATCTATCCGACTTCATATATTTGACGTTTAAAGTAGTAATAATTGTACTAGAACAAGTTTATGAGATAAATAAATCAACTTAAAGCATTGAGGTGATGAAAATACACCAAATATAATGATTTTATTAATTTTAAATATAAAATAAAGAAAGCAAAAAAAAAAAATAGCGGGAAAGAGAGCAAAGTAATACCTTAGACATACAATCCATAGTATTTAGATCCAATCGAAATGTAACTCTCGTGCTAAGAATATTCTTAGGTTCTCTAATATGATCTTGAGCTCGCTTGCACAAGTTGACTATTACAATGATGGTATCATCATCCATTGAATTTACTAAATTTATGATCTTCAGCTCGCTTACAAAGTTGGCTATTACAATGACTGTATCATCATCTACTGAATTTACTAAATTTATTAACAAAAATATCATTTTAAACGACTGAATAAAAACATCATAAATGAGGGAGGGTGACAAAAAAAGTAGGAAAGGTAGCTTGAGCATATTCTGTTGAAACTTCGAAGGGACTACGAAAAACAGTAGGATGGCGACTAAGTCATTACTAAGGATGTGAATGGAATGGGTACGTGTTGAACATATAATGACTAAGTCATTAATATATCACAATATTATAATAAATAAAGTATTAATATATTAAAGATATCTGGCGTGGAGAATAACTCCTAACTCCTCCCTGTCTCCCGTGATTTCATATCCGACGGAACAAATTGCACACAAATTTGATAATATGAAAATTATATCTTAATTCAATATAAAATTATCGAAATAAGGTGGGTCGTAACCCATTAAGAGATTCCTCCGCCTCAATATATGAACATCTTATGCCACTTCTTTTTCAATATTTGGAAAAAAAAAAAAAAAACACCAAAAATTCATTATATCATTTAAAAAAAAAAAAACCACAACTTTCATTTGCACTTTGTAAAGTTTCATCACCCACTTTCCTCTATCCATTTCAGTGAGAAAAATTCAAAAACAAAGCAAAAAAATTCCTAAAAAATGAGAAGAGGATTAAGATGGTGTTAAGCACAATTAGGGTAGAGTTTGCTCTTCAATGATTATTAGTTGGGATCGATTATAACCCCCCGTCTTCGATGGTTGGGATTAAGTTTATCGCCACAAACTAATATACTAGACTGCTATGCAGTGTTATATAATATTCGACTAGCACAATTGTGAGGTTAAACGACATAGATTCAATTGGATATGACTATGGTAACCCAATGACTTTTGGTCCCATGGGAGATTTCGACACTTATTGACCATTGTAAATAATTATTATCCACGTTTGAAAATGTGCAAATACATCATATTAGGAGGCTGGATAACTAACCTCAGGGTTGGAATGCCAATTCAGCCTTTATATTTAATTTATCTCTTGTATTTTAGATGTTTTAATATAATGTATTGTTTGACTATAATGGAAATGATTTTCTTTTTGTTAAAAAATATATTATATTATGCAATTTATAGTTGTAACTTGTGTGTGTAAGTGTATATGAATATGTAATTATTATTTTAAAAAATTATTTGCAACAAAATGTGAATCCTATCTCAATTGTCAATAGTCAAATACGCTTGGAGACTTTTCTTAAGTTATGATAAAAAAATAAAATAAAATAAAGTTATATCTCAATTTTTTTTTATAGTATGTATTTTATTTGGACAAGTTAAAACATCGAAATTCGAATAATAAACGTATAAATAAACTTTTCTTAAGTTATGATTAAAAAAAAATTTATACCTTAATTTTTAGCATGTAGTTTATTTGGTAAGTTAAAATATATAAATTTGAATAATAAATGTATAAATAGTATAATTTCTCTTTTTTTTTTTTTTTTTGAAAAAAAAAAATCACACGTTTCTTGTCCTCGCCGCACTCCGTTTTCGACGTAGTCAATGACCGTTTATCCACGTGTCCACAAAGGCGGCGGTTAACTGCACTCTAACCTCCCGTGCACACTCGACGCACCAAAACGCAGCCCCAGAGAACCAGAATCATAAATAAACTTTAACGCGTCATAAACACGAAACTCTTACGATAGAAAAAAAAAAAAAAAAGAAGAAGGGAACTCCAAAAGCATCCAACCAACCGCCAGATATTTAAAAAAAAAAAACTCTTGGCTATCAGTCTTTGTTGGGTTTTCTTTTCCACCGTGTCAGCCTCTCCCTTCCCGGAACGGAAATTCCTTCTCCCTCCGCCCACTCAACAACTCCTTGTCCCACCCTAACTCCTCTCTCGAGGTATTATAAACAGATAACTCATTTAATCCATTTTTTTAATTTCTTATATTCACACAACTTTTGCTTTTAAATTTCATTTTAAAGTCGCACCCAAACAGACATAAATTAATACATACACAAAAACGCAAACAAAGCAAAGTGCTAAGCAGCATGAAACGCCTGATATTTAGAACCACCACCGCAACAGCTCTGCTTAGTCTCCACGTCCGTTTTATCCGTCAGGATGGATTTTAAACGGACAATCCTACATGTTATGCATCCTTTCTGCTGTGTATCCACCGTATCTGATCATTCCCCTGGAAAAACCTCCACTTCGTTGCCTAACCTCCCCATGTCTTCTCCTCCCGTCACTTCATTGATACCCAGATCCGATTTGGCTACCCAAATCTCCAACGAGAACAACCACAATCACCGTATGTCTCATAGTCACAGTGAGAATAATAGCGACTATGGCCGGATGAGTCAACGCAGTTCAATGGCGGCGGCGGTTGTAGCGGCGGCGGCGGAGGCGTTGGCTTGGCCGACGTCTGCTAGAGAGCAAGCAGTGGATGTGAAGATCAATGACCTTGTTGGAAATGGGGTTTCGGGGATACTATATAAGTGGGTGAATTATGGTAAAGGTTGGAGACCGAGGTGGTTTGTTTTGCAGGATGGAGTTCTTTCCTACTATAAGATTCATGGACCTGATAAGATTATTGTTACTCATGAAACTGAGAAAGGATCTAAGATCATTGGTGAGGAATCCAATCGCAGGATTTCGAGGCAAAAGATCAATGGTATCTCTCAGAACCTTCGGCGTAAACCTTTCGGCGAAGTTCATCTCAAGGTTTCAATTACGATTTAGACTCGAGTTTTATTGCTTGAATCATCCTTTGTTTTTTTTTTTTTTGGTTTCTCAAACCTCAATTCTACTGATCAAGAGGAAAAAAAAACCTCAATTCTACTATTTGTGGATCAACTTTCACTTTCTACTCCACTTTTGATTTCAATTCACCTGATGAATAACCAGATTAATGTTTTCTTTTCCTCCCATACAAACAAATGCAGCATTTGTAGGCTATTTAATTTTGATCGGCCTAATACATTCGTTTTTGAATTATTATAATAATTTCTGTTCGCTACTGTTCATGGTATGTTAATCCAGGAAAAAGTAACTTGTGCAGATTTTGTCTCAATGTGAATAAGTTTCATTTAGCTCATTTTGTGAATGGGATGGAATTTTGATGAACTTATTTGTAGGTCTCAAGTATCCGTGAAAGCAAATCGGATGACAAGAGGTTTTCGATCTTTACTGGGACAAAGAGGATGCATTTGAGGGCTGAGACACGTGAGGATCGATTGGCATGGATGGAAGCCTTACAGGCAGTGAAAGACATGTTTCCAAGAATGTCCAACAGCGAACTAATGGCTTATATTGACAATGTTACTGTTTCAACGGAGAAACTGAGGCAGCGGCTTATGGAGGAGGGTGTTAGTGAGGCAGCAATACAGGACAGCGAGCAGATCATGAGAAGCGAATTTTCAGTGGTACAGAACCAGCTTATGCTGCTCAAGCAGAAGCAATGGCTCATCATTGATACATTACGCCAATTGGAGG
The DNA here is from genome assembly GCA_029378325.1 of Elaeagnus macrophylla. Lineage (NCBI taxonomy): Eukaryota > Viridiplantae > Streptophyta > Magnoliopsida > Rosales > Elaeagnaceae > Elaeagnus > Elaeagnus macrophylla. The sequence continues at coordinate 12,789,879 of CM055653.1, forward strand.
TAAGGAACCTTCATGCCATTTAGAATTCTCATGTTTTCTAAGTTACAGTACTACAGGCTTGGGGTTTATTGGCATGAATTACTTCTTCTACTTTTGTTACATCCTAATTCTTTTGTATTAGAGTGCTATAAGGCTGATCCTTCAGCATTTAATGCTTTCCTTTTATCTAACATGATTGCTTTTTATTTTAGTGTTTTACAATCTACCTTTGTTGTTTTCTTCAGCGTTTGTCTTTGAATATGTAAGTTAAGTTTTAAGGTTAGTAGATTAAGTGATGGCGTTAATTTCATATATCACATATCCCTTTTATTTCTTTAAATATTAAAAAGATAACACTCTTATGGCACAACTATTGTAACATGTGTCCGAGGACTAATTAATTTTGCAGTCAATAGATAGTCACTGTGTGACTACTCATTTTTGCTTTTAACATTTACAACAAAAGATTTTGAACATGTGATTAGTAACTAATGGTGTCCTGGCGTTTCCATATTCTGTTTTGAGTGAATTTCTGGTCTATATGGGATTCATGAGGGACACCGTTTAGAACTGATGCTGTGAGGTTACGTGGTTGCCAGTGGTGTTGGTGTACAGTGTTCGTGATTGAGACAACTTATTTGGTGGATAAGCTGGTTGCTAAGGATACTTTAGTGATTGCAATTATTTCCTAACTAGAAAATGCTTATATGTAAACTCTTCTACAGTATGCACTTAAACAAACATGAGAAAACTAATTCTATTTAGATACAACTCCTAGCAGTAAGCATGTTTTCTTCTAAGCTTGAACTTTTGAAGGTTTAGCATATAGCTTAGACTTTGTTTTTCCTGATTGTTAATTTTTATCCTATCATGCTTCCTTGGTTTTATCTTTGGTAAGCTCATTTCTTTTTATTTAAATAAATTACTGCCTTGACGATAATTCAGCTAACGAAAGACTGGTTTGAGTACCCTGACAATGCTTAAATGAGTGAATGCATGCTGTGTGATAGGCTTCTTCTTGTTAGTTACACAAGATAAGAACCTCCAAATAACAGGGATTGTTGATCTGGAAAGCCCAGTCGTGGTGACCGTGTGAATTACCTTTCTTAATACAAATTTTTAACAATTATAAGGCATAAATAATATTGTCCTTTCCCACAACAGCACAGTTTTCATTTGCAAGGTAACTTATATAAATTATTTCGGTGTCTCCAAATTAGTATTCTCTAAGTCAGCTTTTATTTTCTAGCTATTTTATTTTAAAACCTTAATTTAAGTGTAAGATTTAGCCAACAGGAATCACGATGATGTTCTGTGTTACCCATATCAATATCGTTTAAAGCTCTTTTGTAGACTGAAGGCTTATTTCAAGGGACAATAAAAAGCACAATCAACATTAGATATTTTGCTGTATTGTGCTTTTGTTTGATGCAATAGTATTTGATAAACTTACTGTCTTTAGAAGGAGAAAGTAATATATATAACTGGTGAAAATGGTAAATGAACCAAAGGAGAATTACCTGCACTTTGTTATGAAAATAGCTGATTATGTGACAAAAGAAGCAGATTATCTGGACATAATGTGAGTCATATCTATAATGAGTGATGTAAAATTATGTGATACTTGACTGGATTATTGCTTGAAATTCAAAAAAGACATCTTCAAATACATACGGATTTATTAATTAGAAGCAAAAATTCACTATTTTTTTTTAATGTACTCCAGCTATGATAAATGGAGTTATGCTCTGTTTCTAATGGCTGTTTCCAGTTGGATGTGAAGATATATGTCATGTTTAAGCAGTATGGAAGATTTTACAGTATTCTGTGTTCGTTCTTAACTAAACTAACTCTGATAAGTAACCTTCTGTCTCTCCACCATGTCTGTTTCTTCCTGCCTATTTCTATTCAAAGGCTAATATAGTACGAAATTCAATTGATGTGAAAGTCTCAGTGCTACCTATTCTCAGTTTTTCATTGCTGAAGCACTATTGATTGACTGATTATATGTCTAAAATTATTTTCATGTTTATTGATGTTTTCTAAAGTTGTAAATTTAATCTTGACGTAACCATGAATTCCAAGAGTGTAGTTCCTATAGGATCTTGTGTGGTCATATAAAAATCCTTTGTTGCTTTAATTTTATTCTTTTCTTTCTATTAATCTGCCATGTATATTGAATTCTGTAGACAGAAAAGGTTGATTTGGAGAATACAGTGGTTGATGAAAGTCAAAGACAATTACAAGATAGTGGTTCTTCCTCTAGATCAAGGCTCAAATCTAGTGGTAAGTTTTATGCATAACCTAGAGTTGTAGGTTCTGTAAATATTGTGTGTATATGCTAATATGAGCTGCATGGTCTTTTTGAGGAATGCTACAATTGGGCTGAAAGGTGTTTGGTCAGATTTATAGTGCTGTCATTTTATTACAGCTTTTATTATTTGTTATTTTTTCTTTACCAGTTATCATCCCTACAATTTTGAAATTGTTTGGAGAGTTTATGAAATTCTTGTTATCTTCAAGTTACCTGACTGATGATGAGAACTTACTGGATTTTCATGCCTCCTTTTTCTGGATAAAAGCTTTTACGAATCAGTTGTAGACTGTAATAACTAGGTCTACTTTCTTGGTGTTATTAATGTTGACAACGTAATAAAAACTTACAAATGTTGATCTATAATTGAAGTTATTTTGATATTAAACACTTTCCTAATCATCTCTCTTCTCTCATTGTATTGCTTTCATCCGATCTTCTTATTACTCGTTGTTGTCAATCATTATGCTTCATTTCTGGTTTTAGAATTTGCTTAAAGTTTCCAGCAGAGAGGATGATCATTTGTGCTATCATGGCATTAGTTTTCTTGAGCATCTGTGATTTAATCATGCAACGTTTTGACTTTCTGCAGAAGGAAGTGCTAGTGAGTCCGATGATGATAATGAAAGAGCTGATGGTGCAGAGGAAGAAACTGATGATGAGGAAAATACGTTCTTTGACACTCGTGATTTTCTATCATCAAGTTCTTTCAAGAGTAATGGATCTGATTTCCGGATATCATCCTTCTCTTCAGATAATGATGGACTATATGCTATTGAATCTGAAGATGATATTGATCCGTCCATTAAGTCTGTTGGAACTAACTATCCCAATGTTAAAAGGCGTAAGAAATTGCCAGATCCTATTGAAAAGGAGAAGAGTGTCAGTCTTTGGTCAATGATCAAAGATAATATTGGGAAGGATCTTACTAAAATTTGTCTTCCTGTTTACTTCAACGAGCCTCTTTCTTCTCTACAAAAATGTTTTGAAGATTTGGAATATTCATACCTCCTTGACCGGGCTTATGAATGGGGAAAAAGGGTGAGTTGCTATTAACAATTGGTTGTGCAGATTTGAATTTAGAAAACAATTGGTTGTGCATATTTGACTTTAGAAAACTGCACCAACAGCAAAAAGTTGTTTAAAAGGATCTCTGTCTTTGTGTTATACTTTAAAGCTTGTGGCTTTTTTTGTACCAGCTGTAGTTTAAACAATTATTTATTTATTGCTACATGCATTTCATTAAAATGTATATGTTATCAGTTCACTTCCCTCATTTCATTGCAATTTGGTCGATCCTTTGATGATTCTTTTTTGTTTTCCTGCATTTTTTTTCTTTATAATGATATGCTTTGATGCGTCATATTAACTGAATGTTAATTTGAGTTATTTTAAATGTACTTGCTTGTGTATTTTGTCATGCTTCATTGGGCCTTTTGGACGTTGCAATTTACTTAAGAGTTCAATTCTCTGTGTTTGCTTCTTCCAAGTGCTGTTTCCTCTTTTTTAATGCTTTAATCTCCTTGAAGTTTTGCAGGGTAATAGCCTCATGAGGATTCTGAATGTTGCTGCTTTTGCTATGTCTGGATATGCTTCAACGGAAGGGAGAATTTGCAAACCATTTAATCCATTATTAGGGGAGACATATGAGGCTGATTATCCAGACAAAGGCCTTCGGTTCTTTTCAGAAAAGGTTTTTTCTTATTTGGTTAATATTCAAATTTGATTACTTTATAGAAAATATTTACGTCTTATATCTCTTATATGTTTTACGTCTTGCATTTAAAGTATGTCTTCCATACTAGTTTGTCAAGATTATGATATGCATACAATGAGTAAAATGCTCGTAGCTTTTTTCAAACCACTGTTTAGATGCATCTCCACGCCTGATGTGTATCATATGTGTTGCATATTTGTGCATTAATGTGATTCGGTATTCAAATTTCAGTATTTGAGGATAAGATTGAATAAACGGAAATGATACCATATTGATTATTGGGAAAAGATGTAATATGCGATGCAAAGTGTAGGTATATGAGACTGATAACGATATGGGAGACAAATTTTTTTTTTGAAAACCTCAAGCTGCCTTAATTTTTTACAAGGGGCTTCTAGCATCTAGTTGTTGAAGAAAGGAAGTTTAGTCCAATATGATAATAACTGACAGAAACAGGTCATTAAAGAAAGATATCACAATGAAATTTTACTTGTGATACTCCGGAGAAACATAAGTTGACTGTTTTTGTGGAGGAAGTTGTCTTTTAGTTGCTAGATTGTTGGGCGAGGGGAAAGATGGATAGATGATAACTATGTTTAATTTCCTCTCTTCCAGAAGCTGATAAGACTTTTGGCTCTGCTTTTTCATATCTGAACTTATCTTCATATAACATTTATACACACATAAGAAAAGAACTTATATAAATTCAATGAAAACTGAAAATTCCTTTTTTATCTTATTTATTTATATCTAATTTTTCAGGTTAGTCATCATCCTATGATCGTTGCGTGTCATTGTGAGGGTAAGGGATGGAAATTTTGGGGGGATAGCAATTTGAAGAGCAAATTTTGGGGTCGCTCAATTCAGCTTGATCCTGTAGGTGTTTTGACCTTGGAGTTTGATGATGGAGAAGTTTTCCAATGGAGTAAGGTGTAACCGATAGTTCAATTCATGTGATTCTTTATGACCCCTACAAATTAAAGAGTAATCATTGTTTCTTAGATTCTTGTTTGAAAGTGAGGTTTCTTTAACTTTAGGTTACAACATCTATCTACAATCTCATCTTGGGGAAGGTATATTGTGATCACTATGGTACAATGCGTATACAAGGAAATAGCGAGTTAGCTTGTAAACTAAAATTTAAGGAGATGTCGATCATTGACAGAAATCCTCACCAGGTAATATTCCTATTACTTAAAGTACTTTATATTGTCTTTTGTAATCACTGAATTGAGAACGAAGCAACATTTCTTCATGTTTGAAAGTAATGGCAATAATATGTACTAGGAACCTCTGATTTTCTTTATTTAAAAAAAAAAACCAGAAGTTTGAAAATAACAAGGATACTACTTCTTGAAACTGTTTCAAACTTTTTGAAGGGTTGTTTTCGGAAAAAACAAAGGAAAAAAAATAGAAGACAATATTCAATAAATTTATGGTAGGATATTGTACTGAAACAATAATTGAGGGATGTGATTGCCTATTTTCTAAATTTAAGGGGGTGTTTTAGTAGTATTTGAAAACCTGAGGGGCTATGTAGTAATTTTCCTTTTGTATTATGCACAATTTCAGATTCATCAAATGAGAGAATTTTTATTAGTACTGGATTGAATATGTGGTTCGTTTAGTGAATTTTAACCACAGCGGATCCTTATCCTTTTAATGGAATCTTGGTTATATTTGTTTTATCAGGTACAAGGTATTGTGCAAGATAGGTGTGGAAAAACGGTGGCTACACTCTTTGGAAAATGGGATGAGAGCATGCATTATGTGAATGGAGACTGTTCCAGCAAGGGAAAAGGATTTGATTCTGTATCAGAAGCTCATACGATCTGGAAAAGAAGCAAGCCACCACGGTTTCCCACGAGATATAACTTAACTCGTTTTGCCATCACCTTGAATGAACTCATCCCTGGAGTGAAGGTAGTTTTCTTGTTCCTTACAATGTGGGTCTGGAAACACCTCCCGAACACTATTGGTTCTCTATTGCATTTGTGAGGGTTCTTTTGTCTGGTAAAAATGAGCTCGGGTTATAAAGGAGGGAGCCATATTGGGTTTTAAAGAGTATATTACGGCTTTGTTATTTGTGTGACAAGTGGATTAGGACCTTCTTTCATTTAATATGCAGGAAAAGTTGCCCCCAACAGATTCAAGGCTTAGGCCAGATCAAAGGTATCTGGAAAATGGAGAGTATGAGATGGCAAATTCAGAGAAGTTGCGTCTAGAGCAGAGGCAGCGACAGGTACTATAAATCACATTATGGCTTTAGACTAGTGTTTTCTCAGTGTTTTGCATCATTTCTCTTGATCCCTTCTATTTTTTATTTTCTTCTTGGTGGAAAGTTCGATTGCTACAAACAAAACCTCCAAGTCGAGAAATATGGTCTGAAATAAAGAAACGAGACATATGATTTGCTACTAGTACTTAGGAGTGGCGATCATGTCGTGTTGGTCGTATCTGTTTTGTTCGTTTCGTGTTATTTGTGTCGGTACCGTATTCTTTTTGTGTTATTAGTGTCAGTTGACACATAAAAAAATTTACTCAGACTTTTTTTCGTGTTGCCTATTATAATAGTAAAAAATAACAAAACCTTTAAGAACATGAAAAAATTATTGGTCAATTCTTACTAAAAAAAAATTTCGTGTCATGTCATATTAGAAATTACCACCCCTAGTACTAGTAATTCTATGGTGACGAGGTCACATTTGTGTGTTAGATCAAATGGTACTTTGTCGTTGTTCAAACCATAGAAGGGAGGATGCGGAAAGACTAGGTGGTGAACCACCACACGTGGTTAGGAAATTGGACGCCAAATTTCCTATGATGCTATTTCAATTTGTTTATTTCTATTATGGTGATTTATTGCTCAAGTTCGGTTACAGGAAACAAAAATTGAGGTATGGGGATGAACTTTCTAGGAGCAAAATGAAAAGGAGAAGTGAGAGATATATTATATATTCTTAAAAGAGCTACCTTAAGCCAAGTTCATATTTAAGAATTTCTTCATGTAGTGACATGTAATAGATCCTCTACCAGCAAGGGCCTCGAGTACCAGCATGCTTGTTGCCTTTTGGTTGTTTGATTCAATGTTACTGAGCTTCTTTTAGAATATCAAGAGGCGTAAACTTTTTAATACGTGATTGGGTGTTGTTGGACACATTCATTTTTCTCGGTTTATGTTTTATTCATGTTTGCTTTAAGAGATATATTAGTTGATTTATTGATTATTTGCTTTTTAAATATGGATTCAGGCCCGGAAGATGCAAGAGAGGGGTTGGAAACCACGTTGGTTTTCAAAGGATAAAGGCAGTGATACCTATCGTTATGTTGGTGGATATTGGGAGGCCAGAGAAAAGGGGAATTGGGAGTCATGCCCAGATATCTTCGGCCAAGTCCTTTCTGATCAGCTAATCGACTAGGTTGACTTGTTGTCTTTTGGTAACATGATTCATTTTGATTTTTCTCTATAGGCAATAGCCGTCAACAACGTTCCATATCATGCAAGTAGTTAGTTGATATGGTAGGTATATTGGTTCAAAATACATGGAAAATATTTTTCATCTGACTATGTTATAAGCTAATAATGCCGGGTATGATAGAAACTCTAGCGAAACACCCGCTTGAAGTGAATTCTATTAAGCATTATATTGCAACACCAACTTGTCCAAATTGAATGAACCACATGGTCGAATAGCTTGCTTTCACTTCCACTCCATGGCCTTCTACTTTCCCTTCTCTCCTTTCACTATTTAATTTACAAGCTTTCCCGATTTTTCTTTCTTCAAATTTTCATTTATTTCCAAGCCAAATGCTCTATTCAGTGCATAAAAACAGACAGTTGGTATGCTGCTCAGAATTATAACGAAAATAAATTATTTTCCACCTATGTAGAAGTTTTGGAATTATAACATATAGGGGCTTTAGAATTTCAAGATATACGGATTAGTTTGTGACTTGAACAGCTAGAGAATGCACAAAAATATAATATTACCTAATTAACGACAAATTCATACAATATTTTCCAATAAAAAGACGGAACATTATTATTTCATAAATGAGTTTAAATAGCTGTAGTTTAATTTGAAAATTATTCAATGTAAAATAATAAGTTAAATTTTTATAAAATAATACGAATATATGAGTTGTATATAATAAATGTATTTTTGTTGTTTGAAATTTTAAGGGAGCTAGTATGTTATTTTAAAAAAAAAATATTGAGCTGATAAGGAAACAATTGACAATTTTAATAGGCAGGTCTGATTAGTTATTACTCCTAATAATCATAAATGCTATACATTTAATTTAGTGTCTCATTAATTTATAATAAATCTGTATTAATTTATAATTAATTACAGATTTACTCTGATAATATACCAATTTTGGCGTTTGTATTAAAAATACTAAAAAATAATTTAATTAAATTAACAAAATTCTCGTAGAAGCACACTATAAATATGTACAAAGTTTGGCATGTTTAAGTCATAACGTACAATTTATACATCTGAAAAGCAAGAGCAAACAATGATGATGTCAAAGACTCAAATGTTTGTTCTTTTTGTTGCCTCTCTTCTCCTTATTTCCCAATGCAATATTGGTGAGACTCTTCATATTTATTTTCTTATTAATTTACATAGTTAATAATTTTCTTTTAATTTAAATAATTTTATTTAATAAATATGTGTGTATTGCTTAATTGGTTACAGTGGAAGGAGATTCAACAAGTGAGTGTACATGGGCGGGAGTGTGCCAAGTGAAAGAAGATTGTGCTTCAACATGCCAGGGCTATCTTGATTATTCGTGTAAAACAAATCCTAATGGTGGTATTAATGCTAAAATGAACTGTTGTTGTACCGCGTAGCGTAGCATAATATAATTACTCCGCTACTGGTTCCTTTATCTTATCATTCTCATGTATGAGGAATAACTTTTAAATAAAGATAACTCAATTCCCTTCGTATTATTATGAATACTCTCTTTTATATAGCATTTCAATATACTAGAGTTTTTTTCTACTTAGTTTACCTTTTTATTCAATGTCCTCGAAGATATGTACTACTATTTTAATTTTTCTTGTGTTTTTATAATAATATAATATAATTTTAAAAAAATGGAATATAATATAAGAACTAGAAAAAAAAAAAAAAAAAAGCAAAATGGACTATAATTAGCGATTATAACTATAGTGGGAGTGTGGGACTATATAAAGTTATAAACCACTGTAATCGCTAACTATATTTATGCTGCCTAGAGGGTGGCTTTATTTATATTGTATAATTTTATTTACTAATAAGTTTTATATCAAATACTTATAATTATAATTAAACTTATATCCGCCTAATTTCATTTTTTTTTTTTTCACTTTTTTAAGTACAGTAAATTTTATAAAATGTATAAATAATATAAGATATATATTATTTAAAATATTAATTTAAAAAATAGCTAAGTTTTTATCTTTTGTAAAATTAATCACTTTATATTTTTAACTTATATTATTTTATTTATATCACTTGTAATTTTTTTCTTTATCAAGGCCCATTTATTATTTTTTTTGCCAGGCGAGGTAAGGCCCAAAGTATTTGGTCTATCGATCGAATAAAACTTTGATACCATGTAAATTTAATATAATGCATAAGCAATATGAGATATCTATTCTTTAAAAGGTTAACCTCTAAGGTGGTTAAGTCTAATGATTACTTATAAATTTTATATTAGTATCATGCTTAAGCAATGTGTGACAATAATTTTTACATCCCCTTCAAAGTGTGAGTCTTTATCTTTTGCAAAGTCTATCACTTTATATTTTATTATATTTTGATCACTTGTATTTTTTTTCTTTCGCAAGGTTCATTTTTTTTTTTTGCAGACTGAAATCCAAAGTATTTGATCCATCCATCAACTGAAGTTTTGATACCATGTAAATTTTATATAACAACAAAAGACATTTATTATTTAAAAAATTTTTTAAGATAATTAAATTTTATAATTATTTATAAATTTTATATTAATAACATATTTAAATAATATTAAATATTACTGTTTACAAAAAATTGCATATTAGTTTGATAATTAGTAACATGACATAACACAAGGATTCTTTAAGGACAACAATATTGTTTAAATTTAAATGGTTGTTGCTAAATAATTTTATATTAATAATAATTTTATCTATTAATAATAATAATATAATATAATTAGTTATAAAAATAAAATACAATTTATACAATTTTTTGTAATAATAATAAAATTAATTAACACAATATTATTATAAGTTTTTAATATATAATAATAATTATGTTTGTTTCTTTTTTTGCTTAAATATTTCTATTTTTTGTTTTATTATTGAATCTGCTAATCGGACTTGAGATTACGTCGTTTAGTATTCCCAAGCAATAGATATTAGGACAACTAATAATTATTTTAAATTTTGGCTATGCTCTAGGGTTATGATACGACTTCATTACCTCAACTGATCGAAAATTGGGCTTTTTAATGAGGTGTAATTATGCTAAAAAAATTAGGTTAATTTTCGGTACATCTAGCATACAACTATACAAATATAATTTACCAATTAAAAGATCAATTGGGGGTTAGTATTCGTAGTTACTATTTACATATATTAACCAGTAATGAAAACGTGCTTTAAGAAAATAAGAAATGAGTAATCTTAAATAGTTTATTTGTATTGAAGTAATGTCATTACAATATAATACTATGTTCGATTTGTGACACATTAATATGAATGATTTTGCGTAAGAATGTTTAAAAGTGCAACTTTGGTAGTTTGCAACGTATAATATTACATTAATTTCATTCCTTTTATACTAGCAAAATATCCTCATTATTTAATTTATTATAAAAATGTCTATAATATTTAATTTTGTAAACATTTATATTCTTTTAGTCATTTTTATTAAAAAAATTAATTATTAAATGTGCTATTAAAAAACTAATTTTGTAAATATAAATAACCAAAATAACATAAATATTAACATAACTAAATATCGGGGCACTTTGATAACAAATTAAACATTTTGCTACCAACTCCATTAGAGAAATAAAACCTATTTAAACCTAATTTCTATATATAAAAAAATTTGTTAAAACATTCATTAATTAGACTACTTGATAATTATACCGAGTTTTGATCCCTACTTGGTAATGTATCTTTAACATTTTTATGTTTGAAATTATTTTTGGCAAGTACAATTTTTCAGGAAGTTCAAATTTTAGTTATTGAAATATATATATATATATATATATATATATATATATATATATATATATGTATGTATGTATGATGTGATGTAATATATGATATTTGGTCTAAAATATTCGAGTAAATAGATTTATTTACTATCAAATTTTTAAAATTGTTATAAAAATGTTATTAAATTTTATAAATATTATTAATTATTATTATTATTTTTATATCATTATTTTATAAAAATTGGTGATAAAAAAATTTATTTTCTCAATTCTCAATAAAGAACACCCGTAACATTTAATTAATAATAATATCAAACGTTTTTGAGAAGCTTGTATTTTAACGACCTAAAATTAAATTATTGAACAAATTCATATTTGAGGGTTGTGTTAAAGTTATAATAAAGCGCAGGAACGAAATTAGAATAAAAATATTAAAGGTTAAATTTCAAGTAATAAATAAAAAATATTTTATTATATAAATATAAAGTTATTATATAAAAGTATAAATATAAATTTTTATTTTTTTATTTTTTTTTATTTCATATTATTAATAATATAAAATATAAATATTTTTTTAATATATATTCACACACTTACACATACAAATATAATCATCATAAAGAATAAAGGTTAAACTTATCACTAAAATATGCACGATAATTAATAGTTAAAATTTTAATTTTAATTTAATTATACAATAATTATAGATATAAAAATTTAATTAATTATTAATACTAATAATTACAAATTAAAATTTAACAATATAATAATTATGCTATAAAAAATATCAAAAGTTTACAACTTCATCTATATTAACTAGTAAAATTAAAATATATAAAAAAATAAGATTATTATATTATATTTTATTAAAAACAAAATATATATTAATATAAATGTTAATATATATATATATATATTGAGAGCAAGGGGGGTGTTTGGTTTTGGGGACCCATGTCATCGCTTCGTACATGAATTCAAGCGTGTTATAATAATGACATATAAAATACACATTTTCTCTCAAATATAATTTTAACTTTTTTCAATTAAAAAAAAATCAATAAAGATAATTTTTCTTTTGAACAAAATAATAACTTTTACAATTAGGCAAGATTTGAAACGAGAACTTTTAATATTTGACAAAATACTTTAGGAGAATGAATGTCTAGTACAATTAAGCAAAATTTCAATTTTATTGTAAATAATTGATATTTTGTAATATATATCAAAATTTTCATTAAAATTTTAAAAAATTATAATACAATTTACAAATATATGAAAATTTTTTGATATTATTCAATAATTTTATGAAAATATCGACAAATATCTAGATATTATGAAAATATCTTTTAAACATCATATTAATATTAATATTGATATTAATGCTTTGAAACTTTCGTAAAATAAAATATCAATATAAACATACTAGTTTCAAAATATCTATCACAATATTTGAAAAAATTTCAAGATTTGTTTGAAAATACCAATAAATTTTGAAATTTATTTATATTTTAATTATTATTTTCTTTTTTGTAATTTTTTTAAAATTTTGATAAATTTTTTGAAAGTATTAAAAAAAATTACCGATATGAACATGCTGCAAAATATCAATTTTTTATTATGATCAAATTAAACTTACACATACATAATTTATTTGTATTATATGCTAAATTATGTTAAAATAATCAATTTTAACTTTTCATAAATTTTTACATTTACTTAAATTTAGTTATAATATATAGCTTATTAAATTTTGATTTATTTGTAGATGATTAGTTACATGATTTTTTTTTTTTTGTTATCTTTTTCTCCTATACATAATTATTATTTTTAAAATAATTGTGTGCTTGTATTATTTACTATTTCTTTAATTTTAATATAATTTATATAATATTATAAAATTAAAAATAATATTAATCATAATCCTTATAATCCTTATATATATATATATATATATATATATATATATATATATATATATATATATATATATATATATATATATATTAAATAAAAAATTAATTTATTGTTATATTTCAAAAAAATTAAAAAATCATGCAAACATTTAAAATTAATTATTTTATAATTTTCTTCTCATATATATATATATATATATTTTTAATATTTTTATACAATTAAAATATCCCTATTTTTATACATAGATATTACTTTTATCTAAACTAACACGCGCTTTATCCATTTATCTAGTTCACGGACCGATCGGTTTGATGGATAGGTTTGTAACTAAACGAACACTATTTCCAAATAGCCGAGTAAGTAATGATATTCTTTACGATGCAATCGATTAATCTTTATCCTTCAGAATTCACGATACATTTTAATTTTAAGTAAAAGTATTAATTAAATTGACTATTTTTAAGAATTTTATAATTTAAGTAATAAATCTCAATTGTTTTACTAAAAATTTAAGTTCGTATCTATTATAAAAAAAAAAACACTAATTATTACATATCTATTTCAATTCTAATTAATATATTATTATTTTTTAAATAATATTATATAAATTTAACTATTCTTATCAACAATAATAATAATATACAACATGTCAAAATCCTTCGAACCCCACCAAACCAAAATCTTAAGCTGATTTGATTTGATATTTCACACAGTTTCGTAATCTAATATTATTATTATTTTCAAATCTTACTCTTATATAATAAAAAAAAATATTATTTTTTACAATTAATAACATATTATTTTATCCAAAGAACAATATGCATGTAACAATACATGAGAACGGACATGAACGATTATTTTAATAATTATAATCATTTCGTATCGATTTTGGACAAGTTCAAGAATATTGTCTATTATAAATAGGTAGCAATTTTATAACAATTTAATCAAATTTTAATATTTATTTTGAAATATTTAATTTAAAAAGTTAAAATAACATATATTCTATTATACTTTTTTAAATATTAAATTATTTTTTATTTTTGAATCATTTCAACCCATATTTTTAAGCAAAAAATATATAAAATATTGTGTGTATATATATAAATTTTAATTATAAAAATAAAATAATATTTAGAGTTGTTATTAGATTAGTAATCATCATAGTATTTATTGAATGTTATTCTTATTTTATTATCATACTTAAAATTTTTATTAGACGTAATTCTTATATTATTATCATATTTAAAAATTTTATTAGATATGATAACTGTTATATGATTATAATTTTTATTAAATATAATTTTTATTTTATTATTTATAGTCTTTATTTAATATGTGAACATATCTTAAAATATAATTAATATTAACAGTTTAGGATATAAATATAATTTTATTTTAAAATAAAAATATTAAATATAATTTAAAATTTCATATATAATATATATCGATAATAATGATACGAACGTGAACCCAAAAATTGAAATATATTGAGCTGTTGGTAGCACTGCTAAGTCCTAACCGTGAAATAGCTAGCAAGATGAGCCTATTTAAATATTTGGCAGATCGAGGAGAATTTTTTCAGCAATAGAGATAAATCGAAAAATGGATACAGATCGAGATAGACGTAGACCTGAGCTCAGGGCGGCTGTGGGTTTTGAATGAGATTTGAAAGATAGAGCAGCTACTTTTGGACTATGAAATTTTCCACATTCCAACATTTTTCTTTTTGGGCAAAATTATGTATCTCCATTAAAATAGCATTTAACTATATTTTTATCTAAAATTTTTATATATTTCATAAATATCTGTTAGTTATATTAATTCAAGACTTAAAATTTTAAAATTAATATATTCGTAAAGTTAATGCACAAATAATAGCAAATTAAATTAGTCTTCTTTTGCTGCAGTTCTCGAGGATCTTACCAAGTTCTTATCCAGAATCTTGTCAAGCAGCAGCATGAAAATATTTGGATATTTTTCATTACTTTCATAAAAAACTTTGTAAAATAAAACTATTGATATTAATCTACCGTTTAAAAAATCTCTTTAAAAATATTTAAATATTTGTCGATTTTTTTATAAAAATATTAAATTCTAAGAAAAAATTTCAATATTTTTTTTGTAAGTTATATCGTAATTTTTTAAAATTTTAATAAAAATTTTAGTTATTGAAAATATCCATATAAATATATCATATTTAAAAATATTCTGTTAAATTAAAAACACATAATTTATTATTTATATTATGTATAATTTAAAATTTATGTAAAAATAATTAATTTTAATTTTTTTTTTAAATTTTCACATTTAATTAATAATAAATATTTAATTATAGCTCATTAATTTATTCTATTTGTACACCTTTAATTATATAAGTTTTTCTCAATTATTTTTTCTCTTCTCATGCTATTTTGTATTTTAATTTACTAGTTCTCGAGGATCTTATTTTTATTTAATTTCTTATCATTTATATATATATCATGAATCAAAAAATGTATTTAATCTTGATGAAAAATAATTTTAATCATAATATTATAATAATAAATATATATTTGATTTATAAATATAATGTTTAAATAAAAAAATAGTTAATCTCTATTATTTATTTTAGTGGTTTTTAAAAATTATATAAAAGTGTAAAAATATATATAATTTTAATAAATGTTTTCAAATATTTATTAATATTGATAATATTTTTACAAAATCAAAATCTCAATATTTGTATCGAATATTTTCGTCATTTTTAGCAAATGACATGAAACAATCGGATCATACAAATTTTTTTTTTTTTTTTTTGCAAAGTGAGGATATCGGATAGAATTATTTGTTTTGTAAAGACTACGAGGACATTGACATAAAATAAAATTTGATCAATGTCGAATATTTATGGAATTAATTGAATTACAAAATTTATGTATATTATATAAAGGATTTACTTTTAGATTCTATAAAGAAAAAGAGAAGGAAAAAAAATAGTATTCTTAAAATTTATAATAATAAAAATAATATTTTTTATATTTAAATAATATATTTTTATAATTAATAAATAATTTTTACATTATTTTTTTTGAACACTCATTCAATTAAATGCCATTTAAATTAAATTGTGATAATTTATACCCGTTTAATGTTATACGTTTAAATTGAACGTTTAATATTATTAATATGCTAATTTTATTATTATAAATTTGAAATATATTATTTTTTAAAATTTTCCAAGAAAAAATCAAATTAATCACGCTTGTATATAAAGAATACAGGTTTTTGGTTCATTTAGTCCTGTAATTTTACTCAATTGACATATTAGTCTTGAAATTATTAAAGTGTATTCATTTAGTCCTATAATTTCAATTTTTGGGTCAAATTAGTCTAAATTTTTAAAATTATGTTTTCATTAAGAGTAAAATTAGATTTTACATTTTTATTTAAAATAAAATAATAATAACAAAAATTACACTCTAATTTCTTAATTAACAAATATTTTTTTTATTATTATTATTTTAAATAAAAATGTAAAATTCAATTTTTTTTTAAAAAAAAATTTTATTTTTAAAAATTTGGAATAACTTAGTCTAATAATTACAAAATTAATATATCAATTAAATAAAATTATATAACTAAATGTACTCTAAAGAATACTGTCTAAGTTATGTGTTTTATCGACCAGGGTGAAACACGTCAAACAGTTGAATAAACCTAATCTCATCAATTAAAATTGTTTTTAAAAGTGTCAAACAAGCTATAACATTTGGTGCAAATCACATGAAGAAAACTAATGACGTAATTTAGAATTTTCCTCATGGAATATAATGCAACATTTGTCTTGACAATGGATCGATTTTGGATTCCCAAGACCCAAAACCTAATCCTCTTTCTCTCCCAAGAGCAACCCTAGTTCAATAACATCTTTCCATTTTAAGGTTGTATTCGATTAAAATTTTCATAATATTTCTTCTTTTTTTACACAAATTATTCATTTTGAGTTTTAGGTATAACTTACATATATTAATCATAGTAGTTCTAAATTTTATATTTATTATAATAAAAATTATTATAATAAAAATTTTAGTTTTAAAATATTTGTACGCTTATTCCATTAAAATTCTTTAATTTGATATTTTTTCCTTTGCCACAAAGGTTTTACAAGGAAAATGAAGTGTACGGAAAAACACCCTTACTCGAAAACAACATTATATTACCATTGAGAGTGACTTTACTACTTTGTAATGATGAGCAATCTGCAAACTCGTCCCAAAAAAAAAAAGTTGCCTTACTTACACATAAAATAACACGTAGTATAAATCACAATATTATTGTTCTTATGAGTAATATAGCATGATGTTCAGTCAACTAAGCGCCAAGTTAATTGCTAAGTTTAATTATAATATAAGTGACTCATTAATAATTATAAGCCAAATTTCTTGCAGTTCTCGTATAAAAGATAATTAGAAAAAAATATTCCCGATGTTAAAATAAGTTAATATCATCAGTTAAATAAATGACAATAAATTTATCTCTATCTCATATATATACACATTTTGTATACATTTACACACAAGTAATAAGTTATATCTAACAACTCATAAATACAACACCTATATTATTTTTGACTTCATTTTATCATGAAATTGAAGTATAGGTTTTTTCCTTCACCGTCATTATTCAAACTAATTTAAGCATTAGAAAGTCAAAAACCACCATACCTCTTATTGATACAAAATTCTAACATATTTTCCTTGTTTATAGGTCCGTGGTTAGAAGAAATGTACTTTTAATTCTAATATTAAAAAAAAAAAGACACCAACACAAAGATTTATTTATTTTAGGTCAATACATATACTTTGTCTGTTAGAAATTTTTATTTTTAACACCTTGATTAGATGAGAATAAATAATTTGAGAAATTTATCAAAAATAATAATCTTAAAATTTATAGTAATAAAATTAGCACTCCTAATAATATTGAACGTTTAATTTGAATGTGAAATATTGAACGGATCTAAATTGTCGTCGTTTAATTCTAATTAAATGAGTGTTCAAAAAAATGACATATTAATCATTTTTTTAATTGTGAAAATATAAATTTAAATGTAAAAATTTTAATTTTATTATTACAAATTTTAAAAAGTGTTAATTTTATTGTTTTTCCAATAATTTTTCCATTCAATTTTAGAACAATTTATTTGGCCGGTTGAGAAGTACGGTGATTTTGGTGATTGGTAAGAAAATGCCGAGTAACTCTGAGTTTTGAATTGATAAATAACAATTCTAGCGCCTCTTTCTCTCTCTAAAAAAAAACCCTAGCGCCTCTTTAGGGTTTCTTTGCACCGCGTGGGTTTGGCCGACGGCGGGCCGCTTTTGGCCGTCGGCCAGACGTTGTTTTGGGTCGCCATTCTTGTGTGCGACTCTGTTTCCTGGTTTTTTCTTTGTTTTCCTTCATAATAAACTGGTTCGACGCGACGGTGGGTGTTGCTGGCTCCTTTGCGCGCGACTCCATTTGCGTCTTTGATTGCTGACGCTCTCATCGTTGTGTTTGCCGTGGGTGTTTGCGTGGTGGTGGGTTTTGGCGTCGTCTTTGTTGGCGCACTCGCTGTGGTTTTGCCGAGGTAACGTCTGCGTGGTGGTGGGTCTTCGCCGTCGTCGTTGGTTGCCGTGGTAGGTTCTGCGTGGTGGTTGGTGGGTTGCCGTGTTCGTTGTTTGCCGTCATTGGTTCTCACTTGTGCGTTCTTGTTAGCGCGCTCGTGTGCCGAGACGGGAGCTGTCGGTTGATTGTCTGCCGGCCCATCGCGTTTGTTGTGAAGTGCGGGCTCGTCTCTGTGGCTGGCTCGTGTTTGTGGTTAGTTGTTGCCGGCCCCTACTTGAAGGGGTTGCGGGAGTTGTTTAATAAGCCTGTTGTCGACGGTGAGGGAAGCGGCGTTTGTTTCGCTAGATTTGAGTACGGGTGCTTCACTGCCGCCGTGGGTGGCCAAGCTTGCTCCGGCGCAGGTTGTTGGACTGGTCGTGGTGGCTGGTCGAGGGTGGTGGTTGTGTTGGTATTTCGGTACTTCGTTTAGTGTTCAGCTCCTTTTCCGTTACTGTTGTGTTTATTTGTCTTACAGTTCTGATTTCGATTAGGGCTTGTAAGTTTTATTTGTGTATGTTGTTGTCAGCTGTTATACAGCTTGTATCGTGTTAAGATCATCTGGTAAATCAGGTGATGGTATGGTTATGTTTGATAATCTTTTTTTGATGATACTTAACAGTCGGTTAGGTTTTATTTTTGGGTATGTATTTCTGGATCTTTTGGGTAATTTATCCTTGACAGTTTTGAGAGCTGGTCGACAAAATGAGCTATGCAACGCTTCGTATATGTCACCTGTTAGTGATTTTGATTCACTTTTACTCTCCTTAGGACGTAATTGGAACTTTAGTTTGAGGTACCCTTTAGATACTTTTATGTGTACTTGGAAATGGGTCTTTCTCTGTGATGTAATCTTTGAATTTTGATTATTAATATACTATACTTAAGATCAAAAAAAAAAAAAAAAAAAAATTTGGAGCCAACTTAACCGCTCAAATTAACCTAATTTAAAATATTTAATTTTAAAATTTTATTAATTTAATTTAATTTTTTATTTTAAAAAATTGATTAATATTATATATATATATTTTTTTTCAAAAACTGAACACCTAAATCCATGTATTATTTTATTATTTTTGTTATTATTATTATATTAAAATTATTAATTTATACAATTATATTTATAAAAAAAATTATTAGATTTTTGTGATTATTTAGACCATTGCTAAGATCAAAACTTCTATATCTTATTTTCTTGTTTGTTGTTATTTTATTGTGTTTCTCATTCCATCTAAGAGTATAACTGTTTTTATTTTTTAAAATATTTTAGAATTAAATTTAGTATTGTAGTTTATTAGTGTGAGATAAATAAGTTTGACCTATTTTTGTTATTAGAGTTTATGTATTTAAATAAAATTCATGCAAAAAATTTTAAATTAGATACTCTCTTTTATTTTTCTTTTTATCTACTTAAGACATTAATTCTATACTATTTAATTATTTGTTCATTATAATTATATCAACTTTTATAATTTTGTCTATTATAGATGACTTGGATACGAAAATTAGAGAATTTTGTTGAATAAGTCTTTACTATTTCTTATTACCTATTTGCTTATTTATAAATATTTCTTTCACTTTATTATTAATATTGATAATAGTATTATGTAAGTAATTAAAATCTAACTCATTAAATTTAAAAATTATAAATAAAAATAACATTAAAAATATTAAAAATTATAACACAGGAATTAAAAAAAAAAAAAGATTAATAAAAAAAATATTAGCAAAATAGGGAGAAATGTTCTTGATGTAACACAAATCAAACAAAAAAAAAAGGTTTGAAATGGAATAATTTTTCAAATTTATTAGTTTACTTTAATTTTTATTTTTAAAGAACCAATTATGTTAGATTAATTGATATAAATTCAACTAAGAACATCCAGTGTTTCAATAATATATTTAATTTTTTTAAAACCTTTTGACATGATGTTAATGTATATTATAGAGCAGTGGTATGAAATTTGATTCGAATCGGTTATTCTTTTGTTTTTGCTGCCTTTATTGTATTATTATATCTATTTGGTAAAAAAAAAAAAACACAACATTTTTATGAATAAATAATTTTGATAACACAAGAAGATTTGGAAGTTTTGAAACAAAACTTCTAGATCACATAACTTATGAAACAAGTAGAAGAAAAACTATTGATGAAATTCGGGCAACACATAAACATGAAAGGAAAGATGGTTGTTTTAAGTAATGAAATCCTTACGTTGTAAAAAAAAAAAAAAAATCCAATATAATAAAGAAAAAAACTTAGTTTATTATTTCACAATGCATGTTTTTTGATATAAATTCTATTAGTAAAAAAAATGGTAAGAAAAAATTAGGAAAATTAAAAAAAAAATAATTCTAAAACTTGTAATAAAAATAACATTATAATAATATTAAATTAAATATTTTTTAAAATTAAATAAATTTCAATGATCGTAATTTAATTTAGATGACTTTCATTTTAAATAATAATCTAAATTTTTTAACAGTAAACTATATTAGTTAAATATAAGAATTATTACTTTTATAAATATGTTATTATTTTTGTTGTTTTACTAGAAAGTATTGTATTTTATTAATCAAATAGCTGGTTCATTTAAAATAATCAAAATTGTTTCCTTAATTATTTGAGATATCCTCTTTTTTTAAAACATAATTATTTGAGATATCTCAAATTCAAAAGGATAATTAATTTTAGACTAATAACATTATTCCTCGGTGTAATCATCGTCTGCTTGGAAAATACACATAGTCGTTTCATGGTAGGACGCGTGTGGTGGCCCCATTGTGTCGGTTGCATCCTTGACTTGAGAGAGATTGAGATGATCCCTGAAGTAGCCATTTGACAGCGAGTTCAGTTTCGTGGTAGCATGGCAAGGTATTGTCATGTGTTGGGAAACGGCTTTGGCTGAACGACCACAGGACAGTTATAGTGTGAAAATCTTTTATACAGCTATTATATTTATCACATCATTAAACGGATCAATTTTAAACATTTACTTTTATTAAAACAAAATTAATGTTAAATATATAAATAATATTAATATAACATATTATATTTAAAAAAAAAAAAAAAAACAATTCTACGGTTATAATACCCAGCCATGTGAGTCCGTTTCCGATATTCTTGTTGTATCATATTAAAAAATTCAATATAATTATCTTAAATTAAATTATAATTAATTTATACAATTGATAAAATATGTGTAATATTAATAGATAAAAATAATAGATAAATAATTTATATTTATAATAATATATAACTTTATACATGTAAAAATAATTTTATTATAATATTTATTATATTAATAATTTATTTTATTTTATATTTTTATTAAAATTTTAAAAATAGAATAAATATTTTTTTTTTCATTTGAATTAAATAAAAAAGTGAAGATAAATAATTTTATAATTAAAAATTTATATTAAATTAAATATTGAGTACAATTTAGATCTACATTCTTTATTAATGCAAAGTTTATATATAATTATATTATTTTTATAGTGTAGTCAAATACAATATCTTTAATATTGTAAAATAAATATGCTAGCTAAAAATTTATATAAAATTGATATTTTGATTAAGTTATTATATGCATGATATATATATATATATATATAAAAGGAAAAAATGTGAAACAATATAATAATTATAAAATTAATTATTAACAATTAGTGTACATTCATATATTAAATTCACTCTTGAGATTGACCCCCTCTATTAACTACTATAGCTCTTGATTTATATTCAGAAAAGAAAAAAAATGTCATGATATTCTCATTCAGAGTGAAAGCTAAATTAAAAGGAAAATAAATTATATTAAAATAAAAAATTTAGTTCCATTATTGGAGGGGGAAACCATAATTGGATAGTTGGAACTAATTTAATTGCGAAACGTATTAGTCTCAAGCTATGGGGGCATGGGGTAATCAAACTCGTTATAGTATTTTCCTCTTCTACTATGCTATAATATCGATTATATTTAAATTTTAATTAAATATATACATAAATTTATAAAATATATAATTTTATTTTTAAATTTATAAAATTTTATACATAAATCTTGAAACTTTTAAATCATACATAAAATTTAATTTTTATACATTTAAAATTTTACACATATATCATAAAATATTAATTAATAAATATGTATGTTAATTGCCAAGTTAATATTTATATGTGAATTTTAAAAAATATAAGATTACATTATAAAACTTAAAATTTTAAAAATATGGGAGTAAAATTTAAAATTTAAATTATATAATTTTAAATTTTAAATACTTTGTTAAAGTTTGAAGATTTAGGCAAAAATTTAGTTCAACTTATATTGATAATTAGGACCGGTGGCACCAGAAATGGAGGTGCACTATTTTAATTAATCTATTAAAATGATAATTAAGATAAAATATTTAAGTGATAATTTATATAAATTATGTCTAAATCATGTAATAAATATATTATTGTATATTTAATTATTTATAAATATATAATATTTTATCTAATTATTTATAAATATATAATATTTTATCTAATTATTAAATTATTTTTATTTTATTAAAAAATGGTTCATATTATGTCAATTTATTTATAAATACATAATATTTTGTTTAATTTGTTCATAAATTTTTAACTCCAAAAATAATAAATTAAAATACATACTTTAAGCTAAAAAATACTTGTTAATTTTATTAAGTATTATAATATTCAATTCTAATTGACAAGAATGACTATAAAATAAAATAGATAAAATTTGAGAATAAAGATAAACTTGAAAAATATAATTTATCATAAGATTCAAGCTCTATCTTATATCAAATATATTATTGTTTGTATATACTTTATTCTTACATATGTAAAAATATTACAAAAAAATTATAGTAACGATATTCATACAATTTTTATCAATGTCACTGCAAAAATACATAAATTATTTATTATAACTTTATATTTAATTACATTTTATTATCATTAATACTAAATAAAATTATTATTAATGAAAAATTACTTTATGGTTGTGGCAAAAAAAAAAATTATTTAAATAATCAACTAATTTATGTGTGGTTGGACTTGCAAATAAGTTATAAAAAAAAAATTTATATATCTTATAATATTAAAATATATATAATATATAATTCAATAAAGTATATTTAAGTTTAAGTATTGATGTTGTCATTTTTACCAAGTTATATATTTATATATGTTATATGATATTCAATATTTAAATTTGTGGGTTTGATTTTGATATTTCATTGTCTACATTTTTAATTAAAAAATAATGCTTTAAAATTCAATTTCTCAATTATAATATAGCTTTTATGGGAAAAAAATTTATTTGTAACTTAGTAAATATATCTTAAAATATATGAAAAATAATTATGATTCTATAATTTAACGGTAAGTTTAAATATTGGTATTGTAATTATACACGTTTATTTTATAAAATAGTATATTTATATAAGTTATATAATACAAAATATTCATATTTGTATAAGATATATGATATTCAATATTCAAATGTGTGAGTTTGGTTTCGATATCAATATTCTACAATTTTTTTATTATAAAATGATGCTTCAAAAATTACTTTTCAAAATTTTTTGTACAATTTGGCTGTTATTGAGGGAAAAAAATTGTGGATAACATCAAAAAGTGAAAGTAAATTATGACAAAAAGTTTTATTTAAGTAATTAATTAATTTATGTATAGTTAGATTAAAAATGAGATAATATATTTTAAAATATAAAAAATAAATAATTATGACTATATAATTTAGCCATAAGTTTAAGTATTATTGTTATTATTATACATATTTTTTATAAAATGATATATTTATATAAATTACATGATACTGAATATTCATATTTATATAAGTCGTATAATACTTAATATTTAAATATATGAATTTGGTCTTAATATTATCATTGTATATATTTTTAATTCAAAAATGATGATTTAAAAATCATTTTTTCAAATTTTTAGAATAATTTTATTTTTATCTGAAAAAAAAATATTAATTCATAAATGAGTCAATATATTTTATAATATAAATAAAATAGTTATAATTTTATAATTTATCTATAAATTTAAATAATAATAATATTATTATACATATTTTTTTTATAAAATATTATATTTATATAAGTTATATTATAAAATGTACAATATTTAATATTTAAATGTTTAAGTTTGATCTTGAAATTAATGCTATCAAAATTTTTTATTGTAAAATAGCGATTCAAAATACTTAAAAAAATAATAATAATCGACGGAAACATCGAACAACCAAACCCAAACTTTAGCTTTTTATATAATTAATGATAAATTTAAGTATTAATGTCGTTATTATAAATATTTTTTATAAAGTAATATATGTATATAAGTTATATGATTCTAAATATTTATATTTATATAAATTATATGATACTTAATATTTAAATATATAAATTTAATTTTAATATTATTATATTTTTTAATTAATAAATGATGATTAAAAATTACTTTTTATAATTTTTAAAATAATTTAACTTTTACCATAATATAACTAAAATAATTAGAATTTTATATAACTATTGATAAACTATAGCCGTCGATGCACCTGGTTAATTGAATTTAGACGATTATTTTTTTTTGGGTTAAATTTTATATTATTATTATATATTATAAATTTATTATAATTTTAATTAAATATAATTATATAAATTTATCTATATTCTTCCATGCTAGTTAGCATATAACTCCAATTTAAAGATATAAATTTTAGTCCGGGATATTTACTTAAAATTATTTTAATATTAGTTAAAAATTATTTTAATATTAGTTAAAAATATGTATAATATTTAAAATTATTTTATTATTAATTAAAAATATGTGCATTATATATGAACTATTTTATTTATTTTAAATTTTTTATTTAATTTCTACAATTTATTTGAAATTGATTTTCTCATATTTGTAAAAATAAAATTACATTTATAGTTTTTATTAAACGTGGTAATCATCATTTGATTATAATTATTGTTAAATGTGATCTTTATTCTATTATCATATTTAGAGTTCTTATTAAATATGACAATCATTATATAGTAAGAGTTTTTATTAGATTGGATCCTTATTACATAATATTTTTAGAATTTTTATTTAAATGTGATAATAGATCTTAAAAATTATTATATAGTAAGAGTTTTTATTAGATTGGATCCTTATTACATAATATTTTTAGAATTTTTATTTAAATGTGATAATAGATCTTAAAATTGCAACTAATATTATTAGTTTAAAATATAGAGACAATTTTATCCAAATTAATAATAGATATGATTGAGACTTTTATAAATAGTATAGAAATAGATATAAATTTTAAAATAATGATTTATTAATAACAAATATATTTAAAATAATAGCATTTAAATATAATAATTATAAAAATATAATAAAAAATTCTTAATTCATATATTTTTTTGATAATAACAATTGACAAAAATTGTAACAATATTATTAACTTAAACTTTTTCTTTAAATTTATAGTCACGATAGATCCATAAACAAAGAATAATACATTTAAGATTATATTAAATAAATATTTAATATTTTTTTTTATAAATAATATTACACAACACAATTCAAATCCAACTTATAATTTAAAGTTACGCATTTCACAAATAAATTTTGGTACCACTTTGTAAATATAATATTTGGAAATTTTATTTCCTGCAGACCCTCGGTTTGTATTATATAATTGAATCCTCCTGTATTATGATTACGTAGCAGGAATTCATAATTTTGGTATCACTTCACCATTTATTGAATCCTCCTGTATTATGATTACATAGCAGGAACTCATAATTGAGGACACCTAAGACGTAAGAATAATTTAAAATCCCCATTCTGTTTGTCTTTTCTTCTTCTTATCTAATTATAGTTTAATTGAATCGTCGTAATAATATTTTAATTTATCCTCACATTAATTATAATATATATATGTGATATAATTTTTTTTAAAAATAAATAAATTTATTATTTACAAAATTATTTATCATGTAATACACTTTGATATATATATATATATATATATATAATCTTTTTCATTAAATAAATAAAATTAAAAAAAATGACATATTTTTGTAATTAAATTTTAATAATTTTTCTTTAATTATGAGTACTACAACCATTTTAAAATAAATATATATTTTATCTTATTTAAAAAACCTATAAATAAAATTTTTATAAATTTATCTTTGTAATAAAATAATTAACATAATTATTATAATTAAATAAATAAAATTAATAATAATATCAATTTTGTAATTAAAACAAAATTTTGGGGATAAAATTATCAAAAATAACATATAGGTAAATATATATAGTAATAAAATGTACTAGTAAATTCATGGATATATGAATATTAGTAGTTCTCCCTCACAATCTCTCTCTTTTACAAAATCAAAAGATATATCCAGGATTAATTGTGACCATAATAATTTGAAATATGCATATCTCAAAATTCGTAAATAGTGTTATTACAATTCCATCAAACTACATATTGTTTTATTATATGTATTTTGAAAATTTCCTAAATTTATATATTGTTTGATGATTTTTTTTCCTTTTTGTATGATCACACGTATTATTTTATGCAATGTCCGTTAGTTCAAAAGTACCTTAGAATCAAAATCAAAATAATAAAGTGAAGTTTATTGATCATAAATAAAGTTGTTGAAATATACAATTAAATATGATTTTTATCCCATATGCATGGTCTTCACTCTTCAAAGCCGTGCAATCTTATTAAGTAGATGTTAAAGAAGAGTTGCAAAGCTACTTTGGCTTTATGATTCAGAAATTTATGATTCACTTATGTTTAATTTGAAACAATGATAAGGCAGAAGAGAAACGAAAAATAATGACAAATCAAAATGGCTGGTGCGTAGAGTAAAATTTATTTATTATTTTATTCGAATTGTATGGAGACTTGGACGTTATTTATGTTTTCTCTGTTTGGTTGCATTAACTATTCATAATTGAAATCATTTAAATTATTATTGTGTTGAGTTAATTTATAATAAAGTAAAAAAAAATTACAATAATAACAATAATATTTATTACATCTACACCTTCTTAGAAATATGCTCTAATATTTTATTTTTTTTTACAATTCGTATAATTATTTATATTTTTTTTCTCATTTTGTCTAATTTAGTTATAAAAAAATCTATTTTAAATTTTTATTTTATTTATACTTTTATAAATTTTATTTTAATATTAATATTTTTTTAATTACACAGCTCAAATAAATATTATAATAATAATATTATTTTTTTAATTTAATTTTTATTAAGATTCACATTTATATTATATTTACATTCTAGAATCAAATATGAACTTAATGTGTTTTTTTTTATTCTTGTCTTAAATTTTTGATTCAAGTGGGAAATAAAAGTGATATATTTAAAAAAATTATGGATTTAAGCCTGACAGAAACAATAACTTACCTTTTCTCATATTCAAATTAGGTGCCTATCAGATAAAATAATAATAAAAAAATCTCTCTCTCCTGCATTTAGATGCTTATTGATTGATAGTTTTTATTAGGTGTTATGTGATAAAGGGTGCTACAAGGTTTGGGGCCTCCATTCCAGCAAGTGCATTGCACGATCAGGCAGTCCGTAGGATGGATCGAGATTCAATTCCTGCATCAACCAAAAACCTCGAATTCACATAAGATTATTGTTTTAGGAGGCACGATCGACCAACCACTTGGGTTTATCGGGCGAGCCTTCAATAAAGTATTATCCATATTAAACATTTTAATATTTAAATATTAATCATAAAGAATTAAAAGTGTAAATAAAATTTTAAACTATCAAAAATAAATATAATGTATATGAGAATATTTTAACATAGGAAAAAAATACGGTAGACCTCATCTATTTCTTTAAAAAAATAGTAGCTTAGTCTTTTACTTATTTTTTCACAATATTTAACTCATCTTTTTATTCAAAAAGAACAACACATATCGTATTTTTATAAAAAAAAAAAAAAATGATAGTATAAGTCTTCTTTTTTAAGATTACATCAAAAATATATTTAATAAAAAATACATCTAGATTTCGTATATTAATTTTAAAAATTTATTTGTACATATTAAAAATTTTATGTTAATACAAATTTAAAAAGAAAAATTTGTTATGAAAAATTTATTTATTTAAATATTATAAATTATTAAAATCAAAATACTGCATAAAATTTTGGTATCAGAGCTCGTAATAAAATTAAATAAATTTAATCTAAAAAAAAAATAGAAATAAATTATCTAAAATATTATAAAAAAAATTAATAAAATTAATACTCTAGATTAAAAAAAAATAGATGAAATATAAAAAATGAATTCAACACTTAAAAAATTTTATTATTGAACTAATTGTCTGACTTAAAAAAAAAAAAAAGAACAAAAGTGATATAAGATATAAATAATGGACTAAAATGGTTATTTTTATGAAAAAAAAAAATGACAATTAAAATATATGCCATTTAATACACACACATATATATATTCATATTTCTCTGTTATTTTATCTTTGACACTCTCCAAATAAGATTACCAAATTTTTTGTTCTACTTGGGTTTTAGTTTCTTCATTTTAGTCTAATTTATAACATGTTTATTACATAATCTAAAAACTATGATTACATAATACTAAATTATAATTACATAATTTATCAATTAGTTGTGTGATTGTAAAATCAAATTGTATTATACAATATAAAAATAATGTAATTATATAAAAAAAATTATATAATTAGGAAATATAGGTCTAAACCTAATGGACAATTAATTTAATATATATGAATTTTCAGTTATATTATGTGGCTTAATTTTTTATTTTATCTTAAATTAAAAATAATATTTTTATTTCTATTTTTTAAAAATGTAATAAAAATAAATTAAATATTGTTTTTAATACATTTTATAATAAAAACTATTTAAAATATAAATTATTTTTAAAAAAAATTAAAATTAATTTTATCTTACCATATTATATAATTTATTATTAAATATTATGTAAATAAATTATAATAAATTTAATTTAATATAATTATATTTAATATTTAATCATAATAAATCAAATGTATCGTTAATGTGTGTTCTTCATTTTAGCCTATATTACTAATGAACTTGGTTCTAGTTCTAGCGTGATGAATCTTGTAGATCTCGAGTCGTTGAAAATCAAGTTTTGTTTAATATATCACATTCTACCAAGTTATTCATATATTTAGGGTTGAGAACTCAAAAAGCTAAAAACGAACTATTCCTCAATTACAAATGATTTTTAAAGAATATTGTGATAGTTTGATGTATTTTTAATTTATTAATTTAATTTTTTATAATTTTAAATGAATATAAATTTATTTTAAAAAAAATAATTTAATAAATTTTTAATAGCAAGCGTATAACTAATAATTAAATTGAATTGTGAAAATTATGAAAGAAAAAAAAGTTAATATTTTTATATATGTAAAATTATTGTGGGTCCTGTAACAAATAGTTAAAACTAATTTAACCTCTCTAAGAAAATCATCGAAACTCACAACAATAAATTACCCAATGTGGAACCCATCCGTCCCGATCATAAACTAAGTTAACGTGTTAAAAACAGCGGTGATAAATTGTTACCTGACAAAGTTATTGCCAAAGAAGACTTAAAAATCCAATTAGTACGATCACTTCAAGCCAAATAAGAAGTATCGAAAGAATTGTTGGTTAACTTTGAATTAAATTAACATATTGATTTAGGTCAATTAACATAGGAGGAGAAATCGTTACCTAAAAAGTCCTGTTAAATATTTCTTAGAAATTCATATAGCATATATGACTCTTTTGGGATTTTTTAAAACTCAATTTCATTAAAACTTGTAAGTAATTATGTGAATTTAAATAACAAAAAAATATACCTAATAATTATTAAATCTACCTAGATCTATGTTATAAGGCTAAACTAAGTGATACATTAACTTTGTGATGAAAAACACAACTTGTTTTTTAATACTCAAAATAAGGTTTATTTTTGGAAAAAAAAAATATTGGAGAGTAATAAATAAGTTGTACATTTTGAAATCTTTTCTAACTTTTTTATTTTTCAAAAGAAAAAATCTTGCGATAATTATTACATCGAATATTGATGGCATTTGTACCGAACTTAAATTAAATTACCAACTTTAGACTTACAAATATATTGCTTGATAATTCACAATAAAATATTAACAGTTTAATAATGAGAATTAATCACTAATCAAAACTCAAACTGCTAATTTGAAAGGTCATTTACCCACTTTGAGTATCACGATGAATATAAATTTTTTTTTTTTTTATAAAAAAAAAAAAAAAAACAATTAATGTAATTTCTATATAAAAAAAAAATGATATAATTTGTGTTAAAATCAAGTACGTACTTCGGACCTCGTAGTACTTAAAAAAATAATTACTCTACTTTGCTAGCAAAGTTGACAATGTTTCATTTACCGGGAAAGGAAAAAAAAAAAAAAGTTGACAATGTTTCATTTACCCAAAAAAACAAAAAATATTTTACGAGGTTTCCGAGAAAGAAAAAAAAACCCGGCTAATTTACTCTCTTTAAACCTTGGGTTCAATTTGGATCTCTCTGTACGCTTTTTCTCTGTAGTTGTGAGCCTTGTGTTTATGTTCGTAGGATCGCACCTTTCCTTAAACACAAATTACTAAATAGAGGGATAGAGAGAGAATTTCAGTTCACATAGAAGTTTCTAGAGAAAGAAATCGTTGGTATGCTGCCTGTTTTTTGTCGTCCGGCGATTTTCCTTCCAGCTACAAAAATTTAGGGAACAACTGCTTCAAATGTTACATTGAGGAGTGGGACATAGAGGGATTAGTTTAAGTTCCAAAATGCATGAGGGACTACTTACTGATGAGCCAAGAGATATCGTTTTAAACATTGAGAAGAAGAAGCCAGAGGAATACAAGTTAGCTTTAGGTAAAGAGACTCAAAAGCCAAATCCACAGCTCGTTGTTTCGCCGCCGGTGTTGGTTGTCGGCCGAAGCCGATCCCAGGGCTGTACTCGAAGAGTCGCACCCACTGCCTTAGCTACACTTTCTACTCCTGTACTTGCAGGCACCGCCACTAGGACGTCAGTCGAGAGGGTGCTTGCGAATGGCGATCTCTATAGCGGAAGTTTCTCCGGTAACGTTCCTCACGGATCAGGAAAATACCTTTGGACCGACGGGTGTATGTACGAAGGTGAGTGGAGAAGAGGAAAACCCTCCGGAAAAGGGAGGTGCTCGTGGTCCTCTGGGGCTACATATGAAGGTGAATTTAAGTCGGGTCGAATGGAAGGGTTTGGTACCTTCATCGGATCCGATGGAGCTACTTACCGTGGGTCATGGAGCTCCGATCGGAAACATGGGTATGGGCAGAGACGGCATGCTAATGGGGATGTCTATGAAGGGTCGTGGAAAAGGAATCTTCAAGATGGGCAAGGAAGATTTGTCTGGAAGAATGGGAATGAATATATTGGGGAGTGGAAGAATGGGGTTATTTCTGGTAGAGGTGTCTTGATTTGGGCTAATGGGAATCGTTACGAAGGGCAGTGGGAAAATGGGATTCCGAAGGGGAATGGAATTTTTACCTGGCCCGATGGGAGTTGCTATGTTGGTAGCTGGAATAAGGATTCGAAACTGCAGCAGCTTAATGGAACTTTTTATCCTGGAAATGGAAAAGAGTTTGCGGTGAAGAGTAATGGGGGTTTTCCAACTGAAAATCTTACTATAACTATGAGAAAGAGATCTTCTGTGGATGGAGGCAGAGGAAGCTTGACCGAGAGGGGTTTCCCAAGGATTTGTATATGGGAATCTGATGGAGAAGCTGGGGATATTACTTGTGATATTATTGATAATGTGGAGGCTTCGATGTTTTATAAGAATGAGACTGGATTCGATCAAGATGGGTTTTCCCAGTTTCGTCGGAATCCATGTTTCTCTGGGGAGGCTAAGAAACCTGGGCAGACCATATCAAAAGGTCATAAGAATTACGAATTGATGCTTAATCTTCAACTGGGTATTAGGTAATTTACTTGATGCCGAGTTTGTTAATTGTTCTCAGATTACTGACATTGCTTTTGTGTGATTCGCTTCTGGAGTTTGGATTTGATTTGTTGTCTGTTGATATCTTTTAGGTACTCTGTTGGCAAGCACGCTTCCATTTTGAGGACACTGAGGCCCCGTGATTTTGATCCGAAGGAGAAGTTTTGGACAAGATTTCCATCCGAAGGGTCAAGTAAGACACCGCCCCATCAATCAATAGACTTTCGCTGGAAAGACTACTGCCCTTTGGTGTTTAGGTACGGAGTTTTTCTTTTCTTTTTTCCCCCACATATTTCTACGATTCAAATATTGCAACTCATCGTTCAAATTCTTAGGAGTAACATATAAAAATTTATAAATTTGAACACGTATGTAGCTGTGCTTCAATTTATTCTTTGTTCATATTTTTGCTGATGTATTTCAGACATTTGAGGGAGCTATTCCAAGTTGATCCAGCTGATTATATGTTAGCTATTTGTGGAAATGACGCTCTAAGAGAGCTTTCTTCTCCTGGGAAGAGTGGGAGCATCTTTTACCTGACTCAAGATGATAGATTTATGATAAAGACTGTGAAGAAATCAGAAGTCAAGGTTGATCAACCACTTTGTGTTCATTATATTGAATTTGACTTGTTATAAAATAACCCAAGTAGTTCAGTAGCATCATATGGCTACCTTTCTTAATTGAGTTAGAAATTTGATACTTGTAAAGTAGGTTGGATCTGAATAGTGGCAATATTTTTTCCAGGTTCTTATCAGGATGCTCCCAAGTTACCATGAACACGTTTGCCGCTATGAAAATTCTCTTATTACAAGATTCTATGGCGTGCATTGTGTCAAACCCATTGGGGGCCAGAAGGTATGTGTTTTAATTGCAAATTGGTCTTTCATTAGATTCACTTTTTGTTTATTGATGGATTTACTTTATCTCCGTGTCTAATATATATAGTAATTTCACTGGTCAACAGACACGTTTCATTGTCATGGGCAATTTATTCTGTTCTGAGTACCGAATCCACAGGCGATTTGACCTGAAGGGGTCCTCACATGGTCGTACAACTGACAAGCCTGAGGGAGAGATTGATGAAACCACAACCCTCAAGGACTTGGATCTCAATTTTGTGTTTCGCCTCCAGCAAAATTGGTTCCAACAGCTTATGGAGTAAGTAATTCAAATAAAAGTATTGTCTTTTTTTTTTTGTGTGGGTGTTTTATTGCATTTCAGCTCTCTTTTATTTTTCTTGAATGTAAACTTTTATAAATTTTCGTTCAGACAAATTGATCGAGATTGTGAGTTCTTGGAAGCAGAGAGGATCATGGATTACAGTCTGTTGGTTGGTCTTCATTTTCGCGATGACAACAAATATGACAAAATTGGGTTGTCACCATTTCATTTGCGCTCCGGTAATAAACATAATAATGTTTTCAATTCAAGGTGCTCTGCTTGAACCGAAATTAGTATTGTTAGATTGTTTTATGAATGTTTCAGGCAAGAAAGATTCTTATCAGAAAGAGAAGTTTATGCGTGGCTGCCGTTTCCTTGAAGCAGAGCTTCAAGACATGGATCGTGTATTAGCTGGCCGGTATGTTCCTATGCATGCCAAGTTACATCATACCTTTATTGATTTTGCAGACCAAGCCTTGCAAATATCACAATGAATTTTTCTGGTCTCTAATTTTGCTTTGTTAATGCTAAAAGATTGGAACTTTGGAATTTAAGATCATAAAATAATGTGATTGAGCTTTGCCGTTCTTGTTTGTGATGACATTATGTAGCCAATATTTTCAGCCATTTGATCTGGTGCTTCGTAATAATTGATAAGTTGCTCGAGTCTTTTGCTGGACAACATTTCTTTATGGATGGCTTTCACTAGTTGCTGTATATGTGGTTTTGTATTCATGGAAGTAATGTAGTCATGCTTCTCAACTGGCAATATTAATATCCATTTATTGCGTTATGACTAGGGATATTGGCTTTATTTTTTTTCTTAAATTCATCTATCTTCATAATTTTTATGGATTGAAAAAAAGATCATTCATATTTCGTTTTATTTATCCTAACTGATAACCTACTTTTCTGATTTTGAAACATGATATTGTTTATTAGGAAGCCATTGATCCGGTTAGGAGCTAATATGCCTGCTCGAGCTGAGCGGATGGCTCGGAAGAGTGACTTCGATCAATACACTTCAACCGGTATCAGTCATTTTATCCCACCTTCACGTAGTGGTGAAGTATATGAAGTGGTTCTTTATTTTGGGATAATAGACATTTTGCAAGACTATGATATCAGTAAGAAGTTAGAGCATGCATATAAATCATTCCAAGCTGACCCTGCCTCAATCTCAGCTGTTGATCCTAAGCTCTACTCAAGGAGGTTCCGGGATTTCATAGGGAGAATCTTTAAAGAAGACACGTAAGATCAGACCTGTTAGATGTGGAGTATATCTAGCAGTCAATTTGGGACCCTTCCTATTAGGATGTTCCAGAACTATAGCCTGCCCCAGCAACAAGGGCACTTCTAATTTCTAGGCCACTGGAAGTCCGTCCGGAACAAAATTTGGTGGGTAACGTTCAAGCCATTTGAACTCGTTGGCAAAAGTTTATGGTGATTTTTTTGGGATTTACTTCTGGTTGTGTTTTAAAGATTGCAGCCAAATGTGGTGTTGGACAAAAGGTGTTTGTACTTTTAAGTTGACGGAAATAAATTGAGATGAGAAAAAAAGAATACCCAGAAGAAAAGAGTGAGTAGGATGGGAATTATATTATGATTTTGTTGGTGGCTCTTTCTTGGTGGAATTTTTGTGATGATCAAGGAACGTGAAGATTTGAAAGATAGTTTTATGTAGCAGAGAAAATTTTCAAAATTGGGGAGGAGGTTTGGAATAAGAAAATATTGTACAGGCTTATTGTAAAGAGAGGACAGATGATGAAAACTTGGAAGATTTTATTTATTTATTTATTGTTTTGATTTTATTTTTTAAAATTTTATGTGAGGTTTATTGAAAATTGTATTTGAATCACATGTCCCTAGAGGACCCATGGAATCTCTCTCTTTCCACTTCGTCTCTACTGCTTTGTCAACTGTTGTGTAAAAATGAGGCTCAGCAATGTGGCATAGAAATGGGTGGGGGTCATTGTTTTGCTTTTACAGTGAAAGTGGTATTGTCATTTGTCAGGTAAGAGTCGAAGAATACATGAAAAGGAGAGAAAGTAAGAGAGAAATAAGCTGGTGTTTAATTTTATTTGTACTCCATTTTGTTACTGTTCTTTTATTTAAGTAGGTAAATTTTTCTCGGAAAAAAATAAAATTGAAAACTTGTGTTACAATAGAGTGAGAAGAATGCCCAATTCAAAGCAATCTAGAGTAACTCTTTTAAAATTGAAAACTTTATGTATATTACATTAACATAATTTAATTAATTTTTTTTATTAATATTAGATATTATAATTATTTTATATTTTATATTTATTTAATAATTAAAACGTTATATTATTAAAATTAAATGATAACTAAAATCGGATGCGTATTATTCTAACGTAGTTTGACCGGAGACTCCAGACTCCAGAGGTATAGGGAGGGTTAATCGGTCATTGTATAGCATATTGGGTCTTGTGCGAGGTCCTCGAAGTCTGACGAGGTCAAAAGTTGTTGTTTGTGCAGACAAGGGGATAATAATCCATTTCGTTAGCAAAATTGTAATGGCACTACATCTCCACTCAACATCTTGCATAAATATTTATGAATTTTAATTAATTTAATAACAAAACTGGTGATTTTTAAATAAACACGTTAGACAGAATTTAAGGACAAATAAAAGTACCTCATTTTGTTAGCGTGGATCAATAGAATGCCAGTTAACTCTTTTTGGGAGAAAGGCTAGAAAAATTTAAAAATAATATATTGTGAGGAATTATTAGTCATTGGCCAATAATCCATGAATTATGGAGGAAAAAAAGAGAGAAAAATTAAAAGTGGTTCTTACTTTTTTTTTTTTTTTTTTTAATACTAAATTTTTATTAATTTAAATCAACACATTGACGAGTCGTTAACTTTTCTTATATTGTTATTATTTTTTTCCTAACTAGCATATTCTGTGTTCTGTAACTGTTTAAATTTTGAGTGTGTATTGTGCATTCTGCTAGCTCCCAGCCACCCCAAAGCAATTTACAATATGTTTGGAATACAAATATCTTAAATGAATGTAATTTAGAAATAGGTTTATTTATAAATTATCAGACAGCCCTTCAGATCCAGGATTTTAATTCAAAAAAAAGT
The DNA here is from genome assembly GCA_029378325.1 of Elaeagnus macrophylla. Classification (NCBI taxonomy): domain Eukaryota; kingdom Viridiplantae; phylum Streptophyta; class Magnoliopsida; order Rosales; family Elaeagnaceae; genus Elaeagnus; species Elaeagnus macrophylla. The sequence continues at coordinate 12,827,016 of CM055653.1, forward strand.
ATAATATAAATGGTAAAAAATTAATACTATTTATTTCTTAATTATTATTAATTTTTTTTAAAATATATAATTTATTTAAGTATAAATATATTTAAATTATTAAATTTGTAGTTTTAAGTGATAAGTACAAAATATATATATATATATATACGGATAATCTTATAAATAATAAGATATTCAAAATTCTTGTCAAACTAATTCTTTTTTTCATTTAACATTCTCTTCAACTAAGATTATTTTTAGAAAATAAAAATTTCATTAGTTAAAATTGAAAATATAAAGAGTATCTAATTACATCATCAACTACAATATACATATATAATATATTACGAGTACTCTTAAGAATTATTTTAGTATTAGTACCGTTAATATTTTTCTTATTTAATGACTTTTTTTTTATTTAAATTAATATAAAATTATTTTAATATTTTAAACCAAAATTATTAATTTTATAAACTTGTGACTTGAAATAAAAGGATATTTGAGTGTCTTAAGCCAAGAGGCCCTTTCACTTTAGCTGATTTTCGTTCATGCTCGACAGATAGCTTTGGGTAGTTTCTTTGTGCAATTTATGGATCACAAATAGTTGTTGGTTGTATTTAGTTAAAATAATTAAAAAAAAAAAAAATTCTCGAAATGAAAACCAATCTGATTAGAAAATAACTTCTCATCTGAAAAAACTTAAAAGATGAAAATGAAACAAGTAGAATTTAGAGAAAATTACGAGAGAATGTGTGAAAACAAGTTTCAAAGTAAATTGTTTGAACCAAATATTATATATTTTTAAATTTAAACATATTTATATATATATATATATTTTTTGCCAAAAAGAAAAATTTCAACCCTATGTTTAAGAGGAGGTTCACAAGATTTTAGCTATAGTTTTAATACCCTTCAAAATTTTCACACTTGATAATGGTGACTTACTTACACATATTTAATCTGATATCTGGACTATAAAATTCATATTTTATCTTCCCGTTGTACTTAGATCCAATACAAACAATAGGACAAAAATGCCCATTTGCAATAACATTTTTCCTTGACAAACACTTTCAATTTTACTTTCAAACGTAGAAAAATTACTCGACTTAGAAAACACTTACATATAAAAAAATCCCAAAAAAAAGCATTTAGATATTTGCTACTTGACATTGTTTTTTTTTTTTTTTTTTTAATATATATGGGTAAATATAATGACAACTCATGAATTTAAATAAAGCAAATTATCATTTATAATTCTTCACATTTTATTAAACCCCAACAACCAACCATATGGTCCAGGTCCTTATCCAAAGTAACCCGTAAAAATAATTATGAATAGGAAAAATAGAGATCAGTTCATTCAAAACAAAGATGTATAGATGATAGACAAATATGTGTATTTGCCATTTGTACACTTTCGGTGAGGTTGCAGAATAATTTTAACATAAGCTTGCTGTAAGCCTGCAACTGCTCTGTAAAGCAATAAAGAAAATGTTTTTATAATTTAATTTAATTTGTACTTAACATCATTCATTCTTTATCCAGACAATGTCTAACATTGATTCATCGATCTGGTGGTTTTATCTAATTGGGATTGGCAAAAGCATCGACCTCCTCTCACCTCATGACTAACAAAATTTTAGGTATAATGTATGAAATTATCGAAAAAATAATATGTATAAAATTAAAATGTGCTATCTTCACTTTAATTTTTTAAGCTTTTAATTTAATATTTTAAATATTATAATCAACTAAAATACATATTACATATTTTTTCATTAAATAAAAAATAAAATACATATTTATGTCAACTCTTTTATTAAAACAAAAAAAAAAAAACCTATTGTTATAATTATTAATTTTAAGAACTTAAAAATAAATAGTAATGTTTTTTTTATTCTTCTACCGTGTCCACTGGTATAAATAATTATCTATGTTTCGAATCAAAAGTTTTAAAAGAAAAAACAAAAAATTATCATGTAGCCTATTTGTGTGGCACGACTGTACATAAAGTTATAATTTTGCATAAAAATAAAATATAAATTTGAAATTTGAGACTTAATTTTAATATTAAATTTAAATATGATCTTAAATATTTTTATAATTAACAAATTTTAATCAAATTCAAACGATTAAAAGGTGTGGCAAGAAAAAGATTTTTTTGAAAAAAAAAAAAAAAAAAATCAAAAGTTGCAACTATATGGAGTACGGATTGAATAAAAGAAAAAGTTTAATAAATTACTTATATTTTTTATAAATTCTGAAAATCTAATATAAACTGTAAGCAAGTGGTGTAAAATTATTGAAAATAAAAGTAGTTGTCATAATTTTAATAATGAAAATCACGAGATTGCAATTAACCGAAGTCAAGCTGTCTTTGCCTGTAGTAAAGTAAAGCCTCGTAGTGAAATATCGATGTTATTTATCTCTGACTTGAGTATGAAATATCGATGTTATTTACTTATTTTATTAGGGACTGATTCATATATATAAAAGTTACTTTAGTACTTTTCTTAATAATTTAAATTTTAAATAAAATTTATTTTTTAATATTTTTAATATAATATTAAAAATTAATAGCTTTTTTCACAAAAAAAAATTACTTAACTTTATTAAAAAAAATACCTAAATAATTATAATATAATAAAAATATGTTAAAATTAAAAAATGTAGGGCCAAATGACTTACATTTTGAGAAAAAAATGTTTAAAAAATGAATATTAATTATTGATAAAAAAATATAATAATAAAATAATATATAAAAATATGAGTATTTTTAATATCTTATATTAATAAAAAATAATATAATAAAATAATATATAAAAATATGAATATTTTCGTTCGTTAAATTATTTTTTAAAATTGAAAGGCACGCAATTAAATAAAGTGGACTGACTGACCTGATTGATTTATTTACAGAAACATTATTTTAAATTTATTTATTTATTAAATTTTATCAATGTTGGTAAAATTAATGGACATAATATCTAGCTTATGCGTGTTAGTCAAAGTATTCTTATTATTTACAAAAAAGCAAGTGTAAGATTTGGAATAAAATTTAATTATTTGAAATAAATAAAAAATTTTATATATAAAATTTTATTTTTAATTTCTTTCACATAATGTGTATATTTTTTTACAATGTAATTTTTTTTTTGCATGTATTAAACATATATTTTTTATAATATAAAAATCATATTTTTAAGAAGAATAAAAACTAAACCACTTGAATAATTATATCATATATTTTAAATTAATTTTTTTATTAGAAAAAACATAGAAAAGCTTAAACCAAAGTGGTTACAATGGACAAGTTATTTTTAGAAATAGTTTTTTTTTTTTTTGCAAACAAAACAACACTAGTTTCTTTTCATGATGTAATGGGTATTCGGTATTTAATATTTTAATGTTCGTGTTATATGAATCTTTTTTTTTTCTCTTTCATATCAGAAATTTGAATTAGAATTGACCTTAAAAAAATGTCTCACATCAAACCAATTCATTTTCTGGCTATTATTTTGTGAACGCCCTAATGTCTCTCCTACCTGGATTTGATATCTACATATAACCTTGAGTTGAGTAGTTCATTAACTGGCAATTGAATTTGTATTGATGTCAATCACAAGTCTGAGACACTTGGGACCAACTGGATAATTTTGCTACTTTTGAAAGCAAAAGAAAAAGATGTCAATTAGTGTATTCAGACTCTTGTTGGATATTCGACTAGCTAAATGCTTTATAACTTATAAGAACGAAAATGATGTCCCAAAACACATGCAATTCACACCAACACCACAAACTGAAACTGGGTGGACCTTGGACATTGAAAGGAATGTCACTCAAATTAGGTCTCTTGGGCTGCATACATAAAACCCCACCTTGCTCTGACTCTAACCAACACCCACCATTTTCAAATTTATTGTTTTGTTGAAGATGCAATAATTTTTATTGGGTAGACTCAAAGACTATGATTCTTTCTTGCTTCAATTTATGAGGAGCGATCCGTAAATATATTTAAAGCTAAAACTGAAAGACTATGTTAAAAATTACCTTGGACTTATCGATTAACGTACGGATGATGAAAATTAGTGCCTTGAGTGTTTACACAAGTATGCTTACCAAGTAAAAGAAGTACATATCAAAAGCCCAAAGCTACAACTATACTCTGACCTTCTAACTTTTAAGGTTTCAAATCTCAATGAGTTGAGTCATACTTCATTTGGGCTTCTTAATCTAGTCTACGATAGAAAGAGTATAATAGCTATAGACTTGGGTCAAACTTGACAATAAGCCCAAATTGTTTTTTGTGCAATATACAAGCCCAAATAGTTACAAGAGTGTTTCTAAATCGAACCAATTTTTTATGCATTTGCCCCCGTATTTTCATTCTTTTAGAAATAAATAAGTTTTGAATTATTAAAAAGGCTCAATAAAATTTGAATAATGTTAGATAATATTATTGTGCATAAAATTATGATTAACTAAAGGCAAATAACAAGTAATAAATAATAAATATGGTATGGATGCCAATGACAAATATTAAATTAATATTTGATATATAATTCTTAATAAAGTCATGTTTTAAATAAGTAGTGATACATTACATTTTCTTAAATGTTTATATATTTTTTTAATCGGCCTATAATCACTTGTTTTAAATGAGATGAAGAAATATTATTGCCTCGGTCATGACTCATGCTTTTCTCTATCTTTTGATCTTTTCCCACTTATTTATACAACTTGTAAGCAATAGAATTTGAATAATTTTTTTTTTTTAATCTTTATTCTTCAAATATTTTTCAAGTTTTCAAGCTCTGGTTAGTTTTACAAAATAGATATGACCTTGGAATGAATTTTTGTGTGTGCATAAGATGTGTTAATATTGATAAGAAAGTAATAAAATTGCATAGAATAACCACTAAGTTCAATTTTTTTTAAAGATGTACTCTTTACGTGCAAAATTGTTAATTAACAACTAGTTAATCAGCTTTTCTTTTATAGTTAAAAACTAGATGTATTTAAATAAAATTATTTTAGCACAATACTTGTAAAATAATAAGTGCATTTCTAAATAGATTTTAATAATATTTATGAGTTTTAAAAGTTAAATTTGTAAATAATATTGTTAATTTTTCCCATCGAGTTGGGTAAATGTCTTAATGGGATGGGTGATTACACTATCCATCTCCTCAAATTCTCGAGCTCAAATTTTTTATATATTTACTTAAAAAAAATACATCAATATAATTACAAATACATTTTATTTAAATTTTATAATAACTATCAAAATAAACAATTTAATTATATCTATAACATGTAATATTTATGAAACATAATTTTAAATTCATTTTATTTTTTAACATAAATTTTATTAATTTAAAAGATAAAATTAATAATAAGACATTTGTTTATTCCTTAATGAATACTACTCAATCCTAACAAATTCTATGAAACTCCTGTAACGAATACCAACACTGTCACGTTAACAACACTATTTATAAAGTACTTACTATTTACTAATATTTAGGACTTTTTTGGTATATTTTATAAAAAAAGAAAATGCACTCATAATTAAAATTCTAAGCTTAAGAGTTTATACCATCTCAAGTGAACTGCATAAACACGATATTGTTTGGACTAAAAGAACTTTTTTCCAAGAAACATATAAACACGAAGAGATTACAAATGTCACCGACCAAAGTCTTAGCTGGAAAAGAGACAACTTCAAATAAAAAGAACAATAAACACCCAAAAGCCTCTAGCACTGAATTTGACAAGGTTAGCACGATTATGGCTTTCAGAAATTGAATAAAATCAACTCTTTAAATGGCCATAAAAGCGTAACATGTAGAGTACTATTTCTAGAAAGTAAAAAAAGACTATTCACAAATTTCTCTGTTATGCTCACCAACATCCAAACGGAAATATACCCAGACATGCACTGGGATAAGTCAATTTTTAACCTTCAACATTTAATATTTGAGCAGTACTGTATGCATACATAAATATATTAACTATCGTATTAATATAAAATTTAAAATTTAAAATAAAGAAATAAGGGAAATAGGCTGATATGACCCCCTATTATTATTTGTATTCTACATTAGACCCCCAACTTACAATTTTAATAATATTCCCACTATACCCTTAATTCACCGAAATCTACATTTCAATTATCTCGAACTCTATCTCGAACGTAGGAACTTATTGTTTTTTCTGGGAATTTTGGGTAAATTCTTTGTTAGTTTTTTTAATTCCAAGGATTATAAGAAAACCGATGAAAGCTCTGCGACGAATCCACACTTCGTCTACAAATTCACCTCCTCCTCCTCCTTCTTCATCTTCGCCGTCACCATCGTCCTGGATTCATTTGCGTTCGGTTCTATTGGTTGTCACTTCCTCATCCCCAGCTTATTGTTCCTCATCCGATCGGTGAGTCTAAATTTTCCCTCTTATCAATTCCACTTTTTGTTTCTTTCACTTCTTCACGTATTTTTCTGTTGTTCATTGATTTCGATTCAGATCTTGTATTTTGGAGTATGATTTTCGTTTTCTCACTTGATTCAGTTGGTGGGAATTGGGAACCTGTGGAAGGAGTTTGGGTAGACGATGAAAAGGGCTTTGCGATTGAAGGAGAAACGAGAATTCATCTGGTTTCAGTGTTCGAGCCAAGGCGATGAAATAAGGGCATCATCTCCATCATCGACGAGGAAACAAATAGTGCGAGTTTCTGCTTTGTTGTTATCTTTCTTCTAGTTTTCTGTTAATTGATGTAAATAAACGCTATATGTTGCAATTATTTTGAGGATGTTTTGTTCACTGTGATCTGATATTGGTATTGCTAGGCTGTTGTCAATAATCTGGAAGATACGCATGAATTCAATTTTGATCTTCAAACTAACACTCATATTTGTCCAACTGAGCTCCGGCGAGTGGAATCGTCGGCCAATTAAAATTCGATCAGTTGGACATGTGTCCAACTGAGCTCCGTGACTTTTCAGTTTTTAGTTGGACATGCGTCCAACTGAGCTCCGACGAGTTGGGTCATCGGCCAATCAAAATTCGATCAGTTGGACATACGTCCAACTCAGTTGGACATGTGTCCAACTAAGCTCCGGCGAGTGGGATCGTCGGCCAATCAAAATTCTGCTAGTTGGACAGTCGTCCAATTCTGAGCAGTCTAGTTGGACATGTGTCCAACTGGGCTCCGGCGAGTGGGGTCGCCGGCTCCGGCGAGTGGGGTCGCCAGTCGGTCAAAATTTCATCAGTTGGACAGTCGTCCAACTCTGTTGAGGTGAGTTGGACAGTCGTCCAACTCTGTTGAGGTAAGTTGGACAGTCGTCCAACTGAGGGATTATTAAGGGTATTTTTGTCATAATATGTAAAAAAATTAAGTGGAGGGAGTCATATCAGATTTTTAATAAATAGGGGGTCATGATAGCATATAACCCAAGAAATAATTATGAAACTCTAGAGATCAATTTAATTATATTATATATATATATATATATATTAATATATACATAAAATTATAATAAAAAATATTTTTGTATAATATTAGATACTAAATAAAGCATTTAACAAATCAACCAAAAAATTAAAATTTATTTAACAAGAGAGAGAGTTCTTATTATTTTCAACAAGTCTTCATCTAATAACAAAAGAGTAAAACTATGTGCGAAAGGTCTTCATCAAAAGGTACAGATCTCAAAACCTAAAGGTCCTAAATAAGTAATATAATATACAAGACAAATATATAAAAGAATAGAACAATTTTAAAAAGTATAATAAATTATATAACAAACCCAAAAATAAATAAATAAATAAACTTACTTAAACGTGGGAATAGCAGAATGAGAATAGTCGGACACACTGACCTAAACTAAACCAAAAATGGGTAGACACTAGGACCATCTCTCGAGGTCTTCCTTTTTTTTCATTTTCATTTTCTTTTTTATATATAACAAATAAAATTTTCATTACTCCAAATATCCCAAAAAATAATATGAAAACGACAAAATTATAAACAAAACACACAAATAATTATACCCATAATAAATCAGTAAACAAATATATATATATATATATATATATATATGAATTTAATCTAAAAATTTTATATTACAACTCATTTTTGTATATCTCTCGACATCTTCATTTTGCTTGGTTTTTGCATAATTGTGAATCTGATCGTCCTTAGTTTTTGCTCTGGACAGTGAAATGAAAAATTATTTATGTAAGTAATAATATAATATTTTAAATTAATAAAATATAATATTAATATAATTATTATTTTTTTAAATATAATTATTAAATAATATTATTATTTGAGAGTGTACTCTTGCAAAGCACAATACTCCAGTAAAAGTTGCATTTTAAATATCTAACTGCCGAAATGCCAGAGCACTATGTTTGTGTGTATTTATTAATTTGTAATAAAAAATTAATTAGAAAATATGAATGAAATTATTAATTATTTTAAATATATTTTTTTAAAAATAAAATAAATTATTAAAATAAAAGATATTTTTATAACTATATCATGTGAATTTAAAAAAGAAAATCAATATTAAATAAGAGTAAAAAGATAATTAATAAAAATGATTCTTAAATTTATGAAATTTTTTATTTTTTTTATCATATTTCAAAAAAATAAATAATAAAATAAAAATAACTTAATTTTCTTTCATTTTTTTTAAATTAATAAACACATCCTTAGATTCTGTGGGAGGGTGAAGCTTGGCTAATGGTACCTGCCAGTCTGCCACCAGTTGTCTTCCCTTTAAAAACTAGACACTGCCACTTCTATACGTAAGAATGGACAAAAATATTTTAACTTTAATTTTATAAAAATATAGAAAACATTATTAATATTTATAAATATTTTTAAAAAAATTATTAAGATTATAGAAATTATATTTATTTTTAAACTTTTATATAATTTTTTAAAATTATTAAAATAAATAATAGAAACTAATTTAATTTATTTTTATTTAAATATTATATTTTTAATTTAAATATACATATATTATAGCTTATTATAATTAAAATTATTTTTTCATAAAGATAAAATAATTTTTTTAATTTATGATATTTATATGAAAAAAGAAAAGAAAAATGAGAGCAATAAAAATATAAAATTATTTTAAAAACAAGAATTATATATATTAAAATACAAAACTGCACGATAAAGAATAAAAAGATAATTGAGAAAAACTTGTGCAATTAAATATGTATAAATGTATAATAATTTAATGAGTTATAATCAAATAGTTGCTTTTACATAAATATTAAGTTATACATAATATAAATAATAAGTTATGTATATCTAATTTGATAAATTAAAATTTTTTGAATTAATATTTTGCAAAATATCTGTATCTATATTTTCAATATTACCAAAATTTTCATCAAAATTTTAAAAATTACAATTCAATTTACAAAAATATCAAAAAAATTTAACATTAGTCAATATCTTTATGTAAATATGGAGCAATGTTTGAATATTGTAAAAAAATAATTTTTAAGTAATATATTATTATCGATACTTTTATTTAACAAAAAAATTATTTTAAATATTAAAATATTTTCATTCATAGCTTTTATGGTTAAAAATTATTATAGACTACCCAAAAAATCATATTATATTATTATTATTATTACTATATTATCTTTTACTTTATATATAATTAATAAATAATAAATTGAAGCTAGGCTCTCTGAAATGAAGGACAGAATATGCAACTAGGATTTATGCATTCTTATAAAACATTATACAATATTCTTAAAAATATTATAGAAAATATAATTTATAAGTAAATGATCAATGATGCATCATGCATATAAAAATGGAATGACGTCAATTATATGTGAAAAAAAAAGTATAATTAAAATTACTTCGTCCCTGTTTAATCGATTAATTCTTTTACTTGAGAATGAAACTGAAATTTGTTTTTGAATGATTAATTAACATCTATTATTAAATTATGTAATTTTATTTGTCTTGAATGACAAATTCTATCCCTACATTAATTTTGTATTTTATTAAACGCAAAATTTTACTATTAAATTAGATAGGATCTACAAATATTTATAAAACATGTAGTGTATTTTTTTAGTTTGAATGCAATGAAAATACAATTTTATTATAAATATATAAAATTTTCTTATATTAAGTTAACTATATACTGTTTAAATGTTTGCAGGTAGACTAATTTAACAATAAGATGAGTTAAATTAGGAGCACTTTTTTCCTAGGGAAAAAAATAAATATAAAAATAAAATTAAAATTAAAATTAAAATTATTAGCACATTCTTTAAATATTTTAATATGGCCTAATTACAAAATAACAACGACAAATTGTGAATAAAAATTAAGAACGTTAACAAGGAATAACGAATAAGGAACCCATGTTTTCTCCTTTGAACTTCTACACGGCTAGTGGTACACCGATTATTAGCTTCTTCTCTAATGTTTTTCTTCCTTGCGGTGGAAAACAATAGTAATCATTACTTTGGGCTTTGGGACATGATCATGATTTGAACCATGAAGTGATCAATTGCGTACTCAATATTAGATGATATGATTACGAGAAAGGCCAGTTACAGAGAGCAATGTGAAAAATAATTCATGTAATGTAAATAACGAAAACATCAATAATAAAGAATTTCATAGTTGATTTTATAAAAAAATTTGAAATTTTAAAAACTTTATTCTCTTGTATTTTTCATTACTATATTTTTTTTTCTCTCTCCAATAGTTATGAACCACGTTCACACTCTCAAGATTATCAACATTTATTTAAATTTATTAATTTTAGAGGTATTTAAAGCCGTATTTAAGTTTAATTTTAAAAAGTAAGTTTTAAGCTTCAAATTCGCTTCCTGTTATTCAATAAGACTACAATCTTACACACAATCGCTAACAATTTCATCATTCGAATTTTGATGACCATTTTTTATGATACAAATATTATATCCAAATATAACCATATCATTTGACAAAAAGGCAAAGTGACACATTTAATAACTTTCACAAACTTGTATTTATTATATGGCAATAAAAATTTATTATTTTTAAAAAATGGTCACATAAGTAATTTTATAAAAATAATAAATTATACAATTTTTTAGTAAAAATAATAAATTTGTGCTACCTCTTTAAATAATTATAAGTCCAAAATACACTTTTGTCAAAGATAATAGGTTTAATTACTCATTTTATCATACAAAATATCTATATTTTATACAATAAATTATTTTTAACTATTTTTGCTCTTGCAAATATAAATAGTGCTTGTGATGACATAACACAATAAGACATGAGATTTTGTTTATAGTATTATTTTTGTATAATTATTAAATGATTATTTTGTATGAATTATATAGTTAAAAATAATTATTATAATTTTATGATTATTAGTAAAAAATTAAGTTATTATGTAAATACTCATAAAAGTTATATTATATGTTTTACAATGTCAATAGAATATCATATGATTTTATTAAGAAAAAAAATCATCCTTTTGAAGATGACGTATGAATTCAAAAGTTATTATAAAAATACTTCATTTTAATAAAATTTAAAAATATATAAATAATAAAAATATTGTATAATTTTAAATTAAAAGTGAATAACTAAACATAAAGAGTCGAAAAAGATACAAATTAAATGAAAAAAAAATGTAGTACGAATGAATGTCAGGTAAAAAATCATTGCAATAACAACTTAATAATATTTAAAATTTAAATTATAAAATATATAATTTATTTGGATAGAATCGAATTTATATTAATAAATTTTATAATTTATTTTAATCTGATCCAAATCAAATTACTTTTAAAATTATAAATAAATTTATATTTTATTTTTAATATATTATATTTAAATATTATACATATTTACATTAAATTACTATTTTAATTTAAAAATAAAAATAATATTATATTTTTTATAACAATTTAATAATATTAAAGAGTATTCTTTTTATTATTTTGATTCTTTTATTTATAATTATAAATAAATAAATTGACTTAATGAAGTATCAATTTAAAATTTAAATGTTAATATATATTATTTTATATATAACAATAATTTAAAAATAAGTTATAATCTCAATCCGATTTATCTGATCCCAAAAATTTGATTTGTTCGAATTTAAATTGGTTCAGATCGAATATATCATCAGATTTAATTTAGATTGAATATCTTTAAATCTACTTTAAATCGAATCGAATTCAAATTAATAAAAAGTTAATAATTTTGATCCACTACACAATCCTAAATTAAAGTATACAAGTGTTTAAGCAACCAAAAAAAAATTATCCCCGTAACTTGTTCATTTTATTTTCCTATATTTCGAAAATGATGCTTTTAAGTTTGAAATAAAACATTAAAGTGCATTTTTAAAACAAAGATAATTAGGACAACAAACGTGTTAAATGTGTTCATTTTGTACCATCTTATCATATTCACGTGTATATATATATATATATATTCATCATCTTTTTAAACAGTAAAAAATTATTATAAGAAAAAAAAAATTTAAAAATTTCATAATTTTTATTAAATGAATTAATTTTATAATTATTAAATTAAGTATTAAAAATTTTATAATTTTTTAAAATAAATATAATAGTCTTATAATTTATGAGTTAAGCATTATAAATTTTATTATTATAAAAATAAACAATTTTAATCATATAATTTTTTAAAATGAATTTTTTTAGTTCAATAAAAGTATTAAAATTAAAAATTTATAATGTCTCATTTTAATAAATAAATGAATTATAAATATTTAATTTAAAAATTATAAGATTAAAATACACATTTATAAATAATAATAAAATTATTATAATATCTTTTAAAAATTAAAGAACCTCTAATTTCTTTCTAACGTTGTAATAAAAAAATTTAATTATTTAAATTAAATAATTACAGTATTTTTGATTCTGGATATCCCTAAAAAAAAATGAAAAAATAAATTATTAATTTTTTCTCTTCTTTGTTGTGCTAAACCAGTACATAGCTTTCTAATCACAAGTTTCTCCTCCAATGGAGGGAAAATTTATCTTTAGAGAAGTTTCATCCCTCTGGTGTTCTCCTTTCTTTTCTTTTAGTTCTATGGTTCTTCGTTATACTAAACAAGCTTATCTGTTAAAAATCTTCCCTATTCCATCAGACATCTTCTTACTGTTGTACCCTCTAATTAGGATTTTGGGTACCATTTGATATTTTGTTTGCCATTTTGGGAGTTTTGTGCTTCATTTGGATGTTTGGTTAGGCGATTGTAACTTGTTTCAACGACATCTCATTGCTTGTGATAAGCTACGTGATCTTTTTGGAGTGCTCAAAAAGTGTTGGGTTTGGCTATATCTTAGCTAATGTTCATTGGAAGTTTTTATCATCATTTCGACCTTTATTGTTCAAGTTGGGATTTGTGGCCATAATCTAATTATTTCGTTTTCTTCAATTTTGGAGACTCTATAAGCCTTTTTGTGGTGTTGTTAAATGGCTAAACTATGTAAGCTTTGGTTGTATTCAATTGGGCGTATGTTAATGTTATTGTCTTCCTAAGGTGTGTGAGGATAAGTGCTTATCGTTAAGCTCATGCCTTTTTTTTTGTTTGTTCAGAGGACTTTCTGCTAGAAACGTAATTTTCTGTTTATTTAAATAAAATCTTTTATCGCCTTAGTAGCCAAACGACATTGTAACCACCATAATAAGGTGGAGCTCTCGAGTTCGAGATTTAAATGTAAAAAAAAAAAAAAAAAAAATCTTTTATGTACGGTAAAAAATATAAAAAAAATTCTTATTCAAATTATATTAAAATAAAATTTATATTAAAAAATAAAATTTATTTGATGAAATGTTTAAAAATCAAAATAATATATATGGTACAAACTTTTTTAAAATACAAAACTTAATTTTTTAGTGTTTTTGTGATTGTCAATCGTCAATAATATTCCACAACTTTTGAACTTAGAAAAAAGTTATTACACATATATTAAAAAATAAAAATAAAATTCTGATAGTAATTATTAAAAAAGATTTGACTTTAAAAAATGATTAAATTTATTTTTTAAAATAATCATTCTTCAAAAATATTTATCATATAACATACTAATAAATAATAATTAAGCAGAAAAAGATGGCATAAAATAAAATAATCGTAAAAGGAAAAGAATAAAAGAAGACTAAAGGCATGAAAAACTTTCTACTTCTGAAACAATACTGCAATAACCCTTTGTCTAATAGATGAAAGACTGTTATGTCAGTCTACTCAGTTGTCTATCGACTTATCGCCGCCAAAGTTAAAACGGGGATTTTGTCTGTGATATTGCCATTTGCATTTAATGCATACGAAACAAATTGTTGTATATATATTTTTTTATCAATCTATATATATACTACTAATATATTATTATGTATATATATATATATATATATATATATATATATATACTTCTTTTTGTCCGAAGAATTAGTAACGTTGAAAATTAATTTTATTTTATTTTATTAAATTAATTAGTTTAAAATCGATCCAGAATAAATTGTACCAGTTCTTAACGCTGAGAATCAAGGAAGAATTGATAAATTCAATAATAATAATATTTTTTTATATTTTTTTAAATGAATAATATTATCTTATTAATTTTGTATTATACTTTTATTAAATAAATTTTTTATTTTAATTTTATATTATTTAGAATTATAATACATATTTTTTTTATTATTATTTGAGAAAGTTGAATTTTTTTTAATTTTAAACTTAAATAATATTTAAAATATAAATTTAATGTAATAATTTTTTTATTAATATTTAAAAAAAAAATATTACAGGCTCACATTTTTTCGAGATTGAAACCCTTCAAAATATTTGGTGTAATGGATAATAGTTATTTTATTATTAAAAATTAAAATAAAATTAAAATTTAGTATATTATATGATTTAAAATAATAATTATAAAATATTTTATAATTTACTTTATATATAATTTTGTTTAATAGTCTGGTATACACTTTTTGAGTTTAGTGGCTTTTTACGGTTGATGAATTGTGATCGTATTATTTAACATAATTATTACAAATAAAAACATAAATATTACGTATCTATGTGAAAAACTCCTGTACATATAATTTGTACATATTATTAAATAAATTAAATATAATTTTATTAAATTAATTTATATAATATTAAAAAAAAAAATTGTTTAATATAATCAAATTTAATTAATTATATATTTTATATTAAAATAATTTATATTTAAAATAATTTTTTATTATAAAATTTAATTAAATTAATATTTAATTTATTTTAATATTTTTATTATATTTTTTAAAATAAAAAAATATTTTTAATTTGAGATAAAAAAATTTAAACTTATAATTTTTTAATTAAAAATTTTAACATATAAAATTAATTATTTTGTATAATTTAAATTTATATTTTTATATAATTATATTATTTTTATATAATATAATATAATTAAATATATAATTATATATAAATTATATAATTAAAATAAATTTATTCAAGCAAAACATAAGGAGTAATCACCAATTCCAATCATCATCATTAGCATAGATTTTTCATACCAAATTGTTTTACCTAACCCTGATTCTGAAAATCCAATTTTGACACCCTCTTCTGACATTTTCTGATGAAGCTTCACTTACCGTCCGATCCTCATCCTATCCCCTAACCATCTATTATTTAAATCCTATCCCCTAACCAACAATTATTTAACATCCTATATTCCTATATAGTCCATGCCCACACCCCATTTGTACCCATAAGCAATTACATAACACTTTCGTGTAACACTTTTCTACGTGTTCCCTCTATCGTCGTCCATGGCTTCTATAGTATTCCCACATTCAAACCCAATTCCAACCAAACTGAATGCAAATGCCGAGCCCTACCTCAGCAGTGTTCTTCAAAACAAAGCATCACCATATGTTCTGTTGCCTCATGAGATTAATCAAACGTCTCACGTTCCTTTTCAATGGCCTCACGACACGGGCGCTTGGCGACGCACTTATGGGTTCGAATGTGAACCATATCCTCTTTTTCCTCAGCCGACTATGAATGTTACTCGCTTTTGGTTTCAACCGAGCTCTGGGTTTCCTCTACTCCAATCTATTGTTAATTGGCCGGCAGTAGCTAAACCATCTATGGAATGTTACCACAGGAGTTTTCAATGTGATGTTCATGAAGTTGATGTCGGGGTTGATGAGAACGAGCAAGTTCAAAGAGTTGATGTCGTCACTCGTTTTCAAAAGACTGGAAAGAGCAAGAGTTTTGGGTTTCGGCGTTGTATTCCGAAGAGAGTTATTTTTGAGCAGAGGGAAACAAATGCTCCTAAGAAATGGGTGCCTAAGAAGAACTGTGTTGGTTATAGTCGTAGAAACACCATTCCGTTCCCTACTGATGTTCAAGAACGGCAGCGAATCGGTGCAACAACTGTTATGATCAAGAACATACCCAATCAGTTCGGGTATGTGAGTATTTTTAATTTAATTTCAGTGAGGCTGGTTCATTAATTTATCGTTTATTTGGGTTTTCTTAATTTTCGTTTTTTTTTTAATTACAATGAAGTGTCCATTCGTTTTTTGTCTGAAGCTTCTGATATTTGACAGTTCTATCTGGCTATATATTTATCTCAGTATTTGGTCTCACTTTTTATACCCTTTAATTTGCATTCCTTTTTTGTGACGAGGAATAAATGTTTGTCTTATGTGGTCTCTAACATATTTGATTTTGTTTGAATGTTTTTCCCGTCTGTTAAACCATAACGGATGTGCCATGACTATGTGATTGTTTGTTTTTTAGCATTGCGTGTTTTTGTCGTCTTCTTTTTTGACGTACTACGTAAAATGCAGAAGGGATGATTTGTTGCGAGAACTGAGCAAGTATTGCGGAGAACAAAACGACAAGGCTGCCCAGGACTCTGATAATGGCTTTAGGTCTGAGTTTGATTTCGTTTATCTCCCTATGGACTTTTTGTAAGTTACTCTTACCCATCTCCATAAGATGAATGTGAACCGTCTCATTTTTAAACTGATTAATTTCTTATTTTCTTTTTTATAATGAACAATATTTAGGAAGTATTGGGATCATAAGAAGATTGCTAACTTAGGTTATGCATTTATTAACTTTACTACTTCCGATGCCGCATCCAAATTTCATGACTGCTTTCACAATCGCAAGTGGTGTGTCCCTCGCAACAACAAGACCTGTGAAATCACTGTTGCTAAATTGCAGGTTTCTATTCTTTCTATGTCTTGGTTTTTCTTTTATTTTTATTTTGTGAAGCACTATTGATTGTCCTCAAACATTAAATTAAGAAGTGGTGGTTCTGAATAGAGTTGCTTTTGTCGTTTTAGTTGCCCATTAACACCCAGCGGCAGAGCCCTTTGCTTTCCTTTTCTGATTGTTAATAATTATTTATCTTTGAAGTCACTCGACTTCTCTGCTTCCATGTATAAAAAAAAACTATTTATATTTATGATGAGGACACATTGAGAAGTGAGAGTTATTAATTTGGTTAAACACAAATGATGGGCATTTATTAATGTTGAGATGATATTTAATGAATTGCAGGGGAAAGATGCGTTAGTAGGGAGTTTCAAAAGTAAAATATTTTTCTGCCATGCGGACGAGTATTTACCTTTGCTTCTTGAACCAGCTTGCGATGGTTTCTCTGATCCAGTTGGTCAAGTTGTTGGCAAACGTATTGATGATCGTCCAAGGCACCCCATTAAAAAGCGCCGTTAATCAGTGTGCTTGTTAGAAATGGGACTTGGGTCGCTTAGGGTTTGGATGCTAGGTTGTGAAATGACTGGTTGTATGGTCCCGTGTTTTGATTGTCTTCCTAGATGGCATAAATGTCTGGGTAGAATTCAAAACATGGGTTTCGGTAGTGTTTTTCTAAGGGTTCATGTATGAAGACAGCCTAATGTTTCTGTGTTTGTAATATAATCTGTGTTGTTGTTGTGACTCTTGTTTTAATATTTTCCAGCTATCTTGAATAATCCTTGTGTTGCTTTTAACTATTTTTTTTATAATTATATAGTAGAATTTGTGTTTTGTTTTTTTAATAATTATTAAAATAATTATTTTATCAATTGTTTTGTAGTATGTTGATAATTTTTTTTAAGGCTTAGGGAGCATAAATTTGAACATGTATCGGTGCATATTTGGGTATAATTGAAGTTATATAAACTTAGAAACAATTTTAACTTTTTTTATTTCAATGATTAAAGTAATATAAACTTGAGACATAATGCTTATTTTGACTTCATTGTGTGAGATAGGATTGAATTCTTTAAGATGTAATAAATAGGCTAGTACTTTGAGAACGAAAAATTGTTTACTTTGTCTCAATAGCTAATGCTTGATGAGACACAAGCTACAATCATTTTGTTACACGTACATTCTTGTGGTAATGTTTTTGTTTGCATTTAATGAATCGTTTATTTTTCTAGGAATGTCAAACTTTTCTTAGAGCTGCTTTTTTTTCTTTTTTATACATTGGTTATGGCCCTATAAACACTTGGAGAAGACAGGAAAAAGAGGAAAAACAGCCTCGACTCTTTGACTTTTATTTGAGGAATTGAGGGGTGTTTTTGGCCTGGTTTGGTTTTTAGTCAATTTTTTTTATAGTTACTAAATTGAATTGTTTATGTAATTTAAATTAAGTTGAAACTGGGTCGTTTTACGATTTAGTTAATGATTTTTTTTGTGATTTTTATAATTAAAATAATAATAAAAAATTTATTAAAATTAAAATAATATTAAAAATTTTAAAATTAACTAAATTATTTTAAATACATTATAATTTATAATTATAAATTATATAATATTCTATATAAATTAACATTTAAGATAATAAAATTTATAAAATTTAAACTTATCATATGTAAATGAAAATTTAATATATTTTGAAAAATATTTTTTTTATATATAATAATTAACGGTTTGGTCTCTAGATAAGATGATTCAAAATTAAAAAAAAAATAATAATAATAATAATTGAATTAGTCTGTTTGATAAACAGTTTGAATAAAACATAAACTAAATCGAACTAGTAACTTTTGATATTGATTTAATTTTGTTATTTAATTTAATTTAGTCCGGTTATTATACACCGGCCCCTATGTGTAAAGTCTTGTTAATTCTAAATTTTCTTAGTTAAGGCCTAAGACATCAATATTGGTAAACAATGTTAGATTGTGAGAATATTTTTTTTAACGGGATTAAGATATTAATAATTTTTTTTTAAATGATGCCTAAAGATTTTAAAATATATAATATTAATTATTGATTAATTTTTATTTTTATTATTTTATTATAAATAACTTTTCTTTAATAATTAGATAAATTAATCAACACATTATTTACAATGAATTAACAAAAATCAGAATATAAAAAAAAATCTAAATTAATGTAAGTAAACATAAATAGAAAAAAATTGAAATAATAAATAAAACAATTAAAAATGAACTTATCCATTTAGGAAGAAAATATTTTGTTCTAGTTTTTATTTAATTGAAATAAATAAAGTTTATTTTATTTTATATGATGATAATTTTTTATTAACCATTACAAATAAATCATTATATACATTAAAAAATAATTTTTTTTATAATTTTTAAAATAGTATAATAAAATATATATTTTTAATATGATGTTTTTAAGATCAAATGGTACTTTAATGCGGTTAAAATATATGATTTTAAGTATAGAATATTTTTTGTATTTTTTAAAAAATATTTTCAAAAAAATTAATTGATTAAAAAAAGTAAAAATTTTTCGTTATCAAAATAATAACTAACAAAATATTGTTATTATGTTTGATAGCTTTGCTCAAGAGAAAATAGAGAGATGAAGAGAATGAAAAATGATTGAGAGATTTTATGATTGTATTGATTGTATATTTATAGTAACTGAATTGGATCGGTAAATTATGATTCGATCTTTTAATTGAAATCCTCTTGATCACATCTCATACAAAAATTATTAATAATTTTTAATTAAAGTGTTTTAAAATAAATTAAAGTACTTTAAATGCTTTTTTAACCTTTCAAGATGTTTAAAGAAAAATAATTTAAGATTCATGCTTTTTACAAAACAATTATTAAAATACAAATAAAAATGACTTTTCAACATTTTTTTTATATAAAAAAATCTATGAAAAAGCGCTTAGTTTTAAACTTCTATTAAAATAACCTTTCTTACAATTCAAACTAACACTCGTAAGTGAAATCTCAATCCTATACCATCTATTAAAATAAATTGTAATTTTAGAATTTTCGACCACGTTAGTTCTTTTGATTATAGACAGGCTTTTATATTGGGCCACGATCTTGTAGTCCATGTATGTTAAACTGGCGTAGGATAAGCCAGCCTTCCACCGTTCTCTTTGTCCACGCATCAAACAACTACGCTCAAGCTTTCAGTGCTGAACAACAATTTAGCAAAGCATCGAAAATGGCACAAGCTCTGGCCATGCCTCTGGCGCCATCGCTTTCTTTAATCTGCAATGGTCGAAGTTGTAATCCACTGTCTAACCGAATCTCATTCCCCATTACTACCCCTCCTATGGTATTATTTTTCCTTTCAATTTTGAATTGCTCGAATTCCATGACCACATTCCCCATCTCACCGTCTGGGTTTTGTAAATTGGTTTCTTATGTTGGTTTTGAGATGATTTTTATCGTTTGTGATAATCAGGTTGGGGATTTGAGTGTGAAATGTGCTCGTGTGGGTGGAGTGGAGATTCCTAACAACAAGAGGATCCAGTACTCGCTTCAGTATATTCATGGAATTGGGCGTACTAGAGCTCGTCAAATCCTATGTGACTTGAGCATGACCAACAAAGTCACCAAGGAATTGTCCGAAGAAGAACTTGTCACTCTTCGAGACGAAGTCTCCAAGTACATGATTGAGGGTGACTTGGTAATTTTGAGTTTTAATCTATTATATCTCACTTTGAATATAGTGTACTGTGTTTTATTACATGGAGGATTGAGGGTCTGATGGGTTTGGTTGTGGATATTACAGAGGAGGTTCAATGCATTGGCTATAAGGAGGCTGAAGGAGATTCAGTGTTATAGAGGGATACGCCACATTCAAGGCTTGCCTTGTAGAGGACAACGCACCAAGAACAATTGCCGCACTTTGAAGGGCAAGAAGGTCGCCATTGCTGGAAAGAAAAAGGCTCCTCGTTAAGCAATTCAAACTGCGTTTTGCGGGAAAGAAAAAGGCTCCTTGTAATCTATCAACTCTGGTACTTTTAATTCAGTGTCTTGAATGACTGTTTTCGTTGTCCATTAACTTAGTTTTCTTACCAAGTAGATATATTTAGAAGTTAGCTTCCACTTTTGATTGTTTAGTACCAATGTTTTATGACATAAATGCTCACTTGAAAAACTTCTATGCTTCAAGAAGTTGCTCTTTTTTTTTTTTTTTTAATTCATAGTGTTTGTCTAATTTGTTTTGCTTGTAGTCGATATTCAGTATATGTTAATATGTAGTTTGGATTAGCAATTGTTATTTTTCCACAAATAGTCGGTTAATATTGTTATGAAAAATGCTATATTCACATAAATTTACATCTATATTAATTATTTAAGTTTTTTTTCTATTTTTTAAAATAATTTTATCACGTATTATTATAAGTAGGTGTAAATGCATAGTGTTCTTAGAATTTTTCTGTTCTTAAAGGCTTTGCCTTGATGGTCGGAGCTTTAGTCTTTGTATGCTGCCCTCGGCATTAAACTTAATAATAATTACTGAGATCATGCATATGTATATCACTTTTAATAATGCTGCTAATTAAAGTTTTTTTATTGATTAAGATCTATATTACATGTTCTAACATACTTTAGGAGTGAATAGCATAGCCACACACACATGGCACTCATATTATTAATGTTTATGAATTATGATTAACCAAACCCAGTGCAGCTCCAGTTATAATTTTGCTTTAGGTACTAAAACTATTACTGGGGCTACAAACCCACTCTCATAAACAAACTAGAGAAGGGAAGTGACTATAAGTTTAAAGTCCTCAAAGCTAACAGCTCCATCTCCATCAGAATCCATAGAGGAAATAATCTCCTGACAAGCATCCATGGACAAATTCCCAACTCCCAAATTCCCAATAACCTCATATAACTCCTCACCTGTCACCACGTCATCTCCATCCAAATTTAAAGCTTCAAAAGCATTCTTAAAGACATTTGACAAACTACCCAAATCCATATTTTTAGTGTTCATTTCTAAAAACTCGTCAATGCTCAACAAACCATCTTTATTAGTATCTGCTTGTTGCATCATTGTTTTCACATCTTGCTCACTTGGGTTGTAGCCAAGTGAACCCATCATTCCACCTAGCTCTGCTTCCGTTATTTCCCCATCATTGTCTCCATCAAATGCTCTAAATGCTTCCACTAGGCTTAATACATGACCCAGTGTTTCTGTTTCTGAAGCTAGCTGAGACCCCATTTGATTTATTAGTTTCAAATTTTTATATATGCAACTAATTGGGTTTGAATTCTCCTACACCTTGAACTCAAATATATATAACAGAACATGAAGGTCCGTAAATTATTATTCTCTTGTGCTCTTATTGGTACTGGCATAAATTTGGATAGAAAAGAGATGGGTAGATTCTATTCTCTTCAATTATTCATTGCTATCCTCATTATGTGACAATAATATTACTGTCAAGTGTCAATTCTTGGAATAATTGAACTTTTTTTTTATATGTATTAAGTTGTTGTATGCATAACATTGTGTAAAGTTGGTGATAAGAATGATGAAGTAATTGTAAAACTACATATTAACTAAGGTCAATTAAATTATGTTAATTGATATATATATTAAGTTGTAATAATAAAAATGTTTCTGTATTTGTACCAATAATTAGGTATTCCTCTGTCTTTATTTTTAGAGAAGCAAAGGGATTAATTAATTAATGTTGGCAATAACAGTTTCATTTGGATAAATTTCTTAAAAAGAGTTGATAGAAGTCATTTTCTTCGTCAAGTTGGATTATTGGATTCTCTACAAGTGTGATACCCACTAACAATTCATGAAAAAGCACAAGTAAAGGATAGGTAGACGTTAAGACAATATTATAAGAATAAGTTCTTCTTATAATATAAAAGATAAAAGTGTTTGATTTCAGTCATCTGCATTTGGAGTCGTCAATTTTTTTTTGTAGGGCAAATGTTTACAAGAATTATCTAATTAGACGCAAGAATAAGGACAATAAAATAGAAAAAAAAAATTTGTATTTTATAATACAAATTGTGGTAAGAATGAAGATTGTAATAAAGATTGTATTTTTTTTCATATTTTTCAAAACTATATGCCTCATTTTAATAAAAGTATAAATTTATTTATATTTTTTTATTTTTTTTATAAATTTAATTGCTTATATAATATATCTTTAAATCATATTTTTATTCTTTTAAAATATAAATAATTATTTTTTAAAAATTATTTAAATTACTTACTTAAATTCACAAAATTTAAAATTATATAATTTTTTTTATAATTTATCATTATTTAAAATTATTTAAAAATTCAAACAAAATTTTATCAATGTTATTTAATATATAAAGATTATGTATTTATTTTTTATATTTATATATATTTTTTCTTATTATATAATATTATTTATTGATTACAAATATCATTTTTCTTCTTATCATAAATTTTTTATTATTGAATAGTATTTTTATAATTTTTTTATATAAAAATAAAAAATTATTAAAAAATTAAAAATAATAATTTTAATATTATTTGAAATACTGATTCTTATTTAGGGGTCTCATTCCCCATGGAGAATATCCTATAAATCTATGCGAAATTTTTAAATAAAGATAAAAGATAAATTTAAAATCGTGAATGGAGAATAGGGAGGAGGTTTTCAGCTCTATCCTTCTTATTGAGTAGAGTTGGTAATCGTGTCGTGTTCATTTCGTATTATTAGTGTTAAGTTTTCGTATTAGTTGACGTACGAAAGAATTTACTTAATTTTTTTTTCATGATGTCTATGTATAATAGTAAAAAATAACAAAACTTTAAAAAATATGAAGAAAAAAAATTATCAATTAATTTTTATAAAAAAAATTATTTATATCATATCGTATTCAAATTATATTATCAAATCGTATCGAAAATTGCTATCCTTGGTAACCATATTTGCATCTTTGCTTTGTTTTTTTATTTTTTCCTTCTCACTCACACACTCTCTCTCTCTCTCTCTTTTTTTATTTCTAATTATTATTTTCTTTTCTACTTTTCTATTTTTGGATCCCACACGAGAGTAGGGGTGTCAATCGTGTCGTATTAGTCGTGTTCATATCGTATTATTTGTATCGTGTTTTCGTGTTAGTTGACACATTAAAAAATCTACTTGAATTTTTTTTGTGTTACCTATTTATAATAGTAAAAAAATAACAAAACCTTTAAGAATATAAAAAAATTATTGATCAATTTTTATTAAAAAAATTCATAACATGTCGTATTCAAATCGTACTATGTATCGTGTCCAAAATTGCCAACCCTTACGCGACAGTCAATCCTTACCAGCTACCTAGCTTCATTTATATTAATTCTGTTACTGTAGCAAATATATATTATACAATTTATTCTGTATTTATTAATTAATTTACTTAATATTACTCATTATTAGAACATATATTTGTTATATTGTAGTATTGACATGTAATATAATAAATTTATCTTAATTATCTAAGAGTAAAAAATTTGTTGTATTTTAAAAGATAGAAAACTTTTCAAAGTGTAAAAAAAAAAAAAAAAGTAAAATTTGTTTCAAACTTTCATAAATAGAAAAGAAAATTCAAATATCTTAAAATATTTTTTTAATATTTAAAAAATAGAAAATTTGATTTTTTTAAAAAAAATTTTCAAAAATAACACCCCTAAAATTTATAATAACAAAACTAGCACTCCAATAACGTTGAACGTTCAATATTGAATGTTCAACATTAAACGGGTCTAAATTACTACAATTTAATTTAAACGACGTTTAATTGAACTAATGTTAAAAAAAAAATATAAAAATTATTTTTTTAATTGTGAAAATATATTATTTAAATATATAATTACTTTTTTTGTTATTTTTCCTAATTTTTTTAAAATAAAAGCTTTATTTCAACCATCTAAAAATAGCTTCATAAAAAAAACAATCTAAAAATAAAATAATGTACAAATGTTGTAAAAATAAAAAATTATCCAAACTTTTTAAAAATAAAAAATATATCAGCAAATTTATACTCATATTAGTTAAAAATTAAATATAATTCTTTTCCACTTTTTTTTTTGAACAGACTGTGACAAAAAGCCCTTTAAATTTCATTCACCAATTGCAAAATATTGTTTCTCATGTTTTATGAGAGGTTTGTCTAATTTTATATTTGTTAATGTTTAAACTTTGTCTCCCATATCATCTTTTTTATCAACTACACTTTTGAAGTGAAAATTACTTGTGACTGAGAAACCTGCATAATTTTTCTTTATAAAAATAACTGTTACTAGACAAGGACTAAATAGTATTAAGGTAAATAGTCCCGTAAAAAAATTTAAGTATTTTGGTCAAATTCAACCTGTCATGATTTCAAATTAGTTGAGTTGGAATATCAAATTAATTAAAAAGAAAAGAAAAATAAATTAGGGTACTGAATTAGTGAAATTAAGTTTTTAGAACTATAATTTATGAAAGTTTAGTACCAAATGAGACATATTAGATATATTAGTTATTTTCTTTTATTGTTAAAAATTTTATAGGTTTATTTTGTGCCATATTTGTAAAGAAATAAGAATTCATACTTTTTTATGAAGAAATATGTTCAAACTCTAAAATATAATGAAATTTTTTACTTTAATTTTTTTAAAAAAGTTAAATACTTTTCATTATTTTATGGAAAATGAGTTTTATTATAGTAAATATATTATTGTTTTTGAAAAAATGATTATGCAATTTAAATTGTTTAATTATTGGATTTAAACCATTAATATAATTTTTTTAAATTTATCATATTCTTAAGTTTAAGTTAAAATAATTATGGTACATGTAATTTATATCTATGTTGGCTAAGAAGAATTAAATAATGTAACTGCTTAGGGTTAATTTGGTTCCGTATTTTCGCAAAATATTAGTTATTTTGATATAAAATTAAAGAAAAATTTAATTTTAATTACAAAGTTTCACATCAAATTTCTAATTACAATCACTATATTAATAAGTAATTTTAGCATTAAAATATACCATTAATGTTATATATATATTGTGATTTAAAATAATTAGTGTCCTAAAAAATAATATATTAAATTTGTAATTTATGCTAAAAATGATATAATATAATTAACAAATAGTTAGCCCCTCCTAGAAAAAGTTTATTAGTTTGGCCCTACACATTTTATATGTTATAAATGCATTGTTTAAATATAATATTAATATAAAATTTATAAATAAATATAAATATTATTATTATTATTAGTAGATTTATGTTCCTTGTATAAAATTAAATGTATTAAGACTTCAATCACTTGAGCCAAAAACCATTGTGACTGCATGCTTGCAATTTTATTTACAAATGATATTTTGGCACCATTCTTGATTCTTGAGCTGCTGAAATGCTGACATGTAAAAAATTTAAAGTTCGATTAAAATTAATAAAATAGATATTTATAAAAGTTCCAATTATTATTAGAAGTATTCCACTATCATTTTCATGGCTAAGTTATTAGTACTTGAGTATATAAATTGATCTTTTTCATTTTTATTAATAATGGACTAGAAGCTCATTTTAGGAATAGATTTGAATTAAAAGTGTCAAATTAATCCAAAAATATTATGAATAAATGATTTATTTTTCCAAAATATAAGAACCATTGTGACCATTTTTCTTACAAAAATTTGTTTAAACGATAAAAGGTTAATATAAAACTCTATATATTAACAAAGCTTAGGTCCGATACCGAACTATTAAGATTAATAGTGTAATACTTTTAATAATAATTTGATTTTTATCTTTTTTGTTGATGAAAAATAAAATTCTAATGGATGGCCCATATATTGTAATCCACCCAACGACCTTGGAGCCGTATTCAACCTGCTTGGATTATGTTATTCCCAAGTGGCCCCTATTGTTTACTTATTATATGAAGAATCCAACTAAGACAACTTTGTAATCTTCTTTTTTTTTTTTTATTCAAAAAAAAGACCTCCTCTGGATAGGCTGGATAGGGCATCATCGCCACACACCACCACACACCAGGATCACCGGCCGATTGTTGTACCACAAGCACGGTAAGTGTCTAGCGGCACTTTATAATCTTCTTTATTTACTTATTATATTTTCGTAGAGGTATGCTCTTTATTTGATTAGGTAAAAGTTCAAAAATAAATATTTTTATTTGTTTAATAAAAAGGTATCTTCATAACGTATTTTCTGAATATAATTACTTTAACAATATTTTTAGAAGAAAAGAAAAAAACCAGTATAACGTTATTTTTTATTTTTTGGGAGATGTTATTTATTTTTTCTTTAGGGTCCACCAATTAATTTGTTTATTCTTTTCAATAAGTACTGTGTAAATTGTATTTTTAATAAATAAATTAAATTAATTTTATATTTTATTAACATAAAATATTATATTATATTATCATTCATTACAAAAATAATTTATTTATCGTTTGGTCATGCACTTTCAATAACATTACATAGATAATGAGTGACGTACGATTTTTAGCCACCAGCAAGTCTAGTGGACTTCATGATTAATGCTTCTTGTCAGTTGAATAGGGGTGTAAATGATGCAGTATTGATCGTGTTTGTATTATATTTGTTTATATTATTTGTATTGTATTTTTTATTAGTTAATATATTAAAAAATTTATTTAAATTTTTTTTGTGTTAAAATAATAAGAAATAATAAAATTTTTAAAAAAATAAAAAAAATTATTAATCAACTCTTACTAAAAAAATTTATATCATATTATATTCGAATCATGCTAACATATCGTGTCTGAAATTATCACCCCTAATTGCCAGCTGTTTAGACTAAATTGACCGGACTATGTTCTATCTAAATATTTATGAAACTATGTATTATTTATTCACTTTCAACCCAAAATACAACTTTTTTTTTGGGACACAAATTCTAATTTAATTTTTTTAATAACTAAATTCTAATTTAATTAAGTTAACCTAATAAATTCTTTGTACATTTCTTTTTTATTAAAAAAAAAAAAAACTTTCAACACAAATCAAGTAACGCTTTGAAAAAGAGAGTTAATGCATACAAATACATACTAACTTATTAATTTTTCGTTAAATGTAATTATATATATTCAAATGTATTGATAGTAAATACTATTATACTCAACAATAACACAGTATTATATAATTTGAAATAAAATATTATTCTTTTTAAAACGATAATTAATAGTGAATGTTTAAATGAAGGAGGAGGAGGAATTATTCTCAAGAGATACAAAATCACCTATTGTCCCATATGTTAAAAAAAAAAATCATAATAAAAGTACGTCTTCTTTCTCTCTTTATTTAAAGTGGGTGATACCGCTAGTTGTTGAGAAACGTGATTCATTTTTAGTTGATTAATTAATCTTTATTAATTTTTTTAATAAGTGATTTATAATTACTTAATTAACTTTCCATTCCATTAATAACTAATATTTTAATTGATCTCATGACAAAATAATTTTGTTTTAAAAAATATTTTTATACTAGACGAGATGTTGCTAATACTAGATGATAAGATCTTGATGCATTTAAGGTAATATTATTTATCCTTTAATAAAAAGAAAATACCTTACATATAAATAAATCAATTAATAAATAAAATAGTTCTCCATATACTTTTGAGTTAGGTAAAACTTCATCTTATTTTAGAGGGGAAGTCATTTGACCTTTGGCAAAACCAAAAAACAAAGGAATGGAGGAAATGAGACGACTAGGTTGTTGGCTAATTGGCTTGCCATAAGATGTTAGGGCAAGAGAGACTCTAGGATGCGGCGGTATCCAAAATAACCTTTGGGGATTAATTTATTTGGCTCACCAATTCACCTGTACATTTTTTTTTTCTTTTCACTTTGGTCTTTAATCAGAACGTTTCTTTTTTACTTACGTATGTATACATAATTTAATTTTTAATTTTTATTTTTTTAGTGAATATATATATATATTTTTTCTTTTAATATTAAAAATATATAGTTATTTATTTTATAAAAAAAAAATAAACATATATTTTTTTCAGAGAGGGTTAAAAATAAAACTCTATTTATAAAGAGGTTATACCATACAATTAAACTTTCATTTTATCTGAATTTAAATGGCAAAATAAAAAAGTTATGTCAATAATTTAATATCTCTTTCTTTTTTTAATAAGTTTTACAAAAAATTTCACTGATAACAATAATATTTTCTATGATTTTACAAATAATATCGATATTTTAGTAGTTCTTCCCTTTCTCATTTATTGATTCATCCATGCCTCAATGCCTTTAGTTTTGACATGAATAAGGGCTATTGTATTGTTTTTAATACAATCTGTAAAAAGATATTTTCTATAAAAATACAGTTACTCCATAAAATTATTTTACTTTCTTTTTTCTTTTGTACTTTAATGTTTAATCACCCTTGGTTAAATTCAAATCTACAAGAGGGATCAAAAGTGTTTTTAGAGAATTCTCCTCACACTAGAATTTTAGTATTAAATGCTCAGCTTCCACAATGAGAATTACATTTAGATATATAGACATAAATTTACATGTGTCATGATACAATAGGTACAACCAGGTCTGACATACGTGTATGATGTCAGACTTGTATACTCAGTGTCAGAATTGAACTTGTCAGATGTTTTGGAGTTGAAGATCCTACTAGTCTTGATTAGGTCATCATCTTTCAGTCGTACACAGATAATCTGATCTTCCGAAGTCCTCATATTCAAGTCCTGAGCTCTCAGTTCATATCATTTAGGTCGTACCATTCAGGTCATACTTGGATGATCTGATCTTCTGAAGTCCTCATCTTCAAGTCATGAGCTCTCAGTTCATACCATTCAGGTCGTACCATTCAGGTCATACTTGGATGATCTGATCTTCTGAAGTCCTCATCTTCAAGTCATGAGCTCTCAGTTCATACCATTCAGGTCGTACCATTCAGGTCATACTTGGATGATCTGATCTTCTGAAGTCCTCATCTTCAAGTAATAAGCTCTCAGTTCATACCATTCAGGTCATACTTGGATGATCTGATCTTCTGAAGTCCTCATCTTCAAGTCATGAGCTCTCAGTTCATACCATTCAGGTCGTACTTGGATGATCTGATCTTCTGAAGTCCTCATCTTCAAATAATAAGCTCTCAGTTCATACCATTCAGGTCATACTTGGATGATCTGATCTTCTGAAGTCCTCATCTTCAAGTCATGAGCTCTCAGTTCATACCATTCAGGTCGTACCATTCAGGTCATACTTGGATGATCTGATCTTCTGAAGTCCTCATCTTCAAGTCATGAGCTCTCAGTTCATACCATTCAGGTCATACTTGGATGATCTGATCTTCTGAAGTCCTCATCTTCAAGTCATGAGCTCTCAGTTCATACCATTCAGGTCGTACCATTCAGGTCATACGACACATCATACAAGTAGGGTACACATTATTTATATTCTAACATCAAGTCTGCCATTCTTTTAGCTTGAAGCAAGTTGAAAGAATGTAACAATACACTTTTCTCCAGCTATATCTATGTCGTATATTACAAGTCATATATGCTCTCTAAACGTAAAAAATCCCCTAATTATTTATAGTTTCAACATAGTTTATTTGCGAACAAATGTAAGTAAATTTTTATTTACTTTTGTGAAGTATAAAGTTTCTCTATTTCAAAGAGTTGCGAGAAATAAGAATGATTGCTTTGACGTCTTATTAGGCGTCGTACCTTTGAGATACTAGAGCTTATTCATATATATACATTATTTCTCTCATTTGTTAGGACATGATTAAACATATTTTGTAAGCCATATCCTTGATGTATAATCATGGGTGAGCTAATTTGGATCTTTATGATTTAGCCGATTGCCTTTTAAAAGGAACTTGACCTCGAAACATTATATATAAAGAAGTATTTTGTTATTTATTGTATTAACAAAGGACGTGGTCAAAAATTCACAAAAGTAGATAGTTAATCATTGCTGCAACAGATAAATTCATTTCAAAAAAGATAAATCCCACAAGAATGTACTATATTGAAGCAATAAAATGAAACTCTTGTTGAATAGAGAAACAAATTATTCCAAGAGGTGGAATATTGAAAGAAATTGTTCCACCAAGAACGAAACACTTCTAATGCCTTACGAAATAGAGCAGTAGTCGTATTCCTTGACGTGAATTGTGGTTACTTCACTTAGGATAACTTTGTTTAATTAAGTATTTGTATCCAAATAACGTTCACAATCTTGATTGTCATGAAACGATTTATGTGTTTGAATAAAACTCCGATTATAATTTTGAACATATTACAAAGTAAATTTATATATATTGTCCCTTCGTAATAAGTTCTATATATATATATATATTTTATCTCTTCTGAGTAGAAAAATATTTTTTTCTAATGGGTTATTATATTATTTTATTCACAAGATCATGTTATTTTGTTCATAATCATGAGGAATAAAAGCTAGTCGAACTATTTGTCATTGCCATGTTTGTTCTCTTGGAATATGTTCTGCACTTGAGAACTCTTTTCATTATTTTATTCACGATATAAGGGTCATGAGCTAGCCCAATAAAGTCTTGCTGCCAAGTTGCCCTATATGAATAGGTTCATCATTTGGGAACTCTTCGCATTTGTTTGCGATATCACATTATTAGTGATGAGGGACAAATGACCGATCTGAGTCTGTCGTCATTATGTTGATCCTCTAGGAATAGGTTCTCCATTTGGGAACTCTTCGCGATATAACTCGCGATATTACGTTATTTTATTCGTGATGAGGGACAAATGACCGATCTGAGTCTGTCGTCATTATGTTGATCCTCTAGGAACAGGTTCTCCATTTGGGAACTCTTCGCGATGTAACTCGCGATATCACGTTATTTTATTCGTGATGAGGGACAAATGACCGATCTGAGTCTGTCGTCATTATGTTGATCCTCTAGGAATAGGTTCTCCATTTGGGAACTCTTCGCATTTGTTTGCGATATCACATTATTAGTGATGAGGGACAAATGACCGATCTGAGTCTGTCGTCATTATGTTGATCCTTTAAGAATAGGTTCTCCATTTGGAAACTCTTCACGTTATTTTAATCGCGATTTGGCTCTTTGGCTCTTTGGCCTGGCTGAATGAAGCTTTTGATGATGTCTCGTCCCTGATATATTCTTTTTACTAATGAGCATATGCTTATTTTATATTTAAAATGATTTGACACTTAATGGCCGCATAACATATATATTGTTAGAATAACAAAATAGTCAACATATAACGACAAAACAAAATGTAATAAAAGAGATAGATATGACACCTTATGAAATGGTCCTTGCTTGAAGTTAATGTCTTTTTGTTTTGCATGCTCCTTCAATATTTATCTTCTCTTGATAATACTTAGCAGGTCTTCATCAAGTCTTATTTATGAGTTCATAACCATCAGGTCATATCTACTAGGTCATACTTGAACAATACTCAACAGGTCATAACCACCAAATCTTACTCATTCGATCTTCCAAATTTGTTCATCAACATGACTTCAACATCAGGTCGTACATAGACTATCCAAAAGCAGATCTTCAACATCAAGTCGTACAAAGGCCAATCTCAATAGGTCTTCAGCACCAGGTCGTACATAGACCATCCAAAAGCAGATCTTCAACATCAGGTCGTACAAAGACCAACCTCAACACGTCTTCAGCATCAGGTCGTACATAGACCATCCAAAAGCAGATCTTCAACATCAGGTTGTACAAAGACCAACCTCAACGCCTTCAGCACCAGGTCGTACATAGACCATCAAAAAGCAGATCTTCAACATCAGGTCGTACAAAGACCAACCTCAACGTCTTCAGCACCAGGTCATACATAGACCATCCAAAAGTAGATCTTCAACGTCAGGTCGTACAAAGACCAACCTCAATACATCTTCAATATTAGGTCGTACATAGACCATCAAAAAGTAGATCTTCAACATCAGGTCGTACAAAGACCAACCTCAACGTCTTCAGCACCAGGTCGTACATAGACCATCCAAAAGTAGATCTTCAACGTCAGGTCGTACAAAGACCAACTTCAATACATCTTCAATAGTAGGTCGTACATAGACCATCAAAAAACAGATCTTCAACATCAGGTCGTACAAAGACCAACCTCAACGTCTTCAGCACCAGGTCGTACATAGACCATCAAAAAGCAGATCTTCAACATCAGGTCATACAAAGACCAACCTCAACGTCTTCAGCATCAGGTCGTACATCGACCATCCAAAAGTAGATCTTCAACGTCAGGTCGTACAAAGACCAATCTCAATACATCTTCAATATTAGGTCGTACATAGACCATCAAAAAGTAGATCTTCAACATCAGGTCGTACAAAGATCAACCTCAACGTCTTCAATATTAGGTCGTATGTAGATCTGCAAGAGAGTCAAGTGATTTCATAATTCTCTGTTATTTGTGGGTGAGCTAAGATAACTGGGTGATGATTCAAATCGATGAAGCCAAAAAGATCGATTGTATGTGTTTGATCTCTGAGTTGTCAATTCTTTAGGAGGACATCATGTCATGATTGAATTTTGAGTGACGAACTAAAAATCCCAATGTATGGACTAATTCTCTTATTATGAACTAAATTTAAGGTCTCAAAGGAAAATAGCAAGAGCTAAAAAACTTGAGTCCCCACGGTGGGCGCCAATTGTTTTTAGAGAATTCTCCTCACACTAGAATTTTAGTATTAAATGCTCAGCCTCCACAATGAGAATTACATTTGGATATATATAGACATAAATTTACATGTGTCATGATACAATAGGTACAACTAGGTCTGACATAGGTGTATGATGTCAGACTTGTATACTCAGTGTCAGATGTTTTGGAGTTGAAGATCCTACTAGTCTTGATTAGGTCATCATCTTTCAGTCGTACACAGATAATCTGATCTTCCGAAGTCCTCATATTCAAGTCCTGAGCTCTCAGTTCATATCATTCAGGTCGTACCATTCAGGTCATACTTGGATGATCTGATCTTCTGAAGTCCTCATCTTCAAGTCATGAGCTCTCAGTTCATACCATTCAGGTCGTACCATTCAAGTCCTACTTGGATGATCTGATCTTCTGAAGTCCTCATCTTCAAGTCATGAGCTCTCAGTTCATACCATTCAGGTCGTACCATTCAGGTCATACTTGGATGATCTAATCTTCTGAAGTCCTCATCTTCAAGTAATAAGCTCTCAGTTCATACCATTCAGGTCATACTTGGATGATCTGATCTTCTGAAGTCCTCATCTTCAAGTCATGAGCTCTCAGTTCATACCATTCGGTCATATTCAAGTCCTGAGCTCTCAGTTCATATCATTCAGGTCGTACCATTCAGGTCATACTTGGATGATCTGATCTTCTGAAGTCCTCATCTTCAAGTCATGAGCTCTCAGTTCATACCATTCAGGTCGTACCATTCAGGTCATACTTGGATGATCTGATCTTCTGAAGTCCTCATCTTCAAGTAATAAGCTCTCAGTTCATACCATTCAGGTCATACTTGGATGATCTGATCTTCTGAAGTCCTCATCTTCAAGTCATGAGCTCTCAGTTCATACCATTCAGGTCGTACCATTCAGGTCATACTTGGATGATCTGATCTTCTGAAGTCCTCATCTTCAAGTCATAAGCTCTCAGTTCATACCATTCAGGTCATACTTGGATGATCTGATCTTCTGAAGTCCTCATCTTCAAGTCATGAGCTCTCAGTTCATACCATTCAGGTCGTACCATTCAGGTCATACTTGGATGATCTGATCTTCTGAAGTCCTCATCTTCAAGTCATGAGCTCTCAGTTCATACCATTCAGGTCGTACCATTCAGGTCATACTTGGATGATCTGATATTCTGAAGTCCTCATCTTCAAGTCATGAGATCTCAGTTCATACCATTCAGGTCGTACCATTTAGGTCATACGACACATCATACAAGTAGGGTACACATTATTTATATTCTAACAGAAAGTATTTTTATGTTTATAAGATTATTTTGAGCGCACACATGCGAACAAGGTGAGATCATGAATATATTTACTATTTAAGTCAATTTTATCATAGTCACCTTAAGTCAAGGAGATATTCTTTATAGTTTTTTTTTTTTTATCAGGATTCATACATTTTTCTATATTATTTATAATACATCATGACACAATAAAACTAATCCAACCCTATCTTGACTTTACTTGAACAATTAAACGAACAACATAATAAAAATAGACTTTTTGGTAAATAAAAAAAAAAAAGGAAGAGAGAAGTTAAATATTCTCACGCTAACAAGAGAGAGTACAATTTTATATACAAAATAACTTAAACAATGATACATTTCAATGCTTCATCATTTCCTCCCCTCTAAAATATCAATAACGAATTCTTAATATCATAATTCATCTTTTCCAAATTAGGCTGAACAGCAAATTGAATCATAGGAGGAGGACCACAAGCCAATGCTAGGGTGTCATTAGATGCTTCTGGAAGATGCTCCCTCAGAATACTCTCAGTGATGAATCCCACACTGTATTCCCACCCTTCTCTTATGCTCTCTTGCACCACATACCACACTTTCACTCTTTCGTACTTTTTAGCCCAATTATCAAGCTCTTCCCTCAGCAATATATCGTCTTCTGTTCTGTTTGCATAAACGACAAACATCTCAGTGTCGTCTTCTGGATCCTTCAAAATAGCCTGAGCCACTTGATAAATTGGAGTGATCCCTGTCCCACCAGCAAGCATAGCAAGCTTCTTTGCAAACTTGGGCTTTCCATGAACCATAAAATTTCCCTTCCCATTGTACTCAATATGCCCAAGTGGACCTTTCACGTCCAAAAATGAACCAATTGGTAAACAATCCAAGTATTGTGACATTAACCCACCATTTGGGAACTTTGGGTGAACATTTTTGAAATAAATTTTCACAACCAATTCAAAGTAACCCACTTCGTCAATAGAGCTTGTGGGCGTATAAGCTCTCATACAGAGCTTATCTTCAATTTTAGCACATAGAAATATGTGTTTTCCAACGGGAAGTCCCAGAACTTGATCTTCAGAAGGCAATGCAAATCTCAGCTTTCTAACATCATGAGAAATAGATGTCTTTTCAATCAATTTGCATGAAATTTTCTCACGGGGAACAAGAGCAACGGTTCTCAATGTCGGTGAAATTTCTTTGATGGGAGCTAAGTGAAAACTATTGGAAGCTCCATGAACAGAGTTATTTGGGGAAGAGGTTGAAGAGTCAGAGCCATAACCAGTAGTGATTAGCTCACCAATTCTGTAATCTTCAAGCATTTTTTTAGCTTTGTCAGAGTGAATTGCATCAAATTCTTCGGTGCAATCTGTGCCGGCATTGATGAGAATACTGTCGGTGCCACCGGGGTGATCGTTTAGAAAACAAGTGCAGTCGTAGATGTGACCGTGGACGATGATCCATGCAGATTGGGAAGAATTGTGTTTCTTGACTTCAGAAAGAGAGAATGTTTTTGAGGAAGTGTTCATGAAAGGTGTGGAAACACTTTTTTTGAGAGTGGGATTAGTTTCAGACTCGAGGTGTCTCTCTTTAGCCATCCATCCTCCTGATTCTTTGCCTGGTTGAGTTGGGTGCTCAAATAAGATTCCTATTTCTCCCTTGTGTGGCCTGCATATGTTTGTTTTTACTCTGAACCAACAGTTGTTCATCATTCCCTGTACATTTTTTACCATAATATACAGATTATTTGTGGTGTATATGAAGAGTAAAAAAAAAAAATTCAGAAACAAAAAATAATAGTTCATGTTAGCTCACAAATGCTTCAAGTTAGATACACTTTAGTGTCAAGTGGCAAAAATTATAAAAATTGAGAAGTTCATCTTCTTTCCATAAAAAAAAAAAAAAAAAAGTTTGTAAATTCGTGTGTATTTAACTTTTCTGTTAGCAGTGTAAACGAAGATTGAAAAAATCATAGTTACTGTTATTATTGTTTAATTACATTTAGATAGTTCTTTCTTCTTAATTAACTTAGATAGTTGGATTATTATAAGTGAATTACAGGTCACAGGTCATCAGTACTGATATGCTATGCTTCATGTACTTTTCATTTTTGACAAAGTGCAAGTGTCTAAACGACACTAAATAAACGAGTGTGTGTACAAAATTACATAAAAGTAAGAAAAATGTGTTTGACACCAAAATATATATTTAAAAATTTATGACACCCGATATCAAATCAAAGGTTTTGTATCAGTGTTTCTTAGCTTATTTTGACTCAAGATGAATGCAAAGACTCTTAATTTTATGCAAAGTACCCATAAATGTCAATACGATATTTGTCCTCTATGATTATATGTGCTAATAATAATGTAGCTAAATTTTAACCAGGTACATATCTACACATTCTATTGAAAAGACATAACAAGAGGAGAAAGAATTACCATGACATTCCAAATGAGCTTCTCTGGCTGTGTATTGAGGGTCTCATCCCAAGCACGAACAGCAATCTCCTTGGAAACAAGCAGGTTGAGGACCTCCACCTCCACTGACCAGAAACACCAGCACCAGTATTTACCATACTTGTTTCCTTTCTCTGTGTGGTCCAACGTACTCACATGCCACGTCTCTCCTCCATCCATTGTCACCTCCACACGTGTCACTTTCTTCCCTCCTCCTGTGTTATTTTCCAGTGAAACCTTTGCATTAGAATATTTGGACAAAATTGGTTTTTTAATTAATATCTTATAACTCTGTATCTTGTACGAAATTAATTTAAAAGCGTACACTTAACACAACTTCATTTTCACTCAAATAAGAATGAATAGAGAACCCAAATATTACTAAAGAGGAATGGTATGAGTATATGAATTATCATTTAAAAAAAAAAAATCAGCCATATATAACTATATAAGTGCATAATTTAGCATTTACTTATTATTTAATATAAAAAGAAAAAAATGACTAAAAGTAATCTTCGAAGATTAAAGACTAATG
Organism: Elaeagnus macrophylla; assembly: GCA_029378325.1. Taxonomy (NCBI): domain Eukaryota; kingdom Viridiplantae; phylum Streptophyta; class Magnoliopsida; order Rosales; family Elaeagnaceae; genus Elaeagnus; species Elaeagnus macrophylla. The sequence continues at coordinate 12,865,274 of CM055653.1, forward strand.
AAGCTTACCAGAATATGCATAGCCTCTCAAGGTGTAAGGCCTCTGAGTAGTCCACGAGTTAATGGGTAAGATCTCCTCATGACACGGCGTCGTTATAGCCGAGTTTATATTCAACTCATTTATTATATACTCCGGCTTGTACCACCAAGCTGCACCCACAAACAACCTAACATTATTATTATTATTATTATTTCAAATCAATTAACAATTTTTTTTTTTAAATATTAAACAACTTTTATACATTAAATTCAACTCTTAACCTTTAATTTGTGTACTATAGCCTACAACTAAGTTTATTGACACTTAACTAAGTTCTAATTCCCTTTCAAATTACAAACTCAAATGGCCAAAATAAATTAAACCCGATCAAATTAACAAGTTAACCTTCAGCATTAGCTAGCTCAGAATCAACATGAGAGGGAAGTACTCTGTTATCTTTGTAATGATAATAGTTATCAGATTCTTGGGTTGTCACTACAATCCTTTTCAACCATTTCACCATTCGTCCTCCGATATATCCAGGTATGATAATCCTCACTGGAAATCCATGGTCGGGCGCCAAAAGCTCACCGTTTTGCATATAAGCTAATATGATATCATTTGCTGGGTCCATAGCCACCTCTCTTCTTATACTAGTACCATATTTGGAACCACCTCCACCAGGCAAATCCTCTGCTCCTTCAAAACACACATTGAGCGCACCCTTTTTACGACTATAAATTCCACATCGCTTGAGCACATCACACAATGCTACACCTCTCCACACCGAATTGGATACTCCAGCTGCTCCCCAGTTGAACCCATTTGTTTGTTTCACCATGTTCTGTTCTTTTCTTCTATTCCCAGCACATACAAGAGTAACCGGAAACTCCCGGCTCGAGAACTCGTTCACAAGCTGGTCCATGTTGAACCGGGTCGGACGTTTCACCAGACCGGTTACTTCGACGGTCCAGTCCTGCCACATGGCCTTGGGAACAGCACCGTGGTTGCGAACATAGTGAAGTGGGACCGGAGTTATGAACCCGTGGTGCATTAGACGGGTCAATGGTGGTTCCGAGTTGAAGGGATGTTTCCCTGTGAGACGGACCATGGTAGGGTTTCGCTCGATCCAATTATCGGATGTTCCTTCGTCTTTGGGGTCCAAGATCGAGGGCTCCAATTCATTATTCCCCTTCCGAATCAAATCACTGAGTTCATTCTCGCTTTCATCGTCACTTGAGGAATAATCCACCATTAGCACTGTTTTAGAAGGGAAGTTATACCCACGAACCGGGGCATCCGAAGTGTGGTTCGGAACGGACATGAAGGGTACGACGCCGTTTGTGCCGGGTTTGAGGTGTGGAAACTGGCGGCTACGATCAACTGAAGTCGCCATCGACGATGCTTCCAGTTTCGAAGCAGTTGTACAGAAAATGTTAGGAATATGTTATTTTTTTCTTTTTAAGTTCAATACAAGAAGCTACTTGACCTTAGAGGTTTATTTTACTCCCACGTTTGTTAAACAATAAGTGAAAATGGTTGTGATTGGAGTATCTCTGTGATTTAGCAACGAGAAAAGTAGGTTCATCTAAAGATTTATATAGGCCTCGTCTGGAAAATACGTCATACGTGCAACCCGCATTCAAAATATGTTCTGACATATTATAATAATCCTCGATGATTATCGATTGATAAAAAATATTTAATTAAAATAATGTTTTAAAATTTATAATTATAAATATAAATATATAAATATATTTATATTAAAATTATATATATTTATATTAAAAAAATTTTATAGTTTAGTAAAATTTTTAATTTTTTTATCAAAAATTTAAGTTTTAAATTCTATCCAAATGTATGAGTATATATATTTTTTTATTAATAAAAAAAAATATTTTAAAACTCTTTAAAAAAGTTATATATATTTATTATTTAAAAAAATAAACTCTGTTCAAATAAGCTTTTATTCAAAGCTGTCGAATATTATTAAATTTTTATTTTTATATTTATTTAGTTTTCGGAAGAGTTTGAAATGAATTAAGATTGTCTTTTTACTATTTTATGGGCGAAGGACATTAATGATTTAGATAAAAGAATAATTTATTTTCATTTTTTTTAATTTGAGTAATTTAATTCTATATTTTTATAAAATATGTACTTTATTATTATATTTTTCTATTTTTTAATATAAAAAAGTACATTTTAGTCTATTTTTTAAAAATTTTGGAACTAAAATATACCTTATTATAAAGCTATGAGTTTAAATTACTTCAATTAAACATCATGGGACTAAACTGCTTATTTGTTTAAAATTATTTTTACAATTACATTAATCAAATTTTAACACGTGACAACATTACTTTAAAAAATAAAAAAATGATTGAATTTTTTAAATAATTTTGCCACATATCAAGATCTAATTGATGTATGTATAAAAATATATACAAATTTATGTTACCATAATATTTTTTATTATCTAAATTGGAATTAGAATGTTAATCAAACATGAATCTGATGAATTTTTTTTGTAAAATAATACAATTTTTTGATTGAAAATATTAGTTCAAATAAATAGATTTTTTAGGTAATACTCAATAATATTTAAAGAAATATATATATATATATTAACATTATAGATAATTTTGTAATTGTATTTTGTGATTCTTTTAGTTCAAATAATAAACAATTATTTGGAGTGTATTATTATATATCATAATTACAACTAATGTTATAAAAAAAACAATCATCATATTATTTTAGATTTTTCTTAAATTTAATATATATAAAATTTTCACTTAAAATTGCACTCAAAGGTAATAGTTGTATATCATGTGTCAATATTATATTAAAATATTAAATATATGACGTACATTTATTAATCCTAGTGAAATTTAAATGCAACATTGTGTACATGTAGTATTTCTCACGTTCGTAAGCATATTGTAGAATCAATTTGATTACTTGAAAAAGAGTGGGGTAGAATAGAGGTATAAATTGATTTAAAATATCACATTAACAGTTGTGGTTGATCTCTTGAATCAATTAGTGAGTTTCTCTGGGCAAATTTTTTGAAAACTGACAAATCAATCGAATTTAAGAGTAAAATTAAAAACTCAACCGATCCGACTAAGTTGATTTATTAAATTTTGTAACTTACATTAGACCTTTATTAACCAACCTATTTTTACCATAAACACATTCTAATTTTAAATTAATAATATTTATACATATGAATTAATATATTTCATATTTTTATTATTTCTCATTTTTCCTAAAATCTAATTTCTTAACGTAATAATCCATACAATCAATTTCAATGAAGTAAACATCTTTCGTTTTTCTTTTCGGGAGGGGAAACATAGACGTGTTTAGCAAATTTTTATTAGGTATGTCTGCATGAGATTTCTTCTGTATTTGTTACTATATGTCAACCATTTTGGCAATTCAAATTCTTATGCTTCACTTCAATAATTTGGTGGATGGTGCACAACTTCGAACTCCTTTTTTTTTTTTTTTTTTTATGTAAAATATATATTATATATATATATATTGTACTTATATTGACTTTTAATTTTAGTTTCTAAGTTGTGAAATAATTTTTAATAAAAAAAAAATTAGAGATTCAAAATGGTCTTATAGGTTGACTAAAATCAGTTTGTAAAACATTGATCAATAACTAACCTAACCGAGCAATGCTATCATGGCCACCATCTAAACATGTATTATTCTGACATTTTTCTTCTTGCACTTATTACTCTTTTTGTACTTTTTTTCTTTTTAATAATTAAGAGCTTAATTGTTTCACAAATATATTGTATATATAACATATAGAAGAAGAAAAAAGATGATCAGATTGTTTTCTTCATGAGTATAATAAATCGCTAAGTATTTTTATTTAATTATTCTTGGATTAGTTTATGTATCTCCCCTCATCCGCTTCAAGCTTAAGATTCATATTATGCCATACACATCATTTGAGATTAAAAAAATTCTTGAGTGACGTTTATTGTTGATTATCTACTCAATTCTGAATTCATATAAGCAAATGGATCTAAAAAGAAGTAGATCTCTAAAAAGAAGAAGATCATATATAATTCCAAAGAATTTAAAAGAATTAAGATAAAAATTAATAATTCCAAAGAGTAAGATATTAACACATGAGGGGAAGATATTTAGATTAAAGATATAATGATTAGTCGTACGAATTAGACAAATTAAGTTATAATTAATGGTAAAAGGTTAAAAAGAGAGAAGTGAACAAAGTCAATACATGTAACTTGTGAAGTGGCTCATGGGAGCTTCCAATAGCCAAAAAAACACTTGTTTGGGGACGTGGGTTTTGTTGAATCAAGTGATTAAGTGTCGATGAGAAAACTAGGGGCGGGTAAGAATATTACAAAGGGGTCGTTGTGTTTTGAGAGAGAGTCACAACTGGCCAACTGGGAGCGGCTAATAGACTATGACTAATACCTGAAGGTGACTTTACGGGTCTAGAGAGGTATTGGCCCTTTCGTGAACCCTGGAGTCACTCTTCCTTTCTACTTTCTCTCTCTTTTTTCTGCAAATTAGACCATTCTTTTGAAAGTTATCTAATAAGGTGAATAATATATGAAAAAAAAAAAAAAATACTATTATATATCACAAATATATTATAATTATAATTAATATGATAATTTTTTATTAAATATTATTATATAAATTTGACCATATTTATTAATAATATTATAGTATCTTATTTTTAATATATCTTAAATTTAAAATATTTAGAATTTTTTATTTTAAAGAGCTTTTTGTTCTGTTATCTTCCTTTTTTAGTTGTTCTTTTGGTAGACACCACAAATTATATCATCCTCACAATTTTTGCGATTGTGATTGTGATTAGAAAGTCAATAGGTTGCGATTAGGATTAGAAAGTAAACTAGGGATTTTATAGCAGGATTGAATAGCTTTTTTATTGTCCACATTTTTTATGTATAGTTTGTGAACCAAGAAAGTGTCGATCCTTAATTAAATATTAAATTTTAAAATATAAAATATGTTGAAATAATTTTGAAACTATTTATTAATATAATAATTAATTTCAAGAACCTCACGGGTTCAATAACAAAACTCAGGAAGAAGAAGAAACAGAAAATGTGTAATACGAATACAATACTTGCATGTTACACACGAGTTGTTATATGGAAGTTAGAATGCATGAATTAACAACTAACCAACTCTAACGGTATTACAGAAATTATATACTACACCCGAGTACACAAAACTATATGTAAGTCCAACACCCCCCCTCAAATTGAAGGTGAGGGCAACACCAAAAGTTTGGGACGAAGAAATAGAAAACTCGAGCAAGGAAGAGGCTTGGTTAAGGCATCTGCCACTTGGTCAGTTGAAGGAACATACTCTATAACCAATTGACCTTGAACCACACGATCACGAAGAAAATGATAGTCGACCTCAATGTGCTTGGTACGAGCATGAAACACTGGATTATGAGCAAGAGCTTTAGCACTCACACTATCCGTTAGAAGTAAAGGAGGAGCACAAACAATATGCAAGTCACCTAAAAGAGATTGCAACCAGATAAGCTCCATGGTAGTATTAGCCATAGCACGGTATTCACTCTCAGTACTACTTCGAGAGACTACACGCTGCTTTGAGGATTGCCAAGCCACCAAACAACCACCAAAATACACACAAAATGCCCCTGTACTGCGCCTGTCATCAGGGCAGCTAGCATAGTCAGCATCACAAAAGGCAAGCAAATCTAACTCCTCAGGCTTAGCAAACATCAATCCAAAATGTAAGGTGCCCTTAAGATAACGAAGAAGACGTTTAAGAGCTGCCCAATGCACATCAGTAGGAGATGCCATAAATTGGCACAGTTTATTAACAGCAAACGATATATCAGGACGAGTTAAGGTAAGATATTGTAATGAGCCAACCAACTGCCTGTAGGAGGAGGCATTAGTTAAAAGCACACCATCAGTTTTGCTTAACACAGCACCCGAACTCATAGGAGTCGAGACAGGTTTAGAATCAGACAGGCCATTGTGAGCAAGTAAATCACGAATGTACTTCTGCTGTGATAGATACACACAATCAGAAGAATAACAAACCTCCATACCTAGAAAATAGTTCAAAAAACCCAAATCTTTCAGAGCAAACTTTTGATTCAAGGTAAGGATAAGTTGATCAACTAAAAGAGAATCAGAGCCTGTAAGGAGGATATCATCAACGTACACCAATACAACAAGAAAGGAATTGGTCAAGGTTTGAATAAACAAAGAGGCATCAGACTTGGATTGAAGAAAACCCAAAGAAAGCAGACAAGCACATAACTTTTGATACCATGCCCTAGGCGCTTGTTTAAGGCCATATAGTGCCTTTTTGAGGTGACACAACAACCCTGAACCATCATCAAAACCTGGTGGCTGAGTCATAAAAACATCCTCAAGCAAATCTCCATTAAGAAAAGCGTTGTTGACATCAATCTGCCGAATCTTCCAACCTCTAAACAAAGCTAAAGTGAGCACTACACGTATAGTTGTAGATTTCACAACTGGGCTGAATGTTTCATTGAAGTCTACCCCAAGCTGTTGCAGAAAACCCCTAACTACCAGCCTTGCCTTGTACTTATCCAAAGCACCAGTGGGCAGCAACTTAACTCGAAATACCCATTTACATGTAATAGGCTGATGACCAGCAGGCAGGTCAACCAAATCCCAGGTATGATTAGAGAGTAAGGCATTAATCTCTTGCTGCATAGCATGCTTCCACTCAGGAATCTTCAAAGCATCCTTGTAACTCCGAGGCTCAGACAAAATGGTAGAGAAAGAGAGGCAAGAAGCATGGACTACAGGCTTAAACACTCCATTCTTCGATCGGGTTATCATGGGATGAGTGTTAGATGAGACAGAAGAGAGAGGAGGAAGTTGAACAAATAAGTCCAAAGATTTCGAAGGAGATGGAGAAATTTCAAAAATTGGAAGGCCAGTGGAAGTATATACTGATAAGGCATTACCGTGTTGACTAGTAGGTGACAAGCTGTCAGGTAGTGGGACCTCAGAAGCCAAAGACAAGCTGGAACCATTATGATCAATAACAGGCAAAGAACCACGTGAACCTGATAAAGAAGCATCACAAGAAACTGATACAGCAGGAGAGTTAAACAAGGCACCAGGCAGTGCTGAAGAAGAGACAGGCAAGTCAGTAGACAGTGCAGAAGTAGAAGCAGGCAAGTCAGTAGACAATTCAACAATAGGTACAATAGTAGGAATAGACAAGTCACTATAGGATGAGACAAGTGCTGGTGAAATAGTCGTTGCAACTGGCATGGTACTTGGTACAACTATAGAGACTTTCGTGTTACTATCAGACAAATCACCAACAAACTTAGAGAAAGGAAAATTAGATTCATTAAACTGAACATGCCTATTGGAAAGCACCTTGCCAGTAAGCCTATTTAAGCACAGATACCCTTTCTGATTATCACAATATCCCAGAAACACACATGAGATAGCCCGAGGCTCTAGTTTATGACTTGTGTAAGCTCTTACACAAGGAAAACATTCACATCCAAACACTCGAAAATGAGTATAGGAAGGAGATTTACCAAACAAGACTTCAAAAGGAGACACACCATCCAACACCTTGGTGGGAAGCCGATTTAACAAGTAGGCTGCACATCTCATTGCATATGGCCAATAGACAAGAGGCATGTGAGCTGAAAACAAGAGAGCCAAGCCACGCTCAACAATTCTTCTATGGCGACACTCCACTGCCCCATTTTGCTCAGAAGTGTGTGGACATGTAAGACGATGAATAATGCCTTCTTGATGAAACATGTGTATGAGAGGCTTAAATTCTGTGCCTCCATCAGTCTGAACAGCTCTCAGTTTAGTATCAAATTGTCTTTCCACCATAGATTTGAACAACAGGAAGATAGAACTAGTTTGAGCTTTGGAATGAAGACAAAAGACCCAAGTAAAACGGGAATGATCATCCACTATGGATAAAAAATACCTCTCAGTAGAAGTGACATCCTTTGGAGCAGTCCAGAGATCCAAGTATAACAATTGAAAAGGTTGAGCAACCCGTGTATGTGATGACACAAATGGAAGCTTGTGAGATTTTGCTAGAGCACAAGAAGAGCACACTTTATCAACACTACTATGATTACCAGAAACAAAAATAATAGGATCATGACGTCGGAGAGCACTTTTAACAGTAGCAAAGGAAGGATGACCCAACCTCCCATGCCAGGTATCCAAAGAAACATGAAATCCAACAGGAGAAAAGTCACTTTGAACACCTTCTTGCACACCACTCTCCACTTTATATAATCCATGGGAACTAGGACCTTGAAGTTTCACCTCCTTGGAAACCAAGTCCTTAACATAAAAACCACAAGGGTCAAACTCAACAGAAACTCCATTATCAATACACAATTTATTGACAGAAATTAAATTTGCAGTGGCAGCTGGAGCATGTAAAATATTATCTAAATTCAAAGCACAAGCATGAGAAACAGATAATGAACCTGAGCCAATACTAGAAATAGAGATGTGCTCACCATTTTCAAGAAGGACACCCTCAGATCCTAGAAAAGGAACAGAAGAATCCAGCTGACGAGCATCAGATGTAACATGGTGACTAGCACCAGTATCAAGAATCCAAGAAGTGTTAGAGTCCATGGCTCAATCAGAACTACACTGAGCAGTTAAAGCTGTAGGAGAACGTGCTCTTTTTCCAACCAATAGATCACGTAAAAGAAAACAAGATTGGGCAGTATGGCCAGCCTTATCACACACCTGACAGATTGGGCGCTCAAAATTGGACTTCTTGAATTGTTGTCTTGCTCTTGGATCATACATGACACTAGAAACTTGCTTTGGTACATCCTGAATGCTCGACTGCATAAACTGCTTCAGATTCCACTTAGACTTATGATCTGATGAATTCTTGCATAAAACATCTTCGAATTCCCAGTTGAATAATTCTTGGAATGAAACTTAGCACTATTTGCTTGATATACCTGATCATATTCTGTGGAGGATTGTTTCTGCAACATACGATCATATCCTTCCAGATAATTCTGGACTGCATTGATTGAAGGTCTCACTTCTCGCATTCTGATATTTGTTACAAATGAGTTATATCGAGGTCCCAGACCGCCTAATACATATAGCAATAGTTCTTTATCACCAATAGGTTCATGGACGGCTGCTAAATAACCAGCAATGGTTTTAGCTTTCAAGAAATATTGAGATACAGTCAGACCATCTTTGTTTAACCCTTGAAGCTGTTCACGAAGCTCCATAACTCGTGATTGAACATCAGCCGAGTAAGATTCCTCAAGTGCAGTCCATTGTTCATGAGCAGTTAATCCACTACTCAAATAACCTAACATACTAGGTGAGACAGAGCTATAAATCCAGCCCTTCACAATCGAGTTCAATCGATTCCAATTTATGAAACTCGGATTAGGAGATGAGGAATTCCCAAGATACTTTGGTGGACAACTCAAAGATCCATCCAACACCCCTTCCAATCCATACACAATCACATACGTGAGAATCTGATCTTTCCAAATCAGGTAATTATGATCATCTAATTTTACAGACAGATTTACATGCATCGGTGGTGATGATGATAATGACCGAGCAAGTGTATCAATCATATTCAGATTTTCCATATTCAAAACAGAAGAAAAATCAGGTTGAACAAAACCTGGAGGTGCGGAAGCCACTGGGATACTAGGAATAGGTGACTGTGAGTGCGATCGAGCAACAGCCTCCTTATAGCTTGGACGATCAACACTCTTATCAGCCATAGCCATAAATGGCTCTGATACCATTCAAGAACCTCACGGGTTCAATAACAAAACTCAGGAAGAAGAAGAAACAGAAAATGTGTATTACGAATACAATACTTGCATGTTACACACGAGTTGTTATATGGAAGTTAGAATGCATGAATTAACAACTAACCAACTCTAACGGTATTACAGAAATTATATACTACACCCGAGTACACAAAACTATATGTAAGTCCAACATTAATTATATTATAAAATTTGTATTAAAAATATTTTTTTAACAAGAATTTCACAGTGCCCAATGTCAATTTTATTGCTTTCAATTTCAAAAATTTATAGGTAACCATAATATTATAAGTACTAAACTAACATATATAAATTAATATAATTGAATGTTCACATGCAAAATGTTAAATTTATCATAATAACATTTATAGAGGCTAAAATATTTTTAGTATTTATAACTGATAATAATATTTTTTAATATTTAATTTATTATAATAATATCTAAATATTTAACTTCGTTAATATTTACGTTCTTTGAGTCATTTTTATTAACATAATTACTTAATTAGCTTTTTATACAACTTTTAACCTTTAGTTTTTTTTAAAAAAAAAAATTATATAAATGTTAATGAATCCAAACATTAGGTATTTTTTCAACTAATTAAACATCGAAGAATTTTTATTATATGTCTCAAACTTAAAAACATAAAACATATTAAAGTTAAAATTTTAACATACATACCTTTTTAAGTATTAAACAAAATTAGAATAAAAAATATATAGTATTAATTTTTATTTCATCATCAAATGATTTTAGATAAAATAATTGTTAATAAGTATAGTAAGAATCTATATTTCACGGATATATGCCATAATTTTTACTTTTGTGACGTTTGATAAAAAGAATTTTTTCAAGTTTAAGAATTTTGGAGTGGCACCCACATGCTCACACGTGGTGGTCTGTAACTTGAGATTTTTGTGTTCTTTGGTGCGTGTACTACTCTCATTGGGGCATTAGTTTTTAAGTCATTAATGAAGAACCAAAATTCTGATTTAAAAATCTCCCAATTTTTTATTTTCATTTTCTTCTTGAGAAACGAGATGTACATATCCTTAATTGAATATTTTATAAATAAAAAACAAATAAGAAAATGAAAATAAAACACCATCTTCAACGTTTTCTTTAATGTTATTATATTATTAACATACTTTATGTTTCACATCTAGATTCCTTATTTCCTTGGTTGAGAATCTTCTTCTTTTTCGATTCATTTGATTGAGAATCTTTTTTTTTATTATTATATAAAAAATCAAATTTTAAACATCATATAATTATAAAAACCAATCATAAAGGCAACAAATTAATCTTATTAAGAAAATGGAAAGAAAAAAAAAAAAAAAAAAGGCAAACCTTGATGGTATTGGACGGTACACATTTACAATAACTTTATCTCCACCTGCAAAAATATTTTCTCATAATTATTTCAATATTTTATCTTCATAACTTAATATCAAATTTAATAATAACACTTCACTTATTATATACAATAATAATATTACTCAACATTTTTATTAGCCAAAATACCATTTCAGCAACTCAGGCAATGCATAATTAATAATTTCTCTGTTACATACATTATACTTCTTGAAATAAAAAACTGTTTATCGTGGGTTGAGTTAGAGTAATTCTATATGTATTCATTAGTGTTCCAAACTCACTCATGTAATATAGTTACACTGCAATCATATTTCATTAGTACATATAAAATTATATTAAACAGATTCTTTGTTACGTAGACTACGTAAAATGGTTATATAAGTTCGTGATTATGAAAAAAAAGAATAGTTTGATTTTTTTTTTTTAACTTAATGCGTTTTAGTTACTTCCTTTTATTTATATATATATATATATATATATATATATATAAAAGTCATATTTTAGTAAATACTAGGTTTGGCACTAAGAAGGTACTAAGCTATAAATGACTAATATTGATTATAAAATATTTTGAAAAATTATCAAAAATATCACTCATAAAATTTATAATAACAAAAATAGAACATCTATCTTCAATTGAGAATGATATGAAATAATGTTACAATTGAAAATTAAATAAAATAATTTTAAAATGTGCTATTTTTGTAAGGTTTATTTTGTATTGGCAATTTTCGTGGACAAAATGTTTGATTGTAATCTAGAGTAAGAGTTCACCGTTTAATCAGACGATACATGATAATGGAGTCACCAAGCTTGCAATGCCCATATGACAGGTAAAATATTCTATCATGCATACATCTTCACACAATTGTGCACCACACTTAGTACAGATCGTAACGAAAAATAAATTATGCACATGTTGGTCGATCGATCGAGTGTATAGTTCGATCGATCGAGTTATAGATCGATCGAGCGTGAAACGACTTCGATTTAGGTGCTCTCGGGTTGAACTAGATCGATCGAGAAAATTGATCGATCGATCGAGTCATGTGCGATCGATCGAGTATAGACCGACTTCAATTTAACTGCTCTCGGGTTTGAAATTGTATGGTTAGATCGATCGAAGTTTTTGGATCGATCGATCGAGGCTTTGGATCGATCGATCGAGATCTAGTTAGATCGATCGAGTCCCTTTTTCAGTTCTTCTACAACTCTTTTTTATTTGACCCATATGTTACTTTTACTAATTTGACTTATTTAATATTAAATGCAAAATCCTTATATGAGTAGAATTGTTGTGAAAGTTGGAATCCTTGTATGAGTAGAATTCTTGTGAAAGCAAAATCCTGATATGAGTAGAGTTGTACTCCATTGCAAATCCTCTTTCAAGTTAAATTGGACTCTATATAAGCAACACTTGTTTGTGCAAAATATCAACCCACACCAAAATAATATTTTCTACATCTGAATTGTGTTTTCAAAGAAAAATCTTTTTCTTTTCATCTATTAATCTTAGACACTTTCTTATTTTAATTGTTCAAACATATTGTGTAGTTATGTTTGAATAATTCATGTGCCTAATTGTTTTTCATGATATTTAGAATTGCATGATAGTTCTAGAGTTTACTAGCTGATTTGTTTTTACATCATATGTTGTTGAATCTACTAGTTAGGGTTTTTCATTGTTTGAATCCTCTCTAGGACACACTTTGTACTTGTGTTATTTGTGCTAACGTTTCAGGTACTGTGGTGACGTGTTCGGTATTTCGTGTGACTCAAAATTATCGAAGTTGACGGGTTCGATTGATCTTGTGGGACTCAAGTAGATCGGAACGTTGGTCCGGATCCAGACACCTAGCTTGTGGAAGCTATGAAAGGAGCGACGGCTCGTAAGTAAATTACAGAAAGAGGGATCTATCTGTGAAGGATAGTTCTAGGACCTATGGTTGTAATTGAACATTGATTTTCATAGTGGATAGTTAGGTGGTCCGGTGGACCGGTGGTTTTCCTCTTAGGTCATTAGAGTGGCTTAGGTTGTTTCCACCTAAAAATATCGTGTGTTATTTTTTATTCCGCATTTTATCTTTACACGCGATTGCATGTCTAGCCGTTGTGATTAGGTTACATAATTAATATTTGTTAAAATTGAAAATAACCTATTCACCCCCTCTAAGTATATTTGATCTGTAACTAAAAACTTACAATTGGTATCAAAGCCGGTCACTAGATAAACTTAGTGTTGCCTAGGACCTTGTTATGGATCATTTGAGAGAGGGTTCTTCTACAACCCGTCCACCTTACTTTGATGGGTCTAACTATTCATATTGGAAAGCTCGCATGAGAGCTTTTTTACGTTCCTTAGATGAAAGTGTATAAAATTTTTTGCTTTATGGTTGGGAACCACCTATAGTTACCAAGGATAATGTAGTCACACTTAAACCTATGATGTATTGGACTACTCAAGATAAAATTGGTAGTGGTTGGAATCAAAAGGGTATCAATGCTATTTTTAGTGCTGTGTCGTCGGATGAATTCCGACGAATTTCTGATATTGAAACTGCTAAGGCTGCTTGGGACACTTTAGAGGTTGCCCATGAGGGCACGTCCCAAGTTAAACGAACAAAACTTCGCATGCTAGCTACTAAGTTTGAAAATCTTAGAATGGAGGAGGATGAAATGTTTTCTGAGTTTTATGCTAATTTATGTGATATTGCTAACTCTTCTTCAAATCTTGGAGATAAAATTGATAAACGCAGGTTAGTTCGAAAAGTCTTATGCTCACTACCAGAACGCTTTCAAGCAAAGGTTACAACAATAGAGGAAAGCAAAGACATTGACACCATCAAGATTGAAGAACTCGTTGGTTCAATTCAAACATTTGAGATGAATCTTCGAACACCCAAAAGGAATATTGGTATTTCTCTCAAAACCACCAATGATGATGATGGTGATAGTGATGATGATATAGAAGATGAAGATCTACTCACTCTAGCTAGAAAACTCAAGAAAATGTTCAACAGAAAGGATCTACAGATTAAAGAAAAATCAAGATATCGTAAGGGAAGAGAACTCGTGCCAGTGAGTTCAGAAGGTAAGAAAACTAAACCCAATGGACCTAAATGTTTTGAATGCAATGGTTTTGGTCATTATGCAGCTGAGTGTGCCAACAAGAAAAAGAAAACAGGAAAAGCTTTCAATGCTACCCTTAGTGACACAGAAAGTGATGAAAACCAAGCTAGTGGTTCAGAAAATGTTAACTCTAACTATGTAGCCTTTACAGCAACTGTTGGTGGATACTCCAGTGAGTCAGACCTTGACTCAGATGATGAGGGAAGTAAATCTATTCTTGCTAAATTTAATGCAAATAATTTTGAAGAATTATTTATTGATTTAATTAATTGCAAGAAATAAAAAGATAGACTTCTCATAACTATGACAAAGTTGAATGATCAAATCAAGTCACAAGACCTTAATTTGTCAATTTTAGAAAAAGAAAAAGTTGAATTGTCTGAGCATGTTGAAAAGTTGAGTTTGAGTCTTGCAGGTATCAAACAGAAAAATTCAAAGCTTGTGCAGGAATTGGAGCAATCAAAGGAAACTGTGAAGAGATTAACTATTGGAGCTGAATGACTAGACAAAATGTTGAGCATTGGTAAGTCATATGGTGATACACGTGGTCTTGGATTCTTAGATGAAAGCTGTACACCTTCCACTTCAAAAACTACATTTGTAAGGTCTTCTAACTCTACTTCTACTGCCACTAATTTTGCACAAACACCCACTACAACTGTAGTAGCTAAAATTGTTAAGTTTGTGCCCATTTGTCATCATTGTGGTAGAAAAGGTCATATTCGACCTAACTGTAGATTTTTGATGAATGCTCTTCGATCTAATAATTATCTTCATGCTTATAGCTATAGAACTCATAATTATCCTACCATGCATATGTTGAATTTGAATAGGAAAGATGAGTCTAAGAGTATGTTTTTAAAACCTAATGCAATTAAATTTCAACCAAAAAACATAAAGAAGTCAAAATTCATGAAAATTTGGGTTAGAAAAGATTGTATGTTTCCTGTCACTTGATCATTATTGCTAGCCCACCTAGGTACTTTTGTTTGAATGCTTAAATGACCCTAGGTGAGTATTTTCGTAGGTTTATTTTGTTTTTGTTGTTAGAATTTTTTTAAGATTGTTTTTAAAAAAAAAAAAAAAAAAACTACAAGGTATTCGATTCATATAATACTTATACTTATACAACCTTATCTTTTGTAGCTTATTTTGATTCTCATTGTATATTCAATGCTACAATTCAAAATTCTGCTCATATTTACATTATTCCCATGTAGTGACACTATTGATTGAACTTATTTACACACTCACTGAACACTCATGTATGTCATCAATGAAATTTATGATTAATTTTGAAAGCCTCTAAGACTTGAGCTAATCTTGACTGCAAAATTATATTGAGTTCTATTTTTTATCTTTTAAAATATTTCATCTTAGGGAGACAACTAGTATTGAGAGGGCTATCTACTATGATGTGTGCAGCTACCGTAGTGAGCGGAGAGGGCTACCTTATAACTAGTGTGAAAGTCATCATATTAGATTTATTACTCGTATATGTTTAAAAATATATATATAAATAATTAAGAAATTTCATTTGACATATACAAAAAGAAAGAGCAAAAAGGATTTAAAAATAAATAAATAAGAAATCTCCTTTTGATAGACATATTTTATTGTGTAAGAATGAAGACTCAATTATAATTTAGCATGATAGATAAAATTATTTTCTTTTGAGTCTCTTATAATTGGTTATAAATGAATTTATTAAAATGCAAGTGGAGTTCACATTGTATACTACTTTAAGTGAATGTCAATATGTCATTGTATGTGTTAGTGTGCTTGTGTGACCCATTTATTTTACTTGCTAATACAATGAATGATCAAAATTTAAGCAAAAATAATTTTTCAATTGGTTGTATGTATATTTTTCTTAAATGAGTTTATTGCTTTGTGGTAAAAAAAAAAATAAAAAAAAATAATATTTTTTGTTTTCTTTTAAATTTTTTTACGTTTAGAGAGTCATAGAACTTAGGAAGAGTCATTGCATACACATTTCATTATTCTTCTTTTGACTTATGCAATTCCTCCTACATGCTTTGGACATACACATGTGTGAACATATGCATTTTTAGCCCACTAAGATAATTGTTAAACTTTGGGGAGAGTGATCCATATTATCTTAACTGTTTCATGATTTGTCAATTTCGTATGTCAAAAAGGGGGAGAAAGATTCATGTTGCTATGGAGATTGAATTTAGGGGGAGATATTGGATTCATTAATTGTGCACATACACTACATTTCATTCGCACCTTTATGTACACTGAACTAATAAACAATGAGGCTTTCAAGCCAAATTTGTGTGCTATTTGTTTGTCTAATTTCAGTGGACTGAGCGCATCAAATATCAAGCGAAGATGGTCCACCAGATCATAGATAGTTCCACTGATGTAATTGATGTAATGATATTTTAGCTATGAGCGCTATGTAGTGAGAGAGTGGTTTTGTCACACGAAAATGCCAAAGGGGGAGATTGTAAGGTTTATTTTGTATTGGCAATTTTCGTGGACAAAATGTTTGATTGTAATCTAAAGTAAGAGTTCACCGTTTAATCAGACGATACATGATGATGGAGTCACCAAGCTTGCAATGCCCATATGACAGGTAAAATATTCTATCATGCATACATCTTCACACAATTGTGCACCACACTTAGTACGGATCGTAACGAAAAATAAATTGTGCACATGTTGGTCGATCGATCGAGTGTATAGTTCGATCGATCGAGTTATAGATCGATCGATCGAGCGTGAAACGACTTCGATCTAGGTGCTCTCGGGTTGAACTAGATCGATCGAAAAAATTGATCGATCGATCGAGTCATATGCGATCGATCGAGTATAGACCGACTTCAATCTAACTGCTCTCGGGTTTGAAATTGCATGGTTAGATCGATCGAAGTTTTTGGATTGATCGATCGAGGCTTTGGATCGATCGATCGAGATCTGGTTAGATCGATCGAGTCCCTTTTTCAGTTCTTCTACAACTCTTTTTAATTTGACCCATATGTTACTTTTACCAATTTGACTCATTTAATATTAAATGCAAAATCCTTATATGAGTAGAATTCTTGTGAAAGTTGGAATCCTTGTATGAGTAGAATTCTTGTGAAAGCAAAATCCTGATATGAGTAGAGTTGTACTCCATTGCAAATCCTCTTTCAAGTTAAATTGGACTCTATATAAGCAACACTTGTTTGTGCAAAATATCAACCCACACCAAAATAATATTTTCTACATCTGAATTGTGTTTTCAAAGAAAAATCTTTTTCTCTTCATCTATTAATCTTAGGCACTTTCTTATTTTAATTGTTCAAACATATTGTGTGGTTATGTTTGAATAATTCACGTGCTTAATTATTTTTCATGATATTTAGAATTACATGATAGTTCTAGAGTTTACTAGCTGATTTGTTTTTACATCATATGCTGTTGAATCTGCTAGTTAGGATTTTTCATTGTTTGAATCCGCTCTAGGACACACTTTGCACTTGTGTTATTTGTACTAACGTTTCAGGTACTGTGGTGACGTGTTCGGTATTTCGTGTGACTCAAAATTACCGAAGTTGACGGGTTCGATTGATCTTGTGGGACTCAAGTAGATCGGAACGTTGGTCCGGATCCAGACACCTAACTTGTAGAGGCTATGAAAGGAGCGACGGCTCATAAGTAAATTACAGAAAGGGGGATCTATCTGTGAAGGGTAGTTCTAGGACCTATGGTTGTAATTGAACATTGATTTTCATAGTGGATAGTTAGGTGGTCCGGTGGACCGGTGGTTTTCCTCTTAGGTCATTGGAGTGGCTTAGGTTGTTTCCACCTAAAAATATCGTGTGTTATTTTTTATTTCGCATTTTATCTTTACATGCGATTGCATGTCTGGCCGTTGTGATTAGATTACATAATTAATATTTGTTAAAATTGAAAATAACCTATTCACCCCCCTCTAGGTATATTTGATCCGTAACTAAAAACTTACAATTTTTATAAATAAAATCAGTTAAATAATTAAGTTATTTATGCACTAGAGTATATAATTAATCTTATGTTAATAAATAATAAACAATTATTTTAATATTTTATATTTTTAATTTAACATTTAATAACATTACTGAATACATTTAATATTATTGAAATTTATTTGAATTTTTTTTTTTTTTACAAAACCATTTTACGAGAAATTAATGTTAACTATAAATAGGTCGGTTTCCTTCCAAATAAATCGGTAATATATTGACTCTCCTTCACAAATGGGAGGAGCTCAAATTCCCAACAGGCCACAAATATTGAATTGGGCCTACAGTACCATAGAGCCAAAATAAATGGCTTAGACCAAAATAAAAACGGCCCAAAACATAAAATCCATCCATATAATTGCACTGTCCACAAGGTTGTCGCTCGCTGCTTTAGGAGCAAACTTCCAACATTTCTGCTCCTAAAGCAACAAACAATTCCATTTGATAACAAAACTTCCAATTTTCAGACAATTTAGCGTCCAAAAAATCATTTTTATCGAGCAGACTAAAATTTACTGCAACAACAAATAGGAAAATGTGCCCACTTCCATCAAATGATGCTTCCACAGTACATTCCAAATCAATAGAGCAGAAGAATACGAAGGAAGCAAAAGAAAAAGCCCAACAGCAAGGAAGTTATCATCACCGTTTATGTTGAATCACCATCACTATCCATAAAAATCAATCAAAGAAACAGCAATAGTATTAAGAAGATTAAGCCAAGGCCGCTTCTCAAGAAATGTCACACCCGTAAATCACAAGCCTATGATCGCCGGGGTCAGCTTCTTGCCTATTCTCAAGAGCTAAGAAATTCTGGGTCCCAACAAGATCAATGGCCCATTAACAGTTCTAAGCCCAAGCCCAAGGTTAGTCATGGATCTTTCTTTTCTTTTCGTTACGATTTGCATTTTTTATTTCATGAACTAAAACTTAAGTTTTTTATTGAGCAGAAAGATAGTAAAGTGTTAACAACTCCGGTTAAACTCCGGCAAATGAGAAGTAGAGCAAGATATCAAAAGATAGTGCCTGAAGTAGACCTACCTTGCAGTGCCAAATGCATGAATGGAAGGATAGGAAAGTCTTGCAAAAATAGTGATTCTCACTTTTTTGTAAATCACATTACTCTCTCTTTACTATTTTTCTATTTACTTCCTTTTCTTCCCAATTAATCAATTTGGTTATTTGACTAATTTTGTAATGTTAATAATTATTTTTTCCTACATTTTTTTTACAGAAGAAAATAAAAAATTTGCTGAAAGGAATGTGCAAGGAATAACATTAACAAAGTGTTGGACTCAATAAGTATTATGTGGTTTTGCTGTGTAAACAAGAGAAAGTTATGGTTTAAAGTTCTTTAAGTGTGTTAAAACAATATTTATGATTGCAGAAAGCAAATGTGATTGATTGAGTCTTTGTCTTGTGATTTCGATCCACTTATTATGTTGGGTGGGTTAGAGAATATTATGTTTAATTAAATCATCCTATTTTCTCTCATATGAGTTTGTTTTGTTGTCTAAGATTGTATTTACGGGCATATATACGCGTGTGAATTAGCAAATGTTGTCTGATAGACAAGGTTTTAGTTAGGGTTGGACATTATTTTTGAGTTCTTAATTTTTGAGAGTTTATTTAGTATTAATTTTTTTTTTATTTAACAAAAAATAATAGGTCCAATAAGCTGACAAATTGACCAAACTGATTATTTAAGTAGACTGATTTTGTAATAGGTATAACAAGATTTTGGTTAAGATTCTCAATCGGTGAATTATTCATTGATCCGGATCAATATCGTGCCATAAACATGAAGGAGAATAAGAAAAAAAAAATAACTCCACTTTTTCTAACTTTTATTCTTCTAACATTTCTGGTCTTCACACTTGTTACCTACGCAATTATTAAGTTCAAGAGAGAATGTAAAAATTTTACACACAATTTATTAAAAAATATCTACCAACAATCACAGAACATAAAATTAGAGAAGTATTATTCATTGTTCCTAACAATCTCATTAGTTATTTTATTTATCAAGTATTGAATAGTTGTATATTTCAAAAAAAAATGGATACATTAATCTTACATTTTATTGGTTTGGAGTATCACATCATCACCTACTCAAGAACTATAAATAATTTCTCTAAAACTGGATATCTGAGTACCACTGTAGTAGTTTGCTTCTGGTCGAATTCACAGAGCTGAAAAGTAAAACCTATTGAAGGAATTGAAAGTTGTTCTTTAGAGCCGTAGGTGCTATTTGCCGAATACTGAACCAAACTTGGAAGTTGATGGATGTAAAAAAATAGATTTCCACCGAATGTAATATTGTACAACACACCAGTTCACCATAATGCAGTTTCTGAAAGCAAAAATATTATGTCATTGCTTAAAAGTGATCAAATTGACCTAAGTATCTGAATTTTATTGTGTGGGATATAATTGATTGGGCTTTTATTGGTTTATAAAATAAGTTGAATTGTAGTCTAACACAAAAAATTAGTAAACTCTTTACCTCATTAGTAATCACAAAATTTTCTAAGACCACTTTAAGCCTCAGGAGAGACTGAACCAGAACCAGAAGATGTAGGAAATGGCCGCATAATAAAGCCATGGTTTAAGAGCTGGGAAGCACTTGGACGATCATTTGGATTTACTTGTAGGCATTGCAAGATAAAATCCCTTGCATCCTCTGAGAGAGATTCAGGAACAGTAGGTGATACACCCTTTGCAATCTTTAACACTGCCTGTACCTGTTGATATAAAGAGAGATTATACAAAGAGGACACCAGAAGACTCAGGTTTTTCATACAGATATATGACTCATTGTTGTTGCCTGTCTGTCATCTTGAAACCCATTATATAAAAAAAAGGAAAGAAATTATAAAGTAGCACATACGCCCTCCAATTCGTGGTATGGAGTCTTTCTTGTAAACATCTCCAACACGGTGCACCCGAGGCTCCATATATCAGATTGAAGCCCACAACCTTGGCTCTTCCCGTTAAGAACCTGCCCATATAAATCCTAAAAACATATAGATAACATTCCCTCTTGTAATGAAAAGCATAAATCTTACCACAAAATTTTCACAAATCATAATAGAAACATCCAATATTCAATTATTTTAAAAGATAAAGTGCTTGCAATACTAGCTGATCCTGAATGATTAACGCATTGAAAAATTATGTGTCTCTGTTCAATGAAAGCGTAGTTTGAGGATGCATATTACTATATTACCATACAAACAATTTTAATGGCCAACTTCTAGAAAAAACAATTGATGACAAAGTAAATAGATCAAAAGGGCAAAGGCAAACCTCTGGAGCCATCCAAAATAGAGTTCCCTTACATGACTTGAGATTATTTGATTTACACACCTAAAGAAAAGGAAAGAAGAAGCAATATTACATAAACTATTTACATCATTGTTCAAGCTTAGCTTTAAAGAATAAACTAAAAATATTTGAGGAATGAAAAATAAACCGTTGCCATTCCAAAATCTGCAAGCTTAACAGATCCACTTTTATCCAACAATATGTTAGCGCATTTTATGTCCCTTGAATAGATGAAGAGGAAAAAAGAGATTAAAAAAAAAGGATGAGAGCAAGATACATTACAGATATTAATTGAATCTGCAGAACATAAGCAACTGTAAACTAGTTTTGTAATGATAATGGGTCTAATTAGCAAGACTTAGAAAAGATCAAGATAGGCAAAATTTATTATCTCCTAATAATGATGTGCATACATTCTTCTCTGTCACTCATGCAAATATAGCAATTGGAAACTGCTTCTATAGCATGAATCAAGATTCAGTACACAGACGTAGGTTTCTTAAAGAATGATACAACAGTTGGAAACAAGCTGTTGTATGATATATTTACCTTACAGAAAATCATAAAGGAAAACAACAACAAATAGGGAAGACAAAAACCCAACATAGTTGGACTAAGTTTGGCTAGTAAGAAATTGTACTCCTCAACCCTCTTTAAATAGTATGAAGTTTAACTTGCTCTGATCTTCAATGCATTTGAACAAAAAAGAATTGGAGAGGGGGAGATGAACAAAACATATTTATGATGGATCGGTCATTTTGAATTTAATGTAAAAAAGGCTAAAACCTAAACTAGTTGTGGGATGATAATACTCGTTGAAACTTTTTTTTTTTTTTTTAAAAGAAATGGTCTCTAAAGTCCCATTCTTTTTATTAATAAAGAAAAAATACACACTCGAGTGAGATTCGAACTTGGATTCCTAATGGAAGAATCTTACCACCTGAACCACAAAAAATTCTCATTACAAAAAAAAAAATACTCGTGTTGAAACTTGATAACTATCTATATCAATAAAAATAATAATTAAATATCAAATATGACAGGATATCACTAATAAGAACTCAATGCTATTCTCTTAGCACCCCAAATAAAGTACACCATTTTTTCAACTCATTGGTCACTTATTTTTGTTATTTTAGATATATTAGTCTCTTTTACTTTAAATTTGAAATACATTTGTCACTCTACTATTATATATTTAGACACATTTGTCATTTTTGGTCAATAACTAAATAAAATTATATTAAAATATTATAGAAATGCAATGGCTATATTATTTTATTACTCTTGTCTAAATGTAACGGATATTATGGGCATTTCACAAAACTCTATCCAATTGGAAAAGTAAAAGGCAACGACTATGAGAACATAACAGAGGAGAGCTTTCAAAATTCTTTCAAAATGCAAACCCTAAATATTCTATTCCCAATTAAAAAGCTGCAATTGAGACTATTTAAAGTGACATTGACTTGATTTTGTGATAATATGGAACAAGATAAAAATAATAGAGTGTTAGATTTTGACATATAAATGTGTTGGTAACATTATGGAGATTAACACATACATAATTTTATGCCATGTCTAATTATGTATTTATTTATAATTAATAATCTAATATGTGACTTATTGTATTATTTCATATATTGCAACTTGGGCTTGGACATTGTTGTTTGACTGAGAATGTTTGGCTGATTTAAGTTGTCATTGGGCCTGACCTGCGTATGGGCTGAGCAAGCACTCAATGACAGTTTGGTCATTTTAGTATATTGTGTTTATATTACCCTCTTAGGGTTTTCTGGCAAGACGACTCTCATATGTTCTCTTCGAGCGCCGCTTAGGATTTTCTATTTTCTCTGTGTGTATTCGTTGAATTTGTGAGTTCATGGATAGATTAATGTATTAGGGTTCTTCTGTAATCTATCTATGTTGTGTTGTACTTGATTGATTCATTGGTAAATAAAGTTTGTCCCTTTCCAATGAATTAGACCGTGTAGATTAGGGGTCAAACCAATTTATATTCTCGTATTCTTGATCTGTTTATGCTTCTTGTTAAAGTACTGTATTTTCTGGATATATCTTGTACTCAATCGACTATTGTATCTTGAGTTAGTGATGATATAAAACGCTATAAGTGGTATCAAAGTGTTTTTTGTCTTCAAGCCTTTGATTTTTCATTCAAAGTGTTTTGGAGATTGTTCGATATACCAAAGATTCCGCTGCTATCATTTTTCTCAGTGATTCAAGAATCTAGGGTTTCTAGATTTTCTTGAGTCCATGGAAGAATCTGACGATTCAACCTCCTCACGGCATATTAGGGAGTTTCCTTAACCTTATTTTTTCTTCCTGTTATTTACATATATTTTCTTCACTATGTTTACTCGGTATAAGGTATCCATGTTTGATGGAACAGGGAACTATGTTTTATGGAAACGCAAAATGAAAGCCCTACTGGTTCAGCAAGATATACATGGGGCCATCGATGTTGATGACCTACAAGAAGATGTTTCAGAGGCGAACATGAAAAAATTGAGAAAAAGGCCTTCGCCTCCATTCTGTTAAATCTGACTGATAAAATCCTCAGGAAAGTTTTGAAAGAAACGACTATTGATGAGGTGTTTTCTAAACTTGACTCTATCTACCTTACTAAGTCACTTTCTAGCAAAGTCTATTTAAAGCATCGTTTTTACTCCTTTAAAATGGATTTCTCTAAAGATCTTGAACAAAATTTGGAAATCTTTAAACGTTTGACTACTAATCTGGATAACATAGATCACAAGATTGAGGATGAGACTCAAGCTATTATTTTGTTAAATTTCCTGCCTGAAAAATTTAAAGAAGTTAAGGCAAGCATTATATATGGCTGTGATAATCTCACTCTTGATCTTGTAATCTCTAGTCTTAGAGCTAAAGACTTAGACATTAAATTTTCTGATAAAGGTTCTAATAGTGACAGTTTGTTTGTTAGAGGTAGAACTGATTAAGAGAGAATCTTTTTCTAGGGATAAGTCTGAGGGTAGATCTAAGTCTAAAAATAAAAAGAATGTGAGTTGTTATTTCTATAAAAAGGAGGGTCATTACAAAAATGAGTGTCCCTTGAGAAAAGACAAAAGATTTGTTAATTTTGACTCTAGTGTTGATAGTGATTCAAATTTGGTTTCTAAGGGTTACGAGAGCTCTGAAGTTTTAACTGTAAGTTCCTATAGGTCTGAAATAGATTGGGTACTTGATTCAGGGTGTTCCTTTCACATGTCTTCCTTTAGGCATTTAAAGATCTTGAGGAGTCAGATAATGGTAAAGTACTCTTAGATAATGACTTTGAATGCCAGGTTAAAGGTGTAGGTTCAATTGAGTTGCCTTTTTTAGATGGAACTAGAAGGACCTTAAGTGATGTAAGATATGTCCCTGAATTAAGGAGAAATTTGATATCACTAAGAACACTAGATGCTCTAGGGTACATTGTTAAAATAGATAGTGGTGTTATGAGAGTCTTGAAGGATTTCTTAGTTGCTTTGAAAGTTGTAAGAGCTAATGGTCTTTATTGTTTGCAAGGATCTACCTTAGATCTTAAGGTAGCTGCAAATGTAGAACAACCTTTAGACATTACTACTCTTTGGCATAGGCGACTAGGTCATATAAGTGAAAAGGGACTTTTTGTGTTAGCTAATCAAGGTGCTTTTGGTGGTGACTCCCTAGAAAAACTTAAGTTTTGTGAACACTGCATCTTTGGAAAACAAACTAGAGTTAAGTTTTTTAAGGCTAATCACTCCACCCTTCATGCCCTAGATTATGTTCATTCTGACCTTTGGGGGCCTATCTTTAGTTGATGACTTCTCTAGACAGGTTTGGACCTTTTTTTCTAAAAACTAAAGATGAAACCTTTGACATCTTCAAACATTAGAAGACTCTTGTTGAGAACCAATTAGGTAGAATGTCAAAGTACTTAGGACTGATAATGGTGTAGAGTTCTGTAACTCTTTGACACCTTCTGCAAGGATAATGGGATTGATAGACATAGGACTGTAGCTAGTACACCCCAACAGAATGGGTTAGCAGAAAGAATGAACAGAACTCTTCTTGAGAGAGTTAGATGCATGTTATCCTTATCTGGCATGCCTAAAAGGTTATGGGCAGATACTCTTTCCACTACAACCTACCTTGTGAATAGGTGTCCCTCCTCTGCAATAAACTTTAAGACTCCTGAAGAGTTATGGACTGGTAGACCTGTTGACTTAGACAACCTTAGAGTTTTTGGTTGTGTTACTTATAGTCATATTAATCAAGGTAAGTTACAGGCTAGGTCCCTTAAGTGTTTTCTTGTTGGGTATCTTCTAGGTGTGAAGGGTTACAAACTGTGGTGTCCCTCCCTTTCTAAATGTTTCATAAGTATAAATGTAATCTTTCATGAGTCCTTGTTTTACAAAGATTTTGTTGTTGTTCCTACTACAAATAAGACTAATGATATTGAAATTGAGGTGGAGATAGATGCTACACCTCACACTCATTCTAATCAGACTGAGCTTGAGGTGGAGGTACCTGCAGTATCTCAATTCTCAAATATTAACACTGAAATGAGATTGGTATCAGCAATGATAATGAATCTACCGAGGATCAAACAAATCCTCCCAACAGTTCTCCTGAACTATTAAATTACTAACTGGCAAGAGATAGAACTAGAAGATCTATAAGAGCACCAACAAAGTATGATGACTATCTAACTTCATCTTCACCTGCATCCTCTTCTTCTACTCCTAAAACTAGACAACTTGATTTAATTTCTTATGCACTATCTGTTGCTGTTGATTTTATTGAAGATGAACCTAAATCATATTATAATGCTATGAATTCATTTGATGCAAATAAATGATTTTCTGCCATGCATGATGAAATTGACTCCCTTGACAAAAATAAAACTTGGATTCTTGTCTCAAAACCTAAAGAAATTAAAGTATTAGGTTGTAGGTGGTTATTTAAAAGAAAGAATGGAATAAAAGGTGTTGAAAAACCCAGATACAAATGAATGGAATAAAAGGTGTTCAATTTGAATGGAATAAAAGGTGTTCAATTTGATCTCTTACTTGAACAAATGAATGTTAAAACTGTTTTCCTTCATGGTGACTTGAATGAGAAAATTTATATGAAACAACCTGAAGGTTTTGTGAAATCTGGAAATGAAAATCTAGTTTGTCTCCTTAAGAAATCACTATATGGTCTAAAACATGCTCCTAGACAATGGTATATGAAATTTGATAACTTTATGATGAAAATAGGATTTGATAGATGTGATCATGACAATTGTGTATACTTTAAAAATTAAAAGTGCTTCATATCCTGTCTTCTTACTCCTGTATGTTGATAATATTCTAATTGCTTGCAAGAATGAATCTAAAATAAATTCCTTGAAAGTCAAACTTAACAGTGAATTTTACATGAAGGACCTTGGTCCTGCAAAAAGGGTCCTTGTAATAGATATAACTAGATTAGATGAAAAACTCTTTGCTTCTCAACAGTCTTACCTTGAAAAAGTTTTAAAAAGATTTTCAATATGTAATGCTAAAGCTGTAAGTGTTCATTTAGGTTCACATTTTAAATTATCAACTAAAGATTGCCCTGTTACAAGTAATGACAAAGAATACATGAGTAGAGTCTCATATTCTAATGCTGTTGAATCCTTAATGTATGCTATTGTTTGCGCTAGACCTAACATAAGTCATGCTGTGAGTGTAGTTAGTAGGTTTATGTTTAACCCAGGTAAAACTCATTGGCTAGCTGTAAAATAGATCCTAAGGTATATTAAAGGCATGGTAAATACTAGATTATTGTTTGAATGCAATCTTCCTAATGCTCCCATTGTACAAGGATACTCTGACTCTGATTTTGCAGGTGATAAAGACAAAATGAGATCCCTTTTTGGATATATCTTTACTATTTTTTGTAATGCTGTCTCTTAGAAAGCTAACTTACAGTCAGTTGTGGCACTTTTAACCATAGAAGTTGAATTTATAGCTTGAACAAAAGTTGTAAAAGAAAGCTTGTGGTTGAGAGGTTTCATTAGGCAGCTTGGTATTGTATCCTCTGATTTAGTTGACATTGTTTTTTGTGATAAGCAATCAGCTATTCATTTGTCTAAACATCCTATGTTTCATTCTATGTCTAAACATCCCATGTTTCATTTTAGACCTAAACATGTTAATGTAAAAATGCATTTTATTAAGGATATTGTTTCACAAAATCTAGTCAGCATTCATAAAATCTCCACAGAGGACAATCCTTCTGATATGCTTACAAAACCAATATTTGTGACCAAGTTTAAGCATTGCTTAAGCTTGATCAGAGTGTCTAGCATATAGTAATAGAAACTGAAAGGAAAGACTTGTTTATTTACCAATTGTTTGTTGTTCATTTATAGTCAAGGTGGAGTTTGTTAGATTTTGATGTATAAATGTGTTGGCAACATTATGAAGATTAACACATACATAATTTTACACCATGTCTGATTATGTATTTATTTATGATTAATGATCTAATATGTGACTTATTGTATTATTTCATATATTGCAACTTAGGCTTGGACATTGTTACTGGGCTGAGAATGTTTGGTTGATTTAAGTTGTCATTGGGCCTGACCAGCATATGGGCTGAGCAAGCACTCAAGGGTAGTTTGATCATTTTAGTGTATTGTGTTTATATTACCCTCTTAGGGTTTTCTGGCAAGACGACTCATATGTTCTTCTCTTCGAGCGCCACTTAGGGTTTTTTATTCTCTCTGTGTGTATTCGTTGAATCTGTGAGTTCATGGATAGATTAATGTGTTAGGGTTTCTCTGTAATCTATCTATGTTGTATTGTACTCGATTGATTCATTAGTAAATAAAGTTTGTCCCTTTCCAATGGATTAGGTCGTGTAGATTAGGGTTCAAACCACTTTAAATTCTTGTATTCTTGATCTGTTTATGCTTCTTGTTAAAATACTGTATTTTCTGGGTATATCTTGTACTCAATCGACCATTGTATCTTGAGTTAGTGATGATCTGAGATGGTTAAAACGCTACATAGAGATTCAACGAAGACTCATCCATTCTTTCCAGTAAAAGGCAATCATCCCCCACCATATTATGGCAAGAATCTCTGATTAAATGATATTGATTTTTTTTTTAATGATGAATATATGTTGATTGAGATAGAAAATGCAAAATATTGATTGATTTTT
Source organism: Elaeagnus macrophylla (assembly GCA_029378325.1). Lineage (NCBI taxonomy): Eukaryota > Viridiplantae > Streptophyta > Magnoliopsida > Rosales > Elaeagnaceae > Elaeagnus > Elaeagnus macrophylla. The sequence continues at coordinate 12,894,195 of CM055653.1, forward strand.
TAAGAACAGTAGAGAGAAGCTGCTGCTAATATGAAGATGAAAGTGAATGATTATAGAGAAAATAGAACATAAGTAAATGGTTGTTGAGAGAGATGGACTCCAACAACATGAGGGAAGAAAAAATGGTGGGAGGAGGTTTAAATGAACCCCATACCCTTTCATATATTGTTATATTGTTAAGGGTTAAATAATAATAAAATAATGATTTTTTGAATTAAAATATTATAGATGTGACTAAGTATAATCAATATGTCTAAAATAACAATAAGTGACCAAGTGTGCCCACGTCCATTCTTTTCCTCCTTTTTTTCTTTTCAATTGCAGTTTGAAATATGACATTGTTCATTAGGGGTCAATACGTAGCACTACAAATAATAATAAAAAATACCAAGCATAGAAGTCTAAGAGGAAGAAACTAATCAACAAAATTAAACAGAACTCCAAACAGATCCACAATTTGAAATAAACATTAGATTCAATTTTGTCACCTGTGGACCACATTTCTGTCATGAAGATACTTCAAACTGTGCAGAATCTGTCTTGTGTAGGCAGAAATTTGGGAGTCTAAGAGGATACATCTCTGGTAAAGACGTTCCAAGGAGCCCCGGTCCGCAAGCTCAAAAAATACGTAAAGTGTTGATTCATCCTGCAAAAACCACAATCAATAAAATATAAATGAAAACAAAATGCTTATCGTTGAAAAGAAAACAGGACAGAGAATTAGGGAGAGAAAATACTTGTCTTTGAGTCTTGCTTCATCGAGTAAATGAACATGAATTGTAAGGAATTTTATCATTAGAAAGTCTGAATCTCTAAAGGTCCAATCTAAAGCCAGAAAGGTATTTATCCAAAGAAGAAATAGCAAAAATAAGTACCTTATCCCTTCCTAGATACCGAACTATGTTTTCATGTTTAAGCTGAGTCAATAGAGCAATCTCCTGTGATAATAAGCACATAGTTAGAAGAATTTGGGCAAATCAACGAATTGTAGCAGACATAATTCCAAAACATAGCACTATAGGCATCAGAAGTAAGAATACTGATCATGAAAAACCATAAGCCATTAAGCCTTACCCGCTCCACTTGATAAGCAAGCTGCTTTCCTTGACATGGTCGATCATGCATGGAAAATTCTTTCACAGCAAAAACGGAGCCATCCCTGCATGAATAATGCATAATTAATATTTATGATAAAATAACCACAATAACACCAAAAACTTGTATAAAAATGTTTAGGCGCATAAGTTGATTGGCAACCACCGTATGGATTTTAAAGAGCCACACACACCCACCAAAAAAATGTCAAACGAAAGACACTCCCTTCCAATGTTGCATAATGTTTGTGCTAGCCTTAAGAGGAACACAAAATAGTCCTAAAATCAAAGATCTCGACAATTAATTGAAAGGGGGCTGCTGCTATGGCACCACATACAGGATGACAAGGTCCAAGATTAACGGAACACAAAGAAGCAAAAATTGCTTGGAAACTAAGAAAGTAAGACAGAGAGGAAGAGAATAAAAGAGTTTTCTTTCTTTCATTTCACACTATTCATTGATTGTGGACTCGACTTCTAGAGTTTATAAGTAACATTGTCCCGTCAAGTATTCGTTATCTTTTGATATTGGCCACCGATGACACATTGTGCTTGAGGACTATGCAAAACTTAGCATATTCATAAGATTGAGTTCAGATGCATCACTTCCTTTCTCTTCTCTATTTTGCTAGCATAGAATTCCTCTCCTATAATAATAAAAACGAGGTTAGCAACCATAACTCACTCTGCAATTCCTTCATAAACTTTTCCATATGCACCACTCCCCAGAAGACCACCCTTTGTCCAATTCTTGATGCTGGGCCTCAATCTCTCATTCGATATGAGCTCTGAATTTTGTATTGTCCTCATAGTGGGCTCTCGAGAAACGCTCGAATCTTCAATATCATTATACGCAGTGAAAGAAGACGATCGTGAACCATTCAAAACAAGTCCCTCCAAAGAATCATCTTCAACTCCGTTCAATCCAATTAGCGAAATACTACCTTCAATTCGTTGTAGTCTTGTGTTCATTTGCCCGATTAACCCTAAAGTCTCTTTCACGTCTCTAGCTTGCTCCACCTGCAGTATCTTTAACATTCTCTCCAGCGACTTTTTGAAGCCAATAAGCCTATTGGTATAAGTAAGCAATTTGCGAAAGTTCAAAGGATGAACCTTCAAGCACTTACGAATCAACCTTTCCCCCACTTCCAATTCCAATTCGTAAGTCTTTGAGACCACATTTGGCTGATTCAATACCCTGTTGAGCTCTACAATCTGCTCGATTAATGGCTTCAGAGATTCAAGCGTGGAACCGATATCTTTGATAGCTGGCCTGAACATCCCAAGCTTCTTCGCTTCTTTAACGACATCAATCAGCAGTCCAAACACTGCTCCAAGAGCAGCTCCTCCAACAACCTCGGCTGCCATAGGTTTTCTAATCCGAACTCTTCACATCGAGAAATTAGAGAGGAAAATTTCCGAGTCCGAGGCCGACGCCATTGACTTTTTTTTTTTTTTTTTTTTCAAACGATAGTATACTGATTTATTAAAAAGGCCACTACGCAGTTAACAGTACAAAGAGTATAAAGAGCAAGATTGCTCCCAGGATAATAAGTATATAAATTTTAAAAATATTACTAGCACACAATAGCCATTAACAAAATTTACGGTCAAGTCGGCCGCCATATTAGCCAAAAATTTTGGTAACCAAACGTCAATAGTATCCAACATTTGCAATAATACCTCCGGGGTCAAAAACCTTATGATCAAAGATTAAATTATTTCGACTTTTCCATATGCTCTATAAACCAAGTACCACCTTAGCCAACAACTCAGCTCCATTAGTACGAGGTCGTGTCTATTTGAATAGATCTCGATAGAACTCTAAAAAGGATCTATGATCATACTGATGAAAAGGAAAAGAAGAGCATATGGTGGAGAGAACTTGTTGGACTCAAGAACACCCTACTAATAAATGATTAACTGTTTCCTCTGTACAGGCATAAAATGGACAGAAAAAGCCCTCAATAGAACAATGATATTGAAGAAGCGAGTGACGTACAGCCACTGCCCCATTCCAACGTCTCCAAATGAAATGTAAAAAACAAACGTCTCTGGTAAAATAATGTCTCGTTGCAATGATTCCTGAAATATCTTGTCCAAGAAATTCCCTAGTCCTTACGTTTACACCACATAATTTGACTCATAATTATAGCAATGTTTAATAATTATTTTAATTTTTTAAATTTAAAATTGAGTTTTTAGTTTTAACACTTTTTTAAAAAGAAAAAAAAAACAATTTAATAAATAATTTTTAATTTTAATTTTAAAAAATAAAAATAAAAAATAAATATACTTATTTAATAATTAATTTTCAACTTTTAATTTTTAACTTTTCAACGTAAAATGCTTGTTGATTTTGTAATGTGAATTAATTATAATTGAAATAAAAAAGAAAATGAATGTAAAATTTATTTATTTTAATTGTGTTTATTAAAAAATTGTAAGAAATTAGAATAAAAATATAAAATTAATTTACTTAAATATTTTTTAAATGTATTAATAAAAAATATAAAATTAAATTAAATATTAAAATAAAGAATAAATTTATAATCTTTGTTTGTGAATTTGGAAAAATGAATATGTAATTAATACTTACAAAATTCTTAAAATGTCATTACACATAGCAAGCAATTAATTGTTAACTTATACAATTTAAAGCCTAAGAAGACATTGTTTCAAGCCTTGCCAATCTATTATTTATCACTTGAATTACAACAAATTATAATAAGAATAAAATTTTCAGTAAGTAAATCAAGCATATTCAAATACACAAACAGAAGCAAAATAACTCATGTTGACTATAGATGTTATTATGTTGCAAATGCATGCATTCAAAACACATAAAAATCTAACTAAAATTTTCTACTCCAAAAATTTGGTTTAGTCAAAACCCAACAAAAAGTATACATATATGGAGCTAAAGTCACTCGTCATCGATCAAATCCGTATGTAAAGTAAGTGCAAGTGAGAATGTTTGACCTATAAAAAACTAGAGGTCCATCATCGAGCACTAATACATCACATTAAAAGTAGACTCTTGCATCTCCCTGAAATGCCACACAAATAATTGTCATAAATCACAGATGCTCTAATCAAAAAGGCCCAAAACACAAAGGCAACCTTAGACTAACCGGTTAAAACACATTCAAAAATTATTATCACATACATGCCATATCAAAACGCTATAAGGGTTGTTTTCAAAATAATTGCGTGCTAATAGAGTACATACAAGTACAAGCACACAAAATTTATCACATGTAAAGTCACACGAATGCACTTTTAGACCACAAAACATAACTAACACAATAAACATATATCATTCTATAATTTGTTACAATCTTACAGAGATCAATTCACTTACCTCAAATATGCTACAAACTTTTACAATATCATATGTTTTAGACACCGTCAATATTATCTTATAATTTTCAATAATAGAAGAATCTGCTTATAAGCTTATAACTATCTATTTTTTTTATTCTTTCTTAAATCTTATTCCTCATGTGTTTCCATAAATTATGACATATTTGATAAATAATTTATGTTCTAAAGTTCCATTGACACTTATAAAAGATCATTCCAAGTAAAATATAAGATACTCGTTATAACCCAAACTTTTACGCTAATCTGAACATGTCCTAATACATGATTTATTACAGTACATAGAAAATTAACTTTTGTGCAAAATTTCTTGAAGTAAAACTAAACAAATATATATATTTTTACAAAAAAAATTAAGATTAAAATGATAAAAGAATCGAGTTCAAAATATACATTAAAACCAATTTAGGAAATATTCATAAAATTTCCTAATTAGAGTAGTCCTTACTAAAAACAAGCTCAAATATTTTTGGCTTTGACATTTTAAGAAATAACCAATAACATATATGTAAAGTTGGTATTAAAATTTTAGATTAAATCAATAGTTTAAAGAATTTAAAACTATTTTTTATTTCAAATGTTAATACAAAAATTAAAAAACTAAATGTTTTTGAGCAATTCAAAAACTATTAGACTCAAAAATATGTCTATTTTTATCAATACAAATTTAAAGTTCTAATTCAAAATCTAACTATTTTAAAATCATCAAAAAATTTACTTAACTCAAAATTTTAGGTTTTGAGATTTCATTCTAGCCCTATATTTTTTTAAACATTTAATACATAAAAATGCCATAAAATTCAGAAAGATCAAATTTTGTAGAGTTTCATCATAAAATTTTTTAAAAACAATTATTCCCCTTTAAAGCCTTTAATAAAAACATATAAAAATTATTCAAAATATTAATTTTTGAGGCAAGATTTTTATCTAAAGATTAGTTCTATAGTTGCTCGAAAACCTAAAATACTAAAAACCTAAAAGAAGAGGAAAAGAGAATAAAAGATTTAATGCTCTTTTTATATATATATTTTTTTTCTTGTTAAACATAAATTTTAATTTATTTATCTATTTAACTTAATTTCAATTATATTTTCACATAATTTTTTATTTTTAAGATATTAATATTATTATATATGTTTTTTTTTGGGTCGTTACTGAATCATACTAAAAGTAAGTAAAAAAAACAATAAATAAAAAGGACTCATCATGCTTCTAAATGTTTATAATAAAATGAAAATAACTCAACTTTTTATTATTGTTTTTCTTAATTTATAAATAAAATTTCTATACATCAAGTTTGACGTATAAATATTAAATTATATATTAATTAAGTTCGTAATATAAAACACTTTTTCGATCGCACGGAAAAGGTCGTGCATTCTTATAAAAATAAAATTATTTTTATTATATATTAATGTATATATAAATTTATATAATTTAATTAATTTTTATTAATAAATAATTTATAATTATTAATAACTAACACATCATTTAATGCATAAAGCACAATTTTATAAAAAAAATGTACATTGTGGTCTTTTGTATCATAAATACCTTTTGAAAAAAAAAAAAAAATAGCGTACTTCAAAACTTATAATAAATAATTGATATATCATTTTTTGATATATCATTTTTGTTTGATATATTATTTTTGTTTGAACACTCAATTGAACGGCTACAATTTAGACTCATTAATATTGAACGTTCAATATTATTAGAGTACTAATTTTGTTATTATAAATTTTAAGTGTGTTATTTTTTATAATTTTTCAATATTTTTTTATCACATATACATACTTCAATCTATATAGGACAATTTTGTTGGTCTCACAATCATTTTTCAATCTCACATTTCTAACTTTACTTCTATTAATAACTAAAATATTATTTAATATATATATTAATTTGATTGTATATACATTATTTTAATTGTGACAATAAAAATATTTAATATGTTAATTTTCTTTCTATAATTAATGACATTTTATTGCTTTGAATAAAATTATTTTTCTTAAAAAAATAAGTATAATAATAATAATAAATTTAATTAATAACTCTTAGACTATAAAATTTTATTTTTAATTTTCTTAAAAAAATTATATTTATTTTTATTATAATACAAATAAACATATATTTTTAGTGTTAAAAAAATAAGTATTATTTTTATTGAAAAAATTAAAAATAAAATTAATTAAACTATTTATACATTAAAATATTATTTTTTATAAAAATTATTAATTTTTTAGTTTCTTCACCACTATCTCTCACTTCTTTTCCGATGTATATTTTTATTTATAAAGGCTAAATAACACCTATAATTTTTTAATTTTTTTCATTCTATATTTTAGTTTCATAACTATTTTTTATTAATATTTAATCCTCTTATTTTTTAAATTTGATAATATTAATTTAATTATTAATTTTTGTAAAATTTAATATCTAATATTTTTCTTTTCTTTTTTTTTTTCCTTCAATTTTTGAATTATTTTTTAATATTTATTCATTAAAAAAGAAGAGAAAAAAGAGAAAAAACAAAAATTTAGACATTAAATTTTACATAACATTAATAATTAAAGTATTATTATCAAATTTTAAAAACTAAATAGTAAAAAAAAAAATTAAAGTATAAATCGAACAAAAGTTAAAAATCCTGTTGTTTAGCTATTTATAAATAAAAATTACCAATGCTACTTTTATGAATCTTTAAACACTGTACCGAAGAGTAAAGCCTTGTGTAAGCCATCGAGTTTGACTTGACCATTAATCATTGAAGGTTTTTCCACCACTAAAACTGTTTTTTAAGTTCGAAAGATCACAGATTCATAATCAATTTCTTAATTCAACACTATTTTTCGTGAAAGTTCGATTGCGAGATATGTACGTGGAGGATTTTGATTCTTTCCTCTTTTTTTTTTTTTTATTAGTTAGAAATACATAAATTATACATAAATTATTTTACATATTTTAACTAATTAAAAATAATAATTATAAAAATAAAATAATATAAATCATTATATAATCAAAAATTTTATTGAATGTGATTATATTTTATTATTATGTTTTAAGTTATTATTTAATATTTATATATTAAAAAGATAATTAATATTAATAGTTTAAAATATAAAAATAATTTTATTTAAAAATATTAAGTTTTATTCAAAATTATATATATATATATATATTATTCCAACCTCTTATTTTATATTTAATATACTTAATAAATTTATGATAATTAATATATTATATTTTTAAAATATTATTTGAATTATCTAATATTTATGATTGCACATATACGGTCAAATTAGGAAAAGAAAAATATAAAAAGAGAATCATAACTAGTAAAAAACAACAACAGAAGTTAATTCACAAAATATGTTATTTTTTCAAATTTTATTAATTATTTTTAAATCTAATACTTGTGATATATGGGTTATATTATATATATATATATATATATATATATATATATATTATTTAGCTAAATTATATGGTATGATATATATAATATAAAATTTTTAGCTAAATTATATGGTTGGATATATATAATATAAATTTATATATATATATATATATATATATATATATATATTAAAACTTAAATATATTTTATGTATGTGATAAGACTTAATAAAAATAACCCTAATGTTTATCATTGTGCGGCATTTATGTTATTTTCATCATTTTTATTAACGGCTTTTTTTTATTTTAGATATCACGTAGCAAGCACCGTTAATAAAATTAACATTAAAAATACAAATGATATTAATGTAAATGGAGAAAATAATATAAATATTACACAATAATAAAGGTGTATTTCTGCAATGATATAATTGTTTGAAGTAATTTTGTTAATGGTCTCAAACATAAGGGACATAATAAAACATATTTAAGCCTATAAAAAATAAAAAATCGCTATTATATACATGTTTGGATTTTTAGGGTATGTTTACAAAATTAAAATTATCAATTGAATATAAATAATAATTATTAAAAATATAAAATTAAGAATATGATTAACATTTCATATTTTTTTGTTCGCTAGTTATCATAGAATAAGAAAAATACATGAATAAATATTATTTAATATTTTTAAAATACCCTCTACATCTAACAACATAAATATTTTTATTAGTAATTAAGAAATTTTTTTAGAAAATATATATTAAAATCCTATTGCTTGGAGAGAGAGAATATATATTATTCTACAATAATAAATAAGAGATATTTCTCTCCTAAAAGGAATAGGTATTTTAAAGAAAACGCAAATCATAACTTTAAAAGGAAATAAAAGTACATATTTTATTCTGGATTCTACTCCCACCAACTGAATATATTCTTCTACTTTTTATTAATTTTAATTATTTTATCACCCCAACTAGTCATAATACTTTAAATTCAATGTTTTATTACTCATAATTTATATTTTTGCACAAAATTAACAACGGATTCTATTAAAGATCATATTACAAAATGATAAAAATTAAATGGTATATAATTGAATTTATTACAAAATAACATGTTACTTATTGTATATGCTATTGGAGGGTTTTAGTACCTTTTTGGTCATCCTATTTGATAAAAAGTACTTATTTATACTCTTATTTTCAAAGTGAAATATTTTTTGTCCTATTTAATTAAATGTACTTAATTAATTCAATTTTAAATAGTTAATACAATTTGATTATGATTAGTTTGTTTTTTTAGTCTTCTTATGAGTTTGTTGTTGTCCTTTATTTCAAGCATAACACTTTCGTGCAGAACCCATGTCTTTTGATGCTCTTTATAGTCATCTGTTAGCACATGAAAGGTTCTTAGATCATCAGCACCAGGTTGCTAATGTGGACTGCTTTGGCAATCTCAACATTCGGTCTAACAACTCTAATGTAAGTTCTAGTCAGAATGTTAGGAATAATAATAATTATTCTTCAAATTTTGTGATCCAAATAGGATCAAGTGAAATCTTCAAGATTTCTTAGCTCAACAACAATCTCATGGTTCTAATTTCGAAGATGTGTGTATTGCTCATCTTGTGTGCAAACTTAAGAAAGCTTTGTATAACCTTAAACAGGCCTCTCGTTCATGGTTTAAAAACTCAACCATGCACTAGTTACTTTTAGTTTTGTTAACTCCAAAGTTTATTTAAGCATGTTCTATAAACATGAAGGGGATGATACTACTATTATACTTGTTTACGTGGATGATATTTTGCTCGCTAGTAGCAATACTGTCTATATTTCTTATTATATATTGGCTTAATAATAAGTATGTTATGTGTGATCTTGGTGAGATTAGTTACTTTCTTGGCTTTGAAGTTCACCTAACTAATTCTATTTTTCATCTTACACAATGTAAGTATTTCAAGGTCTTTTTCACAAGTTTATTACAGAGTCTTGTAAGCCCTCTTCTACTCCTATGAAGTCATATCCTATTTTGTATAAATCGCATGGGGTACCTTTACTTGATCCCTCCTCTTATTGCAACCTAGTAGGTGCTTTACAATATTTTGTGCTTACTCGACTTGATATAACCATCTTTGTGAACAAATTTTATCAGTTTCTTCAAGCCTCTAGTGATGTTCATCTCACAGCTACTAAACGTGTTTTAAGGTTTCTAAAAGGAACTCTAGATTATGGTGTTACTTTACATAAGTGTTCAAATTTTGGTTTCATTGGTTTTTTTATTTTGATTGGGCTAGCTCTTTAGATGATAGGAGAAGCACGTGGAGATAGGATATATTCTTTGGTGATTCACTAGTTTCCTAGATGTCCTCTAAACAAAAAGTTGTTTTATGTGATAATGCTAAATCTGATTAGAGCTTTGGCTTTAACCTTATCTGAATTGATTTAGTTATAGGTTGTTATAAGGAAGCTAAAAGTGCTTTTGAATTATGCAACAATTTTGTATGTGATAATGTAAGTGCGATACTACTAACAGCTAATTCTATTCTTCATGCTCGTATGAAATATGTTAAAATTGATTTTCATGCTAATTCTTTAAGAATAACTTGCAAACACTTTCATCAAGCTTTTGTCTGATATGTTGTTTCACTCATTAAAAATCAAATTTATGATAATTTTACCACCTTAAATTTGAGGAGGATGTTAAGCTAGTTGTAACAAGATTAGTTTAGTTAGGATAGTTTATTATTAGTTGATGTGACCGGTCAACCAATCAAGTTCTAGCCAGTATATGAACAATTGTAACAACTACACAAAATTAATACAAGATATTTTCCTTTCCTTTCATTTATCTAGTCGTCTCTTTTTATTTTGGGAAATTACCAAAAATAGCACCCCCTAAAAATTATAATAACAAAACTAGCACCCCCTTGTGTTCAATTAGAATTGAACGTTTAATATTGAACGTTCAATATTCAATTTGAACGTAAAATATTGAACGTTCAATATTAAATAGGTCTAATTATCGTCATTCAATTCTAATTGAACGGATAATATTGAACGTTCAATATTGAACGATTCCAAATTATTGTCGTTCAATTTTAATTGAACACAGGAGTGCTAGTTTTGTTATTATAATTTTTGGGGGGTGTTAGTTTTGTTATTTTCCCTTTTATTTTTCTTTGTAACATTTGTTCGCAATTAATTTAAAAGTATGCATACATATATATTTCTCTTATTTTCTCTTTATTTACTCCAATAGTGCTGGAAAGAAATGTATAATAATAAAAAAAACAAACAAACAAACGAAAAAAAGGAATATATATTAAAATATTAATTTAAAAAGTAAATTTTTAATTAAAAAAATTATTAAAATTATGTATTTTATTTTTAATTTTTTTATTTTTTTAAATTAAAAAAATTAAATAATATCACTTATAATTTAAAGAATCTATATTACCTTCTCCTATTATTTACTTAAATTTTTTAAGTTTCCATTTGCATGGATTTAATTGCTGGCTATAGCCATTTATATATCATTATTCTCAGTTCCAGGTCATTTATCATGTCATCGCTTCCGCCAAATGTCAAATAGCTGTTAAAGATAATTTTTTTTTTTTTTTATTTTAATTCTTTTAGCCTTGGATTTGTAATTCATGTCAATCACAATGTGTGCCTTTCTACATCTGGTTTACATAAACAACTTTCTAATCTGAAATTTTGATTGCGTGTTTTTTAGTGTCACTATATTGAATTTAAATGACTTATTTGAATGAAACGATTACTACTTTAGTTTTTTCAGGATTGTCTCAGTTGCATTGCTCGCACCTTTTATCCAAATTCAATTCAATTCATTTTTGGGTAATCATAATTCCATCATTAATTGGAACTTGGAATTTGGAATTATTTTTAATTTAGCACTTATAATTCATATTATTTTGCCTCTTTGTTCTCATATAAACTAAATTAAAAAGTTCTCTTCAATAGAGTTTTGAACCATATGTTGTGGATCTACAAAGGGAGAGGGAAAGAATAGGTGATCGCACTGTTAATTGAGTACAAATGAAACTAATTTAATAATATCTATAAAAAATATGCATTGCAAGTCAATAAAAGTGACACATTTCATTATTCTATAGAAGTATTTTAATTAGTCATAAAATAGAAACTTCAAAGTTCAAATAAAACTCAAAAAAATATTAATATTCTTTTAGATAAATAACACAATAACTTATAAAAATAATTTAATATGAAAAACGAGGATTGATGTCGTATGTTATAAAACTATTTTATTGAGTTAATTTTGTAGCAATTTATCATGATAAATTGAATATTTAATTTATTTTATAAAAAATTCTCTAAAATTCACCAAATTTCGGACGAATTTGATTAAAATTTATCAAAATTTTAGAAGAAATTGACTTCCACCTGATTTCTATATCAATATATTAAAAATTTTAGAACTTTCATGAAATTTTGATAAACATTTCAAATGAAATTATTCCTTAATCATAACAATAATAATTTAATCAACATTTTAATTATTAAATTAATAAAATTTAAACTATAAATGTTGGATAAAGTTGTTACTTCAAATTTTTTTAGGAAAAATAACACTCCTCAAAATTTATAATAATAAAAATAGCAACATTTGTGTACAAATTTATATTTTCACAATTAAAAAAATGACTGATATATCATTTTTCTTTGAACATCCATTCAATTGAAATTAAAAGACTGCAATTTAGATTTGTTCAATATTTTACGTTTAAATTGAAGGTTCAATATTATTGGGGTGCTAGTTTTTATATTATAAATTTTAGGAATATTATTTTTGATAATTTTTCAAAATTTTAATGTGAATACATAAAAGTTTGAAATATCATTATATAATATATATATATATATATATATATATATATATATATATATTATAGCTTTTACTAATAAGATGTATTTAATAAATGCATTGTATGTGCTCTAAAACTAGTAATAATGAAGAAGAGAAAAAGCCAATCATTCAACAATCAAACAGTATAAAAAATACAAGGATAAAAAGTTAAGTTTGTATAATGGCCAACAACAAGAGCCATACAAATTGCCAGTTGCTTTAGATTTCTTAACATAAATACTAACAAGTTTGCACCTACAATGTCTGAGTACTAAAAAGGGATTATCGATATTCAACAGTGGCCCTAACATACAATCATTCAATCTAACAGAAGACAAAAGGGAACACAAGAGCAGTTCGCTCTGTCACACGGGATTTTTCATAAGCTACATAACATTTTTTTTAAAATGATGAGAGGTTTGTTATCAAATATAATAATTATAAAATTAAATAATTATAATACTTTTGTGCCTAGCTTTCTTTTTAAATATTCCTTTTTCTTTTATTGGAATTGAAATAATTAATGATCATGACATTTACTATAATAGTGAGCACAATGCTAACACAAATTAAATTTAGATTAAGGTTTCCAACAGAGATACTGTGTGTATTTGTTAATTGAGGAACAAAAAGGGAACAATGCTTAGATATTTTTTAGTGAAAATTTGTTTTGCTCTTAAGAGCTGTGGGTGTCTTCGGAAAAATGAATTTACACTTAACGTATGTGTTAAGAAATTTTTAATGATAATAATTTATGATTTTTCTTTTTTTAAATGCCAATGTGTACCTGATAAAAAATAAAAATAAATGCCATGGTGTTTCACCAAGTAATTTTTAGAAGAAAAAAAGTCAAAAATACTTATAAGTTCTATGGTAACACTTTTTTTTCTCCAAAAATGTTTGTATTATTTATAAATTTTATATTTTTAATAAATTCTTAAATATTTATACTTAAGAAAATCACCAAACTTGTTTCTTCTCTATAAATTTTTTAAATGAAAATAAATAAATAAAATCTAATTAAAAAAATATTTTTTAAAAAATTAATAAATTACTCCAAATTTTGATTCCTTAAAATTGTGAAAATTACAATTAATTTTTTTTATATCAAACATACTTAATTATAAAATCCCCTGAATCAATCGAACATCAAAAATTAAAAATTAAAATTGTTATCTAGTCAAGAGAACATGCGTGGTGAGATAAAAATGGTGTTTGTGAATATGATTCTTCTATTCTTCTTTTTCAGAAAAGTAACTCTATTCATCTTATGGCTCATCTCATTTAATAAAATAATTAAATTCCAAAAACAATTGAAGTAAAATTACTTATAAATCTGTCTTGTTCAATAATTCATTTTTTCATGATTTTAGTAAGAGATGCCATATCAACTTCCCCATCAATGAAGCCTATCATTCCACCTCTATTTTTCGAGCACCAAAGTTGAAAATATTCTTAACAACGGTTGTAATTAAAAATCTTAAGGGCCATCATTGAAGTAGAAAAATCCCCTCTCTATAAATCTAATTATTCTTAATTGATAATTTATTAATTGCTTAAATGATTAGCCCTTGATTTATACGAATATTTTAGGTAGGGATGGCAATAGATCTAGTGATGATTAGATCTAATCTGTTGTCTAAAAACTTCAATTTAATTTGATCTATTTTAATCCGTAGATCATATAAATATGATCAATTGTTGATCCATAGATTATATGAATATACACGATTTGATTCGGCCTATTTTTTTAGTGCATTATTTAATATGATAAATTATTATATTTTAAATTGATAAATAAAATAAGATAACGTCATAAATTTGTAAGAATATTATTACTTATTTATAATAATTATATTTCAACTTTTATTATTTTTTATTAATGTTTTAATTTAAAAATCCAAAAAAATACTTCTGTAATAAAAATTTTAACATTATTAAGTTGATATCATCTAAAATTATATAAGGATAATATTATAAATTTTTTAAATAAATAGTTATAAAAATTTGAAAGTATTTTTAAAATTTGTAACTTTTTTAGTTCTAAAATTATAATTTTAAAAGTATTTAGTTTTAGATTGATCCACAAATTGATGTAATTTTGGTATGATTCACATATCATTATGTTCTAATTTGATTTGATTTATTAATTTTGTAAGAAAATTATGATTTGATCCTATTTAAAAATGATATGTTTAATTCGATCATGAGTAAATTATACAAAGCAATATCCGTGGAATTTTGATTCAATGGATTTTTTGCCATCCTTAATTTTAGGACATTTGGTGCAAATGGTTTGTGTTATTTAGAATTTTTTAAGTATTTTGAATTTAATGGGAAATGCTTTGAGAAAGTGTGTGCTTCTAAAAAGTTTTAAGTCGTTGTGGACTCTAAACATGCCACCCCATCTTAGGCCCAATAGTAAGGGTAGCAGTTCGAGTCAATTCATTTTTTAATCCGACCCGAACACAAATAACTCAAACACGACTTGATTTAGAAATGGGTTAGTTTTATGAAACCCAGACCCAAAAGATCCGAACACGACCTAATTTGATAACGGGTCTGACGCAACTCAGACACGAACTCGATCACTAACCAGGACACGAACCCAAATTGAAAAGGTGTCAATTTTAAAGAAATTTTACCTGAACTCGTATAAGTATAAAAGCCAAAAATAACATCTGAACATCAAAAGATTCAAAATATGGTACATTTAAATATCTAATGACTAATAGATAATAATCTAATATGGTATCAATTGAGTAATATGAACTTATACTTGCAATAAAATGATGAACTTATGGTGCTGAGTATGGTACCAATATAAAGAACATGAACCATAATATGTGGGATGGAGTTACAATACCTGGTAGTAGACTAAGTGGTTATGGCTGTCAGTGGAAGAGGGCCAAACTGACAATGAATATTCCAGAAACTGTGATGGCAAGAAGTAGCAACGACGAGGGACAAGATTAGGGGTGGCAACGCACGCAACTGACGAGTTGTGACCATCTGGTTTGAGGGTGGCTGGGTGGGTACTGGCCTACTGGGTGAGGACAGTCTGGTCTAAGGGTGACTCGTGAAAGTCTGGTCTAAGTTGTGGCTGGGTGGGGTGGCGACGTAATGGTTTCACTCCTACGCCGTTTAGTTTCGTGGCTGCTTGCTAGAGTTACTCTCTGTACACGAGAAAGATAA
This sequence comes from Elaeagnus macrophylla, assembly GCA_029378325.1. Classification (NCBI taxonomy): domain Eukaryota; kingdom Viridiplantae; phylum Streptophyta; class Magnoliopsida; order Rosales; family Elaeagnaceae; genus Elaeagnus; species Elaeagnus macrophylla. The sequence goes on from CM055653.1 coordinate 12,910,157, forward strand.
AATAGAATGAGTATGAGTATGAGAATGAAATTAGGGTTAGCATACTTAGCACTTATTTTATTTGTTTTTTCTTTTTTGATTAAAAAAAAAAACGGGTTGAACGGATCAACCCAACACCGACCCAAATTTGACCTTTTTTTTTTTTTTTTTTGGTCATTTCGGATTGACCCGTTTTTTATCCAAAATTAATTCGAGAGAATTTGTGTCAGGTTTTGTGTCGTGTCAAAAATTACCACCCCTACTTGGGCCCATATAGGTTGCAATTTTTGGTGGTGGTTGTTTTTTTTTTTTTTACCCCTAATTTTGATACAAAAGTTGGGCATGTTCTATAATTATTTAATTTTATAATTATTACATTGGGTATTAAAAGTCTTATAATTTTTAAATAATATCACAACAGTTGTATTATTATGTACAAATGAGTATTTTAGTTACATAATTTTTTAATTTGGTACTCATAATTCCTTTATTTATCAAAGTTAAACACTATAAGTCCTATTTTTAATACTTTTATTAAACTATAAGTGCTCATTTAAAAATATATATATAATTATGATTGCTTACTTTTTATAATAACAAGACTTGTAGTATTTAATTTAACTCATAAATTATAAGACTAAAGTACACCTTTTAATAAATTATAAAATTTTTGATGCCTAACTCAATAATTATAAAATTAATATATTCATGTGATAAAAAATAAAGAAACTCTAAGACTTTTCTCCCATTTTGATGCACTTCTTTATACAGTTAGTACACCCAATGGAGTTTTTGTTTTAACGGGCTAAAAAAAATGATGTAAAACATTACTTGATGTGATTTTTTTTGTATTAAAAAATAACCTTCATTAAGTTTTGTTATTTATAATAATCAATAATCAAAATATTTCTTAAATATCAATTTTTATAATCTATTATTTTTCTTATACCTATTTTAACATTTTGACCGCATTTTATCTTCCTTATTACCCTATATTACTATAAAAATGTGATAGCCGATCAAAATATCATCCTTATTACCCTATATTGACTATAAAAATGTTATAGCCGATCAAAACTATGGTTACTTTCTAACCAAAAAAACAAAAGAGAGAGATAACCCCATATAGAATCAATATTTTACTCTCTTTTTGACCCCTTTTAAAGAAACTAAGCTTTAATACGCACAATGTGGGTGTTGTAATTTTATTAATTTTTATTTATAATTTGTCACAAAATTTAAATATTTAAATTTTTTAAATTCTAATTAGCATATAATAAAAATAAAAATAAAACACTAATTTATTGAAAGATAAAAACATAATTATTTATGCTTGCAAATAATTCATTTAAAAAGATAAGATATGTATAACAAAGTAGTTATATAAGAGTGTTTATTTATTTTGAATATGTAATAATTGAAAAAAAATTAATAAACTAAAAATGAGGATAAAAATGCAAATAAAGTCATTTATAAATAGTATTAAAGTGTAGTAATATAACAAACATGTAATTAACATTTTACGTTAGTTTTGTTAATTATTGATTTTTAATTTCTTTGTGACCCAAAAATAAATAAATAATATTAAAAATGAAATATTTGTGTTAGAATATAATTGTGATTAAATCACTTAAATAAATTAGAGTTTGTATTTAACAATAAAACAAAATATCTAAAATAAAAGAAGAGTAAAATATTTTCACGTTAAATCTTTTTCTTTTTCCCCCTTCTCTTTAGTTTGTACCACTTTAGGTCTACAAGAACCAATAGAAATGATCTCAATGTAAGAATCGAGTCTCAAAACTCATAATTTTCAATAATTTTCATATGTTTTTATTAAGGTTTTCAAGAGGAATAAAAAAATCTAAATTTTTATGAAGAAAATAAACATATTCTAATTTTTCTAAATTGTCGTTACTTTTTTTATGTATTAAAATTAAGAGGGAAAAGAGGCTACAATGAAATCTCAAAACCCTAAAATTCTGAGTCAAATGTATGTTTTGATAATTTTGAAATAGTTAGGTTCAGAATTACGAATTGTAATTTTTATTGACAAATATAGATATGTTTTCGAGTCTAATGATTTTTAAATCACTGAAAAATGTTTTGTTTTCTAATTTTCATGGATTTTTAAAGTTAAATCTGAAAATATGAAATTCTGCAGTTTTTGTATTAACATCTGAAATAAAAATAGTTTTAGATTCTTTAACCTAGTTATTTTAATCTAAAATTTTAATAAAAGCTTTAAATATATGTTATTGATTGTTTATGAAAATTTTGAAGCCAAATTATTTTTATAGAATATTCGACATATTTTTCGATAAGGGTACTTCGACCATGAAATTTTCTAACAAATTTTCGTAAACTGATTTTCAAGTATATTTTGAATATGATTTATGTATCATTTACATTTGAAATTTTTAATACAAATAAATACATGTGTCTAGTTTGACTCCAAGAAATTTTGCAAAGAAACTATTTTTTTGTGTTTGGTAATAAATAATGTGTTGAGACATGTTCAAGTTAGCTTAGATTTTTAGGTTATAATAAGTGTCCTATATTTTTCTTCGAATAATCTCCTATAAGTGTAAAGAAAATTTTAGAATATAAATTATTTATTAAAATATCATAATTTATGGAAACACATGGAGAATAGGATTTAAGAACGAATAAAAGCAAAATAGATAGTTATGTCCTTATCGTTAAGATTATAAGTTGATTATATTATTCTTGAAAATTATAAGATAATATTGACTGTACCTAGATCATATAGTATCGTGAAATTTTGCAGAATATTTGAGGTAAGTAGAATAACCTTACTTGTAATATTAAGTATTGTTTGTTTTATTTGTGAATGTTTTCATGGTTGTTCACATGTTTTGTTTTGTGACCGTTATGGCTAAATAGATGCTGTGGTATCATTTTCGTATGTATATGTGGTTTGTGTTTGCATAATTGATTATTAGTTATCTAGTATTGGTATAAGCATGTTCATTTGCATGACATTCAAAACTTTTTATATTGAAATCTCATGTTTTGAATTATGCTTTCAACTTTAAAATCAAACAGATTTTTGAAAATGGTTTTGATAGAATACTTTTGACCATTGTTATGATTGAACTCTAATTGGGAGCATATTATATTTGTTTTGGGTTGTGTGGGGAGGTGTCCTTGGGTACCCGAGGGCATTTGATTCTTTACCATATGGTTTGGACGTATTTTTGCATGTGAGAATTTGTTATGAAATTCTAGCTTTGACCATATGATTTTTATGACTCACTTGCACTTACCCTTCATGCGTGCTAATCACCAATGAGTGATTTATTATTTTGGTCGCCGACGGATGACATATTGTATTGGTTATCGATGGGTGACATTTTGTATTAGCTCCACCGTTCATATGATAGAGTTCATGGCATTCTATAAAATATAGTTTTGAAAATTTTTGTTATAAGTTGTGACATATTGAGAAAGATCATTTTTGAACGTTTTACTATGAGTAACGATCTATTAAAAAATATAAGTTTTTGTATGTTTTATTTTGGGTCACAACATTATTTGAAATATGATCTTCAAAGATTATTGTTTAAGTAGTAACCATAAATTTTATTGACTTTCATATTTAAAACATGAGCATTGACATGTTATTTGTCGTGTATAAATTGTTTATTATATGTGATCGCTTAATATTCCTTGTATGGTGAGTTTACTTACATAGTAGTTTCACTCATCCAAGTTTTATTTACCATTTTTTCAGGAAACTTCATGAGAAAGATTTGACAACATTATTGAAAATTGTTGGTCCCTTAGGTTAGTTTTGGTCTAGCTTACTAGGTTTAAGAAATTTTGTTGCTAAGTTGTATTATTATTGGATTTTATAAATATTAGTCTTGAGAATATTAATATTTTAAATTGATGATATTGTCATTAGTAGACTATTTAGGAACCTTAGGTAACATTGATGACCTTTTTTTGATTTATTTACGTATTAGAAATATCGGAACATTACAGTTTATTTTATAAGCTAAATTTTGGAACGAAGATAGATGTTAGTTTTGTCATACAATGTTTATATTAGGTTAAGTGATATAAATTAAAAATAATAATATTATATCGTATTCTTTCTTGTTATTATATCGTGACAATATATTTTATTCATTTAATAAATAAAAATATGTCATTTTATATCGTATTTAATTATATATATCATATTATATTTAGATCGCATTTTTACGTGTCAAAAATTATAACTTTTACTTGTAAAAATGTGCAAAAATACAAAATGCACATAAATTTATACTATCAATATGTTAGCAATTAGCAAAGTTTTATCGAAAAATTATCCTTTTTAATTTTAAAATTATCCATTATAAGTAATGGAGTATAAGCTTATATTACTTAATAGAGAATTTTTTTTTTGCTATATAAGGCCTCAAGCCTTTTCTTTTTGTATTATTTAAGTGTATTTTAATAACCATACTATTAGTAATTTTTGAAATTATATAAACAATAAGAGGCCTCAAGCCTCTTTTTTATATTATTTTGATGCAATTTAATGACTATTTTTTAGTAAGTTTTAAAATTTTAGACAATATGGTAAAAAAATTTAAAAGAAATAAGGGGAAACAAAAATTCAAAAACAAAAAGAAAGAAGAAGAAAAGGAGAAACAAAAAACGGAAAGAAAGAAAAAGAGCAATAGAAAAGAAATGAAGGCTATAATTATCACTCTTTTAATATATATATATATATATATATATATAAAGAATGGTAAATATTTTAAAAGAAAAAAGGGGAAATCAAAATCCAAAAAATAAAAATAAATAAAAGCCATAATTCACTCTTTTAATATATAGAGACATGATATAGAAGACACTTTTTCTTAGGAACTTGGGATTATATTTACAGTACCCATCAATAATAAGAGTTGGCCTTACAACCGAACTCCAGAAATTCAAGGTGATAAGTCAGAAAAGAACTTAGGTAGGAATCAGAAAAGAGCCCTGATTTTTTACCTTTTTTTTTTTTTTTTTCAATAAATAATACCAATTCAACAGCCTCATGTTGGTCGGTTGTCAAATCCGTCCCAACGTAAGTTTTTTTTGGGCTGTAACGATGGGTACTCAGCAGTTTAAGAAACCCTCTAGGGGCGATTTAAAGACCTATTGTAGTAATAATTTAAACAGTAAGTTTAATTTTATATACATTATTGTGTGATAGCATTTTAATCTAATAAATTTACCTTTTTGTCCTTTTTTATTAATTCAATTCTTCATGTATTCCATATTTGAAAAGATTTCATAAAATCTAATACAATCACCATCTCCCATCTCCTTCTCTTTGCTTTCTCAATTTTCGTCATTATCGGCAATTAGTTCCAATCTTTTGCTGTAAATTATATTGAGCATTAACAATTTGAAAGGAATTGATTATACTCTATTTTTGCTAGACAAAACAAGTAATGATTTATATAGTATGTAAACTGGTTTACATAGTATGTAAACTGGTTTACATACTATGTAAACCAGTTTACATACAATAAGAAGCAACAAGATTCCAAGAAATCCCAGCTGCACTATCATACTTATGGTAAATTTTTCTGCAACCATACTTTCTGGAAATCAAAAAGCAACAATAAAAATGTTCATTTTATGTTTATTTTCATTGCTTATTTAGTTTATAGCATGGTTATCATCAAAGTTTATCATGTAAAGTATCAACTTGATCAATCTTATTAAACAGAAACCTAGGCTAGAGTAATGAATCTGAAAATATAAAATTTAGATTTTTACTTTTTTCTTTTAATTCCTTTTGGGTCATTTTTTATTTTAAGCTAGATTAATGAATCTGAAAATATAAAATTTAGATTCACTTTTTGATTATTTGGATTGAAAACAAAAAAAACAAAAAAAGAACGATGAAGAAACACCATGAAAACAGTTTGGCTAGGTTTAAAATATGGACGTCAAATAGGAAATTAATCTTATTTGAGCAAAGAATTTAACCAGATATTAGTTGTATAAATTAGAGTGAAAGAACATTTATGTAATTGATCTAATTTTAATATAACTAAAACCCACATTTTTGAGCTTATTATTGCTAGTTTTAAAAAATTTACTTTAAGAATTTCTCCTTCACTCATTTCTCCCCTTCAAATAAAAGATTCAATACAAAAGATATTTATATTTAACAATAAAAATAACATATTTAAAAAATATAAAATTATTATTTTACCTAAAATATCTTTATATTAATTAAAATTAATAAAATAAATCGATTATAACTTTAATTAATGAAGATATATTTTAAGTGAAGCAACAATTTTACTTTTTAAAATATATATCTTTTAATTCTTAAACATATTACTTTTGTACTTTTTATTGTTTCTTTCTTGTAAACACGTGATATATCAATCTTTCACTCTTTTATGCTTCTGAAACCAAAAACAAAATATTAAAATTATTAATATGTCAGTCTTTTGGCGTGTGGGTGTGCTAACTTAAACGTGCAAAAAATATTTACTGCTTCACGAGCATATATCTATGATCTATCTCAAGATATTATATAATGGCTTTTTTCACGAGGCAAAATGATGTATTGCGAATAAACATAAAAATCATGGAAAAGTAAACTTATGAATTGACTAAAACACCATCGATCATAATGAAGTACATGACCGGATTATATACTTGAAATTTCTAAACCACAGCCTCCAAACATTCAATACAGTCATGCGAAGTAGAGTTCACACTCGCTTATATGAGTGTGTAACCGGATTTCAAATTACAAGAATGTAAATTTCGTAAATCACAAATAACAAGTGAATTTCTTCAATTATCATGCCTATATTAGGTGATAGCGTATTATTTATGTATGAAATGTACAAGACCTCATAAAGTTCAATACATAAGTTGCGTCCTTGAATCTTTAGCCAAAGGTAAATCTTTAATTATAGACCTGAAAATCTTATAACTATTTTGGCTATCACTTCCATGTTATAAAGAATCAAGGCAGAGGTAGCAACTGTATTAGAACAGTAAAATTAAAATCAAAATTATTACCACGATATTGTTAACAATTTGGAGCAGTAGAATGTTTTAAGACCTCCCACCAGGATGGTAAGGATAAGTTGGGCCAGAAGAGGTCGAAACTGGCCTCCTTATAAAAGGATGGTTTAAGAGATTAGCCGCAGTCGGACGATGATTTGGATTGACTTGTATGCACTGCAAGATGAAATCCCGTGCATCTCTTGAGAGGTCTTCTGGAACAGAAGGCGGCACGCCTTTTCCAATCTTAAATAACGCCAGCATCTGTTGAGATGAAAGAAAAGGTTCTGTTAACAAGAGGCAGAAAGGATCTCAAAGTCCTAACATCACACGAGAAAGGGGAGAGGGGAGGGGAGAGAGAGAGAATCTTCATATTCAAACTAAAAGTACCAGATGAAGAACAATTTGCACCCTCTAGAAAAGAAACCAAAAGTCCATGCAGATGCTGAACTTGGTTTTATCATATTTTGAACATGATGAAAGCCATAAAAACAACAAAAAAAAGAAAATAAATTATAAATTTATAATGTGTCACATACTGGCTCCAATTCAGAGTAAGGAATTTTTCGAGTTAACATCTCCAACACAGTGCACCCAAGGCTCCATATATCAGCTGGAATCCCACATCCTTGGCCCTTTCCATTAACAACCTGTAAAATTGTATCTTAGTAAGGAAAAGTTCTGAGAGATTTTTGGACACCAAACACTCCACATAATCATACAAAGCGACCTTCCCCACAAATTTTTATAACCCATACTCAAGAAATTTCTCATAATATAAGAATTTTTCCAAGCAACTAAAGAAACCCTTTTCAACAAAACTGAACTGGCATAGGACCAGTATAAGACCAGAAGGGGTGGGCGGGGGAAGGCAAAGAAACGAAAAATACAAATCATAAAGTAACCAAGCTTCCACTTGGATTAACCCAAAAAACTATAAAGTACAAATAGCAAGGGATTTTTAGTGGCATTTATACGGTAAAGTAGAATTCTTCTAATGGAAACTTGACTTTTCTGAATCCTTAGCCTACCGTAGCCTTCTTTGATACCTAAAGCTGGTAAGAATACCAAAAGAAATTCTCGTTAACAAATAGGGTGAATTTCAAATACCTCCCTTGAGATATGCATAAATAACAATATTTGATTACTTGTTCAAAACTACCAAACAAACCCCTTCTGAAGCCGGGTATAAAAACTATTCTACATTGCTCTTTTTGGCACATGGATATTTTCATCAGCTAAAAACGTCTATTAGTACAAGGTATATGTTTGTTATTTTTCCTATTTGAGGGCTCAGTTTGTTATTTATACTAACCTCAGGCTTAAAGTATGCCCCCCTTACAAATATGGTGCTGCTTCAAAAGTTCAAAGGTGGCAAGTCTGAATATATCAAATGTGAGAATAGTCAAAGGAAACTTTCTTATCCTGATGACAAAGTGAAATCCATCAAACTCAATGATCAGAACTACTAGACTTAAATTTCTGGTCCATGATACTTTTACAATAGAAAGGTTTACCCATAGCATTTGCAACAATGAATATCTCTAGGTTGATAGCCGTAAAGAGTGTTTGTTGTGTTACACTAAAACTTAACTTACCAATAAGAAACAATATCATCTAAATTCTAATTAGATCAGTTCATGTTATAATGAATTTATGATCTCAGTTTAAAACAAAAGGATAAAGATAAAACCTCAGGGGCCATCCAGAAAGCAGTCCCTTTACAAGTTTTAAGACCATTTAATGTGGTCACCTGGCAAAAGCAAACAAACAGAAGGTTAGTAAAAGGCTTTAAACGTATGGGAGAATTGAGAGAGAACACTAAATTGAGGAAAAGAGTTTACACCTCTGCCAACCCAAAATCTACAAGCTTGACGGATCCACTCGCATGCACCAATATATTAGCACATTTAATGTCCCTTAAATCAAAAGAAAAATAACAACTTGTTAGAGTCTACATGAAGCAAAGTTCCACTAGTTTTGTAAAGGACATTATAAACATGTCAAAACCTTTATTCCTGATTTTCATTTAAATTGCACTTTTACATGTAGCATTTGCCGGTTGCATTTAGAGTGTACAAAGTTTTCAAAGGATTCACATAATCAGGTATAATTCTACAAAAATTACAAAAGGAAATACATTAAATTTGAATCACCTGTGAACCACATTTTGGTCATGAAGATATTTAAGACCATGCAAAATTTGTCTTGTATAAGCAGAGACCTGTTGATCCCAAAGAGTATATCTTTGATACAAACTTTGAAGAGATCCCTTGGTTACGAGCTCAAGAAAAATATAAAGGTTTGAATCATCCTACACAAAACAAGAGAAAAATGTGTATTAAAAGAATATAGAAAGGACAAAAAATAGAACTCAAAACCGAAAGGTTTAAATTTACCCAACAAACTATTTAAGAGAGAGAAAATATATTGAGCCAGGTCAGCAAAACTATAATTAAAAAAAAAAAGATAAAACAGTCAACGAGCAGTCAGTGAAGTGGCTTAATGTAATAAAAACATCAGCTATCAATACCACTTAAAGAATGTTTCACTTGTTACATTATAAGCCCATTCTTACACCACAAATTTTCCCTTGTAAATAGATAAATAATTTACAGCACCATAAACTGAAGAAAACTGCCAACTTGAAATCTTAGTTAAGACGGCTTTTTAAAGTAACCCATGCATGTCCTTTAGGATTAAGCTGAGGACTTAGTAACCTAATTCACCATTTTGGAACTTCAAAATCTAGATTTCCTTTTGACCAAAAAATAAATCTCAATTTTTTGACACTTAGAAAAATTCGTTTTCAGCATCACTGTTGACGTCAGAAGTATCTACCTTAATCTAACACGTTCAGAGCTCTAGACTAATGACAAAGGTTAGGTGCCCATGAAAAAGAACTCCTTTATATATAGTTGCTTGCTATAAACTACATTAGAAAGGGAAAGAAAAACAATTACAATCAATGATCAGTGATAGCAAGCACCATCTCACTAAGAGCATTAGGAAACATAAAAAAGAATAACAAATCATGAGATGCACTTATTTATGATTTCAACATACAAAGTGACTAGACACTAGTCATGGTAGTATAAAGGCAAAAATTAGTACCTTGTCTGTCCCAAGATATTGCACTATGTTTTCATGTTCAAACTTACTCAAAAGAGCAATCTCCTGGAAAAGCAAGCAGATAGTTAGGAAGATTTTTAAAAGGCAGTGACTCAGAAAATATGATCCTCTCTTACCTGCTCAAGTTGATAAACGCTTTGCCTTCCAAGAGCACTTTGATCAAGCAAAGAAACTTCCTTCAAAGCAAAGAGCAATCCGTTTCTGCAGAACAAATATACAAGAGTGCAGTTGAGGAAATAGTTCTCACTTGTCAGGAGAGATATCAAAAGGAAAATATGAAAATAAGAACACCCTTCAATAAAATTCAGACAGTAGCACCAATTTACAAAAGCTAAACGCCCTGGAAAGATTTCAGCAGAAAAACTGATTTAAATTATTGCTATTTTTATTAGGCTAATTTCCACTAAACCTACTGTAATTTTTTTTAAAAAAATAATCTCGATATCAGTTGCATCATTTAGATCCAGGTCCTATTCATACTTACAATTGCAACAACTATGGTAAAGTCAGTCAGAACCATCTAAACGCAACAGAACAAAACAACATTCAATCACTTACTCAGCGATTCCTTCATATACTGATGCGAATGAGCCGCGACCTAGAAGAACACCCTTTTCCCAATTATACCCAAAGAAAGAATGCGATCGTGAACTATTCGTTACATGTCCCACCAAAGAAACATCTTCAACTCCCACCAAAGAAACATCTTCAACTCCCACCAAAGAAACATCCTCAACTCCCACCAAAGAATAATCTTCAACTCCGTTCGTTCCAATTAGCGAAATACTACCTTCAATTCGTTGTAGTCTTGTGTTGATTCCCCAGAGTAACCCTAAACTCTCCTTCACGTCTCTAGCTAGCTCCACCTGCAGTATCTTTAACAATCTCTCCAGCGACTGTTTCAGGTCAATAAGCCTATTGGTATAAGTACGCAATTTACGCAAGTTCAAAGGATGAACCTTCAAGCACGTACGAATCAACTTTTCCCCCTCTTCCAATTCCAATACGAAAGTCTCTGAAACCACAGTTGGCTGATTCAATACCCTGTTGAACTGTGCAATCTGCTCGATTAATGGATTCAGATATTCAAGCATACAACTGATATCTTTGATAGCTGGCCGGAACATCCTACGCTTCTGCTTCGCTTCTTTAACGGCATCAATCAGCAGTCCAAACGCTGCTCCAAGAGCAGCTCCTCCAACAACCTCGGCTGCCATAAGTTTCTAATCCGAACTCTTCACGTCTAGAAATCAGAGAGAAAAATTTCCCAGTCCGAGGCCGTTGACTTAGAATCGTAGCTCTGGTAAAAGAATGCCTCGTCGCAATGATTCCTGACATCTACTCCTTCTTGTCGAAGAAATAACATTTTCCTAGCCTTTTCCTTTTGAAAGTTACACTAATTACTGTTAAGGCTTAACTATAAATTATGCCGCAAATGTTTACTAATTATGCATATGCCTTAATTTTTATATATGAAATTTGTACCTTTGACACGCATAGAACTAATATTATTATGACATGCTTTTATTTAGTTTAATTTAACGATAGAACACTTATTATTATTATTATTGTAAAAATAATATTTCTTCCCACTTAACAAATATTATTGTTGCTCATAATGGTATATAAAAATTTATGCAAGTGCACGTATCGCAAACAAATAATATAATGATAAGAAAGATCATTCCTACGGAGATTAAAATACTAAAAAATATCGTAAAAATTAATTATTAAAATCAATATTTGATATTTTTGTTTATTAAAATAAAATAAATAATACGAGAGGACAAGAGCAAAAATACTGAAACAAAGTTCAACGAGAAGGATATCAAGAATCGCAAGAAGATAAATCAGTTAGAATTGCGAATGTGACAAGTGATGTAGACAAATTGCGTTGCTGTAGCAAAGTGCACCAGTAACTAGAATTGCAAAAATTACAAAGGATTCTTCCGAATCTGCAATGTTTATATATTCTATGACTCAATGAAACATATTCCTATGCGCAACTGAATCTAAGAACAACGTTTCATGCACAAATTCTATTAGATTATGTGAGATAATTATATATTCTTATATTAATTTCTTCACATTATTCTAGCTTCATCTAACTTAAATTAACCTTTCCAGATTCAATTTCAGTTTACTATCCTATCAATTGTTGATCAAGCAATTAATAAGAATAAATCAATAAATTAAGCATAGAATAACTAGCACCCTTTGTCAAGCAAAGTACAAATTTTTAAAATTAAAGCACAAGGTCTACATACATTTGCACATCCACAACCCTAACTGAATAAAAATTTAGCCAATCATATTCATGAAATTAAATATTAATTCATCTATATTTCAAATTAGATCCATTGAGTAATAGAAATTTGAAGAATAATAAAAGAAGAATAGAATAAGGAATAAATTAATAAAACCCCTTTTATTGAATCTCAATCAATTGGAGTCCAAATCTCTAAATCTCTCTTGCTTTCTTCAATAATTATCCTTGCAAATCAAGCCTTCAATTGCCTTTATTTTTTGCAAAATTTCTTGCCCGAATTTGTCCTGATTTTTCTCTCTTTTGGTGCCACCAAACTGCTGTGATTTTTCTCTTTTTTCTGTCCTGTTTCTGTTCAGTTTTGGTGCCCAAATCTGATGTATATTTTCCTCCCCTCGTCTCCTTTGTTTCTATCCAGAATTCTGCTATATATATGTTTTCCTGCTACCGCCAAACTGCTGTATAAATCAGCCTTTCTTTACATAGTAAACCCTAGGTTTAGTTAGAGATAATTTCTTTTTGTGTTGACTTCCAAAATTATTCCTAAAAAAGTGAGTTAATTAGTGTCCAATATTGTCATTTATTTTGAAAGTCAAAATCAATTTTTAATATTTATTTCCAAATTAGATCTATTTTTCCACGCTGTTTTCCTGGTGTGATTTTGCTGCAGCAAAACTGGATTCTTGCATTTTTTTGTTGTTTTCTTTATCTCCTACAAAGGGCAATGAAATTTTAATGAGTACACGTTAAAATATAATTCTTTTTAATAGATTTCATGATTATTTTGGATTTATTATCAAAAAATTTACTTAAATCACAAAATTCACAAATATTGTATAAATGAATATAATGTGTAAACATTCTCAAAAGAAGAAACAATTATTTATGAATAAGAGCTAATAATACTCTAATAAATTAGAGTTATCAATTATGACACCAAAATTATTTTATTTTTTAAGTTTTTTATATGGTTAATATTCTCAATAAAATATTTAAGTATAAATATCAATAAATAAGAATTTTTATTTTCAGTCTCATTAATTACTAAAAAATATTTTGTACTAAGAAATCAAATAGATTTAAACAACGAATAAAATAAAATAAATATTAAAAAATATGTAAAATATAAAGTTACTAACAAGAAGAAGATTACTTATAAATAATGTAGTCTTTATAGATCATGTTTTATTGATAAATATACACGTATATCAGTAATCTTATTATTATTTTTGTTGGTGACTTCATTTTTTTTACATTTATTTATTATTATTTATTTTATTTTATTTATCGTTAAAAGCTATTCAAATTTTTCAAATAATATAACACTTGGATGTTTTGCAGAAATTAGTGTGACTATAATGAAAACTTCTTATTTATTATTATTTATACTTAAATTTATTATTAAAAATATTAGCCATAAAAAATTTAAAAAATGAAATTTTTTTTTTTTTAATGTAATCTTCTTAGACGAGAAGAATTATTAGTTTAACAATAATAATATGAAAAAAAAAAAAAAAAGTGTTTCGTTTAAACTGTTAAATTAAATTAAGCAAAAGCCTACTATAATAACATTACCTCCCTCATTAACTAAATATTTAGTACACCGTATCGAATAAATTAAATATAATTGTATTAGATTAAATTATATTAAATTATATTATAATAAATTTGTACAATATTACGTGAAAAGTTGTATAATATAATCAGATTAAATTAATTATATATTTTTTACTAAATTAATTTGTATTTGAAATAATTTTTTATTATAAAATTTATTTAAATTTATTTTTATATTTTTATTACATTTTTAAAAATAAAAAAAATATTATTTTTAATTTAAGATAAAAGAAAAAGTTAAGACATATAATTTTATAATTAAAAATTCAAACATATTAAGTTGATTGTCTAATACGGTTTATATCCACACTCCTAATCGTACAAAATTTTTATATAATAGTACTATTTTTATACGATACAGTCTGATTATATAATTAAATATATAATTATATATAAATTATATAATTAAGATATTTAATACGATATAACAAATATACCATAAGGATATAAATTCACGTATCAAAGGATAATATTACCTCCGGTATAAATTTCACATGTCAAAAATTAAAGGTATCATATGCACAACTAATAAACATTATAGATATAAATTGTAATTAAGCCTACTTTTAATCAGTCTTATTTATCCTTATGTTTCGATTTCTCATTTATTTTTCAATTTTCTATTTCTATATCTACTTCTACGTGACTAACCCATACATTTATAAAAACTACCCACATTATTAAAAAAAATGTAAAAATTATAAAAATAATATATTTTTAAATTTATAATAATAATTTATAATTTAAAAAATAATTGTTATATCATTTTTCTTTAAATACTCGTTTAATTTGAGATCATTCAAATTAAATAGCTGTAATTTAGACTCGTTCATTATTAAACATTCAATATTAAATGTCATTCAATATTATTGAGACGTTATTTTTGTTATTATAAATTTTAAAGGTATTATTTTTTTGTAATTGTTTAAAAAATTTCCATACAATAAAGTTAATTATGTTTTATGCCATAATATATTATATTTGTTATAAATATGTTTATAATGCTTATAAAATTGTCAACATGTTTATAATATATTTAAAATTATAGATATTTTTATTATAAATATGTTCATAATATTTATAAAATTTAATACATTTATATCAAAAATATTTATAATATTTAATATATTTATATCAAAAATATTTATTATTTTAAATATATTATCAAAATATTTACGATTTATAAATATTATGTACATATTTATAATAAATTTAATATTATATGTAATTGCAATAAATTTAACATCTATATAAAATTTACATACTCATTCAACTACAAAGATTAATTATTTGTTGTATTATCTTCACTTAGTGTAACGTTATATTAAGATTTATGATTTGTTTACTATATGCAATAAATTTAACATCTATATAAAATTTACATACTCATTCAACTACAAAGATTAATTATTTGTTGTATTATCTTCACTTAGTGTAACGTTATATTAAGATTTATGATTTGTTTACTATATGCAATAAAAATTAATTGATATGAGAATAAAAATAATTTAGAATACAAAAAAATGTAAAATTATTTTTTTTTCTTTGTATTTACTAAAGTAAAGTAAGGAATTAGAAAAAAAAATATTAATTTATTTAAATGTTATTTAAAGATATTTATAAAAATATATTTAAAATAATAGATAATTTTGTCATCAAAATTAGGAATATGCATTTTATTCGCAGTTTTAGATATTCACAGATATTCAATTCGACAGGTTGATTAATACCCGACTATTTACGAGAACGATGACGGTTTTGGAAATTTTTGAATGTAAATTATCGAATTTTGGGGTGGGAACATTCATACCTAAAATCATACCCACATGTATCCAAAATTATTAATATATTTTAATTTAATTTTAATATATATTAAAAAACACTTATTATCAATATATTTCATACCAAAATTTATTAATATATTTGATTTAATTTTAATATATACTATTAAATCGAATTTTTAGTGGTTAATTTTTTGCAACTATTCTCGCCCGATCCTCGACTCATTATTAGGAATGAGCATAGGAACGTGTGGGGATGGTTTTTGTCATATCCATCTCTAAAATCGAACAATTAACTGTATAATCGAAACTATCCGAAATTACTCTAGTTTGGGTACGGTTATAACCGTGCGGGGATCGAGTATAACAAAAAAATTGCTCTAATATCCGATTATTTAAAAAAAAATCAAAACCAGAACTTCTACACAATATATATGTATGATACATGTGTGCAATTTTTTCTTTTTTTTGGTCCTTTCAAATACACGTGTGAAGTTGCTTCACTTTTATAGAGAATAAAAGTCATGAATAAAACAAAAATTGTAAAATTATAATGAAATAAGAACACCGGTAATGAAACTATGAAATAAGGGCGTTGAATTAGAAGAAAAATAACAATAAAAAAGGAACAAAAATACAACAATAAGAAATTATTAATCATTCTCGAACTAATTGATAATAAGGTATTCTATCTTAATAAAATCCAAAACTAATGTATGATTGAATCGAAGTAGACGACTAGAAAATGACAGTGAAGAAGTGGATGCCTAAATAAAATAACAGCTACTTGCTATTATCCTCAGTGCAGAAGTGGAGGGCTGGAGCTATAACGCCGTTCTTTAGAGGCTGTAGAAGATTGGAAAAACCGACGCCGAGCTGCACGAAGTCACGAACACAAAGGAAGAAAGAAAGCAAAGAAAATGTTAGGGTTAGGCGGTTAACACTTCTATTTATATGAGTGTTTTAAATAATAAATATTTTTAATAAATAAATAAATACATTTATATGTTATCATGTAAACAAAAATTAAAGTGGTTTAATGGCATAAGCTAAAATGGTTGAATCAAACATACCTAGGTTTGAAGTACTACAAAAGTAGGTAAATTTTATAAATAAATTTTTATATATATTTAAATTAAATTAAATTTAAAAAATATTTTAGATACGATTTTAAACGGATATTAACCGATTCATCGGATTGAATATTCGTAGATATTCGAACCTGGGGATAAAATGTCCATTCTTACCCATTATACTCATCCTCAAAATGGAACAAATTATCTCCGCCAGTTTCTGTACCTATTCCTAATCAAAACTAAAGAAAATAAGGAAACAATCAATATACCATTTTTACTATGCTTTTAGGAAGTAAATAATGAAACGATAATAATTTATTCTCTCTATTGTATAAATAATTCAGTTATTTAATTAATTTTTTTAATTTATTAATAAAAAAAATGTGTTTATTTTATATTATTAAAAAAATAAATATATATATTTTTCTAAAAATAATTAAAAATAATATTTTATAAATAAAAAAATTATATCATATAATTAAATCTAATTTTTTTCCATTCATTTCCCATTTAAGTTGATAGATAAATATTTAATTATATATTAATTAAGTTTGTAATATAAAATACTAAAATAATGATGATAACACTTTCTCAATCACAAGAAAAAAGTCGAGCATTTTTATAAAAAAAATATTTTTTTATCTTAATTTAATATATATATTATATTAATTTATATTGTCATGACTTAATTATTTTTTATTAAAATTTGCTATTATATTAGTTTAATATCCCATTCTTAATTTTGTATACAAATAATAATTTACCTATTATTTTCTATTTGGTACATATAACACTAATTTATAAAAAAATATATTGTGAATTTTTGTTTCAAAAATATTTTTTATTATAACTTAATACATACATTAATTTATATACATCATTTTTATTAGTACCTAAGTATGTATCCTATAATTATTTCATAATTTTATATTTAATATATAAATAATATATCACTTTAATAATTTTAATTATCTCAATATTAGTACCATTAGTTTTTTATAAAAATTATTAATTTATTAGTTTCTTCCTTATATCTCTCCTCTTCTCCATTGTATATTCTTCATTATTTATAAATAAAAAAATACTAATGCAACTTTATGAATCTTTAAACACTACCAACTACCAAGAGTAAAACCTTGCGTAAGCCTTCGAGTTTGACTTATCATTCATCACTAAAAAATTTCCACCACTGAAATTGTTTTCTTAGTTCGAAAAATCGTAGTCAATTTCTTAATTCAACGCTATTTTTCATGAAAGTCGGATTGCTAGATGTAAATGAAAGACTTAAATTATATCCTTATTTTTCCCATTTTTATTTTTCTTTACTTTTTTACCTTTAATATACCTAATAAATTTGTGATTATTACTATATTATATTTTTAAAATATTATTTAACTTATGTAACACTATATTGTTATATTGTTAGATCAAGAAAAAAGAAAAAGGAGAATCATAACTCGTAAAAAGAACATAATATGATATATGGTTATAAAATATATTAACTTATTAATTATTTATAAATTTGATTATGATATATGATTTTCATAATATATATAAATATATATAATAAAATGAAAATAATTTAATTTTTTATTGTTATTTTTCTTAATTAATAAATAAAATTTCTATGTATCAAGTTTGACGTATAAATATTAAATTATATAAAAGACTTTTTCAATCGCACGGAAAAGGTCGCGCATTCTTATAAAAATAAAATTATTTTTTATTATATATTAATATATAAATAAATTTATATAATATAATTTAATTAATTTTTATTAATAAATAATTTCATAATTATTTTATTATTATACATCATTATATATAATTAATAAATAACACATCATTTATTACATAAAGCACAACTTTATAAAGAAACGTATATTGTGGTTTATTGTATCATAAATATCTTTTGAAAAACAACAAAAATAACTTCCTTCAAAACTTATAATAAATTATTGATATATCATTTTTTATATATATTATTTTTGTTTGATATATCATTTTTATTGGAACATTCAATTAAACGGCGACAATTTAGATCTATTTAATATTCAATATTCAATATTATTGAAGTACTAATTTTGTTATTATAAATTTTATGTGTGTTATTTTTTATAATTTTTTAATATTTTTTATCACATATGCATACTTCAATTACATAAGACAATTTTGTTGGTCTTACGATCATTTTTTAATCTCGCATCTCTAATTTTATTTTAATTAATAATTAAAATATTATTTAATATATATTAATTTGATGCATATAATATTATTTTAATTGTGATAATAAAAACATTTAATATGTCAATTTTATTTTTATAATTAATGACATTTTATTGCTTTGAATAAAATTGTTTTTCATACATAATAATAATAATAATAATAATAATAATAAATTTAATTATTAATAACTCTTAGACTATAAAATTTTATTTTTAATTTTCTAAAAAAAATTATGTTTAATTTTATTATAATGTAAATAAAGTTAAAAAATAAATATTATTTTTTATTGAAAAAATTAAAAATTAAAATAATTAAATTATTTATACATTAAAATATTATTTTTTATAAAAATTATTAATTTTTTAGTTTCTTCACCACTATCTCTCTCATCTTTTCCGTTGTATATTTTTATTATTTATAAAGGCTAAATAATATTTATAATTTTTTAATTTTTTTTATTTTATATTTTAGTTTCATAATTATTATTTTTAATATTTAGTTTTTTAATTTTTTAAATTTGACAATATTAATTTAACTATTAATTTTTAGTAAAATTTAATATCTATTTTTTTCTTTTTTTTTTTCATCTTTTTAACGAAAAAAGAGATTTAGTATAGATCCATAATTTTAGATTTTTTTTTAATATTTATTCTTAAAAAAAACAAAAACTCAGATATTAAATTTTACATAATATTTATAATTGAAGCAATATTATCAAATTTAAAAAATTAAAGGATTAAATAGTAAAAAAAAAAATCAAAAAATTAAAGTATAAATCGAACAAAAATTAAAAATACTATTGTTTAGCCATTTATAAATAAAAATTACTAATGCTACTTTGATGAATCTTTAAACACCGTACCGAAGAGTAAAGCCTTGTGTAAGCCATCGAGTTTGACTTGACCATTAATCATTGAAGGTTTTTCCACCACTAAAACTGTTTTTTTAGTTCGAAAGATCACAGATTCATAATCAATTTCTTAATTCAACACTATTTTTCATGAAAGTTCGATTGCGAGATATGTAAATGGAGGATTTTGATTTTTTCCTTAATTTTTTTTAATTAGTTAAACATACATATATTATGCATACATTATTTTACATATTTTAGTTAATTAAAAATAATATAATATAAATTATCATATTATTAAAATTTTTTATTAAATATGATTATAATTTATTATTATATTTTAAGTTATTATTTAATGTATATTTATTAAAAAGATAACTAATATTAATAGCTTAAAATATAAAGATAATTTTATTTAAAAATATTAAGCTTGATTTAGACTTTTATATATATATATATATATATATATATCCTAATCTCTTATTTTATATTTAATATACTTAATAAATTTATGATAATTAATATATTATATTTTTAAAATATTATTAGAATTATCAAATTTTCAAGATTGCACAAATACGGTCAAATTAAGAAAAGAACAATATAAAAAGAGAATCATAACTTGTAAAAAACAACAACAGAAGTTAATTCTCAAAATATATGAGTTATAAAATATCTTATTTTTTCAAATTTTATTAATTATTTTTAAATCTAATACTTGTGATATATGGGTTATATAATTTTTTTTTTTGGGAGCTAAATTTGATGGTTAGATTAAATCAGATTTTAAAACTTAAATATGTTTTATGCATGTAATATTTAAGACTTGATAAAAATAACCTTAATGTTTATTATTGTGTGACATTTATGTTATTTTCACCAGTTTTGTTAACTGCTTTTTTTTATTTTAGATATCACATAACAAGCACCGTTAATGAAATTCACATTAAAAATACAAATAATATTAACATAATTGGAGAAAATAATATAAATGTTACACAATAAAAAATGAGTATTTTTACAATGATATAATTGTTTGAAGTATTTTTGTTAATGGTCTCAAACATAAGGGATATAATAAAACATATTTAAGCCTTAAAAAAATGTAAAATTGCTATCATATACATGTTTAGGTTTTTAGGGTACGTTCAATTTATAAAATTGAAATTATTAATTGAATATAAATAACAATTATTGAAAATATAAAATTAAGAATATGAAAAAAAAAATTATTCTTTTGTTCGTTAGTTATCATAGAACAAGAAAAATGCATGAATAAATATATTTAATTTTTTTAAAATACCCTCTACAACATAAATATTTTTATTAATAATTAAGAAATTCGATTGAAAGAATAGATATTTTAAAGAAAATGCAAATCATAACTTTAAAAGGAAATAAATATTTTATTCCTGATTCTATTCCCATCAAATGAATATATTCTTCTACTTTTTATTAATTTTAATTATTTTCTTACCTCAATTTGTCATAATTCTTTAAATTAAATATTTTATTATTCATAATTTATTCTTATGCACAAAATTAACAACGGATTTTATTAAAGATCATATTACAAATTGACAAAAACTAAGTGGTATATAATTAAATTTATTACAAAATAGTATGTTCTTTATTGTATATTTAGGAGCTTTAATACCTTTTTGGTCATCCTATTTAATAAAAAGTACTCATTTATACTTTTATTTTCAAAGTGACATATTTTATTCTCCTATTTAATTAAATGTACTTAATTAATTCAATTTTAAATAATAAATACAATTTTACTATGACTAGTTTGTCTGTTTAGTCCCCTTATGAGTTTGTTGTTGTCCTTTATTTCAATTTTCAAGCATAACACTTTCGTGCAGAACCCATGTCTTTTGATGCTCTTTATAGTCATCTGTTAGCACATGAAAGGTTCTTAAATCATCAGCACCAGGTTGCTAATGGTATTCAAGCTCATGTGGACTGCTTTGGCAATATCAACATTCGGTCTAACAACTCTAATGTAAGTTCTAGTCAGAATGTTATGAATAACAATAATTATTCTTCAAGATCTTGTGATCCAAATAGGATCAAGTGGAATCTTCAAGATTTCTTGGCTCAACAACAATCTTATTATGGTTCTAAATTTTGAAGATGTGTGTATTGATCATCTTGTGTGCAAGCTTAAAAAAGCTTTGTATGGCCTAAAATAGGTCCCTCATTCATGGTTTAAAAACTTAACCATGCATTAGTTGCTTTTAATTTTGTTAACTCCAAAGCTGATTTAAGCATGTTTTATAAGCATGATGAGGATAATACTATTATTATGCTCGTTTATGTGGATCATATTTTGCTCACTAGTAGCAATACTGTTTATATTTTTAAGCATAATTCAACTTTACAATGAGTATGCTACATGTG
Organism: Elaeagnus macrophylla; assembly: GCA_029378325.1. Taxonomy (NCBI): domain Eukaryota; kingdom Viridiplantae; phylum Streptophyta; class Magnoliopsida; order Rosales; family Elaeagnaceae; genus Elaeagnus; species Elaeagnus macrophylla. The sequence continues at coordinate 12,932,534 of CM055653.1, forward strand.
ATCTTGGTAAAATTAGTTACTTTCTTGGCCTTGAAGTTCACCCAATTGATGCTATTTTTTATCTTACACAATGTAAGTATGTCAAGGGTCTTCTTCACAAGTTTATACAGAGTCCTCTAAGCCCTTTTCTACTCCTATGAAGTTAAATCTCATGGAGTACCTATACTTGATCCCTCCTCTTATTGCAACCTTATAGGTGCTTTACAGTACTGTGTGCTTACTCGACTTGATATAACCATCTTTGTGAACAAATTTTGTCAGTTTTTTGAAGCCCCTAGTGATGTTTATCTCATAACTACTAAACGTGTGTTAAGGTTTCTAAAAGAAACTTTGGATCATGGTGTTACTTTACATAAGTGTTCAACTTTTGGTTTCATTGGTTTTTATTTATTTATTCTAATTGGGCTAGCTCTCCAGATAATAGGAAAAGTACATGGAGATATGGTATATTATTTGGTGATTCACTAGTTTCCTAGATGTACTCCAAACAAAAAGTAGTCTCCTGTTCTAATGCTGAATTTGAATGTAGAACTTTAGCCTCCTCTGACTTGATTTGGTTATAGGCTGTTATAAGGAAGTTAAAAGAGCCTTTGAATTACACACCAATTTTGTACTGTAATAATGTAAGTGCGCTATTAATAGTAGCTAATTTTATTCTCTACACTCGTATAAAATATATTAAAATTGATCTTCACGCTAATTCTCAAGAACAACTTGCAAACACTTTCACCAAGCCTTTGTCTGATATGTTGTTCCACTCATTAAAAACCAAACTTATGGTACTTCCACCATCTTAGAGTTGTCTTTATTTTGTTGACCTTATTTATTTGACATTTTTTTAAATTTTGCAAAAAGAAAATAAAATATGATAAAATAAATGAGAATAAAACAAGAAAATTTTGAGTTTTTATATTATATAATATAAACAATATTTCCTTTTATTTATAACAATATAAGTGTATAATTGAGTACAAATGAAACTAATTTGATAATATTCATAAAAAATATGCATTGCAAGTCAAAAATAATTGTTTTGTTGAAGTTATTTATTTAACATTTAGTTTGTTTGACAGTTTTTTTAATTTTGCACAAAAAAAATAAAAAAATGATAAAATAAATGAGAGTAAATCAATGAGAATTTTAAGTTTCTATTATCTATTATATCAATTATATAATAAAAAATATACTTGATCTTTATTTTGTTGAAGTCGTTTATTTTACATTTAATTTGTTTGACTATTTTTTTAATTTTGCTAAAAGAAAATAATAAATAATAAAATAAATAAGAGTAAAATAAGAAAAACTTTGAGTAATATATATATATATATATATATATATATTTCTCTTTTTTATTATATTGTAGGAACAATATTTTCTTTTATTTATAACAATTTAAGTATATAATTGAGTACAAATAAAAAAAAAATTAATAATATCCATACAAAATATGCATTGCTAAGTCAATAAAGTGACACATTTCATTATTCTATAGAAGTATTTTAATTAGTCATAAAATAAAACTTCAAAGTTCAAATAAAACTCAAAAAAATATTCATATTCTTTTAGATAAATAACACAACTTATAAAAATAAATTAATATCATATTTAAGTATAATAAATAAATATATAAAATTAATGAAAAAAGAGGATTGACGTCGTATGTTATAAAACTATTTTATTGAGTTAATTTTGTAGCAATTTATCATGATAAAATTCACCAAATTTCAGACGAATTTGATTAAAACTTACCAAAACTTTAGAAGAAATTGACTTCCACCTGATTTCTATATCAATATATCAAAAAATTTAGAACTTTCATGAAATTTTGATAAAAATTTCAAATGAAATTATTCCTTAATCATAACAATAATAATTTAATCAACATTTTAATTATTAAATTAATAAAATTTAAACTATAAATGTTGGATAAAGACTTCAAATTTTTTTTTAGGAAAAATAACAAAAATAACACATCTCAAAACTTATAATAACAAAAATAGCACTCATTGTGTTCAAATTTATATTTTTATAATTAAAAAAATGACTGATATATCATATTTTTTTTTTATTATCCATTCAATTTGAATTGAACGACGGCAATTTAAACACATTCAATATTTCACTTTTAAATTGAACGTTCAATATTATTGGAGTACTAATTTTGTTATTATAAATTTTAGGAATATTATTTTGATAATTTCTCAAAAATTTAATGTGAAAACATAAAAGTTTGAAATATCATATATATATATATATATATATATATATATATATTATAGCTTTTACTAATAAAATGTATTTAAATTAAATAATTATAATACTTTTGTGCCTAGCTTTCTTTTTAAATATTGCTTTTTCTTTTATTGGAATTGAAATAATTAATGATCATGACATTTACTATAATAGTGAGCACAATGCGAACACAAATTATATTTAGATTAAGGTTTCCAACAGAGATACTGTGTGTATTTGTTAATTGAGGAACAAAAAGGGAACAATGCTTAGATATTTTTTAGTGAAAATTTGTTTTGCTCTTAAGAGCTGTGGGTGTCTTTGGAAAAATGAATTTACACTTAAGGTGTGTGTTAATAAATTTTTAATGGTAATAACAATGATTTATAATTAAATAATTAATTTTATGATTTTTTATTTTTTTAAATGCCAATGTGTACCTGATAAAAAATAAAAATAAATGCCAAGGTGTTTCACCAAGTATTTTTTCTAAGAAAAAAAGTCAAAAATACTTATAAGTTCTATGGTAACACTTTATAATTTTTTTTCTCCAAAAAATGTTTGTATTATTTATAAATTTTATATTTTTAATAAATTCTTAAATATTTATACTTAAGAAAATCACCAAACTTGTTTCTTCTCTATAAATTTTTTAAATGAAAATAAATAAATAAAATTTAATTAAAAAATATTTTTTTTAAAATTAATAAATTACTCCAAATTTTGATTCCTTAAAATTGTGAAAATTACAATTAATTTTTTTTTACATCAAACATACTTATTTATAAAATCTCCTGAACAAATCGAACATCAAAAATCAAAAATTAAAATTGTTATCTAGACAAGACAATATGTGTGGTGAGATAAAAATGGTGTTTGTGAATATGATTCTTCTCTTCTTCTTTTTCAGAAAAGTAACTCTATTCATCTTATGGCACATCTCATTTAATAAAATAATTAAATTCCAAAAACAATTAAAGTAAAATTACTTATAAATCTGTCTTCTTTAATAATTCATTTTTTTATTATTTTAGTTAGAGATGCCATATCAACTTTCCCATCAATGAAGCCTATCATTCCACCTCTATTTTTCGAGCACCAAAATTGAAAATATTCTTAACAACGGTTGTGATTAAAAATCTTAAGGGTCATTATTGAAGTAGAAAAATTCCCTCTCTATAAATTTGATTATTCTTAATTGATAATTTCTTAATTGCTTAAATGATTAGCTCTTGATTTATTGGGATATTTTTGGTTGGGATGGCAATAGATTGGGCCCAATTCGATCTAATGATGATTCGATCTGATCTATTGTTTAAAAATTTTGATTTAATTTAGTTTGTTTTGGTCCATATATTATATGAATCGGATCAATTGTTAATCCATGAATTAGATGTATATCCACGATCTAATTTGACCTATTTTTTTAATACATTATTTAATATGGTAAGTTATTATATTTTAAATTGATAAATAAAATAAGATAACGTCATTGATTTGTAAGAATTTTTTTATTACTTATTTATAATAAATATATTTCAATTTTTATTCGTTTTCATTAATGTTTTAATTTAAAAATTCAAAAAAACACTTTTGTAATAAAAACTTTAACATAATTAACTTGACCTTATCTAAAATTATAAAAGGATAATATTATAAATTTTATAAATACATAGTTATAAAAATTTTGAAAGTATTTTTGGAATGTGTAACGTTTTTAGTTCTAAAATTATAATTTTAAAAGTATTTAGTTTTAGATTAATTCATGAATTGATTTAAATCGGTCTGATCCACATATTGATGTGTCTTAATTTGATTCGATTTAAATCGATGCAAATTATGATTCAATCCTATCTAAAAATGATCGGTTTAATTCGATCATGAATGAATTATACAAAGCAATATCTGTGGAGTTTTGATTGAGTGAATTTTTTATCATCCTTAATTTTAGTACATTTGGTGCAAATGGTTTGTGTTACTTAGAATTTTTTAAGTATTTTGAATTTAATGAGAAGAGCTTTGAGAAAGTGTGTTTCTAAAAAGTTTTAAGTTGCTGTGGATTCTAAACACTATACCCATCTTAAGCCCAATAGTATAGGGCCTATATTGTAGGCTGCAATTTTTGGTGGTGGTTGTGCTTTTTTTTTTTTTAACTTGAGCATTATAAGTTCTATAATTATTTAATTTAAGAAATTTAATTTTGTAATTATTATATTAGATACTAAAGATCTTATAATTTTTAAAATAATGTCACATTAGTTTTATTATTATGTATAAATGAGCACTTAGTACCATAATTTTTGAATTGAGTACCTATGATCTCATTATTTATTAAAATTAAATACTATAAGTCTTCATTTTTAATACTTTTATTAAATTAAAAGTGCTAATTTTAAAAAAATTATATAATTATAATTGATTACTTTTTATAGTAACAAGACTTATAATGTTTAACTTATAAATTATATGACTAAAGTGTTCATTTTAAAAAATTATGAAACTTTTGATACCTAACACAATAATTTCAAGATTAATGTACTCATTTAATAAAAAAATTTCTCCTATTTTGATTCACTTCTTTGTTGAGTTAGTACACCCGATGGAGGTTTTTTTTTTTTTTTTTTTTTTTAAAGGGCTAAAAAAATAATGCAAAACAATACTTGAAGCTCAATATGTGATTTTTTTTATTAAAAAATAAACCTTACTAAGTTTAATTATTTGTAATAATCAATCATTAAAATATTTATTAAATAACAATTTTTATTGACTATTATTTTTTATACCTATTTTAACATTTTGACCACATTTGATCTTCATTATTACCCTATATTGACTATAAAAATGTTATAGCCGATCAAAACTAAGGTTACTTTCTAGAGAGAGAGAGAGAACCACATATAGAATCAATATTTTACACTATTTTTGACCCTTTTAAAGAAACTAAGTTTTAATACGCACAATGTAGGTGTTGTAATTTGATTAACTTTTATTTATAATTTGTCACAAAATTTAAACATTTAAATTTTTTAAATTCTAATTAGCATATAATAAAAATAAAATAACAAACACTAATTTATTGAAAAAAAAAAAAAACATAGTTACTTATACCTACAAATAATTCATTTAAAAAGATAAGATATATATAACAAGATAGTTATATAAGAGTGTTTATTTATTTTGAATATGTAATTGAAAAAAAATCATAAAGTAAAAATGTGGATAAAAATTCAAATAAAGTCATTTATAAATAGTATTAAAGTGTAGTAATGTAACAAACATGTTATTAATATTTTATGTTAGTTTTGTGTAATGAAAATTATTATTTTTTAATCTCTTTATTTTGTAAGCTAGATTTTAGGACGAAGATAGATGTTAGTTTTGTCATACAATATTCATATTAGGTTGAGTGATATAAATTAAAAATAATAATATTATATCTTATTTGTTCGTGTTATCATATCGTGACAATATATTTTATTTATTTAATAAATAAATACTCGTCATTTTACATCATATTAAATAATATATATCATATTATATTAATATCGCATTTGACATGCCAAAAATTACAATATTTATTTGTAAAAAAATGCAAAAATATTAAATGTATATAAATTTATACTCAAATTATTATGTTAACAACATAATTTTATTAAAGAATTATCTTTTTCAATTTTAAAATTATTTGATTACGTGACATTATTAGTGTGGAATATAAACTTAAATTACTTACTAGAGAAATTTTTTGGCTATATAAGGCCTCAAGCCTTTTTTTATATATATTATTTGTGTATTTTAATAACTATATTATAAGTAGTAAGTTTTGAAATTATGTAAATAATATGAGGCCTCAAGCCTCTTTTTTACATTATTTTGATGCAATTTAATGACCATAATTTAGTAAGTTCTAAAATTCTAGACAAGATGGTAAAAAACTTTAAGAGAAAAAAGGGGAAACAAAAATCCAAAAACAAAAAACAAAAAGAAAGAAGAAAGAAGCAAAAAAGGGAAACAAAAAACGGAAAGAAAGAAAAAAAGCAAAAGAAGAGAAACGAAGGCTATAATTATCCCTCTTTTAATATATATAGAATGGAAAATATTTTAAAAGGAAAAACGAAAAACGATAAAAAAAAAAAAAAGAAAAAAAAAAGAAATAAAGGCTATAATTATCACTCTTTTAATATATAGAGACATGATATAAAAGACACTTTTTCTTAGGAACTGGTGATTATATTTACAGTACCCATCAATAATAAGAGTGGTCTTACAACGGAACTCCTGAATTTCAAGGTGATAAGTCAGAAAAGAACTTAGGTAGGAATCAGAAAAGAGCCCTAATTTCTAATTTTTTTTCAATAAATAATACCAATTCAACAGCCTCATGTTGGTCGGTTGTCAAATCAGTCCCAACCCAAGTTTTTTTGGGCTGCAACGATGGGTACACAGCAGTCAAGAAACCCTCTAGGCATGGGCTTACAACTTTAAGAATTTTCCCTTCACACATTTCCCGCCCCTCGCCCCTCCCTCGCCCCTAGCTAAAACAAATGGGCCTTCGCACTTGCTGAAGAATGGATATACTTCTGAAACCAAAAACAAAATATTAAAATTATTAATATGTCAGTCTCTTGGCGTGTGGGTGTGCCTAACTTAAACGTGCAAAATTATTTACAGCTTCACGAGCACATATCTATGATCTATCTCAAGATATTATATAATGTCTTTTCTTACAAGGCAAAATGATGTATTGCGAATAAACATAAAAATCATGCTTTCTAAGAAGTAAACTTATGAATTGACTAAAACACCATCGATCATAATGAAGTACATGACTGGATTATATACTTGAAATTTCTAAACCACCACCTCCATACATTCAATACAGTCATGCGAAGTAAAGTTCACACTCGCTTATATGAGTGTGTAACCGGATTTCAAATTACAAGAATGTAAATTTCGTAAATCCCAAATATAAGTGTGAATTTCTTCAATTATCATGGCTATATTAGGTGTTAGGGCATATTATTTATGTATGAAATATATAAGACCTCATATTCAATACATAAATTGTGTAATTGAATCTTTAGCCAAAGGTAAATCTTTAATTATGGACCTGAAAAAATTATAACTATTTTGGCTATCACTTCCATGTTATAGAGAATCAAGGCATAAATGGCAACTACATTAGAACAGTAAAATCAAAATTATTACCTCGATATTGTTAACAATTTGGAGCAGTAGAATGTTTTAAGACCTCCCACCAGAATGGTAAGGAGAAGTTGGGCCAGAAGAGGTCGAAACTGGCCTCCATATAAAAGGATGGTTTAAGAGATTAGCCGCAGTCGGACGATGATTTGGATTGACTTGGATGCACTGCAAGATGAAATCCCGTGCATCTCTTGAGAGGTCTTCTGGAACAGAAGGCGGCACGCCATTTCCAATCTTATATAATGCCGGCATCTGTTGAGATGAAAGAAAAGGTTCTGTTAACAAGAGGCAGAAAGGATCTCAAAATCCTAACATCACACGAGAAAGGGGAGAGGGGAGGGGTGAGAGAGAGAATCTTCATATTCAAACTATTAGTACCAGATGAAGAACAATTTGCAACCTCTAGAAAATAAACCAAAAGTTCATGCAGATGCTGAACTTGGTTTTATCATATTTTGAACATGATGAAGCGATAAAAACAACAAAAAAAGAAAAGAAATTATAAATTTATAATGTGTCACATACTGGCCCAAATTCAGAGTAAGGAATTTTTCGAGTTAACATCTCCAACACAGTGCACCCAAGGCTCCATATATCAGCTGGAATCCCATATCCTTGGCCCTTTCCATTAACAACCTGTAAAATTGTATCTTAGTAAGGAAAAGTTCTGAGAGTTTTTGGACACCAAACACTCCACATAATCATACAAAGCGACCTTCCCCACAAATTTTTATAACCCATACTCAAGAAATTTCTCATAATATAAGAATTTTTCCAAACAACTAAAGAAACCCTTTTCAACAAAACTGAACTGGCATAGGACCAGTATAAGAGCAGAGAGGGTGGGCGGGGGAAGGCAAAGAAAAATACAAATCATAAAGTAACCAAGCTTCCACTTGGATTAACCCAAAAAACTATAAATTACAAATAGCCCGGGATGTTTAGTAGCATCTATATGGTAAAGTAGAATTCTTCTAATGGAAACTTCACTTTTCTGAATCCTTAACCTACAGTAGCCTTCTTTGATACCTAAAGCTGGTAAGAATACCGAAAGAAATTCTCGTTAACAAATAGGGTGAATTTCAAACACCTCCCTTGAGATATGCATAGATAACAATATTTGATTACTAGTTCAAAACTACCAAACAAACCCCTTCCGAAGTCGGGTATAAAACACTTCTACATTGCTCTTTTTGGCACATGGATGTTTTCAACAGCTAAAAAAGTCTATAAGTACAAGGTATATGTTTGTTATTTTTCATATTTGAGGGCACAGTTTGTTATTTATACTAACCTCAGGCTTAAAGTATTCCCCCCTTACAAATATGTTGCTGCTTCAAAAGTTCAAAGATGGCAAGTCTGAATATATCAAATGTGAGAATAGTCAAAGGAAACTTTCTTATCATGATGACAAAGTGAAATCCATCAAACTCAATGATCAGAACTGCTAGACTTAAATTTCTGGTCCATGATACTTTTACAATAGAAAGATTTACCCATAGCATTTGCAACAATGAATATCTCTAGGTTGATAGTAGTAAAGAGTGTTTGTTGTATTACACTAACACTTAACTTACCAATAAGAAACAATGACATCTAAATTCTAATTAGATCAGTTCATGCTATTATGAATTTATGATCTCAGTTTAAAACAAAAGGATAAAAATAAAACCTCAGGGGCCATCCAGAAAGCAGTCCCTTTACAAGATTTAACATCATTTAATGTGGTCGCCTGGCAAAAGCAAACAAACAGAAGGTTAGTAAAAGGCTTTAAACGTATGGAAGAATTGAGAGATAACACTAAATTGAGGAACAGAGTTTACACCTTTGCCAATCCAAAATCTGCAAGCTTGACGGATCCACTCGCATCCACCAATATATTAGCACATTTAATGTCCCTTAAATCAAAAGAAAAATAAAAACTTGTGAGAGTCTACATGAAGCAAAGTTCCACTAGTTTTGTAAAGGGCATTATAAACATGTCAAAACCTTTATTCTTGATTTTCATTTAAATTGCACTTTTACATGTGGCATTTGCTGGTGGCATTTAGAGTGTACAAAGTTTTCAAAGGATTCACATAATCAGGTATATAATTCTACAAAAATTACAAAAGGAATTAAATTTGAATCACCTGTGAACCACATTTTGGTCATGAAGATATTTAAGACCATGCAAAATTTGTCTTGTATAAGCAGAGACCTGTTGATCCCAAAGAGTATATCTTTGATACAAACTTTGAAGAGATCCCTTGGTTACGAGCTCAAGAAAAATATAAAGGTTTGAATCATCCTACACAAAACAAGAGAAAAATGTGTATTAAAAGAATATAGAAAGGATAAAAAATAGAACTCAAAACCGAAAGGTTTAAATTTACCCAACAAACTATTTAAGAGAGAGAAAATATATTGAGCCAGGTCAGCAAAACTATAATTAAAAAAAAAAAGATAAAACAGTCAACGAGCAGTCAGTGAAGTGGCTTAATGTAATAAAAACCTCAGCTGTCAATACCACATAAAGATTGTTTCTCTTGTTACATTATAAGCCCATTCTTACACCACAAATTTTCCCTTGTAAATAAATAAATAATTTACAGCATCATAAACTGAAGAAAACTGCTAACTTGAAATCTTAGTTAAGATGGCTTTTTAAACTAATCCATACGTGTCCTTTAGGATTAAGCTGAGGACTTGGTAACCTAATTCACCATTTTGGAACTTCAAAATCTCAATTTCCTTTTGACCAAAAAATAAATCTCAATTTTCTGACGCTTAAAAAAAATTCGTTTTCAGCATCACTGTTGATGTCAGAAGTATCTACCTTAATCTAACACGTTCAGAGCTCTAGACTAATGACAAAGGTTAGGTGCCCATGAAAAAGAACTCCTTTATATATAGTTGCTTGCTATAAACTACATTAGAAAGGGAAAGAAAAACAATTACAATCAATGATCAGTGATCAGTGATCAGTGATATCAGTGATCAGTGATCAGTGATAGCAAGCACCATCTCACTAAGAGCATTAGGAAACATAAAAAAGAATAACAAATCATGAGATGCACTTATTTATGATTTCAGCATACAAAGTGACTAGTCATGGTAGTATAAAGGTAAAAATTAGTACCTTGTCTGTCCCAAGATATTGCACTATGTTTTCATGTTCAAACTTACTCAAAAGAGCAATCTCCTGGAAAAGCAAGCAGATAGTTAGGAAGATTTTTAAAAGGCAGTGACTCAGAAAATATGATCCTCTCTTACCTGCTCAAGTTGATAAACGCTTTGCCTTCCCTGAGCACCTTGATCAAGCAAAGAAACTTCCTTCAAAGCAAAGAAGAATCCGTCCCTGCAGAACAAATATACAAGAGTGCAGTTTAGGAAATAGTTCTCACTTGTCAGGAGAGATACCAAAAGGAAAATATGAAAATAAGAACACCCTTCAATAAAATTCAGACAGTAGCACCAATTTACAAAAGCTAAAAAGCTAAACGCCCTGGAAGGATTTCAGCAGCAAAACTGATTTAAATTATTGTTATTTTTATTACGCTAATTTCCACTAAACCTACTGTAAATTTTTTCAAAAAAAAAAATCTCGACATCAGTTGCATCATTTAGATCCAGGTCTTATTCATACTTACAAGTTACAATTGCAACAACTATGGTAAAGTCAGTCAGAACCATCTAAACGTAACAGAACAAAACAACATTCGATCACTTACTCAGCGATTCCTTCATATACTGATCCGAATGACCCGCGACCTAGAAGATCACCCTTTTGCCAATTTGTTATGATAGGCCTATACCTTACATTGGGGGAAATAATTGACGGCGGCTCAGTGGTACTGCTAGAAGTATCGTCGTCATTTGACGTATAGAAACAGGACTCGGAGAGTGCCCCATTCTCCACACGCGCCACCCCAAAAGTTTCCTCCTGTCCCTTAACAACTTGTTCTTCCTCTTGTTCTCGTGGGTGTTCTGCCTCTTCGAAATTATCTTGTTCATTTTCGTCAGAAACATATCTTTCATGGACTATTGACAAAGAATCTTTTTCATCATCAGGCGCAAAGTCCCTCACAATATCCCAAGTAGAACACCCATTATCAATCACTGGAAGCCTCATAGAAGGTGGTGGCTTTAGCAGGGGAGGTCGAACACCCTTAATTCCCCCTCTAGCACCAGCACCAACACCACCGCCGCAACCTCCCACGCTACTAGCAATACAACATCCACTGGTCTCAGCAGGCTCCAACCTTGTTAATTCAGTTCTGTCCCCGATTGATAAACTATCTACTTCCCTCTCCGATAATTCATCTACTGTTGCTTCAATACTAGTTCTGTCCCCTATTGATAAACTATCTACTACCCTCTCCGATAATTCATCTACTGTTGCTTCAATACTTTTAGTTTCTATCTCATCCTCCCTTTTTGAGCTATCTAAACTATCCAGCTCGTAAAGCTTGGACTTCGGAAGAAGATCCGAAGAAGATCGGCCCTTGCGAGCCTCCCAAATCGCCGGCGGAATAGAGAAATCTTCCGGTGTAAGACCCAAGCTCCGGCATATTTTATCAAAATCACCTTCGACTCCATGAACCCTAAAACTCGTCCGATCGTACAAGTCAAGTGATCGAGTATGCAGCGAAGATGAAGCAGAAGGCGAAAGCGAAGAATCAAACGAAGAGGAAGATGAGGCGTCGTACTCAATGTTCTTGATTGCATTTCGACGCTCCAGACGGGGTCGAGTCTGTTTTTTCTTCTGATTCATCCGCTTGTTTCGATTGCTAGGAGAGAAAAATCGAGGTATGTGATGCATAAAGAGCTAAGTCCATCAAAATTCGCAACTCATGAGCTTCGATCAAGTGAAAATAAAGCGCCAAATAAAGACGAGAAAGTCCTCTGCACAAAAGCCGTCTTATCCGGTTATAAATTTTCTGCAACTTCAACGAGAATATAGGGAATTAGATTTTTTTAATTTCGAGCAGAAGATAGCTGACCCAAAAGAGGAAGAACAAAGAGCGAAATGGTTGAAGAGGATGAGAGAGACAGAGAACTTTGAGAATGGTAAACGCCGTCGAATCGAAACACAGAGAGAGAGAGATGAAAACGCGGTGCCACGTGGAACGTGGTGAGATGAGTTGGAACTTGGAAGAGAGAGGCCTTTATGCTTGTTGTTTGAAGAATCAAAGAATGAAAATAGAAGAGAAAAGAACGAGAGAGTGTGTCTTATTTTTCGTATGTTTTTTTTTTATTTATAATTTTGTCTTATTTTTCCTTTCCTTTCCTTTCCTTCCCTTTCCTTTCGTTTTTGTGTGTGTGTGTTTTTTTTTTTTTTTTTTTTTATTTTATTTATAGTTTCGTTTCGTTTGTTGAAGCTGCGAAAAGAAAATATACATTGTGTACGGCCACAGATATTTTCTTTTACGTCGGAGGCCAGTCACACTTTGCAGGCCTAACTTAAACGCGTCTACTGCCCTCTTTTTATTAGTTAAATTAAATTAAATATTGAAAAAAAAAATTCAAAACAAATGATCAGAATTTGAGACATATAAAAACCCACTGTTGGTGTAAAAAAAAAATAAGTATAATATTGTGTAAATTAAGTATAAATTTTTTTAAGAAATTCATACTTTGTTTCTATCAAGTAAATATTTTACATATTTTGCTTTTATGAATAATATTTAGGTCATTTTTTTATAAAAATAAAATAATTTAGTTAATTTTTAAATAATAAAATATTATTTTATTAATAAAAAATTCTAAAATAATAATAAATATAATTTAATAGAGACAAAATTATTATTTTATTTTAACAATTTAAAACTGAATATGAACAATATAATATTTTATTTTTATTTTTTTAGTCAATTTTGTTGTCAAATTTATTTTTTATTTTTGAGCACTTTTATGTATTGCATTTTTTTGTAGATATCGTGTTTGTATCAAAATTGCATATTTTATAAAATCAAAAATAGGGACATACACATATCAAAAAATTAAAAGATGAGTGGCGTTGGAACCACACTAATGAGCTCTCAAGTCTATCATCTTCAAAAACTAATACTATAAATTCAACGTGCACTTCTATTATATTGTTTAGATTTGGGCAGTGATTTTTTCATCTGTGTGGTCTCTAACAATGGTAAAATGGAGATATCTTATTTGTGTGGTTCCAACTCCATTGATCTTGTAATTTTTTGACTTGTATAGCTCATATTTTTTATATTATAAAGTCTACAATTTCGATCTAAACTCAATACATACAGAAAATGTAATATAAAAAAGTATTAAAAAATACATAAAAATTTCATAAAATATAAAATTTACAACAAAATTGATCAAATAAATAAAAAAATAAAATATTATACTATTCAAATTAAATTTTAAATAAATTTGTCTCAATTAAATTATTTTTATTATTATTTCAAAAAATTTTATTAATAAAATAACATTTAACTATTTAAAAAGTGATTAAATTGTCAAATTTTTATAGAAAGTAACTTAAGTGTCCTTTATAAAAGCAAAATAACTAAAGTATCAACTTAACACCAATAAAATGACTTTGAGGACCCGACTCTAAAAAATATATCTTATATTACTAAATAATAATATTAATATAGTATTTATAAGTAGTATAAAACTTAATTTTATTTGAATTTAATCTTTTAAAAATAAATGTATCATATTGTTTATATATTATAGAAAGTACCATAATATCATGATTTCAATTCATTAAATCAACCCAAAAAAAAAACTAATAAGGCCTTTCAAAAAATAGATGGGCCTTAAAAAATAAAAAATGCAAGTGAATTTAATAAATTTAAATTATAATAAAATAAGATAAAAATATTAAATATTAAAGTAAATAACCCGGTCCTTAAAAGAACATATTATAATATAAAAATAATATTTTATATTATTAAATAATGTTATTAATATAATATTTATAAATAATATAAAATTTAATTTTTTAAAAAAATAACCTATTGATGTTACTTATATCTTGTATAAAAATTTATGCTCATCTATCAATATAATTAACAGCTTTTATAAATGGGGTACCCAATGACCCCTGAGCATCCCATTTTAATTTTTAAGGGAATATTATTAAGTAATTTATCAAAATAGTTTATATTTTGATTAAAAAATAAATTTTTAAAAATTAATAATAATATGATCAAAAATTGTACGTTTTAGTTATATCAAAATTAGATAAATTACAAAAATGTCATTTCATTCTAATTTATTCATGTTACATTGCATAGTGTGTAAACATTTTACATAGTATGTAAATAGTTTATATACTATGTAACACAATTTACATAATATGTAAATAGTTTACATACCAAATATCATGTATGTAAACTATGTTACATACTCATTTAACATAGTATATAATACATACTTGTTACAGTTTATATTCATGTTTGCATAGTATGTAAATAGTTTACATATATGTTTATATAGTATGTAATATAGTTTACATAGTGTATAAATTAATTTACATACCAATATGACAATATGTAAATAGATTTACACAATATAAGAAGAGAAAATATTGATTCATTCAATTTTTTAGCTTTCAAAAAAGGGCAGAAAAAAATATTTTTTTCTTGGATTGTACATGAGCTTAAGCTATTTGTTTGTGTCTCATGGTTGGATTAATGTGAATAGGAAAATTATGCAGTTAGTCGTAAAGCTATTGTAGTTTACTTGCTTGTTTAAACATGTAATTAGTCAATGTAAATTATTATCGGCGATGATGAAAACTGAAAAAGTAAAGAGAGAAAGAAATGAGAGATAGTGATTCTATTAAAGTTTTTGAAATCTTCTTGAATATGAAATACATGAAGAATTGAATTAAAAAAAAGAAAGACAAAAAGATAAATTTATTAGATTAAGATGTTGTCGCATAGTAATTTTGGTAAAACTAAACTTGTTGCTTAAATTATTGCTACAGTAGATCATTAGTTCAATATTATTTCTCACAAAGGCCTTTACTTAAGATCCTATGATCCATCTAGCATGATTCTTCAATCCATTCCATCAAGGACAATCCCAATTTAATGACCTACAATAGTAATATCTTAACATTTTTGTTCATTTTTCCTAAACTAGCATTACGACTTCGTTTTGAGATATTATAATTACTTTTTTACTAGCAATTTTAGCCTTTTGTCCTCATTGTTTCATATAGCACAAAAGTGCAAAGATGTCAATAAGTTCACCATGAGTATGTAATACATTTTATATATCAGAGATCACATATGTAAACTATGTTACATACTCATTTATTATGTATGTAAACTGTGTTACATATTCATGGTGAGTATGTAAATTATTTTAACATACTCACCATGAGTATGTAGCACAGTTTACATACCAGAGATCATGTATGTAAATTGTATTACATACTTATTTAACATATATGTAAACCATGAGTATGTAATACATTTTACATACATGTTAATAAGTATGTAATACAGTTTACATACATGGTCTCTGGTATGTAAACTGTCTTACATACTCATGGTGAGTATGTAAACTGTGTATGTAAGTATGTAACACCGTTTACATACTTTGTAAACTCATTTACATATTACCATATTGATATATAAACTCAATTTACATACTTTGTAAATTGTCTTATATACTATATAAACTGTCATATTGGTATGTAAACCTATTTACATACTGCCACATTGGTATGTAAACTTAATTACATACATGTCATATTGGTATGTAAATTCATTTACATACTAACATATTGGTAATTTGGTATGTAATACATTTTAAAAGAGTATGTAATATAGTTTATATACAATTAATATTTTACAGTTGAGGATATTTTTATAATTTATTTAATTTTAATGTAATTAAAATTTATAATTTTAAATTTATTATTGTTAATTTTAAAAAATATAATTTTTAATTAAAATATAACTTATTTAGGATAATTATTCGACAAATCCCGCCCAAACTGGACCTAAGGACTTAGGTTAAACGTGGTGCAGCCCCGTCCACTCCTCTAGCTTGTCTGCAGGTTCAGATATATGCGGATAACCGATTCGATCGGTTATTATCCATTCAGGGACAGTTACGGATAATATTCGGATATAAATATCAGGGACGATTATACATAAAATTGTACTCAAAATATATTTTTTCAAATTTAATTTAGATATATATAAAAATTTATTCATAAAACTGCTTATTGTGGGTTTTGAACCTGGATAACAATGAGATTGTTTCATGCTATATCCACCAGACTACTTGTCTTTTTGTTACAATTATAACATATAAATATATTTGTTTACTAAAATTATTTGTTAGTAGTAATAAAATCCTATTATAAATAGGAAAAGGAAACAAAGTAATTTATTTTCCTTTCTTTCTTATTAGTGCAGCACTCGCTATTTCCAGTTCTAGTCTTCCAGCACTCGACGTCGCTGTCCACTTATGCGTCGGCACTTCCAGTCTTCTACAGCCTCGGCGAACGGTGGTCTAGTAGTCCCTCAACTTCTGTGTTGGCGGCTTGGCGCTTCCAGCTTCGTGCTTCGCTGCTCATTGTTTTTAGGTCCTGCTTGTTTTTTGAATTTTTAGTTTTTTACTAGATCTGGTATTATTTCATGCATTGGCTACTTGGGCTTGGATGCTAGCTTCAGCTGAGCTTGTTGTTAGTTCTATTTGGCTTTATATATATATATATATCCCACTTTTGGGTTTTGTTTTCTTCTTGAATTGCTGCTCAGTCTTGTTCGGATTAATACCACTAGGTTCTGTGTGCCTTCTAGAAGTAGATTTATGGCTTCAAGTAGGTTGAGAATTGAAAAAAAAAAAAAAAACAGAGATTTGAGTTCAGTTTTCAATTGTTTGAAGTAAAAAAACAGAGTATATGCCTTTTCATTTTAGATTACTGGTCTACATTCAATTATAGTGCTAATTCAAGAGAAAAATATTAAAACATTAAAAATACAAGAAAATTTGGATGGTGGTCATTAAATAAATAAAATATTTTGAATTTGGACCCAATTCTTAATTCAGTTAATGAAAAAGAAGAACAATGAAGTTGCACTTATTTTTTATTATTATTATTATTTTTAAAATAATCGGATATTGGAGCGTTTTTTTTTGTCATATTCGTCTCCGCCTGGTTATAACTGTACCCGAATCGGAGCTGTTTCGAACAATTTCGATTACACAATTATTTACTCGATTTCGAGAACGAATATAACAAAAACCGTCACCGCTCATTCGATGCACATTCCTACTCGTGTCAGTTGTCCACCAAACCATGATGATGAATCATATCAAAAAGCAGTGACTCCTTTCTCCCCTTCTTCATGTAATAGTGTAATACGTTTCCAGTAATATTAATTATTTTTTAAAGAAATAATAATATGATATTTTTAATTAATAAAATTTAATATTAATAAAATTTTTTAAAAACACATATAATGAATAAATAAAGAGATAAAATAATATTATTAGTAAAATATTTACTCCAAAAGTGCATTCATTGACTAATATATAATTAAAATTAATTAAAATAAGAATGAATATCAACCAGAATAAAAAAGAAAAAAAATATAAACTTTGTTTATTTTATTTATATTTATTAAGTAATTATATAAAAAATTAGAATAAAATTAATAATTAATTTAAATATCATTTTATAACTAATAATGACAAATACAAAATAAAATATTAAAATAAAAAATATTTTTGTCATTACATATTATAAATTTAAGAAATTGAATCAATATTAAAGAGAAATAAAAAAACAATCAATAAAAATAACTTCTACATTTGTAGAGTTTTTATTCCCTTTCTACCATAATTTTTAAAAATAAACAACAAATAAAAATAACTTTATTTTATTTTTATTTATTTACTAGTAAACACTCTTTCACACGTACTATACCCCCATATAAAGAACAAATAAATGCACACTTCAAGTGTATACCAATCAACGATTGTAACCTATGTATTTGAAACCTCTCTAAACAACGACAAAATGCAAAAATATATTACCAAGATTTAAACATAATGTAAACATAATGATCGTGATAATATGATAATTAAATTTAATAAAAATGATATTATTATTATTATGAAATTTATTTGAATAATAAAATTAAAATAATTATATATTAAAATAAAATTCATGAAATTATAAATGAATTAAAATTATAAAAAAAATTAAATGAAAGAAATAATAATAAATAGTTATACACGTATGTGAAAAAAAAAATATTAATTACAACATTTTTTGAAGATCGTGTGAAGAATGAGCATTTTGCTACTATTTAAATAATTTATATATTATTATAAATTAATAGTTAAATGAAATAAAAAAAAATACATTAAATCATTATCACTACATGTATTTTGCATTACGGTGACTAATATATGGATCAAACTTTACATACGCCAATTTTAATACTGGCTAATTAAATACGTTTTGGCTTTTTGACATGAGACAATATATGCTTGTCACTTGTGGTGTGTGTATATATATATAATTTTTTTTATTTTATTAAAAGTAGGATTATAGGTATATTAAAAGTATAATTATCTTTAAAATAAAAAAAAATTACAATTATCTATTTATATAAATTTAATTAATATGTATTTGTAATTAATATATTTGATAAAATTATATAAAATTTATTGGCTACTATTTGCATCTATATAATACTGATAAGAGTTAAAAAAAAATTCTATTAAAAGTAAAATCGTCGTTTTATTAAAAATATGATTATATATATATACATATAAAGTTTTTATTAAAAGTAGGATTATAGTTATATTAAAAGTGTAATTATCTTTGAGATAGAAAAAGTATAATTATTTATTTATATAAATTTAATTAATAATATATATATATATATATATTTATAATTAATATGTTTGGTAAAATGGTATAAAATTATTGGCAACGTATTCGCATTTATATAATAATAAGAGTAAAAAAAATAAAATTTTATTAAAAGTATGATTATAATTTTATTAAAAATATAATTATATATCTATAAAAATTAAATTAATAATATATATCATATTTGTAATTAAATTAAAATGTTAGATAAAATTATCTAAATTTATTAGTTGTGCATTATCATTTATATAATAGTAATAATATATATATATGTATGTATGTATGTATGTATGTGACTGATATGTTAGATGATTATATTAAGCAATAATTATATATTATTTTATAAATCTAAATTATAATATTTAAAACCTAAAATTTAAATTCTAAATTTTAAAATTTAAGTTTTAAATTAAAAAAATTATATTCATTGCATAATAAATAATAGATAACGGCATTCAATATATTATTGTTATATATATATATATATATATATATATATATATCTCGAGAAATGGTAGACTGCCAAAATTTTGGATATATATATATATTGAAAAATGGTAGACCGGCAAAATTTTGGACGTTTTATTTAGCAAAAATGTTGAAAAGTTGTGATATTATTAAAAAATGTTGCTTTTTTTCTATGTGTCTTGTATAATATGGATATTTTCAATAAAATATCTATAAATATCAACAGATATTATTTATAATTATTATTTTTTATTTTTTATAAATAATTTATTTTAAAATTTATATTTATATTTTTACAGTATTTTATCTTTAAGCAAGATATTATTTATTAAATTTAGAATAATATTTTATATTTATTTTTATATATATTTTTATTTATATCTTGTAATTATCGCATTTACTTTACTAACATTAAGTATAATTTTTATTTTTCATATTTCAATTCATAATATATATATATAAGATCGAGCTATATACATTTATATATAATATTATTACACACAATTATAAACAATCCTTTCACACTTTGTTACTTGTTTTCCAAGTTTTTTATTAATTAGTTAATTTATTGATTAAAATACATACCACAAATATTTATAAATATATGCATTTAAATAAAAAATAAATTTAAGGTATAAGTAATTAATTATTTTAATATTTTATGGAGTTTTATAAGAAAAGTTATAATTTTGATAAAAATTTAATAATTATTGTAAATATTTTTAAATTTTCAATCCATAATAACAATAATCTCTATATTTTTCATAAAATTTAAATATTAATTTAACATCAACGTTTTAAACCTTCTTTGCAAGAGTTAGCTGATGGGACATCAGTCACGTCACTCTACGAGTACAAATTAAAAAGAGCCCGTAGACATTAATATATGGGCTTTATTTTCAAAGTTTATTCAGATTTAGCCACCATGATATTAACTGCATTAGGTACAGATATTTTATTATTTGTTATTCTCAAAACGCCAAATCTCTTAAGCCACAATCTTTCTTTCGTTCGTTCGTATCTTCAATTTCTTATGGTAAATTCGCAAAACAATAACTACAAAAAAGCTTTGAAAAAAAAAAAAAACACTATTAAAAAACATTGAGGTAACATGTCATTTAATTGAAGAATTATAACGATTGTATTTCGAATAATATAATTATTTAAAAGCATTAAGAATCAATTAATCTATTCACAAATGTAAAAGGTTGGTTCATCTCTTTGCATTTAAGTATTGGATGCTCTTTTTTCATATCCTGTGTGTTTGAAATATTATTAAGGATCAACCAATCTGATACATTATTACTTTTCATTTCGTTTGATTGTACATCAAATTTATAAGAGGAGGGAACAAAGAAAGAGAATGACAATCAAGAATGCAGTTTATATATATATATATATATCGTAAAACTAATATTACGATCATGTCACAAGAATGAGGTACCTAACATCGAAAAAAAAAAAAAAAACTCTTGAAAAATTAAAAGAATAATAGTACACTTAAATTTTCAATAATATTAAATAAATTTAATTTATAATAATAAAAATAATATTAAATAATATTTTGTGTGTTTGAAGAGTCCATATTTATCATTTACCAATAAATAATAAATATATAAAATAATTATTAATATTTTAACTGCTTAAATTTTTTTAAAAAATTGATAATTAATGATTTTTAACGTAAATGTCCTAAATAAATTTTTTAAAACTTATGTGTTCAAAGTTCATAAATTTATGTTGTCAACTCCATCCATATATCTATATATAAAATAAAAATAATAAAAAGAGATAATATACAACTTACACTATTTGATTTTCCTCGAGAAGAAAGAGGCTGTTCATACGTTTCGTTCCCAGTATCCAAAACTAACAGAAAATTACACACACGCTTGCTCTCTTAGCTCTATCACATCTTTCAAAACAAAACCCTATTTCTCAGACTATAACTCCATTCTCCGTTCCAATTCTTGTGGGTCTTTGCCTCAGTTTATCGCTCTCTCTGGGACTCTCGCTCTATATTTCTCTGAAAACGCATTGTTTTCTTATCAAGAATATACTGAAGAGGTGGCGGCGGTTAATAAGACCGTTGCTTTTTTGGGGTAATTGTCAATCGTAGGCTGGTAGGTTTAGCTCTGTCTTTCTCGCTCGCTTCGCTTTTTTGCCGCTCTCTTTCGATTTTTCCCAGAATTATCCTGTTTTGTTTAAGTCGGATGAATTTTCAGCAGTTTGAAAACCTAGGCATTTGAATTTTCGAGGTATTTAGGCACTGATATAGGTGTTAGGGTTTCTATTTCTGCGCATTCTTCTTGGACTTTGCAATATGATATTGGTTTTCGTTTAGGGTTTTTATCTAATTGAACCGTTTAATGGGTGAAAAATCTAATTCGACAATCAGGGGCACTCTTCTTTATCGGATTTGACTGGAGTTTCTCGGAGATGATGGCCTCTTGAGTGTTTTTCATTCGTCTGTTGAGTGTGTTGAAGATGGTAGTGTACTGAGAGTTTCTTATTTCTCCTCACTACCTATACTATTGTGGGTGCATTTGGATTTGTGCATCCTGTTCTTGCTGTTGCCTTTGATTTTGCTCTCTGGGATCGAACCTGGGTGAAAATCTGCTTTTTTTGTAAATACTCTTTGTCGCATATGTGGTGGTGAAGTTCTTTTGGTTTTTCAAGGAAGTTTCATCTTATATTCTTTATTATTAAGATTCGTGGTACTGTGCATCTGGAGCTGTTTCTTGATTGATTGGCCGTAGCTGTGGACCAAATTGCCCGTTTTAGGGGTAAGAAAAACTAGGTTGAGATGGGAATTGAGGAAGTTGTCTTTAAGGTTTACAAATTTCATTTTATTGGCCTGTTTCAGTGTGAGCATTGCTTCTAATAATTGACTTCTTTTACGGTAGCTTAATCATAGGGTTTGACCTGCAATTCTCAGCATACTGAGCTGTAGTTGTCCACTTGCTTGATTGAAAAGCTACATTGGTCAACTGCAAAAAGAACCCAATCGTTCCAACTTAGTAATTTGTTGCTAAATTATAACTTGGGAGACAGGTGGAGATATATTAAAGAAGAGCTTAATCACAGGGTCGAACCTGCAATTCTTAGCATACTGAGCAGTAGTTGTCCATTGGCTTGATTGAAAAGCTACATTGGTTAGCTGCGAAAAGAAAGCAGCAGTTCCAGCTTAGAGGTTTCATGCTGAAGTTTAACACAGATGGAGTTTGTGAAGAAGGTGAAAGTGTTTCGTTTGTAATATCTGATCATGTTCAGTGCTCCCTATGGAACGAAGCGAACCCACTCTAGTTCCACAATGGTTGAAAAATGCTGGTGTTAATGGAAGCGGCCATTCAAGCAACCATTTTGCATCTTCTTCTCACTCAGGTACTTTCCATGCTTATAGTTACTCCATCTAACTCTTATCTATTTTGCTTGTGCTTATTCTATCTCATTGTTTCCCTTGTACATTTTTTGATTGAATTGCTAATTAGTACTTGGTATGTATGATGACTATGTGGTGACTGTTGTGCAGATGTTTCTTTGGCTCATCATACAAGAAATAGAACTTCTAAAAGCATAAGTGATTTTGATTCTCCTCGATCTGCTTTTCTTGACCGGTCCTCGTCAGAATCTCGGCGGAATTCCAGTAATGGTTCTGCTAAGCATGCATATAGTAGTTTTAACCGGAGCCACCGTGATAAGGACCGTGAGAAGGACAAAGACAGACCTAGTTTTGGGGACATTTGGGATCATGATTCTGCTGACCTATTGGGAAACCTATTTCCCACTTGGTCCGAGGACACTTTACGACGTTCTCATCCCATGGTGTCTAGGAAACCAGTTGATATTTTGCCTCAAAGAGTTGCTAGTGACTTGACAAATTGCAACAATGGTAATCAGAATAATGCTAATGGTGTGCTCTCTGGCCGTGGGATTGTTGGCAGCATTCCCAAGGCTGTTTTTGACAAGGATTTTCCTTCACTTGTAACTGACGAAAGACAAGGTGTGCCTGACATTGTGAGAGTTTCTTCCCCTTGTTTTAGCACAGCTGTTCAGAGTTTGCCTTCTGGTAATTCGACTTTAATTGGTGGAGAAGGACGGACCTCTGCACTGGCAGAATTGCCTGCAATTGTTGGAAGTTGTAGTTTGGGGTCTTTTTCTGCTCAACAAGCTGCATTTGCTGCCACTAGTCCTGGTTCTGGGGTTCCTAGTACAACAGCTGGACTTAATATGGCTGAAGCTTTGGCACAAGCTCCATCACGAACACGTGTTGCTCCCCAGGTAACTGCAAACATTGTATATGCTTGAGGTTGGTCATTCGTGTAATGATCTGTACCTGTGAGTGATTTAATTGTGGGTTTTTGCATGTGAATAGTTATCTGTCAAGACTCAGAGGCTTGAACAGCTGGCTATTAAGCAATCAAGGCAGTTAATACCAGTGATACCTTCAATGCCTAAAGCTTCAGTAAGTTAGATTTTCTTATTTGCAGTGGCTTTTGGCTTGTTTTATATGTGCTAGTAGTTTCATGTAGTTTAAACTTATTGACAATGGCTAATAAATCTTGAAATCATTTTGATTATACATGTATCTGTGCATTCATATATGTTAATTTGGATCATACATGTATTTGAGATTCCCATCCATTTATCATCATTTTTACTGCCTTTTTTTGTTAATTATGATCATACATGTATCTGTGCATTCATATGTGTTAATTTTGATCATACATGTATTTTATCATCATTTTTACTGCCTTCTTTTGTGGAGTAGATGTCTTTGCGTTGTTGCGGTTACTCATAGGTTATGAGTCTATGACTTATCCTTCTGTATTTTCTGTATTAGTTATTGGCTGACTAGAATCCATGGTTAAATTTTTTGTATTGCTTATTGATAATGAGACCATGGCTTGTTATTACAGGATTGGCTTAACAGGTGTTTTGCATTGGGTTAAATGTAGTAGATGCTGAATTGCTGATAACATATTTTTGTAGTTGTTTTCGTATTGTTTTAGTCACCATGGCTTGTTATTACAGGATTGGCTTAACAGGTGTTTTGCATTGGGCTAAATGTAGTAGATGCTGTATTGCTGATAACATATTTTTGTAGTTGTTTTCGTATTGTTTTAGTCCAACTTAACCAATGAGTCAAATCTTTTGTCTTAATTGGTGTAGCCTACGTGTCTAAATCAAGCAGACATATTGCTTATTAAGAAATACAAAATTATTCTCTCTTTCTAGTCCTTGATAATCTCTCTGTTCTAGATGACGGGAATTGGGGAACACTGAGGTTTCATTGTCATATTGATCTGTGTGAGTCATAATTAAGTTAAAGGAACAATATATTGCTGTGTTTGGAAATATAACTTAGCCATATTATGCTTTGCTTTATTTATACTTGAATGTTAGGATGCCTGACATGTGCATAATCTTGGAATATTGATTGGGACAACTAGACCTAAACATGCCGTTATCATAAAATCATAGTCCAATAGAGTAGAGACAATATGCTTTGTTGTAATGCTTACCCTAACAATGCTTGCAATATTTATTTTACATTCTTCGGTTGTGCATGGAGCAGCCCCCCACTCCCAGAGAGAGAGATTTGATGGGGTATGGCAACAATGATTGATCTGCCCATGTTCATCTGACTTGTAGTTAGAGTTAAATGTTATTATCTTGGTTGAGGAAGTGGTGATGTTGGTTGTTGGATAGATTTAGCTAATTTTCTGTCATATGGAATTGTGTAGTGGAGTTGTCTCAGGTGAGATGCTCATATGATGTGAATTATTTCTATCTTGGTTTGGTAGTATTTTGTAATAGTTCATTTTTTTTTTCAGGTAAACTCGGACAAATCAAAGCCCAAAACATCAGCCAGAATAGGCGAGATGAGTTTGCAAATAAAGGGTGGGCAGCCGCAGTCATCTTCACTGCCCAATGCTAGTCAACCCCTTCGTGGTGGAAGTGTCAAGTCTGATGCTCCAAAAACGCCTCATGGAAAGTTCCAAGTTCTCAAACCTGTATGGGAAAATGGTGTTTCCCCTTCTTCAAAGGATGTAACTTGCCCAACAAATAATTCCAACAGCAGAGCAGTTAATAGTCCAGTGGCAGTTGCTACTCCTGTTGCATCTGTTCCTTTGACGAGTCCCAACAGCCAGAAGCTTTCCTCTGTGGAACGCAAGGCTGCTGCTCTTAATCTGAAACCGGGACCAATGTTGGAAAGGAAACCATCCCTGTCTCAAGTCCAGAGTCGGAATGATTTTTTTAATCTCTTAAAGAAGAAAACCTCTCTGAGCTCTTCAAACCCAGATAGTGGCTGTAATAATTCATCTCCCACCAATGAAAAATATGGTGAAATAGCTAGCGAAGTATCCAGTGCTCCTGCTAGCCCACACACTATTGAAGATGGTGCTGACATGTCTGGTAATGATGGTTGTTGTGAAGAAGTTCAGAGGTTTTCTGACAGAGAGAAGAACACATACACAACCGAAGCTGTTTATCTGGATGAGGAGGAGGCTGCATTCCTTCGATCTCTTGGATGGGAGGAAAATGGTGATGATGAAGGCCTAACGGAAGAAGAGATCAACGCATTTTATGAGAAGGTAAAATACTTTGCTGTTATCTTATGCATTATTAAGGTCTCTTTGAAACTAGAAATTATTTTTCGTTTAAAGCCCTTTGTTTGTAAAAGATTTTGACATTAATAAGCAAATTAGTGTATTTTCTTCAACCTTTCAAGGAATGTTATGGAAACAACTTCTCAAATTTGCAACGTCTTTTGGTTACGAACTGAAGAAAACACCGTGTTGAGGAGATGATTATGAAACTGCTTTCATTTTGTAATTTATATATAACGGGGTTGCAATTATTTATTTACCAGCTTGTTAAACCTTTACAGTGCTCAGAAGTGAGGCCATCCTTTAAGGTATGCCGTGGAATGCAGCTGAAGCTGTCAATGCTATCTGAATCTCATACCTCTAGTTTGAGTGGAACTCCATATGAGCTGAGTTCGTCGGACACTTGATGCTGGTTTTATTCTCCCCATTCTCAATAGATCCAAGAAGAACATTTTTTTTAAGGCAGATGTAACGTTCATTCTTCTTTTGTTTTGAAAGGAAATCTGATGAGTTGGTTATCTAAGGAGAGGTTGGCTGTTGGTTACTTGGTTAGAACTCTATTCTGCAAATAGTGCAAAAGTTACAGCCTTACAGGTGCCCCAATCCTAGCCCTGCTGTAATTTTCTTTCTAGGTTTGACAGTTGGTAGGAAGAGATTAGGGCAGGGGCTATTTTGTCTTTAAGGGAAGGAGCTGGGAAATCGTATCATTTTGGTGTACTTTGATACTTTTTTTTTTTCTTTTCTTTTTTCCCCTTCCTTGGAGGAGGGTTTGATTCTACAAGAAAAGGCCTATGCTGATTTTGGTCGATTTTACTGGAAGGAAGAAATCAAAAGTTGCTTTTTTCTTTTTAAATGCATTATTTCTTCTCTTTATAGAGAGATTATATTTTCAGCAATTGCATCAATGATCAGATGATTAAGTAGTTGAGAAATTAACTCTTTCAAAAATTTAACAATACTTTTATATACCTATTATTCTCTACCTCAATGCATCTTATAAGTTAAACACTTGTAATTCAACAATTAGTAGTTAGGATTTGAATACCTGACCTCCACTCTTATAATTTGTTATAAATTGTTAGAAAAGTAGTTTGTCAAAGGTTTGAGCTATCGTGTGAATAACTAATAATACTTTTATACGATAAAATTTACACAACACCTTCAAATGTTGGAAATTTATGAAAGTATTTTCACTCTGGATCTATATCTATGATGTAAAAATTCAACTTGAATAAACTTCTCGCTGTGAAAATTCAAATATTTTGCCCTGTAACTTTCTGAGACGTGCCTAAAAACCAACTCTGTTATACAGGAATTGAAGTCCTCTAAGTACTTGCAGTTCTACAACCAAATGAAAGTGCGTATCTAAAGCTGCGTTTTGTTCTGTGTTTCCCATTCATCCTCATTGCAATGATCATCGTTGTCAACTCAGTGCTCCTTCGTGTCCGCTTCATCCTTTGAGACTCTCATCAGGAAGTCGGCGAGCCCTTATCTTTTCTAACCTATTTCCTTCTTCAAGAGGTTCTTATCCTTGATTCTTTTGAAGGATATAAAAATGTTCTTGTATACAATTTACTAACATAACCAGACATTATAATAGACTACATTAGCAAGACAAGACACTTTCAAGTGCTCTAATATTCTCTACGTTTTACGAGGGAGAACTTTAACATGTGATCATGTCACCATATTTAGTTTATAGGTAAAGCTATTTCAAAGGAAATCCAAACTACTAATTTATATTGAAAACATTCAATGGCAGGATAAAATGAACAACAAATTTTTATTTGACCCCAAAAAAAGTCTAACTCAGATACCATTATTACAAATGTGAAATCTAATTAATAAAACTAAGCATTATCTAGCATTGCCAAAATGGATAAACAGGCTGCATAGTAGGAGTAAAGAAGTCAAAATTTTATTCAATTCCAGCTGGTTTAAGATGTTCATTAAACATCTCAAAAATGAAGGTATTGAAGCTTTGATTTGGTCTCCTTGGTGTACCCTTTCCTGATGTTACATGATTTATCAAGCTTCTATTGTAAGTCTGAGCATTCTCTTTACTTGTGTAAGGTTCATTCCCTGCACTAGGCCATCCAGTTTCTGATATGTCAATAACAATATTAGACTCATCGATCTTCTCAAATGCTGCATACACAGAATCAACCATAGCATCAAACAAGTTATCATAAGGCAAGTTTCCATCTGTAACTACTGTCCCATTTGATCAAAACAACGCATAATCCAACTATATATGTTCGGGTTCTGAGGCATATGCTAAATAAGGATACATATGAGCATAATTGATGCAGAGTATTGCCTCAAAATATATGAAATGTCACTTATAGCTGCAGAAACATCATCAATTAACACGCAGGCCGAGGGAGGGTAAGTTGATGACAGAGCAGTCATGGGGGTAACTGTTGTGACCTTTATATCTTTAGTGATTCCAGCATTTGATAGTGCTGTGTATGTATTTGCTATGGCTTCAGCAACATAATGTGTTAGTGGCCCTGGAATTACCTCATTGCCTATTGTGATATAACCAATGTTAATATCATTTATATAAGGAACAACATTAGTATTAACCCTTGAATTGGCTGCTTCTTGATCTGTTGCTATGCTTTGTAAATCTCCATCTCTTGTACCAAGGGAAATTACTATTGAGGAACCTCTGGCCTTGGTTCAAAGAGTCTCCACATATTGATATGACATCTTCCATAAAGGCTTAAGACTTCAGTAGGAGGAGGTAGATTGTCTCCAATCTTTCCATAATTGACACCAATACTAGAGGAACCTGCAAAAAAATTTACTAAATCAACACAGTGTTTACATAAATGAAGCCTCTATAAATCTTTCAAAGGTTGTGCGAATTTGGGGTGACAGTTTGTGCCGATCCAAATTTGTATGTGTTGTGTTCAGCACATATTGTTAGTGAATAATAAGTAATTAATTAAATATATTTTTTCATGTTTTAGGTTTGTGTTAACATGTTCTGTGTCATATCATGTTTTACAGTTATGCCAACATGAGTTATTCATGAGAGAGATAGAGATAGGGAGGGAGGGAGAGAGAATCCAAAGGTGCAATATAGATTTCCAAATAGGTATATATAGTAGAAATCACAAGGTCATAGCTTACTCATGAAAGGTAGATGTTGAATTATGAGAGTCACTGCTAGCAGAACTTTTGATCTTGCTCACAAGTACTCCGTGATAATTTCTTTTAGCGTTATTGCCTCAAATTGTTTTGCGCAAGGAATGAGTTTGGTTTGTTCATTTTTCTGCTGCTATTTATAGGCAAAAATACTCAGATTTCCACTTATAAAACTTTTAAACTTATAAAATACTAAATAATACTTTTAAAATTCATCATCGAACTTCTCTTGAGTTCATACATTTTTATTATAAAAAAAATTTAAGCTCAAATATTTTACATTAAATACAGGTCAGTTGAATATTATTTAAATTAAATATCAATTATTTAAATTTATTGAACTCCATTTAATTCAATCCCGACTATTGTTATTACGATATTATTTTTTTTATTATAAAATTTAATGGTGTTATGTTGCATAATTTCTCAAATAAAAATTTACAAAATTTGTAAAAATTGGTTTCGCAAATTTCAGCATTGGATACACGTTTTTTAATGCACACAATAAACATGGACAAAGTAGAAAACTTTATATATCTACTAAAATTCATCCCCATTACAGAGAAATTATTATTTGTTTCTAAATTTAGTAACTTCAATTAAATAAAATTTAAAGATTAGTGCAATATATATATATATATATATAATTTTTTTAATTTTTAAAAGTACAAGTACCCATTAATTAGTAAGGAGATTAACCAATATGGTTGAGGGTAGTATACTCTATGATTAATGAATGACACTTCTCTTACTACGTCCCACTAAAAAATAAATTATGCTCGAAATTTTTACCTAATTTGATAACAAAATTTATCTTTTAAAACTAATACAAAATTAATATATTGATATAATTTATATTAATCACTAGCACATAAAATTGGTTGTGTGAGGTTGCAGGTATTATTTAAAAAAATATTGGTCGATACATACAGGGGCTTTTGATAACATATAAATATAAAAAAAAATAAAATAAAATACATTAATAAAAAAATAAAAATATTATATTAGTTAATAATAAAAATAATATTAACATAAAAAGTATTTATATTACCTGAAAATGATGTTATATTGTTAAGTAGAAAGAAAAACTATCGAATGAAGCTCTGCGATGCTTTAAAGCATAGAATTCATCTATAACCCAATCTGAATTAATAGTTTCAACAAACTTCCTCTTAATATAAATAACCATACAATCAGCTAAAAATTCCTCCTCCATTTTGTTTCAAAGAGTCGTTTTAATAAACTTCATTGTTGAAAATGCACGTTCTGTAGTTGCAGTAGATATCGGAAGAGTCAATACTAAATGTATTAATCTATCAATTAAGAAATATATATCTGACCTTCCATCTTTAACTAATTCCTGTAATAAGATTGAAAAAGATGTAATTTCTTGAAACTTAGAATTTTTAATGACGTCAATCTCGTAATGCATTAGTTGTCTTATCAAGTTTTCAAGTTCTTTTGAGTGAAATCTTCATAATAAAATTATCAGCAATATTGCATATATAATCAATGTTGAATGACTTAAAATGATGAATAGCATCTAAAGCAGAGTTAAGATTGAGAAGCTCGATTGCATTATTTGAAAATCTCTCACTTATCTCCTGTAATTGAAAATCAATTACAGCATTAAATATATCAAACTGATAATGATGATTCACTGTGAGATATTTTTTTCAAGGCATGTCCGACGTGTGCCATCCAAATAAATTTCACTCATAACAGGTGTATTAATTTCATGTTTTTCGCAAAATAATAACACGAGTTGTAAAAAGTCTTTCCAACACATGATCTTAATTTCTCTAAAAGTTTTTTTATAGATTTGACTAGTCTTGTTGCATTCAAAATATCTTGAGATTCAGATTGCAATTCTTGATATAAAAAATTAGTAATTCTCATAACCTTGTTCATCAAAAGCAGATTAAAAACAAAATCAAAACATCTAATTGCTTTAAATGCTCCTTTAGCTTCTCCTCTTATATTATAATTACGTCTACTTTAACAATGCTTTCAAGAACAATACTTGTTGCACCAAATATTTCAATTAACCTATTGACAGAAGCAAAATGAGAACTTCACCTTGTAACTCTAAGTCATTGTAAAGTGAGAATTTGATTAATTCCACTTCCAGTCTCAAGTTCTCCACAATCTAACAACTCTGCCAATTCAAGTTCTCTTGCACATTTAAATTCTGAGCAACGTTTGGCTGAAGCTCCAATAAGATTTACAACAAAGCTTAACTTTGAAAAAAATTCCCACACATCATGAACATTTTTAGATGCTACAACCAATGTTAATTGGAGACGATGTGCAAAGCAATGAACATAGTACGCACATGGAGAATCTTCCATAAATAAAGCTTGCAATTTATTCCATGCACCACGCATATTACTAGCACTATCATATCCTTGACCCCAAATATTTTTAATTTGAAGATTATATTTAAAAAGAGCCAAACAAATTTTCTCCTTCAGACTCAAAGCTGTAGTTTTTTGAACATGAATGATATTAAAAAAACGTTCTCGAATGAAGCCATCAGAATCAACAAATCTTAAGATAATCACCATCTGCTCTTTAATAGACTTATCAACAGCCTCATCAACAAGAATAGAAAATTTTGCAATACCAACTTCTTGGCGTATTTTCTTCCGAACATTGTTTGCAATAATATTTAATACCTCATTTTGAATTGTTGGAGAAGTATATTTTGCATTTGATGGAGCACAATCTAAGGTAATATTAGCAATATATTCATCAATTATTCCAAACAATTTACCATTTCAATAAAGTTACCACAGTTAGATGATGTGCTAGATTTATCATAACCTCTAAAATCACATGCTTGCTTTGCAAGCCACTTAACCGTTTCTATTGAAGCCTTGAGTCGCAAACGATTTTGCATTACTTGTTCTGAAGATTTTATATGGATCATTTTGTCAATGTGTGTTGCAGGATTTTTTAAAGCATGCCATTGTTGCATAGCACCATTATCTGATTAATTTGGCTCCCCTTCATGAGTAAAAAGACCACATATACTTTTATCATTAACTCTCTTCCAATCTCCGTGTCCTTTAATAGTAGTTGGATGTTTTGGAGGATTACTCTAAAAAAGAAAGCATGGAAAGTAAAACACTTTATCATTTTTTGGAGAGTACTCAAGCCAAGGAAATTTTATGAACCATGAATATTGAAATCGACGTTGTTGTTTTCCATAAAAAGTTGACGAATACAAATCCAATTTGGGTTGATATGGTCCCATGTTAATATATTTCCTTTGAATATCATCTTGTTCATTAACATGATATAACCAAATTGGACAACGTAAATTTGGATCTCATTGAAGAGAAGTAGTATCATTTCTTCCAAGTTAACTTCTTTGAGATTTAGAACAATGAGTTTCATCAACACTTGGAGAATCTAGACACACTTGATTTTGTTGAATTTGTTTCCATTTTTTTAAAAAACAAATGAAGAGTTTTATTCGACTTTGAGCTTTCACGTTCATGTTCCATTATAACTTATCACCTAATAAAAGTTTACAAATATTAAAGTATTGTTTAATCTTTAGTTTATCAAAGTTTATTAAAATAGATCCCTAATATTAAAAAAAAAAATCACCCTTTTAAATATTAAATTTATGTCATTATATTAATTATAGTTATACTGACACTTATTTTTTATTTTATTAACCTAATTAGTTGATTATTACCACAATATAATAACAAAATTTTAAAATTTTATAAATCACAATATATTAACAGTTCAACATGTTATAATGAAACACCGAACACAAGAACAATTATATTAACAGTTTAACATGTTATAAATCACAATATATTAACAATTATACTAAATAAGTTGTATCACAATATCAATATGTTATTATTATTAACATGTATTTATGTAAATATATTAACAAATAACAGTTCAACAGTTCCTCCTCCTCCCGTCGCTTCATAATTCCTCCATTTTTTCTCATTATATTATCATGTTGTGATTTCTTAGCAACAAAAGGTGATGAATAAAATTTAATAACACATTCCAAAAACCACTTAGATAAAGAAATCAAATAAAGTCCCAAAATTGAAAACAAAAAATATCAACTAACAATCTTAGATCAGAGCTTTATTGATTGAGCACAAAAATGAATCCAAATCGAAAATTTCAATTTGGAATGAAATCTGACAAAAAAATTTACATGAATCATTTCATGATAGAATATAAAGAAGTACAGGTACCTACCTTGTAGGCTGTAGCCGTTGGCAAGTCAGGAAGAGCCGAAGAGGAGGTTGCTGTCGTGCTGCGTGGAGGCTAGCGCTGGGCTGCTGGAGGCTCGACTAAGCGACGTTGGCGACTGGCGAGCGCGATTGGAGGCGGCGAGAGAAGAGATGGAAAACGCAAGGCGCGCGAGGGCAGGAGGTGACTAGAAATGTGGAAATGGAGACAAGCTGACTTGGGGGTAAGTTAATATTAGGTTAGGGGTAAAATGGTAATTTTACATTAAAAAAAAAAAACCAAAATTTCAGTCGGGGCTTGAGCCCCCCCAGCCCCTTCTTCGGTCTGCCCTTGTTCGCGATTGGCAAGCGCCATTGGAAGCAGCGAGAGAAGAGATAGAAAACGCGAGGCGCACGCGAGGGGACTGAAAAAGTGGAAATGGAGACGAGCTGACCTGGGGGTAAGTTAATATTAGATTATGGAATAAAATGATAATTTTACATTCAAACAAAAAAAACAAAATTTTAGCTGGGGCTTGAGCCCCCGCCCCTTCTACGGTCCGCCCCTGGATACATATTATTGTTATGTGTGAGAAAATATTTTATTTCTTTACTGTGATTATGTTATCGCAATTATTACAAAGTGTATACTTTACTCTTCTGTATTTATAATTTATTAATATTAATGTCATTTTTATTAATAAAATTATAATAATTATGATAATAATAATTTTAATGGTGACAATTATATATATTGTTAATTAAAGCATATATAATAATTAGCAAATATATTATTTTAATTTTCCATATAAACAATAAAAACATAATATTAATTATTATTTATTTTTTATTGAAAAAAATATTATATGTAATAAAATCTTAAATAAAAACTTTAAAAAAATTTATAGATCTATTTTTTATATATAATTTATTTATAATTAATAAATATTACATTTAAAATATGTGTTATTAAGAAGTAAGAAGTAGCGAGTGCAATAATTGTTGTAAGGGAGTAGGAACCATCTCAAAATTTCATCCTTGAAATTATTAGAGGAGAAACAGTGGCACCTTGCATTTAAGCTTTTGCCAGGACGGAGAAGAGCTCAATTTATTTTCGTAGGGAAATTATTTATTGCTTTTTAAATAAATCATAATTTAGTAATTAAATTAATAAAATCTAAGATAGTGTAAATAGTTTTTAAAAAGCACAAATAATTAATGTTTAATACAAAGAGAACAAAATATAATTGGTAGAAAGTTTTGGACAACTAATGAATTATAATAAATTTAATATTTTATTAATTATTTATTTTTTTTAAAAAATATTTTAGTCCGCTTTTTTTCTAAGTGGTACGTTCCAAGTTCTTTCAATTTTTAAAAAGTTACACTTAAATTCAATTTTTAATGAAAAATCATTAATTTCTTATCAAATAATTCTTGATATGATTTTTTAAATGAATAATTTTGATTTAAAAAAAAATCATTTTCTCATAAAAAAAGTCAAAAAATGTAAAAAAAATTTTTAAAAATTATAGTTAATTTTGTAATTAATTTTTTTTCTGTCTCTTGACTTTTTTAAAAATTTATTTATCAAAATAAATTAAAATTTTAAAATTATTCTCTTTAAAAGTCAAATAAGCAACATTTGCCAATAAATTGATTTGTTTTTTAAAATTGAATTTAAACATATTTTTTAAAAATTAAAGGACCTAAAATATGCCACTTAAAATAAAA
This sequence comes from Elaeagnus macrophylla, assembly GCA_029378325.1. NCBI lineage: Eukaryota > Viridiplantae > Streptophyta > Magnoliopsida > Rosales > Elaeagnaceae > Elaeagnus > Elaeagnus macrophylla. The sequence goes on from CM055653.1 coordinate 12,968,026, forward strand.
TAAAAAAATAAAATATATCTTATATAAAAATAAAAAATTTATGGAACAACAAACCAATTATAACACCTCTTTTTGATATGACAAATAATACGTGTTTGTTTTAAAACTTACAAAGCATAAGAGAATAACACATTTTTTTTTCATTCTTAAAAAAAAACATATATTATTTTCTTATATGTCTTACATCAGAGATTGCATCCCAAATAAGATTAACACATATGCACCTGTTGAAAATATGCTTGATTGATGTAGGTATATACGATCTGCGTTAAAAAGAGAGGGAAAAAGTTGTCACCTTTGCTAAGTTTCTCTCCCATTATTTTCCCTCCTTTTACATCTCTGGGCATTTGGTTAGAATCGATTCAGTATAGTACTTTTCCCAGCTTGATCAGGTGCATATTCGAAAAGAAAGATATATAAAATTTTGGGTATAAATTACTTTGATCTTTTTTGTGGGAATTTGTTATTGATATTATTTCCGGTATTATTCATCTTATAATTAATAGCGCGATAAGGTTGAAAGAAACAAAAACAATGCATTTCATCCTCAAACATTAAACCATACTTTTCTGTTTTCTCCATTGCTAGCTATATACATTGCATCAAGTTATTGCGATATATATCGATGATATATTAATTATTAATTAAATATAAAATTAATAATATAAAATAATAAAATGATATTATGTTACCTCTTATTAATAGAAAATTAATTAAAATATATTATTTAAAATTAATATATATATATATATATTAAATTATAATAAAAAATATTTTTAATGAATAAATATAGCGCTTCTCCAAATAACATTATTTATTATTTTCATCTAAGTCACCAATTCTTTATCCATAGGAACAATATAATTTAATTAATTTTTATGAGTGAGTAGATCTATAATTATTTTTCATTTTAAATATTAATTTTATATATATTCAATAATTAATATATCGTTTGACACATATGATTTAATGTATAAAATATTACTCTAATTTAAATTCCTATGGCATTTTTTTGTGAAAATTAATTGGCATTTAATTGAATAATTAATTAGGGATAATATTTTCTATTCTCACTCTTTTCCATTGTGTTATTTCATTATTTATTAAAAAATATTCATGGAAGATCTTTATTAGCCATTTAGGATTTAGGATTTTTTTTTTTTTTGGGATTATGGACATAAATGCTTTATTTTTCATTAAAAATTGACATTTTTAATTTTTTAATGTCCTAAATTTTTAGAGATTTTCTCCCTATCTAATATATATGGACATAACTATTAACTTTAAATAGGCGTATATGAACATTAATAGAAAATACATGAAAAATCTAAAAAATAGGGATATGTAGCAATTTCAACCTTGTTTTTTTTTTTTTTTTTTTTCCTAATAGAAATGGTAATAGGATAAACTTTTAATTATTTTGTGTTAGGGGTATGTATACTATGAATCGGCTCAAATTTTTATTCAAACTGAAAATCGAATTGATAAGACAATTCAAAAAAATAGGAACCAATTTGATCTAATAAGAATGATAAAATAGCAATTTGAACTATTTGAATTAATTTTGGATACGGCTAAGTAGATTTTTTTGTGTGTGAATTTTTTTTACCGATCATCAAATTTTATTTTAATTTTAATTTGTAATAATTAAATAATTATTGCATAAATATATTTTAAATATTAATTGAGTTTAGGATTAAAAGAATTTTAATTCTTTCAAATAATGAATAAAAATAAAATTTTGTATTGCATTTCTATATGTTATCTGGTATATAAAATAAAATAAAAAATCACTATTTTATTTCACATCAATTTAAGCATATATATTACAGTCATTTATTTTATTTTTTTAATTTAAAGCATAGTTAAATAAATACTAATATAACATATATGTATGTTATATGTTACTTCTAAGTTTAATATAATTAATCATCAGTAATTGAAATAGAATAATCTTATCAATGCTTTTAATCTTTTTAAATAATTATTTATAGAATTATAATATAAAAATTAAAAATAAAATAATATTATTAGTTTGTTGGATACTTGTTATGGGATTTTTACTATCAAGATTCGATCAATATTAATTTTTTCTTATATTTATATATGATTTTTTTGTTTTATGTAATGTTGTTTGAGTTTTAATTATTAAACATATTTTTTTAATAAAAAAAGTTATATTAACTAAAAATATATATATAATTAATAATTTGGGCTAATTTGAGTTAGTTCATTTGTGTTTAGTTTGGGTTCGAACTCATTTTTACTATCTCGAATTAAATTTAAATTAAGTTAAAATTAAACTAATTTAAATAAAATTAATTTAGACCTGAACTAATCAAACTTATACGAATTTACAGTACTGGTTCGCCACCAGATAAATTGGATTTCTTGAAGCCAACTTAATAAGTGCATAAAGACTGCTATTTTGGGAAGGGAGGAAAATGATTATTTTATCAATTTTGTAATATTTTGGAAAAAATTTGTTAAAAATTATGTAACTTGTCACTATTTAACATTTTTTTTAAAAATAGTAAACAACTTTTATAAGTGAACAATCGACATCAATCAACTTAATATAAGGGCATGTGGCGGCAATTTTCTCTACCTACGAAGCTGGTGTTGTACAACTCTAAAGCTATTTGTTGGAGCTAATGCGTATTTAAAGGTACTCATTTACGCACCCACAGTTTTTACATTAACTCAGGTGAAATATTATGTTAAAAATGCATTATTTTTTTAATTTATAAAATAATTACAGTAATCTAAAAAATATAAATATAAAAATATATATAAATTTATACAATATTAACATTTTATTCCTTTTATTTTATTAATTTAGCTGATTAATATTGAACTGATGCAAGCAAAACACCTAACGTTATATTTATTATATCGTACTAAATATTCAGAGTGTTTAATTTATATACAGTGATGCTTTTGACAGTAAAATCAGACTGTATCGTATAATATAAAAATATTACGATTATGTAAAAAATTTGTACAACCAAAAAATATAAATCTAAATTGTACTAAATAACTGGCTTAATCTGTCTGAATTTTTAATTATAAAATTATATGTATTAAATTTTTTTTTATCTCAAATTAAAAATAATATATTTTATTAAATATAAAAATGAATTAAATATTAATTTACATAAATTTTATAATAAAAAATCATTTTACATAGAAATTATTTTAGTAAAACATATATAATTAATTTAATTCGAATATATTATACAATTTTTTACTAAACATTGCATAGACTAATTATAATACAATTTAATCCAATACAATTATATTTAATCTATCTAATATAATACACCGAACGTGACGTTAATGATAATCTTCTCTATAAAAATTTAAAACAAATTATTAGTTTGTTGGATGTGTTGTTATGAGATTTTTATCAAACTTATATTAGAGTGGTTTTAAAATTTTTGAAATCAATCAAACCTAATCAAAGGAGAAAAAAGTAAACATGAGTTGGGTTCGTTCAGATTATATGCATTTTGAAGGTAAAAGTTAAACTAGTGATGATATCACCAATATTTAGTATACAAAAAATGTTACTTCAAAGGAAACCCAGCTACTACTTTAAATTAGTAAATTAAAACATTCAACTATATTAGGCAGGATAAAATGAACAACAAATTTTTATTTGACCCCAAAAAAAGTCTCAACTCAGATACCATTATTACAAATGTGAAATCTAATTCATAAAACTAAGCATTATCTAGCATTGCCAAAATGGATAAACAGGCTGCATAGTAGGAGTAAATAAGCCAAAATTTTGTTCAACTCCTGCTGGTTTAATATCTTCATTAAACATCTCAAAAATGAAGGTATTGAAGCTTTGATTTGGTCTCCTTGGTGTACCCTTTCCTGATGTTACATGATTTATCAAGTTTTTATTATAAGTCTGAGCATTCTCTATACTTGTGTAAGGTTCATTCCCTGCACTAGGCCATCCAGTTTCTGATATGTCAATAACAATATTAGAATCACCGATCTTCTCAAATGCTGCATACACAGAATCAACCATAGCATCAAACATGTTGTCATAAGCCATGTTTCCATCAGTAACTACAGTCCCATTTGATCGAAACAAGGCGTAATCCAACGATATATGTTCTGGATCCGAGGCATATGCGAAATAAGGATACACATTAAGCATAATGGATGCAGAGTGTTGCCTCAAGGCATATGAAATGTCACTCATTGCAGCAGAAACATCATCAGTGAACGTGCTGACGGAGGGAGGGTAAGATGCTGATAGAACAGTCATGGGGATAACTGTTGTGACCTTAATATCTTTAGTGATTCCAGCATTTAATAGTGCTGTGTATGTGTTTGCTATGGCTTCAGCAACATAATGTGTTAGTGGCCCTGGAATTACCTCATTGCCTATTGTGATATAACCAATGTTAACATCATTTATATAAGGAACAACATTAGTATTAACCCATGAATTGGCTGCTTCTTGATCTGTTGCTATGCCTTGTATATCTTCATTTCTTGTACCAAGGGAAATTACTACCGAAGAACCTCTAGATGCTTGAAGAACCTCTGGCCTTGGTTCAAAGAGTCTCAACATACTGATATGACATCTTCCATAAAGACTTAAGACTTGAGTAGGAGGAGGTAGATTGTCTCCATTTAGTCCATAATTTACACCAATACTAGAAGAACCTGCAAAAAAGTATTAATACATCAACACAATGTTTACATAAATAGAACCTGTTGAAATCTTTCAAAGGCTATACTTATTTGTGGTGACAGCTCATGCAATTTGTGTAGTATATTGTCTTTTTGTGTTTTATGAACAAATTGCCACTAGAGAGAGAGAGAGAGAGAGAATCCCATGGCGCAATTTGAATTTCCGAAACTACAAAGTCATAGGTTTGAAGAAGCTTACTCATGAAAGGTAGATGTTGAATTATGAGTGTCATTGCTATGAAAATTGTTGATCTTGCCAACGAGGAGCACTCCATAAGAATTTCTTTAGATTTATTGCCTCAAAATGTTTTGGGTGAAGAATGAGAGGTGTATGATTTGTTCATTTGTTTGTGCTATTTATGAACAAAAAATTCTAGTTTTTCTGCTTAAAAAAATTGTCAATTTATTTAAAATAAATGTTCAAAAGGAAAGATAAATCTAGTGACTTTAATATGATTTTTTTTTTTGGTATTTAGATTTGTGTTTGATTATGACGTCTTTAACAGGCAAATGTTTGTGAATTTCTAGGACTGTACAAAGGGGAAAAATGGATAAAGTCCCCAGATTTTTATGATATCTTTCCCTATAATAAAACCTATTTTGCTATTTATTTTTTTTTTTACAAATTAAATTCATATGCATATTTATATTCCTTACATGCCGCAATTTATTGGATAATTGCAATTATGACATATCTTCATCTGCCATATAGAATTTATGGTTTTTTTTTTTTTTTTTTATAGTTATTATTTGAAATGGTAATGTATACAGTATAGTAGGAAAGTTCCAATTATTTTGGGTTGAAAATTTGAACCAAATCCAAAAATGTCAAGCATTTACAAGTCCTATTCGACATATTCTTGGCTAATCCATCACCGATTGTATTTAATATTCACATGCACATTCACTCCTACGAATATAATTATTGTTTATGGGGTAAGTAACAATTTCCCCACAATTTAAAAATAATTTTTAATATGTATTTAAAAAGATACTCAATTTAAAATTTTTAAAAGTCATAACATGCACTTATTTAATTAAATTATTTAAACTACTAACATAACTTTATTCTTTTGAATTATTTAGCATATGTTTTTAAGTGAAGTAATATATATATATAAAAGCAAAAAAAAAAAAAATTTATTCAAAATGTATTTTATGATGTAGTTACATGCATATAAAAAAAAATATAATATTAATATATGTTTAATTTTGATTAATCATAATTTTAAAATTGTAATAATCATTCTCATCCATCGTCTAATCAATTTAGATTAGTTTTAGAAAAAAATCGTGTGAATTTTACAGATCATTACGATTGATTGTCTACTACTAATAATAATATGTTTTAATGAGAAACAATAATTTAAACATACCAAAACAATAAAAAATTCCATATTTTACTTTTAATTTATCTTTATCCATTGATGAGTCGTATATAGGAACCTAATTCAATGCATTTGGCACATATAACAATGTATAAATCTCAGATTTTAAGATTAATTATTTATTATTTTTAAAATAAATAATGATGTATTATTTCATACATTCATAAAAATATACAAATATTCAATAATTAATACAATTGATGGGTGCAATAAATAAAATATTAAATTTTTATCCACTTTTTTCTACTTAAATATTTGGTGTCGATCAACATTTTTGGCAGGTATAGTTTTCTTTCTTTGATTTACTTAGCTTTAATTCAAATCCCAATAATGCTGATTATGGGTTTTGGTTTACCATACGGGGAATGAATATATTATTAAATTAAATTGAATAAAATGTTATCATTGCTATTATGTTTGGTTTGAAATTTTAAATAATAAAATTAAAATAATTTTAAAATTGCAAGCAAACTTTGTTATGTATAAAATCTAAATGGGGTAAAAATAAATAATTTTTTTTATTGTATTTCAAATGACGAAATATGAGAAAGATAATAAATAAATAAATAAATAAATATTAAATAAATAACACATTATAGCATCTCAGTGTATTTTATTGGTAAGTTGATGGATTAAACCAAATAAAGAATGTTCAAACTTTCCATTCCATTTTATTTCATTACTACCAATCTAAATGTATAAAAACTCGTAACCTAGTTCTCCTTTTCCCTAATTCCCCTAATTTTTTTATTCTCTCATTTTTTTTTTTATAAAATTCACATTTAATGGAACGGAACCAAATAATCTATTAGCAATTGGCGGCAATTTAAATTACAGTTAAAGGCTTATGACTTTCATTACAAGAATACTGGTCATTTAGACTAAAAATGATCATATGACTAATAAATGACAAATTACACTTCTTAATATTACCATCTTCTTTTTTTTTCCTTCAATGATTTATCAATGATAAAAATAAAATTTTAATATAAAATCATTAAAAAAAATTAACAATAATAATATTAAAATAGAGAATTTATTTAAATATATATTTTAAATATTAATAAAATACTAAACTAAAAAGGCCGCAGTCAACATTATAGTAAAAATATTTCTTTCAATAGTTTGTATTAATTGTTACATTTATCATTATTAATGCTAAAAAAAAAAAAATTTAACGCAAAAACTTTAAAAATATAACTAATATTCTAAAATACCACAATAATGGTATAAAATGTCTTTTTCTTCAAAATAATAGTTCAAAAATTTTATTTCTTAAAGTTTATTCTATTTTCTTTATTTCAATTTTGGGACGTTAAGCGATTATTGACTAATATTTAGTTGTGAACAGAGCCAGACAAAATTTTGTGGGGGTTAATTTTTTTTTTTTATATACAAAATAAAAAATTAATAAAAATTATAACAAATTATACTCAATTCAATACTAAATTTTTTCATATCATATTATAATAAAGACATAGAGTTAATACATTATAATTAACTTATAACGAAAATTAAAAAAAAATATAACAAGTTAATAAATATTAGTATTATTTATGAATAAAATAAATTTATTAACTAAAAAATCTAAGCAAATAAAAAGCTTAATCAAATACATTAAGATTTATAGACATTAAAACTAAAATAATCATATAAAAATGTAAAAAGTAAAATATGATTTATAATTTTAAACTTGAGACTATATTTAAAAATATGTGTTTATAAATAATATAAGAATGACTAATAATAATAAAAATAATAAAATTTTTATATAAAAAAATTTCAAATAAATTTTAAAAGATTATTAAAATAAAATATCAAATAATATAATATTAGATAAAGTTAAAATTTAGACTGAAATAAAATATAATAAACATAAACTTAAAAAACTTTAATATGAAGCTTATCATATACTTATTTTTTTAATTTTATTTTTGTAATGTTGAGTTTAAAAATATTTAAATATTATTTAAATTTTTATATTTAGGAAGAATTTTTTGTAGTATACTACTCTAATTTTATTTTTGTTACTAATAGTTATCAAATACATGGAAAAAAATATATATTTAACCACTTTATTTACAATTCATATAATTTTTATCCACGTATTTGTTAAATATTGCTAATATATACTAAAATATGTACATAAAAATTAGAAACAGTATATTAATATAAATAAAATATTTATTTAATGTTAAAAATATACACGTAATTAATTTTTTGTAAAAAAGTTGGCCTGGGCTAAAGCCCCCTAGCCCCTTCATACATCTGCCACTGGTTGTGAACAATTGTTAGACTGATCATTAACAAATGTTAAAATATTGAGTAATTATTGACTATTATTTAACTGTAAACACTGTTGATCGATTGTTAATATGTCAAGGTAGCAATTTGTGTTATAGTTCGATTAATTAAATTTAATTAAATTTAGACTTGTTTTGGTCCAGTTTGAATAACACGAAAAAATTTAAGCTGGGTTAGAGCTACCCCATTAGCTCGAAATAAAATAAAATTTTAAATAAAAAATAAATGACTATATTAAAATTAAAATAATCTTTCATTTCTTTCAGTACTTCTCTTTTATGATATATTAGTTATTTTTTTTTTTTTGAAAAATAAGCTGATATTGAACAAATAGTTATAATTTATTCATTTTGTCACAATATTATGTTACATTCTTTTATGTTAATGAATTTAACGTTTAAATATACCTAACTCTTTAAACAAAAATAATAATATTTATATTTAATTTAATTAGTATTATGAAGTTTTTATTTTTAAATTGATTATGTATTAGTTTTTGAAGTAAAAATTTTAATTTTTTATCAACTTGTGTTATGGTATTCTCTTTTCCACTTGTTCATTGTTTTGAGAATTATATATTATGTAATAGTCAAAGTTTTATTTTTGTGTATATAAAAAAATTATGTTTTCGTGTAACATTTTAATTTAATTTAACTGTTCATTTTTTAGTAAGTATATTTTTTTAATCTATTTATCTCTATTTATTTTATTTAGTAGCTAAAAGAAATTTTATTTGGATTTGAGAACTATTTATTCTAAATGTGAGTTTTCATGAGGGCATGACGGCTTTTAACTTTTACATGTATGAGATTTAATGCATTTACTTATTGTTTAATTAATTTAGTAATTGATCTTTTGCTTTAATAATTAATTTTTTCTTATATTTATATATATTTTTATTATTTTATGTAATGTTTTTTAAGTTTTAATTATTAAACATATTTTTTTAATAAAAAAAAGTCATATTAATTAAAAAATATATATAATTAATAATTTAGTCTAGTTTGAGCTAATTTATTTGTGTTTAGTTTGGATTCAGACTCATTTTTGCTATCTCGAATTAAATTTAAATTGAATTAAGGTTGAATTAATTTGAATTAAGATAATTTGAGCCAGTTTAAATTAACATAATTTACACGAATTGACACCCCAAATAAATATTAACCGAGTTACTCGTTGGCCACCAGATGAATTGGATTTCTTGAAGCCAAAGCCAACTTAATAAGTGCATAAAGACTGCAATTTTGGGAAGGGAGGGAAAATGATTATTTTATCAATTTTGTAATATTTTGAAAAAAATTTGTTAAAAATTATGTAACTTGTCTCTATTTAACATTTTTTTTAAAATAGTAAACAACTTTTAAAAGTGAACAATCGACATCAATCAACTTAACATAAGGGCATGTGGCGGCAATTTTCTCTACCTACTAAGCTGGTGTTGCACAACTCTAAAGCTATTTGTTGGAGCTAATTCGTATTTAAAGGTACTCATTACGCACCCACAGTTTTTACGTTAACTCACGTGAAATATTATCTTAAAAATGAATTATTTTTTTAATTTATAAAATAATTACAGTAATATAAAAAATATAAATATATATATAAATTTATACAATAGCATTTTATTCTTTATATTTTATTAATTTTGGCTGATTAATATTGATCTCATGCAAGCAAACATCTAACATTATATTTATTACATTATACTAAATATTCAAAATGTTTAATTTATATACAATTATGCTTTTGACAGTAAAATCAGACTATATTACATAATATAAAAATATACAATTATATAAAAATTTTGTACAATCAAAAAATATAAATCTAAATTGTACTGAATAATCGGCTTAATCTGTCTGAATTTTTAATTATAAAATTATATGTATTAAATTTTTTTTTATCTCAAATTAAAAATAATATTTTTTATTTTAAAAATATAAAAATAAATTAAATATTAATTTACAAAAATTTTATAATAAAAAATCATTTTACATATAAATTATTTTAGTAAAAAATATATAATTAATTTAATTCGAATATATTACACAATTTTTCACTAAATACTGTATAAACTAATTATAATATAATTTAGTCCAATACAATTATATTTAACCTATCTAATATAATATACCGAACATGCCGTTAATGATAATCTTCTCTATAATTATTCATGTGTTGTGTTGATGTTAGTTATTCAAGAATAAATAATTGCTGAACGAGCTTTAGTATACAAGGAAAAACATATTAAGTCACACCAGCAGGGCTTAGACAGGAGACTTTCAGTGCCTTTCTTTTAGAAATTATGCACTTCAATCTCCTACGTGCAACATTTGTCCCTTTACTTGTAGAGTTGGTGCACTTTGGTTCACTTTCAACATAAAAATAATAATTAAATATAAAATAATCAAATTAATTAAAATTAAATGTCAAAATAATCAATTGCAGGCAATTAAGTCTTCTATAATTTATATAATTTTTTTTAAATATATAAATGTAATTAATTTGATCATTTTAACATTTAATTCTTATTTTAACGCTGAAAGTGAACCAAAGTGTGTACCAACTCTACAAGGAAAGGGACTGGTACTGCACTGTTTTATACATTACTAAAGAGCACAAATTCTAAAAGCAGTATAAATGAAACTAACACTAGAGTAGACACTAGAAAGTAAATCCAACACTAGAAAGTAAATCAAAAGATGGCCAGCAATCACCAGCTCACTCTATACCGAAGAAGATGGGATGGTTAGATAAAGTATGATTTATACATGGTTTGGTTTCTATTGAATAATATATATTTTTTGAAGTAAAATGATACATGTGAATTCAAAATGGCTACTACCACTTGCTAGCATTACTGAGATCTAACAAGGCAGCAGCTTATTCCGGATGAGAAGTCCAATAAATCAGCCCGCTGCAGGAAACAAGTTTCAGTTACATTAGCTATGCCAAGTTATCCGAATCATGCAAGCAACAAGTATCATCATTATCATCAACAACAAGCATCTTAAAGACTGAAATCGGCATGCGCATAAATTTTGCACTTCCACATGCAGCACTGGAAGTGGGTGCTGTAAAGAGAAGGAAGGAAGGAGGAGGAGTTGAAACTGGGCTACACTTACGTCACAAAAACATCTCGGTCCCTCCCTCCCTTCCTCCCTGAAAACAAACTAGACGCAGGAGCTGCTTTGAACACAGAACGCCACAACAGAAAGCAATAACAAAAATACAAACAAAGATATTCCGTTTAAGGAATTTTTTAAAGATGAAATAAATATGGAGACAGAAGGGTGAGTATTGAAGGACCATGTTACCTGACCAAAACAAACACACACTGTAGGACACCAGCAGTTCCTGTCCATACTGAAGGGCCAGTTTTCACAATAGAATCTTGTATCAGCAAACCAACCGATGCAGCTAGAGACACGAAGGATACAACATAAGCCAGGAAAAGCCAGAGCTTCAGTCTGTTGCAATTGTGAGAAACATCAGCAACCATCGAGGCAAAAAAATAAAATATAATTATCATGTGGCAAAAGGAATACCAAATTGCATTACAAGGACAACCAAAAAGGGAATTTCATCTAGAATTTAGAGTTAATTTTGGGCAATAAAGTAAAAAATGAAAAGTTGGATAAAAAAAAAGTAATAGAGAAAAGTCGGATTAAAAAAAGTAAAAGAGAAAAGTCGGATTAAAAAAAGTAAAAATGATAAGTTCTAATAAGAACAATTCAATAGTTCACAGGGCTTAGAGTTTGAGCGAAAATATTATTTGCACTGTAGATATGAGATCAAAGTAACTCAAATCGAAGCAATAACAATGACATTAACTAGCTCTAAATTGGTCCAGCACAGCTCAATTTGTTTGGGTCCTTCAGGACCTAGTTTTCATCAGTAATACTGGCATAGGAATGAGAATTAGCTGTCCAACTCGGAGAGTGATAAATTGTAATCAATCACCTCCAACATCATTACCCTTCATGAATATAACACTGTGTCGAATGTCATTATGAACTTGTTATCAGATCCATTCCAGAACGACAAATGCAAAAATCTTCTAACATCAGAAATGAATGCATAAACTTTTTTTTATTGTAATATGCATAAAGATTTAGACCTTTTGCAATCATGAAATCTTACAAACATAGATGGAATCATAATTTACTGTTTATTATCTAAACCACGTCATGGATTGCTAATCCAGGAAAACCTGGAAAAGAAAGAAGAAAATAAACAAAGGAAATAACACGATCCATCACAAACTTTTTAACAGGTAAACGTTCCCTATAGCATCAACAACATAAAAACAATTTTGACAGGAAAGAGCGATACTAAACCTCGGTAAAGGGTGATATTGACAGGAAAAAAAAAAAAATCCAGATTAATACATGCTTACTTAAAACTCAAATACATGCTCTGATAAACTGGTTTTGTGACTGTTGTCCAAAATCTGGTAACTGGAAGGTTTCAGGTGCGAAACATACATCATTTCATGTGATCTAGCAACGTAATAAGAAACCCAATTATGTGATCTAGCAACTTAAAAAGACCCAATTATGTGATCTAGCAACATAAGAAGAAACCCAATTTGAATTACAAACTCCAAACCACCAAGCTACATTCTAAAGCACACCGAAAATGACTATTTGCAGCATAATCTGACTGCACTACCATTCAACCAGCAAAACACAAACTTTAAGCAATAACAAAAACACAAAAAGGGCAAGATACGTGAATTCCGGACCTCCACTCCCCTTCGTCGTAAGGAGAGTAATCAATATCTTCTTTTCTAACGGAATTGAACATCAGAGCCGCCAACGATGCAAATATGCCTGGAAAAACAACCAACCACGCAATAAAAAAAATCAAAACCCTAATAACCAAGGAGTGAAAACAACATATATAGAGGAAACAGAATGAGTCGGAGATCGTACCAGGTATGTAGTGGACGAATGAGACCTTAACGGAGCTACAAACGACGGCATCGACCCAAAACCACCAACCTGCACCGAAAACAGCGCCGGCGATACCAGGCCCAAAAATCGCCCAGAGCTCCGCCAATTCCATGTTGCTTGGTGACCAGTGATGACTTGTAGATTTGTGTTTTTTTTTTTTTTTTAGGGTCATAGATACTTGCAGAAATTCGGTGGACAAAATATAGAGAAAAAATAGAAAGAATGTTAGAGAGAAAAAGAAAATAAATGAAAATTATTATAAATGTTTTAGGTCGAAAAAATAATGATTTGAATTTTCATGTCTTTCAATATTATATTTATTTATCCGTTGTTAGTACTTTAACTAATGGATAATTTTTTCAATATTCCTGTACATATTATGTAAAAAAATAATATATACAATAAGAATATTATAATTTTTTTTGTCAATATAAATTTATGAAAATAAATTCAATTAAAAACTCTAGTAAAATGTACAATATATTATAAAAAATCATAAAAATATTTCAAATTTATGATAATTATATTTGAGATTTTACTTGGCTTAATACATTTTTTTTATATTTTTTTTCCAACATTATATTTATTTATCCGTTGTTAGTACTTTAACTTCTGGATACTTTTTTCAACATTCCTGCATGTACATATTTTTCAAGTAACATGTAACATATTTTCCAAACGTAAGTTATTATGTAAATAAATAATGAGAATATTATAATTTATTTTATCAATATAAATTAATAAAAATTTATGAAATAAATTCAATTAAAAACTCTAGTAAAATTTACAAGAGCTTATAAAAAATTATAAATTTTTTTTATATTTGAGATTTTGCTTGTCTTAATAATTTTTTGGGAAATTACTAAAAATAGCACCCCCTAAAAATTATAATAACAAAACTAGCACCCCCTTGTGTTCAATTAGAATTGAACGTTTAATATTGAACGTTCAATATTCAATTTGAACGTAAAATATTGAACGTTCAATATTAAATAGGTCTAATTATCGTCATTCAATTCTAATTGAACGGATAATATTGAACGTTCAATATTGAACAAGTCCAAATTATTGTCGTTCAATTTTAATTGAACACAGGGGTGCTAGTTTTGTTATTATAATTTTTGGGGGGTGTTAGTTTTGTTATTTTCCCTAATTTTTTTCCTGATACAATTAAAATATATGCACTTGTAAGTTACAACTTGTAACTACGATTTCGATCTTGTACGTTTTCCATATTCATGTTGACTTCATAAAATTAAGATATACTTCGTTGACTTATTGGCCTAGAACTTAATGGATAGAGTATTAAACTTAACGTGTTTTTGCAAGTAAATTGTTACTTAAAAAAAAAAAAAAAAAAAACAGTTATCTTCGTTCAATTATACATGTTTGATATTTATATAATTCGGATAAACTATATTTTCATTCACTAAATTTATTACTTTTAATATTTTGATATTTTAATTAAATTTTCATAATTTTTTACTTATAAACTTTTTAGATTTAATGATTTCAATATAAATTTAAAAATAATAAATTATATATATTAAATTTTAAAAATTAATTCACTAAATATACTAAAAATGAGTTTTTCATATTTTAATTATGATTGTTACAATAATGTAGCTTTTAGATTTTTACATTAAAAATGTTAAATATAAAAAATTAATGGACAAAAATTTATGAAAATTGAATTAAGGAACCTAAGTTATAAATATAATAAAATTAGTTAACTAAAAATATAATCTAGTATAAAATTAAATAAATAATTAGTATTAAATTTTTTTGTTAATTAAAACAACATGATTAATAAAACTCCTTGTACTTTAAAAAGTTATAATAATAATAAAAAAGGAGTTAACTAAATTGTTTAATATCAGTCTTAAAATTAATTGTTTTCTAAATTTAATATGGTAATATCTGTTATTATTTTAAAATAAAAGAATATTTTTTATCCAATTATTTAAAAAATAATTTAAGTTTTTATATATATAATTTTTTTAGCACAATAAAAATATATATTAATAAATGATAAAAAGTTGTTTTTATACAAATAAAATGTTAAAAAAAATTATAAAAAATGATCATAAATATTTATAAATAAATATAAATTTTATAGTTGAGAAGCTGAGTGTAATTTAGTTGAATATTGATTTGTTATTGAGCTGTTGAGCACCATGTTAATACATTTTTACATCAATAAATAATTATATAATTTGTTTTAGGTTGAATAATAAGATTGTAAAATTTTATAAGATAAATTTTTGTATTTTTGATTTTACTCATATATGTTAATTAAAATTTATAATATATATAAATTATTAATACCGATAAAAAAATTGTCAATACTCAATTTTTTTTTATAAAAAATATCTTAAATATTTATAAATAAAAACAAATTCTACAGTAGAGGAGCCGAGTGTAATTTAGTTGAATATTGATTCGTCATTGAGCTGCTTAGCATCATGTCAATATACTTTTATGTCAAAAAAATAATCATATAAACTTAGGCGATTGTAAAATTTACGAGAGAATTTTTTATAATTTTAACTTTATTCGTACATATGAATTAAAACTTTTAATATATAAAAATTATTAATACTAATTTGTCAATACACAAAAAAAAAAAAAAAAAAAAAATTATACGACGACAAAAAAAGCATAATATTTTATCTCACTAACAAAAAAAACATTAAAAATTACTTAAATTTATATTTATATTATATATAAAAATTTAAATCATAATTATTATTTTAAATAAAATTATTAAAATATTTTATAGTATTGATATTCATTATTTTTTAATGATATATTATAATATTAAATAAAAATTATAAATATAATAATTGAATAAGAATTACATTTTATTAAAATTATAATTATAATGATTATTATATTTAATAAATATTTTAAATATTATTTTAATTTTATAATTAATTGAAATACTTAAAAAAATAAGTTTATATTTATTTTAAATATATTATAAAAATTAAAAAAATATAAAATAATTTATGATTAATGCACGAATTTTTAATTGGTATTTAATACAATATAGAAGATAGATTAGAGATTCGGTAAGGGAAAAAATAATATTTTACTTGAATAAACAATTTGTTATTTATTAAAAAAAAAAAAGAATTTGTACTTATGCGTCACTAATTCAAAAGATATGCTATATCAAAAAAAAAAAAAAAAAAATTCAAAAGATATGCCACTTGTCACTCAGGGTATAGAAGTTCATAGCTGCTGCGTCACGCATGCTAGAAAAACCTACTTATAAAAATATCTCTCGGAATAAACCGCCCTTAACGCCTAAAAGTAACGCGAATTTCTCTCTCTTCTTCTTCTTGATCTTCAATTTTCTCCTCTCTCTACTCTTTGAAAAGCGAAGTTCAACTGCGAGAGGAGCAAAAATACTCTAAAAAAGGGATCCGAAAGAATACGAACCAGAATAACTGAAAGCCCTAACCCTAGTGGCGGCTTATCCTCTTATTATCTTCCGTCTCTCCCACAGTGCACGTGAAAAGCTGAAAGCGGGGAGTGTGAAATTAGGGTTAGGTTTCATTTTAGGAACTTTAAAAATTAAGGTTAATTTTCGGGTATGGTAAAGGTAGGTGGTCGTGGTGGTTATTTTTTCCGGTGATGACCGGAGACCGATGTCAGCGTCGGAAGAAGATGATGGGTAGGGGTGTGGACGGTGGTTGTGGGACTGAGGAGAGGCCTTGTCCTCTTTCTAGGGTTCCCGCTAAAATTCCCGAGATTGTACAGAAGATTTCTGACAAGGTTGTTTCAATGGACATTGATTTTTACTCGCAAGCTAGGAAAGCTTTGTCTCAACGGTCGCCTTTCGATGTTGAGGAGGCTTCTGGTTTGACTGTGCCGACCACTTTGCCTAGAGAGTTAGCTAGCTTTTTGTCGAGACAATCCGATAGTAGGAAACGGCATAAGAAGTCCCATTCAAGTGCGGATAAGAAGTCTTCTCGTGTTGCTGAGAAGTCACGAGCTTCCAACTTTTGGCTTGAGACCGAGGAATACTTTAGAGACTTGACGGTGCGGGATGTTGACGCATTGTATGAGACTTCTTCCTTTGATGCTTTAGCTGCTCGAAAGTGTTTTTTCATTCCAGTTTTGGAAAATATTGCGAGGGCAAATTTGGATTGGTATGGTGAGAAAATCGTTGGTGGCAATGAAAATAAGGAGCTTGATAAAAGTGTTAATCTAAATGGCGCGAGTGAATATGAGTATATCGTCAAAAATGAGAGCGTTAATAGTGGAATTGGGAATGGGGTCGTCAAGGAGGAGGATGAGCATTTTGTTGAAAATGGTGTCGTGGAAGACGATGGTTCACGGGGAACAGATAAGAGTTTCTCTGTTTCGGAGTCTTCTAGTGGTTTAGAGTGGTTATTAGGTTGTAGGAATAAAATTTGTTTAACTTCGGAACGGCCATCGAAGAAGCGAAAGCTTCTGGGCAATGATGCTGGATTAGATAAAGTTTTAATTGCTCGTCCTTCTGATGGAAATTCATCCTTGTGTCATTTTTGCTCTAGTGATGAGACGGGTAACGAGTTGAACCGGTTGATTACGTGCAGTTCTTGTCAGGTTGCAGTACATCATAAGTGTTATGGAGTGCAAGGGGATATAGATTCTTCCTGGTTGTGTTCTTGGTGTAAACATACGAGTGCTAGCAGTGCTTCGGCCAACCCTTGTGTGCTATGCCCGAAGCATGTTGGTGCACTAAAACCTGTTTACAAGAGCGATCAAAATGATGGACTGGTGGAGTACGCTCATTTGTTTTGTTGTCTGTGGATGCCTGAGGTTTATATAGAGGATTTAATGAGGATGGGGCCGATTATGAATATAGAAGGAATAAAAGAAACTCGAAGAAAACTAGTGTGTAATATATGTAAGGTGAAGTGGGGTGCCTGTGTTCGATGCAGTCATGGTACGTTTGTTCTTGTTCCATTACTGTTCGCTATCTTGCATTCTTTTTTATACAGTAACCCGGGTAAACCTGGAGCAAATTCTTGTAACTAGGGATGCCAATTTTTTTTACGGGGCAAATAGGCAAAGATGGGAAAACAAAATGGATAATGGAGAATGAGCATCCTTATTCCGTATTATAAAGCAATTTATAATAAGAAGGGAGTAAGGACGGGTTTCATTATCTCCCTGTTTCTTTAAACTTTACCTCATTTTAAAATTAATACATAAATTTAGTTATATAATACTCAAATTAATTTTAAATAATGTATTATATATTATATATTTTTTCTTTAAATTATATTTTTATTTTTTTAAAACATTAATGATTATTTTATAAAAATTATTAAAAATATTTTCTTAAATTCAAAAAATTAAAATATATAGTTATTTTATAATTTATTTTTATTACTTTAAATTAATTTGTAATAAAATTTTATTAATGTTATTTAGTATACAAAATTATGTATTTATTGTTATATATTTTTATATTTTTTCTTATCATATTATATTAATTATTATTTTAGAATTTTAATTCCCCTTTCATCTTAAAGTATTTATTAGTGAATATTTTTTTTATAATAAATATAAAAAATTATTATAAAATTTAAAAAGTAATAGTTTTAATATATTTGGATTCCCGTTTTCCATTTGGGTCCCCATCTGTTGGAGATCCTGATATCCCTGCAAGTATATTAAGTGGGATGGGAAATAAAGTCAAAATTAGTGACGGGGAACGGTGAGGGGTCTTCGAACCTGATCCCGTCCCGTTGACAAGCTTACTTGTAAGTTGTAACCTGGGTAACAGCTCCATTTCATTTGGTCGAGAGGCATTTATATTTTGAACATACAAACTTTTTTCTATATATTTTTATTAGCTGATATTTGGATCGTTTTGTAAACTTTTTTTTTTATTATATGCTTTAGAAGAATATATGTCTTAGTATTATGAACGGTTGTTTTATCGGTTAACATAATGAACTTGTCACCTTGCTTTATGACTCTTTATTGATGCATTTTTATCCACCTCCCTTGGTTTTCCATTTCTCTGCCACATTATGCATACATTTACCCACCCATAAGCATCGTAGTTGCGTAGTATGTTGTTTTTTGTTCGGAATGATAGTGTGGCTTTCCTTTTTCTTCTTTACTTGATTACCCAATCACTAGTTCCTCTTTGGGGCTTAAGAGTATCTTGAATTATTTAAAAGTACTGATTATGACTTTTGTACGTCCCCCTTTATTTTACCTTCTCTTTTCCGTATTCATCATTGTGCCTTTTCTTTTTAAAATAACATTACATCCAATTCTTCTGCTCTTTCTTATTGGAGTTTCAATACATACATGTTCTTGATTTCATAAGTTAGACCAAGTTTCATTAATATTTATGTCAAATTGTGAAATATCCATTCTCTTTAATCTTTTTCGTGATGGCTTTTGTATCAATATATGTTGGTTAAAACTGAAATCTGCTGTGTAGATGTGCTCCTTTTGCAACTAAAAAATATCAGTCCCTTCCCCTTTATCACATTCTGTTCACTTGCATTGGTTTTTTTACTGTGGTTGTGCTAGATTGTCAATTGTTCGTATGTGGTGCTATGCCACATCTTTAATTGAGATTCTCGTTTCGGTGGCTGTTTAGGGACTTGTAGGACTTCTTTCCATCCACTATGCGCACGGGAAGCGAGACACAAAATTGAAGTTTGGGCAAAATATGGGTGTGACGATGTAAGTGTTCTATTCTTCTTTGTTCTCATCTCTTCATTGTACTTTCTTGTTCTACATTAAGAATAATTGTCATGTAGTCTTATTGTGCTATAGCTGCCTCTGCTATGTTCTGTTAATTTTTGTTTTATTTGAAGGGCTCTACTTATACTGTTAATAAGGCTCTTAAAAGGAAATGACAGGTTTAATTTTTTGGGAACACTTATATAGATTGAATTACGGGCATTCTGCTCAAAGCACTCAGCAGACGGCCCCTATCATTTAGGTGACCACTCCATAGCCTTTGGAAGTAACACTCATGCAACCAAGGATCGCCTCGAGGCAATCTCAACAAACAAGCTCTTGAACTCCAAGGTTGGGTGCAGAACTGGGGATGATATTGCAACTCATACAGAGGCTCCTGACACCCTTTCTGATAAATCTGGTGTTAGTGAATTACAAGAGATAAGATTGCCCTGTTCTGGAACTAATACCACACTTTCATCAGAACTTGATGATGCAAACGATGTGGGATCACTGGAGAGTAGCAATGATGATGCTAATGCAATTGACTTCGTTGATTTTTCAATGCTCTGGCAGAAGGTACTTTTTTAAGGCAACCCTGAGCCAACTGTATTTTATGACCATTATATGCTAGTTCAATCTTTAACCTTACATCTCTCAATCATACAGTTGGTTGATCATGGAAGAATAAATCTGAAAGATGTAGCATCAGAGATCGGCATCTCAGCTGACTCTTTATCTGTATCACTTACTGTAATACTAGATTGATTAATTTTTATGCCTTTAATTGGTCTGTTAGATGAAGTTCTAGCTAATTAATGCGTTTTAGTAATCTCCATTTTAATGTTCTCTTTGCAGGATGATAACTTGGTGCCTGATGTGCGATGTAAAATAGTTAAATGGCTTAAAACCCATGCGTATTTGAATTATTTGCCAAAAAATTTCAAAATTAAAATACGACCAGCAGTTCCATTCAAAACTGAGTTGGGAAGTATTGATGGGTTGGATGTTGCACCAGTTCCAGAGGCTGATACCACAGGTCTTGTAGCCGTCAAGTCTGTATGCCCAAGGGGAAGAACTAGAAACAATGTTAGGATTTTGAATGATGGTAAAAAATTATGTTCATCCAAGGAGGGTTTTAACAACGGTGGGATAATCCTAGATAAATTCATGGCAGATGGTGCTGTCAATGAATCTGAAAAATTGAGTGAAGTATGCATCCCTGATGTTGTAGGAGAGGTAAATTTTGCTTTCCTTTTCCCTCTTTTGCTGTACAGCTTTGTGTGGCCTGTTATTCAAATTGCTAAGTGGATTTTTTGCGCATTGGTTTCGTCTGCATTACTCATGTCATAAGTGAGTTCACTACTTGCTTGTCTATTAGATCTATGATATTCATATATATTTTTTAATTATTCTGAACCTTCATTCTGCCTTGGGTCTTGATAATAATTGAAATATAACCTTCAATAATTTTTGAATATTTGTGACTTGGTATTCTTTTGTTATGCCTTGTACTTATGACTTTATTTAAGTTGAATACTAGTCTATTAGTTGTTCATTGAGGAAGCTGTTACATGAGAAAGTGACCGTAGAAAAAGGGGGAAATCAAATGAACACATAAATATGGATTCAATATGGTATGGTAGTGATTTGAAATGAAGCACTGATGACCCTAGAGGTATGACTTCTGTTCCTGTGTTGAACTGAACTATTTTCTATCAGGAGCAGCTTTGCCTTTTTAAAGTTGCGTTCTCAAGTTTTCTTACCGGGTTCATTGTATCTTCTCCCCTCGTCTTTTCTTTTTGCAACTTGTTCATTGTTCTATTTGTCCTCTGCTTTGACCTTACCAGTCTGCTTCAAACATTATATTAGCCATAAATTTCTGTTTTTGTTCTATTTAATTTTTTTCTTTTTGAATTATTTTACTAAAAAAACTCTGCAGGACTTGGCCGAGTCTACTGCTTTTCAACAGTCTTCAGCGATGGTTTTATCTAAAGCTCAAGGTCCGAGTTTTGGATCTGTTCCTATGATTTTTTTAAATTATTTTTTTTCAGTGATTGCTCAGTTTTTTGGATATGTCAGTTTCCTGTGGTGCGTTATTCTAGTAAATCCTATTGATGTGACATTGTACTTTTCCCATTCCCTTAAAAAAATTTAAAATTGGAAACCATTTATATGTTATTTTGTTAAAGAGATGTGGGTGTAAAACATAAGAACATACAAGGGTGGAAATCTTTTAATTCCTAGGTCCGACGTGGTACTCTGGCTTTTGTTGAAATCTAGATATGATTATGAGTTGCAGGCTTCTTTAATACTGGCATCATGTTCAGTTAGATTATTGATATATTAAACAAAAGGACTGAAACCTTACTTTTCTTTTATTCAAGGAAGTTCTTTGTGTCTTCTAAATAAAGACTTTTAGAATGTTCACAATATTTTTTATAAACTGATTTATATTCAGAAGTTGGCCACTTATTTTTGATTTAAAAAATGAAGTGTCAAGAATGATATGTTGAGTTGGATCTTTCTAGTGTTTTATTATTATGGCCTTATATTTGGAAATGTGAGGTCTCTCTAATATTGTTGGAACTATTTTCAGAATATAAACTTTTTAATAATAATTTTGTTCCTTCGGATTTGAAGATTTGAGTGTATTCAATTGAAATTGGAGTGCATCTTTTTGCACTTTCAGTAATTTTTTCTTTCAGAATAATATTAAATAAATATAAATATCAAAATATTCAGAATGAGTTTTTTGATAAGAAAAATATACCAAATGTTTGTAGCAGATATATAAGTTAACAATGTCTGTGGTTTTATCACCTCCAAAGGGTCTTTTCATTTGGTTGTACTTTCTTCTTAGCTAGTTATTCATTATTGATTGTGATTCTCGATAAAGTCTTTCTTTAATGTGTGTTGGACAGACAGTCGGGCTGAACCTATAGGTTCTAGCATACAGCAAGGTGGTCAATCAGTTGAGGTTGCTGCTCCCTTGCTGAGTTATTTGGCTAATATCAAAGGAGTTTCAACCTATCCAGTTGTTACTGACTTAAGGTATTTTTTATTTTAGTTTTTTCTGCTTAGTGTTAAATGTTCCTCTGTGTAAGTTGTGTCTCTCTCTTTCTCCCCCCTTCCCTTTACAAAAGAGTAAAAATAAAAAAGTATAACCAATGAAAATTCTATGGTTTTTCTTTTTGCATCTTGCAGAGAAAAGCAATCAGCAGCTAATTCTAGTTTCTATATCCATCCAGATATTCACAATAAACTATTGCAAACACAGGAGTTTCTAAAGAACCCGAAAAACAGTTTTCATGGTAATACTTTAGCCTTTTTATTTGACAAGGTATTGTAATGGATGGTTCTAAGTTCGAATCGGTATTGCATTTGGCAGCTGCATGGAGTGGTGCAACTTCTTGCTTTGAGATATTAAGTAAGGCCACTGTTCGTTGCAACAACCAAAATGAACCACCAAGGTGCAATGAAATGATTTCTAAAAACTCTAGTGAAGAGAGACATCATTTGGTTGAGGCTAAGAAAATGAGGGTTCCTGAACTATCTTCAGAAGATGAAGTGGAAGGGGAACTCATTTATTTTCAACACAGGCTGCTTAGTAATGCAGCAGCTAGAAAGTGCTTTAATGGTTTGTATACTGTTGTTTTAAGTTTTAAAATTTATGGTACTGTTTTCTTTTACATGATCTTGCTCATTGTTTCTCTTGCAAACTCCTTCCGCAGATAATTTAATATGTAATGTTGTCAAGAGTCTGCAGCAGGAGATTGACATTGCAAGAAGTTGCAAATGGGATGCTGTGCTTGTTAACCAATACCTCTGTCAGCTTAGAGAGGCAAAAAAACAGGGTAGAAAGGAGAAAAGGCACAAGGAAGCACAGGCCATTCTAGCAGCTGCAACAGCAGCTGCTGCAGCCTCTTCTAGGATCACATCATTTAGGAAGGATGCCTTGGATGAGGCCACCCATCAGAAGGTTCATAGTTCATCATCATCTAATTAGATCTTGACCTTGTGGATATTATGTTTTATTTCTGAATCACGCAATTGACCTTGCAGGAAACAATGAAGTTAGGCATTTCAACTGGGAGATATGGTAGTTCACAGCTAATTCCACGGCCAAAATTGACCCCTCAGAGGGTAGTTATCCCAAAGACTTCAGTTGAAAAACACACTGGTTTTACTCATTCATTTGCAGATTTCTCCAAAGAACATCCTAGATCCTGTGACATCTGCAGACGCTCGGAGACAGTATTAAACCCAATCCTAGTCTGCTATGGTTGCAAGGTATTGGCCGAACTTATGGGATGTCTTCAACATTCTATAATTTGCTTTAGTCTTGACCCAGTCTTGTATAACAGGTTGCAGTTCACTTGGACTGTTATCGTAGTGTTAAAGAGTCTCCAGGTCCATGGTACTGTGAGTTATGTGAAGAGTTGTCATCTTCTAGAAGTTCTGGATCACCAACTGTTAACTTCTGGCAGAAGCCTCATTTTGTTGCTGAGTGTGGGTTGTGTGGTGGCACCACTGGTGCTTTTAGGAAATCTTCTGCTGGTCAATGGGTACATGGCTTCTGTGCTGAGGTGAATTTTTCAAATTATGGTGCATTATCCTTTTTTTTTTGGACCGTAGATATTTAATTAATTAATTTATTTTGTATCATAATATATTTCCATTTTTTATATCATAATATATTTCCATTTTTTAAATTGTTTTTTTGGTAGTGGGTCTTTGAATCAACATTCAGAAGAGGACAAACAAAACTTGTTGAAGGAATGGTATGTTTAAATTATTAATAAAGGAAGAACAACTCTACAAGTCATTATCCAATCTTAGCATTTGTAGTGCTGGTGATGCCTTCATGTTATGTGAAACTCATGAATTCACAATGATGATATGTAGTTATATAACCACTGCTTCATATGTTTGCAAATTGCAGGACACTGTCATTGATGGGGTTGACTTGTGTTACATTTGCTGTCGTAAATCTGGAGTCTGCATAAAGGTGAAAATTGATAGTTTCATTTTGTGGAACCTTGTTTTCTGCTTTCAAGCTTGGAGAAATTGTTACTTATTTATTGATGTAGCAATTTTGAGTAGATAAATTGTGTTTTTGCAGTGTAATTATGGTCATTGTCAGGCCTCTTTTCATCCTTGGTGTGCTAGAAGCTCTGGTTTTTACATGATTGTTGAGCCTTATGGTGGCAAGCTCCAGCACAAGGCTTATTGTGAAAAGCATAGCTTGGAGCAAAGGGCAAAGGTATATATACCTTTTATATATTTTCATTGTTCATGCCGGAAATGGTGATCTATGGTGTGCCATGTCTAATTCCAGTAATTCACGTTACATCATTGCTTTGTTGTTTGTGGTTTATCATGTATTCATGTCTTAATGGGTTCTTACGTTATTTGTGCAGGCTGAAACACAAAAACATGGAATTGAGGAGTTAAAAAGCCTTAAGCAAATTAGGGTAGGGCTTTCACTTTGTGTTATATGCCAAATCTTGTGTTTTTATTGTGGATACTGATAGTATTGTTAGTCTAATGCTTCTATAGGTTATAATTGAATCTCTTTTATTATGTGTATTTAAGGAAAGTTACATTTCTTACTAGTTAGCTGGCTGCCAGGTTTACCTGGGGCGGGGGATGGGCATTCTCAAATGGACTTCTATTTGATCACATACTGCTATGACTGTTTATACATCTGACACAATATTTATCTCTTGGTGAATTGAAATGGAGTACATGTTTTTGCATTATACAAGGTTTATTGTTTTTTGAATATTGCTGTTACTATTTTAAGTGGCACATTCAGTTTGCTTTGAATAAAGATAAATTGTCTAAGAACTCTAGCATGGATGTTATGTAGATTGCAATGCTCTATAAATGATCTATTTGCCTTGTGCTTTTTTCTATGAAACTGAGGCGCTCATAAATTCGTAAGTATTGTGTCAATAATTTTTCATCTATTAATATGTGTTCGGTGGGATACTAGAACTGTTGTGCATGTCACATTTTTATCCCAAGATATTATAGATCTCAATATAAAAAATTCCATCCATATTTTCGATAATTGCTTTTAGTTGGTATAAATTTTACAACAATTTCCATCAATATCTTCGATATTTTCGTAAATTTGAAGCGATGGTATTTTTAGAAATATTTAATCCTTGGCTATTTGGTCTATACATTTTCAAATGCTGACTGGAGTAGTGTTTTTGCAGTTTAGTGAAGGAATAGTATCTTGAAAATGAAATTCTCGTCTGACTATTCTGTAGACTTTACAATATCTCTCTTTTCAAACGTCTTTTCGTTTTTGCTTAACTTTGTTCGGGTAAATTAGTTCAAACAATTGTAAATTTTGTGCACTTTGAGAAAAGGAAATGAAATATGGTGTGAGTATTGGTGATACTCTGATGCACTTATAATGTCAATAGGAATATGGAGATGATATTTAGACTTCTTTTATTGTTTTTAGTTTATTGCTTAAGTGTACATTTGTTTGAATCCCCCCCTATATGTTTGTTGTTTACTTGACTTGCCTGACTGATATTTTGCATTGATGTTTCTTCCACAGGTTGAATTAGAAAGGTTGCGCCTTTTGTGTGAGAGGATCATCAAACGTGAAAAGTTAAAGGTATTCTTAGAGTAGAGAATATTTTTACGTAGAGTTAGTATGTATGAATGTTGTATAAGCTGTCATCATATTTACCTGTAAACTTTGTTTATTTGCTAATGTGCCTTAATGGATTGGAAGGTTAATTTGGGAGGAGAATTTAGCTTTCTGCTTTTGCCTTTGTAGACAAATAGTATTTGAAGAAAGCCTGTTTATAGATGCTAACTTTCAGCTGTGATCAGTATCCCATGTGATTTTGAACTGATTTTTTTCTGAACCTCTTGCAGCGGGAATTGGTTTTGTACTCGCACGATATACTTGCTGTAAAAAGAGATCACATTGCTCGTTCTGTGCTTGTTCAGAGCTCTTTTGTTTTTCCTGAAATTAGTTCGGAGTCAGCCACTACTTCCCTTAAAGGTCAAACAGATAGTTTTTACACATGTTGTGATGCATCTCAAAGATCAGACAATGTTACTGTGGATAGCACAAGTTCTGTGAAGCACCAGGCTAAGGGTCCTCTTAATGTGAATGACCAAAGGACATATGATGAGTGCTCTACATCACACAATAACCCTTTTGGCCAGAAACTTTTGGAGAGACCAAAGTTTTCAGGGAAACAGATTCCTCATCGACATCCTGCTGCATCTCCTAGTCTCCTTGATGATGGAGGATGGATATCCAAAAAGAGAAAGGTATTTTGCTACTTTCAGCATGAACTTGTCATTTGATTTTTTATTGTTCATCTAAAACTTGATTTTAAAGTCCAACTTGTGCTCACCAAAAGGTCTTAAATCCAGCACGCAGAGATATTTGAGAGAGAGCTGGTAATGACATCTGACCAAGCTTCTGTGAAAAATATGTTGTTACCTAAAGGGTACGTATATGTTCCTGCTGATTGTATTCCAAATGAGAAGCAGATTAGCCAGGATGCTTCTTCTGGTGAGTCATTGGATCCTGCTGGGTAATGCCAGGGATTTGCTGCTCAGCTTGTGGTGATAATAGGAGGTTGTCCCGGACAAGTCCTCTGGACTTGAACTGTTGCAGGCAAACCTTTCCCTAGGGGAAGAGTAATGTTAGTCTGATTATGAGGGCCTCTGCTAAGATGGGGTGCTTCCAGGTGCATGCTTAAAAAAGAAACCACATTCCAGTATGAGTCGGAAATTTTCGGCCTCATTTTTGTATATTCGTTATGGGGGTAAGTGTACAGTGGGTTAGAGTTTTTAAGGGCTTGATTTGAAGAGGGTCTAGGCAAAAGGGTTTTTAGGGGCTTGATATGTAACAATGTACAACAAATGTGGGCATAACCTGCTATGCATGTTCTGTAAAGTTGGTGTGTATATACTTACAATATCAATCCACAAAGGAAACCGCGCTCAGCCTCAGTTGGAGCATTTAAAATATGCAATACCAGTTTCATGTCAGAAAAAAGAAGAGAAATTAGACTTTTGCTACCCTTTCCCCATTTTATTCCATCATTTTTTCAGTTCTCATTCAAGCTAATGACCAGGATAATACGTTATAGATGGTTATGGCCTTTCATTGCCTTTTCTTTCCCTAGGTTCCATTTCATGCATATACTTGACAATGGAAACGTCTTCATTCATATTCTCTGTGCTTGCTACCTGTTACATCATGATCTTTCTTTTCGCTCTTGGATGTCATATCTGCTTCTGTAGGAGCGGTTTATTATTTTTTTCCCACTATAAAATGACACTACATAACCAAAAATTAGAATGCCTAAATTTTATGTGAATATATTTCACAAAAGGTCGAGTGAAACCTAAAAATAATTCCAATGAAATAACTTTGTAAAGGTTCTGTAATTTTGATTGATTTTCATTTTGGAAGTAATCCCAAGTTGCTCTTTATTTTTTTTATCAAATACTAAGTTACTTGAGTGGTCCATCTATCGTATTGGATGCTTGTTTTCTTCTCTTGTTCATGGTTCTGCACTTGGATGCTAGTTTGATACCCTGCATAAAAGGAAAATTAAATATTTGTGACTTGTCTCTAATTTGGCCCTGAAAACGTTCGAATGCTTGATTATGTTTGGTTGTTGATTTTATAGTTTGGCTGATGATTGGATTGCATCATCTATGTTAGTGTATTTTGTAAAGATTTAGGGTTAGTGTATGATTTATAACTCGAGTTGGTGGGCAATGGGCTAGAAACGAAAGCCTAATCCCAAGGCATAGAAAGCCACAATTCGTGCATTAAATAACCTGTATATATCGAATTGTCCTTATATGTAAGTTTTCAATGAGTCATTCATTTGTGTACATATATAAAATAATATTTTATTTTAAGGTACGCATTCTATTTCGAGCTGTTTCATAATGTAGTGTACAAATAAGTTGTGTTTTGAATTAAACTAATAAATAAGCAATCACTCAAAAAAATCTATAGGAGAGAGTCTATTGTGCTATCATGCTCTTTCTTCTTCTCAAACTATCATAGAAAATACCTCTCTCCTTTATTAGAAAGGATCATGCAAAAATTGCCCAAATCAAACCAATTAATCCAAACCAATCCAATACAATCATGTCAATTTCAAAGAATTATTAGATTGGTTTGGTTTTTAAATTTCAAAAATCAATCAAAATCATACCAATATATTAATTGTTTTATTTTATATTATTCATCTTTTCCTCATCTAAAAATTAAAAGTTTTAACATATAATTTTAATTGTCTACAATCCTAACTTATTTTTAATTCATTATGTGTTCTGCACTCAATATTATTTTGAAAGTTTAAAACTATCTAATTTAAACATTAACATGTATTATAAACATAATATAAATTGTTGAGGTTAAAGTTTCTATAATTAAATTTATTTTTAACAAACAAAAATTTATAGCCACAATTTTAAGAAAAAAATATTAACTTTATAAATTGATTTATTCAACCAAAATCAAATTTGTGTGTGTGTGTGTGTGTTCAGGATTGGTTCAACAACTTTATTTAGTTTAGTTATATTTCTATTTTTTTAAAGAATCAATAGATGAGATTGGTTCAAGTTTTAGTCAAAAATTGAACCAATCCAAATTTTTTTTCTGCTGTGGTTGAAAAAATATGAGTTGCATTGATTCAACGTAATAATACATTAATAATATCTATATTAAAAAGTCTAAAATATATTAAATGATCGAAATTATCTTGAGGACTATAGAAACAAATTTGATTAAATTTTTTGGAATATTCTTTTTTACCATTTTTTTGTTTTCATTTAAATTTGGCTACTTTAATTGATAATATAATAATAAATCTTTAACAAAAATTAATTTTTCATGGTTTTGTTTGATTTGTGAACCATAATAAAACTAAAAAAAAAAATTTAGATTTATGTTTAGATTCAAGAAAAAAAAACTTGTCAAAACATAACGAAATACGTTACTATAAATTCGATTTAAATGAAAAAACATCACATTAGTTCTAAATATAGGTGAAACGAATAAATCACAAAATAAAACACCAACCTAAACTTGATATTTATTCAAAGTGAAAATAAAATACCAATACTAAACCCGATCAACAAAGCCAACCTCCCACCACGAAGCAGCATCTCCTACCAGAGACAGAGGAGACAAACCACTGAATCACCACAGCCACGAAAAACCATGAAGGACCAGCATGCGGCTTCCTTCAAACTCTTTGCTAGATCATAAAGATGTAGTTCCATTCTTTAAGGGTTTTTTAATGATAACTAAATAAAAGACTTAGAGAACAAAAATTGAAGATTTATAAAGCTTAGATAGAGGGAAAAAGGGTAAAATAATAGAGAAAATGAAAGTAAGATAACAATGAAGGATAAAGAGATGAGATGGCTAGAGAAAACAAAAAAACAAGCAGTAGTAAAGCCATTCTCAAATTGACATAACCAACTCAATTTTGTACATCTTTATTTGACGAGAGATTCTAATATTATATATAATAGTTGTATTTGTTATATTTTTAATTATTTATTTTTATAAAAAAAATAATATTAAATATGTTAATAGTATTAATGATTATAATTTTTGGGACATATAATATCTTATATTTAAGAATTTTTGATATTTGATACTACGAATTAAAATGATTTTTTTTTTATTACTATGTTAATTTCTAACCTTTATTTAATAATAAACTTTAATTCTCACTTTTTTTCCTACAAAATGATCTATAATAATTTAAAATTTTATATTTTTAATCTAATTTTATATAAAATGATCCTTAATTTTTTAAAATTTTATATTTTTAGTCAAATTTTATACAAAAATGATATATTTTATAAAAAATAAACTAAAAATATAAAATATTAATTATTTTATATAAAAAAAAGGGTTGAGGTTTAAAATTTGTTATTAATTAAAGGTAAGGAGTAGACTAGCAAAAAAAAAATAAAATAAAGGTTAGGATTAACGTAAAAAATGACTTGTATTTCCGAATTCAGAAAGCCTTTACGATACTGTCAACTGAAAAATGGGTTCGCTTGAAACGCCGACCACTACAGAGAACGGCTCTGCTAATCATGGCTCCACCGGCACGTTGATCGGTGGTAAAAATCCAGTCTCCGGCAAAGGAGTGCAGCTTCATAAAACCGATACGGCTACTCCGGAGGCAGAAGCCTCGAAGAAACGCAAGTCTAGCATTCTACCGTTGGAGGTCGGCACGCGAGTCATGTGCAGGTGGAGAGACGGTAAATACCACCCTGTCAAGGTCATTGAACGGAGAAAATTACAGAGTTGTGACCTCAACGATTACGAGTACTACGTCCATTACACTGAGTGTAAGATTTTCCTTGTTCTTGTTTTCTTCAGACTATTAAAGCCTAGGGTTAGGGTTTTAGTTTTCTGAATTGCTGATATATATATATATATATATATATTTTTTTTTTTTTGGCTTTGGTAAAGGTAATTGGTGATTTGGTAGCTTATTGTGTTTTTCTGTATCATAAAATTTGGTAGCACAATCTTGTTATGTCAATTGGACTATAAAGTCGTGTATTTTAAGGGATATATGGTTCCATTAGTTTTGGTATTGGGTGAAATTACATGCCTTTCGAACATTTGGCCCAGACCGATGCGTAGATCTCTTTACCCGTGGAAGTATGATATTGTAAGATCAAATAAATTGGCTGCAGAAGATTTGGTGGATAAGTAATTTTGGATTGGTTGGCGTGATTTAAATGGAAGCTAATGTTATGAAGCATAGTCTTTTCTAGGAAAACAACAAATCTGACGTCTCTAAAACTCATAATAACAAAATATTATTTCCAATTCAGGGAAATGGTGTTATTTTTTTGCTTAAGAGTTTTAAGGGTGACTATTTGTGTAATTTTCTCTATATTTTTGGCACTTGATTGTTTAGTTTGAAGTGTGAATCAGATCATTAATATTTCTGATAATCAGTCGAAGATTATTAAATTTTTTTCTGAGAATCATCAGAAGAATAAATTAAAGAAGCTTACCACTTTGTTTGGAATGGATGTGTTGAACGGAAACAATAAACTATGTTCAAACAGAAAAATTAGCTAATTATGTGGATTTCATTATTTTCAAAGATATGAAGTGAGCTGAACAATATGTTGGGTCAGATATGTTTGTAAATTCAACGAAGAAAATAGAAATTCAGAAATTTTGAGCACGAATGGAGAGGTTTGCATGATGGTGTTGGAGAATTTTGTTAAGCAAGAAGTTTCATCTATGATTAAAGAAGTGCAAGGTTTATGGATTTAATCTCACCCACTTTGTAAGACATAACACATAAGCAAGTAGTTTCTTGTGCATAATACTTTTCATTGCTATTTTAGGGCATCCTATGATCTGCTAACCGAAAAGATTGCTATTTTATTGATTTTAATTGCTTAAAAATTGTCTTCGTAAGTGATTGATTGCTTATGCTTGTGGTGGTTGTTAAATAAGTTTCTCATATTGCCAAAATTTTCCTCTTTCGTCACTTCGGTCATAGCAGTCAATAGGAGGCTTGATGAATGGGTGAAGCTTGAGCAGCTTGATCTTGATTCAGTAGAGGCTGTTGTTGATGAGAAGGTGGAGGACAAGGTATTATTGCATTCTTAGATAACCAGCCATCTTGTAGTTTCTTTCCATGGTCTTTGGAGGTTGTAGTAGATGTTTTAAGTAAATTTTTTAGTACATTATTATTTGAGGAATTTTTTTCCCAAATGTTTTTACGGTTTTCAATGATGCATCTAGGTTACAAGCTTGAAAATGACTCGCCACCAGAAACGGAAGATTGACGAGACACATGTAGAGGTATGTATAAAGTATAAACTACAGTTATTAAATATTTTGTCGCTGGGCTTCCGAGTACTTTCATCAAACATCACAATCTCATCAGCTTTTTCTAGGTGGTCATTTTAATATGCTAGCATGCATGGGAAGAAAAACAGCTACTGCTACTTATTCATGTTCTTTTGTTACTAGAGCTACCCAATGATATCTGATAGCTAGCAAATTTTACTGATACCATTTTCTCTCTTCATAATGGATAAACATTCATGTAACGGAATTTTTAGAAGTATGTGCTTGTTGTAGAATAAGCTTTTGAAGATAAGTCTAGGTTCTATAATTGAATGTTCTGTTACCAGTTTTGAGGCTTTCGATGCTGTAGTTTATGTTATCCTTCATATTGTATAGGGTCATGAAGAGCTTGATGCTGCCAGCTTGCGCGAACATGAAGAATTTACTAAAGTGAAAAATATAGCAACAATAGAACTTGGGAGATATGAGATTGAGACTTGGTATTTCTCCCCCTTTCCACCAGAATACAATGACACTGTGAAGTTGTATTTTTGTGAGTTTTGTCTCAATTTCATGAAGCGCAAAGAACAGCTGCAGAGGCATATGGTAAGCTGTGTTTTTATTTTGTATTCCTTGTTTTGTGATGGATTGCTTATGAAGATGACTTTTCTGTGATGTAGTCAGTGGCAGATCATCATGTAATGTTGACTAGGCTGAAGCTAAGTCTCAATCTAATTAGTATTCTAATGTAATTCAAGATAACTACAGGATAAAATTATAGAGATATTATCTTTGTCAGATTGAGAGGTTTTTTTGTGTGTGTGTGTGTGTGGGTAATCTACTTGGCAATTTGACCCGACGAGTAGGAGCTTTGTTGGCAATCCGACCTGTTTGGGTTGAAAATGGGGCGATGAATTATCCATTTTATTTTAAGCAATTCAGAGCAAATTGGGTCGGTACAAAACTAGGTTGGTTTTGGGGCACCATTCGGTTACCCTTTTTTTCCTCTTAATCACTTAATCAATTTTAACATTTAGCAATTTGTACCATTTGTGATTAAAAGAACTCCACAATTCATATACATACATACTAGCATTTGTCTTTGAAATTATTTATTATTAGATTATTTATAAATTATTTTAATGATTCTTAAGTTGAATTGTTTGTAAAAGAAAAAACGACAATATATTCTTGCATGCTGCAATTGTGAATTTAAATATAATATCATACGATTTATTACATATTTAAAATAATTTTTATATTTTGCATCATTATAATGTAGTTATAAATTTAGAAAATTAAAAAAAAAGACAAGTTGAAAATTAATTTAATTTTTGTTAACTAATATCGTTTCAAATAATCATACAATTAATATTTTCAATTACATATAATTTACATAATGGTCTGGCATTATAATTCATCTCTCCCTAGCTTAAAGTTAAAGGTTCGAATCAAAAAATACTATTTGCTAAAAAATTCAATTACATAAAAAATATACTATTTTATTTCATTTGAAAAATGCAAAAAAATGAGGAAAAAAAATTAGGTCAAATGGGTCAAAAATTTCGACCCGTGAATATTAGCCGAATGGGTTTGGCCTAAAACGGTTCAGTTTAAATTGACCCGCGGGTCGAAACAGTTTAGGTCGGGTCTGACTCAAACTAACCCGTTGTCATCTCTAGAAGTTCCATAGTGTTTTCTCAAATGACTGAATGTATGAAAGGAAAGTAGCCCCTTTCTTTCTGTTTCTCATGTAATTACTGTAGCACACAAACTCACTGAGATAACCTAATATAGTGATATTTTTTGTTTCTATCATCTTAAATCAAAATTCAAATATGCAGAGGAAGTGTGATCTCAAGCACCCTCCTGGCGATGAAATATACCGAAGTGGTACACTGTCAATGTTTGAGGTAAGTTGTGTTTTTGTTAACAGCATTTCAGTGAAAGTATTGGAAAACTAGTAGTAAAATCTCAAGTTTCTCTTTCCACTTTTATGTTATTCACTTATTTATTTATCCCCAGCTTTCAATTATTATCTTGTTCTCCTACAACAAATCTTTCGGGATTTCCTTGTTCTTTACCCTTTTTTGCATATCTAAGATTATACGTGTTATAGTTCTTTAATTTATTGGTTGAACCAGGTTGATGGCAAAAAGAACAAAGTTTATGGGCAGAATCTTTGTTATTTGGCAAAACTGTTTCTTGATCACAAGACCCTTTACTATGACGTTGACCTCTTTTTATTTTACATATTGTGTGAATGTGATGATCGAGGATGCCATATGGTTGGATATTTTTCCAAGGTAAATCATGCTTCCTTTGTTGCTATATTTATCATCAGACTAAACTTATTCCAAGGATCCAAACTACAACTTGGTTCACCTTGGTCCCATGCTTACAAAAGTTGTAGTTTGTTCCCAAGAAAAGGTTGCACTTTTATGATCTATTTTTGCTAACAGAAAGTAATTAGCTAACTAATTTGGATAACTTAGAATTCTTACCCACTTAGGATAGATTAAATTCATGAACACACTATTCAGATTGGTAGCTTATCCTAGATAGACAAGATTAGTATAATTATGTTTTGTTAGGATATAAGTGTAAACATTTTAAAAAGTTGGAGACTGAATTGAACTTTTGTAAGTACGAGACCGAAGTGACCGAGTTATAAGTCTGGGACTTAGGAGTTTAGCTTCTCTGTCTTATAAACTATGTGATTTAAATTCTGGCATCTAAGATTCATTTTTGTTTAGAGTTAATTTTGGTGGGAGACGCTTGAAGTTCTGTATGCCTGTAGTTCACAGGCGTTGCATATGGTTTTGGTTTTGCTGGAGATTGACTGTTAAGCATTCTTCATACATATTGTGCTATCGGAACTATTTTTATAAATACATTATGCTTTTGGTTATTCTGAGCCGACCTAATTCTTTGTCCTTAAGCTTAAAACTCTGACATTGACCTTGTCAGAATCAGGACTTGGTAGTTTTACCGTTGTGAATTCTGTATGTCTTCTGTGGCTGTATGGTTGTCAGAAATACAATTGTTATTAAGAAATGTTAATAGTGTAATCTTAATCAATGAACCTCTGACTCAACTGTTAGTTGGGGTTGCATGTGCTGATTAAAATTGTTTTTTGATTCAGGAAAAGCATTCAGAGGAGTCCTATAATTTGGCTTGTATCCTCACCCTTCCTCCGTATCAAAGGAAAGGCTATGGAAAATTTTTAATTGCCTTCTGTAAGCTCTCTTATCTTTATACTTCCCTCTTTGGCCTTATTGTAAACTAATTATAAGTTATAACATGATTGTGAAAACACTCTCACACACATACTCATAGTCTCACACTTTTGCAGATGGATCCTGTTGCACTCGTTATAAGCAATTGGACTGTTAGCTGATTAGGATGTCGATTTCTGTAGAATATTATTGTTAAGAAGATATGCAATTATTAAATTAAATGGATGTTTGAGAAAATTGGCAGATGCGGCTTAGGTTTGTCTGTTAGATCTCGTCAGGAACCCTTCAATATTTGGCATGCTGATATTGATGGGCCAAAGATTCAATTTGTTATATTTTTTGGCCAACTTTATCATTATCCCAAATTTGAAGATTAAGTAATAAGATTTAAAAGTATAAGACTATATGTGTGAAACTTATGAAAGTTAGGAGAATTGATAAAATAGTTATACCTAAGTTTTTAGGCTAAATTGCTTTTGAGGTAGCTAAACTTAATTAAATTGTACACTAAGGTACTCGAATTGTTTTTTTCTACAGAAAGGTGTCCATGCTTTTGTTTTGTTTATACATAATTACCTTTTTGGTATTAAGGCTTGGCTTGCCATGTTAGCTAATTAGTGTTAAATAGTTGGCGTAACATGTGTTAAATTTTAACATTTGGCAAACCTTAATTTCAAAAAAATACTTTTGTGTAAATAAAATAAAAGTATGGACACCTTTTTGTAGAAAAAACAGTTTCACCCTTGTGTAGAATAAGCCTTAATTTGGATGCTTAAAAAGCTGTTTAGTCACGTTTTTAATCTGTCATTACCAAAGAAGATTTGTCTAGCCACCTCTTGTTATCCCTAGTGTGTAAATATTTGCCACTTGTGGGAAGGTAATATGATGTCAAAATTCATATCGTGGGTTTCAAAGATGTTTTGAGGATGCAGTGAGACACTTGACTAAAAAGCTATCATCCTGGGTCCTGAGATCTATAGTGAAGTAAAATAATCACAATGTCCTAATCTTTCTTTTCATAAATTTACACCTGTATTGCAAATCCTTAATTTATAGTTGTTTTTCTTCCTCCATGCCCACTTTTTCTCTCCTTGTCCAATTTCTGATGCGGAGAACATCTTTGGATCTAGGACTTTGTCTCTACGTTCCATTTAAAAAATAAAAAATAAAGAAAGAAGGAAGGAAGGAAGAAGGAAAAAGTAGAAGAAAGTTAAAGAATTGCCTTGTTATTGTTTCGTTTGATTGTAATGTCTTTTCAGTTAGAGACATTGAGTAATGATGATATTTCATGATCTGGAGCAGCGTATGAACTTTCCAAGAAAGAAGGTAAAGTAGGCACACCAGAGAGACCCCTTTCTGATCTTGGACTGCTGAGCTACAGAGGATACTGGACTCGAGTGCTTCTAGATATCTTAAAAAAGCACAAGGGCAATATTTCCATTAAGGTTTTCAATTCCTAAATTTCATTTTAAATCAAGATAGCATCATCTTTCTCAAGCATGAAGTTCTTACAACGTTTTTTGTCTCCATTTTTGGGGTGGAAATCTACAGGAGCTCAGTGATATGACGGCCATCAAGGCGGAGGATATTTTGACAACACTCCAGAGTCTAGAACTAATCCAATACAGGAAGGGGCAGCATGTGATCTGTGCAGATCCAAAGGTCCTAGATCGCCACTTAAAAGCAGCCGGGCGTGGTGGTCTGGAGGTTGATGTCAGCAAATTGATTTGGACCCCATACAAAGAACAGGGCTAACAATATGGAGTACCAGTTTGATTTTGATAACTCGTTAGATCATTAACTACTTACTATATGCGTATAGGTCCAATGCAATATCCATTTTATTTGCGATTGCATATATCTTGTATCTAAAAACGAAAAGACCAGTTATTGAGCCTTCCCGATAAAATAAAGATGGTTAACTTATTATGCAATTCACTCTCTTTCTAGCAGACTTATGGTTGTGCATTGTCAAAAAAGATTCGTGGTTTAGTCTATGCTCTATATATTCTGTGAGAGAGCAGCAAGCTTTCAGGCTTTGAACGTCCTCCACGCCAATGCATGAATGATTTGCTTTTCAAAGTTTCCCTGGCATGCTGAATAATTGCTTACACGATCATTTTGGTTATTTCTTTAACTTTTGACCTCATTTTTGTAACACTTGTTAAGCTTGATGCACGTTCTTTTTTAACTTTTTTTTTTTTTTTTTTTTTAATTTCATCTATTGTATGCCTTTTAAAATGTTAAAAACAATAAAATATACTCTTGCGAAGAAAACTGCGACAGTGATATTCATATTTTTTACCAAACATAATTCGGACCAAGGATTGCAAAGCATTATATTTATGAGAAAATATAAAATCTTTTGAGTAACTCTCTAATAAAGGACAATTCATATTCGGTGTCATCAGTTTGTGTCTTATTCTTAGTCTCGTTCTTTCGTTCCACTTCTAAGTTCTAATCTCCATGTTTATTGTTTCTATGTCGTTTCCTCTGCGGTTCTCTCTCTCTATATAGTCTATTGTCCCATACATTGTTTGATGTTCTCCTTAAAAAAAAAAAAAAATCCAGAATTAATTGTCAGATTAATACTCAAAACTTTCTTATTATGCACACATACTTCATTAGTGATTTTCAATTATAAAATTAACTCCTAAAACTAATTGAAGTTATGCAATTAGGTATTTCTAATGCTTTTCAGTGTTTTCTCGTTCAATTAGTCTCAATAATTATTTGGTCGACTAACTTTGGTATTGTTAGACAAACTAATGCTTAAGATTTACGGAGAGGGAGTTCAATTGTTGAAATAGAAAGTGAAGTAAATGCTAATGTTGTTCCTCATCTATACTATATATGTATATGTTAATATGTAAATATTTAATATATACAAAATTAAAATATATTAACAATATATACTTAATTTTTATTGACTAATAAGAAACTTAAAAATAATAAAACTCTATTAAAAGTAGGATTATAATTCTATTAAAAATATGATTATTTAACTATATAAATTAAATTAATAATGCATACTTATTTATAATTAAATCAAAATATTAGATAAAATTGTTAAAAATTTATTGGGCGTATATAGCGTCGATATTTTTTTAATACAAAATTATCTTATATTTTAAGTTATTGACATTTTAAAATATATTATAAAGTTAAATAAAAACTTTAAGCTATAATGAAATAAGCAATCACATTTAATAAAGATTAGTTATCACATTCAATAAAATTTTTAAATAAAATTTTATTTTTATAATTAATTTAAAAGTATAAAAAAATTAATTTATATTTATATTAAATATATTGCATATATTATTCAAAGAGAAAATATAATACTTAAAATAATTTGAGCATTTTTAACTAGTTCCAATTATGTCATAAATTTGTTACATTGTCAAAATCAAAACTGGACCAATCAAACAAAACAATCAGAACCAAATCAATATTTCGGTATTTTTCCTCTTCTTTTTTTTTTTTATCAAACGCTAAAGTATTGATTTATTAAAAGACCACTAGATAATTAACAGTACAAAAAATACAAAGAACAAGATTGTTCTCAAAGATAATAAGCATATAAATTTTAAAAATATTACTAACACACAAAAATTACTAACAAAATTTACGATCAAATTGGCCGCCATATTAACCAAAAGTTTTTTCCTCTTTTCAGTTTATTATCACAATGTTATTATTGTTATTACTATTATTACTTTATATTAATGTTGCACTTGTATTATTATTAGTAGTATCATTCTTGTAATGCACTACAAAATATGTTGCTTTTGTAATATATATTTAGAGACGTTTAATTATTTATTACAATTTTATATAGATATTTATATTATTTTTATTTTATTTATCCAAATTTTTTATATAATTTTACATAAGATATTAATATTATTAACATACTTAAAATTATAGTTATAGATAGTAATATTCTTAATATTTTTAAAATATATTTATAATTATATTAGTAAATATTGTTGATTATTAAATAATAAATATATTGTATAATTTTTTTATCAATTTATTATTAATATGTAGCAAAATTTAAATACGTTAGTAGTTTTATTATTATAAAACCTTTTTTTTTTCTTTTTTTATTATTAAATTCATGATATTAGTCGTTTTTAATACTATTATTTTTATCATTTTTTTTAATATTAATGATATAATTATTATTATTAATTTTCTTATTCAAAGACTAGGCCACTACCCTTATATTAAATATTTAATTTATTTTCTTAATTATCGGTTTTTTTTTTTTTTTTTTTCACAAATAGAATTTAATTGTATTTAATTTATATGGTGATATTATTCTTGGACTTTCTTATCATTAATAAAAGTATTTTTTTATTATATAAAAAAAAAAAAAATCAATATTTCCCTCCGACTCCAACGTTAATACGGCACTCTCTTTCAGCTCCCTAGTCTCTACTAATAGAGAGAGATTTAGAGAGACCAGACTCAAACTGTCTCTTTCTTTCTTTAGCCTCATGGCTTCTTAACCCTAAATCAGACAAATCTTCTCCTATTAATGTCCTCCTCATTTTCTCTTCAATTACTCTCCAACCCCTGAAAAGAAAATCCAAAAAATGCGTCATTCACCTTCTCATCTTCGACGATTAGACCCGAAAATCTGGCGTGCTTGTGCCGGATCGTCCATACAGAACCTGGTTGTGGGCTCTAGGGTTTACTACTTTCCTCAAGGTCATTTGGAGCAATCCTCCTCTTCTTTACCTCCGTCTCTCTCTCCTCTGGTACTTTCAAAGCCGCTCATTCTCTGTCGTATCTCGACCATTGAGTTCTTGGCTGATCCCATCACTGATGAAGTTTTTGCCAAGCTTGTTCTCCACCCAATCAATCCTCAACTGTCCAACTTGCTTCGTTCCTCTTGTTCTGAGAAGAGAATTCGTCAATGTGGAGAAGCAGAGCGACAATCTCAACCACAAGAGGATCATATTGT
Source organism: Elaeagnus macrophylla (assembly GCA_029378325.1). Taxonomy (NCBI): domain Eukaryota; kingdom Viridiplantae; phylum Streptophyta; class Magnoliopsida; order Rosales; family Elaeagnaceae; genus Elaeagnus; species Elaeagnus macrophylla. The sequence goes on from CM055653.1 coordinate 13,009,182, forward strand.
TTCTTTCGCAAAGATCTTGACTCCTTCGGACGCTAACAATGGTGGAGGTTTCTCAGTCCCAAGGTTCTGTGCGGATTCGATATTCCCACCGCTTGATTACCAAGCAGACCCACCGGTTCAGACCTTGTCAATTGTTGACGTTCACGGCGTCGTTTGGGAGTTTCGCCATATATATCGGGTACGCCGAGAAGACATTTGCTCACAACTGGATGGAGTAAATTTGTCAACAGCAAGAAACTCGTTGCTGGTGATTCGGTGGTGTTCATGAGGAACTCGGGGGGTGAAATGTTTGTCGGAATTCGTAGGGCGGTGAGATCGAGCGCAGAAGACTGTGCCAAGTGGACGTCGCAGATTGGGGTTGCGAGAGTTAAACCTGAGGAGGAGAGTGGTGGCAAGGATGTGTTTTCTAGGAGTGGCCGAGGGAGACTTTCAGCAGAGGAAGTGGCACAGGCTGCTGAGTTGGCGGCTCAAGAGAGGCCGTTTGAGGTGGTGTATTATCCGAGAGTTTGGTGTTCGGACTTTGTGGTGAAAGCGGAGTTGGTTGAGGAGGCAATGGGTGTGTATTGGACGCCTGGAATAAAGGTGAAGATGTCTATGGAGACAGAAGATTCTTCGAGAATGACATGGATTCAGGGTACGGTTTCAGCAGCTGTTATGCCCGAATATGGGCCATGGCAGGGCTCCCCCTGGCGAATGCTGCAGGTTTGACTAATTTATAGTAGTATCAATTTGTTTGCCTGCTTGCTTGTTAGCTATTTTTCTCTCTCTTTATTTTGTTTATTTATCAACTGTCATTTCCCTTATTTGTCAATTAAATCTAATAGCTCAAATTATAAGAAATATATCAAATTATAAGACTTATGTGTCTTATAATTTGAACTATTAGATTCATTTTAACAAATTTTAGCCATTTAATATATTTAGAATAAAATTGGCTACCTACTTTTACAAGTTTTTTTTTCTTCTTTTTTAAAGTCAACTTTTTTTTTTTTTTTTTTGCTATTGTTTAAAAGTCAACCATTTATATATTAAAACCACCTCAATAAAAAGAAGTAAAAAAAAAAAAAAAACCATGAAAATTTTGAATATATTCAAACAAAAACTTAATAAATTTTACACAGAACTTGAATGAAGTTAAATTAATAAAAATAAATTTAATTTTGATGTCATAATAATTTTATTTAAAATTATGTTTTAATTTTGAAAAATTAGTATGATGTTATTTATGCTACAATATCACAACTAACGTAATAACAAAAAAAATCTAATAATTAAGATGTTGTTAAGAAAGTTATTTAAATTTTAAAAAAAATTACAGATTGATTTATAAAAATAGTAATAATTTTTGAAGTTAAAAAAAATTATCATAATTAGCTTTTTAGTTTAAAATAATATAAATAACGTAATTTCATATTGTAGAACTAGTAGATATTTTCGATGACATTTTTTTAGGATCAATAAATCATATTAGTAAGTTCAAGAGTAATACTTAAATTCTACTTAATAAAGTAAAACTCATACTTTAATATAGTACATAGATTAGATAAAGTAAAAAATTATTTTAAATATTTATTAGTTATTTTTTCAAATACCAAAAAATCTTAAATTTATTAAAGTTATATATTTTAATTTTTTATTAGAAAATGAAAAGCAACAGATTGAGAAAGAAAGTAGCAGAAGTTAAAAAAAGAAGACAGAGAGATAATTTTAACAGTTTATTATAAAAAGACAGTATTTGCAACGTATTGACGAAAAAAAGTAACAGAAGTCCTTAAGGGAGCATAAAAAGAAAAAAATGTAATAGGCAAGCTACTAGTAACCGGATGTAAGATAGAATTTTTCCAAAATTAATATTCTTATTTTTTGCTGAAAGGTTTTATATTCGTACGATAGTTACTTAACATCGTTTATGAACGTGAAATTTTTTCTGATGATCCACTAACCACCACAGTTAACTATAAAATTATGAAACAAGTTTTGTGCACACCAATTAAATGGATAACAGAGATAAATAAGATACATGAAGAGAGAAATTGTGTATTTTTTTTTCCCTCCTGTATCTTATCACCTCTCCCATGTTATTGAAAATAGGTTAAATACATTTTTAGTCCGTATTCTTTTATCCTTAAAACAATTTAGTCCCTATTATTTTAAATAAAACAATTTAGTCGTTATTCTTTTAGTCATCAAACAATTTAGTCCATATTCTTTTGATTTTGCAACAATTTAGTCGCTATTATTTTAAATTTGCAACAATCAAGTACAATATATGATGTATGTTTATATTCTTAACTGAGAAGAGGATTAAGATGTGGATTACTCTAACTGCTAGATTGAAACCTAAGTTCTACTTGGTTTGTCGATAATAATTACTAAATTTTTTTTAGAACAATAATTACTAATTTTTAGAACAATAAAAACATCATTCACGTGCATTCTTTGCACTTAGACATTACATATTGTCCTTGATTGTTGTAAATTCCAAAGAATATAGACTAAATTGTTTCATTTAAAATAATAGGGACTAAATTGTTCCATATCGGACTAAATTATTTCATTTAAAAGAATAGAGACCAAAATCATTTAAAAGAATAGGGACTAAATTTCTCTATTTAAAAGAACTGGAACTAAATTATTTCATGGCTAAAAGAATAGGGACTAAAATAATTTAACCTTATTGGAAATGGACCAACATGTCAACTAGTATCAACTAATAATTCCTCATTACTTATATTTAAAAAAAAAAATTAAATTAATTTTGATGGACAATATTATTTTATGAAAATTTATGTGTTTCAAACTCTCTAAGATACATCCACTTCAAAATTCTTTTGTAAACAAAATTCTATGGATGATTGATTGGAAAAAATATAAGTAGTTAATAAATACAAGATGTATTTTTAAGATAGAATGACAATTTATATATAGAAATCCAAAAGTTTTTTAAAATTTAGTTTTTTTTTTTAAAGTCATGTACTCGTTGATTTTTGGAGAACGTGATATCTTAAGAGTTGAAAGTATGTTGGTTGCTTACCAGAAGATTTTAAGGGAAGTATAGGCAAGTTCTTTTTTGTGTGTTTAATTAGATGATAGCTGCCTGCTGAACCTAGTTGGTTGACTTGTTGTGAGGTTCTTATGTGCATTAAATTTTGGGTCTGTCACTTGTGCGAGTATATATTTTGTTCTATTTCTAACCTGACTAGTGGAGGGAGAGAGAGGCAATTGCATTTGCGCATTTATGACAATGGTAGCTGCAATTTGATTCATAATCTAAATCATAAATTCAGACTTCAGAGAAGTATTGGCAGGAAATAGATTTTTCTTGTTCACACCTAGTCAGAGGATTAAATAATTTGTTTGTGTCTATGTTATAGGTTGCATGGGATGAAGCTGAACTTTTGCCAACTGTTCAGGGAGTGTGCCCTTGGCAAGTTGAATTTGTTGCTTCCACACCTCCACTTCATAATTCATTCCCTCCAGCAAAGAGATCCAGATCTCCTTTGGATACAGGGCTGTTGACCGATGAGAAGAAAGAATTTTTTCCTCCTATGACAGTTGCAGCTAATCGAACAATGAGTCAAATGAATGCTTCATTGTTGAATTATAACACTTTTCCTGCTGGCATGCAGGGAGCCAGGCAAAATTTATCCTGTGGATCCAGACTTTCCACCTTTCAGAATGAGACTGCTCAGTTCTCTCCTTTTAATTCATTTGGTGACCATATGGTGCCTAAGCTGACCGCAGTGTCGACAGACTTGAATGTTGGCAATTCTAAATCTGATAACCTGTCACCAGTTAGCCAGGATAGAGCACGTTCATTTGGCACAGAACTGGTTTCCAATCAGCTTTGCAACTCAGCAGAAGCTAGTAAGAGTTCATTTCAGTTGTTTGGCAAGATCATTCACATGGAACAGCCTACAGGAGATGGTTTTGGTGATGTTGGAAGCACTGAGGATGTTGGTAGTAAAAGAAAAAATAAAGGTGAAGGTATGAGTGTGGTAACGTAATTTTTCTATTGATTGTTTTCTAAATTTAAGTTATTATTATTATTTTGCTTTTAAAAAAAAGAATTCTTCTTTGTATGTAAAAAGGGGATAAATAGGTCGATCAAATTTCGGGAGGCTTATGTTTTGCTTCTTTCAGGAGTTAAACTCAATTTGTCCATATTTTGAGAAAAAAGGTATATCTTGTTTTTCTTTCTTAATGAAGGCTATATTCATTTCAAACAGATATGAATACCTTGGATCTTTCTTATACCAAGCTGCTTGAGAGGGTTGATGTCGAATGTCAAAGAACCTCAGCTGTTGAAGCTTGTTCTTTGTAAACTGATGTTTTGTCTATTTCGTGCAGACATGTAGCAGCTAAAGGTATGGTTGTCTTTTACCATTGATAATAATGATAGGCAATTCTGTACATGTTAGTTCCCTGACAGATTTTTTACTGTTTAGATATCCTTATAACTTTCAGAGTGTGGCAACACTTTACTTGTGGAAAATGTTCTTGTAGCTCTGTCGATCAAGAAAGCACAAAGTATTCTTGTTGTAGCTCTTCCAATATTGGCTTTTCATGCATGAATGTATTCTTCCGTTCCTTGTGGTTGCTTTGCAAGATAAAACCTTGAAACGGAAAAATTGGGTCGGAGGCAAATGAAATTTTAATCATTTGCACTCTCAGTTTCTGTTCATCAATCCTTGCATGTTACTGATTGATTTTTACATTGATGTTTGAACTGAATCCTTGGACCGCTTAACCTATGTTTTGAGTTGGATATACAACTCTACGCGTCACACACACATTAACTGAAAAAGAAGAAAGTTTCATATCAATTTTTCTTGCTTGGAATAAGGGATTTCATACATGCTTTATTATGTAGGAAAGTATTTTGATTCTGTCTATTTCATCAGTAAAGATCGATTGTTGTCTCTAATGCAGATGCTCAAATCGGACAGGAAGCTGATTGTTCTGACCAATAAGCAGTTATAGTGCGTATTTTTGTTTCTCTGTTTAGTTCGCTTTCTTGGCACTATTGTAGACATTAATGCTTTTTGGTTTTGTACCAAGTTTTAGATGTTAATAACACATGCTTTGTTGAACTTCATAATGCATCGACTTTTTTAGATGTGAATACAATGGTTTCCGTATTTGAAAATGCCCTACAATTTGTAGCTCATTTCTTAGCGGTTTGTTCCGTTAATCTTTATGACTTCTACTTTTGCATGATGTAATCCAACATGCTGATTCGGAACTCGCTTAAATTAATATCTTATTTTTTTAAAATAAAAAATAAAAAAAAAAACCAGGATCACAAGTTGCCCCAATTTCTAACTAAATTCGGTAAATAAGATCAAACGCCACAATCAGCAATTTGAACCTATGCCTTTTAAATTAGAGCAACTTTTATTTTAATACTAGTAGAAATAATTAAATATTGTTGCTTTTGGAGGCAGTTAGTGAAGAAATTTAGGTATCTTTATTTCTTTGCAAAAAGTATATTGTTATTGCGACAAAATCTTTTATAATGCACTCCTACATGAGCATTGTTGATCTGGTCACTTTTATTAAAATTGAAAAATTATAAAAAATAACACCCTCTAAATTTATAATAATAAAAATAGTATTTAATAATATTAAATATATTCAATAATATTAAATAGTATTTAATTAGATAATATTCAACATTTAACATGTCTAAATTATTACAGTTTAACTTAAATGATGTCCAATTAGATGGCATTCAAAGAAAAATAATGTAATAATATATTTTTTAAAAATAAAAATATATGTTTTAAACACAAATAGTATTAATTTTTTTTTTTTTTTTTAAAAAAAAAAATTCTCTTATTTAAAACCAAAAAACTTGCATGTAAGGAATGTACCAACTACCAACTAACCATACCTCATATGCACGGATTAAATATCAATATTTATAGATATATCGATAATTCAATTTTATAAAAATATCGAGGGTATTTAATATTAATGGATATTCATGTAAAAATAAAAATAAAGTATGAAAAATTATCTAAAATATTTAGATTTTTTATAATAAAAATTAAATAATATTGAATATAATATAATTGTATTTTCAATAATTAATAGCTATATGTAAAATAAAAAAATAACTCGAGTAAAAATAAGTTGCTTCAATAAAAAATTGTTATAATTACATTAATAAGAATTTTATAAGAAGTTCAAAGTACATGTTATCTTGATTTAAGCTTGGTATCATAACATATATTTAGAGGTTGTTTGAATGTAATGATAAAGAAGTTATAAGTATGTTGTTTGATCTCTTCCTACTTTCTCCATTAATAGAAAATTGTGGGTTAATTCAATAATTATTGTGGAGGGTTTTCATAGATTCTATAAGCATTATATACACTCACGAGAGATCACTTTCATTAGTATTAATGTTTGATAAATCTCTAATAATATTTCTCTCATTAAATTTTAGTGTATCATTGTATCATTTCTCATTGTATATTTCTTTCTAATAACATCTATGCTTGGACAGGTAACTCTACACCCATGGACACTTAGAAAAAAAATTATAAAAATTACACTGCAAAAATTTCAATTTTTTTTGATAATATTGTGGATAACATCCATTTTTTGTTGTTGTAAAAATTACACTATAATATCCAAATTTGATATAATTATATCGTAAATAATATCTATCTATAACATTCGATAATATTGTGGATATTTGGTATAAAAAAAAATACATGTCTTGTCCATATGGAAGGATATTATCTTTTTAATCTATGCTCATAAGTCATACCACATAATTCTCTCTATTATTGCGGGCAGAAATACTGCCTTTTTCGTAAGCAATAGTATTTTTCATTGGATATTGCTTAGAGAACAACTTTTATATTGCCCCAAGAATATCAACTTGACAATACCAGTATTCCTTTTGAGTCGATTATAAGAAAGTTGATTAAGGCTAAATACACTCATTTCACTCTTTTATATAAACACTCTTTTACTTTAATTGATGGATGACATTGTATGTTTTCAACCGAAGTGTTTGTGTTTCTCGTTTTGTAGTTGATTTGAATTTTAGATACAAAACCAAAAAGAAAAGAAAGAAAAGATTAATGTCCTAATTCCTGTCGAGAATTATTTACCTCTTTTACACGTTACTCGTAAGCGTAGTTAGAACAAAACCGAGAAACCCTTTGCGTCATCTTATTACTTAGTGAAGGCAAATATAATACATTTCAGCCTCTCTTCTTTTAATAACATTTACTCACTCACATAAATTCACACATATACATAAGTGGAATTTGGACTCAAGTAATTATAGTACCTATAAAAAGTACGTATTATTAAGTTACAAGATAATTAATTAAATTCGATAATACTCAAAAAATACTGATAGAATTAAATTATAAATTAAATTGTAAGTTATAAAAGATTAGAAGTATTTGTAGTTACGAGTGTCGGTTTGTGCTTTGACTTATGACTTATAACATGAACACGATACGACTTTTTTGTTGTTGTTGTTAGATTTAAGTACTAGTTTCTTATGCTTATAAAATATTAAACTTTTTTTTATTAGGGTGAAGAGTTAAAATGGTCTCTTTGTTTATATAATATGTATTATTTAGTTCTCTAGCTTATAAAATGTGCATTTATGTCAATTTAATTATTAAAAAGATGTTGTGAAGTCTCTTTATTTGTAAAAAAGGTGTCAGACAAAGATAAAATTAATTTTTTATCCAATTTTTCGTTAAATCTAACGGAATAGTATATATGTCACATACATGTTTATATTTTTCGATAGATATATATCAATTTAAATAATTTTTAATTAAAAAAATACTCTAAATTTTTACAATTTCTTTCTATTAAACTTAAATAAATATTTTATTGTCTAATTTATGATTTTAGATATTAAATAATGAAAATTCTATTTAAATTTTATTGAATTCAATCAAACTTAAATAAAATTTTTATTATCCAAGTTGTGACTTTAAATATTAGACAATTAAAATTTTATTGAAAATTTTATTTAATTTTTTTTAAATAAAAAAATTAATTAATTAATTAAATATTAATTTTTTTACGTATATATATATCAAAAAATATAAATATGCATGTAACACATTTGTTATTCTGTTAGATTATATGAAAAATTAATTTTGTCCTTACTTGACACATTTTTTACAAGTAGAGGACTTAAAAACACATTTGTCAAAAGTAAAGAGATTTAAAAACACTTTTTATAATTTAAGGAGATTAAATACCACCTTTTATAAAAATAAAATAATCTTTATGACATTTTTTTCCTTTTTATTATTATAATAAATAACTTGATTAAAAATAACATAAATTTTTTATTATAAAAAAAATGAATTTAGGTGAGAAAATAAAAGAATAAATACGACACAAACATGCATGATACGAAAAGTTACAAAAAAAAAAAAAAAAAATGAATATTTTATTCAACTTTTACCGGCTTTCCATTAAACTGCAATAAGGCCAAGGTTCATGAGTTGTAACGAACTCTTTACAGGTAAACTTTTCGCATGTTGTACAAAGAAGATTTGACAATCGTTATACCCAATAGTATAAACTTGTTCATTTAGCAAGCCGAACACAGATTCAACGTCAACCAAATAGAAAACGCTGCTTGTGACTAAATGGTTTGCCACGATCTCATTCAAGCTTTTGTGTTAAAACCCATGGGACTTAATTACTTATCTCGGTCTGCAATTTGTTTTTTCCCACCTCATGTATTTGGATTATTGGTGATACTTGCAAATTGAACTCAATCAAATCTATTGTTTAAATTGGTCAATCACCTTTTGGATAATTTTTTTTTTTTTTTTAGAGCTATCACATCGTCTTCCCTATGTTTGATGTTAATACCAAGTAAACAAAAGCTATCAGACCACCTTAATTCCTCAAATTTAGTTAAACAAAAATTGCGACCCTATGGGAAAAAAGTATTAGAGGTTTTGTTGTTATTATGTAAAAATATGTATTTTATTTTATAATTTATAGTAGGGTACTTTTCAATCCTGTTATTTGTGAAAATTAGAAATTTTAATGTAAAAATTGAACTGTAGGACTAAATTGCATTAGTTTGAATAATTATAAAACTTTAAATGCTAATTTTAATAATTATGGGACTAAATATGCTTATGTTTCATAATAACAGAACTATTACAAAACTTTTGTATCAATTTTTTTCAAAGGACTATTTGTGTACCTCTTCCCTAAGAATATTGGCCAAGTATTGTAACTCAATGATACCAAAACTCTTTATGGCATGTAGATATAAAATAGAGATGTGTGCGATTTGTGTAATGTTATTTAAAAAAAATGATTGTACAAAGAAAAGAATGATAAACTTCTCAGCACGCACTCTAACTTTTGGCTTATTCCCTAAACAAACGTTGCATGCGGCACAAGTCCAATGTTTTTGACTTTAACGGGACTTTTTGTAAGAACACGTGGAATGTAAAGAACAAATGAATGGAAATACCAAGTAGATCCATTGACTCTGATTAAGGTTTTGTTTTTAGAATATTATGATACTGTTTTGTAGAAGACATGCTCTGTAGTCTCAAGCAATGGAAGAACATCTTTGTGGTTTTATATACATTGTCCACTTTAATTCTTAGGGTTTCGTCTAATTTGTCATTTCTTGATTTTGAATACTCTCTAATTTCTATTTCTCATTCTTAAATTCATATAAAACAACAGCAACGTAACAAGTCTATATATAGCTTAATATTGAGTTTATCCACAGATCAAGTGGGTTGGTTTATGAGCTAGATATTTGATAACTTTACAATGAATGGGTTGAAATTCTTGTTATGCCTTATCCTGGTTTTGCATTCATTTTCAAGTAATGAAGCTTGGTCCTTAGTCAAATTATCAAACAAGGGTGACAATTCACCAATGAAGATAGCCAAAGAAGCTGTTGAAGCTAGCATTAAGAGACAATTAGGAAGTCAAATTCAGCCCCGACGACTAAGTCCCAGTGGACCCGACTCTCGACATCATTAGTGCATTTTCGAACACAGTTGACAGCTGACAATTATGACACAAAAGATGTGATAAAATTGTTAGCTATATAAGATACAGTGTGAATCATATAGTATCCGTAAGTGTACGTTTTATAACTGAGAATAATTTCATGTTAACTCCTCAATACTTGATGATTTGAAATTTGAAGTGCTTTTTATAGAGCAACATAAATTTGATCCAAATGCCTACCATCTTCATGTGTATCAGTGTATGTAAAACCTAGTCATTCTACATTTTAACTGTCTCTTCAACCGAAAAAAAACATTATATATTAGTATTATTTAAAGAAATTAATGATGCAACCACTTGACAATAACAATGCAGAATTAAAATGCCTATTGAAAATCACAATAAAGCAGAGAATTCTCTAAAAAACTTACTATTACAAGCTGGCTTGCCCTTCTCTAAAGCGAATAGCATTGAAGTTTAGTTTCAGCCAAAGCTAACCTATGGTTGAAAATCTCTCTAGAAAACTTGAGCACGGTAGGCACCAGTATGTCTTCTTAAGGTCTGAATGGATATGATGACGCAAGTGCCTTCAAGAAGATATAATTTAGTAACCTAGGAACGTTACCGAGCATCAATTTGGATAGCTACATACCACAATTCATATAGCGCTTGTGATTCCAACAGTGGCACTAATATACATCTGTACATTCTTCAATAAGCAGGTTATCAATTTATCATAGTCATTCATGTAAACAAATTGAGGGAAGTTATACCATAGCTCTCATATATGAGGATTTCTCCTAACATTATGAGGCTGACTGTTCTTTTACGCTGAATAAATGTGCAAATGCTTCGATCCAGTATGAAATAATCAAACTGCAATCCCAATTTAGCTCCACAAATTTTAGCTTCATATTCCATATCCAACAGAGAGACACTGAAGCAAAGAAGGCTGTTGAATAGATGATATTGTTTGATATCAATCAATAAAGCTTCTTTGCCTAAATCTTCCAGACAGTTGCTGTCCAGCAAAGAGAGGCAGTACATTATACATCATCTCAGTATCTTTCAACTTATTGCTGTAAATGGTATTTTCATCTATAAGAATAATATCTTTCAACTTATTGGTATAAATGGTATTTTCATCTATAAGAATAATATCTTTCAGATTATTGCTATAAATGGTATTTTCATCTATAAGAATAAGTTGGCCACGTAGTTTTATTTGGTTTGAAGCCAGGTTTATTAGGAACTTGCAGCTGTAGAAGTGCACAATTTCAATTGTTTCATTCATAACAAACGGTTGTCAAAGCGCGAAGAAGATTCTTGTATATTCTTTATTTTCAGTTCGAGTTGTCATGAAAACAAAACATAAGTAGATTGTCAATGGCCTAGGAGCTTACCTGCATTAAGTTTTCTGCAATGTAAAATTGACAACACAAAATGGTGCTTGACATCTCATATTCTCATGTTTAAACCTTGAACGGTGGGAGGCATTTTAGATAACAGAAGATGCTTGCCATAATATGTAAAATCAGAGTCAATGTGTGAAATTTTAACAAGAAATGTCATGAAGGGAAGAATCACAGATCACATATTTTTAAAATTTAATTTTTGCACTGAAACAACTTTGTACATCTTGAATTCTGTGGATAAAATTATGTACAAGAAAATGTTAATCTCCCAGTCACCAACAACAATATATTTGTGTAGTCAAATTCTCCAATGCGTCAATCTTTGGTGTTATGTAGTTCATTTTGGCAATGCAGAGTCTTTTCTCAGGCTGCAAACATTTGAAATCTCGCATTTTGATCTTCTTTTGTCTGTAATGTCATATGCATCTATAAGATATAATTTCAAGAAACAAACACCCAGTAGCACAAAAATATTTACAAAACAAACAATAAAACATTAGGAAGCATAGTAAATTTATACAGTTAAGCAACATTTCATAATTCTTTCCGTGAAAACATGAGACATAAGAGTCATCACAGAATCAGAAAGTCATATCCTTAGTTCACAAAGAGAAATTTTAAACTGCTTAAGTCAATCAAAATCTAAAGGACATCTGCCACCATTGGTTGAATCTGCAGGTTTCTTTTCCAATATATTAAAAGGAATGGCATTCCAGTTCTCTTTGACTACACATTAATGAAATTACTTTTATTGCAGAGCCAGAAATAAGAATGACATTCCATTTAATATATTTCTAGCTAAAAGTGATGGAAAAGACAGTAAAATGGATACACTAAACCAAACTTCCACATTAACATGGATCATTAAGTCAATAACTACATGCAAAAATAAAAGGGCAAACAGAAATTTATGTCTGACAAAAATTTAGTGCATGTCCTAACAAAAAAGAAGGGAAAAGAAGATGCAAAAACTTAGAGCATGGGGAACAATACATTATTAGTATGGCCTTTTCAACTATGACTAGACAATCTCCGTTCTTGATGTAAACAAGGTTTGTCCAGCAAAAAATCATTGAATTTTATATTTTATTTTGTTCGGATTCTCAAGGGAAATTTCTTAGATTTTTAACCCAATTGCCAATATTCACTGCATTTGAAAACCCTAGTTAAACATAATCGTATCTAACATCAGTTACAGTGCAAAGCATAAATCTTATATTTCTATATATTTTTTCTAATATTCATTCAAATGGACCACATCATTGATCAAAAGTATCTAAATATGAGAGAAAGAAATCCAGATAAACTTTCTATTGCCTTATACAAGGGTTACCTAATCATGGAATGAACGGCAAATAGGTACTTATATCCAGGAACATACAACAAGATCATGTGCGGAGTAACCAGGTAAGATTAGAATATATGAATTGTAGCACACAACTTTGAATTGGCTGAGCTGAATTGCTCGAACTGTACAGAAGTAGAGTATTATACAGCTCACATGTACAGAAATAAAGTATTATCACAACTCAGATAATATTCCAACAACTACTTAACTCCTACAATATATATAAGCAGATATGCTATGTCTGAGTTCAGATAGTTTCATTACTAGATGTATTATTGATAGTAATAAGGTCTAACTGAACTACATGTTGGACTGTCCTTCATTAAGTTTACCCCACCAGTAAACAATTACTTTTTAGCAGAAACTTGGATCGTCATAATACAGCTAAAATTTGTATTCATCTAGCAGTAATCAGGAGTGACAATGCTCTAATTTAACACAAAAACCACATGTATGTAGAAATCAACTATGATATAATTGAAGCTTGAATTAGTCAAACATATGCCAGTATTAAGGAAAGGTGAAATCTTCATATTGAAATTTGATAGAAACATAATAATAAAAATAGAAATTCGATTCATAATCGCAAAGAATAAGAAAATAATAGGACTAAAATAAATGTACCATTCAGAGGCAGAGCTACGGGCATTAATGTTACTGTAAATTTTCGAGAGTCGACGAGTAGGCGGTTTAGGTTTTAAGGGTTTCTTTCGCAAACCGCAAATCTCTTGTACTAGAGGGACATGAACCAACACAAGCTTCCACGCCAAGAACCAACCTGCAAAAATCAGGCTCTGAAGTAACAATCACAGATAAACTCTCACCGACCCAGATCCAAAATTCGAGTTTAGAATCGAGGAGTCCAATTTTCATATAGAAAATTGAAAAACAAAAGAGGAAATAAATAATAAGCGTGATATAGTACATACCGAAAGCAATGAAACTGAGCACGAATGCGATTGCGAACGCTGGGCGGAGAAGGAAAAGATAAATACAATCCCAAAAAGAAAGGGAGAATTCAGAAGATGATGCCTCCATTGACAAACTGAGAAAGCTTCCTAAAGAAACTTAATGACTTAAACAATTACAATATAAAACAAAATAAATAAAAAAAGTAGGCTTAAAATTTATTACCGCAAATAAACTTTATTCTGTCTTATATATTAGAATTCATTCAATTTAAACTATTATTTTTAAAACCAATTTAATATTAATAAAATTAATTATATGATATAATTTAAAAAAAAAAATCAAAAATAACACCTATCAAAATTTATTATAACAAAAATAGTATACATTGTATTTAAACTTATATTTTTATAATTAAAAAAATAATTAATATATTATTTTTCTTTGAATACTCGTTTAATTGAAATTTAACGATTCAATTTAGACACATTTAATATTAAAAATTTCAATATTACATTTTGAAAGTTAAAAATTTAATATTATTAGGATGTTAGTTTTGTTATTATAAATTTTATGGGTATTATTTTTGATAAATTTTTAATTTTTTTTTATATATTTTTAATATTAAAAAAATAAACATATATTTTTTTTATTAGAAATTTTAAAATAAAATTAATTGAATAATTAAATTATTTATATATATTAAAATATTTTTTATTAAAAATTATTGAATATTATTTGACATTATTTTTATTATTGTAAATTTTAAGTTGTTATTTTTATAATTTTTTTAAATTATATTTTGATATAATTAACAAATTATTTTCAAAAACAAATTGCAAGCGGTAAATATTAGTTTACTAGGTGATTTTCAGGTGAAAAACAAGTTATTATCTCAATTTTTTTAATACTAAATATCTATATATAATATTAAGAAAAATAAAAAATATATAATGTAATAAAATTTAAGAATTAATAATATAATATATTTGTAACATATTACATAAAATTGTACACAATTGTCAGCACAAAATTATAAACAAATTTTTATAAAATACTATCTAATATATTAAAATTATAATTAATATTTAACTTAAATATATTTTATATGAAGATTGATAATAAAAATATTTTGAACTTTTAATTTGTTATAAAAATGTCCCAAATATTTAATATGTATATAAAACTAAAGGAAAAATAATATTAAAATTTATTAACTATGACTAAAATATACAAAAATTTAATAACTTTTAGATAAATATTAAAAATATAATAACTATTAAAAGAGCACTAAAAACTTAAAAATTTTAAAATTAACAAAAAAATTATTCTTATAGCATTCAATAAGTGTAATTAAATTGACAAAATTTGAATAATTTTAAAAGCTTTTGATTACTAGTGTCTTTTTTATAGTTAATGGATCTCTATTAATAAATTTTTATATACTTTTGTTATAATTAATGAATTTTTGATGACTTTTATTCTAAATTAAATATATATATTTTATGTATAAACTAGCATAACAGTTAATATCAAATTATCAATTATTTATATCAAATAATTAATTAGTAACATAAACTAGCGTAACAGTTTATATCAAATTATCAATTAATTAATTATAACATGGGATGTTATTTTATGTATATATATTTTTAAATGATAGTAAGGACAAGTCCGGGAAAATATTTCAACTTAATGTTGGTAATCTGCCTTAGGCAAATGAACTCACCAAAATATAAGGCTAGATGCAAACAATCATTTCAGTTTTGCGTTAAAAAGTCAAACTGCGCACCTCCTCGTCGAGAATTTTCTCGAAACTGTGAGTATAATAAAAAAGAAATAGATAAATATAAGATAAAAATTAAATATAAATATAAAAATAAAAAATAAAAATATATATATATATTTTTAAAATATACTCAATTTTTAATATATATATATAAATATATATATATATATATATATATATGCTGTATTTAAAAAAAATTCCACCTCGTCGGGGTCACAAATATCAAAGACCAGCCGTTACCTATCAACAAAAAAATCTTCGTATGAACCTGACCATCTATCTGACCAGATGGGACACAACATTCTCTTCCCACAATCTTTGAGCCACGTGTTATTTGATTTGCTGGAATGCAAAAGCTACCGGTTGTTCCGGTCACCAGTCCAAACCCCCAAAACCAGCCAAACTGAAATATAACTGAGTCCAGGTTCATCCCACCTTAACTATTATTCTCTGCTAAGAGCTGTTCCTAACTTTCCCTATTTACTACATTATCTTCATTGGATCTCTCTCACTGTTGTTCTAGAGTTGGGGCTTTTCATATCTTATGGAAACAACTTCTTCTTCATCCACATCTCGAAGATCATCACTCCGTTACTTTCAGTGTAGCTTCTGCAAACGCTGCTGTCGTTGCTTCTGTTGTTTCTACAGCCTCTAAAATTCTTCATTCTTTTGGCACTGGTTTTCGTATTTTTCGGGGGTCGTGTTTTAGGATTGATGGACTTCTTCGATGCACAACCGAGTTTATCTCTAGGGTTTAGCACTCATGCGTCCTCTGAAGATCTGAATTTTCGCAGTTCGCTTAGATCGAAAGCATACGAAACGATAAGGTTTGAAAATGGAGAGGGTCATGGGGAAGATGAGAAATTTAGCCGATTGGTGCAGCCTGTGTCTCTCAAGAGGCAGAGAGATGGGTCTTCGTTGTTCACTGCTGGACCTTCTAAGTGTATTGTGGTCGATTCGAGCATTGAGGATAGAAGAAAGGCCGTGCGTTGTTGGGGTAACAAGACGTTGAAGGCTGCGGACCCGGAGATTCATGAAATTATGGAGAAAGAGAGACAAAGACAGTTCAAAGGTATTGAATTGATTGCTTCAGAAAATTTTGTTTGTAAAGCTGTGATGGAAGCTTTGGGTAGCCATTTGACAAACAAGTACTCGGAGGGACTGCCTGGAGCGAGATACTATACGGGCAATCAGTATATTGACCAAATTGAATTGCTCTGTTGTGAGCGCGCATTGGCAGCTTTTGGTCTTGATTCTGACAAGTGGGGCGTGAATGTTCAGCCTTACTCTTGTACATCTGCGAATTTCGCTGTTTACTCTGCCCTTTTACATCCTAGGGATCGGATTATGGGATTGGATCCAGCGTCTGGAGGACATTTGAGTCATGGCTACTACATGCCTAGTGGGAAGAAGGTGTCCTCTGCTTCTATATTCTTTGAGAGTCTTCCTTACAAAGTTAACCCACAAACGGGGTATATTGACTTTGATAAGCTTGAGGATAAGGCTCTGGATTTTCGACCGAAGATACTAATTTGTGGTGGGAGTTCATACCCTAGGGAGTGGGACTATGCAAGGTTTCGGCATATTGCGGATAAATGCGGAGCAGTCTTGATGTGTGACATGGCTCATATCAGCGGTCTGGTGGCAGCTAAGGTTTGAACTCATTCTTACGAATTCTCTTGGTACTTAGCAAAGTTCCGGGGCTAATTGCATTTGCTTGACATGTTGGTTTCTGCTTTCATAGTTTTATTGTTTTCTTTTATATTTTTACCTTTTGGTTTAATTTTTCAGTTGATGCTATATGTACGAACTAGTACAAGCAACTACTGGGTCACTTAAATTAACTATACGTGCTTTAATTGGTTCTGCAATGGTTGCTTCAAAGAATACTTCTCACCACTTAGTCTGGTCTTTATATTAGTTTAATGTCATCCCATCAATTTTGAAAATAGTAAACAGCACCATTACTTGCTTTAGTCTGCACATAGTGCCACAGTGGCACTGTAGTCCTCAATATAGTACTTGAGTCCTTTAATTAGTTAACCCTCAACTTAAGAACTTTTACACTTTGCTACAACGAAGGACGACTGTTAGACCTGTGGTTTGGGTGGGTTGGGGGGACATAGCCATTGTCTGGATGATGGTAGGGGGAACGAGGTTATTAACTAGGATAGAATCATAAAAGTTAGCATTTCTTCTTTATTATTCTCAATTTTAAAGTTCAGATACTTAAATGCTTTAATTTAAAATCTAGGAAACAAAGGATCCACTGTGCAAACTATTGGGTTACTGGGGCAATTACTCTTTGCAAGTAAGAAATTTACTCGATTCTCTATGTTATGCCTTGCAATTAATCTTGCAAGGAATTGACCTTTTAAAATCTTTTGCAATACATAACAGATATTCTAAAGAGTTATAGATATGTGCAAATGTCATATCATAAACATGTAGTATTTGTGCCTAATATGCAAATATAAATATAACACATATTCACATGCATGCATGCATATGCTTGCATTCTCGGGCAAGAGGTGGAAATGAATAAATATGATATGTGGTTTATGCTTTCCTCTTTTTTGGATCTGTTAATTTTGGTTGCATACTGAGCTTATGGGCTACGTGCCTATGTGATTGTGTTTGCAAGAAATAATATATTTCCTGGTACTATTTTTTGAAAAGATCAAATGTGTTCATCCTAAGGTGGAGACCTATGTTAATTATATGTTATTGAGTGTGCTGATGTTTCTCACATGTTCTGTGTAGATGTTTTAGGTAGCGCTGATACTTCATCATAATTGCATTTTTTGAAAATTAAGAATTGAAGAATAGCACCATCTCATGTTTTCAAGGTGTTGGGAGGGATATGAGAGCTTTATGTCACATTCTATCTGAAAAGGCATAATAAGGCACTGCTTTCACTTATTGTATGTTTGAGTGTTATCCTAGGTCTTGACGTTACATAGACCGTCTTTTCTACTGATTTACAAATTTCAATGAGATTGAGGTTCTGAACTGCTGATAGCCTGATCATTCAGTAAAATTTAATCTTGGCAACCTCATTTTTTATTTCTTCATTTGAAACATGTTCTGGTTTCCACATATTATAAATCTTAATAAATAAGTTATTCAAAAAATGGGTTATGTTGCAATGTAGTCGAAATACTGTACTTGCGTGCTTCCGTGTATAGGTTTGCATGAACTAGTGTCATTTGTTATTATCGTGTGATTGTAAGTTCTCAAAGAGAAGGGAATGCTCCCTATTGAATGAATTGCTTGATTTAGATTGACAAATAAGAAAAAGTAATTAAAACAAAGATGTGACACATTTTGGATTGAAATGCTTGCTGTTTTTATTGCAGGAATGTTCAAGCCCTTTTGATTACTGTGATATTGTTACATCAACAACACACAAAAGTCTTCGTGGTCCAAGGGGAGGCATTATCTTTTACAGGAGGGGCACAAAGTTAAGGAATCAAGGGTTGCTTCCTACTGCTAGTGATGGTCGAGGACATCATGATTTTGAGGAAAAGATAAACTTTGCAGTTTTTCCGTCATTACAAGGGGGTCCCCATAATAACCATATTGCAGCGCTTGCCATTGCCTTCAAACAAGTAGCTACACCAGAGTACAAAACCTACATGCAACAGGTAAAGAAAAATGCAAAGGCATTAGCTTTGGCTTTGTTAAGAAGAAAGTGCAAATTGGTGAGCGGGGGTACCGACAATCACTTAGTTCTTTGGGATTTGACTGCTATTGGCATAACAGGTACAGTTAATTTTTTCTATCCAACTTTCACAGTAGGTTTAAATTATATAACATCTAGATCAAACGCTGTTAACATGGAGAGCATTTTCCACCTATTTTCATTGTTTTACAATTTGAGCCCG
The DNA here is from genome assembly GCA_029378325.1 of Elaeagnus macrophylla. Taxonomy (NCBI): domain Eukaryota; kingdom Viridiplantae; phylum Streptophyta; class Magnoliopsida; order Rosales; family Elaeagnaceae; genus Elaeagnus; species Elaeagnus macrophylla. Next base: position 13,028,523 of record CM055653.1, read on the forward strand.
TGAATATTTTGGTCTAACATTTGTCCAAGAGTTCATTAGACATGATTTACTTCCCATCCTCTTTTCTTTTTCTTTTTACCTCTTCCTCTGTTTGGATTTGGGACGGTTATTTATGTCACAGACTGAAAACGTCAACTCTAGAAAGATTTATGGAAACTTCCAAATTTTTTTAGCTTCAAATTGTCAGGATGGGTTCGATTTCTGCTTTGGTTGCATAGTGCAAGGTCATCATTTCTAACGTTGTTTTAGAAATTAGGAAGGACCCACCATTTTTACAAATAGTGGTTTTCAGAGGATTATTTTTGGTGTTGGTGACTTTGTCCGACTGTTCTGAATTTCAAATTCACCATATTGATTTTAAACTGGAAATCTTTAGAATGCAAGTATTGCATGATTTTCTGTTCTATTCCCAATCACTTTGTCATTTGCAGGTCCATGTATGGAGCATGCAACTACTACGTTGTGCTTATTTCTCTCTTTTCTCTCTACCCCCTCCCTTTTTTTCTGTTTGTTGTGCACTTTTCTTAATATATGTGAAGATCAATTGCTTACAGTTCATGTTTTTAATCAAAAGTTTCCTGTGCCTCTTTTTTGCACAAGATTCTATGAAAAAGTAACCACTAACGTTGAAAATTTCAAAACTGTTGCAGGCAAGAACTATGAGAAGGTATGTGAGATGTGCCATATTACTCTCAATAAATGTTTCATTTTTGGTGACAGTGGTGCAATTTGTTCTGGAGGAGTGAGAATCGGTGCGTAACATTGTTGTTCCTGTTCTTTCCCTGCCTTTTTCTGCAATATTCTAGGAAACCTGATGGATATCAAGCTCATGCCCACTTGGCATGTTTTTTGTAATCATCGTTCAAACGCAGTGCACACATAATACCACCTAATTAAATTCCATATATAAATGATTTATCTACGAATTGAATTCGAAATAAAGCAAGGGTGAAATAAGATGTCTGAATGTCAACATACTCATGCTGCTAATCATCTTTTATTTCGTTTTTGTACTCAGGAATTATTTTATTCGTCTGGTTTCTTAATTTATTTATGCCTCTTCTTATTCAGGTACACCTGCTATGACATCAAGGGGCTGTTTAGAGGCTGATTTTGAAACAATTGCTGACTTTCTTCTCCGGGCGGCTCAGGTTACGTTGTCTTCTGCAGAAGGAACACGGAAAATCTCCAAAGGATTTTGCCAAAGTCATTCAGAAAAACAAAGATATTGCTGATCTCTGCAGTCGAGTTGAGCTGTTTGCTTCAAAGTTTGCCATGCCTGGCTTTGATACCTAAACACGAAGACAAAACATCATGCATTCATCTTTGGTGTCATTATTATACTTCTCTGACTTACACTCACTTTACATGGTAAATCACCCATTCTTTGTGCCATTCCCTCTTTATTTAACTTACCCTCCCCCCACAATTCATCTACTGTAAATAATTGAAAATCAGGATGTAATCTGATTGTGTTTCCAAACTTGAGTATGGGATGCTTGGATTGTCTGCCTTACTAGCCACTGTAAAAATTAGAGTTATGTATTATTTTGTGCAGCCAAATTGCCAAACTTTGAGTTTGGTTGGTCTATAGCTTATTATACATCTGGGTACATCTATAATTGTGATACTTTAGACAAAAACAAGAAACTAGCTCTCCAATAGAGCTACATTTTCTCTCTAGTGTACGTCTTCTAGTTCTAGATGTGAACTGTTTCTATAATCAATATATTCATTACTTACCATTTTAGTAGTTTGCTTGTTTCTTTTGAATTTCTTTTTAAGTTGCGTTTCATATGGCAAAGCTGTGTGACTTGTGCTGCTCATTCGGTTATGTTTATCATTCACAATTTAAAATTATTTTCTATGTTGATATTAAAGAGAGAACGAAGAGTTGTACTTTACATTATTCTACCCCTTTATTCCTTGAAAGAAATGAAGGTCAAAAAGCATTTGTCTGGTTATATATATATGATTAAATACGGCATGTATTGCCGGTTTCAGGGCATAGTTGTTTAGATGGGTCAGAGAAAAGTTGATTTCATCGGTGCTTGGCTTGGATCTAAAAACTGTTTTTGTTTAGTCGTTCATTTTGTCTGGTAGTTTTAATTTGTCGCCAATATTTTATTAGTTTGGTTAAATTTGGACACTGGCTCTGCTATGGATCCCTTTAAGGGAGGCAAGGCAAGAATTTCCGGCTTGGGACAAAAAGCATGAGATACGATTAGAAGTGAAAGTGACCCCTTTTTTGCTCTCTTTTTATTTTATTTTTTGAAGTTTTTTTTGTTCTCTCGCGCAGTCCTAAAAAACTGTTCTTATTAGTATTAATTAAATTTTAATATTTTTATAAAAATAAAAGATTAAAATGAACGCTGTATCATTGTACGTAAAAATCTCTCCTTAAAAAGGATAAAATGAGTTATTTTGTTGTTTGAAAAAGTGAATAAGGTGGTTTGAAAAAGTAGTTTAGATTCATTGTGTTAAAATTAAGTGCTTTCATATGTAGTTCACTACACAATGGAATGGGTGAATCACGTCCACAAAATAAGGTCGCAAATAGAGCATAAAGGATTTATACAAAAAAATAATAATAATAAAGCAAGAAAGAATAGAACAGAAGAGATATTGACTTTTTCAAATGTCATGATATTTTGGTGTAAACAATAACTGCCCTATGATATACTTTAATTCTTATATTTTTATGATTGGTTTCTTTCATTTTATAATTTTATACTTTGATTTCTCTCTTGGTTTTTTATGTACAAGTCTATTTAATTTATAATTTTAACATTTTAGTCCTCTTGTTTTTTAAACTTTCGTAATTTATTTTCAAGTTAGTGTTAAATTTATTTATAATATTAAAAATTGAAAAATTAAGAGACCAAATTATAAAAATAAAATTAGAAAGATTAAAGTGTGAAAATAAAAAGATAAAATGATCAAATTAAAAGAAAAAAAATAATAATTAAGGAAACAAAACTAAAAAATATAAGAATTATTTATGTAATTTTACAACATTTACTAATATATGTATGCATGACGCGTCACGCAGTAACACATAAGTAACCCGCCGAAAATGATAATGGTGGATTGGGCTATATATGTAGCGTATGCGAGAGGTTTCTCAACGATGAGACGCTTTCTTCACCAAGTGAACCCAATCAGTTAAAAAAAAAAAAAAATCCTAATAATAAAAGAAGCTGCTTTTGAAGTTAAAAGTTAAAACCAAGAATCTCACGGTGCCCTCTTCCTATGGTTCTAAGCCTCTCCTTTTACGTCCTTTTACAACTTGAATGATTAGTAATTTGCGCTATGCAGTGAATAAACCGGAGAAAATACTTTCAAATTAAATAATAATAGAAATTTGAGAATCAATAAGTCTAGCTAAGAGACGATATTTTTTATTGAAGTGCACAAGATAAAATTATTTATATATATGGCTATAGCTTTATAGCCTTATAGTAAGGCTCATACGCTATATAACTTTATAGCCTTATATTCTTATTTTATATATATATATATATATATATATACGAAAAAATATAATTATTTAATTTTTTTAAAAAGTGGTATTTAATTATTTTGTTTTAAAAAATATTTTTAAGTCATATTTTTTTTAATAAAAAATATATTTTTAAGTTATTTTATCTATAAAAAATTAATATATAAAAATAAAGTTAATTTTTTATCTAATTTTTGTTAAATTTAATAAAATAATATTTATATTATATGTATAATTATATTTTTTTATGGATATATACATAAAAAATTACTCAATTTTAACAAATTTTAAAGTTAATTGATTGACTTAAATGAAAAAAATTTAATTTTTTAATTTTTGATATATTATACATGTATTATTACATTAAATTTAATAAAAAAAATAAATTCATCCTAATCGTTGACGCATTTTTTTCAAATAAAGATATTTGAAGATATATCCCTGCATCAATTTTTATAATTCAAAACTCAGATTGCACCGGATAAGTTCCATTCTAAGAGTCTCTTGCTCAGTGGAAGAATATTATATTAGGTTTCGATTTTTTTCCTTTTTGTCTTATAAAAAAATAGAGACGAAAAAAATAAAAATAAAAATAAAGAAGAAAACCCAAGAAGAAGAAGAAGAAAGAAAGAAAGTAAAAAAGAAGAAGAGAGAGTTAAACATAAAACTTCAAACACCAAAATTCTCTACGCTGTATTTTCGGTTTTAACCAATCACAATGAGCATCTCTCTTGAATTTTAATGTTCTGGTTCAAGTTATCTACCTATGGCTGCAAAAGTCCAAGAGCTTCTTCCTTCCTTCAACTATTTCATCAAAAAAATCATCAAGTTGTCCAACAATATTCTCGGAACCAGATCTCAAAGCCCCAAAACACCCTCTCAAATTCTCCACTCTCTCTCTAACTCCACTATCTGTTTCCCAATCCCCCATTCCCTCACAAACCTTTATCTCCAATTCACCTCTTAGCTCATCCAAGGCTGCTTTCGACCTCCTGAACTCATACATAAGAATCCCTGGCCTTCCTCCGATCTGATTTATTTCTTCACTAACCCTTTGCTGCAATCTCGCCGTTGAGATCATGAATGCTGATCCAAAGAACAAGCAACCCTCGTATCCTCCTCTGGCTAAGATCGATTCAGGCCAACAGTAAACTAAGCCGTACAGCAAAATCATTAGCAACAACGAGCTTACGTTTCTCATTGCATAGAGTACTCCTCTGAATCCGTTGAACCCATTAAGCTTTGATTCGATAAACACCTTTTCGTCAAACTTCAACGACAGTGGTTGGATTCTATTCTCCATTAATGCTCTGTTTTCCTCCTCCATTCCTATAGCCTCCCCGCGACACCCTGAAATTACCCTCATCACCTGTTTCAACAATTAAATGGAAGATTATATTCAAACCCATGTCTAAAAAAATTAAAAAGAAAAAAATCTCAGAGTAAGATTTCTTTTCTCGATATTTTGGGTGATAAAAAACGAAGATTTTTTCTCTGTTTTTTTTACCTGGCGAGAAAGTTGTGGACTAAGATATCTATGGGCGTCTAGAGAAGAGGTTATATTGAACCCAGAAGAGTAATAATTTTCCATGGCCGATAAGCCAGACTTGAGAACATGACAGGCTTCCCAAAGCTTAGAACTCTCATCCATGTACTCGTCAAGCCATTTGTCCCCAACAGGCAAATGAAGCTTTTGAACAAGAAGAGTTAATTGGGAATGGAAGGATCGGAGGAGAGACAGAGCCCTTTGAAGGAATTGGATTGACATGAAGTTATTGGAGAGGTAAACTCGTTCAAGATCGTCGATTCCACGGGTCAGATTTGAGTAGAAGCCATTGACAGAGTTTGTGGAGTTAGAATCCATTACTATGATTTTATGAGAGAAATAAAAAGAGAGAAGGTGATAGTGAAAGTGTAGGAGTTGAAGATTTGCAAGGAGGAGAAAAGTTTATAAAGAAGAGTGGTATACTTAAATATAAAGTGCTTAATATTTCAAATTTGATTGTCTTTGTAATTTTAATAAGCAAATGATTAATGATAAAATAAAAGTACGAGCTGCAAAATAGGTGAATTATGTCGGGTTTAAACGATAAATTTATAATATAATTTATGTAAATTAAATTTAAATTTATTTTATTTATTAAATACGTTAAAAATTATAATTTTAACGCAATATTTTAATAAATAGTCATACTTGCTTAATCTAATTAACTTATTTAAATATATATGTTATATTTTATAGCGTAAAAAGAATTGATATAATTTATTAAATATTAACATATATTTATATAATTTATTAATAAAATAAACCATAATTAAACTCTACAAAATTTAATTAATTTAAACATTACTTTAACAAAATTATTAAAAAATTAAATAATATAAAATAAAAATAATATTAATATCAATATCCATATCAATAACAATAAATATTTATGTATCAAATTCAAAGTATTAAATTTTAAAACACCAACAAATTTTTTTAAAAAAATATATATAAATGTCATAAGTTTTTTTTATAAGTAAAAACTAATTTAAATCTAATATAAATTATCAATAATTAAATACAAAATTAAATTAAATAACATATCACAATAAATTAATAAACAACACATTAAAATAAAAGATAAAATAAATTTGAACATCATTCAAATAATAATTCAAAGTTCCAAACGACAAATAATTAAATTATAAATAGTTACCTGTATATTTTAATAATTTTATTTATTTATTTGGGTTGTTTATATGAGTTACAAAGTTATACGAATTAACCTATTATGATATAATTTTTTAAATTGATTAAATGAATATTTATTTTCGACCTAATTTATATAAACTCAACTTGAACCTAACAACTTCAAGGTCGTGTTAGGTTAGCAGGTTATGTCAAAAATTATTGATTATATAAATAATTAATGATCAAATACAAATGTATTATTATAAATAAAAAGGGTATATTATAGTTAACAAAATTCATTTTAAATCCGTATTTATCTGATAGAGTTATACAAATCTATTACGTTAAAATTTAAAAAAATTGCTTAAGTCCATTTATAAAATATAATAAAAAGTTAAAAATAGTGACATGTAATGTGTCTCTTACAGATTTTTTTTAAATTAATTTTGCTATTCTATTTATAAAAATAATAAATTTATATTAATTCATTAAATAAATATAGGTCTAAAAATATATTTTTGTTAAAAATAATAAACTTAGATTACCATTTATATTTATTATAAATTATTATATGATATATAATATATTAGTAATGTTGATTTGTTTGGTTGGGATCGGAAGAAAGAAAAGCAAAGAAAAATCGGAAGAATAGAAGAGAGGGAATATCTTTAGAAGAAGCTCGGGTCTAAGGTTGAAAAGGATTGTTGGGAGCAATGATGGTTGTTTCCTATAGAGGGAAAAGGATGATTGGTAATGGTATTATGCCATTTTTATTGTTTCTTGAAAAAGAAAAGAAAAAAATTATTGTGATAATAAACACACATTATTAAAGACTATTGTAATTATGTGACTGAATGTACCAAAAAAGGAAAAGAAAGATTAGCAGTGATTTAGGTGACAAACGGATAATAAAGTAATCCTGCCAATTTCTTCCTTTTCTTTGTGTCTTTTCTTAAACGCATTTAACAAATTAAATTAGGTAGTTAAGGATTCATTTTTTATTTAAGTTTAATATGGAGTAGCGGAATATCATAAGAGTATTAATTTTTTATTTTTTTTTAAAGAGCTCTAAAGTTTTTTTTTTATTATTATTAATAAAGAGAATACATGTTCATACATTCGAGTGAGATTTGAATTTAAATTCTTGATAGAAAATCAAGAGTCTTATTACTTAAATCATAAAAAATTCTCAAAATATCATTCTGAAATGAGTACTAGATTTAGAAGTGTATTTGTAAAAAAGCGAATGTGTTTTAACTGTTGTTTTGAAATTTTTGCTAGTAAAATGAACTAACTATTATGTATTTTTAATTATTGCAATATAGTAAATAATAAAAAAATTATTTTATTTTTGAAATTACAATAATAAAATGTTAAAAAAAGTATATATTTGGGCTCCAGTTAATATAAATTAGTATGAATATGTGAGTGTACTATAAAGTAAACTAATTCTAGTTAAGTAAAATTTCATTCAAAATTTATGTGTCTTTTATTTGATTTGAGTTCCTTTTTTTTTGGCTTTATCTTCCCTTCCTTTCTTCCACGAACAACTGGCTTTGCCAATTTGTTTCCCCAATAACTTATTGTTTTTGCTGATTTTTTATTTTATTTTATTTACAAGATTGTTGATTATTAATTTAACAGGAAGAGCTCGAAATAATTAGGTTTCTAGTTTCTTGGTTGCATAACGCGGTCTTTCTAACCTTCCCATCCATAATCAATCTTTTTAGTTCATAGGAAACAATAACATTTTAAAAAGCCTCTACTTTCTTTCTTTCATTTTATTTTTTACTTGAGACCAATTCTTCCATCCTACTTTTTGTTTGTTATTTTTATTTGTTATCAATACATTGAAAATATGGAACAAATGATTGAAAAAGTAGATTATTGTTGTACAAAATGTAAATATTATGTCTATGTATTTATAATGATACATAAAATAACACATCAAAATGAAATCAATGATTTGTTTAGTTCTTTTAAAGACAAAAAGAAAAAAATAAAAAAAAGGGATTATGCTCCTTAGGATGAACATAGGATGAGTGTGGACAGTTATGCTTCGATTTTGTGTTTTTTTTTTTTTTTTTGGATAATAATAGTCAATATGGAGTAACAGTTTTTTTTTTTTACTGTATAATCATACTTTTTTTTTTCATTTAATTAAAAATATATTTAATTTAAAAAAATTAAAATATTAACATAATAATTGCTCTACTAAGTTATTTATAATATTTATATTACATATTTAACATATATTTGTAAATAAAACAAAAAAGTACATGTAAAAATAAACAAAATTCAATCCAATTATTTAAAAAGCGTAATGTATTTTAATATTAAAAAAATATTTTTGTAGATAATCATATAATTACCTATATAAAATATAATATTAATATATATTGTATACAAATAACCATCCCTATTATACTCTTATTAATTTTCAAGGAAAATTAGTCCAATTTCTGCAGATAAAAACGATTTCAATTGTCCTCTTCTACTTGCACTTAAGCTAAATACGTCAAATTAATTCACACAATCCATTAATTTAAATCAAGACCGTTTGTCTTATTGATAACGCATCAAACGGCGGACAAAGCAAATTTCTGATCAATTCGGTCACAATTTTTCGTTGTAATCCACTAATGGGGTCGTCATTGATTAAAATGAGTTTAGCGATTAATCTAAAATTAACAATGAAAAATCACCAAGCTCCCTAGCGCATTTTATTGAATAATATTTGAGCTAATTTTAAATTTCCTTCTCCAATTCTTCTTAAGAGTTAACTAGACATTTCCGTTCTCTAAATATATACAATTAAAATGCTAATTGAAACACTAGCAGTCATGTATGCTAGCTAGAAATTCACATCTTGGTTTGAAAACATTTTATAGGATTTGCAAGCTTGAGTTAAACTCTGGTTCAGGTTTTAAGAACCGAAGCAAAATAGCTATCTAGCAATTTTAACAAGAAATCAAGATGTATATTCAATGAGGAAAAATCAGAGAATATAGATTTTTTATCAGCAAGCCAATCAAGATGCGGTAAAAGGAAACTATAATGAAACAGACCTTGCAATTGAAATGGATACTTGCTCTACAAAACTAATATACAACATGTATTCAAATTAAATTAAGTACCTGAAATTTTTCTTGATACACATTTTTAAAATTCATATAAATCTTTATATATTTATATATATATATATATAAGGAACTGTTTGAGCAATTTATGCAAGCATGATAATATCTTACTACACTTATTTATGTTGGTTCAAGAGGACGAGCTGCCCAAAGTGAACTGATTGCGCGAAGACGTTGAAAGAACTCTCCGAAGGCAAGCAAGCCTCTTGCAGCTTGATGAGTTGTTAGAATGCAAGACATTCGCTGCACAGTTTGCCACCGAAGATGATCTGCCTGCATGTTTCAAAATGAAGAGTTACAAACACATGGAAAGAGGTATAGACAAGAAGGCTCTTTGGTATTAAACGTAGTAGAAGTTATCATCAGTTTAATATAATGATCCAACATCCCTAAGTTGAATGATGACAGATCTATTATACCTTATTAGACGTTCACTATGAATATTTCATATTTGAATTGGTAAAGGATAAAGTTGTATGTAACAATGGTCATCTTAAGAAGTCTGTTTAAGTTCCAAAGAGGTGGCCAATCTGATTTCTTTACCTGGTTTACAAAACTCTCTAGTGTTTCCAACTTTTCAACTGCAGCAACCATCTGCGATTCACAGGTTTCTTCATTCAGTGAATCAGATGTGATGCTCAGTGCCAGAGTCTGCTGCAGTTTATCCATGCCTTGTGATAAAGCTTCTTCAGCTTGCTGAGACGATTGCTGCAGGTTGATAACATTAGCATGCTGTTCTTCACTCAATGGTTCAATTTTCGGTAAGAGAACCTGTATACAAAGCACAGCCCAGCATCACAATTAATAAAGTATTTAAAGAATTGAGCGTTGAGTTACAGTTTAGAAATGCCTAGCGGTTCTGATAATGAGAAAAAGGGCCTTGTGGGGTGCGTGTGTGTGAGAAAAAAGAGAATGGGTATAACATCTATCGAAATACATGACAGCAAATTGTGCAATAGTCACTTTTACAAGTTCAAAATGTCAAATAGTATCATTTTCTATTACCATTTTAAGGGCCAAATCTTACGGTTTTTCATATGTCAGAAAAAAGAAGGTAGGTCGTTAGTGAATCTTGGCAGTTTCTTCCCATCATGTCGAAAATTAGGATATAATTCAGTTAAAGTAAACATTACATTTAGAAGCTCTGATGGGCGAAATCCTCCAATCCATAGAAATAAGCATTCTGCCCGGGATCTCCACACCCCAGACAACAAATAGAAGACATCAGCCTTTGCAACATCTGCTTTCATACGGAAAAGACTGTTAAAGTGCTTCAAGCCATTATCCACCAGTATACCAAGTTCTACAACTGAAACATGAGCCAGCAACGCATTTCTAAGTTCACCAGTTTGCCTATGTTGCTCTTCGACCCAGTGACCATATTCCATCTCAAAGGCCATGATTCCTGCAAAATAGTGGTTGATATTACAAACAAATAATAGAACAGAAGCCTATCTTCATCCAATGTAAAGATATAAACATGATATCTAGACTAAAGACACTTCACTGAATAACTAAAACAAGGTCCTCTCTCAAATCACATTAAAGGAAAGATTCGTAGATTACAAACATTGACTTCTAGAACTTAGGATTACAAACCTGCGTTCACGGCTCCAGAAGATCCTAGTGAAACACCCTGAAATCAGGCAGTCACTGTTCTATCAGATAGGTTTTACCATTAAAGGAAGAAAACAAAGTTGACTATATATCACCTCACCTGCTTAGCTCTCTCAAGCTCCTGTTCCAGTTGTGCCAGCTTTATACGACTCTTTTCTAATTGTTGAACGTAAGCCTACCATAGACAACATAGTGTAACCATTCAATTAAGTTGGATATATAATTTTAACAATGAATAAAGGATGCTATGTGAGTGAATCTATACCTTTTTCCGCAAACGACTTTTTCTGGCAGCTTCACGATTTTGTGCCAGTCTTCTTTTTACCTATACATGATATTATATCATAAACAGAATAGGAGGTTTAGAAACATGCGAGACCAGAGATGATATACAGAAGGCTTAGACACAATCAAACAATAGCACCATAGTAACTTTTTACGGAGGCAACAAATGTAAAGGGATAAGAAAAGGGTTTTATCATCATGCATGGCTGCAATTATTGCACATTCTTAGAAGTTGTTGGAAAACCAACTCTTCTAAAAGCTTAAACTATTGGATGAAGGGCCAATATTGCTTTTATACATCTAACATTCCCCCACAAATATTAGTGTTTTGCATCGAAAAATATTTGCAATTCAATAATTGGTATTATTGGGCCTTAAACATATGAACTCTAACATATTAGAAGCTGTTTGAAAATCAACTTTAATAAATGTATAAATGCATAGTTGACTCTCCTTCAATGTATAGTTGGTCCTCATGTCAAAAGCTTAGCAAAAATTTTTGGAAAAGTTAGCTTCCTAACAACTTATAATATGGTATCATTGCTAAAAGTTCGGTCTTCAAGGTCTAGTAATCCTAATTATTGAATTTCAAGTTTTCAGTCTATATGATGCATAGTGCTAAGACTTATGGAAGAGTGATAAATGTATAAAAGCAAGCTTTTGATAGAGTTTTGATAACACACATAAAATTCTTACAACTTAGAAACCAAATTTTACACTTGGAGCTGTCTAAGAATGGAACTAACTGTAACTAATCTTGAAACTATTTTTATGGAGGGAGGAAGAAGAGAAATAAAGAGAAGACCGTTTATCACCTTGTCAGCAGCTCTATTCGCATCTTCATCTTCTGAAGGTTCCATAGATTCATTAGAAACAAATTGAAACTGCAAAGTTACACCAGAAAACAGGTCAAAGTCCCGAAACAACTCGAGTAACTCCAAGCCCTAAAACAAGAAGTATTGAAGCTATATATATTTGTATTCACCTTATTTTCTGGTTTAACATCCACATCTACAATTGAGGAAGCACCTACATACAAACTATTATCAGTAGAAAAGATGTCCTTCCACATCCCGAGATGCTGGAATGGCTCATATAGCCCCATCTGTCTTGATGCAACAATCTGAGTTGATGCAGAGCTCATATGTCGGGACTAGTATCTAAATAAATACACATATCTCCAACATGAGGATCAAAATTGCAAGGAACTTTTATTAAAAGATAAACAAGATTACTTGATCCTTACTGAAAATCGATAAAATTGACCCTTTGTATATTACTTAAGCTTAATCAATGGTGAGAAAGATTATAACAACATATAATTCTTGCAAACCTTAAGAAATTACTGAAGAATGGCCTAAAGCCACCAGGGACATCAAACCGTTTAGAAAGGTAAAAACAATGATGTTCTAGACAATTGAAAATGGAAACAAGTTTCTGAATAACAAAATGGGATTTTGTTTTCATCATCAATCAAAGCAGAAGGAACTTTGAGTTTTATCCCATTAAGATTACAACGATCTCAATTGTTCTACCAATTTCCCAGAACATGAAATATGTACTATAAATTATGATTCTAAAAAGGAGTAGCAACAAAGAAGGACAAGAGTTTTGCAGTTTCCATAAAAGCTAACTTGTCAGACTACTAACCAAAGAAGGGAGAATCTAAGTACTATTTATTAGAAAAATCTTGCACCATTACACCAACCAATACCACTTGCGTGTTACCTACTTTTTAAATTAGTGTAATACCAGTGACGCCATATAGAATTACTCCAAAAAAAAAAAAAAAAAAACATGAAACCAAAAGTTTTAGACACATCTTGTCTAACATCCATTTGGTTGCTAAGAAAATGGAGAAAAGGCTGAAAATCAAAGCTGTTTAACGGCTACATATTTTGGGTTTCAAAAGGAGAGAAAATAATTAAAAAGCACTAAAAGGAACAGATTAACAAGAAAGATAAAAGGATTCAGGTCTATTGAGCAAGACACTGTGAAGCTTTAGAGTTTACAAAGCACCATTGTTAAAAAATCTCACTTTGCAGAAATCAAGTTGACGTTAACCAGAAATCGCTAACCTTAACATAATTTAGCAAATCCTAAATCATTGATCTTGGGCACCACTGAAAATAAGACCCAATTGAAAAATCTCAGATTCCATTAACCCAAATTCCTGGGAGTGGCAACGAGGATTTGTACCCAGGTGGGAGGACCCAAAAAAAAAAAAAAAAAGAAGGTAAATAATGATCTCTTTTTCAAAAGCACTACAGATATCTACTAATCCGTTTTTGTCGTCATTCGGCTATTTGCTTCGTCCACCACTTCCTTAATTGAAATATTTAATATAATAATTCAGGAAATATAATATGGAAAATAATAAAATATCATTGATGACGTGATTGCAATCGACTAAGGACACAGCTTTACTCTATGTAGCATTAGGTACTAGTATTTTATTTTAAAAAAATAGTTACGTTAAATTTATATTTTATTAACTTATTATGCTAAGTATATTATTTAATTTAGAAATAATAAATAATTTTGCTTTAAAAATTAGTTACTTATTCTATATTTTATTAATTTAATATGTAAAATATTATTAATCAATAATTTTTTAAAATCTAAAGTTACTAAAAATATAATTAATTTTACTTTTATATATTTATCACTCTTCTATAAATATTAGTTTTATTAGTTTATGTACTGTATAAATTAAATATTTATTAATTAATAATTAAAATTTTAGATCTTAAATATATAATATTTAATTCTAATATTACGTTAAAAATTATTAGTTATTCATTAATTTTATTTTTATATATTAATTACATATATTATTTAATTTAAAAATAATAAATGTTTCTTTTTTTTTTTTGGGAAGATCTAATAATAATAAGTGGAGAAATCCGAAAGGTGCTGACACAATATCATATACAAATTTGTTCGTAAACATGAAAGTAATAACTAATTAACTACAAACTCAATTGAGTACAGTAGTATTCGAACCAAATAAAAATCTATCAAATAATTTAATGTTGTGATTATTGTCGTGAATAGGGTTGAGTAGGGCCAGATTTGATATCATATTCTACTCTAAATATTTGCGGTTGTTGAACAGATTTTTTCATGGAAAATTATTTACCATCCACCAGTAAATTTGAGATATATATATGTGTATATTTTCTTTTTTTTCAAATAATCACAATTTATAATATATGCTGATAAAATTTGAGTCCAAATACTCTAGACTTTATGATTTCTTTAAAGAAAAAATCAATAACAACACTGTTTCTTCTTGAGCAGACGGAAAATCATATTAAATGCGAAATAACAACACTAATACACTAAATCCCATCAAAATTGAACAGCTTAGCTTGGTGAGACTAATAGTATTAAATGAATAGACACCTCTATAAAAATTCCTTCTCTCTCCTTCTCTTTTTCCCATAAAATAAAATTTATAGCGAATGATACTGATTTATTCAGGTAATTAGTTGATTATCTTATGAAAATTAAACTTATAAAAACTTTCGCGTGTAACTGTTCTAGCCCCCATAAGCTGGCGTATCAAGCATCATCATATCCTTATTATGTCAAAAAGCAAATTATTGATGCAAGTAGACAGGGGACTATCGGTACTCATCCATAACACCTCAAAAAGGCAACCTCTATTCAAATACTTCTAGATATCAAATGGATGTACTTTGATCTCGATCCTTGAATGTTTCAGAGTTTCGAATTTGTATAGGCGTAACAAACACTTGACTTGATCGTTTTTTAACTTTTTACTTTTAACTCAATTAGTACCCAACAAAGTTAACGTTCCAAAAAGTTAAAAAGAGTGAATTAATAATATATATTATTTCATCGAGAGAAATGATGTTGAATAAATGTTTAATATTTCATCATATTATTTTTTATTTTATTTATTTATTAATTTTTTAATTACTAATAAAAAATAACAATATTTTGTAGAATATTCTTGAAAAAATAATAAAAATAATATTTATTAAAATTTATAATAATAAAAATAACACTTATTGTATTCAAATTTAAAATTTTACAATTAAAAAAATTATTAATATGTTATTTTTTTTAAACACATATTCAATTAGAATAATCGACGATAATTTAAATTCGTTTAATGTTAAAAGTTTAATATTATACGTTCAAATTAAATATTCATGTTAATTTTGTTATTATAAATTTTAAAGGTATTATTTTTAATAATTTTTTAATATTTTTTAATTCTCCTTAAATTTGTGTGCGTACATAGTTTGTTGGATAGATGCTTACTCAACTTAGTAATGATTATATATATTTAAAAATATATACACACCTGTACTCTATTGGAAAGCAACTCAAACAAAAATTTCTTATAAATTTTATAATTATTTAGTCTAATTTTAAAATTTAATTTTTAAATATTTGAGTTTAATTTTAACGAGATAGTATTTTTATGTAAATTTTATAGATTGTATAAGTATTATGAATTATTAATTCCTAAAAAGTTAATTCTAAAAAAAAATAGGTCTCATATTACTTATAAATATCACATTAATATTATTAATTAATAATGTAATTTTTTTTTTAATATGCTAATATTATATTATCATTAATATGATTTATTTTTCCGTTTATATTTGTTCATTTTATATATATATAAAGAAGGGACAAAAACGTAAAGAAAATATAAAGGAATTCTTTTAAAGAGGGCAACGATAATTTTAAATAATAATTACCCACACACGTATGAATAATGGGTTTGAACTCGCTTCTTTTTAACGCCCATAAAGGAATTCGGGCTTTAAATATACACAATATATAAATATTTAAATTAATCTTAATATATATATATATTTAATATAAATTTTATTATATATAAATTATCACGTTATTTTCAAATTCTTCGCGGAGGAAAATGAAATTTTAACAAGTGGGAATTATTATGCGAATGCTTTGCAAGTTGGTAATGCAGGCTTTCTTTCGTACATGACCACCACTTAGGTTATCACCAATAATCGGAAAGCTTTAGAGGATATATCAACTTTTTTTTTCTTTCAAAATATAATAAATTACGTCCTAAAAAGCTTTATGGGGCTCAAACTTTATATAATAGGTACAAAAACTTTAAGTTGCCCTCGTTTATATTAAACTATAATTCCTAAAAAGCGAAATCAAGATAGATTTAAACTCTCTTTTTGATTACATAATTTGCTATAGTTATGTAAATAGTGATTGTATTTATCTTGATGTAAAGACAACCACATAATGTGAATTAGGTCACAGATACTATGAAGATGTTTTCCGCTAAAAGAAAAGGGACGTCAAGCTTTTGCTTTGTATTTATTAATGCTTTCGTCTTATGATTGGTGGGTCAATGGATTCTTTTTCACCTTCTATAATTTATAGTAGGAATAATTTATATAAGTATTAACTAACGTGATAATATTGAGTTAGATGAAAAATTAGAAAGGATGTTGGATACGAGTAGTCATATAATTATTTAATTCAAGTAATTTAATATCATAATTATTATATTAAGTATTAAAAATTATATAATTTTTAAAAAAATATTACAATAATTTTATTATTATGTACAAATGAGTACTTTATTTATATAATTTTTAAATTAAACATTTATAATCTCTTTATTTATAAAATTAAGCATTATAATTAAGGAGACTTATATACTAATTTGATAAAAGTTATAAAATTTTAAGAACTTTTTCCCACATTAGAAATGTATACTCATATTGAAGTAATCATAAAGTTATATATTCAAATAAAATTCATATAGTGCAATATACCTCTTTTTCAAAACATTAACATTTAGAAAATATACGTTGTTACCAAAAAATAATTTTTTTTTTTTTATAGATATTATAACTATTGAATACAATCAAACATAATAAATTTTTTAAGCAAAACACTCCATAAAAAATTCAATCTATCAGCAAACACAATTCCTATAAAAATGAATATTAAATGCAATAAAAATATAAATAATAGTAAAAAAAAAAAAGATACATCAATATAAAGAGTCTATTCTACTTTTTTCACATTTTAAATGAAGATGAGTTTTACTTTAAATATGAGAAATACGCTACACAATTAAAAATACTCAAAGATATATTCAAGAAGCTTTGTCAACAATAATGGTGAAATTTTCATCTTCTTTTTTCTTTATCTCTTTTCTAGTTTTCCTCTTTTGCACTTTGAACATACTTTCTTATAAAACTTAAGAGTTCTTAACTAAATATGTTTATATACCATATTTACATATTTACAAAAATGTCCAAATTATTTCAAGTTACCTATTACAAAGCATATGTTCTTATAAGTCATTTTTTTTTCTTATTTGTGAAAAAATTGAAGCTATCTGTGGGGATTAATTCGGCTTGAGGACCAAATCTATCATATTATCTAGGCACTAATTTTATAGCATAAATTACGTAGAATGGATGAGATTGAATACCGTTTAAATTAATATATATAAATTCTGCAAGTTTTGTAACCTTATTTTCTTATTTGTGAAAAAATTGAAGCTGTCTGTGGGATTAATTCGACCTGAGGACCAAATCTGTCATATTATCTAGGCACTAATTTTATAGCATAAATTACGTAGAATGAATGAGATTGAATACCGCTTAAAGTAATATATATCAATTCTGCAAGTTTTGTAACCCTATTTTCTTTCTTCTTTCTTTTTTCTCCACATTTCATAAGATACAATATTTCTTATTCAACTTTTATGCTTGATTATCCATAATAATTTTCAAGCACTCTCATATTTTTCCATTACAATATCACACCGTCATCCAATGAATCTTCCACCTAGGCAAAGAAGAAAAAGGCGTTTAGTTTGGACCTACTTACATTGCTTGTCTAGGGAGGGGAGATATTATCCACTAAAAAAAAAAATTTGTCTTTTACTCATTATATTAACTCATGAAATTAATTCGTCTAGTTCTCTAACTTTTTAAATCAGACTAATAAAAAATGGCTTAAATTTGTGTTGAAAGGAAACGATCACATAAAACCATGTAACCATTTAATTAATACATGTTAATTATGCCATTCTTTCCCGTTAACAAAACCATACTTCAAACAAAAATTTAATAAACAAAACACATTCATAATTATTCCAAGCTATTTATATATATATATTCTATGCTTCCAAATCATAATTTCATTTATTAATTCATATCATAATCACGAATTTTAATAAGTTGATAGATTTTAATTTTTTTTTAAAATAAAAATAAAAAGGAAAATTATTAAAAATAACACCCCTAAAATTTATATTAACAAAACTAGCACCCCTAATAATATTGAACGGGTTTAAATTATTGTCGTTCAATTCTAATTGAATAGGTGTTAAAAAAAAATGACATATTAGTCATTTTTTTTAATTTTGAAAATATAAGTTTGAACACAATGAGTGCTAGTTTTATTATTACAAGTTTAAAAAATGTTAATTTTATTGTTTTTTCAAATAAAAATTCATGTCATGGTCAGTTTCTTAAAGTCCAAGTTCAACACAATTACATTTTAAAGCTATTTTAATTACTAAAAAAAAATCAAACTTATTTATTGTATTTTAATTTATTTAATGTTTGTAAGTTTTATCACTTAAGTGATAACTTAGCATTGTCGAATGTCGATCATGGACCAGTGCCCAACTTTGCCTCTGTTAGGCAGTACTCTAGCATTTAGTCCAGCTCCAAATATTTGGTTTTACGAGAGACCAGAATATAGTTTACCTAAAATCGGATATTAAAATTCATAATGAAATACTTCATATAGCATCCGATTTTATTCTTTTAAAATTATAAATGAACTTAATTTTGGGGAACAACTATGATTTGCTAATGATAAAAAGGGATGGAAAAATAATAAAATTAATACCCCTCAAAACTTCTAATAACAAAACTAGCATTCTTTGTGTTCAAATTTATATTTTTACAATTAAAAAAATGACTAATATGTTATTTTTTTTAACACATTCAATTAGAGTTGAACGACAATAATTTAGACCCGTTCAATATTGAACGTTCAATATTTTACGTTCAAATTGAACGTTCAATATTATTGAAATACTAGTTTTATTACTATAAATTTTATGAGTGTTATTTTTAATAATTTTTCAAGGATGCTGTAGAATTATTAGAACCCAATTAAATCGTAAAATATCAATGTATGAATAAATTTAAATTTAAATTTAAATTTTAACTTAAAATTCATATTAGGTTCAGCATAATTTGGCTCAGATTACAACCATAAAAAATTTCAAATATAATTGGGCTAAACTTATTCCAGCTAGCTGGATCCAATCATTTTGGATTATTCGAATTTTTAGCAAGTTGTGCCAAATTTGCCTCCTAATTACTTACCAGAAGAGAACTCCATTTCTCCAACGGCGTAATCAAGATCTCACAGAAGACATGTGATCTTATTTGAAAAGATTCTTGAAAAATGGAAATTATCTAACATTAATTTCCAAAATAGATACGTAACATAAAAATATTTTTGATATAGTTAATATCTTCACAATATTTGTATTTTTAAGTTTCGATATTAATATATATTATTTACAATAATATTAATTAATAATATATATATATATTGTCAGTAAAATACTGTTTATTTCAAAATTTATTTATTTATTTATTTATTAAAATAAATTATTATTAAATATTTTTATTAATTTTATTAATTAAACATTTTAAGTACCTATTTCATAATATTTTGATTTATTATACTGTAAAATGCATTTATAATTATATATACATAAGACAATTAATCCAAGAAATAAGTTATTAATTATTTTTATATTTTTAAAAATTTATTAAAGTTTTCTTAATATTATTTATCTATAATTTTATAAAATATTTTTCAATATTTTCATTGAGTAAAAATATCTTTAATTTATCCATAAAATTTAAGTATTAATATTTCGACCCAATATTTCAAATCCAATACTCGATTTATAGGGACGGTACGGAAATTTTTCATTTTTTAGAAATGAGTAACATATCGTGGTAATGGACTACAGCTTGTAAGCCCAAATGGCCCATTAACAGCTTGGGTCGTGATGATTTGAAAGCCCATTAATATTAACGTGCATCCAGATCCCAGTGTTGGAAGTACCCGCCTGAAAATAACGAGTGTGAAAAAAATCTGGTAATTCGATCAATTCAATCGAATATGTTAAATTTTGAATGATTTTGATTCAATGATAAAATTTGGATTGAAAAAATTCAAATTCATTAAATTCGAATCGAATTATAGATTTCATCATATACCATCCAATCGATCGAAAAATTAAATATATTTATATTTATACATATGGCATATTCTTATTAATTATTGTTATTTTTATTATACATCACATCAGACCTTAACAATATCAATGGAACCTAAAAGACTAAATACAAATTTAATTTTTTTGTTTGAATGGATTGTTAGTTAAATGAATATTGTATTTTTTATTGTGTTATTTTTTTATGTAGGTTTAAGTGGTACTTTAATATTATTATTTGATTTTTTTGAAGTTTATTTTTCAAATATGTTTTATGTTATGTGAAAATTTAAGTTTTTTTTATTCAAAATTGTTAAAAAAAGTGCAAAATAAGTTTATTGATCGGATTCAATTGATCCAATCTGAAGATTTTTTGAATTGAATCATATCATATTTAGAATGCAATCAGATTAGATCGAATTTAAAATACAATCGAATCATATACAGATTATGATTCTTCAATCCTATTAAAAGGTTGGATCGAATCAAATGCATATAAAATTATTGGTTTTGATTTGACGCATACCCCTAGTCATAACAATTCGTATGCAACTCTTTCACGATTTTGTAGCTGACCATAACAAAAGTTGATCACTCAAAAAAAAAATGAAAATTAAATAAATGGGAGATCATGAGTTAGAGAGAATAAATGACTTTTTTTTTTCTTTCTATTTCTGTTTTGCTGAAAGGACGGTTTATGGTAAAGTGAGAGTAATTTATTAGGTGGTAGATAGAGCCTCATCCAAAAATCCCACCAAAGTCGCATGAAAATCAGGTAATGTTTGACATTAACTAACAAATCCCTCTTTCTTCCTCACTCTTCCACTAAAAGTAGGATCTCTCCAACAAATCACCATTGGCCGGATGAAATTTTTTCTCTAAAGTAATGCTATAGAGAGAGTGGTGCTTCTCATAAGAGAGAGATTCAAATTTTATTTTACTTTTTAGGTTTTCACTTTTTTTTATTTTTTATATTAATCTAATATTTGTGTCTATTTTTTTTTTTTTTTTTGCTGTACCATTGTGTTATAGAAGAAAAATCTCTAGCCACATTATCATTAATTTACATAATCAACTTCTTTCTTTTGGCGGCTATCCTGAAAATTCTTACTACTTGTCAGTCATCTCTTCCCATCATTACATACATTCATTTCTTATAATGTGATTTTTACTCACTATATATATTATCAAATTTAATGGAGGATAGAACTATTGTGTCTTCAAATGAAACACAAGGGCCACAAATTATGCCTCAAGAGTCGTCTTTGTTCCATCTCACATTGAATGAGTTACAAAACCAATTGGGAAATATAGGCAAACCTTTGAATAGTATGAACTTAGATGAGTTTGTTAGAGTTGTTATATCAGTTGAAGAAATGCAATTTCTACAAAACCCTTCCAATTCTTCATTCCCTAGTTCACTTCTCCTTGGTAATTTCCATTTCAATAATGACGATTTGAGTACGAAAACCGTCAGCGATATTTGGAACGAAATTCGTCGTCGTCATCAACAACAACAATTGACACTTGGTGAAATCAAACTTGAGGATTTTTTAGTTCATGCCGGTATTGTAACTAATATTAGACATCAAAATCATGCTATGCGTAGTAGTATTGAAGCTCAGCCAATTGATCCAATGTCTGTTTTGGTGTCACAGCAAACAGATTGGTTTAACTTTCAAATTGAACAACAACAGAGAATGTCTGCTACTACTTTAGATTCTAATAATTATCTTGATAATAATCAAGTTGTTTCTGAACAAGTGTTTGACAATGATGTCAGTAATTACTCTGAAAATCATCAATTGGTTATGTCAATGCCTAATCCAACTATGTCTGCATCGTCTTCTTCGAATTCGAAATCGATAGCAGAGAAGAGGCGGAGACATTCAGATGATGTAATGAATAAAACTATTGAGAGAAGACAGAAGAGAATGATCAAAAATCGAGAATCGGCTGCGAGATCAAGGGCAAGGAAACAGGTTAGTGTTTGAGCTCTTTTGGCATGTTTCATAATACTAATGAATTTATGGTTTACAATTTAACTTTCTATATGTTTTGACGGTGTTATAGGCTTATACCAATCAGTTGGAGCAACAAGTAGTCCACTTAAAGGAACTTAATGGCTGGCTCAAAAAGGAAAAGGTAACTACACATTTCATTCTTCACTTGGTTAACAAAAATTACAGAGTCGGTGTTTGATTCAAATCTAAGATAAAACATCAGATGCTGTTAAGCTTGTGATATTGATCTGTATAGTGAGTTTTAGTGGCAGTACTGGTCTTAAAAGGCAGTTGATGTGAATGTATTTTGTGCTTATGAATTTCAAGACCTCAAATGCATCATACTCTAAGCAATTTTTAATACTGCAACTCTCTGTCTAATGAAAATTGCTTTACATGCACACATTTTAGGTTAAGTCTTAAATGTCAAAATATATGACTAGAAATAAAATGTGCATACTTGAAAAATTGCAAGTTTTTGCGAGAAAATGAGTATATAAATAAATTATTTTAAATTTTTTGGTTTCAGGAGGTGGATATGCTGTTGTTGTCTTCAGAAGAGACTTCCGTGCCCAAATACCAATTGCGACGCACTAGCTCATCTCTCTATTAATTATTTAATTAGTATATATCTGTTCATACATTAATCTTTCTTTCATTATTTTATTCATCTTCATTCTTGTTATTTGATTATCACTGCAACTTCAAAAAAAAAAAAAAAATGGTTTATCTAAGGTATATATTATATTTATTTTCTCTCTTCCTTGTATTGTGAAGAAATATGCAGACCGTGAAACGAGTTACACTGTGATGTATTTTTATATGATACTTCGGCAGTCCACCAATAAATAGGGGAAACAAACCCCTTAGAAATAAAAATAAAATAATTAACCTTGCTTGCAGAGCCTTTTTTCTAAGATTATTAGTACAGTTGAGTTCAACGAAATGTATAGACATACAAATTTATAATAAATAAAACTATACAAGTGTTTTTAATTTTTTATTTTATTTTGATAAGTTAAAAGTGCTCTTAAATCTTACTAAGATTTTTTTTTTTTTTTTTTGTGTGTTAATTATGAATAGCTTCAATATCATGCATTAGCGTTGGTCGATTGTAAAAGAGATGGAAGAACGAACAAGTACCAAAAATCTAAATAATGCTGTCAAAGGTGTCCAGAGAACAAATGCGTTTGGAATTTTGTTACACTAATTTCCGAATCCAATTCTCGTTTATGTTCTTTAGGCATCACAGCCTATTATCTAACTTTTAGTGCACCTAAAATCATTATTTTAAATTATATTTTACCTCAAATTTATATATTTTTTAATATTATAAAATAAGTAATTATATGTAATCAATTTATTTATTTGTAATGACAATAAAATTAATTGTTACTTGTTGGGGTGAAGATACAAAATTCTTCTTGTTTTTATAAAATTAACATTAATGTAATATTTTGACCAAAAAATTAAATAAATTTTGTTATATATTAATCATATTATCAAATTTGTAAAGCTATTTTTAGTTATTTACTATCCCTTAATAGCGTTAATAAAAACTTTTATTTTAAAAATAGTATAATAAATTTAGTAACATAATTGACAAATAAATATATATGACTTAATTTTTCAATCAATAGTTAAAATAAAATTATAATATTAATTTTATAAAAATATTAAAAAATTAAAAAATTTATTTACTATATTTGTATAAACTACGAAACCTCTTATATATTACATGAGAGTCGAGATGTATTCTTGCTGCAACGTAAGGAAGTTGTTATATCTGAGAACTTAAAGGTATGTGATTCGGATCTTAACAATTACGTTTCCTTTTTTTTTTTTTTTTCAAACTTAAGAATAATTGCTTGCTAATGTGACCTTGGCCTAAATTGTTCATGAAAAAAAAAAATTAAGCAAGTATTCATTACAAAAAAATTGAACAAGTAAAAAATGATGGCAACTTTAGTAAAATAAATAAATACATATTATGATAAATTGAAAAGGGATATAGATATCCTCCATTAATTATTATTTTTAAATTAATATTTGTACCCACATCCCATTCCAAAGCAACAACACGCTGCAATTATAACGGGCAGAAAAAACACGGTACAGTTTTGGCTGCCCAATTTGCCCGACCTGCTTCTTGGAGAAGACTCAAACTTTACGGGCAGCCTCTCATAAACGCTGAAGGTTGAAAGTAGGTTCTTTTCTCTGCGTTAAATTTCACCTTGCTGCTTCTGTGTACGTACGATCAGATCTAACGGTAGAAAAAAAAAGCTTTACTAGCTTAGCTACAGACTCAACGGTTACAAATGATCCATCGTTCTGAGTCTCAGAGCTTAAAGCTTCAAAATAAACATCGTCCTTCCTTTGGTGCTCTGTAGTCAGTAGCTTCTCTCTCATCCACCTAAGTCTTGTTTATGCTGTTAAAGCAATTAAGGTCTAATTTATTTATTTATTTCATAATTTATACGCGCTTTCGATATGCTTTTTACTTTAAGTTCTTTAGAAATCACTTCCCTCCCCCCTGCCCTCTTTAATTATACGTAATTTCACGAGTAATTAATATTTGTCTAAGCTCACTCCATAACTAGTGATTGTGTTTGTTTTTTTTTAGTTTTCTAGAAGAAGAGGAAGAAGAAGAAAAAGTTCGTTATTTCGTAAGTAGCTTTTTTGTTTCCCCTTTTAATTAGATCTGAAGGCCAGTTGTTTACGTTGTTAGTAACTTTATTTGTGTGATAATATTGCTTAACAGAAAGTTTGTTTCCGTACATATGGAGGCCAAAAAGCACGGTGATGGTTTTGAGCTTCTAGTCGGACAGAGTTTCTTGCTAACGTGCGCTGGTGGTGATATCCTAAGTGCTATGCTCAACTTAGCTGTGGTTGCTTCCCTGCTTCCCTCAGCGCTGGTAAGCTTTATTGGTTCCCTGCATTTTATTTTTCACTCCAACGGTCTAAGGGTTGGACCTAAGATTTGTATGGAAAAAAATGTCTATGGTAATATTAGGGTTAAAAAATAAAGAGGAAGAATGTTTTAAAAAATTTCTATAAATTCTTTTTTGTATAATAATCAACCAATATATTATTAAATTTTGATATAATTATTTCATAAATTTTAAAATTTTAAATTCTATAATTTAATTCTTAAATTTTTAAAATTATACACATAAATTTTTAAATTTTATAATTTAATCTTAAATTTTTTAAATTTATATATTGATTCTATTTTGAGTATTACAATACATATTTTTTAATTAAAATTTTTGTATAATTTTTTAAAATTTGAGGATTAAATTATAGAATTTAAGTTTAGGGGTTAAGATTATTATAAAATTTAAGTGTAAATTTTCTAAAATTTTAAAAATTAATAATATAAATTAACCTAAATTCTTTTATTTCTTATACTTTCCTCATCATTTTTTTCAACTAAACTAAAAAATAAAAATCATTAGTAAATATAGTATCTAACTTTTTTTCGTTATTAAAATAGCACGGAATTAACATTAGTGTTACAAATTACCTCCTCCTACTTCTTCTTCTTCTTAATCCAAACATAACGTTCTCTGTTTTTTATTCCTGCAGTTTCTTTTTTTCCCCTTCTTGGAATTTCCTTTATGTATCTTTTTTTTTTATTATTATTTTTAACTTTTAGGTTAAATCAGAAATTATAGTCTGCTGCTTATTGAATATTAGCCTTGAGCCTTTTTTGTTTTTTTTGTTTTTTTTATTACACTTAAGTGAGTTGAGTTTTTACTCGATAATTGCTATAAATTTCTCGCCATCATACTAACTTACTAACTACGTTATAAATTATCTATATGTTCTAAATTTTATCTTAAATGTAAAATACGTCTCTTTTGATATTCCAATATTAAATTCAAAACCACTCACCCAACATCTAGAATAAAATTTTATCGTTTAAATTAAAAAAAATACCCATCTTTTTTTCATTTTTCATTTCGATACTTAATGAGGATGGAAAGTGAAAGCTTAATTGAAAATAGGAAAAATAAATAATAAAAAAATACCATCATTTCAGTTAGGTCCACTTTTTTCAAACATATAAGGCATATTCGATGCATTATATTGGATATATTAAGTATAATATAATATTAGATTAAGTTATATTATTATTATTATTCTAAATAGTATTTAATATAACAAGTTTATTATATATTTTTTACTAAAATAATTTATATTTAAAATAATTTTTTATCATAAAATTTATTTAAATTAATAATTAATTTATTTTTAATTTTATTACATTTTTAAAAATAAAAAAAATTTATTTTTAATTTAAAATAAAAAAAAAAATAAGATATATAATTTTATAATTCAAAATTTAGATAAATTAAGCTAATTGTCTAATTTAGACCCGCATTCTTCAATCATACAATTTTTTTATATAATTGTACGATTTCATAACTAAACTTATAACTTATACAATTAGAGGATATTTAATACAGCAAAACAAACAAGCTCTCTAAATAAAAGAGAGAGATATATGTTCGTCGATTCAATTTATTATAGTAAAAATCTGATAAAGCTTTGTCTTCCTGTTCTTTTTTTGGCAATTTGCATGATTAGAGAATATTTTACGTATACCTTGATCTTATATTTAGAATATTTTCGAGCAGCCAATGAATACTATAAGAAAAAATGGAGATTGTGAAAACAATAATTACTCCAAATCAGTTGATGGCGAAGATGGAAATGAAAACAAAGCCGACAATGATGATGGGGATTGTGACTTTGAGGAGGGGCTATCTTCTGATCAAGAGAGAGGAGGCAGTGAAAACAATCTTAACGATAATAACAACACCAAAGACGGACATGAAGGAGAAGGTAGTGGAGCAGGGGGAGACAGTGGAGATGAAGAAAAAGATGGCAATGATCATAACAATGATGCTGATGACAACAACGATGAAGACAATGATGATGATGAAGATGAACATGAGGATGAGGATGAGGATGAGGATGAAGATGAACATGAGGATGAGGATGAAGAAAAGGAACCCGAAAATGAAGAAGAATACGACGAAGAGGAGGAGGAACTTCAGCCCCCAAAGAAAAGAAAGAAGTGAAAGACTGAAGCAAATAATAATAGACTAATTTGTTGTCTATGTCAACTGTTAAGTATTGTGTTTTAAACATTAGTATAATGCTCGTATTTCTAGGATGAGCAGAACAAGGGAAACAACTTATTAAACAAACACCAATTCACACTTTACCTTTCCACCAAGAGAATCATTCAGCGGTGCTTGACCATTCCAGTGTTCAGATTCAGGTATCTAGTTTATTATTGATCAAAGGAATTTCGTCTAAAAATAACATATTTTTTAGAATAGTAAAAAAAAAAAAAAAAAAAGCTTATTTGTGTTTTAGTTTATAAATAGACAATTTTTAACTTGAAAATTCTAAATTAGTAAGATATATTTAAAATATAAAATAAAAAATTGACGCTTTCGTTAAAGAATGAAAGTTATTGTCTGATATTTTGAATTTTATCTATTCTAATTATAAGTCTAACAAGTTTTCAATTATGAAAAATAAAATTCATAGTTTGTCTCGTCGTTTTTCAAAGAGACTTGTTGGATAGTATTTGCATTAATTCAACCATAAATTAATTGAAAGGTAGATTTACAATAAAAGATCAAGAATATATATAGTAAAAAAAAAGCAAGAAACTAAGAAGAGTTAGTTTATTCACTTTAATTTTTTGGAACATTTTTATGTCTTTAATAAATGAAGAAACCTTAAATTCTCAGAGTATAGAGTTGAAAACATCGATAAGATTTGAGACATTAAAGCTGAAAGTGATAAACGCAATTAGAGAAGAAGAAGAAGGGATGCTAATAAACATGATCCCAAGAGCTTATATCGCATTGTTATTAATTTAATAATAATTAATCTTTTTGAGAATTATTGTATTTAAAAAAATAATATTCTCTTGTTTCAGTTAGCTGCTCAATTAAGATAGCATATATTTTTCAGAGAACTTTTCTTGGTGCTGTAAAGTGATTTTTGGTATATCTTTTTTTTTTTTTTTTTTTATAATTATTCAAAAATAATTGATCAAAATATACTGAAATATACCAAAAGGCTGCAGCGAACTATATTTGATGCTGCGGCACTATGCTCTTTGGTTCTTGGCTAGGAATCCTATTTTATTATTTGCTACAACCATATTTATTCAGTATATTTTAATATATTTTAGTATATTTTGGTCGATTATTTTATATTTACTAGTATATATTAGTATATTTCATTAATAACATATTTCATTCCAACATATACCAAACTCAAACAAAATATATAAAATTATACCAAAATTATAATAAATATATCAACATATAATAAATATATTTTAGTATATTTCTATCAAATTTTAGTAGTTTCTATTATATTTCGGTATATTTTGGTATATTTCTGTCAGATTTCAGTAGTTTCTGTTATATTTTGGTATATTTCTGTTAGATTTTAGTAATTTCTGTTATATTTTGGTATATTTTGATATATTTCAGTACATTTCTGTGAGATTTTAGTAGTTTTTGTTATATTTTAGTATATTTCGATATATTTTAATATATTTTGGTATATTTCAATAACTGAATAGGATAATTTGGTATATTTTAGTATATCTAAGTCCATTTTCGGTATATTTTGGTATATTTTAGTATATTTTTTTTATGATTTCAGTATTTTTGTTATATTTTAGTATATTTAAGTATATTTCTGTTATATTTCAGTAGTTTCTGTTATACTTCAGTATATTTTTGTTAAATTTCAATAATTTTTGTTATATTTCAATATATTTTAGTATATTTTTGTATGATTTCAATAGTTTTTGTTATATTTCAATATATTTTAGTATATTTCAATTGATTATTTTATAATCTCTAATATATACTGGTATATTTTGTTAATAATTGGTTTAGTTATTTATAAAATGCACTGATTTATTATAAACCTACTTTAATTTTAAACCAATTATTTAAAGAGTATTCGTATAAATTTATAACTTTTGTTCAATATTTTGGTGCAGTGAACCTGCTTATTCTACTATCATTTAGTTCAAAAACGTAGAAAATGAAAAGTTTGGCCAAGAACAAAACGTGAAAAAATGGTCAGACTAAAATAATCTCTAATAATAAA
Source organism: Elaeagnus macrophylla (assembly GCA_029378325.1). NCBI lineage: Eukaryota > Viridiplantae > Streptophyta > Magnoliopsida > Rosales > Elaeagnaceae > Elaeagnus > Elaeagnus macrophylla. Next base: position 13,058,212 of record CM055653.1, read on the forward strand.
TAATCCTGTGATAATTACTTTTAAACTTAATTTATGTAAAATTCATTATATATCGATGTAGTAAAAAATTGATGAAAAAATTTTAAAATAATAAATTGAAATTAAATGTAAAAAATGAGGAGTTTGGCCAAGAAAGAAACGTGAAAAAATAGTCAGACTAAAACAATTATAAAAACAATCTCTCTAAAAAATAAAAATAAAGAAATAAAAGAGGAATCAATAACTGATTAGAAAAATGAAATGAGTTGTTAAAAGAAGTGAGGAAATTGAGAAAGAGGAAGAGGAAAATATTAATTAAGTCTTTTACCGGTTACTTGTTTGAAGAGGTAAAAATTGTCTCTTTTTAAAGTATAACATAAAATGACCATTTTTTAAACTATGCTCCCAAAATAGCCTATTTTAGACAAAAACCCTCTACCAAAATAGATTCTCACACGCTCAAAAAAAGAATTAGACAACAAAATTTTAAATTCCAAATAAAATTTAAAAACTTATATGTACGTCTATTTTCCCCTCTTATGAACATATCGTTACTATTTACAGAGTTACGCCCAAGAACAGATCATTCTACTCTTTCTATTGCGTAAGACCAAAACAATCTCTGTTGCGCGAGAAAGAGACCTTTTCCTAAGCCTGTCGACGAAGGAAAATAGATCATGCTAACCCCTTTGTTTCTATTCCATTTATTGGTTGCCAGAACAAGAAAAGGAAATATATATAGATAAATCAATCATGGAAATTTGGGAACAGTGCATAGATTACATGGAGAAAGATGTACGATAATGCATTTTTGTTCATTATGGTGATATCACTCACCCACAAATTATATTGGCCCATTCTTTTAACATCTCACATATCTAACTAAATACATACCCTTTATTATATAATTGTTAAAATAAATACAATAAAAGATAAAAAACCAAAATGGCTCCATGCATCCCACAAAACCCACAAAACTAACGTTGCTCGTGGACCTCCCACTGCTGTTGATTCTACCCCTACTGTCGCTATTGCCACCAGTCTGTTGAACCAGAATTTTTTTTTCCTCAATCATCGGCTGCACCACTGCTCCATTGACATTTTCTGTTAATTTCTCTCCATAAAACTTCATTTTTTGGACATATTTATTTCTTTGAAATGGAACTTCCACCTCCACTGTCGTCGTCACCGGCGACTTCTGTAGCTGAAGTTTATGAGCTTCCATTGATACTCACATCCTGCAATGAACTAAAATGTTTGTTTCTTCCCCAAATATTGGAAAACGAACAAAGGAGTGTAGAAGTAATCGTTAAATTTTTTCCAATATGTTCAACGTACTAGATCCAAACATATGTAATACGTTTGTTCAACGTTGTCGAACATATACAAAATGTTCAAAATGATTAGCCGAACATATACAAAATGTTCAAAATGATTAGCCGAACATATACAAAATGTTCAAATGTTTCGTCTGAACATATACATATACATACAATGTTCAAACAAATTAACTGAATATATACAAAATGTTCAAACATATCATCTGAATAAAAATAAAAAGTTTAAAACACCCAGCCGAACATATAAGTCAATTTCAAACAGTGATGGCAATGGCTCAGCGTGTTTGAGGAAGAAAATAATACAAAAGAAAGGAATCAGCCTAGGCATTATAGAACCAACAACAATGGCAAACTGCACCAGTTTAGGGCTGCCACAATAGTGAAAAATGGCACCACTTCAAGCAGCTACGACAATGGCTCAATGAAGAACCAACAATGGTATGTGTATGGTTTTCACGATTCCTTTTTATCATTTTAACATTTTAATAATTTTTAAATTAGAGGGTATATACTTAGTAGACATTATGGAATGTTGATAGAGCCGGCCATTATATAAGAGTACTACTAAATTAGCCCACATTGTGTACTTGAAGGTGGGCTAACTTATAAAAACATGTGGGTCAATTTAGTAGCACTCATTCTATGATTAACTAATCTAACGTAAGGCTGGAGTACGAACAGTTGGTACAAGTCAGTGGTCACCACTCTTTAATCTTAAAAAAAGCACTTAGTCAGAAAAACGAAAAAAAAAATGTTGAAAAGCACCCTATTAACTGCCATTGTACAAAAATCTACTAAATTTTTAAGTGAATACTAAAAGTCTAATAATTATTAAAAAGAATATTAAAAATTCAAAACTTATAAAATTTCAGAAATTATATGTGGAACCACATGAACAAAATTTTAACAATTTTAAAATTTTTGAATTTCTATTACTACACCTAAAAGTTAGTGGACTTTTGTACATTTTAGTTATAATTAATAAACATTTTGTACCATTTTAAAAATATATATTTAAAAGCACCAGTTCAAAAGAATAGTAGATGCCAAACAAACAAGACAAAAACCACAAAAAACTCAATCAAGAGACTACTTCATAGATGGAAGGATTTTTCACACAGTAGACCAACAATTTCCATTGACATAACTTTCGTATGCTGCCAAACGAGGAGAGGGCTTTTCATCTCGATATTGGTTAAAGTGGGTGCTGTGAATCTAAGCTTGCTAATCAGGAAAATAAAATATTAAATGCTATCTTACGTTAGTTAAGTAGTAATGAAAAAGAACTATTTTGTACCTATTTACTTCTTTTTGGCATCAATAATCATCGCTCGAGTCCAATGTTCGATATCCTCGGATTGTGATGGTGGAGGAAGAGTCGGATGTTCCACGATATCCCATCCTTCAATAAAACCTTCATTTTTGTCAATGTCAGACAAATCTGTAGCGTAAAGAAAGCTGGCAGCACAGTTATTTTCAGAGAGATTCTTCTGCAGGGAAGATTGATGTGTGAAAATTAAGTTAACCTTACTAGCATACTAAATAAAGTGGCATAACAAACTCATAGCAGGTAAAGAGTGTTGCTATTTCTTTAGGATAACGAAGAGGTGTAATTGAAAAATAGCAGATAATTAAATATATAAATAAATAAAAACTAAACTTAAACAAATAGACCAGAAAAAAAAAAAAAGAGAGGGAAACCTTCATAATTTTAATGAAGGCTAATGAACAATATAAAATGAATGGCCAATATTATACCATTCCTAGCGTTGTATGCGCACTCTCCAGTAGAGTGGTTGACGAAATGGCAGAATTCAGATTCCATACGGATTTGTTTTGCTGTTGGATTTGCTTGTATGTCCTGAAAGTAAAAAACACGCAAGTATAAGAACAAATTATCAACAGATAATGTCCAAGACACATCGCTGAAATAGAGTTCTCAAATAGATGACAATAGAACATGTTTAATGTACAAAACAGGCTTCTGAGACCATAGCAATTTTCAGATGCTAAAGATACAACAGAAGTTAAGAAAGAAAATATAAAATAGAGACTATTTGCTTCATAGGAAAAAAAGAAAAAACCCTTTGCCCAAGTTATACAGGGAAGGAATCCTCTGACTCATAAACCTCCACGAGCAATTTAAGTGGACGGACAACGCTTTTTCATTAGGTTATAGAAATTGGATCCTGTGACTTAACAAAAACATTATAACATGAACATTGACATAATACAAGCATACTGTGAAGCCTGACAGAGTATTAACCATAACCTAATATTTGCAATCCTTCACATAACTTTGTCCTTTTCATTCGGCCATAAACTTTTGGAAAGTGGTCATCCACAACATTGAAATATTGTCCTGATACCCACGTAACGTGTAGGAGGGAGTGGAAAATACCATGTTTTAAATTATTTATTTGAGATGGACTCAGAACTCCATCTAATGATGCAATCGGTCTTCAAAATAATTCTTTTGGCCTCGTCATTTTGACGCACATTGAATCAAACAAAGTTTGTTTCTGAATTGGAGGGCAGGGCCAATGCCAATGCCAATGCCTTTGCTTCATTCCCCATTGCATACGTGACAAAACAGGAATAGGAAACTTCACAGTTTAACTTCCATATGAATATGAATATTACAAAATAATAAAATTATTTTGCGCTCACAATAACAGGAAAGACAAGAACGTTTTGGCAAAATTACCTTGAGCAATCCATTTTCAAGGAAAAAACTGAACGAACTTCCTTAGAGGAAGACAGTGTTGCAAATAACTTTGCCAATGCTTCAAAAGTAGATGCCTCAGGAGGGACATCCAGACACAGTGAGTTATAGCAGTAAGCAGTTATGCATGCCACACTTTTCTTCAGAAGTGAAATACCCTTTTGCAATTCCTTGTGTGTTTCAATAGAATGTGGAGACGTAGAAGTATAGTTGAAGCTGCTGCTTCTAGAAGAGTCCAGCCGGAGCTTTCTCTCTGATTCTATTGAAGCAACACCATAATTACTTGAGCTTCTACTTGACCATGAATTGTCCCCACTACTGGAACAGTGATTTTGATGCAGTAAGAACAGGGGATATCCGTTGCTGCACAAAAAAATATTAATTTAATTCAACAACCTAGGCAACCATCGGCCACATTAAAAAACAATCTCCTATCACATACCTCTTTGGTGAAGGACGCGCATCCCAATATGAATCTCTTTGCCATATCCGGGAGCAAGAACCCTGGAGTAGCATTACAAACGTTGCCAAAAGATGGTGAACATTTAACAGATAAAAAACCTTGTTTGATAATCTTAACATATATCTTTGAAGAAAAAGGGTGCCTTGAAAAAATACTTTAGTTTGCAAATGCCATCTGAAATGTTTCACAACCAAGCATCCAAATCAATTCATGGAGAATTAATAATTTGATAGAAAACGAGGTTGAGGTAAATAGAACTTCTAAATCAATTTTAGCAGCTATGATTTATATATGCACTACTATTCATACAAAATACAAGTTTCTTTTCAAATGAATCGTACAGGAGTAGGTTCTATTATATACCACATGCCTTATGATTTGACCAAATAGCATGTGTAATCAAAACAAATATTTCACTCCTATCAATGAGTGAAAAATTCAAAAGGTCAAAACATCTTAGGAGTCACCAGTACTATCAATGCAATGGTGTAGGTAAATATGATTATCCAAAAAAAGAAAGAAAGAAAGAAAGAAGATAAATGTTCAAGAAAGACTAAAGAAATCAGGATTTCCATATAATTATATGGAGGGTGACACAAGACTTACTGCAAAACCTGAGCTATGAAGTGCTGGGGGAGCCAAGACCTGACCAACAAGATTCAGGAGGTGAACCATGTATCTGTTTACAACCGCGGATCACTAGTTAGGTGTCAAACATACGAACACCAAACAAAATATATATTCCAACTTCAAAGCACTAACACTAACAAGAACTTTGATTCTAAAATCAGAAGAAATTTAGCCCAAAGTGTAACTCAGATATTCAGTTTAGTACATAACATAACAATAGTAGATCTTCCTGTATAGTGATAAGACTTTACTGTCTTTACAAGTAAATAGACACATATTTAGCCTAAAGAAAGAAAGGAATACCCCAAAGATGCAGCAAACTCTTCTGAAGGAACAGAGAGCGGATCAAGCCCTCTAGGTAAGCGTGCATTGCAAATTTGATCAAATTGACCACTGAATCCATCTTTCCTTTCTCCTTCTATGATCACCTAAAACATAGAGTGGACATATTTATATTTGAAATAACACTATAAGTTTGTAACTAGTAAGAAATTATCTTTACCAGCTCGCGCTGGGACGAGTGGTATGAACTGAAGCTTGGACAAAAGAATTGATGTTGCACCAATGGTCAAAGCAACAATCTTTCATGTTATCAATTAGAATCAGTATATATTTGCTTTACTTTAGTGTCTTTAACTACAGAAGTATCAGTTGTACAAGTGCTTCTCAAGTTACGGCACATATTTTCCTTTTTAAGAAAGAGTATGCACACGTGAATAAGACTAACTTTCTCATAAAATAAAAGGCATTAGAAAAAAACATGCTTTATTTTGCAGCATCTATTTTTCTTAAGTCATTTACTCTCAGGATGCATTTACAAGTAAGAAAACTTTGAAAGACTGAGGCCCCCTCCCTTCCTTTGTGCAAGTGTGCATACAATAATATCAAGATCTTTCAACTATCATATACCATAACTGGCTTATAATTTGTACCCAAAAGACTGTATCTGAGTAATAGAACAGAAGGAGACTACTTATTATAAAGGGGCAAGAGAGGTATCTAAAAGTTTGCATATATTTATCAATAAATCATTACCAATAAGAGTTCACTTAACTCCATGGATTATTAGTTATTTCCAAAAATCAAGAAAAGTTCTTACTCGATGCTGGGGGAACAATTTGCATATTTGTTTAATCACCACAGATTGTTTATGAAGACGTTCAGAGATAATGGCCATCTGCAATTCAAGAACTTTCTTTCAGATAAAATTACCGAATGTGCAGAGTTACAGGAAGACAAATATTTCGGACCAAAAAAATTACAAAAAAGACAAATATGTACTGATGAACATAGTTTTCACCCTAAAACATAGTTGAAGACTAAAACAATATCGGTATAGTTTACGGACATCAGTTTCTCATCCTCAAGTGAGATAAAATAAATAGTTGGAACAATGCACAACAAAAATAAATACATAGAATGCTTACAAGCCCTACACTCTGAGTGCATATAAGGTTAGGATAGAAACTCTCCAGTTGTTCAGCGCAAGTTTTTTCCAACTGGAAGAAAACAATAAAGCATGATATACAATATGTTGTTAAGAGATCCTTTTCCTCATAAAATATCAAGCAGATTGATATTAAAGTAAACATTAGACCATACTGTAGAAAGGGACAATTCAAGCACTCCATATTTAACTTTTAGATCATAGGAGATTCTCTCGATCTTAGCCTTCCCTGCAAATTATAGAAAGACAGGGTGAGAGAAACAAATTTCACCTAAAGTTGTATTCCTTAGGAAGGCAGCCAACCTTGAACAAGTCGTTCTTTAGAAGAAGAGAGCTTCTCCCTCATCTTTGCAAGCTTCTCGTTATGAAATTTTCTCCAACTCAGTTGACCATCTGCTTTGCCCTGTAGTAGGTAACAAACATAAACAAGTAAAAATGGCATAAAGTTTTTTTGAAAATGCATGAAAATTTGGGCGAGTCCATTACATTGATAACTTGGTAAAAGTGTATCTGTTACCTGGATGTTTAAGCATTCCAATAGTTTTTTCTATGTCCAGATAAAGAATTCTCGAGTACATTTGTATTTTCAATTAGCAGTTGAAGATAGTATGAATATCTTAATTTGCATGGAGATAATTTCACCAAAATTGACTGACGATGGAGAATAATGGATTCACTCATGGTTTAAAGAAAGTCTTTTATCAAACCAACCATGTGGTTCGAACATGTGACTTAAAGTAGGGAGAAGTTTACACCAGACACGTACCACTAGAAATTAATAAGATACTTACCATAGTCTTAGATTCTTAGTTGCCTCGTATAGTATATAAACAACATAGTTACAATAAGGAAATGATTTTGAAAAGCTGTAGAGGAGACATCTTTAAATTCTAAGGTGAGATATTTGTCAACATCTGCAAGACAAAGATCTCTTGGTTGCCAACAAACAAAGTTGTATTTCCATTTTTTTTTCTTTTTCTTTTTCTTGTTCTTCTTCTTTCTTTTTGGTAAAAAAGAAGAAGCTGTAATTTGATTGGATTTAAATTCACAGGAATTGTTCAGAAACTCATACCTACCTGATAATACTATAAACCTACCGAGAAAAAAAGGGGGATCAATCTAAGTTTTCAAAGGCAGAAACCAGACCTTTGCCACAAGCACTTCACTCAACCTTGAATACAATGAATCCCGGTAACTCTTTAGCACTCTAAAAGAATGGTGGTTATCATTTAATCTGGACAAAAAACATATGGAGATTTTACATATAAACTATAAAACATCCATACAAATATCTATGGATAAATAAAAGGAAAATACAATGCACCTGTAATTGACACAGACAGCGCAAATAGAAGCTACATTAGAATTCTCGCAGAGAGCGCAGTTAATAGTTTTCTTGTACATCATCTGCTTGTCATCAAATACGCTACACACTCCAAAAAGGCAGCTCCCTTTCAAACACGTCAAATTTCATTCCCCGTTTGGATGCTGAGAAACTGTCAGAAACCGCATCACAAAATCGTTTACCCAAACTAATTCATTATAAAAACTTGCTTAGCAAAACTCATAATTACAATCAAATTAAGATAAAGTAAATTATAAAAGAAACCAAGCACCTAACATATACCCAAATTAAAAAAACACAAGCAGAGAAATTCAGCGAATTTAGTAAAAGTAAAAGCCCTAAATAATTCAAAGATAAAGCCAAAATGAAGAGGTTTTCAATTTCGATTCCTTGCAAAATTTTCCATTGGATGTAAAACCGAGAAGCGATCACAGGGCTGCCGGAAAATTTTCAATATTGTGAGAGAATGCTATTTGCATCGCTGATGTTTAAATTCGCGCGCAAACAAATGTAATTCGAAAATTCATTCCACGATGTTTGTTTTTACTCTACTCTTTAAAGATCAATTTGTAAATTTTAGCTAAATGAATGATTAAAGGTGTTCCAAGTCCCAACCAGCTGAAGTATTAGACTGCGTAATTAGTATAGCTTTGGTAATGGGTAATAGAGTAACGTCGCTAGGACGTTTTGGATTGGAAACCTAATCCCATTGTTGGTAAAGCTTATTGAACTCTAAATTATATATATATATATATTATGTATATATTCTTAAATATATACATTTTTATCGGTATTCTTTTTTCCAATATTAATATTTAAATAACTAAAATGGGACTGGTGTTCCAATATTATTTTTCCTTTATTAAACCAGAAATAATCGACTATTGGACTTTGATCTCGATTGCTTGGATGGCAAGAGCAATTCAAATTTTTCACACGTCATTTTGAGATTTCTTTTGTCAAAATCTATATTGAGAATTCTAGTCAAGATTTTTTATCGGAGATATACAACCTTTAGCGCTCTACCACGTGTCATATCCTTTCTTTGATCTAGTTGCAAATAAAATTCGCCCACGTCTTATATTTAGCCCACATAATAAATTTCGTGAAATGCATAATTTTCTTAATTTATTTCTTGTAAAAAAAATTGCAAATAAATCCAAAAAAATGGGATTTGCAACAAAACAAAAGTATTAAAATAAATAACATTAAAAAAGGCTTCCCCAATTCTTCAGTCTGTGTCTGGTAAATAAACTTCCAAATTATCAAGTCATCTCAAATAGTCAACAGAAAGAAAATAGAAAGGCTAATGGTCATGACTGTATTATTTTCTTGGTGCCCAAGCTCAACTGAAAACACTTTCCACTTCATATTCACAATCATAATCACAGCAATTGAGTAATACATATCAGTGATATCACTATATGATTATCACAACAACTGGTTATGGTACTTTTGCTGAAGCTTATGTGATGAGAAAGCTTCATCGGGAGAAACCGAAGAAAATGGAAAAAGAATAATAGAGAGCCAGAACATGGGAATCTTGGTTGCTAAATGTATGTTATGTGGTCAGGATGCTCTTGTATGTCGAAATGTTGATCAAATTCCATGTGAAGAGGATGTTGTTCATGATGACACAAAGCCTTCAGTGCTTGTGACGGAAAATTTCAAGGCTCAAAATTTAAAGCTAGCATAGACCGCTTGAATAATGAGGTGTATATTTATGTTTGAAATTATTTTGTCTGGACAAAATTTGCACAGATTAGCGGATGTTTTAAAGTTAAAATTTTTTTTTTTGGCAGTTGGAAAAAATGAAACATGATAATTAACATCTTTGTCAAGAGGATCATCACTAATTGGACTCAAATATTTGTGGTATGCAAAGAGAGTTGTTAAATCAGTTTTGGGCTTTTAGCGCTCATAACTTATACTATCTATGTTCCATACACTAGACTGATATATATCCTTATTGCTTAGGTAAACGAGGAACTGGCGAACAAATTCCCATTATTCAATGAATTTTCTTCCAGCGGAAATGCATTGGAAAAGGTACTAGCTTTGGAAGTTGAGCTTGCTGAAGCTTTGAAGACAAAAAATCAAGCATCCATTCCTGTTGAACTAAGATCAGAATTATCACCAGCACACTTGCAGAAATATAAAGCAAAGGAATAACAAGATTAACACACAAGAATTTATAGTGGTTCTTCTCTACTATGTGTAGAGCTTACATCCACTTTGAACCAAATCAGTTCCACCTCACTATATTGATTAGAACAGATACAATATATGTCTTCTTGCTTCCTCTCTCACAGCCTAAACGCAAGAGCCTTAATACCTCTTACTACAACACTGTTACAAGAGAGACTAAACAACACGATACAAGTTATTCACCAAGAAAGCTATTTGATCACGTGTATGAAAGATATCAGTACCCTACTGCATTAAACTGGCTCTATATATAAGAGGTCCCAAGTCAATTACACATGTACATTGGTGTAGACGATCAAGACTTGCTATCTTGCACTTGTACTTATTTTTCTGATGTAGATGTAAATGCCTTCAGTCTTCCATTGTAACCTATACATACACACCCTCTAGTTCCAACCATGCATAAATGTATTAACAATTTGGGCTCACAGTGCTTCAATTCCAAAGGTATCTCTTAAACTTTGATAAAAACTTTATATCCTGTTGCGTTCTTCTGGTAGCTACTATATTCCATATCCTTTATTTCATGGACTTGGATCTGGTAGTTCCAGAGTTATATCCTCGTGGAAAGCTTATACATACCTGATAGGATCTTAGTTCCTTTTATTAAGATGGAATGTTATATGTCATGCTTAATTAGAGCAGATTGAGGCCAAGAGCACAAATGAAATACCTATTGTACATGCAATGATGCGATATATTGATTAATAGAGACTATAGAGTTTAGGTTAAATTGCTTAAGGTTGATTATTTTTTACAGTTTGATTCCAATTCCTTTCGAATCAGCCCATTTCTTATCTGGTTGATCTCAATTTATTCTGTTAATCTTTCTGTCATGGTTTCTATAGTTCAGAATCTGTATGATTGCTTATTTTTCTATTTGATATTCAATATATTGCAGCCGATGTTACAAGTTGGAACTATAAATTTTATGGTACAATCTTCAACGTCTAGTATCTCAAGATTCTTGATCTCACTTTTATAATCAACAAGCCTAACTTTGCAACCTATGCTCCAGTTCTTTCTTAAAACAGTACAGTGACGAAGCAGCAGTATTTCAAAGTTTTAGGGACATCAATGAACTGATTAAAGACAAGTTGGAACTCAAAGGAAGATATTCTTTTGTGGATACTGAACTAAAAGAGATGCATGAATCCCAGTTAAGCCTTCAATTTGCACAAGTTGAAGAAGAGAGGCACAAGCTCATGATGACTCCAAATAATGTCAGGGGATCAACATAAGCCTCCAATAGTTGAGTTAATGATTGCTCTATTTGCTGCGGCATTATCAATAATGTTGATCAACAGGTTATGTTCATGAGCATCTGATTCAGTTGAAGGCTCAACATCTACTAGATTGGTGCACATTTCAAAAGCAGCTATATTGTGTAAATAAAGTTATCCGTTTGTTTGTGTCACTGATCAATAGTTTTATAAGCTCTGTAATGTTTTCTTCTTTACGTTGAGGGTGAGGTGGTGGTGGTGGGAGTTCAGTTTTCTTCTCCTTTATCTTTTTCTGGTAAGACAATTATTGTAAGGGATGGAAAAAGAGAAGAAAAAAGATCATAATCATGTATTTTATTATAAAGAGGAAGAGAAATGTTGTTATATCCTTTCCACAAAGAATTTCAATTACAAGGAACCTTCAAATCATAACCAAATTTCGTATTTTTCTATGAATCTTTTCTTCATATACTTATTTTTTTGTAATACTAATCGTTCCAATGGGATTTTCAATCAACTATTTTTCCAAATCAAATATGAACCTAGTGCTGTTTCATTCACAAACAAAGGGAAAAGAAAGTATCCTTTTTGAGGCAAGTAAGCAACAACAAGATTCAAAGCAGCAAATTAAGGTCCAATTGTTGGACTGACTTAACTTCTGTCTGCAGCAACTTCTCATGGGAAAGTAGGGCTTCGGATGCCAAGAGCAACTCAACAAGCTCTGTCTTTGTTAGTAGAGTCTACAATATCGTGCATGAACACCGAGCCATCTTTGGTGAATCCTTCTGAATTTTTTCTGTGGAAAATGCAACTGTGAATTCTTTTGTAGTTTTGAGTTGTTTGTTTAGGATATTCTATATTTCCCTATTGAATAACCATACAGGTATGGAAATGTTGTAAACGTGTAGAATCTGTTGAAATTCTCCCTTTTATTCTTGATAGTCTTAGAAAGAGAGCTGTAAGTTCTTTCATTGTTCTTAAAAGCAAAACTTTTATATAAGTTGAGTTACAATCAGAGACATACAAAAGGAGCCCAAAAATCAATGTCAAGACTCAAGGAAGAAAGAGTACTAAAAGTTCAATGGATGAACATGTCAACTCTTTGTCTAACTGATTTATTTTGGGGGTGAAAAACAAGTTAAGAATAATGTCTCCAGGTTGCAAATAGCACACCAGCATACCTATATGCTATAAGACTACGGTAGTTGAAAAGCAAACCAGGTAATGTATGATCAATGAAAGTGATTCATGTTTAAGGATCTGTTTATTTCTGCTTATGTTACTGTAAAAGTGCTTCTGATAGTAAAAAATAACTACAGGACCAAACAAGTAAAAAAAAATTGTCTGAAGCAACTTACCATTATTTTTGTCCGAAAGAGGAGGCCGAACAACAACATGCATAGTGATGACACTTCCCGGGAGCTCAATTGGAAGTCTGGACTCAGCTAGAGTCTTGTTATTTTCAAGAATCTTTCCCGCATTGATAAGCTTCAACTCATTTACAGTTTTTGGACCATTTTCTTTGTCTACCCATCAAAGATAGCAGTTTGAGTAGTAAGTGCAAGTCATCAATTTCAATTCAACAGCATAATTTCTTGATGACAAGCCACAATCAAATTGAAAGGCTATAATGTAAAATAGAAGATGCATTATATGAAGGAGAAAGAGCAAAGAAAAAAAATAACAAACTTTCCACAGTTAACCCAAAAAATTATATTAGAGGCTAAAGGTACCATAGCTAATCTTTTAGAGTACATTTAGCTGATGAAGTTTGTTGGAACAAAATTATAAAAAGGCAACAACAACAAAAATTCCATAAATCAATATGGATGATGAAGATCCAAGAGTGAAGAAAAAAATCATCAAAACGTTCTTTATACTTCTGACCCAAAAGAAGTAGCTTTCTCGGTAGTCAATAATGAAGCAATACCATTTTCAGCCTAAGTAAGATCCAGTTTTTACAGCCTAAAGAAAGGACCTCAATTTATCTAGTCCTAAGTTAGATCCAGTTTTTGCAGCCCAAAGAAATAGCAGAGGGGTTTACAATGTACGTGAAATACCCTCCCTTATATAACTCACTTATTATACAAATTTCATTTTTAACTCTAAAAAAAATACATATATTCATCGTTATAAGAAAAAATGTATGTTTAGCAAATTTATGAAGACGTCTTAAAGATCTCAATGCAAAGACTCTCACAAAACCTAACACAATCATGCACAAAAAATAAAAGATTCATAATAAGATATCTAAATTAAACAGAACTATAGAACTACAGCAAAAGAGAATTCAGGGGATTCTAAATTCTAATAAGAAGACAAAGTAGTAAGATAACGATTATTCAAAGAAGTGAGAAGTCTACCTTTAGGCCATTGAGCGAGTATTTTTTCTTTGAGAGATGAGACAGTTGTAGATGGGCTATACTTAGTCGGTCCGATATCAGTGCCATCAGAGAGTCTGAATTTGAGCTCAATCAAATCTTGACCATCCATTGTTCGGTGAATTTTCCAACCCAAAAACTCAACTCAAATTCTCATAACAATTTCGAGATCAGAGCAAAGTTTATCACAAGAGAAATCAAATCTAAAAGTTAGAGAACTAAAATTGGAGTAAACCCAGGAAAGAAAACACTTTGATAGCCACTTGTTGGAAATCTTTCAATTTTTTTTAGTGAAAAAGTGAGGTCTCAGGTCTCTAACATATAGATCCAGGTTTTTGAGGCAAAACTCAAAAGCAGAAACTGATCAGAAACCTGAGAGATCAAACAAAGGAAAAAAGGAATTAAAGAAACGGACTACTATTTTCTTGATGTAGAAAGAAAGGGAGAAATTGCCCAATATTTTCCGTCTTCGATTTGTTACCTGAATTAACAGAATTTTCTAATGATTATTGATATTATGAGACCTTGACATAATTACCCATTTTTACCTTTTTCAGTTAGAAAAAAAATACGAATCAACCCGTTTAATTAAAATTGTATTTACAAATTGAAAAGTAAAACACATTCTCTAGTTTAATTTATTTAATTAATTTTATTTTTAATTTTTTAATAAAAATATTTATTTTCTTTAAACATTAATAAACATATATTTTTAGAAAAAAAAAAATAATAAACATATATTTATTTAGACAAATGAACATATATTTAAAAAAAAATTAAATATATAAAAAAATTATATTATACAATTAAATATGTTGGATTCACTTTTATTTTTCAAATTTTAATTTTCTTTCAGATTGCTTGATTTTTTTTTCTTTCCAAATTTTAACACTCTATTACTAATCTAATATATTAAATTATGCATATGTAAAGACACAAAAATTCACAATCATATTTTTTTATGCTTAAATAAATTTAGAACAAAAATATTTTTATTTTTTTTAGATAATAACATGTCTTATTCTTTATATTTTATTTAAAATTTTAATTTTTTTTTGAAGTTTAATATTTATCATATATTTTTTTTATATAAATATATCCTTTGGTCAAGGATTTTTTATAATGTGTCTTTAATTTACAAAAAAATTATTATTGTTAGTTTTTTTTATTCTTTATTTAATTTTCATTATATTAAAATATATTTGCAAAAATTAAATAAAATAATTTTTTTAAAAAAGTTACAACATAATTTTCATGGAAAATTCGCATGTGTTTTTATATTATGATTATACTAAAATTCCGTATGTGTTATTTATAATGAAAGATAAATTGCTGATCAAAAAAATAATTAAAGATAAATTAAAAATAAAAAGGAATATATATAGCGAAAGTTCAATCGTTCTAGAATCTCTTTACCAAATCTTGAAGGGCCTGGGCCGGAGTCAGGCATGAAAAGTATAATATTTCAATATAGATAATATTTATAACTAACAATAAAAATAATAAAAATAATATATTTAAAAAATAAAAAATATATATTTGAAAAAATAAAATTATTGATTTATTTAAAATATTCTCTATTGATTAAAGTTAATGGTGTAACTCGGTTACAATTCTAATTAGTGAATGAATATTATAGGTAAAATAATAACTTTATTTTTTAAAATATGTATTTTTTATTTCCTAAACATTCTATTTTTATCCTTTTTAATATTTTTTGTGAATATCAGATTTTATATTTAAGTTTAATTGTATACTATAATTTTTTTATACATAGAATTTTATGTTTAATTTTACTTAGAAAAACGTATATTTTTTTATAATATAAATGAACATATATTTTTTAGTGGTAGAAGAAAATAAATATATATTTTTATTACTAAAAAATTTAAAAATAAAAATAATTAAATAATTAATTTATTTATGGATAAGAGAGTTTATTGTCTTACTTTTCAGCTATTAAAATTCTCTAGCAATTATTTTGTAAATATAATACACAACCGTGTTTAAGTGAAAATAAAATATCATCAACAACAAACCAAATACTCAAGGACCAAAAAAAATGCTCATATTCTAGGAAAAGTACCATTTTATCAGATATGAGAACTTTCTGGGCAAGTGTAATGTGCCTCAGCGCAAAGCCATTATAATTTGAGATAACGTATAAATAAAGCATTTGCTACAATTTTTATAAAATCTTTCTAACCTTTTTTTACTAAAAACATATATATATATATATTTGAATCGTTTTTTTTTTTTTTTTTTTTCATATATAAAATGTGCTTTCATGTTTAACAGTATGTAATCTATTCAAACATGTATAAAATTTGAGATTTGAGTATCATATTTATGAGATGTATGAGTAGTATGGTTATTTGAAAGGAAAAAAAGATTTGAATCCTCTCTTTGAGCTTTTTCTTTTTCTGTCTTTTTTATTGATCTTTCATCTCAATCTTGTATTTCATATACAATATTAATTACATGTTATATTTTTAAAATATTTCAATAATAATTTTAAATTATCTAACATTTAAAATAAAATATATATCGCAAATAAAAACAAGTAAATAATCCCAATTTAAAATGGATAAATATTGATGTCTAGCTTCCTTGAGCTATTTAATACCAAAATCAAGAACATTAACCACTTACTCTTTCTCCATATATTAGAATTATGTCAACTACCATTAATTATTAAAAAAAAAAAACCTCATATATATGGATCACTTTTGCAAGTTTGTGACACCATAAGAATATTAATATTTAGGATATAAATTAGATATAATATACAATATCCAATAAAAATAGATAAATATCAGCAATCAACCTTCCCTTCAAGTTTGATTTCTCACAAAATATCATTCAAAAGGAAACACCGAAACAGATAATTGAATAGAAATAATTGCAATAAACACAAGTTCAACTAAACAGAAAAAGTATCAAATTGAAAGCTGTCATCCAAATACCATAGCACAATTTCAATTGTAAGTAACAAGTAACAAGTAACAAGATAGGATGGTTTATTGCATGCACAGGAATTGTATAAAAATATTGGACAATTCCAACTTATAATTATTGAACATTGATAGAAGCACCTAGGTATCCAAATGTGGTTATTGCACAGTCAGAGACTAGTAATGAGTAAGAAGTGCTGGCCAATCATATGGTCTGACAATCTTGTTGTGATAAATATTGGGAGGAACAAGCATTAGCTGTACTTCACATTATTGTTTCGCATAGACAGGGTGGAAATTTCTGATATAATATGAAGATACGATTTGAATATGATATAAATTTTTTTAATAAAAATTGATCAATAATTTTTTTTATATTTTTAAAAATTTTATTATTTTTTACTATTATAAATAAGTAACATAAAAAATATTCAAGTAAATTTTTTAATGTGCCAACCAACACAAAAACACGATACGAATAATACGAACAAACACGATACGAACACAAATAAACACGATACAAATACAACTAACACGATACGATTAACACCAAAATAGTAAGAATTTTTTCATATGAATACTACAATCAAATTAATAACAATTTTAATTACATTTTATTAATAAAAATTTATTAAATTATAGTAACGCTATAATTTAATTAATTTTACATATAGTATAAATAAACGCTTATGTAAGGGTTTAAAGCGGTTCATTAATATTTATTTTCGACTTCTGCTCAAATTGGTAACAAACATTCAAGTTCGTGTACAATTTTAAATAGCTGAACATTAATTAACAAAAAAAAAAAAAAATTGCTTCAAAAACAATTCACTGTAACTTTTAATCTCAAAAGGTAACACAATGAACACAATACAAACAAAATTATAAAACACCCCTGGCGATAAATTTCAAGTATATTATATTGGAACAAATGTCATGGAGATCATATTATTTAGGTTAAATATGTTATTTATTTATCTAGTTTAGAAAATGTAATTTTAGGTTTTTTTTTTTTGTGAAAATGGTGCCGATGAAAGATCAAATTAAATTTTTATTTAATTTTTTGTTAATTCTAATATAATATATGTATCACATGTATATTTATATTTTTTGATAGATAAATATGTAATAAATTAATATTTAATTAAAAAAATTAGTCAAAGTTTTTAAGAATTTTTTTTTTCTTTCAAACGTAAAAAAAAGTATTATCTAATGTGTAACTTGGGATATGATACAATTAAAATTTTATTTAAGTTTTCTAGAAAAATTTTCTTAAAAAGTTTGAGTAAATTTTTTATGTATATATATATAGAAAAATATAAACATGCAAGTGATACATATCATATTCAGTTAAATTTAACGAAAAATTGAATGAAATTTTAACTTTCTTCTTTCTTAACACATTCTTCACAAATAAAAGAACTTTAAAACACATTTTCTAAACTAAAAACTAAACAATACATTTAATCTAAACAAAATGACTATTTAAATACTTTACCTATTATATAACATATAAACCATACATATATGGAGAAAAAAGAGAAAGGGAGAAAATCATAAAGAGATCATGGTAACAGAGGTCATGATATTAAATGAAAATTGATATTTTAATTCTGTAATTTATGGGTATGCATAAATGGTTCTATTTTTTAAAATAGGGTATTTTATACAAAAATGTAAAATGTGTACTTTAGTCTTGAGTCTAAAATGCATGATTTTAAATAATTATGAAACTAAAGTACTTATGTTTAATAATTATGAGATTAAATATAAATGGGTAATATTATAAATAAACATTTAAAAGATAAAATCAATCAATTAAGTTTTGGTTTTCAAAACTTAAAACCAAAACGACTAACTTAAAATCAATCAATTTCTTGGTCTATTTTTGACAAAAAAAGAAGAAAAAAAAAGAAAAAAAAAAAAAAAAAAAAGGACCTACATAAGTCAATTTTTATATTTTAAGAACTTAAAGGTACTAATTTGAATCTATAAAACTAAAAATTTGGTTCGATTTTACTAAGATTTGATTTATTGGCAATGATCCACACCTTTGGCTAATGTTTATCGGAATTTATTTATTGATTTTTTTTTTGTAAATTGAGGTACCGATTTGCAAATACTACTTTCAAAATAACTCCTACGATATCCAAAAAAATTTAATATATTTTCAAGAAAATATCAAAAAATATGTGAAAGGTTCCAATATTTTCATAAGTAGTTTTGTAATTTTCTAAAGTATTCAATGAACATTTTGAAAATATGAAAAATATCAATATCAATTGTAGGTTTCCAGAATTTTCACATTTATTTTAAGAGTATGTATTATTTATAATTCATTAAATTATTATACATTTGTATAATAGAAAAATTTAAAAAATTAGAATCTATGTAATATAATTTTTTAATTAATTATACTATTTATATACTCATAACTTGAATACCAAAATTTTTAAATATATAAATAAATTACATGTTATTTAGCTACAAGTTCTTTGTCCAAAGTAATTTAATTTGTGATATTTAGTTATACTAGCTTCATAATTTCTATACTTAGTTACATGAGTTACTTTTCTTTTATCTCTGTCTCGTTCTGTTTCTTGCTATTTTATTTTTAATAAGTGTAATTCTTAGTTTTTAAAACAATTTTGTAATTGTATTGTTAATATTTTTCATTAATATCAATATAATTCCAAACGTATAAGAAAATATTTTTCTTTCTGAAAAAAATAATATTATTCATATTATTCTATCATAAGTACATAAAATATTTTATATGAATTAAAAATAAAATATTTGAATAATTAGTATTATATTAGTATTTGTTTTGTATTTTTAAAAGTTTATGTAAAATTATAAAATTAACAATAATTTTATGATTTTTTGTAATTTTATTAAATATATGTGATGTCGATAATAACTTAATATATTCACAAAATTAAAATATTAATATTTTTATCAAATATTTATAACAATATAAATTAATAATAAGTATGTCAAATCAATTATATTGGTAATATTTTTGTGATATATAATGTTAATTTTTTAAATATGAAATTAATATGGGAAGGATGAATTTTTCTATTTTATCGTTTACATATTAAGAATGTGCATATTATGGTTTAATTCAGATTTAAACTAAAATCAAAACCAAATAAATAAAATTGCATTAGTTTCTTAAAAATTAATAACCGACCCAAGATTATAAAATTAATTCAAACTAAACATTTTGATTGGGTTGAATTGAACAAGATATATTTATTAATTTTTCTATTTTAAATTTCTTTTGCCGACGTTGCCGTTTGTTATGCTTATTTAAATAAAAATAATGAAGTTGATGGTGGCTCGATCAGGAATAAAAGAAGCGCGGCTAATTATCAATGAAACTAAATGAAGATTAAAATGTAGATGACAGTGTCTAACAATAAAGAAAGAGTGAGGAATATTTGCTCAAAAAAAAAAAAAAAGGCAAAAGGTTTTAACTTTGTTTGAAAAATAAAAAATTATAAAATATCGAAAATATTAATTTTTTTTATTTAATAAAATTAAAATATAAAAATAAACATAATATAATAGGATTAGAATATGGATCGGATTGGTCCATATTAAATTTTTGACATTAAAAATTAATCTAGTCATGATCGATCGAATTTGCAACTTTTAAAATTAAATTAACTCAATAAGTAAATAAAAAATCAATTATTTGAATGGATTCGAATTAAATGAGATGATTTAGATTGGATAAGAAAACCCTTAGTCCGCATACGGAACAACTTATGAAAATAGGCTCACAGGCTCCTCGTAAATTGAAGCATGTACTTGTTCCCTGCAATTTTTACATATACGTACTACGATCAATTCAACGTCTCCCCTGATTTTTTTTCTTGAGTAGAGTGGCCTCAGAACACTCTGCGTATGGTAGACTTCAGGATAGATAGGAAAATTGTAAATGTAACAAATTTGTTATATAACATGAGAGAATTTGATCATAGAATTAAATTAAATTATACAAAATTAATAATATTTGTAATATTTTTAAAATTTATCCTAGTGCTCACATAGACATTTGAATATTGCCCTATTTATTATTATATAACTCGATGTATGCTTCATATTTATATTATATATAAAAATTAAAACCAAATATAATAATTATTTATATATTTTAAATTATTTATATTAGTTATTATTTTAAAATATATTATTATATTAAATAAAAATTTTAAACATAATAATAGAATAAGAATTACCTCCAATATAGACTCAAATAATATGATAATTAATTTCATTTACATTAAATAATAACTTTAAATATGATAATAGAACAATAATTATATTAAATAAGGAATATAATAATATGATGATTAATACAACTAATAAGGATTCTAAATATTATTTTACTTTCAAAATTAATATGGAACCATAAAAAAATTAATTTTGTATTTTTTTCAAATATGTTACAGAAGTTAACTAAAGAAAAAACTAAAATAAGAAAAATACTTTACATTAAGGCACTTGTTTTTAACAAAAATTATTCATATATTTTAAGCAATTAATATTGATTGTCATTTTTTGATTTATCATCATATTTTAGATAAAGACTATTACATGATAATGAATAAATATGATATCTAATAATAACTCTAATTATATGATAAATATAATATAATTAATTTACTTTCAAATCCAATAAGAACTAAAAAATTATTTTACTTTCATAATTAATTTGAAAGCGCAAAAAAATTAATTTTAATATTATTTTCAATATATTGTAAAAATTAATAAAAAAAATTAAAATAAGTAAAATAATTTGTATGTAATGCACATATTTTTAATTAATAAATATAAATATATAATAATAATAATAATAATGCGCTCTTATATAACCACGAATAAATATCGAACTCAAAGTAGCTACGAATAAATGCCATCAAAAAATAAAAAGTTGCCACTTATAATTATCTGGAAAATGCTTTTACGTCACAATTTAATGTGCAAATAGTTTTATAATTATTTCAAAATTTTATATTTATATTTTAACATAAAATTAAATAGAGAAAACAATAAAATAGTACTTTTAAAAAATTATAATAAAAAAAATAGTACTTATTGTGTTTAAATCATATATTTTTATAATAACAAAATGATTGTTATATTATTTTTTTAAACGACCGTCCAATTAGATATCGTTTAAATCGAACTGTAGTAATTTAAACTCGTTTAATATTAAACGTCATCTAATTAAATATCATTTAATATTATTAGGTGTTATTTTTATTATTATAAATTTTAAAATATTATTTTTGATAATTTTTAATTAAATTAAATATATTAGTTTATCATTTAATTTTATTTTAAATCAAACAATATGGTTTGTAATTGTGACTTCAAACAGGAAGGCAGAGAATTACAACAAATCATGTAATTTAACAACTTGTATATAGCTTTAATTTATACATTTAGGATATTACCTATTAGCAATTATTTTAATATATTTACTATTTTTCATAATATATATTAAAACTTATCGATTCCTCCCTCTTAATTGAAGTAATTCTCCACCGAAGGTTCTTTTGAATATAAATAATTGCTCAAAATATTATAAAGATAGGAAAGCAACGTTTCTTTTTTCCTTTCCATAAACAAATGGTAAAAATGAAGTATTTATTTAATTAATTTTATTTTTATTTTAATTAAAAAATTTATGTTTATTTTTTTAAAATTAAAAAATAAATAATTGCTCAAAATATTATAAAGATAGGAAAGCAACGTTTCTTTTTTCCTTTCCATAAACAAATGGTAAAAATGAAGTATTTATTTAATTAATTTTATTTTTATTTTAATTAAAAAATTTATGTTTATTTTTTTAAAATTAAAAATTATATATTCATTTATCTTAAAAATATTTTTTTTTCCAAAGGGGGTTAAATTCTATGTATGCATATATATATATATATATATATTTAAAAGAGATTAAATAAAATTTAATTTATGTATGTACGGAGATTAAAAATAAAACACTATTTAGTATTTCATACAATTAAATCGAAATGCATTGTGTGTTGTTACTTGTTACTAGGGAGTCCAGTGCGACTCATTATTCTTTCTCTAAACATCAATCAATAATAGAATGGTAAAAGGGTAGAACTTTTGGGACAATATTATGGATTTATCTTCCAGCTCACGAGAATGCTACTGCTACTGCTACTGCCATTACTCTTGTGCACAAAACTGGAAATGATACATGAATTATCTAGCTAGCCAAATTATTTTAAAAATAAATAAATAAATAAATCTAACAACTAGATTGTTAAGAAACACACGATTAACTTAAAAAAAAAATCGCAAATAAGATTGGTAATTAACTATGAAGTATGAACAGGTCTAACAGCTGGCACTGGCACTGGCACTGGCACTGGCACACTAAGTATACAAGACGATCCTGTACTTCTCACACTGCTATTATAATATTCTAACCTCTTTCCCTCTTCATTATTATTATGATTACTACTACTATTATGATTTATATTATTGTTATTGTTATCACACATTACTACCTTCTTAGAGTCTTCAGCCCCGTTAATATTAATCTTCTTAATCTTCTCTCCTTTCTCATCCTCATTACCACCAACATTTTCTTCATCTTCCTTGTCAAACTCAACAACATTATTGTTATTTGCCTGAATGGCTTGTACGTGGACATTTTGGTTGACACATTGAGGGTCGAAAACGTCGTCGTCCATAGGGACAAGATGCAAAGTAAGACGACCATTGGATCTATGAGCTCGTAAATATTCATGATGTCTAACCTTCTCTTCAGTAAGAATCAAGCGACCATCACTTGTATAATGTCGTTTTAATACCCAAGGCATATGAGAAGGTAGATTTTCTGTCCTAACCAACAATGGAATTGGAGGTGGAAACTCTTTCTTCTCATAAATCCTAGCCCATCTTTCTTCTCTTCTCTTATAATAACCATGATGTTCATACTTATTCATCACAACCTTTTTTTCATCATCTTCATGATCTTTCTCATTATTATTATAAATATCATCACCAAACACATCAATACAACTCTCCATACCAATGTAATCCCCAAAATCAGATGATGAAGCTCTGGACAACAAGTCCGAGGTACCAACTGAACTCGACCCACTACATTGATAAGGTTGTTCTTGATCATGATGTTCTTTTGATTCTGAGGAAAATACAGAAAGGGACTTCGACATACCAACTTGTGTTTGTGAAAATGGTGAAGAGGGTTCTCCCGGTTTTTGAATCTGCAATTTTTTTTTCCTTCCCTTTTTTGTGTGTGTGTGCGCGCGGAGAATTGGGTTCTTTGACTAGTTTGGTTACATAAAAGTGTTTACAATAACTAGTACTTACACAGATTTTTTTTATTCATGTGTGTGGTTTTGTTGGAAATGTAAAGAGATGGTATTTATAGAGAAGAAAATTAATAGTTGGTATTGAAGATAGGGAAATGATAGAGCATAGCCAGCTAATATTGATGACGTCAACCAATTTGGGCCTTTTCTGGAATCAAATTTCTGTCACTTATCTGTTCAATATCAATTTGTACAAAATGTATTTATTAATTAGCAAATGTATCGTATTTTAAGTCCGAAATCTTATTTTGAAAGATCTAAATCGAAAGTTAAATATTCGATACGAAAGTACATGAGTTACGTAATTATATATATATATATACAATAAAAAAATGCATATTCAAATCTTTTATATTTCGGTGTAATATGAAAATAAATTCAAATAATTACTTTCAAAAATAAAACAAGTAATGTTTCATTCAAGTGTACAATTGGACAATATTACATTGAATCTATGGACATATATTTATTTTTCTTTTTATATATATAATATTAACACAGTCATAATATAAATAATATGTGTGTAAAAATAAGTATAAACTTAATATAATTACATTCCTCACATACATTAAATGTGATTTTACGCGTGTAGGAAGATGAAAACATCTGTTGCCTTTTGTTTCTACGTCAAACTTAAGAGGGGAAAAACATTAAATATTGGTCTTAAATCAATATTGATAGGTTATCAATGATAATCTAGATTCATACATATAAATGTGTAAAATGAAAAAAATAAAAAATAAAAATAAAATAATTTTAAATTTTCTTTTTCTCTTTTCTCTTTAAAAGAACATGTTATTGATACTGAACTAAAAGTTGAGTTTTACTATGTGATTAACTCTCTTTCTACCGTCGTTTTCTTCAATCACGATGGATACATATAGACGGTTATCGTAATGGCTAAATTTTCCGTTACATAAAAAAAAAAATCAATTTTTTTAAATGATAGTTTCCTATTTTGATTCTAAGATAAGATTATAATTACGATCCAAAAAAGAAGATAAGATTGTAATTTAAGCCTTGAATATTTGTCAAAAGACATTAACTTTGACACCAATTGGGGAGGCGTGTATTTTTCACTTACCATAATGTCATATTGCCACCATAATTTCTCATTAATAACAACTTTTTATTTAATATTTATGGTATTAAAGTATAATTAATTATATGAATATAATAGACAATTATTTCAATTTTAAAATTTTCATTCCTTTATTTTGTAATTAAACTTTTATAAAAGAAAAAATAATTAAACTTGTAATTTATAATATATTTTTAAAAATAGAACTACAAGTATGTTGTGCATTAAACTCTATCTTAAGTTACCCAAAAAAAAAAAATTGCTATCTTAATTATAAAACTAAAAAAAAAAAAAAAAAATTCAATAAAACTAAACGTTGATAAAAAGTAGTCAAAAAATTGTTTTCTTAATTGTCCATTTTTGTTTGTTTGTTTTAGAAACTAAAATCTGGCTATTTCTGTTTAAATTATTTTATTTTTTGGCCTGTCAATAGCTATAGCTAGGTAGTAATATTCCTACTACATATCTCTTATAAAAATGTGAATATGAACAAAACAATTATTTTGCTGACGTGTTTCCCAAAACAAATTGAAATTGATAGCTTACGATACAATTTAGTTTTTAAGTAACAATATATTATTTAAAATTTTCTCAAAATTAAACTAGTTTCAAGTAGCTAGCTAGCAATAACGAGTCAGGTTGTTTTATATTAAAATAGGGAAATTTAATTGGAGTTTGTAGGTTTGGTTAACTCTTAGAAAAAAAAAAAAAAAAAAAAAATAGGGGAAAGTACGTCAAAGGAAAATAAAACTAAAAGAGACGCATACGCGTTCAAAAGTGTTTGAAAAACTCGAATGTGAATAAAACAGATCAGCATTCTGACTTGGAGTAAGGAAGCCGCGAAAATTGGTAGCTCGAATACAAATTCAAGCAAAAGTTTTAATTAATAAAAAAAATATTAAACTTGCCCTACAATGTTCAATTAATCTCTCATAATTGTGCATTAATAAAAATAAAAATATTCAGATCAGATATAAAAAAAAAAAAAAATAACATTTTCAAATATTATTGACGAAACAAAAACGAGAATTTGATCAGTTTCATACATTGGTTGAAGAAAATAAAAAACACGAAGTCATAACATACAAGTTATCTTCAAACAATAATTCAAGAAAAAAGTAGACAATTAAAGAATGAAATGATTAAAAAAGAACGTACCTGATTACATAATGAATTAGAAGAGGTGATTCTAGAGATTCTCAATTTCTCATATAATATGCAGACGTGGAGAAGAATAGAAAGGAGAGAGTTAAAGTGTGCAATTAATGAACTTAATAAAAGAGAATGAGAGAGACCCAAATTTAAAGAGAATAGATTTTGGGGATTCTCTGATCTCTATCGTTGGTGTTCTTTGCTCTCTGGTTTTGTCTAAGTCGGATACCTATTTCTAGCCGTGGTTTGGGGTATTAGGGAGATCACCTAGTACTTACCTTTTTTTTTTTTTTTTTATAGCTGTTTTCTTGTTTTTTAATTTTGTTTTTTAAGTTGTTATTTTTTCCTTAATTTAAATTGTCGAATCTTTAATGAGTGTTTGCATGCCAATTAGGAATTAGGATTAACATAACAATTACGGATTGATATTCTATTAAGATTTGGATAAGCTTTGAAATAATTACAATTTTCAATATTTTATTTTATGAATTTATACATAATGACCAATAAATAGAATATTGCATAGAAAAAATAAAAATAAAAATATTGGGTAAGAAGAAAAATGAGTGGATATTTACGTATAAAATGTTAATCGAATTTCATAAAAATTCATAATTAATTTTTTTTTTTTTTAAGTAAATGAGTTTTTGAATAATTTAATTTTTATAAACTTTTAAAAAATTCTAATTGAATAATTAAAAATGAGTGGAAATATTATCTCCCCTCCACAAAACTCAAAATTATTTAAAAAATATTATAAATGCTGACTGCTTTTTTTATTTATAAATATTTATTCATAAAATAATAAATAATTCATAAATAAGATAAATCTTACATAATTTTTTTGTTGTTTAAGATTGTATCGAGCTAAGTTTGGTGTGCTAGCGTTTGTAATATTGTTATTTTTTTGGCCTGTTTACTAAATTAGTGTGAACTCAATGTCTCAATCTAGTCCTCAATCTTTGGCTCAAATAGTAAATAAAAGTATTCCAAGTCTAAAGAGCCATAGGTTCAAGTTTGGTGGAAGCATAAAATTTCTATTTGACCAAATGTTAAGTTTACATTCCAAAGATACCTATCACTTAAAAAAAAAAAAAAAAAAAAAAATCTCAATCCATAGGTAAACTTAAAAAGGGTATAATCTTATTTGTAATTGTGTTCACATGCCAGAAAATGAATTACGACTCCATAAATTTAAAAGTAATTATCATCGATTAGTTTTTTACTCTTTTTAATATTTATTTCATTTTTCAAATTCACAAGATATATTTACAAAAATATTCCTTATTTTTATATTTTTTATTATTAATTTTAAAAAATATTTAAGTTTATTAATATTTTTATTTCAATTTTTTACGGTTATTTAGTAAATTCAAAGGAAGTTAATGAATTTTACCCTTCCTTTTCTCTCGGTTATGAATTCTATTTATTCTTGTTCCAATTGATTATTATTATGAATTAGTAAATATCCTAATAAAGATAAAGAACAAGCCAGGTAGGAAAAGGATAATTATTGTTTCAGTTACAAAATCTGAGCCTTTATTTCAAGTAATTATGAGAAAGAGTGAACCGACAAACATAATAAAGATAAAAGAAGGAAAACGTTGTGCGAAATTCTCTCTTTTGAACCTCCGACGTCAACTTTTGTTATTTGATTAAAATAATTGTTTTATAGAACTCTTTAATTTCTTGGCTTTTATGGAAGACTTAGATTTGCTCTCAATATTTTTCTCATGGTAAATTCTGCATTTCTAAGGAAGAGATCATACTAGTGCTCTACTACAACAAACTTCTTCTTCTTAGTAACAAGATATACTTGAACAAAATAACAAATGATCCCCGAATAAATTTTTCTCGAGAGCGTATGACAACAATTCATGACTTTACTGAATTAAAATAATGTTATAACTTACACATAAATACGTTAACAAGATGTGCTATATATCAGTTAATTATAAAACAAAACAAAAAATTAAATAAAAATATATGATATCTCATTGAAATTTGATACGTGATCTCACATATCAATTGTTCAATTAATAATTCAAACATGTTCAATGTGAGTTTCCCTCTTGAGAATGTGAATAAGCATCTTCACAAGTTATTTAACATGGGTACAAATTATCCCAAAATGTAAATACTATTTTTATATACCTATCAATTCATTTATAAATTTCAAGGGCAAAAAAAGAAAATGAGTCAAACCTATAAAGATTCCAAAATTAAGAGTCCGGATATACTATCCCCTTCTCTTTTCATTCAATAAAAAAGTATCACATGTAATGTTTTCTATTACAACAAACAAATTTGTTTCTTACCTATCAACTTATTTTACCTTCATCAAACATCTATTAATTAAAAAAAAAATTATAAATTAAATATAAAATTTTAATGTTCATACCCATGCTTTTTCATATAAATTTTTTTTTTCTTTCTAATTAATAGATGTTCGAGATTAAGAAAAATATGTAATGGTTTTGTGTGTAAGAAGTAGAGTTGTTTGACTATAAAAAATGTAATATATGTGACAAGTTTTAATTGAAGAGGGAGAGAAGTGACAAACAATTTATAGATTCCAAAATTAATTATACTATCAACTTAATTTTTTGGCTCAGAAAGAACCATCATTTTTTATTCCTTTTCTAATACAAAATCACACCATTTGTTTGGTGAGATATGCAATTTTCTTATTTTTTAAATTTATAGATAAAACATTATTTAGTATAATTCGAAAATGTAATTTAAAATACTATATTTAATCTTTTTTACCTATAAAATGAGAGTGCATAGCATAATTGAGGGGATACGAAGAAGGTAATATATTTTCCCTGTTCTTATCATGCTTTCACATTAAAGCAAGCTATCTAAGCCTGTAAGTAAAATTATTCTTCTTCTTGAAGTGCCTTTTTAGTCATGCTCTGAGTATTTAATATCTGAAACTTTGATTATTCCCATCTCTCCCTCATGTTTTTTCCTATTCCTTGAAATATATGTACTTTTATGTCTTTTTATTCCACTCAACCGCACCCAACCTAATCAAAATTCATCATGTTGAACACAGGATAAAAAAAACAAAATATATCCAAATTTTGCTTGACTTGAGGCACATTGAGTCTATTTTTTGGTTAAGTCAGAAATCAAACATGTATAGTTTGATCTAGCTACTACTTCTTTCTTTCTCTTTATAAATATATAAGCTCTTGCCCACTAATTGATGAATCAGATCTTAGAAGAGATATAAGATTTTAATTTGGAAATTGTCACTTTTAAATTTTTTTCCCCATTATATAATTAATTAATTCATTTCATGGTTTACTGGTAGAAAGATAAAAGATTCACTCCAATAACTCGTTTTAAATCATATCTTTGAATCAGACCGACTATAGTTTTATCTTAAGAAAATGAGTTTTTTTCCTTTCGTGGTAAATCTCTCTCTGTGTCCTAAAATTCCTTGTCTGACAGGCTGCGCATTGGAACTAAATTAAAAACTCAAAAGAAATAGTTTTAAAGAGATAAGACAACACAGAAGCTGCACAATGAATTTTATGTTTTAGTAATTTATACTATTACTTACACAAAATCAAAGAAACCCAGAGTTGAGTTCATTTTTTCGAGTTTTTATTTTTTTTTTCAATTTGTACGCCTACTTTAAAATACATATTTATTAACTTTTTCAGTCATGAAAAAGGTGATTCAAACTCACTATAAAAAAGTAAAAGAAAACACATTTACATTCACCAGATGTGATGGGCTGACCTTTCAAGTAACATATCTTGTTCTATAGCATTTGTTTTCCTTTAGATAAACTCAGAACAATTAGTATCAATATGATCAATTTTCTCAGCGTTTTCACTGTAAATTTGGCCGGCCCTGCTAAAATTCATTTGGTTCGATATTATCCGACTTGATTCTAAGTTTAATTAAGTTCAAATAAATTTAGCTCGACTTTATCCGAATAATATGTCAAGCTTAGGGCCAAAAAATTTATGTTACAAACCCGGCTAGAATCGGTTCGAATTGTGAGCTAAATTTAAATTATAGTATATCATTATTTTATAATTTTTTACATTATTTAAACTCGAATACTAATTTAAATTATAGTAGGGAGAAATTTCATCATAGACTCGTGAAAGATGATTAGCAGGTTTATAAGGTAAGCTCAAGTGGGGGAGAAATTTCATCAGAGACTCATTAAAGATGATTAGCAGGTTTATAAGGTAAGTTCAAGTGGACTTCCTGGCTCAGTAAATTTTTTTTTTTTTTTGTGTCTTTGGAAAGGGCTGGCACAGTAATTGTAACCTTCCTTTTTGCAAAGTCAAATTATTCCCTCTCTCGGGTCCATGCCAAATGTTCACAGTCATCTCATTACTCCTTGCATGTCTCTGTTTTGGCATTTCTCTATTTTTAATATAAATTCACCCACCTTTTTATATTCGATAGTACTCCAACTTAAATATTTTAATAAAACAGCCCATCACAGGGTGGTCCAGTGGTCGGATTTCTGTGGCTAAGCACCTGGTCCTCTGTCCTCACAAGGCAGGGCGCGAGTTCGAAGCTTGGGGGGCGCACTATAAGTTCGGCCTCCGGGTTTGTGTGGGTGTGGCCTTTGTGCTCTACCACCGATCGAACTTGATGCTCTGCTAAGTCGGACTGCAGTCCGCCAGGTGCCGCTAGCCAGCTCTGTGCTTGTGGCGTACACTACCAATTCCGATGATCTTGGTGTGTGGAGGTGTGTTGTCTTTGTAGCCCTATCCCCCTATCCCGGTGAGGTTTTTGAGATAAAAAAAATATATATATATATATTTTAATAAAACAAATGTTAAAAACACAAAAAATTATGCTTATTGACATTCCCTTTTTTATCATGCCACGTGTCAATAATAATTTCTAAATATGTGATCAGGGCCGGGGCAAGTAATAATGGGACCTTAGAAGAGACTTTTTTTTTTTTTTTTTTAGAGAAGACCTTAGACGAGAATTATGACACTTATATATTATATTTAATGTTTTATTAAAATTTTAAATATATTATATTATTTAAGATAAGGGTGAGCATTAAATCAAAACTATATATTTTTCACTCATTTGAATCCGATCTGATCCGAAATAGATTTAAATATTTTTATGAATATGATCCGATGATGTAGTCAATTCGAACCAATTTGAATCCAAACGTATCAATTTTTTCTGGATCAGATAAGATGGATTGATATTATAACTTATTTTTTTATTATTGATATTATACACTAACATTTAAATTTTAAATTGATACATTTTTAATAAAATTTATTTATTTATAGTCATAGCTAAAAGAATCAAAATAATCAAAAATATAATCTTGAACATTATTAAGTTATTAAAGAAGATTTAATATTTATATTTATTTTTTAATCTAAAGTAGTAATTCAATGTAATTGTGATATGTTTAATATTTAAATATAATACATTAAAAATAAAATATCCGAATCAAATTTTTTAATTTAAAAAAATTGATCAAATTATTTACTCACCTCTAATTTAAAATTGAAATATTAAAGCATTGAATTTAAAAATGCAAGCATACATGTGTACTAATTTTCGTATAAATTATTTTAAAAAAAACTTATTTATAAAATAATTTAGTATAATAATATTTTATATATTTTATCTAAGTATGGAAACAAAAAATTACCTACTAAATTAGTTAATTATAAAAATTAATAAAGTTAATATTATTTATGAAATTTATTTTATGAACACTATAACAATATTTTTTTTCGTAATCTACATAGCTAAAAGTACCAAAATACTTACTTTAAGTTGAAATTTTTCAAAATGATGTTAGAATTTGAAATCATTCGCTTTAAAAGAATTATTGGTCTTTACCATTTTGACTAATTATGTATTTTTTGAATGTTAATTACATTTTTAAGATCTAATAATTTAAGATCTTAAAACATATAAGAGAAAAATGTATTTATTAAGGGTGTCTATTTTCAATGTACAAATCACTCTTCCACATACTTTAATAAATTTAACATATATATATATATATATTTTTTTTATGTTTTTTAATAAGTAAAAAATTTATTATATTTACTTCATAGAGGTGATATAGACATTTTGCTTAAAAATACTCATCTTTTGTTCTAATAGATTAGATTAAGATTTACAATCGTATTATGTCATATTCGTGTTATATTTGTGTTTATATATTGGTTGAAATAATTATAAATTTAAATAATTTTTTTAAATAAATTATTTATAATAGTGAAAAATAATATGTTTAAATTTATAAAATAATTAATAATAAATAGTAATGAAATCTTGTTTTAATTATGTGACGATAGTGTTTGTTAGTGTTAGTATCTTGTTGTGTCAAGATAATCACTCTCCATTTTAATGAAGAACAATAAAAAAAGTTATTTTTATTAAAAATAAATACGAAAAAATTATTTGACAAGGGCCCTTTTTGGTCCGGCCCGGAGCTCTAGGTAGCTATTTACACATCTTGGGCCTTAGGCTGACTCTCTATGTGCCAAATTAATTCAATTATTTTTATTTAATCTTGATCAAAATTTTATTTGATAAAAACATTTTTTTTTTATAGTTTTTCCATAAGTGATATAACGTTAGAGATTTGGGTGAAATTTGGGTGTTATAGCATTTCTTACCGGTCTCGTTCTAACAGTATGGTAATTAAAAAAATTATATTTCTCTAAAATAAACATTTTTGTTGGAGTCCTTTAGGCTTGTACCTTTAATTTTTATTTGGTGAAAAATTAATCTATGTAAACATCAATCATATTTAAGAAATTATAAAAAATAATACCCCTAAAATTTATAATAATAAAAATACCACTCCATTTAGATGACATTCAACATTAAATGGGTTTAAATTGCCGTAATTCAATTTAAATGGTGTTTAATTGAACGACGTTAAAAAAAAATGATGTAACAGTCTTTTTTTATAATAAAAATATATGATTTGAATACAATATTTATCGTTATAAATTTTAAATAGTACTATTTTTGTAATTTTTCTATAATATTTTGCATTGAAGTGGTCTTTAATTAGGTTCATTAAAGGATTTACTTTTGTAGGAAGTATAAATAGAGAAATCTAAGGAGGATATGTTAATAAATTTGACACGGAGAGTATTTGCTTCTAAGTGAAAATTTACAAATTGAAATACCATTTGGCCTTTGGCTGTATAGTCATTAATTTTCTTTTGATTGAAGTGTATATTCAATTGTTTTATCATTAATAATCCTGAAGTAGTACCAAATTTTCTTACTAGTATTTTTTTTTTTGGGATCAATGGTTCAAGTTCAAACCTGTATAAAAATTGTAATGAGTAAGAGCACATAAGAGTCTAATACAAAGAATATGACGATTTAGATAGGTTTACAAGTGTTTAGGTTATTTCTTAACAAGGTTTGATTTTTCAGGTTGAAATTAAGAATGATAAAGATTCACCAGATTGGAGCTCTATGGATATCTGCTTCATATGATTCGTTCTAAATTGAATTAAAACGTATCATTTTTAGATCAGATCATATCATGATCTATATACAAGATCAACAAATCGAATCAAAATAAGACGGATCGATCTGTGGATCGGATTGAATCAGATCAGAATCCAAAATTAAGTCTTTTTAATATTATAATTTTAGAACTAAAAAAGTCATACATTTCAAAAATACTTTTCAAATTTTTACAATTATTTATTTAGATATTCTAGATGAGATCAAGTTAATTATGTTAATTTTTATTACAAAAATATTTTTTGTATTTATAGATTATAATATTAATGAAAAAACTGAAATATATTAATTATAAATAAGTAATAAATATTTTCTATAAATAAATGTTATATTATTTTTATTTATCAATTTTAAGTATGTAATGTTCTACATTAAATAATGTATTAGAAAAAAATGGAATAGTTTGAATTAGATTAAGAATATTCATATGATCTACGAATCAATAATGAATTTAATTTATATGATCTACGAATCAAAACAGATCCAATCAGATTATATTTTTTAAATAACTTATCGAATTGATTCTGATTTATTGCCATCCTAGTTGAAATCACATAACATTTTTGGGTTAAACTTTCTCAAATTTGTATAGAACTAATAGTAGGAAAATTGTCAACACATGCAGGGGGCTTGTGTGGGCTTATGTTAAGAGATGTACTTTGTTTAGTATTTTTTAAGGATGCCAATGAACTTTTACATGCTGATGATGAGTTTAATCATATAGAGTTGGTTCGAGTATATTAGGCAATGTTTGCAGGACAATAACAACTCTCAAGATGTTGGACATAACCTTACCAACTTTTTAGTGATCTTGGGGTGTGGACTCTAGGATTGTACCCTAAAAAAAGAAAAAGAAAATGTAAACCTTTTGGGTTGTAAGTGTATAACATTTAGGGGAGTTTCATTTAGCTGTTGGCTTCCGTAATAAAATATGAAATCATGATACAAAATTATGTTTTTTTTTTTAATAATAATTATACTATTCACACTTGTACTTAGGATTTGAACGTCATATCTTTTACATGCCTAAGTTGGATACATGCCTTTGAGCTACAAAAATATTTACTTGTATTTTAATTGTGATGTCTGCAGGCATGCGAGATGAGAAAGATTAATATTGAGATGGAACCAGAATTACCTGATGACCATGAATTAGGTGCTTCCTTGATGGAGTTTGATTTTGATGATGAGGCTGCGGACTTCATGAGTACTCGTGAGAATCCAAATTTAAAGGTACAGGCAGTTTATGTGTATATTTTAGTAAATCTACTTTTTTTTCCCTTTTTTTGTTGCTGTTGTTGTTACTAAACTAAAAAATTTCGCTTATAGATATATCTTATATCATTATCAATTTTATTCAGTATTTTTGCAACTTTATTTAGATTTTATCGAAATTAGATAAAAATACGTACATATTTTATTTTTTTGGTTAACTTTTACGACTTATTTGAAATAAATATAAAATTAGTTTTAACATAGGCAATTTTTTTTTTTATATATAAATATAAAGACCAAGATATATCTTTATTTTAAAATATAAGGACCTTTTTGTCCAAATTTCAACTACTTTAAAGACCCATGTTATTTATTATCAAATATGATTTGTTTGCATATATAATTTATTCGATTATTATATTTAAGATTTTTATTAAATATGATAATGATTAGATATTTTATTATTGGATGGGATACTATTTTTTTTTTCCGTCAATAAGAAGGATGTGATTTTATTTGATCATATTTATGTAATAACATAGTCTTGTGATAATAAAGTTTTAAAATGATAATTAATCTTAATAACTTAAAATATAGATGTAATTTTGTCTAAAAATATATTTGACGTAATTTAAATTTTTATATATAATATTGATAGATTTATTAATAACAAATATATGTTGTAACATAGTTGATTTAAGAATAAAATTTACCATAATTATCAAATACCCTAAATGAATTTGATTTTTCATTGAAACTATCAGGATAAACAAAACAATACTTGTGCTGAAGCTGATCATCGAAGTGCTTATAATAACTACACTCAAGGCTCAACTCCACTCAATGTTGTTAATAATGCTCCTAACTTGGAGCAATTTCCTACACATTACTACTCATTTAGTCCATTCATAGCATCTGGAAGCTTGCCTTTCCAGCCTCAAACAACGGTACGTACGTATACTAATGCATATTAAGTCCTCAATGAGTTACTCATCGATATCACAGACCTCCTTGATGCATGCAAAATATCACAAATACAAGTGGTACGTACAAATATTAAATTTAATTTATATAAGTGTCGCCAATTACTTTGTACTGCAATAATATATGTCGGAGATGATGGCTTCAAAAATGGTGGCTGTCAAATGGTGGACAGCAACCATTGAAGAAAGCAGCCATTGAAGAAGAGAAAATGGAGCAGCCAAAGAAGAAGAAGAAAGATGAGGTCATTGCTTACCTCATCACCCAAATAGTAGCTAGTTTTTCCTCCTATAAATTGAGAAGATTGAATCCCAAATAATCCATCCCAATTCCAAGCTTTCCTTGTAAAGAAATAGAGAGAAGAGAGTTTTCAGAGAGTTTCTGAAACTCTCTGCGTGAGGAAGAGAGGAAGAGAGAAAAGAGAGGAGAGAGAAGAGAGAAAAGAAAGGAAAAAAGAAAAAGAAAAAGAAAAAAATATTTTATTTGGGTGTATTGGTTTTTGGGTTTGTGAGTTGAGTGTTTTATTTAAACACTGTAATATTATCTCCCATAGTGAAAGTGAGCTGCAGCAGCTCCGTGGAGTAGCCCAGTTAATTTTTGGGGTGAACCACGTAAAAATTCTCGGTGTATTATTTTCTTATTCCTGCTCTACATTATCATTTGTTTTGCTTCCCCGTAAATTTGGTTGTGGGAAATTACCGATATTTTTCCCAACAATTGGTATCAGAGCTACAAGGTTGCGAAATTCTTGTACAGAAAATCACATTTTGGAAAAGTTACTATTCATTCAAATAGTAACGGTTACTGTGCAAATAGTGGAATTACTATTCACGTAAAAGTAAATAGTAAAGTCAAAAGTTGAATAGTGAATTTACTATTCACGTCACTATTTACAATTATTATTTTGCGATAGTGATTTTTTTGAAGTTACCAGATTTGAGTGGGAGCAATGGCAGCAGACGAAGGAAAAGTTAAGATCGAGAAATTCAATGGGTCAGATTTTGGTTTCTGGAAAATGCAGATTGAAGATTATCTGTACCAGAAAAATATGCACAAACCTTTATCAGGAACAAAACCAGAAAATATGAAGCAAGAAGATTGGGATCTTCTTGACAGGCAGGCGCTAGGAACAATCCGGTTAACGTTGTCTCGCAACGTTGCTTTCAACATCGCAAAGGAAACGACGACGGCAGGTCTGATGAAAGCCTTATCAAATATGTACGAAAAACCAACTGCCTCAAATAAAGTACATTTGATGAGAAGGCTATTCAATTTGAAGATGTCAGAAGGAGCGCCAGTTGCAGATCACCTAAATGTTCTTAACTCTACTCTAACACAGTTGAATTCAGTAGGCATAAATTTCGATGACGAAATTCAAGCCTTGATTCTCTTATCCTCTCTACCAGAAAGCTGGAATGGCACAGTGACAGCAATAAGCAATTCCTCAGGGAGCACGACGATGACATGGGATACTGCTCGTGATTTGATTCTAAGCGACGAAATTCGTCGAAAAGAATCTGGTGAGGCTTCATCTTCTGCCTTACATACAGAATCCCGAGGAAGAATGTTTGAGAGAAGCTCAAGCAGAGGAAAGTCTAAGTCTAGACGAAGTAAGTCAAGATTTAGCAGAGCAAGCTTAAATTGCTGGAATTGTGGACAAAAAGGACATCTCAGAAGAGACTGTCGAGCACCGAAGAAAAATAATGGTGCAAAAGAAACTGCAAATGTTGCTGAGGAAGCAGGTGATGCTCTTATATTGAGTGTCAACAGTTCGATTGAGTCCTGGATTTTGGATTCAGGTGCATCTTTTCACTCTACCTCCTGTCGCGAAATCATGGAGAATTACACCGGTGGTGATTTCGGAAAAGTCTATCTAGCAGATGATGAGCCCTTGAAGATTGTGGGCAAAGGAGATGTTCAAGTGAAGTTGCCAAATGGGACTGTGTGGAAGCTGAAAAATGTGAGATATATTCCAGGTCTGAAAAGGAATTTAATCTCAATAGGACAGCTTGACGAGGAAGGTTATTCAACAACCTTCACGGATCGCACGTGGAAGATAACAAAAGGAGCTATGGTTTTAGCTCGTGGAAACAAAGTAGGTACTCTCTATGTGACCTCAAATAGTGGGAGCACTATAGCAGTCATGAATGCAGATGGAAAATCAAATTTGTGGCACCAAAGGCTTGGTCATATGAGCGAGAAAGGGATGAAGGTACTCCTGTCAAAAGGAAAACTACCAGATATGAAGTCGGTGGACATTGGTTTGTGCGAGGACTGCATTCTCGGCAAACAGAAGAAAGTTAGCTTTTCAAAAGCTGGAAAAATACCGAAGTCAGAAAAGTTAGAGTTGGTTCATACAGACGTGTGGGGACCCGCTCCAATTAATTCCCTTGGAGGCTCATCGTATTATGTCACCTTCATTGACGACTCAACAAGGAAGGTGTGAGTTTATTTTCTGAAAAATAAATCAGAAGTCTATGATGTTTTCAGAAAATGGAAAGCTATGGTGGAAAATGAGACTGGCTTAAAAGTAAAGTGCCTAAGGTCTGACAATGGAGGAGAGTACACAGACAGAAGATTCAGAGACTTTTGTGCAAGCAATGGAATCAGAATGGAGAAGACCGTTCCAAGAACACCACAACAAAATGGTGTGGCAGAACGCATGAACAGAACTCTGAATGAACGTGCCAGAAGCATGAGAATACATGCAGGCTTGCCTAAAATGTTTTGGGCTGAGGCCATCAATACAACAGCTTACCTGATCAACCGTGGACCCTCTGTTCCTTTGAATGAAAGATTGCCAGAGGAAGTTTGGAGTGGTAAAGAGGTAAACCTTTCACACTTAAAGGTTTTCGGTTGTATTTCATATATTCATATTGATTCTGCTGAAAGAAGTAAACTTGACCCGAAGTCCAAGAAATGTATCTTTATTGGATATGGTTCTGATGAATTTGGTTATCGCTTTTGGGATTATGAAAGACGACAAGTTATCAGAAGCCGAGATGTCATATTCAATGAGAAGATTGTATATAAGGACAGGTCAACAGTAAAATCTGGTGGCATTGACAGTGATACTCAAACAAAAGAGTATGTTGATTTAGAGGAGATCTCTAAAGATGATGTGCATCGAAGGGTCCACAATAACCCTGAGAATGAAGTTTTTCCAGAACCAGGGAACCAAGTTCCACAAGAAGAACCAGAGAATGAAGTTCCACTGGAAGAACAAGAAGAAGTTCCACAGCAAGAGGAACCATGCACACCCAGAGTGAGACGCACCACCAGACCACACAAACCAACACAACGTTACTCACCCTCCCAAAATTTCCTGTTGTTGACTGACAACGAAGAACCAGAATCTTATGAAGAAGCAACACAGATGGATGATTCTATCAAGTGGGAGTCTGCCATGAAAGATGAAATGGACTCACTCATGTTAAACCAAACATGGGAACTTGTCAGATTGCTAAAAGGCAAGAAGGCTCTTCATAACAAGTGGATTTTCAGAGTGAAAATGGAGCATGATGGGAGTAAGCGGCACAAGGCTAGATTGGTTGTTAAAGGTTTCCAGCAGAAAGCAGGGATCGACTATACTGAGATTTTCTCTCCAGTTGTGAAGTTGACCACAATAAGGCTGGTATTAAAGTTGGTAGCTGCGGAGAATTTACATCTTGAACAGTTAGATGTAAAAACAGCATTCCTTCATGGTGATTTGGAGGAAGAGATATACATGGAGCAACCGCAAGGTTTTGAAATAGCAGGCAAAGAAACCTTGGTATGCAAGTTGAAAAAGAGCTTGTATGGTCTAAAACAAGCTCCAAGACAGTGGTACAAAAAGTTTGATTCTTTTATGAGTAGCAGTGGCTTCATCAGATGCCAGGCAGATCATTGTTGCTATGTGAAGAAGTTCGACAACAGTTATATTATTTTACTCTTGTATGTAGATGACATGTTGATTGCTGGGTCAAACATGCAAGAGATAAATAATGTGAAGCATCAATTGTCAGAACATTTTGCAATGAAAGATCTAGGTGCTGCAAAGCAGATTCTTGGAATGAGGATCAACCGGGACAAGGCATCAGGAACCTTAATGTTGTCACAGGCTGAGTATATCAACAAAGTACTTGATAGGTTCAACATGAAGGATGCAAAACCAGTGAGCACGCCCTTAGGTGTTCATTTCAAACTATCCAAAGAGCAGTCACCTAAAACTGCAGAAGAACGTGCTCGAATGGAAAATGTTCCATATGCTTCAGGTATTGGAAGTTTGATGTATGCCATGGTTTGTACCAGACCAGACATTGCACATGCAGTGGGAGCTGTAAGTAGGTACATGAACAATCCAGGCAAGACACATTGGGAAGCTGTCAAGTGGATTCTTAGATATCTACGAGGTACCACAAATATGGCACTATGCTTCAGAAGTGGAGATATGGCTCTTGAAGGCTATGTGGATGCTGACTTAGCTGGAAATATTGATAATAGAAAGAGCACTACAGGGTATGTTTATACTCTTGGCGGAACAGCAGTGAGTTGGGTTTCTCAGCTGCAGAAGATTGTTGCTCTCTCCACCACTGAAGCTGAATATGTTGCAATCACGGAAGCCAGCAAAGAGATGATTTGGTTGCAAGGTTTCTTGGAAGAACTTGGCAAGAAACAGGAACGCAATGTGTTACATTGCGATAGTCAGAGTGCCATCCATCTTGCAAAAAATCCGTCTTTTCATTCCAGAACGAAACACATACAACTACGGTATCATTTCATCAGGTCACTTCTAGAAGAAGATGTTCTCAAGCTTGAGAAGATACAAGGAAATGATAACCCAGCTGATATGTTTACGAAGACGGTGACAATTGAAAAATTGAAGTTATGTTCAACTTCAATTGGCTTGCGGACGTAACAAACCCAGGAAGAGTTGCTGCAGTGATCATGTGTGGAAACATGGTTAAAATCAGTTTCCAAGTGGGAGATTGTCGGAGATGATGGCTTCAAAAATGGTGGCTGTCAAATGGTGGACAGCAGCCATTGAAGAAGAGAAAATGGAGCAGCCAAAGAAGAAGAAGAAAGATGAGGTCATTGCTTACCTCATCACCCAAATAGTAGCTAGTTTTTCCTCCTATAAATTGAGAAGATTGAATCCCAAATAATCCATCCCAATTCCAAGCTTTCCTTGTAAAGAAATAGAGAGAAGAGAGTTTTCAGAGAGTTTCTGAAACTCTCTGCGTGAGGAAGAGAGGAAGAGAGAAAAGAGAGGAGAGAGAAGAGAGGAGAGAGAAGAGAGAAAAGAAAGGAAAAAAGAAAAAGAAAAAAATATTTTATTTGGGTGTATTGGTTTTTGGGTTTGTGAGTTGAGTGTTTTATTTAAACACTGTAATATTATCTCCCATAGTGAAAGTGAGCTGCAGCAGCTCCGTGGAGTAGCCCAGTTAATTTTTGGGGTGAACCACGTAAAAATTCTCGGTGTATTATTTCCTTATTCCTGCTCTACATTATCATTTGTTTTGCTTCCCCGTAAATTTGGTTGTGGGAAATTACCGATATTTTTCCCAACAATATATGCTTATTGTGATTGTGAGGTTTCGCTAATGTATGTGTGTGGTGTAGGTGTGTGTAAATGTTATTTAAAAAAAAAACATATATAATTGTATATTAATAAACTTAAAAAAAATTAGTCAATTTTATAGTTTACTATTATTCTGTTTCAAAGTTTTAAAATTAAAATATGAAGAATAAAATAAAATAAATAAAAAGAGTAATTGTCTCAAGTTACTACACAAAACTATAAAACTCCTAATGTTTAGTCAGAATCTTTTTACACTAAAAAACTCTTTTTTTTTTTTTTGATCGCAAAGATAATATATATTTATCTTCAAGTAAACATTACATAAGAATGCAGCCACATGGGGCAAACATCAAGCCAAACATCACTAGTGACAGTTCTCATCCCATAGGCAGCT
Source organism: Elaeagnus macrophylla (assembly GCA_029378325.1). Classification (NCBI taxonomy): domain Eukaryota; kingdom Viridiplantae; phylum Streptophyta; class Magnoliopsida; order Rosales; family Elaeagnaceae; genus Elaeagnus; species Elaeagnus macrophylla. The sequence goes on from CM055653.1 coordinate 13,100,205, forward strand.
ACCTCATGAGCAGCCCTGTTACATTCTCTAGGCTTAAAAACAAAACAACAATCCCAACCATTACAAACATTTAAAATCTCAATACAAATATTCCCGTAAGCAGATAAAAAAATATTACCACTATTAAGACTATTCACAGCCTTCAGACAATCAGATTCCACCAACACTTTACTGAAACCCATTTCTTTGCCTAACCGACACCCATCTAGGATGGCCAGCAGCTCTGCAATCAATGGGCAAGTAATTCCATTATGCAACACAGTCTTACCGGCTATGAATCTTCCACCATGATCCCTAGCAAGGATTCCAGAGCAAGTCTTCTTTTGCCCTATACACACAGCAGCATCAACATTGATTTTAATAATACCAGTAGGTGGAGGAGACCATTGTTCATCCCTTTGTACCCTAGGATGACTTTTCTTGAATTCCCAATTCTTATCACACATCCTCCAAAACTCCTCAATTAACAATTGAATCCACCCTACCACTTTCACACCTTGCCTTCCGCATTTACCATGCACCATTTCATTCCTGTTATGCCAAATACCCCAACAAAGATAACAAAAAAACGCAACATCCATCTTATTAAATCTCACCAGCAAAAAACAGAAGAGATCAGCAAAAGACATAACAGGCAAACTTTTAATAAAATTGGCAAAATACGAGACTTTCCAAACCTCCTTAGCTCTCCCACACCTCCAGAGACAATGAGGAATGTCTTCACAAGAATTATTGCATAGGGAACAAGCAGAATCCCTACCCAACTTTCTCTTAAATAAATTGAAAGCATTAGGCAAAATACCTTTACAAGCCCTCCACACAAAATTCTTGATTTTATTTGGCAATTTCAAATTCCAAATATTTTTCCACCATTGCATTCTCTTAACATTACTAGCCTCAGCATCCCAATCTAGTTTTTGACATTGTCTTCGTAAATCATCAGCGAGGAAGAAAGCAGATTTAACAGTAAAAACACATATTGTTCAAATTAAAAATATCACATATTGTTTTAGTCAAAATATTTTACATGTAATATCCAACCAGCTACTAATTAGATTTTTTCTTTTCTTTTCTGTTATAAATCGGCGCTTGCGGAAGCGTAGTTCGAGTCCAATTTAGTTGCACAAATAATTAATTTTGGATAACGGCAAAATAATAGTAATAAGAAAAATAAATGGCACACAATGCTCTGATACCATAGACTTTTCACATTGAAAGGTCGAACCACTTAAATCATTGTGTGCCATTTATTTTTCTTATTACTATTATTTTGCCGTTATCCAAAATTAATTATTTGTGCAACTAAATTGGACTCGAACTACGCTTCCGCAAGCGCCGATTTATAACAAATTGGTATCAGAGCTTTGGGTTATTCTGTTAATTATTGGAACTGATCAAGTTTGCTCTTTTGGATTTATTTTGAGGTTTTGGTTATTTGGTTGGTTTCATATATTTTGGGTTGTGCTTGTGTTGATTTAATTTTGGATTTTCTGTCATGGCGGCAAAATACGAAATTGAGAAATTTAATGGTAGGAATGATTTTAGTCTTTGGCGAATGAAGATGCGAGCCATATTGGTCAAAGAGGGGCTCGTTAAGACACTTGAAGGCAAGGATAAATTATCAGAAAAATTGACTGAGGAAGAAAAAGATGCATTGATGGAAAATGCTCTCAGTTCAATTCAGCTATCCTTGTCTGATGAGGTACTACGCGAGGTTGGTGATGAGAGATCTCCTGCTGGATTGTGGATTAAATTGGAGGGTGTGTATATGACCAAGTCTTTGACAAGTCGGTTATATTTGAAGCAGCGCTTGTACACTTTCAGAATGTCAGAAGGTACGCCTTTGCACGATCACCTTGATGAATTTACTAAAATTATTCGTGATCTGAAAAATGTTGGTGTTAAGATTGATGATGAGGATCAGGCCTTAGTTTTGTTATGTTCTTTACCTCATTCATTTGAACATTTTGTTGATACCATGCTATATGGGAGAGACACTATTTCTTTGGAAGATGTCAAAGCAGCTTTGAATTCCAGAGAGTTGAAGAAAAAGGTGTCTACAGGTAATAATGATAGTAGCAGTGGTTTGTTTGTCAGAGGTAGAACGCAAGATAAAGGATCAAGCAATAATAGAGGCAAGTCTAGATCAAAATCTAGAAAGAGAAAAGATAAATGTAATTATTGTCGTCAGGAAGGGCACTGGAAAGTTAACTGTCCAAAACTCAAAGGTAAAGGAAAAATTACCACAACATCTTCTGGTACTAATGATGTTGCTGGTGTTGCAGATAGTTCTGGTTCCGATGGTGATAATGTTTTGTCAGTATCTATTAGTTCTTCTAGAGATGCTTGGATTCTTGATTCGGGTTGCACTTACCATATGTGCCCCAATAGGGATTGGTTTGTTTCTTATCAGTCCATTGATGGGGGTGTTGTCTTGATGGGAAATAATGTGTCCTGTAAGGTTGTTGGTATTGGTACTATCCGGATTAAGATGCATGACGGTATTGTCAGGACTTTGAAAGATGTTCGCCATGTTCCAGATTTGAAAAAGAACCTGATATCTTTAGGTACTCTTGACTCACAGGGCTATAGGTACATAGCTGAAGGTGGAGTTTTGAAAGTTATTAAGGGTGCTCTGGTGGTTATTAAAGGGCAATTGTCTCGTGGTCTCTATGTGCTTCAGGGTAGTACTGTCATTGGCAGTGTTTCAGTTTCATCCTCGTCAGATCAAGATTCAGATACGACTCGCTTATGGCATATGCGGTTAGGGCATATGAGTGAGGCAGGAATGTCCATTTTGAGCAAGCAGGGTTTACTTGGTGGTCAGAAAACTGGGAAGCTTGATTTCTGTGAGCATTGTGTCTATGGAAAGCATCGCAGAGTTAAGTTCAGTACAGCCATCCATAAGACGAAAGGTACTGTTGATTATATTCATTCAGATCTTTGGGGTCCTTCTCGTGTTGCTTCCAAGGGTGGTGCCCGGTATATGTTGACTTTTATTGACGACTTCTCTCGTCATGTTTGGGTATATTTTCTGAAAAATAAGAATGATGTGTTTTCAAGATTTGTTACATTTAAGGCTTGTATTGAAAATCAAACTGGCAAGAAGATCAAGCGTTTGAGAACTGACAATGGTTTGGAATTTTGTGAGGGTCAGTTTAATGAGTTCTGTGAAAGGAATGGCATAGTGAGACACCGCACTGTGCGTAATACACCACAACAGAATGGAGTTGCAGAACGTATGAATAGGACTATTTTGGAAAGAGCTCGTTGTATGCTCTTTCAAGCTGGTTTGGATAAATCTTTTTGGGCTGAAGCTTGTAACCATGCCTGCTATTTGGTGAATCGGTCTCCATCAACTGCAATTGAGTTGAAGACTCCGGTTGAGGTATTTTCTGGTACTCCTACTAATTATTCTGATTTAAAAGTTTTTGGTTGTCTTTCTTATGCTCATGTTAATGATGGTAAGCTTGAGCCTAGGGCATTGAAATGCATATTTTTGGGGTATCCTTCTGGGGTGAAGGGTTATAGACTATGGTGTGTTGAACCCAAGTTACCTAAATTCTTAATTAGCAGAGATGTTAAATTTGATGAGTTTTCCATGTTGGAAAAGAAAAATGAATCTATTGTTGCAGGTAAAGACCACGGTGTCAGTGAGCAGGTGGAGCTTGAGAGTGGAGCTCCTAGTCAAGTGCAAGAGAGCACTTCAGATCAGCCATCTGTGGATGAGATAGATGATTCTGCTCCAGATGTAGCAGAACAGCAACAAGAGCAACCATACAGTATCGCTAAGGGTAAAGGAACAAGAGAGATTCGACGCCCTCAGAGGTATGCAGATGCAGATTTAGTTTCTTATGCATTGTCTGTGGCAGAGACTATTGGGGTGAATGAACCTACTAGTTATCGTGAAGCTGTCACTTGTGATGAGTCTGCTCAGTGGTTAGTTGCTATGAATGAAGAGATTGAGTCACTTCATAAGAACCATATTTGGGAACTGGTAAAACCGCCTAAGGGTCAAAAGATTGTTGGAAACAAATGGATCTTCAAGAAAAAGGAAGGTATACCTGAGGTTGAAGCAGCTAGGTTCAAGGCACGTGTTGTTGCAAAGGGCTATTCTCAGAAAAAGGGTATTGACTTCAATGAAGTATTTTCACCGGTTGTGAAACATAGCTCCATACGTGTGTTGCTTGCTATGGTTGCGCTGTTTGACTTAGAATTAGAACAACTTGATGTCAAGACAGCTTTCTTACATGGTGAGCTTGAGGAACAAATTTACATGCATCAGCCAGAGGGGTTTATTGTTCCAGGTAAGGAAGATCATGTTTGTTTATTGAAAAAGTCATTATATGGTTTGAAGCAATCTCCTAGGCAGTGGTATAAACGATTTGATTCTTTTATGATTGATCATGGTTACTCTAGGAGTGATTATGATAGTTGTGTTTATCATAAAAGATTCTCTGATGGTTCAATTGTCTATTTGTTGCTATATGTTGATGACATGCTTATTGCTTCTAAGAATAAGTTTGAGATTCAGAAATTAAAATCTCAACTTAGTGGTGAGTTTGAGATGAAAGATTTGGGTGCAGCAAAGAAAATTTTGGGCATGGAAATTTACAGGAATAGACAAGTGGGCAAGCTTTATTTGTCTCAGAAAAGTTACATTGAAAAAGTTCTTGAACGTTTTGGTATGAAAGAGTCTAAACCTGTGAGTACGCCACTAGCTGCGCATTTTAGGCTTTCTTTGGATTTGTCGCCACAGTCAGAAGCAGAAGAGAAGTACATGTCTCAGGTTCCATATGCTAGTGCCGTTGGTAGTTTGATGTACGCTATGGTTTGTACTCGTCCAGATATTTCACATGCAGTTAGTGTTGTTAGTAGATACATGGGTAACCCTGGAAAGGGTCATTGGCAAGCAGTGAAATGGATACTTCGGTATTTAAAAGGCACTTCTAGCTTTGGTTTGGTATATGATGGGAGTTCTAATACTGGTTGCAGTGTTATTGGTTATGTGGACTCCGATTATGCTGGAGATTTGGATAAGAGAAGATCTCTGACAGGTTATGTTTTCACTCTTTCTCATTGTGCCATTAGTTGGAAGGCTACTTTACAGTCTACAGTTGCCTTGTCCACTACAGAAGCAGAATATATGGCAGCAGCAGAAGCAGTGAAAGAAGCCATCTGGCTTAGAGGTTTGGTTTGTGATTTGGGTTTACAGCAGGATACTTCTGTTGTATTTTGTGATAGTCAGAGTGCGATACACTTGACCAAGAATACCATGTTTCATGAGAGGACCAAACATATTGATGTCAGATATCACTTCGTTCGTGACATTGTGTCTCAGGGTACTATTATTATTAATAAGATAGCTACTGCAGATAATCCAGCTGATATGTTAACCAAGCCAATTCCAGTTAACAAGTTCAAACATTGCTTGGGCTTGGTTGGTGTTTGTAGTAAATGATCGCCCTTCGGGGTATTTGGACGACGGTCATTTGGTATTTCGAGGAATTCTAAATTTGAAGAACTTGGTTCCGTTTTGAGCCAAGGTGGAGATTTGTTATATATGGCTCCAAAACAGTTTTTTAAGAAAGGGCATTTTTGTAATTGCAAGCTCCCACAAAACCCTAGTACATCATATATATATTAGTTTTGGCTTAGCTGCCGAATTGAGAGACTTGTGCAGAGAACAAAAATTGCGCAGTGCCAAAAAAGTGAGGTTTTTGGAATTCAATAGCCATTTTGAAACTGATGGAGAAGAAAAAGAATAGCTGCATCATTTTTGAAGAACAGTAAAGTATACTTCCTTTGTCATCACCTTTTGAAGAACATATACTTCATTTGTCTTTTTTGAAAGGAAAAGCATCAGCCACGGAGAAAGAACAAAAGTTGATTTAATCACAATTGAAAGCTATTGTGATTAATTAGATTTATTCATCATCTTTGGATCCCTTTTGTTCGCTACTGTTCGTAAGTCCTTTTGTTCATTAATCTCCATCAGATTTGCTACTTTGTTGTTCGGTAATATTAGCAAAATTTATGTTATTTAATTTTGCTATTTGAATATTATTTTGTGAGATCAATTGGTGTATTTGGTATTTTGAGTGGCTTTTGAATAATGGTGTTTGTAATCTCCATTTGGATTTTGATAGTGGATTTTCCTCGGTGTGCCGTCGTCAGTGGAGTAGACTTTTCACATTGAAAGGTCGAACTACGCTTCCGCAAGCGCCGATTTATAACATTTTCTTTTGATCATCTCAGATGGATGCATTGTCACAGGATGGAGCTGTTCGTAAATTTGATTCACAACCTGATGCTAACCTGACTTATCCTTATCTCCCTAATGCTTTCCCAGAAAATGCGCACCAAATTGAGCAATTTCCTGTGTATTTTTTCCTGCCCCCACTTGTGGTTCTTATTATTAGTATGTTTTTCTTTTTATAAATTTACAAAGTTATTATTAAGATGGAGCTGAACAAATAGGTCACAAAGCATGGCTGCCCTGAATCAATCGGGCATAAACAATCAACAAAAATACCCAAATTCATTATTATTATTCCCTCAGAACAAGAACAGTACAGTAAGTTTTACTTGGAGTTTTTTTATAACGAGTTTTGATTTGGTATATTTGAAACTAGTTTTTGGTTTCTCATTTGTTTTTTAAGAAAATATATAGAAAATCGTTTAATGGCAAATTCTGTTTTTTATTTTCTAATATATGAACAAAGAACACATGAAATAGTTTGACAAAACTGTGATATGTGTAATATTTATGTTTTTATTATTCAATTTAATACTTTTCTTCTTCTTTTTTTCCCCTCTTTTTAATTTATATCATAAACTTTAATTCTTTTCTATTGAAAATGACAATAGAAAAGAATTAGAGTCATGGTAATTACGAAAAATATATGTTGCCGAAGGATTTGAAATTTATCTGTAAACGTTTTAAAAATTGAAAAAATAAAAATTTTTGAATTTTTTTTTAAGTTATAAAATTATACTAAAAAATGTGACTGATCTTCAATTTATGAAAACTAAACTAGTTAAAAAACAAAACTGAATTCAAAATCTTGATTTTCAGAATAAAAAAGAAGAAACTAGTTTTTAGAGCATTATATAAGTAGTTTGACACTGTCATCACAATTTACATTTGTTTGTTAAAACAGAGCATTGGGGTGGGAGTAGCGAATCAAATATCTCCATTGATCAATCAACAGCAACAGACCAATTTCACATCCCAAACTTTGAATACTACCTCTTCTCTTATGTGGTAATTACCTAATGCCTATTTTTATTATTACTATTTTTAGCTAGAGATTTTACTGTTATATAATAACTATTAATATTAATTAATCAATGAGCGCAGGCCCCAACTTATCGAAGTCACAACAGATACTGAAGCCAGTCAACCACAACGTAGCCAAGTTGGATCATCAGTTCCCAACATTAATTATGATCCAAATTTCCACCATTCCACAGAAACTGGATTTTCTATGGCTCTAAGGTAACATAATTCTATGACTATGTAACAAATAAGAATGTCATAAATAAGGGTATCTATATTACTTTCATATTATAATTTCAAGATGTCTTATGTTAGTTAATTAAGAAAATTAAGCAAGCTCTACACTTATAATTATTCATACCATCAACAACTGAGTCAAGCTTCAATGTCCCATGTCCGGCTTCATGAATCTTCTAAGAACAATAGCTACACGTCTCTTTTTTACCGAGCTTGAAACTAATTTTTTAATTTTTTTTTTTAAAAAAAAAAACATAAACTTGTTCGGTAACATGTTTTCTAAAATATACACAGAAAACTTATTTGATATAAATGTGTTCCTTTTTTTACTTTTTCGTTTTATTTATTACTCATTTTTCCTTTTATTTATTTTTTATTTTTTTCATAATTTTATTATTTTTATTTAGAAAGAGGTAGGGACATGGTCCTTGCTAAAAATAGGAGTTAGAAAATGATTTAAAATTTAATGGCAGAAATTTTGAAATATGATGACAAAAAACATGTTAAATTATTATTATTATTATTATCAAGTTTCAAATTAGGCTAAAAAGGGGAAATTAAAATTAAAAATTAAAACATAACTAGTTACAAAATAGAAAATAAAACACGTTATAAAAGGATGTATTTGATAACAATATTTTAATTTTTAATTTTTGAATCTTTTCTAAAAACAATCATCAATGTGTTTGTTATAAATAAATTAAAATCACTTATATGTTGTTTGGTAAAGCTTTCCAATTTCTATTTTTTTTTACAAACAAATTTGTTATTATTTAGAAATTTATGTTTTTAATAGGCTTCTTCCGATATTTATACACAAAACTCATAAAACTTTATTTACTATCTAGAAAAATGTTTGGTGAAACAAAAATAAAATCTGAAATCTTTTTGACATTTTTGAATTACTCCATGTTGTTTTTGGCAGTAGTTTACTAAAAATATGATATTAAAAATCACGTACAAAATAAAAAAAAAAAATAGAAATCAAAATCCCCTTAATTTGTTCAAAGTGGGATAGATGAATCCATTATCTATGGTACACTAATTTGATAGTCTATATATGTTGCAGGTTAGAGAAGAATATTCATGAGTTCGAGAAAATGCTAAAGGAAGGTAGTACTAGAAAAAAGGAAGCAAATAACTCTGAGCCAAATCGTATACTGAATTCACAACTTTTTATTGATCAAGTAACATTTTTAATATCTCTTATTCATATTATAAATCATGAATAGTAATTATTTTGTCTTCATTAAGAGACAGAACGAGATTATTAGTCTCTGCTTTTATAAATAAATAAAAAATTAATTCTAAATAAATTTATCAGGATAGCTGGGAGGAGAGCTCTGAATTGATGTCCTGCATTAATCAAAAGAAAAGTACAGCAACAAGTGGTGGTAGTTCAAAGGAGGTATAAATATAATCACTTTTACCAGTAATTGAGTTAAATAATGTATTTTTGAATAACAATATTAATAGCATTTTTTAAAAACGATATTCGAACTTAGACCTTCTACATGATTATACATAATCGTAACTGAGATAATTGTATTTTGTTTAGTATATATTTTAAATTTATTTTAATTTTCATACATAGCAAGGGACGTTAAAGAGGAAAGTGAGCAGCACAACAAGAGAAACACAACAAGAAGTATTGGGCAAGTCACTGTTGTCATGTAAACGTTCTAAAGTAAGTGTAAATTTGACAATTATAAATTTCTTAATTAATCAGTGTTTCATAAAATCAACTAAAATGATAAATTATGATAGAGAGACGTAAAGGCGTTTTGGCTCGTCACACCTCTCTTAACTGTCCAAATTATGAAATTGATCAACATTTTAATGTGAGATAAGATGTGTAATAAATGATAAAGTAATGATATTGTCAAGATCATTTTTATTATTTTTATAATAAAAATATATGAAATATTTATTTTATTCAAATTATTAATTAAACTTCAGTGATATTATTATTATTAGATAAAATTGTTACAATAACAATTTTTATTGTTTTAATATCACTACCCTAAATTATATTCATCAATAATTACAAAATCTTATCAATTAATTAACAAATATAAAACGAAGCAGAACAACTATCAAGCAAACTAAAGAAATCACTAGCATCAATTATTCTTGAAGTGACTAGTACTAACTCTCAACCTAATGATAAGGGCAAAGAAGCAGCTGAGAGTACATTTCTTGTTCCTAATACTCCTAATGTTTCAAGGTACAATTTCAAATGACTACTCTAAAACACTTTTAATTAATAATTTTTCCAATTATTTGTTAATGGTGCCTTTATATATATATATATATATATATATATATATAATATGTATATATATATATATATATGTATTTATGTGATATTATTGTGTGTGGTATCTAATCATATTGAAATTCAGGCAAACTAAGAATGCAGTTTATGATCCAATATTTGAGGCCTTGGGTTTACCAATGGACCCCATCTTCGGTTGTTTAATAAGTCAAATTCTTCATTACATTATGGTAATGCTTATTTATTTATTTATGAAATTCCATTTTAATTTATATTTTCAACCATTAATACTGGCCGAATGTATATTCTATTGACTATTGATAGCCAATAAGGCAAAAATATATAATTAAAGTAATTATTTAATGCCTTAATGCTCTCTTCTTCTTTTTTTCACAGGTATGTAATATTTTATTATCATGGAGACTTAGTTGAGCAATGGCCTTTCGGGTTCTTTGAATATGTGTACTTTCTTTATTAAAAAAACATACATGTTTTTTTTTTCGGTCATCAATCATGTTCGCATTTTCTTATGTCAATTAATTACTTCTTATTTGAGTTATTTTAAATGTTTAAGGAGTTAGGAATATGATTGTCCTCTCAATTTTCCGCATATATAAATCTAGGACAATTACATTATTTAATAATTTTTTATATTAAAATATTGCTTTAAAAATAATATTTTAATTAAAAATTTATTAAAATAATTTATTTTACCCTATCCTATTTTTTAAAGGTAAAAGACTAAATGATATCATTTATAATTTAAGAGACCAAATATAATAAATAATCTAATCTAAGGGACGTCTATTGCCTATCTTTTAATTCAAAATAAGCCTTATCTCCGATATGTTTTTCTTCTAAAATGAATTATAAACACAGAAAGTAAAACAAACAAAAATATACATCAACTAAAAGTGAGTTAAAATATGACTAATCGTTAATTTGGAAACAGTTGAAAAATACATAACAACAAAGAAAGCAAACTATGCAACATTCATAACAACAAAGAAAGTAAACTATGGAACATGCATAACAACAAAGAAAGCAAACTTAGAAGCAGGTTGGAAAAAAATATTAAAAAATCAAATACGAAAATAGACATAACTAAGCTAATATATAATTACATACCACAAGCTACTCCTTGCTATTGACAGTCAAAATGCTACTACATATGGAAAAATACTAGGAATTGTACTACGGGAATCTCTTGTGGTCCAGTGTTAAGACTCCCTCTTCCCCCCACTAGGAACCCAAGTTCGAATCCCACCACAGGTGTGTGAGTTGTTTTCTCTTTATTAATAAAAAAAAAGGGCCTTTAAAGCCCTTTTTAAAAAAAAAATACTAGGAATTGTACTATTGTAGTCAATTACTTGATTATATATATGCCAATATATATATAAAAATAAATGTAGTGCATTAATATAGTAAATGAAGTTGAAATTTGAAACGATAACATACAATTTGAGGAGTTACATGAGTTTAATTGTTTAAGTATTTGATAAATAAAAAAAAAAACATTCACTTAATTAATAATGAATTTGAAAAATGTAATTTGGGAGCTACAATCAGAGAAAAGAAATTGTTTTTACATTTAGTGTTACGTTTTATCAAAAATAAAAACTATTGAATGGAGGTTTGGTGTAATAAAAGTAAAAAAATTACATAATTAGCATTTTTTTGAATGTTATTATATCTAATTTTATATATTCAATGAGAATAACTTGAAACAAAATTTTATTTTGATAGGGATTTGATTGCTTACAATGAATACAAAAGCATTACAATTTATTTTAAATTAATTAGCATATTTGCAAGTGCTATGCACATGGTACATACAATTTATGAATGTTTAATAAATAATGAGCATACCATATAATTTTAGTAAAAATGATATTTATTATGTAATTTTGATTTTAAATTTGAAACTATTAATTATAGATTATAGAAAAATTGATACCAAAAAATCTAAATTAATTAAAGATTTTGAAATATGTAGTTAAAAATTACAACTATTATTAGTGGAGATGAGCTACAAAATGTTTAAGGCTAAAATCATCAAAAAATTATTAAAAAAATTACAACAATTTGGTATTTATCTCTTAATAATAGCTTTGTATAAATGAATAGTTTCCTAAATTTCACCCCAAATGCACTTTAGTCATTTTTTTTTATTGGTGCACTTAATTTTCGTAACTTATATAAATGGTGCACTTAGAGTTCGTGTTTTTAGGACTTTCAACATACCGTTAACATAGCTTATGAGACCATAATGTTCATGTTTATTATGAATTTTTTTTATTTTAAAATTTTAATTCATTATTAAAATTTATACAATAATTCAAGAAATGTAATAAAAGGCTATCCCCATAACCTGGGCAACCACGCACACAACACGATTAAAAAAAAAAATACTACAAAAAGGCAGTTAATGTTAGTTCATGAAAAAAAATACAAAAACACAACTGATCTACAATAGAGAGAACAGAAAATACACAACTGATCTATAAGCTTATATATATATAAATAATATATTTTAACATCTACATAAATCTATTTACATTGTTAGAAATTTTTCGTTCATACTGTTAAACTACATAATATGAAAGATGAAGATGAAGAATATCATAAATAACCTTAAACAAAACTAATGGCGGACTCTGAGTTACTCTCAATTATTTGGCCAAATGGTTGTAAGAGGCTAAAATCCACCAAGAATTACAAAGTATTCCATCAAATGAAAATCTTGGTTTTTTTTTTTTTTCTAAAATTCCAAAAATAAGATGTGACAGTGAAGAAAATATTTAAAAAAAATACTAATATTACATAAAAGCACATTATACATGGAGTGTAGAACAAATGAACAATTATCCTGCCAATATTACATAAAAAGAACGTTAGTGAATGAGAGTTTCTATAGCCAAACATTTTGTGGTCTGAAATAAAATACTAAGTAGCATAGTAAATAAATCTGATGTAAAGATATCAAATAAGAGAACAAAAAAAATATACTCATTCATGACTACATTAATTATTTAAACGTTTTTATTAATGATCATATTAATGTACTTTATGTTTCAATTAGAAATGCTATTATTTGATTCTTAATTTTTAACGCTTATTTTGCAATTAAGTTAAAGTTTATTTTAAAGCATAACTTTAATTATTATTAATTTCTCATAATAGTAAACTATTTGTTATTTTCTATAAAAAATAGTTTTTGATACATAAAAGTTTAAATTTTGAAATTATAAATGGTAAAACATGCAAGATAAAATATTTGAGGAGTTATAAGATCACTTTAATATAGTTATGAAAAAAATAAAGAAAAAATAATAAAAATAGTCCTCTTAAAATTTATAATAACAAAAATACTACACTTTTGTTCAAATAATATATTTATATAATTAAAAAATGATTTTTACATAATTTTTCTTTAAATGCTCATTTAATTGAAACGCTGTTCAAATTAAATAAGAGCAATTTAAACTTATTTAATGTTGAATATTCAATGTTATACGTTTAATGTTATTGGGGTACTAGTTTTATTATTATAAATTTTATAGGTGTTATTTTTGGTAATTTTCTAAAAATGAAATTTTGAAGATGCACTTTGGAAGTTATAGTTAAAGACTAAATTATTTTTCATTAAATAATATCTTTAATTTTTCAATTTTCAATTTCAAGAAAAATAATATTATACAATTAACTTATAATTTGGAAGTTAAGATAGAAACTAAATTATTTTTCTTTAAATAATATTGTTTAATTTAAAATTTTCATTTCAAGAATAATAATATTATACAATTGAACTTGTGAATCACACTCAATCCGTTTACGTTTGCAATTGAATATACATATTAAATGGAAAACTAAAAATATAAGTTCTGTTATGAAATTTTGGGAGTTATAAGATCACTTTAATTGAAAGGGGTTACAAGATCGATCACTATAAAGAAAATAAAATTTTGAAGATATAGTTTGGAAGTTATAGTTAGAGACTAATTATTTTTCATTAAAATATATTTAATTTTTCAATTTTGAAAAAAAAAATATTTATTTAAAAAATAATAATACTATACAATTAACTTGTAATTTGGATTGTTATGTTAGAGACTAATTTTTTTTACTTCTCTTTTTGTAGTTTTGTTTAATTTAAAATTTTCATTTTAAGAATAATAATCTTGTACAATTGAACTTGTGAATCACACTTAATCCATTTACGTTTCCAATTAAGTATAACTTCTATATTAAATATGAATATTATAAAATGTTAACATTAGGCTATTAAATATTGGTTAAATCATCTTTAATGATATGTAATATATTAAAATGGTAAATTTGTCGATTATAAAATAATAAGATGAAATTAGTAATTTTCTTTCAAAAACGTAAACTCACACTTTTATAAGAGAAATAGATATAAATTAAATTTGGTCAGCATAGATTAAGGTCTAGTAGTTAAACCCTATCTTCCTTTCGGACCAAGGTTTGAGATATCTCGAAGAAAAAAAAAATATCTTCTCTATTTTTGCCTAGTTGTAGCATAATAACATGTTTTTTAATTAGATAGTTGTAAAATTGTGAGATTTGAGTTTCAAGTCTTTGAACATGAGTGTGTAACATAGCTATTTAAAATAATTATTTTCTGATTGTTAAATTTAAATGTATTAATTCAGTATTTCCTAAAAATGATTTAATGACGTTTTTTTTCTTCTTTCCCCCCCAATAAATTGACCTTATATTTTTAGTCAAATCAACTTGTGCTTTTTAACGAAAATTCACAAATGGATCCCAAGTGTATTTTTCCCTCTAAAATCTAACTTAAAAAATAGCTTTCCATATTTATCAACCTTTTTACGAAAAAGTAAAACTTTTTTATTTTTTAAAAAAATTACAAAAAATAAAACTCTTAAAATTTATAATAATAAAATTAATATTTTAATAACATTAAACAAATCTAAATTTTCATAATTTAATTTAAACAATATTTACTTAAACGGACGTTAAAAAAAATATAAAAATAATTTTTTTAATTATAAAAATATATAATTTGAATATAAAGAGTGTTATTTTTATTATTAAAAAATTAAAAAAAATGTTATTTTTATTGTTTCCTAAAGTTTTTATACGAAACTGGTCGATTTGGTACTAATTCTTATATCATATGTGGACAGGTCCGCGTTGATAATATTCATGAGATGTTCTTCGATTATAATTCTCTTCTGGGACATTGCTCATTAGTCATTAATTATTTACCTAATCCATACCCAAAATCAGATATATATAAAAACATTATACAACATTTGAATGTTACCTAATTAACCATATATATAAAAACAGTTTTCGTTTGTCAGATAGATATTTAAGTGACTTTATTTTCATAAAGTATATTTAAATCATTCTTTCTATAAAAATAAAATATTTTAATCACTTTATTTTTACAAGGTACACTTAGGTCATTGTCCCTATGAAAATAAAATATTTTAGTAATTTTTTAAATAATAAGATATTATTTTATTAATAAATTTTTTTGATATAATAATAAAGTAAATTTCATTGGAACAAAATTTGAATTTTATTTAACAATTTAAAATTAAATTTAAATATAATTTTTTTTTTTTGAACAATTGTGCCAGACACTCCCTTCCCAATTACCAAATTTCACAATTATCCCCCTCTCTTGCAACACTGCACATTCTTTAGTTTTTCTTTCTTTCTCTCATCTTGTTATTTGCTGCACACCTTTTCGTTTTTTTTTTTTTTCTTCCAATTTTTCTTGTTATTTCTGTTAATCGGGCTCTCTCTCTCTCTTAGTTTTATTTTTGTAGTATTTGTTTTAAATTTTATTATTTTTATTTTTGGAATATGTTGACATATTTTTTTATGTTTAATTGAGCATATTTATTTTATGTATAATTCAATATTTTCTACTTAATGAAAAGTGCAAATTGTTCAAAAAAAGACACGTGTCATATAAAAAAAAATCATATGCTGCATAATAAGAAAAAATATGTGATATCATATGTGTCACTTCAGTTAAAAAAAGTGTCATCTGTAAAAAAATTTATATATATATCATCTATCTAAAAAGAATATATGTGTCATATATAAAAAAAAGAACATATGTGTCATATATAAAAAAAGAACAAGGATAACAAGGATGAAGTGGGGGTGTTATTTTTTAATCAAGATGAGTAAGAAGGTCATTTGGTAAACTAGTTTTGTAAATTTTATATTTTATAGAATTTTTCTAATTTTTTGGGAACTTTTTGTATCTTGTTTATGTATCAAAAAATGATACATATAGAAAAAGCGATATAGAAAATTGCAATTTTTTTTTTCATAAAATATAATATTTACAAAAACAGTTGGCCAAATAAAAATATAAAAAATATTGAACTGTTCAAATTTAGTTTTAAATTGTTAAAATAAAATGATAATTTTGGTACAATAAAATGATAATTTTGGTACCATAAAATTTATTTTATTATTATATCTGAATTTTTATTAATAAAATAATATTTTACTGTTAAAAAAAAGACTAAAGTGTTTAATAACACAAATAAAATGACTTAATTGCAAAATAAGCGTTAAAATAAACTTGTGCCAACCTTGCCTTTAGCAAAAACAATATGTAGCAAGCCAGCAGGATGGAAAAGGATAATTCTTATTTCAGTTACAAAATCTGAGCCTTTATTTTCAGTTTTCAATGCTATTGGATTAATGGTGGTGCTGCTTATTAGCAAGAAAAAAAAAAGTTATTAGAGAACGAGAGAACAAATATAACGCTAGATATATCATGTTGTAATATATATTAAATAATATATTAATTATTAATTAAATATAATATTTAATCATATCAGATAAAAGAATTGTGAGATTAAGAACTAATTAAATTGTAATTATTGTATATAATAAATTATGATAAAAATTATTTTTAATATAACAAAAAAAGAGGAAGTAAAAAGTTGTGCGAAATTTTCTCTTTTGACTTTTGAGTCTTTAAGGTCAACTTTACTTAGGTTGGTTGAATCATGAGCATCATGCTTTGTCCATTATTACACTTACTATTTTTAAATTTTAAATTTAAATTTTTAAAATTTTAAATTCTATAATATAATTTTTAAAATTTTATATATAATTTTTTAAACTTTAAAATTTTATAATTTAATCTCAAATTTTTAAAACTTTACACATAGTTCTTATTTTTTATATTAAAATATATGTTTTGAATCAAATTTTTAGGATTTATGTGTAAATTTTTAAAAATTTGTGGACTAAATTGTACGTAGATTTAAAAGTTTAGAGATCTATGTGTAATTATTTTAAAAGTTGGAAGACTAAATTGTAGAATTTAAAATATTAAAAATAAATTTAGTTAAAATTTAGGAACCAATAATATAATTTAATCATTTTATTATTCATACAACCATGTCATATATAGTACTCTAAACAAGAAAAAAAAATCTCATTAAAATAAATGTGAATGGAAATCAACCCTTAAACCTTCAACATATTTAAGATATATTGTATACTGACATACTATTGAGCCACAAAATCATCGATAAGAATATTATTTTTGTTGTTTAAAATAAAGAAATGTGAAAAAGCTTTACTTAATACATTTTTTAATATTATTTGTCTTTAATTAAAAAAATTGATACATAGAAGTCCTTAATTCCGTAGCTTATGGAAGACATAGAAGTGCACTCAATATTTTTCTCATGGTAAAATTCTGCATTTCTAAGGAAGAGATCATACTAGTGCTCTACCACATCAAACAACAACTTCTTAGTAACAAGTTATACATGAACAAAATAACAAATGATATCCTAATAAATTTAGATTGTATCGTCAAACAAACTAAAAGGTTTTTCTTCGAGAACAAATTATGACTTTACTGAGTTAAGACAATGTTATAACATGCACATAAAATAACACTTTAACAAGATAAGCTATTATATAATTAAAAAAAAATTATATATATGATATCTCATTGTAATTTGATACGTAATCACACATATTAATTGTTCAATTAGTAATTCTCTCTCACAAAATGAAAATAAAATCTTCTAAGCTCTTTCCCTAAATGGAAGAAAAGAATAAAAAGAGTGTAGATGTAGTAAAAAAAAATGATGTGCTAAAACATGTTCTAAGTGAATTTCCCTCTTGAGAATTTGAAGATCTTTACAAGTCATAACCCATGTTAAAGTATAGTGGCCACATGTATTGTTTTGTTTTTAACAATCAATTATATTTTTTATCCATCAATTTGTTTTACCTTCATCGAACATCAATTTATTAATTAAAAAATAATATATATAAAAAAATAAAATTTAGATGTTCATACCCATCAACTATGCCTTTTCATATCTGATAAAATAATATTAAAAAAAATTATGCTTTTTCATATAACTTTTTTTTTCTTCTTTTTGTAATAATTAATAAATGTTCGATGTTAAGGTCAAAGTGTAATGAGCTCATGGGTAAGAAGCAAAATTATTTGACCGTACAAAATGAAATACATGTGACAATTTTTAATTAAGAATGTAGACAAAGGTCAAACAATTTCTAGACTCCAAGATTAATTGTACTTATCAACTTAATTTTTTGGCCTAGAAAGTACTATCACTTTTATTTTCCTAACGCAAAATTACAGAATTTTGTGAGATGTGAAGTTTTTTTTTTTTTTTTTTTTTTAAATATAACATTATTTAGTGTAGTTTGAATATATAATTTGAATTATAATATTTAATTTTTTTTTACCTATAAAATGAGAGTGCATAGCATAATTGAGGGGATATGAAGAAGGTAATATATTTTCCCTGTTCTTATCATGCTTTCTCATTAAAGCAAGCTATCGAAGGCTGTAAGTAAAATTATTCTTCTTCTTGAAGTGCCTTTTTAGTTATGCTCTGAGTATTTAATATCTGAAACTTTGATTATTCCCATCTCTCCCTCATGTTTTTTCCTATTCCTTGAAATATATGTACTTTTATGTCTTTTTATTCCACTTAATCGCAGCCAAACCTAACCAAAATTCATCATGTTGATGAACACAGGATAAAAAAAAAAAAAAAAAGTATCCAAATTTTGCTTGACAGAAACTTGAGGCACATTGAGTCTATTTTTGGTAAGTCAGATATCAAACATATATATGTTGATCTAGCTACTACTACTTTCTTTCTCTTTATTTGTATATATGATTTTCAGGTCTAAGTGATCCTTTATATTACAAGTTCTTGTCCATTAGTATGAATCGATCTTAGAAGAAATATAAGATCTTAATTTTAAAATTTTTACTTTTTAATTTCTTTCCCTACTATATATATAATTAATTAATTCATTTCATAACTCTTGGTCTAAGTAGTACATGGATACCTCACATTCTAAAGATGTTGGTTTTGAGCCTATGTAAAAATAATAATTACTCTCCTTACACTTAAAATGAGTGTTTATCGATTGATAGAAAAATTAAATAATCTTATGCTTTATTATTGACGGTCACCAATATATAACTAGTTTTATATTTTATGTTAAAATAATACCGTTTGATTTTTTAAAAAATTTAGTTTTTCCTTTCTTGGTAAATCTCTCTCTCTCTCTCTCCTCAAATTGCTTGTCTCTTACGGGCTGCTCATTGGAACTAAATTAAAAACTCAAAGAAATAGTTTTAAAGAGATAACACACAAGCAACACAATGGATTTTGTGCTTATATAGTAATTTATACTATTCCTTACACAAAAGTAAAGAAACTCATCAGATTTGAGTTCAATTTTTTTTTTTTTTTTTCGATTGGTACAATTTAATACCTATATTTATTAGCTTTTTAAATATGAAAAAGTATATTCAAACTCACAATATAAAAAAATGAGAAAACAAATTTACTATCCCCAGACGTAATGGGAGACCTTTTAAGTTTAGTAGTTTTAGAGATGTAAGTAACATCCTTGTTCTATGGCATTTGAGTTTGTTTAGTTAAACGCAGAATTATAAATTAGTATAAAAAAATTAAAAATATTTTTTTTATTATATTTTAATTTATATGACATAATTTAATTAATTTTTATTAATAAGAAGTTCTATAATTATTTTTTCATTTTATAATTTTAACTTTATATTTAATTAATTACTTACATTTTATTTAATATATATTACAATTAGATGTACAGAGTATTAATAAAAAATATTAGTTTTGTCGGCATTTTCACTCTAGAATTAATGGGTCCCGCTCTTATAATATAGAAAAATTATCAAAAATAACATCCTTAAAATTTATAGTAATAAAACTAACATCTCAATAATATTGAACGTTCAATATCAAATAGGTCTAAATTATCGTCGTTCAATTCTAATTAGATAAGTGTTCAAAGAAAAATGACATATTAGTAATTTTTTTAATTGTGAAAATATAAATTTGAACACAATGGAGCTAGTTTTGTTATTAGAAGTTTTAAGAAGTGTTAGTTTTGTTATCCTCTCTATAATATATAGCGGTGATATTCTTTTGACATGTTAATTTTTTTATTGGATATAAATATTTTATTTTGTTTTGACATGAATTTTAATTTTTAAGTAAAGTAATTTTAATCTTTAAAATAACTTAATTAAAATAGAGAACGATGTGTTAAAATAAGATGTTATTGTAATATGTAAGGTAACAACATCCAGAATTAGTTCCTTTCTCTCTGCTTGTGTATCTTTTTTTGTCTTTACCTGTTATATATATATATAATATATATATATATATATATATATATATATATATATATATATATATATATACACGTTCTGATAATAAATAAATTTATTAAATGATAATAATAAATTATCATAATTATAATATATTTTAAATCAATGATGATAATGCTATTATATTTTTAAATTTAAATTTAACGAATAATTTATAAAATTAATTAAAAAAATTAAATCAAACAAAAATATATATTTAATGTTAGATTAATTTAAATTAATGATTCAATAAAAAATAAAAATAAAAACTTAAATCAATAATTATAAATAATTTATCAAAAAAATTTGTATAAATCATTTATATAAAAAACCGTGGCATATATATATATATATATATATATATATATATATATATATATATATATAATAGTCACTTATTTAATTTTAACTAATTAAATTAAATTTTTAATTTTAATTTTTAATTTTTAGAGTTTAATTTTAATGCATTAAAGCATAAAATTTATTATTAAAATTAATATTTTCATGTAAGATATATAATTTGTTAATTATATATATATATATTTGCTTATTTTAAGATATAACGAATTCGTTCTTATGTATATTTTTAATATATATAGTACCAATTGTTATAATTTTTTACGCAATTTATTATACTTTTTAACTTTAAGGTTTAATATTTAGAAAAATAATTTTCTCTTTTATTTCCTCTAAATTTCACACACACATATATAACTAATTTAGAAGTGGGTGATATTTATTAAAAATGAATTAATTTATAAGGTAAGCCCAAGTGGAATTCTAGGGTAGGTGAATTTTTTTTTTAGGTAAAGGGCTGCCTCAGTAATTGTAACCATCCTTTTTGTAAAGTCAAATTATTCCCTCTCGCATGTCTATGACAAATGTTCATAGTCAGCTCATTACTTCTTGCATATCTCCATTTAGGCAATTTTTTTTTAATACCAATACGCACACACCTTTTAATATTGGAAACAATCTAACATAATTTATTTTTAGTAATTTTATTTTAATATAAACACTTGTATATTTTTACACATATATGATCATCTTAAAAAAAAAAAAAAACTTAATTAAGTTAGCTTTTTCTTTTTATATTTGATAGTACTCTAACGTAAATATTTTAAAATAAATATTAAAGCTACATTCACATTTTTTTATCATAGTATGCCACATGTCAATTATTACTTCTAAAACATTTCATCAGAACCGGCCCAATCAATAGGCCCTAGGTGAGACTCATTATAGGTCTCTTAACATTACATTTAATTTTTTTTATTGAATTTATTATATTATTCAAAATATAAATATTAAAACATTGAATATAAAAATACAAGCATTCATGGACTAATTTTTATTTAGATTAATTTAAAAATAACTTTATTTATATTATATTGTAGGATAATAATGTTTACAAAAAATCACTAGGAAATCAGGTAGTTGTAAAAATTAACAAACTTAAGATTATTTATATATTTTATTTTATGAACACCTTAATATAATCAAAATTTACCTAGTTAAAAATTTTAAAAACTTGATTTAAATTGTAAAATTTTCCTAAATGGGGCGAGAATTTGAAGTCATTTGCTTTAAAAGAATGGTCAGCTATTTTTATATCTTTTAAACGTTAAGTAAATTTTTCAAATTTAATAATTTATTTAATATCTTAAAATACATGAAGAAAAAATATTTACTAAAAGTGTGTTTGTTTTCATGTGGAAATTATTCTCACACATATTTTAATAAATTTAACATGTTTTTTAATAAATAATAAATTTATTATATTTCATTCATGTAATGTGGTATATGCATATTTTTTTTTTGTTTAGTAGATTAGATTAGATTTGACAATCGTGTTGTATTTGCATTCAAGAGTTGGTTGACACAATTATAAGTTTAAGTAATTTTTTTTAAGTAAATTATTTATAATAGTAAAAAAAATATAAGTTTAAATTTATAAAATAATTAGTAAAAAATTGTAATAAAATTATGTTATGGTTGTATAATAATCATATTTATTAGTGTTGGAATGTCGTGTCAAGATTATGGCCCCTCTATTTTAATAAAAAAGAATAAAAAAATTATATTTTAATTAAAAAATAATTGGATTGGGGCTCCTTAACTTTAGACCGACCTTATATATTATCATACTAAAAACTAATTCAACTCTTTTTATTTAATCTTGTTCAAAATTATATTTGATAATTAGACCTGAATTTCTATTGTTGTTGTGTTTGGATAATGTTTTGGTTTGTCTTTCTAATAACTGAGGATGCATTTATCAGTAGAATAAATTCTAAAAAATAAATAAATTTAATTTATTTTTTGCATTTAAATTATCTACAAAATAATACATGATATAATTATTTAAAAAAAATGAAGAAATTATTTATTTTTTTAAATAATTATACCATGTGGTATAATATAAGTGATTTAGATTAAAAAAAAAAAATAGTGTTATTAACATTTTTCACTAGTCTCTTTCTAACAGTAAGGTAATTAAAAAAAATTATATTTCTCTAAAAAAATCTTCTTGTTGGAGTCCTTCAGGCTTGTACCTTCAATTATTATGTGGTGACAAATTAATCTATGTAAACATCAATAACATTTTGCATTGAAGTGGTCTTTAATTAAGTTCATTAAAGGATTTACTTTTGTAACAGTATAGATGGAGAAATCTAACGAGGATATGTTAATAAATTTGACACGAAAGGTATTTGCTTCTAAGTTTAAATTTACAAATTGAAATACCATTTGGCCTTTGGGCAGGCTATGTGTTGTCATTAATTTTTTTTATGATTTAAGTGTATATTCAATTGTTTTATCATTAATAATCCTGAAGTACGTTGTACCAAATTTTCTTGTAATTTCTTTTTATCAATGGTTAAAGTTCATACTTGTATAAAAAAAATGTAATATGAGTAAATACACATAAGGGTTCACATATAAATTTAAATAGGGTTACAAGATTTTACGTTAATTCTCAAACAATGTTGATTTTTTTGAGTTATTGGAATCACATATAACTTTTGGGTTGAATTCTTAAATTAGTAGTGTAATTAATAGTTAAAGAATTATCAAGATATACATGTGAGTTAGTGTGAGTTTGTATAAGGTGATGAATTTTATCTAGTAATTTTCAAGAAAATAAACAGTAAACTTTTACACATTCATGACGAATTTGATTGCATAGGGTTGGCTCAAAAATGTAACATTATAGGTTGTAATCCTATAACATTTGAGGCAGTAGGGTTACAAAATTATTTTAAGAAGAGGGTTACGAAGAACATATATAATTAAAAAATATTTACAAATTGTATTTTAATTGTGATGTCAGGCATTTGAGATGAGAGAGATTGAGCCAGAATTACCTAATGACCATGAACAAGGTGCTTCCTTGATGGACTTTGATTTTGTTTTTGATGATGAGGCTGCAGACTTCAAGAGTACTGGTAAAAATCCAAATTTAAAGGTACAGGCAGTTTGTGTGTATGTTTTAGTAAATTTACTTTTTTTTTTTTTTTGTTGTTACTGAACTAAAAAGTTCACTTAATTAATTTAAAATTTAGATACAATTAAATTAATATTTATATATAGTAAATTCGAATTTTTTAATTTGTTTAAAAATAAGGATGAAATATCTATTAATTAGGAAAGTAAATTCTTTAATATTGTAAAAATATTTTTATTTAATGTGCTTAATTTAAATTTTTTGCAATATTTAAAATAAAATATAAATAGCAAAATATATTATTTTTTAAATTATAAGTTCATTATTATCAAAAAATAATAATTATAATTATAATTAAAATTTTATATATAATATAGGATAGATGAATATGTTTTGCTTGCATATATTATTTGTTTTATTTTTATATTTATAATTTTTATTAAATAGAGTAATCATTATATAATTAAATTTTTATTAGATATGATCTTTGATATTCTTTTTTTTTTTTTTTTTTGTCAATAAGAAAGATGTGATCCCTTATTCATTCATTATATTAATGTAATAACCGAGCCTTGTGCTAATAAAGTTCTAAAAGTACGGTCAATATTAATAGCATAAAATATGAAGGTAATTTTATAAAGATAATTATATATATATATACTTGATGTATAATTTAAATTTTTATATACAATATAGTTTTCATTAAAATTATCAGGACGAACAAAACAATATTTGTGCTGAAGCAGATCATCAAAGTGCTTATAATAACTTTGGGGAGGTACGTTATGTAATGACAAATTTCAATGGCCTTAGATCAAATTTACTCGTACAACTAATTGTTCGTTGCTCAATTAGATTATATTATTTTTTATACCATTAGACAATATGTGAAAGTATGAGAAAAATGTGGTATTTTTTATTACTTCTTTCTTTAAATTATTGATATGGCACCAAATTGGTGTTACATATGATGGGCCAGAGAAAGTGGAATCGAAAAATTTTTTTCATTAACATTATTTACTTAATAAAAAAAATTAACAGGCAAATAAACACCTCTATTAAAAATTTTCTAGTACTCTATATTTTCTATAAAAATTTCTTGTGTGATCTCCTAAAATTATTTATTAATTGTCGTTAGTTACTTCAAAATCTCTTAATTTTGATAAACAAGTTAACTTATTTTGCTCTAATGATATTCAATATTTTTATACATTAATTATCTATCACAAAGTTTTTCAAATCTCACAATCTTTTTACACTAAAGAACTCTTAATTATTCAAATTAAAAATATCACAGATTGTTTCAGTTAAAATTCTTTACATATAATATCCACCCAGCTACTAATTAGATTTTTTTTTTCTTTTGATAATCTCAGATGGGTACATTGTCACAGGATGGAGCTGTTCGTAAATTTGAATCACAACATGATGCTTATCCTTATCTCCACAATGCTTTCCTAGAAAATGAGCAACAAATCGAGCATTTGCATGTGTATTTTTTCCTAACCCCATTTTTTTTTGTTGCTAATATTTGTTGTTCTTGTTATTAGTATGTTTTTCTTTTTATAAATTTACAAAGTTATTATTATTAACATGGAGCTGAACAACAAATAGGTCACAAAGCATGGCTACCCTGAATCAATCGGGCATAAACAATCAACAAAAATACCCAAATTCATTATTATTATTCCCTCAGAACAAGAACAGTACAGTAAGTTTTACTTATTTTTTTATAACCAGTTTTGTTTTGTTATATTTGAAACTAGTTTTTGTTTTCTCATTTGTTTTTTAAGAAAATATAGAGAAACTTGTTTAATAACAAGTTCTCACAAATTGAAATTTAGTTGTAAAAGTTATAAAATTTGAAAACATAAAACAAATTTTTGAAAACTTTTTTAGAAAATTACTTAAAATAACACCCCTTAAAACTCATAATAATAAAAAATAGCATCATTCTCTTAAATTGAGATGTGTATGAGTTAATGTTGAATTAATACTTTTTATAAATTTTAGGGATATTATATTTGTTATTTTTCCGACGTTTTTTTCAAGTTCTAATTTTAAAAACTTTATTTTCAAAATAAAAACACAAAATATTTTACTAAATTAGTCCTTAAAATTTCAAAGATTTTAGGTTCTGTTTTTAGTTCACTATATAAGTAGTTTGACACTGTCGTCACAATTTACAATTGTTTGTTAAAACAGAGCATTGGGGTGGAAGTAGCGAATCAAATATCTCCATTGATCAATCAACAACAACAGACCAATTTCACATCCCAAACTTTGAGTACTACCTCTTCTCTTATGTGGTAATTAACTAATGCCTATTTTTATTATTACTATTATTTATATTTTTGGCTAGAGATTTTACTGTTATTAATTGCCTTGATATAATAACTATTAATATTAATTAATCAATGAACTCAGGCCCCAACTTATTGAAGTCACAACAGATACTGAAGCCAGTCAACCACAACGTAGCCAAGTTGTACCATCAATTCCCAACATTAATTATGATCCAAATTTCCACTATTCCAGAGAAACTGGATTTTCTATGGCTCTAAGGTAATATAATTCTATGACTATGTAATAATTATTTCGTTGTAATTAGGCCACAAAGTAATAATTATTCATACCATTAACAACTGAGTCAAGCTTCAATGTCCCCTGTCCTGTTTCATGAATCTTCTAACAACAATAGCTACATGTTTCTCCCACTTTTATTTGGTTTCAAGGACATTCTTGCCTAATTATTTAAGTTGGAGAATATTTTAATTGGCTTTGTAAGGAGTTTTTTTTTTTTTTAATTTAATATTTTTTTAAATAAAAAACATAATCTTGTTTGGTAATATGTTTTGTTATACGTTTTCTAAAATGTGAACATAGAATACAAAAAACTTGTAAGGTACAATTAAATGTGTTACCTTTTTTTTTTTTTGTCCTTTCTAACGTTGCGTCTCTCTCTCTCTCAACAAAACCCTAGTGCCTCCGTTGTCTTTTTGCGCCGCATGGTTTGGCCGACGGCGGGCCGCTTTTGGCCGTCGGCCAAACGTTGTTTTGGATCGCCGATCTGGTGCGTCTATCGGCTTCCTGGTTTTTCTCAGTTTTCCTGCAAAATAAATTGGTGCGACGCGACGGTGGGTGTGGCTGGCACTTGCGCGCGACTCCGGCTGCGTCCTTGGTTGCTGGCGATCTCATCGTGGTGTTTGCTGTGTGGTGGTTGTGTGGTAGTGGGTTTTGGCGTCGTCTTTGGTGCGCGCTCGCCGTGTTTCTGCCGAGGTAAGTCTGCGTGGTGGTGGGTCTGCCGCCGTTGTTGGTTGCCGTGGTAGGTTCTGCGTGGTGGGTGGTGGGTTGCTGTGTTCGTTGTTTGCCGTCTTGGATTATCACTGGTACGTCCTTGTTGGCGCGCTCGTGTGCCTGAGACGGGAGCTGACGATTGGTTGTCTGCCGGCTCATCGCGTCTGTTGTGAAGTGCTGGCTCGTCTCTGTGGCTGGCTCGTAGTTGTGGTTGGTTGCTGCCGGCCTTTTTCGTTATTGTTTGTTTAATAAGCCTGTTGTTGGCTGTACTTGTCTTACAGTTCTGATTTGATTAGAGCTTGTAAGTGTTTTGTGTTTAGCAGCTGTGGTTTATAAACTATACAACTGTACTGTGGTGTGAATCATCTGGTAAATCTGGTGATATTATGGTACTGTTGAATACTCTTTTTTTTGAAGGTTCTTAACAGTCGGTTAGGTGTCATCTTTGGGTATGTATTTTTGGATCTTTCGGGTAAATCCTCGACATTGTTGGGAGCTGGTCGACAAAATGAGCTACCTTGCGAAGCTTCGTGTCTGTCACCTGTTAGTGACTCAGATTCACTTTTACTCTCTTCAGGACGTTTTTTAGGACATGGTTTTAGTTTGAGGTACCCCTTAGATACTTTTATGTGTACTTGGAAATGGGTCTTACTCTGTTATGTAATTTTTAAAATTTGATTATCAATATACTATAATTACGATCAAAAAAAAAAAAATGTGTTACCTTTTTCTTTCTTGTTTTACTCATTACTCATTTTTATCTTTTTATATTCTAAATTTTAATTTTTTTATTTATTTAGAATGACTATAGAAAAGAGGTAGGCCATGGTCTTTGCCAAAAAGAGATGTTAGAGTATTATTTGGAATTTAATAGTAAAAGTTTTGAAATATGAAATTAAAAAACATGTTTTGAGAATTTCTTTTTTATCAAGTTTCAAAATTTGGCTAAAAATATAAATTAAAATTAAAATAAATTAAAACCTAACTAGTTACAGAATAAAAAATAAAACACTTTACAAAAACGATGTGTTTGGTAAAGGTTTTTATTTCTCTTCTTTTTAACTTATGATGAACATTTTGTGATTTTTTTGAATCTTTTATAAAAACAATCACGAATATAAAATAAATTAAAAATCACTTATATGTTGTTTGATAAAAAATTTTGATTTTTTTTTTCTTAACCTAAAGAATTAAGAAATTTATTTTTTGTTATTATTTATAAATTTAAGTTTTTAAGCATTTTCTTTCACTATTTATTACAAAATTCATAAGATTTGATTTATCACTGTCTAGAAATATGTTTTGTGAAAATAAAAGAAATCCAAAATTTGATTAATTTTTTTTTAAAAAATATTAATTAGGCACACCATATTTTTGTAGTGATTTATTAAAAATGTGAAAATTAAAATAAAAAATTGTTACAAAAAATACATAATAAAAAATCACTTAAAAAAATTAAAAATTAAAAACGTTATCAAATGCTCTCTTAATTTTTTCAAAATGGGACAGATGAATCCATTATCTATTGTTCACTAATTTGATATCCTATATATGTTGCAGATCAGAGAAGAACATTCATCAGTTCGAGAAAATGCTAAAGGAAGGTAGTACTAGAACAAAAGAAGCAAGCAACTCTGAGCCAACTCGTATACTGAATTCACAACTTTTTATTGATCAAGTAACACAATTTTTAATGTCTCTTATTCATATTATAAACATTTTGTTTTGTTTTCAAGAATAATAATTATTTTAGTCTCTCATTAAGAGATAGAACGAGATTATTAGTCTCTGTTTTTATAAAATAAATAAAAAATTAATTTTAAATAAATTAATTTTAATTTTCATACATAGCAAAGGACGTTAAAGAGGAAAGCGAGCAGCACAACAAGAGACACACGCCAACAAGAATTTGGCGAGTCTTCGTTCAGTTTGTTGTCATCTAAAGACTCTAAACGTTCCAGAGTAAGTGTAAATTTGACAGTTACAAAAATTTAAATTAATGATTGTTTCATAAAATCAACTAAAGTATTAAATTATAATAGAGAGACGTCTAGGCGTTTTGGCTCTTCACACCTCTCTTAGCTCGACATTATCATATTAATCTACATTTTAATGTGAGATAAGGTGTAATAAATTATAGGTAATGATATTGTTATAATTATTTTTAGAAAAAATAACAAAATTAGCATCCTTTAAAACTTGTAATAACAAAACTAGCACCTCTTTTGTTCGAATTTATATTTTTATAATTAAAAAAATGATTAATATGCCATTTTTTTTAACACTCATTCAATTAGAATTGAATGACGACAATTTAGACCGGTTTAATATTGAACGTTCAATATTTCACGTTCAAATTAAACGTTCAATATTATTGGGGGTGCTAGTTTTGTTACTATAAGTTTTAGGGGTGTTATTTTTGGTAAATTTCCTTATTTTTGTTCATTATTAGCGTATGAAATTTTCATTTTACTCTTAGTATTAATTATACTTAAGAGATAATAAATTTTCTATTAATGAATTATTATAATAGCAATAATAACTCTACAGTAACATTACCTTAAATTATATCGATCACTAATTACAAGATTTTGTCAATTAATTTACAAATATAGAATGAAGCATAATTACCAAGCAAAGTAAGAAATTATTAGCATTTAATTCTTTTTATAGCTTTGCATGTTGTTGATTTTATTTTTATAAATTAAATATATTAATTATTTAAAAAAAAATTGATGAATATTGGTCGCATAACTATTACAAATATTGACACGTTAGTTATATCTTTATAATTTTGATTTTTTGGATTTTTTTTTTTGAAAAAACTTAAGTTGGATCGAATTAAATTTTACTAATATAGAACTAATGGATCTTTGAAGATAAAAATGTCTTAAAAAGTAAAAATAAAATAAAAATAAAGTAACTAAAATGATAAAAATTAGCTTGAATTAACTAAAATATTTATATTTGTACTAGTTTAATGATTAATATAAGCACTAATTTAAAAAAAAAAATTACAAAAAATCAAAATTATAAAGATATGGCTAACGTGTCAATATTTGTAATTCTTCTTGAAGTGATTAGTACTAACTCTCAATGATGTCGTGAGCTTTATAATTGCTATTGTCGTTTTGTTTTTTTATTCCCTAAAAGCTTATGTATAGTGCTAAAGCTATTAGTTTACTTTTAATATTTGCTGATTAGTATTACGTGAGGGTGTCAATTGTGTCGTATTTTTATGTTGGTTGGCACATTAAAAAATTTATTTGAATTTTTTTTGTGTTACTTATTTATAATAGTAAGTGAAAGACAAGTGTGAAGCCATTTTCAACTTCTTAAACAATGTCAAGAGGGATGGCTTAATTGATGGAATATTATTGCAATTCCAAAGGATGAGCTAAGCGCTTATATCATCAAAGTGATGAGCTAAGCGCTTGCATCATCAAAATGATGAGCTAAGCGCTTGCATCATCAAAATGATGAGCTAAGCGCATGTGTCATCTCTCCAAATAGTAGCATTTTTCTCTCTATAAATAGAGAGCTCATTTGCTCATTTCTATCATCCCAAAATCTCAAACATCCTAAGCATTCCAAGCTTCTTCACTTAGAAAAGTTCTTTCCTCACTGTGAGAGAGAGGTTAATTGTATTCTCCTAGTATAAGAGAGAGATGTATCTTGTTCTCTCCTTGTATTTAGAGAGAGGTTGTAAATCTTTCAGTATAGTGAATTCCTTCTGGCCTTTGCCCGTGGAGTAGCCCGTAATCATTTTGGGTGAACCACGTAAATACTTGTGTTCGTTTTTATCTTCATTCTCTCAACTTTACTTTGATTGTGTGTTAGCTTCAATCCCTAAATTTCCTAACAGTGGTATCAGAGCTTTGGTTGTGGGTACTGTTCACGGTTCACGTATACGATTACTATTCACGTATACGGTTACTGTTTACAAATACAATTATTGTTCACGTGTAATAGTGGGAGCTGGTTCAAGTAAGAAGTATATCAAAAATGACGACAACAACAAAGTTCGATGTTGAGAAGTTCAACGGAAGTAATTTTTCGTTGTGGAAAATGAAGATTAAAGCAATTTTGAGGAAGGATAATTGCTTGGAAGCAATTGGAGAAAGGCCAGCTGAGATCATTGAAGATCAAAAATGGAATGAAAAGGATGGCAATGCAATTGCTGATCTACACTTAGCACTAGCCGATGGAGTTTTATCCAGTGTGGCAGAAAAGAAGACAGCAAAGGAGATTTGGGATACTCTAACAAGACTGTACGAGGCCAAATCACTTCACAACAAGATCTTCTTAAAAAGGAGACTTTATACTCTTCGAATGGCGGAATCCACATCGGTGACCGACCACATCAACACCTTGAATACTCTATTTTCGCAACTTACATCAATGGGTTACAAAATAGAGACAACTGAACGTGCAGAGCTTCTACTTCAAAGTCTACCTGACTCGTATGATCAACTCATCATCAACCTGACGAACAACATCCTTTTGGATTATCTAGTCTTTGACGAAATTACAGCTGCTGTTTTGGAAGAAGAAACTCAGCGTAAAAACAAAGAAGATAGACAAGTAAGTTCGCAGCAAGCAGAAGCTTTGACGGTGATGAGAGGAAGATCAACAGAACGTGGCTCTAGTGGGAGTCAAAATCATGGTAGATCGAAATCAAGAAGTAAGAAGAATTTCAACTGCTACAATTGTGGCAAGAAAGGGCATGTCAAAAAGGATTGTTGGAGTAGAAGGCGGAATGGAGACCCTGAGCCACCAAATGCTCAAGGGAATGTAGCAAGTATTCCTGATAATGGTGAAGTCTTATACAGTGAGGCTACAGCAGTAGTTGAAGGTAGAAAGCAGTTTTCTGACGTCTGGTTAATAGACTCAGGAGCAACATGGCACATGACATCTCGAAAAGAATGGTTCCACAAATATGAACCAATCTCAGGAGGTTATGTACACATGGGGGATGATCATGCCTTGAAAATTGCTGGTATTGGTACTATCAAAATAAAAATGTTTGATGGTACAATTCGCACTATTCAGGAGGTACGTCATGTGAAGGGCTTGAGGAAGAATCTACTATCTTTGGGGCAAATAGACAGTCTTGGATGTAGGACCCATGTCGAAATTGGGATCATGAAAATTGTCAGAGGTGCGCTTGTGGTTTTGAAAGCAGAAAAAATTGCAGCGAATCTATTCATGCTTAAGGGAGAAACACTACAGGAAGCTGATGCATGTGTCGCATCAACCAGTAAAGGAGAAGAATCAACGATGATGTGGCATCTCAAATTAGGCCATATGTCAGAACGAGGTTTGAAGATTCTCTCCGACAGAAACCTGCTTCCAGGGCTCAAATCGGTAAATCTACCTTTTTGTGAGCATTGTGTTACAAGTAAGCAGCATAGATTGAAGTTTAGCAGATCTGATGTAATGAGTAAATACATTCTTGACTTGATTCATTCTGATGTATGGGAATCACCAGAGATGTCCCTAGGAGGTGCAAAGTACTTAGTGTTTTTCATTGATGACTACTCTAGGAGATGTTGGGTATATCCAATCAAGAAGAAGTCAGATGTGTTTCAAGTGTTCAAAGATTTCAAAGCGCAGGTGGAACTTGAATCTGGGAAGAAGATCAAGTGCTTGAGGACAGATAATGGAGGAGAGTATATAGATGGCGAGTTTCTTACATTTTGTAAGCAAGAAGGTATCAAAAGACAGTTCACAGTCGCATACACACCTCAACAAAATGGAGTGGCGGAACGAATGAACAGAACTCTTGCAGAAAAGATAAGAGCTATGTTGAGGACTGCAGGTCAATTCAACTCCTTTTGGGCAGAAGCAGCCAAAACTGCATGTTATGTGGTAAATCGGTCACCATCAACAGCAATTGAGTTAAAGATACCGATGGAGATGTGGATTGGTAAGCCAGCAGATTACTCTACTTTACATTCATTTGGATGTCCTGTGTACGTAATGTACAACGCTCAAGAAAGATCGAAGTTGGATCCAAAATCCAGAAGGTGTATCTTCTTGGGATATGCTGATGGTGTCAAGGGGTATCGCTTGTGGGATCCCACTACCCGCAAGCTCATAATCAGCAGGGATGTGATCTTTGCAGAAGATCAATTACAAAGAAAAGATGGAGTCGATAGCACATCAAATGAGAATTCAGAGACTACAATAGTTTAGGTGGAAAATAATTCAATACAAGAAATTCAAGATTCTACTGAAGCAGCACCACAACACGATATACAAGAACCAGTTGAGTCCGAGGCTCCAGAAGTTCGTCGGTCAACTCGTGAAAGAAGGCCGCCAACTTGGCACTCGGAGTATGTTACTGAAAGTAATGTTGCATACTGTCTTTTAACGGAGGATGGAGAGCCATCAACTTTCCATGAAGCTACAAGTAGTTCAGATGCATCTCTGTGGATGACAGCAATGCAGGAAGAAATTGAAGCTTTACATAAGAACACGACTTGGAAACTAATACCATTACCAAATGGAAGAAAAGCCATTGGTAACAAATGGGTCTACAAGATCAAGCGAGATAGCAATGATCAAGTGGAACGGTATCGTGCAAAATTGGTGGTAAAAGGATATGCTCAGAAAGAAGGTATTGATTTCAATGAAATATTTTCCCCAGTAGTACGACTTACAACAGTCAGAGTAGTCTTGGCAATGTGTGCAACGTTTGACTTACATCTAGAGCAGTTGGATGTAAAAACTGCATTTCTTCATGGAGAACTTGAAGAAGAAATTTATATGCTTCAACCAGAAGGTTTTGCTGAAACAGGCAAGGAGGACTTGGTTTGCAGGTTGAACAAATCTCTGTACGGTCTCAAACAGGCGCCGAGGTGTTGGTATAAGAGATTTGATTCCTTCATTATTAGCCTTGGATACAACAGACTTAGTTCAGACCATTGTACATACTACAAAAGGTTTGATGGGGATAATGACTTTATTATCTTATTGTTGTATGTGGACGACATGTTGGTAGCAGGAACCAACAAAGATCGAATCCAAGAATTAAAGGCTCAATTGGCTAGGGAGTTTGATATGAAGGACTTGGGACTAGCAAACAAGATTCTAGGGATGCAGATTCACCGAGACAGAAATAACAGGAAGATTTGGCTTTCACAGAAAAATTACTTCAACAAGATCTTGCGACGCTTCAATATGCAAGATTGTAAGCCAATATCTACCCCACTTCCTGTTAATTTCAAGTTATCTTCAAGTATGTCTCCTAGTAATGAAGCAGAGAGGAGGGAGATGTCTCGAGTACTATATGCATCAGCAGTGGGAAGTTTGATGTTCACTATGATATGTACAAGACCAGACATTGCACAAGCAGTGGGAGCGGTCAGTCGATTTATGGCGAATCCTGGTGGAGAGCATTGGAACACTGTAAAGAGGATCCTTAGATACATCAAAGGAACCTCAAGTGCTGCATTATGTTTTGGAGGATCAGAATTAACTGTCAGAGGTTATGTGGATTCAGATTTTGCAGGAGATCTCGACAAAAGTAAATCCACTACGGGCTATGTGTTTACACTTGCAGGAGGAGCTGTAAGCTGGGTTTCTAAATTGCAAACTGTTGTGGCTTTATCTACAACGGAAGCAGAATACATGGCAGCTACACAAGCTTGCAAGGAAGCAATCTGGATTCAAAGGTTATTGGAGGAACTCAAGCATAAGCAGGAGAAGATTGTTTTGTTTTGTGACAGTCAGAGTGCGTTGCACATTGCAAGAAATCCAGCCTTTCATTCTCGGACAAAGCACATAAGGGTTCAATACCACTTCGTTCGAGAAGTAGTAGAGGAAGGAAGTGTGGATATGCAAAAGATTCACACAGATGAGAACCTAGCAGATGTAATGACAAAACCAATCAACCCTGACAAGTTTGTATGGTGTCGATCCTCATATGGTCTAGCAAAGACGTAAGCAGCAGGGTTTGAGCAAAGGCTAATTGGAAGAGAATCGTGAAAGATGACTTCAAGTGGGAGATTGAAAGACAAGTGTGAAGCCATTTTCAACTTCTTAAACAATGTCAAGAGGGATGGCTTAATTGATGGAATATTATTGCAATTCCAAAGGATGAGCTAAGCGCTTACATCATCAAAGTGATGAGCTAAGCGCTTGCATCGTCAAAATGATGAGCTAAGCGCATGTGTCATCTCTCCAAATAGTAGCATTTTTCTCTCTATAAATAGAGAGCTCATTTGCTCATTTTCATCATCCCAAAATCTCAAACATCCTAAGCATTCCAAGCTTCTCCACTTAGAAAAGTTCTTTCCTCATTGTGAGAGAGAGGTTAATTGTATTCTCCTAGTATAAGAGAGAGAGGTATCTTGTTCTCTCCTTGTATTTAGAGAGAGGTTGTAAATCTTTCAGTATAGTGAATTCCTTCTGGCCTTTGCCCGTGGAGTAGCCCGTAATCATTTTGGGTGAACCACGTAAATACTTGTGTTCGTTTTTATCTTCATTCTCTCAACTTTACTTTGATTGTGTGTTAGCTTCAATCCCTAAATTTCCTAACAGTAAGAAATAACAAAACCTTTAAGAACATAAAAAAATTATTGATCAATTCTTACTAAAAAAAATTTGTGTCGTGTCGTATTCGGATCGTGCTATCGTGTCGTGTCAGAAATTGTGACTCCTAAACTATTATGTGGCTTTTAATGGACACGCGTGATTTATAGGTAGAGATAGTGTTGCAGAGGGGTATCTGATGAATTGATAATTTGTTATTCTGTTTACAGAATTTGTTTTCTATAAGAAACAGTATTGTGAGCTCTGAATTGATGTCCTGGATTAATCAAAAGAAAGTGAGCAGCACAACAAGAGACACACAACAACAACAACAATTGTGCAAGTCTTTATCTAAACGTTCCAGAGTAAGTTTAAATTTGGCAATTACAAAGTTTATCAATTAATTAACAAATATAGAACGAAGCAGAACTACATCAAACAATCTAAAGAAATCACTAGCATCAATTATTCTTGAAGTGACTAGTACTAACTTTCAATCTATTGATAAGAGCAAAGAAGCAGCCGAGAGTACATTACTTGTACCTAATACTCCTAATATTTCGAGGTACAATTTCAAATGACTATTCTTCAACTATATTTTTAATTAATAATCGTTCCATTTATTTGTTAATGATTATATAATATCGTGTGTGTTATCTAATCATATTGAAATTCAGGCAAATTAAGAATGCCGTTTATGATCCAATATTTGAGGCCTTGGGTTTACCAGTTGACCCCCATCTTCGGTTGTTTAATAAGTCAAACTCTTGATTACATTATGGTAATGCTTATTTATGAAATTCCATTTTAATTTATATTTTTAACCATTAATACTTGCCGAATGTGTATTCTATTGACAGCCAATAAGACAAAAATATATAATTAAAATAATTATTTAATGCCTTAATGCTCTGTTTTTATTTTCTTTTCTCGTTTCCCACAGGTTTGTAATATTTTATTGCCTTGGAGCCGGTCAAGAAATTTTTATACGAGGCGGAGAAGTTTTTCGTTTATTGTTTTATATGAATGCATTTACTAATATACAAAGACCGTATGTACTTATCTCGTACAAAACTTTTTCGGAGCATACTATTAGAATAATTTTCAGTATAATAAGTCTATGCACACTATTAGACCTATTTTTTTTTTTTTTTTAAATAATTTTCTGTATAGCCATTCAATGAAAATCCCAAAATAATAGTATAGTGGTTAAGCTTATCCACTTCAAATATGTAAAGTGCAGTTAGATCTGAAATGACAGATATCCAAATACAGGCTTAGTTAGTCTGTATCATTTTCACCAAGACAAAGCTTAAACACCTTGATGTCCTCTTTAAATGATTGTTAAAAGCATTATAAACAGCATTTAAAACCTAAAGACCACCAACATAGGATCCAAGCCGTCCATCTACAGCTTCACCAACAGTTAGGAAAATCCTCTCTGCTCCAATTATGTCCACCAGTTTTGCCAACTTTAGCTTATGAGTCACATGCCATCTTGGGTTGGCCACTAATAACTGTAGATAAAACAATAATAATAATCAGCATGATTGAAATGTGCTTTTCATAGTTCTTAGGATTCACAATAAGTGCCTTACATCTATGCCTTGTTTAGTCAACTTCTTGTGCAATTCTTCTAATGCAAATATCCCAGAGGTGTCAATATTGGTCACATCTGCATTGTTAAGAGACGTCAAAATTGTCACATATTTTTCTTGTGTTTTTTATATTTAAAAATTAACTTTTTAAATTAGCTTTATTTGATGAATATATTTTATTTTATTTTTCATTTTGATTGGAACTAAGTTCCACTTTTTAGCCTAATTTTGGAACTAGAATAAAAAATAAAAACTTACAAACTTGTTTTCTTTTTTCAAATTTCAAAACTTTCATAATTAATTTTAAATCCTACTCTAATACCTCATTTTCACGAAGTTCACAACTCCATTTCATTTCTATGGCCGTTATCCATTAAAAAAAATAATTTAATTGAGAATAGAAAAAATAAAATATGAGGAATAAATAAAATCATAAAACAGAACACAGAACACAATTTTATCACACGAGTTTTATGTGTTTTATTTTAATATTCTAAAAAACATAAAACAAAATTCATTATCAAACGAAATTTTGTTTTCTTTCAAAAATAAAATTAAAAAATAGTTGAAAAATTACTAAAGATAATACTTTTAAAATTTATAATAACAAAACTAGTACCTTAATAAAATTGAACGTTCTATATTAAACGAGTCTAAATTGTAACAATTTAATTTGAACGGCTTTCAATTGAACGAGCTTTTAAAGAAAAATGATGTAAAATTTATTTTTTAATTGTAAAAATATATGATTTGAACATAATGTATATTATATTTGTTATTTTTCAAAAATAGTTTCAAACATAAAAAATACATATATTATATTTTATTACTATATATATATAACTATATATAAATATAAAAAAAAGGAGAGTTTGGCTTCATAATATTTATTTTATTTTTATTTTGTTTGATAAAATTTTTATATTTATTAATATTACATAAAGAGTGTTACTTTAATTAGGTGACTACCATTTATTTGACAACTTAAAAAAAAAAAAATTAAAAATGAAAAAGTAGAGAGAGTTGTTTTTTTAATTAATTTTTATTTATTTATTACTATTATATAAATAGGGTTATTTTAATTAGGTGGCTACTATTTATTTGATAATTTTTAAAATTAAAATTAAAAAATAGAGAGAATTGTTTTTTTTTAAGTATAAAAAGAGAGTTGTTGATTACATATTTATTTGACCTTTTGATGTTTTAATTTTTATTTATTTAATTACTTCTACTGTTAAATTTTACTTGACAATAAAAAATTGATGACAAGACTAATTAAGAAAATTGAAAATACAACCGAAAAGTAATTTATTTTATTTATGAGAAAGTTTATCTTTTTATCCTTCTATTAGCTTTGTATTTTATGAGCACTTTAGTCATTAATATAACATTTACTTTGTGGAGGAATGAGAAAACTTAGAAATAAATATGGCTCAATGTTATGATATAGGTAGAGCCTTAGAGGCATGATATTGTATTTTACTATCTACCGTTAATGCCTCGTTATTTGTAATTCTTAAATTGGTATTCTTTTCCTTTTTTTCCTTTCTTTGAATCTTTGTATTTTTCATGTTTAGTTTATGATGTTTATTATGTCTTAAAGATTTATTTTTGCGATTAAAATTATAGTAAAATGTTAGAAGCCAAACACATCCGAAATATAAGTTTGCTATGTTTTTGCTAAAATTTTTCTTTGTACATGATTTTTTTTTCTATTATCTTTATCAAATTATTCTCACAATATTAGCTATAAATATAAATTATATGTATAGTCTTAGTATAAGAAAATAAGATAAATGAAAGAAATTAGATAGGAGATTGAAAAAAAAGAAAAAAAAAAAAGATTGAGATAAGAGGAAAAAAGAAGACTTGATACGAAAGAAATAACATATACTAATTATATTCAACAAAGTTTGGATATATATATATATAGATTAGCTATCCTAAGCAAGCAGCTAGTAGAATCATTTGGGAGACTGTGTGGGTATGCGGTTTTGTTAGACGTGGGAGACTTAAAATTTGCATTCTAATATCGAGCCTACACACGAGTCTGATACTTCTTGTGGTGGGTACACAACTTTTTTAGAGATGGAGCTCACTTCATAATCGATGAATCGTAGTAATGTAAGTATATAAGTAGTCATATTTCTTAAATTCTGGTGATGCCATTTTCGATTAAAAAAAAATACTTACTTGCAAAATATAACAATTTAATAGTAACAAAGCTTAATGAATTTTTATTTAAATTCTTTTATTATTTTTTAGATCTCTTTCATATTTTATTTTTTGGGGGGAAATTATACTTGATCAATTTTGTTGGTGTTATTTTCAACTTTTGTTTGAATTTTTCACAATTATTTTAAACTTACTTAAATTATCAATTTTATTAAAATAAGTTTCTGTCATGCTATTATTATAAATTATTAACCCATGCTAGTATATATAAAAAAGACTTCTTGTAACGAACCCATCATCAAACGTTAGCCAATTGGATAAAAAAAAAACAAACGAATATTATTAACCTACTTGATAAGTCAAGAACTACTACTTTGACTCTTGCTTCTGAATTATTCTCGATTCTCTCTTCTTCTTCTCTCTCTGTCACCCATCTCATTATTCTAAAACAAAGTGGCAAACAATTGTGGATTAGTCTTTTCATTTATAGTATGATGCAAAGGGTGTTTAAAAAAAAAAAAAAAGACATGTCTAAAAGCATACCTTTCTCTTACAAAGCTTGCATTAGCAAAACAAAGTAAACCAGAATCAATCCTGATTATCAGAAAGCCAGGTGTTTTGATAGCCATGGGATATTGATTGATTTCACAGAAGATATCTGTTCTTGGAAGTCTGCCCAATACTTCTATGCCTGGTCGAATTGAGTGTAGTATTATCTTTGCAAATGAGATTACCACCTACATTAATTATCACAAACCATAGTTCAAAAGTAGTTCAATTTATTATTGATTTCTATTCCAATGAATGTTTCTCTTTCAGTCATGGTTTACAGTCTAGACAGTTTCAATTAAAATATATTTTTTTTGTTCGAAGTAATTAAAGACTAATCTAAATTCAGAAAATAATAAAGATATTTTAAGCCATCAACAACCAAGTCATATATGCATGTTACAATCTTCAATGAAGCCTGAAGGTTCAAAATTACCAATCCAATAAGCAGGGAAATAAGGGATGGGAGGCATCAAAGTAATGATATTTTCTTCGTGTTATTTTTATGTTAGACATTTTAAATCTTGTTATTTTGAAAAATTAGCACTTTAAAGAAAAAAATTAGTCCAAAGTAGGATTTTTTATAATTTGTTTCGTTTGACTTTTTTCCCGAGAAAGTAAGTGGTGTGTGAGAAGTTTTTGATAGTGTGTATTTATAAAGGTTACTTAACAACAGAATAATCCAAAAGGGTT
The DNA here is from genome assembly GCA_029378325.1 of Elaeagnus macrophylla. Taxonomy (NCBI): domain Eukaryota; kingdom Viridiplantae; phylum Streptophyta; class Magnoliopsida; order Rosales; family Elaeagnaceae; genus Elaeagnus; species Elaeagnus macrophylla. The sequence continues at coordinate 13,141,032 of CM055653.1, forward strand.
GACAAGAAGTCTTCTGCTTAGGAATTTATAGAAGGTGCGAACATCCAATTATTAGATAGGAACCGAGTTACAGAAGCTCAATTATTGGAGGGACCCCAACTGTCAATTATATAACATCTAACTTTGAGTGGCAGATTATATTTTTTGGGAACTTCAATACTAGAACGAGCTACATTATTACTGAAAAAAAAAATGTGAAAACTTTATTTTGAAAATTACTTGTGATTTAAGTGGTAAGATTCTCAATTTTCTTACAAGGAACCCAAGTTTAAATCTCACCCAAATGTGTACGAGTGTATTTTCTCTTATTAATAAAAAATAATAAGATTTTAGAATTAAAAAAAAAAAAAAGCAAGTTGGGTCAATAATTGGAAATGAGATCCCAAAATCACAGGATTTTGGAAGTAAAAAATGTACTAAACTTGCTCAGGTACAAGGTTTACATAAGCCAAATATGGGACATTTTTCACCTAATTGAATGTTATAATTGAACGTTGTAAGTCATTGTAAATATAAAATGCCTAGTTAGATGAATAAAACAGATATCAGTTAATTAAATTTAAAAAGGTTAAAGAAGGGTACCGCAATAAGAAGACCAGTCTCTACAGTTGCAAATAAAACCCCAAAGAAAGCTCCAATACAAGCTAAGAAATCTAATTTGTCAACCTTCCATATATGGAAAGCTTCATTTATGTCAATAAGTCCAGGAAGTGCTGAGAGGATGATTGAAGCAAGGATTGCTACAGGAGTGAAATATAAGAATCTTGTTAACAATTCGAGTGACACAACCACTGTGATCACCATTACTATATTTGATACTGCAGTTTCAACTCCAGCACTAAAGTTCACAGCAGTTCTTGAAAATGAACCTGCAAGAGTTTTGTACAATAATCTATTAGAAAGATGCTTAATATTATTAATGTATTCTTAGAATGCATAAATGTTATGTTGCGTTAAGATTAGTGACCAACACACTCTAACAGATATCTTGAAAACATAAGAGAAGTAACAAAAGAGTTTTTACCTGTGGCTACATAGCATGAAGTTAAAGACCCTACAATATTCATGAATCCCATGGCTACCATTTCCTTGTTTCCATCAAGATGGTACCCTTTAATGGAAGCAAAAGATCGACCGACTGCAATTGCTTCCTGAAATTAAATCTCTCTTTTACCTTGAATTGAATATTGAAAAAAAAAAATAAGAGGAAGGATTGAATTAGCTTACAGTGAGGGCAATAATAGCAGAAATGAGACCAGTCTTAGCTGCCTGCGCAACATGAGGACCAGAGAGTTGTAATTGACGAGCTGAACTTGGATTTAATCCTCCTTTGATGTGTTTTACTATTTTAACTCCATGTTTATCAGCTTTTGTTATATATACTATTAAAGTTGATAGTATTACTGATATAAGAGGAGCAATAGCTGGCAACCAAAAGAACTTTTTGTTTCTTCTACCCTATAAAAAAGAGGAACAGGCTTATCAAAAGGAGTAAAAATGAGTCCTAAGAGAGAAACTGTAGGAGGAGACAAGGATTTTATAGTAACTTACAAAGAACCTGGTAAGAAGGATAAAAATCAGAAATGAGCAACCCATGACAATATTGAGAGGGTACCACTGCAATCAAATGCAAAAGAAACTTGATTAACCGTGGTAAAAGTTAAAACCAAATAGTAATTTACTTTTTAGACTAAAGAACTTTTTTAAACCCAAATGACATTGTTGGAGAAGGGGCAAAGATTGGTAGAATTCGATCTTGTTAGCTATTAGGAAAATTAATAACAAAGAAGGGTGGGTCTTAACCAATAAATATAATTAATTATCTATGATCGTGTAATTACTCTCATATAATGGTAAATATGTGCTTCTGTGTTACTTGATTTTTACTTAGAAGTTCTTTACTATTCCACTAATTTAAATTATTTTAGGGGTAAGATGATTGGTTAAATTTATTAGTTAACAACTTTGATGTCCGGAACAGTCCCAAAACATAGAGGGACAGTTTGATGTGGATGTCTAGAACTTACAGAATCACCAATAGATCTGAAAACAGACTTTAAAACAGAAACCATATCAGTTTTGTGGGTAAAGTGATCGAGGCCAAGAAGACCCTTAAGTTGCTGGAGACCAATAACAACAGCTGCACCTGCCATGAATCCAACAATGGAAGCATGTGAAAGAAAATCCACTAGAAATCCCAACCTGCAGATACCAGAGAATGAATGAATGAATTGTTTAATAACAAAGGTGTTGAAACTAACTGAGGAAAAAAAAAATACACAATAAATAAAAATATTTACCTAAATATTCCAAATGCAGCTTGAAAAATTCCAGCAAAGAAGGTAACAGTGAAAACAATATTTCTATAAGCAACAGGGTCAGCCACAGGATCTTGTATTTTCTGAACTAAAGAAGATAGCAACATGGAAACCACAGCAACTGGTCCAATTGCTAGTTCTCTAGAACTCCCCATTAAAGCATAAATCAGAGGTGGTACAACACTTGTATCTATTAAAACAAATCCAAAATACATAATCAGTACGAATAAGCATTAGAAAAAATGAATAAACATAACTCATTAACTTACATAGCCCATATTGTGGATCAAGTTTGGCTAGACTAGCATATCCAATACTCTGCAACCATTCATAAAAAGTGCATTAGTAAGAAAGAGACTGAGAGAGTCTAAGTCACATAGACACAAGTTATGTAATATGGTACCTGTGGAATACTAAGACTAGCTAGAGTTAAACCAGCTAACACGTCTCTTTTAAACTTAGATGCTTTATAATTCCTTCCCCATTTAAGGATTGGAAATAGACCATGCAAGAACAAAACAAAGCGTTTTGATGGAGTTTTGTTCTTAGAGTTTGAAGGTTGCTTATTGTTCTGTTTTGGAAGAACAGTCTCTTTGATTGAAATGAGAAGTTCTTGCCATAAAGCTGGTGGGTTAGGAGAATTGAGAACCCAATTTGTTCTTTCTACGAAATTAGCATCTTTAACACCAAGTCGGTGTTCTTCTTGTTGTGGCTGCTCTAAATTGAAAGTCTCACTTGGCATAGAAGCCCCCATGGTCTGTTTGAAGTGTTTGGGTGAACCCTTGAACCGTTAAGTAGTGTTACGTACCAAGCTTTAAAAAGTACTACTTTTTTCTCTTAAAAGGAAAGCTATGTCTCTATATTGAAAATGCTGTGTTTTGAGAATAATTTTGGCTGATAACAAAGATTGTTTTTGTAGTTAGTTTACTTAGTTAGCAGAGACGTGGGAATAAAAATTGGGAGAAAATGAAAGTGTATACGAAAAAGGATAAGATTGATTTAAATCATTAAATCATTTATCAATTTCCCATGTATATTTTTATGTTGTATCAATCAAAAAGTGCAAGTAATAAAAATTTAAGACCCATTCTTTTTGCACTTATGGGTGACGTCTCGTTCAAACAAAGAAACAAAAAGATACTTGTTTTAATAAATAGTTACACATTTTAGTGTCTAGTCAGAGCATATATCATAAGCTACACAACAATTAACAATAAAACAAGATATTTTGGACTTTGCAGAAGCAGTGGAGCATAACATCAATAATATATACGGATCATGACACGACATATTGACACTAAAATTGAATGGTTTATGTTCACATTCTAGTGACCAAGTGTCGAAATTAGAATGTAGATTCTCTCATCTTCATACATTTTCAGTTGTACAACCACATATTTTTTTTAATTTCTACAAAACTTGGCGTCTTTAGTTTTTTTTTTTTTTTCATCTTCAGTTGTACTTACCAAAGGTAATATAAACTAGGGCATAGTAAGGCTATCAACTTGAATAAATCGAATTATGTCTTCAACACATAAAAATAACCTTTGACATACAAACAAACTAGTACTTCAAAATATAAATTAATTTCGGCATCTGAGAAAGTGTAACATAAACATGGAAAGAGAGAGTAAAAATGTAAAATAAATAAGCAAATACTTTTGGAAGAATTACGAGCTTGAAAGCTTGTTCTATGCAGGAATTTCTTGGGTTCCATATTAAAGTCTGTATCTATTCAAAAAATTATTTATTATTTTTAAAGTAAATAATAATTTAGTATTTAAAATTAAAAAAATATTTTATTTTTTAAAAAAAAAAAGGGCTCTAAAGGCCCTTTTTTTTATTAATAAAGAGAAAATAACTCACACACCCGTGGTGGGATTCGAACTTGGGTTGCTAGTGGGGGAGGAGGAGTCTTAAAATTAAAAAAATATAAAATTAGTAAAGTTATGTTTTTAAAAAGTACAAACACATGGAGAAAAAAATAAATATTATTAATAAAAATATGCTCTAAGAATAATAACGTCGAGTATATGTATTTTATTTTACACACGGGTTGACATAATTTACAGTACCGACTAAATGTCTTTGGGAATAACAATAGCTTAATTTCTGGTCCAGAGTTACCGGTCCACTCCGACCGTTGTCAATTAATTCTAAACTTTTAACATCAGATACCGCGTTTTGAGGAATAGTAGAAGTAAAAATATATATATATATATATATATATATAAATATTTTTCCGGAGTTAGAAATGCATTTATGGAAGAAACCATACATAAACATATTTGGGGCAGATTTATAAAAAAATAATGATATTATTATAATTATTTTTATTATTATTATTATAATAAAAATATATAAATTTATTATCATATTTTTATAATTAATTATATATTAATTTTAAATTATTATTAATTAAAAATAATAATCGTAAAAATAACAGTTTTAGTTGTGATACATTATAAATAATTAACGGTACATGATACAAATGAATAAACATGATCCACGTGGAATTAAGTCACTTTTTTATTCATTGTAAATGTCACCGATTAATCTTTAACACAAAGTATAATACATTTTATTTTTTCCCACTTAATAATTACTTTTTCACCTACACACAAAACTAAAATATATTTATCTAAATTACCAGGCTGTAATTTTCTATATACAAGGTCACATCCGACCCACTGAGAAAATGGATGAAGCGAATCTCAAGTACAAATTATACACTTAGTGGCATTTATCTGATATAGAATAACATATTTGGCCAGTACGTAGCTGAAATTCAACTTGTGCAATACTTGGTTCAAATTCAAATATCTAGTTCAAACTCTTCGTGTCCAAATATCATTTGATCGAAAAATAAACTTGTTAATACAGGTATAATAGGAGTATTAAATTTTCATGTCTGCTCATTAATCTGCTGTAAATTAAATAATATTACTGGCACAGTTTACATTTTACATTTTACAAAATTGTTACTTTTTGAATTGAAAGGAAAACCAAATGGACTATCAACAAAACTCCACTAAATCAAAAAAAAAAAAAAAAAATACTTAAAATAATACTTTTTAAATTTATAATTATAAAATTAATATAATTTTTTTTAAAATTTAAAAGAATGTAAATTAATATTAAATGTATTATTTTTATTATTATAAATTTTAAAAATATTATATTTATTATTATTTTTTTCAAAATAAATCATGTTAATAATCAAAGCCGTCTCTTGTTTGACTGATTTTTCATCTATTGGTATTTAATTCTTCTTTATTTTTGCACGTAATAACATATTTTTTAATTAAAGAGGTTTAATTTTTTATTTTTTTTATAAAAATAATTATTAATGTATTTAATAATAATTTTTATTGAGTAATTTTCAAGAAAATAAAAATAAAAATACCTCCAAATGCTTTATATTTTTTGTTTTTTTAGAACAATTTAAAAGTAAAAAAAAAAATTGGTTATTTTTTTTACAAATTTTAAGTTTGTAATCATTTTTTTCAAATACTTGTATATACAAAAGTTATAAGACTTGATTTACTCTTTAAAAAAAATATGTTTGGTCAAAATGACAAAAATTAAAAGTCAGAAATTTGATTGAATTTTTTTTTTTTTTTAAGATTTATGAATTACCTCATATTTTGATAGTGATTTCTTAAAGATGTAAAAATTAAAATAAAAAAAAAGTTATCAAAGATACCTGATTGAAAAATCACTTGAAAAAAAAAATTAAAAATTAAGAATAAAAATCGTTATCAAACAAGCCTTAATCAACTTATAGTCAAAAATTAAACATAATAACGCAATGAAAATGTTAAAAATAAAAATATTACTTAAAAACAGGTCACCTCAAGGCTCAAGCAATTTACCTTAAACGGGCAATGACAAAAATGAAGTTTGAAATGCAGCAAAAGTGTGAGGGGATATTGCCACACGGTGGACCAAACCTAATAAAAAGGCATTGCCTCGACACCACAAATACAGCCGGACTTATGGTAACAAATATTTCTCAGATTTCGCTTGGGAACAGATGAAATAAAAATTAAAATAATTATCATAAATAAGGAAGAAGAAAAAAAAAAAAAAAAAAAGGACGTGGCTCACTGGTATTAAAACTCACCCCTCATTGCAGGCAGTGCATGTTTGCCAAAAAAAATTTTTCAACATGGTGGGTAATGAATAAAAAACCCTGATTTTTTTCACCAATGAGATTATTTGATAGAGAAAATACAGGTTGGGGTTGGGGATCTCACTTCCCACCCCATCATTCACTCAAACTAGATTGTTATACAATTTTATATATATATATATATATATATATATTAAGTATTTTATCAACAAAAAAAATTATAAATAAAAAATATACTTTATATTGATTATTTTATATCTAAAAAAACAAACAATTTTATATTATATGTACCATAAATTTCATATATATTAAATATAATTGTAAACTATTTAATGTTTTACTAAAAAATTGTTGATTTAGAACATAAAAATTATAAATGATCATATATTTTTCATTAATGGATAATTTCCTATCTCTACAAATCTTCTTAACTCAGTTGAAGAATTAACTTACACTCTATACCCACAAACATTTGGGGTGGGAATGAATATCTCATCTTATCCCTGTTTTGATCTATTGACAAAACTAATCATATATTCAAATAACATCAAACCTTGTTTGAGAAAAAGGACCAAAATGAATCCAAGAGAATACCTTGACAACCCAAATAAAGTTTAATTCATCCATATTTAACTGGAAATAGCCTATTTCGTCTATATTTCATCTAGATGAACTTCATTTGGTAAACAACTCGTGGAATTAGGAATTAAATGGTTGATAAATGTCATGAACAATAAGTTAACAGTCAGCCGATGTGGGTTGGTCAACGACTATCAAATGTTGATCAACTTCAGTCAACATTATAATACTAGTTGGAAATGTTAGCCAATTTTAATCACCATTAATCAACACTAATTAAATGTTAGCCAGTTTTAATCACCATTAATCAACACTACACAATAATCCCTCAATATTTCATAATACTAGTTGGAAAAGAAAATTCTTGAACTATTATTATGTGTCATTTTTATAGGAAAAATATGTTTTATACAATTTTTAATGAGCCTATCATATAGTAACGAGCACGTAAGGACTATAAAGAGATAAAATTAAATGATTTAACATTGATCACATTTAAATCATCAATTTGGTGTTTGAAATGATATGGATAATCATTTTTTCATAACTATATAGTTAATTGTGCTTGATCTAGATAAATGCAAGGATATTTGACCATTTGTGAAGCACCTTAATCTTAAAAGTGGTATTAAAGCATGATCTCATATTCGGTCGAAAGCAAACGACGTATCAACTAGTAATGCATGACAAAGTCTATAATAAAGTCATATAATACGCTAGCATCATATCAATTAATAATGAGTAGCAGAAACCAAGGCAAGCCAGTCATAAGGTGTGTTGACACTATGCCAAATAGCAAATGAGTCAGACACTTTATCAACTATAATGTCAAGATAACTAGAAAGTTAAAATGTGAACACACCGCAAGTTAGGCTCTCCAAGTTGTTGAGGGGTAGATTGTCTTATTTTACGTTCACATTCTAATTACAATTAATTTTTAGAAGGATATGAACAATTATTTTATCAGAACTCCTTAAGGACGAGTGACTCTAAAAGCGTCTCAATCCTATAAAAGATAATGGTGGAGTTAGACTAAATAAGGATGGAATTTGATAGAAACCAATGAAGTTGGGGGTATTTGTCATGAGATGAAAAGCAACAACTAGCACGAATTTGTAAATGGCCTAGAAGAATATCAAAGTTTCTATTACCGACTTATTAGAAAGAGAAGGTAGAAAATTAATATATGGAGGAGTTTTGGTCGTCTAAAACTAAATGACTTAAATTGAGCTCTGGTCCCCTTTAGTTCAATCAATTAAAGATGTTCATGAGATCCTCCATTAATTCGATTCAATCAATTTTACTTCATAAGAAAGCTATATATGCGCACCTATCAACCTTTCTGAATATCAATCAGACCCACATCCATTGGTTCCGAACTATTGCAGCTTTAACTGACCCCCATCTTATCACATTATCATATTCACGTTCCTTGTGTAGCCTTCTTTCTATTCATTTCAAAGCTCCCTCTTATTTATCTTCATGAACGACCTATATATCTTCACTTAATCCAAATTTCTCCATTGTTCTTTATATATTAACATGGTGGAGATCATCAGGCTAAATTATTTCATAGCCAATTTTGAAAGAAAAAAAAATCCTTTTAATTTTGCAATAACCCTCATATTTAATGTTAATGAGCAATTAATTTATGTTTTAATACAGTGGTAAATACCTCATATTTATTTAATATCAAAATATCATACGTGATTGTTGATGTGGATGATAGAAATCTTATTGGGACCAAAACATGCAACTATTTAATAATGAAGATTAATGAAAGAAAAGAACTTGAAGAGATAAAATATCGTTTGAAATTGTAAATTGAATATTTCTTAAAATGAGATATTTGTTCACTAATACTGAAAAATTCCTAAAACAGTTTTATATGGATAAGTGCATCAATTAGACCCTTTTATTGTCGTGAAAACTTGATATGAAAAATTACCATTTTCATCCCCTAAAAGATAATGAGAAATTTATTGGTAATGAAGTACCATATTTAAATGTTATTAATACTTTGATGTATCTTACAAATCATACCCGTCCTAATATTATTATTTTTTTCTTGTAAATTTACTTGCAATATGTAGTTTTTTTTAGTAAATAAAATTTCATTAATCAAACACTAAAAGATACAATCTAGATAAAAAATTATCAATTTAAATTGTTAAACTAAAATTAAATACTTTTTTAAGCACACGAAAAAAACAATAGCTTTCTCTCTCTCTCTCTATTTTATGGTTATTTATTAGAGTTAGTAATTAAAAATTAAGTTTAACTCTATTAATTAATCTTTTTATGTGTATTATTTAAAAATATATATGTTATATGTGAATTATTTTACTTATTTTAATTTTTAATTTTTGTTAATTTTTACAATATATTTAAAATAATATCAAAATTAATTTTTTAATGCTTTCAAATTAATAATAAAAGTAAAATAATTTTAAAATTCTTATCAAATATAGTAATTAATATATAATTATAATTCTTATTAGATATGATAATAAATATATTATCATATTTTAGAATCCTTATTTAATATAATAATAAATTTAAAAAGTACAACCAATTTCAATTATTTTTATAACTTTTATTTAATATGATAATTTTATCACTTTTATGTATAATATAAATAAATATATATCCTTATAATTAGAGTTCATGTACTTATAACTTGATATAATACAATTAACTATATTCAATTTTCTATCCCCTTGAATTATTTAGAATGGTATCAGCTTGAATTCTGGGATAATCAAAATCCGCTGCCTGGTTTTGTATTTTAGTGTGGTATCAGTTATATCAATTCTTGAATCAATTCCTTATCTTCTTCACCGCTTGCTAGTGGAACTGCATATTTTCCTAGTGGACCTCCAATAATCGTTACTCATCAAGTATCTTTAATCAGTAATTTTCTTGCCCCTTTTTCATAGCCTTAGAAATTTTCCTAGGGATGGTAATAGATCGGATCAGATCTATACGGTAATGATTCGATCGATATGTTTAAAAGATTTAGTCTGATTTAATTTATTTTAATTCGTTGATCATATAATCAAATTCGTTATTGATTAGTAGATCATATGGATATTTATGATATAATCAAAAAAAAAAATTTCTAATACATTATTTAATATATATATATTACATATTTTAAATTGATAAATAAAAATATAAATAAAAGAAAATTATAGATTTGTTAAAAAATATTTATTACTTATTTATAATTAATATATATTCAACTTTTTCATTAATATTATAATCTATAAATAAATAAATAAATAAATAAATAAAAATTTGTAACAAAAAATTAACATTATTAATTTGATATCATCAAAAATTATAAAATAATATTATTATAATTTTTTTAAATAAATAATTATAAAAATTTGGAAAGTATTTTTAGAATTTATGATTTTTTTAATACTAAAATTATAATTTAAAAAATAATTAGTTTTGGATTGATCTGTTTTAATTTGATCTGATCTAATCTGATCTGTTGATCTTATATGTAAATTATGATCCGACTCAATCACTCAGTCTGAAAATAAAATGTTTTAATTTAATTATGAGTAAATCATATAAAATAAATATCCATAAAATTATAATTTGATGAATCTTTTTATCATCCTTACATCATTGCAAGCAAGATCAAAACCAAAGAAGTTTGATTCTTTTATTGAAATTGATGATTGTACCGATAAAAAAGACATTAAAATAAAGTCAAATACGTGTCATCTTACCTTTATGTAACAACTTAACTGATATGAAATTAATTTACATAAAAGGGTGCCAATTACAATTGATTGGCTATGCAGCTATCAAATACTCCTAGTGCAAGATTGCAAAATGAATATTGTTATATGATGAACATTGCAAAACGATTAATTATGATAGATGTACACATCATCAAATCACTCCAAAATACTTTTTATTCATAAAATTATAGATATATATGATTAAGTTCTATAATTTAACATATTCAATAAATATATATATTATTCTCAAATAATTATAAAGTCGCAATATTATGTAAATATAATGTGGTGTGTATTGTAAATGTAAATATTTTATATTAAAAGTGAAATGTCCAAGCACGTTTCATCCAATTTTTTTTTTTTTTTTTACACTATAAGCTCCGTAAAAAAGGTGACATTTAATTGATTTGTTCACAAAATACCTTAATTTGAGAATCTAATACATAAAATTAGAACACGTAGGCTCTTTATGATCAATAATAAAATAAAAAAAAGATACTTCATGATTTTAGTTATTATTATAAGGGGAAGAAACTCAAACACACACGAGAATACTGTTTTTCTTGTGTCAATGTTTTGTCCTTCTAAATTTTTCTAATAATGTTTTAATGATAAAAGTCTTGCATATACATAAATAATGTATTCTTTTTATCTTTTCTAATTTTGTCCTACTATATTTTTATTGAGACATGTTATTTTATGGTTGATATTTATGAGAAGTGTTATCTCTTAATTTTTTATAAGTTTCAAATAAAAAATTTATCTCTATTATATCATAAATTTAAAATTTGTATTACATTTTATGAATATGACTTAAATATTGTATTTAATACAAACAATTAATCATGATAGTTTCTTCTACTTATTCTCCCTATTCTTTACTTTTATTTAGAGGTGTCAATCGTGTCATGTTAATCGTATTCGTGTTGTATTTTCGTGTTCGTTGATACATTAAAAAATTTACTTAAATTTTTTGTGTGTTACCTATTTATAATAGTAAGAAATAACAAAATCTTTAAGAACATGAAAAAATTATTGATTAATTTTTACTAAAATAATTTGTATCATTTTGTGTTCAGATCGTACTATAATATCGTATCAGAAATTATCAACTCTATTTTTATCGGGAGTTTGTGGAGATCGTTGAGAAGCTTATAAATGCTATCATATTTTTTTAAAGCAAATTTAGTGATTTGTTACCACTTTTATATATATATTTTGCCCTTATATTTTATTTTAAAATTTGAAAAATTAAAAAATTATGTTTACTTATTTGTTATATCTTATAAATTTTAAGCATACTGCAAAATAATATATATATATATATATATATATATATATATATATATATATATATATATATATATATATATATATATATATATATATATATATATATATATATATATATATATATATTTTTAAATATAGCAATTCAAATATAAGTTACATGAGTTTTACTAGTATATCGTATTTAGGGGTGACAATCGTGTCGTATTTATTTCGTATTATTCGTATCGGTATTGGGTTCATTTTGTGTTATTCGTGTCAAATTTTTGTGTCAGTTGATACATAAAAAAATTTACTCGACTTTTTTTCGTACTGCTTATTTATAATAGTAAGAAATAGAAAATTTTTTAAGAATATGAAAAAATTATTAATCAAATTTTATTAAAAAAATTTATATTACGTCATATTCAATTCGTATTATCAGATCGTATAAAAAATTATCACCCCTTTTATAAAAATTAAAAAAAAAAAACCTACATTATTCAAGAATCTTATTAAGTAAATAATTTTTTGGTCATGGTATTACAACCAAAGGTAAAGTGGGTCCTATGATATCATTATACGTCTTATTTAATATTTTTAAAGTATTCATAGGCAGTATTTATCATCTTATATAAATTGTATATCTTGGATGTTATTTTTTTCCTACTGAACTTTCATTTACAAATAGTCACATTTAATTTTTTTTCATAATTTTTTTATTTATTTTATTTAAGTCCAAATATATCATTCCAATATCATTTCATCCTGTAAAAAAGAATAATACATTTTTGCAGCATTTACTATTCACGACCTGTTCACGACTGTATGTGGTGCATTTTTAATGGATGTTAAATTCTTTCTGATACTGCATTTTATTAGGGTACAATCAAATTATAAAGAAACATGAACAACCGTCAGAATCAAGAGTCGTGCAAAATAGTAAAACTCAGTTTTATTTTTATCACGGTTGTTGAAACGTAAATTTTTTTTTAAAGAATCATAAATATATTTTATATATAAAAAACATATATATTTTAATAAATTAATTAAAAAATTAATTCCTGTTCACATGATTTTCCACTCTCACCACAAATTAGCCTAGTCTAAAAAGAAGGGAGTATCTTTGCTTTTTAGACTTTATTCCTAAAGTCAACTACTTTGAAATTTCTGCACTTCTGTGGCCCTGTCATAAACTTGTTGAATCTAGTCCCCACTACGTCCTTATTTATTAATCTTAGATTAAGTTTGCATCATGGTCTAAAATTGTTGTACACTTTTTTAAACATTGAAGCATGGGCTCCAGAATTTAGACACCGCCGGTGACGAAAAGTATTCGAACCATGAAACTTTTCAACAAAAAACCCGAAATGAAGTTTTATTGTTAGGTGTGCTTAAAGTAAGTGCCGACTGATGACGCCTTTTATTATATTTATTTAGGATAATAATATTTTTATAATTATTTTTATTGATATCATAATAAAATGTTAAAAAATAATTTTTAATTTTATAATATAAAAATATAAGTTAAATTTGAGAGGCAACATAACATAAATAATGTAATGCAGATGAATTATTAATAAATATAATAAAATTTATTAAACCGTATCAAATAAAAAAACTAACATAAAAACTAAAATAATAATATATTTGTAATATATAATAACATTATTTACAACTTAGTGTGCTTCATGTTAAATAAAGTTATTAATAATAATAATAGTTATTATTATTATTGTGGTAATAATAATTTAATTATAAGATAATATTATTGTATTTATTTATTTATTTATTTAATTTTCTTATTTTTTATCGTGTCATTCAAGGCGTAGAATTTGAGGTCAACTAAAATTGTCTTCATATATGCACATAGTCTTCCTGAAATTTCAATGATATTATTATTATTATTATTATTATTATTTCATAGTAAAAAAATGCTATATAAGTAATACACGTAATTTTATGAATGAGGTAATCTGGTATGTAGTTTGGCTAACTCAATTTTGTTAAAATATGTCTCACATGAAAGGGCTATATGGACATTATTTAGGATTAATGTGATAAGGTAGTTATTGGCTTTGGAAACTGATGCACAGTTATTTTGTGAGATTTAATAAGGGAAGTTATTTTCCTATGTGCCTACTTTATGGGGAGTAGGATAACTGCTGATACATATATTTATACGTAGGAATTGTCCTCTCTCTACCTACATTTATTCATATTATCAGATTTCCCATTGATTCTGGTGAAGTAGAGAAAAGGGGGTTAAGTGAGAGAAATAATTTCTACAAGTTTTTCTTCTAAGAAGATTTCATTATGTCAGATTCCGGTATGTTTTATTAAATGTATATTTCCGCATAAAAAGATGATTATGTGATTTTCATGATAGTTAAGATTCTTATTTCAAATATTTAAAATATTACATTTGGTATCAGAGCAAGGTTGAAACTATCATGATTTTCCTTTTAATATAGATATCGAATTCGTTAAATTTTTATAATATCCGGAATTTGCTGTTTATTGTTTTCTAAAATTCTTCTAATTGTTATTGAAATAATATCATGATTATGGTTGAATATTTATCCGCATGTATCGGTTTGATATCGTATGAGTTGATTTCAAATATATCAATTTCTTTTAATCACAATTCAAACTGTAAGATTCCGAGCATTTGTAGATTACTTTTTGCCGTAATACATATAGATCATTATTGTTTTGATTTGTTATGGGCTTACTTATATTAGTTAATAATTGTATTTATGCATGAATGGATTGAAGATATTATTTATCTATTTTTTGAACATGATTTTTGAACAATCCGTATTTATATTATGATTATGCATGTTGTCACCAAAGTGATCTTGTTAAAATATATATATAAATGCTGAATTGAATTATGACTTTGCAAAAAAAAAAAAAATAATAAATAAATAAATTTGTTATAGAATGATTATTTGATTATTATGGTTTGACCCAAAGGTGCACCAACTTTCAAGTAGTCATTAAATTATTTAGGTTAATTGATAGAATTAAAGTGAGATTGGAATGGATGCCCAAAGGTGACAAACCAATCAAATTTTAAAGAGTCATCAATTATGCCTAGGTGAATGAAAATCATCTTTAAATTTGAATATTGGTATATTGCATTAGTTAATCCAAAGATTGAACGCAATATTACTAATGAAATTGATTTTCTCAAAGCATTAATGTTGTGATGATTTTTATTGCAGTGTCAGTTCCTGTTTCACTTCATTCGCTAGCATCTTCTGTTCCGATCTTTAGTGGAATTAATTTCTCTGACTGGAAGGAACAGATTCAGTTTCACCTTGGTGTTCTGGATCTTGACTTAGCATTGCGAATTGACAAACCGGATGCTATTACTGAAATAAGCAGTTCGGAGCAACAAGCTTTGTTTAAGTCATGGGAAAAATCGAACAGATTAAGCATTATGTTTATGCGAATGTGTATTGCGAACAATATTAAATCAACGCTTCCTCAAATTGAAAATGCAAAGGAATATTTCAAGGTTGTGGAAGATCGGTTTCGTTCAGCAGATAAGTCCCTTGGAGGGAGATTAATGGCTGAGCTTACCACCATGAAATTTGATGGTAACCGTGGAATGAATGAACATGTCCTTGAAATGACCAATCTAGCTGCCAAACTCAAATCTCTGGGTATGAATGTTGATGAAACTTTTCTTGTTCAGTTCATTTTGAATTCCTTACCTGCACAGTATGGGCCATTTCAGATTCACTATAACACTATTAAGGAAAAGTGGAATGTGAATGAATTGGCAAGTATGTTAATTCAAGAAGAGGCAAGACTTAGGCAACAAGGACAACATTCAGTTAATGTCATGAGTCATGGAGTTGGAAGTAAAGGAAAGAAACTGAAAAGGAGTTTCAAGAAAGATCCATTGAAGGTTGCGGGACCTTCTCATGTCAATGAGACCTATAAGAAGGAACATAATGGACCGAAGTGCTACTTCTGTCATGGCTGTGGGCATTTAAAGAAAAATTGCCCGAAACGTAGAGCTTGGTTCGAGAAGAAAGGTAAGCTTTTAGCTTATGTATGTTTCGAATCTAATATGACTCAAGTTCCTTCTAATACATGGTGGATTGATTCTGGTTCTACTATTCATGTTTCAAATTCGATGCAGGGATACCTTTCGATCCGGAACATAAAGGAAAATGAGCATTTTATAGTCTTGGGAAATGGAACTCAAGTACCAGTTGTTGGTGTTGGAACATTACGTTTGTTTTTAGAGTCAGGCCATTGTTTGGACCTATTTGATACTTTTTATGTTCCTACTATTTCTAGAAATTTAATTTCCATGTCGAGACTTGATTATGATGGTTATACTTTGTATTTTGAACATAAGGGTTTTCGTTTATTGAGAAATGGCTCATTTGTTGGTTCTGGTATTTTATCTGAGGGGTTATATAGATTTAATCTTAATAAAGATTTTGCTAAAACACTCCTCACCCTACATCATGATGTTGGAACTAAACGTAGTAGAGTTAATGAGAATTCTTCTTTCTTGTGGCATAAAAGACTGGGTCATATATCCAGAGAAAGAATTGAGAGATTAGTAAAAGATGAAATTCTTTCAAATCTTGATTTTACTGATTTCGATGTATGTGTGGATTGCATTAAAGGTAAGCAAACCAAACATACAAAGAAAGGCGCCACAAGAAGTGGAAAACTTCTGGAGATTGTCCATACTGATATTTGTGGACCTTTCGACTCACCGTCATTTGGTGGAGAAAAATACTTTATCACTTTCATCGATGACTTTTCACGTTATGGTTATGTCTACTTGTTGCATGAAAAGTCTCAAGCAATAAACGCTCTAAAGGCATACATTGCTGAAGTTGAGCGACAATTAGATAGAAAAGTGAAAATCATTCGATCTGATAGAGGTGGTGAGTATTACGGAAGGTATGATGGAATAAGACAATGTCCAGGACCGTTTGCTAAATTCCTAGAAGAGCATGGTATTTGTGCACAATACACAATGCCTGGTACGCCTCAGCAGAATGGTGTGGCTGAAAGGCGTAATCGTACTCTTATGGAGATGGTTAGGAGTATGTTGAGCAACTCCTCAGTACCCATTTCATTGTGGATGGAAGCACTTAAGACAGCTGTTTATTTGCTTAACCGTGTTCCTAGTAAGGCAGTTCAAAAGACTCCTTTTGAATTGTGGACGGGAAGGAAACCAAGTATGAGACATTTTCATATTTGGGGTTGTTCAGCAGAGGCTAGGATCTATAATCCACATGAAAAGAAGTTGGATTCTAGAACAGTAAGCGGGTACTTTATTGGTTACCCAGAGAAATCCAAAGGGTATAGATTTTATTGCCCTAACCATAATACGAGAATTGTTGAAACCGGAAATGCCAGATTTCTTGAGAATGGTGAAACTAGTGGGAGTGATGTATCACGTAATGTTGTCATCGAAGAAGTTCGGGTGCCTATCTTGATACCCGTAACTTCAAAGGAAATTGTAGTTTCTCCAGTTGTCGAACAGTATGATAACATAGAACAACAATCTAATGATCAGTCACTACATAATGAGAATGTCACCAATGAATCAGTTGCTGAACAATCACAAGGAATAGCATTAAGGAGATCTCAAAGAGAAAAGAGATCAGCTATTTCAGATGATTACTTGGTATATCTGCAAGAATTCGATTATGATTTTGGGACAAATAAAGATCCGGTTTCATTTTCACAAGCCATTGAAAGTAGTGATTCTGAAAAATGGATCAATGCTATAAATGATGAGTTGAAATCAATGGAACAAAATGAAGTTTGGGACGTCGTTGATTTGCCTGAAGGTTTTAAGACAGTCGGATGTAAGTGGGTCTTTAAGACCAAACGAGACTGCAATGGCAATATTGAACGACATAAAGCTAGACTTGTTGCAAAAGGTTTCACTCAAAAAGGAGGTGTTGATTACAAAGAGACGTTCTCTCCTGTATCGAAAAAGGACTCTCTTAGGATCATAATGGCTTTGGTGGCTCATTTCGATTTGGAGTTACACCAAATGGATGTGAAAACTGTTTTCTAAATGGGAATTTAGATGAAGAGGTTTATATGGATCAACCTGAAGGTTTCTTGATTAAAGGAAAGGAGCATATGGTATGCAAATTAAAGAAGTCAATTTATGGACTTAAACAAGCTTCCAGACAATGGTATCTTAAATTTAATGATACCATCACGTCCTTTGGATTTAAGGAAAATACCGTTGATCGGTGTATATATCTAAAAGTCAGTGGGAGCAAGTTTATTTTCTTGATTCTGTATGTTGACGACATATTGCTTGCCAGTAATGATCTTGGTTTGCTGAGTGAAACCAAAAGATTCCTTTCTATGAACTTTGAAATGAAAGATATGGGTGAGGCAACTTACGTGATAGGAATTGAAATATTTCGCGATAGATCACGTGGATTGTTAGGATTGTCTCAGAAAGGATATATCGATAAAGTTCTTGAAAGATTTCATATGGCTGAATGTGCAGCCACACCTGCTCCTATTTATAAAGGGGACAAGTTCAGTGAAAAGGATTGTCCACAGAATGCATTAGAAAAGAAAAGGATGGAAATTGTTCCTTATGCGTCTGTTGTTGGAAGCTTGATGTATGCTCAAACTTGTACAAGACCGGACATTAGTTTTGTAGTTGGAATGCTCGGGAGATACCAAAGTAATCCTGGAATGGAGCATTGGAAAGCTGCAAAGAAAGTTTTAAGATATCTGAAGGGAACAAGACACTATATGCTCACGTATCGAAGATCTAATCAGTTAGAGGTGGTTGGCTACTCCGACTCAGATTTTGCTGGTTGTGTTGATAGTCGGAAGTCAACTTTTGGTTACTTGTTTCTATTAGCTGGAGGAGCAATATCATGGAAAAGCGCTAAACAGACTATCATAGCAACATCTACTATGGAAGCTGAATTTGTGGCATGCTTTGAGGCCACAGTTCATGCTTTATGGTTGCGAAATTTTATCTCAGGACTTGGAATTGTTGACAGCATTGCCAGGCCGCTAAGAATGTATTGTGATAATTCCGCAGCAGTCTTTTTCTCCAAGAACGACAAATATTCCAAAGGCGCTAAGCATATGGAGCTCAAATATTTGGCTGTTAAGGAGGAAGTTCAGAAACAGACGGTGTTTATAGAACATATTAAGACTGAGCTTATGATTGCAGATCCTTTGACTAAAGGGTTAGCACCAAAGATATTTAAGGAACATGTTGATCGCATGGGTCTTTATTGCAATCTTTGATGTATGTTTGTGGATCTTTATGTTTTTCGTTCTATAACATCTATAGAGATATCACTAATTGTGTTTCTGACATTTTTTATTTCTGCTTATCATCAATTACGTAATTACGAAGATGGATTATTGATGGCAGGAATCGTCTTTGACAAAGACATTATGGGGACATTACAGTTACTTCCTATTGTGGATTATGATTAAGTTATTTGCTAGCATTGTAGTGCATGGAAGGGAAGATGTCGCTTTATTGATATTCACCGCCATGACTCATGTTGGTAAATTATTTAGTTATGATATTATTGTAATCTCAGTAAAGTGCAAATAAGCTAACACTATGCGCATATTATGTTTACCTTGTCAATTCAAATAAGTGTCATTCATATGAGCCAAGTGGGAGAATGTTAAAATATGTCTCACATGAAAGGGCTATATGGACATTATTTAGGATTAATGTGATAAGGTAGTTATTGGCTTTGGAAACTGATGCACAGTTATTTTGTGAGATTTAATAAGGGAAGTTATTTTCCTATGTGCCTACTTTTATGGGGAGTAGGATAACTGCTGATACATATATTTATACGTAGGAATTGTCCTCTCTCTACCTACATTTATTCATATTATCAGATTTCCCATTGATTCTGGTGAAGTAGAGAAAAGGGGGTTAAGTGAGAGAAATAATTTCTACAAGTTTTTCTTCTAAGAAGATTTCATTATGTCAGATTCCGGTATGTTTTATTAAATGTATATTTCCGCATAAAAAGATGATTATGTGATTTTCATGATAGTTAAGATTCTTATTTCAAATATTTAAAATATTACAAATTTTCCTTCAAAGGTTTGAATAAAAAATTTACTGAATAATGCTTTTTCTTTCCTTGCCTTTTTTTTTTTCATGGAAATTTTTATTCAGTTCTAGCTTTTATGAGATTTTTAATTTTTGTCTATTTGTATTTTTCTTTTATGTACTGTTATTTAGTTCTGATTTAGCACTACCCTATTGTTCATGCAAAGTTTGTTACTTCATTATCCTATTTTCTAGGCGGGGCTTTTTCCTATATAAAAAAGAAAAACGGAAAAAGGGTGGTCTTAAATGAGTCAGTGGCTAAATAAAATTCATTTGAACCTGGACAGATTTGAGTTCCTTATTCTCTTCCTCTTCCTTATCATCACCTGACATATTTTAAATTTTTTTTTTGAACACTTTTTGAAGCTATTTGAAGTTGTAATCTCTCAAAACACGACCACGTTCGAGTGCGAAAAAGGAGAGAAAAAAGGTTCAAACTGCTTCTGCGACCTACTTTTAGCATATTTTATATTATTTATTTATTTATTATTAGTATTTATTTTGTTCTCTTTTCTCTTTTCCTTTGGATTTTTTAATCATTAATAGGTATTAAGAGATTGGGTTTGTGTGGATTTGGAGAAAGAGGAACTTTTGGTCTAGTAAGTGTAATTCGACCTCCCACTATCAACGGCTTTCATGAGAGGCACATTAAAAGGGTGAGGTGTCTTTATTCTCCATATACTTCTAGAGGAAGAAAATTTGATTTAGGTTTTCATTTTTTGTAATTTTTTGTTTATTATTTTATTCTTTTCCAATATCTTACTCCCTACTGTAAGAACAATGCGGTATTAGGGTTCTAATAAAACAGGGGATTTTATGTAATATTGCGTTTTCTAATTATAATAATCAATTAGTATAATCATCCCGCCTTTAGTTGGGCCTGGTCAAGTGGGCTTTCTGGGTATTTCAAGAGCTACTTTATATGATTCTTGAATTTCTACATATTTTAAGTACTTCGTGCTCTTTTAAACCTTTCCGATTATTAATTTTCACGAGGCATCAGTGTTACTAAGAGGTACGCTAAGTACATAAATTTGCACACACATTTGTTATTTTGTACTCTAATTATGGTACGACACTTAGCCAAATTACTTTGGAATGGAGAAGATATTCACTTTTAAAAAAAAATTGACACGTGACACAAAGATGAATGCAAATTGTGTGCATAACAGCATTTCTCTAAAGTTGAAGTTAAAAGGCATGGATTCTATTTCTTGTGTTCAACATCATTCTGATTTGGATAGCAAGTTCAATGAATCTAACATGAAATGCATATGAGATAATAATGGTATCCGCACTTGTTCATTTTGTGTGGTTGGTAGCTCTATCATTCTGTGACTGTAAAGTATTCTTAAGCAGAGACTGTGGATTGCAGGAAAAGAATAAGGGATTTGTTTATGTCAAAATCTAGCTTTTTTTAAGACAAAATACTTGTTTCTGTTTTTCTAATGTAAAACAACTATAAAATCAATATTGTTGCTGTAGCTTGATGATGAAATTTAATTTGAAAATAGGCTTGAATAAAAATTAATAAACTAGAGGCCATGAAGACAAGAAGTTGGCTTATATGTATGTGAGTTTCCAGCTGTAGCTATTGCCACGTGTGTTTTCAAGTCAACACCATTTTAGAATACATATTTAGTCTCAAAGCAACACAATTACGGAAGAGATGAGCAATTGTTTAAAAAATTGAATTATCCATGTGCCGGCTGATAGAAATTGAAACTAATGAATGCTTTGTTGAAAATCATGTCTTTGACATGTAATAGATACAGATTTGTAATTTATTGCCTATGGTGTTTTAGTTTTTTCAACTTGAACAACTTTGACCAAAATTCTTTGAGAGCTTATTTAAGGAAGAGCTCATTAGTTCCTTGCTTTCATTGCATTTACAAAAGCTCTATACCTTTATAGCATAATTTATGTAAAGCTTTGAGTAATTTTCTTCTGGGTTGGTCTCAATTTTCCTTAACTATAATTTTGGTTCTTTTAGTAGTTTTTTTTTATAAGGGTTCTTTTAATAGTTTTATTGGCATGAAGTTGGTTTTTTTCAAAGTTCAAATTGAGCACGTGCTCATTAAACTATATTTCAAGTTAGAACCATGTACTAATCCATATGAAGATGTTGAGTAATTAACTTGTATAATCTTGGAGGTAGAAGCTACTGAACACATGTCGAAGTAAAACTGTTCCTTTTGGTTTAATTGTTCACTTGTCTTGTCTCTTTTGTATTTCTCATACTAATAGTAAAAAAAAATTTCCTCAGTTGACCTTTTTTTCTTCTTCTTCTCAGAACTACCTTGTGAGATATTGACCATGACTTCAGCGGGTCACTCAGCTGATAAAGGACTTGGAACTAAAGAGGCAGCCGCTGGAAACATGTCATCTTCACATCAAAATGCACAAAATGCACAAAATACACCATACGTTTACAAGGTGGGAATTCCTCCCAAGCAAAACCTCTTCAAGGAGTTTACAGATACAGTTAAAGAAACATTCTTTTCAGATGATCCGTTACGACCTTTCAAGGATCAAACTAGGTCTCGGAAGTTTGTTCTTGGCATGCAGGCTGTTTTCCCCATTCTTGAGTGGGGAAGAAACTACAATCTAAAAAAATTTAGGGGAGATATAATAGCTGGACTTACTATTGCAAGTCTCTGTATCCCTCAGGTAGATTAGTTGTGCGAAGACCATTTATACAATCTACATCATGTCATTTTCAAAATTATGATCTCAATTGAATGTTAAAACAGGACATTGCGTATGCAAAACTGGCAAATTTGGATCCGCAGTATGGATTATGTAAGTTTTGTTCAACCTTCTTATACCTTTTATTAGTCATGGTTTTATGGGGTTGGTACTGAGGCTTTGTTCCAAACTTGTTCAGACTCTAGCTTTGTCCCGCCATTGATATATGCCTGCATGGGCAGCTCAAGAGATATAGCCATAGGACCTGTGGCTGTGGTTTCACTCTTGATCGGTACTTTGCTTCAAAATGAGATTGATCACACTACACATAAGCATGAATATCTTCGGCTTGCATTTACAGCAACATTTTTTGCTGGAATCACACAGGTCACCCTTGGGGTTTTGAGGTAATTGGATTATTTAGTCTAAAGGCTAGAAGTGAAATTCATGTATTGTCTTTTCTATTGCTTTCATGTGTAATGCTATATTAATTTTTCGTTTCCTTTAACCAGACTGGGTTTCTTGATTGATTTTCTATCCCATGCTGCCATTGTTGGTTTTATGGGCGGAGCGGCTATCACTATTGCCCTTCAACAACTTAAAGGTTTCTTTGGCATCAAACACTTCACAAAGAAAACTGATATTATATCTGTATTGCACTCGGTATGGAGCTCAGCTCATCATGGAGTAAGTTCTCTTCCTCTTCTGTTTTCTATACCGTCAAGAGTGACAAAGACAAAGGGTTTTCTCACGTTATGGACTCAAATCTCTGCTATTGTATTTTGCAGTGGAATTGGCAAACCATAGTAATTGCAGCAACATTCTTAAGTTTCCTCTTACTTGCTAAATACATTGTAAGTAATCCAAAACACTACTACGATTTACCTTAAAATCATATCAACTTGTGTAACTCACTCTTCTCTTTGGAGCAGGGAAAGAAGAACAATAAATTCTTCTGGGTGCCAGCAATTGCCCCTTTCATATCTGTGATTCTGTCTACTCTTTTTGTTTTTCTAACTCATGCTGAAAAGAAAGGAGTTGAAATTGTAAGTAATTCACAAAGCATAGTGATTTAATTGTAATATTTGCAACTATGCTAAAATCTTTTTTTATAATCTTAAGGTAAGACATATAGAGAAAGGAATCAATCCGTCATCAGTGCATGAAATATATTTCAGGGGTGAAAATCTCCTGACAGGTTTTAGGATTGGTGTTGTGGCTGGTATGGTAGCATTGACGGTGAGCAATCTTTCAGCCCATCTCTTTTGGAATTTGGTTCTATGCATCATTTCCTTTATTCGGACATTTAAATGAAGTATCGCTCTGTGGAATGAATTTATCAGGAGGCAGTAGCAATAGGAAGAACATTCGCTAGCATGAAGGACTATCAGCTTGATGGAAACAAGGAAATGGTGGCACTAGGAACCATGAATGTTGTTGGCTCCATGACTTCATGCTATGTGGCAACAGGTGATAACTGATAAGAAGCAAAGAAAATTAGAGGTTTCTTACGCTGAAATACTCATGTCAATTAGAAATAGACATAATCATTATGCAAAACCTGAAGTCCTGAACTGGTACTTTGTAAATGCTTATATCTGTTCATTACTTGCAGGTTCATTCTCTCGTTCGGCGGTGAATTACATGGCTGGTTGTCAATCTGCTGTCTCAAACATCGTGATGTCCTGTGTTGTATTCCAAGTATTGCAATTCATTACGCCTGTTTTCAAGTACACCCCAAATGCAATTCTTTCAGCCATCATCATATCTGCTGTGATCAGCCTATTAGATATACAAGCAGCAATCCTGATATGGAAGATTGATAAATTTGACTTTGTTGCTTGCATGGGAGCCTTTTTTGGTGTCGTATTTTCAACTGTTGAGATCGGGCTCTTAATTGCTGTAAGAAAATAAGAACTAAACTCATTATCTGAATAATGAACAGCATAGAATCAGAGTAAGAGATTTAATTATGTATTTTCTTTGTCAATTTAGGTGGTAATATCCTTTGCCAAAATTCTCTTACAAGTTACAAGGCCACGGACAGCAATTCTAGGAAAGATACCTAGAACAACGGTCTACAGAAACCTCCACCAATATCCTGATGCAACTAAGGTTCCTGGTGTCTTGATTGTGAGAGTTGACTCTGCAATTTACTTTTCCAACTCCAACTATGTTAAGGAGAGGTAGTAAGAACTTTTTGTTAAGGTCAAGCTTGTACTGTTTATAGTTATTCTTTGAAAGTATGATTTGAGTTTGACAGTGCACATATAACTTAAAACTATGAGCTTGAAGCTCCTTTAATCCTCCTAATAAGTAGTATTCCAGTAGTTTTCAATGCTCAAATTCCATGCAGGATATTGAGATGGTTGGCTGATGAAGAAGAACGTCTAAAAGCAGAATACCAGCCAATCATTCAGTATTTGATAGTTGAAATGTCACGTAAGCTACTTTATGCGAAATCTTTGCAATGGATCTTCTAAGTTCAATTTTTCATTGTGTTAAGTGTTTGGTGTTTGACACATCTTTGTTGTAGCTGTTACTGACATTGACACTAGTGGCATTCATGCATTGGAAGATTTGTACAGAAGTCTCCAAAAGAGAAACATTCAGGTAGATCATAATTATATCCATGCTATATATTACATTTATTATCGTGCATGCTGCCATTTAAAAGTCATATTTTCTTACCTCTTGATTCTCGTACTTGTGAACAGCTTGTTCTTGCGAATCCCGGTCCAGTGGTGATTGACAAGCTTCATGCAGCCAATTTTATGAATTTGATTGGAGAAGACAACATCTTCCTCACAGTAGCAGATGCAGTAGCAGCCTGTTCTCCCAAACTGGTGGAAGAAGCATAATGAAGAATGGGACGTGATTACTTAATGACGCAAATGGATGTTAACATACAGATTAGTTGAATAGAAGAGGGAATGACTATAATCAACTACATGGTTGGGCAGGTATTGTGAAATTGCATAATAAAAGTCAAAGAGTGAATGGAACCCCCTCCCTATCCAAGAAACACAACAAGAAGGTACATAGTTGTGCCCTTCAGAAATTCCATGGCGTCTAAATGTTGAGTCTAGGCCTCTAAGAGACTAAGACCGTTTCCTCGTAAACTAGTGTTGTGTTTTACTCTGTACAGTTTTGAGGAGTTATGCTTTTTTTCTTCCACTAGTTAAATGCATTATGATCAGTTTAGTAGCTCCAAAATTGGTTTTTGAGTTCGCTTCCAAATTTCTCCATGTCTTTTTATTTATTTATTTAAGTGCATAGCTTAAATCCCTTTATAGATAGAGCTTTAATTTTAAACCCTTTCTCAGGCGCTAAACATACAATTTTTTTTAATAATGTGATGCGCATATGCTTAGTGCATTTAATTATGACATGATGGAAATATTTTTTTAGTGGTTAAAAATGAAATTAGTTAAATAAGTGAGTTATATATAAAAAGTTTTTTTTTTCTCCCACCAAACAGAAATAATGCCAAGGACATTACTTGTGCAAGCATATAAAAGAATTGTGTTGGCTAAGAATTCTTTAGATGCAATTCCGTTGGCTAAGTACTTTTATGACTAGAGGAAGGTTAAACTTTTAGTGACGTTCCTGATACTCTGGTAGAAGCGATATGAGTTGAGTGTCCATTGGTTAACAAAAGTGGTCTGTACAGAAATAAATGCAACTTCAGTTCAATTACAAATGTTTACCACGAATATGGTTTGAACAGAAGCGCCAGATTTTTTGATCACTAGCGTTTTCTCTATAGGTTGAAGACTCAACTTGAACCATTAACAAAAAAAAAAAAAATTTGAAAATGAAAAATGAAAAATAGAAAAGAAAAACGAGTCTAATTTTTCTAAATCACTTTTGGTGTGCCCCTATGCTTGTGAGAACAATGGCTAACAAACATGTTGCAAAAGTGGTTAAAAATGTGGGTGCAATGATATAAAAAGTAGACAAAATGATATAAAAGTGTAAGTATTTTTATCCACATATTTGTTAACATCTACAAAGACACTACAAAAGAGATACAAGGGATTACGTGTAAATGTTCGATTAATTCACTTAAATTGTGAAATACAATCAAATTCAAAAGATCATGTCAATTTCAAAATTATATTCGAATCAAATCTAGATTAAAAAATATACAATTAGTCGAATTTGGGTTAGAAGATATTATAATCAGTTGTAATCTTAAATCAGACCAAATTATCATTAAAATTATAAATAATGTCATATTAAATTTTATTTTATTTTGTAATGTGTGATATTTAAATATTATATATACCACAATTCACCCTAAATTACTAAAATATTGGAAACAATAAGAAATGAATTTAATTCTTTATAATAGTTTAAAAAATCTCCAAATATAAATTTTATTATTGTGATTTATTACTATAAATACTAAATTTTGATATGCACATATGAGTTTCAAGTTCAACCAACCCTTATTTAATATGAAAAAATTCAATATGCTTGATTTTGAATTGATTACTTCATTGTATCGGTAAATAAATCATGGACATTGTTTATGCTCAACAAACTTGAAGTAAAACAACTTCAAATAAATTTCTTAAGACGATCTCTAGATAAATCCCTCAGCAATGATTCTAGCATAACATTGTACTATTTTAGACTTTGTATAATCCATATATTTACTATAAGCTAATTGAGAGACCAAGCCTCAACCAAGAAACGACATACAGGTTGCATAATGCATCACAGTTCTAGAATTGGTGATTTGAACATTTCACAGCAAAAATAAAATAAATTAAATTAAACTTGATTTTTTTATTTGTCAAATTTTCTCTCTCTTCTTATTCTTTCTCACTGTAAATTTAATTTTATAGTGTATAAATAACATAAGTCATACACTTCTAAAATATTAATCTTTAACTTATAAACTTTAAATATGTTTAAATAATATGAAACAATTCGTCTAACATTTTCAACACATATACATCATTGTTTTATATATATACAAGTAAAAAAAGGTTTTATGTAATATAAGGATAAAATCAAGTGACACAATATTTTTAGTATCAAGGTTGAGATGTTAGGGCATAGTTTATAGTTATAGATTTTAACTTGTGATTAATTAAACAATGTAATAATTTTTATTTTTTATTATTAAAAAAAAGAAGAAGAGGCCTATGCATATAGATTATTTTTTCTACAAATGGGAGGCCTTGACTATATGTCTAGCTACCAAGTAGTTCTGCTCCGGAAAACAATTGATAATTTCTCATTTGAAGAATACACAAAAATAATAAAAGAGCGAAAAAAAGAAGAAGGTAAAGGCAACACAGAAACACACAAAAATTCTGGGAAATTAAACGTGAATTAAGTAGTCTCTAATGCAGAAGCAGTGAAAATATATATAGCTTTGATTTTGATGATCAACAATTCAACTGATGTATAACTCAATTACCTTCAGTTTCTAAGTAGGTCTCTGCAAAACTTTTGCTGTGAATTCTGGATTGTCTTTGAAATTAAACTCTAAGTTTTGCAAAATGTGGATGTACATGTGATAAGAACAAGATAGATCTTTCACAAAGAGTTTTGATAAAATTAGCTCAAATAGAAAGAGATGAATTCTTGTTGTAATGAGAAATTAGTAGCTAGTTGGAGAAAAAGGGTTTGCAAATAAAAGACAAGAGGATCCCAGCTGGCAAGTATTATGGATAATCTTGGAAGTGGCCTTAGTGGAGTTCTGTGTGGGATATCAACTACTTTTCTCTACGTCACATAGATAATTAACGAGATGTACATAATAGTATAGTAATAGATTACTTTCGTGTGTGTATATATATATATATATATATATATATATATATATATATATATATATATATATATATATATATATATATATATATATATATATAACAAAATTTAGCATAGTATATAAATCTAGCATTTATGTAGTTATGATTTTATTAAAAATAAAATAATCGTAATTACGCATAAAGATTCTTCTGACAAGTTGGGCGTTACCCTTACTATTTTGAGGAGCTTTATTTATGTAAAAAAAAAAACCTAATTATCGAGAAAATGTCACATTAAAAGGTTTATCTTTCGGTTGAAATATTATGCAATTTTTTTAATTCTTAATGTACTATTTAGATCTGACAAAAAAAAAAAAAAAAGAGCATATCATTTTTTCAGAAAGTAACAAGTAGTAGATATTTTAAACAAAAGGATTTGATAATCTTTTGAGTTCTGCATGAATATGAATTGAAAATAGCCTAGATTCATTAAGTGTCCAAAGAGGTTTACCCCATTATAATGCAAGAAAGAAAAAGTGAGAGATACGATTCTTTCTTTCTTTCTTTCTTCTTCTTTTTATTTTTATTTTTTTTTATTTTTTTAACGATGACATACAATTATTTGATGTCTAACTTTATCCGCAGATATTATTCCTTAATTTAGTACAATTATCCCATGTTCTTTAAAAATGCTGAAAAAGTAAAGTGATTTCAAGCTGATTTAGCTAAATGCTGAAGCCAAAGGATGTATTATATTATAATCATGCTATATGACCAAGTTTTACCTGGTTAAATTCTATTTGTCACACGTTACATTGATATAAATACATTTTTTTAATACTAAAGATAGAATGGTATGGTTCTTGAAATAGAAAGTCGTTAAGTTTTACTGTGAGATCATGAACTATTATTACATACTATAAAGTATAAACTCCATCTTGGTGAAGCACTTATACAACGGGGATAAAAAAAAAAAAAAGTTAAAGTAGACTGATTTGTCAAAATTAAAAAGTTACTAGGGAAAAAAGTTTTATAGAAGTTGTTGTTCAGCCTTACCGCCAAAATCCAAGAAGACTTCCAATCAATACTCTTGTTGTATTCATTAATTAGGCTTCTCGGAAAATACTTTGAATGTTTCACATATTATTTTAAGAGTAGGTGTACTGTGTATAAATACAAAAATCACGAGTAGCGAAGATTTTTCAGTAAAACTCATGATATAATGGTATTAATTCTCTTGATGTGAAATCAAAGATTCGAGATAAATTTGAGAAAAACATGTTGCTCACGATCGGGGATAATCTTTAGCACTATTATATTCTTCACTCTCATTTTTTTTTCTTCCAAAAATAGGAACACTTTATTAACCAACAGCTCAAACTAGCACAAACATTACAATCCTCTGAAAATAATAAATAGAATCTTGAAAAGAAAAGAAAAAATAGAATATAAATACCTTGATTGCATAAATAACCTAGTTATTCAAATACTTTCATTCTTAATCATCTTCAATAAAATACTAAAAAATACATATTCATTTTCTTATAACACTAAAAAAATATATGTTCATTTATGTTATTTTTTCTTAAAAGGGTTAAAAATAAAATTTTATACATAAATGAAATTATATCATATAATTAAACCTTATAAATATTACAATTTTTTTGAAAAGTATTGAAAGGACAAAAGTGTAAAAGTGTGAATATAGGGTTTTTTTTTGTTTGTTAAACTATATCATTAGTCCTTAAACTTCAATTAAATTTACACTTAGATTCTTAAACATTTAAATTTTATATTTTAGTCTCTAAACTTCTAAAATTTCACACATAAATCTTTAAACTTTTAAATCTACAATTTAGCCCTTAAATTTTTAAAAATCTACACATAAATTTTAGGAAAGTGGCTATGGCAGTACTAGCAAAAACAACATCGGAATTACCATAGGACGGCCAAACAAATGGGACAGACGGCTTTCGTCACTCAGAACAAGCACAAGGAACTAAAAGTACCAACTATTTTATATATATTTCTTCATATTGTATAAACTCAACTGTGGAATGCCTAGTCTAGCAATATGTGTTTCAGAATATGAAGAGAATTAACAAAGGAAGAATTGAAAAAAAAAGGAGAAGAGAAGGAAAGCAAAGGAAAGGAGAAGCTGAAGAAAGAAGAAAAGAAAGCCAAAGAGAAAGAGATGAAGAAAAGAGTTGAGAAAGAGAAGGAAAAGAAGAGGCTAGCCCAAGAAGACATGAAAAGGAAACGTGAGAAAGAAAAGAAGAAAAAAGAGAAAAAAATAAAACATAGGACTAAATGAGCTATAAATTACACCATTAATGGTTTAAATTATACTTTAGTTATGAGTCATGTCATTGTATTTGTATGCAGTTGTAATATCTTATGTTAGTTTTATTTATTTATTAGATATAGAAAAATACTTCAAGCTTCATTTTGTTCACTAAATTCTGGAATTGAAAGACATGCAAAAATAAATGTATATAAAAAAATAAAAAATAAAAGCACCTGTGACACAGTAAAAGCATGTAAAATTGACAGCAATCACTTTGAATTGCATTAATAGAATCACATGTTCGGGTATGGGATCGACCAACCTACATAACTTATAACAGAGAACCTGCTATTTTTTTTTTCTTTTCACCTCTTTGAATCACTAAAAAACCCATTTCTTTACACCTCAATCAACATGTAGCACAACTTACAATTTTGAGGAGATGGAAAAGTCGATCTTCCTCCAATTGAAGATCCAAGTATCAACTATAACAAACCCATGGGAAGGGTTAGTTTCCATTTTGTTGTAACCTCTGGAATATGTGACAACAATAAGCAATGGTGTCATCAAGACAATATGCTGATTCAACCAGCAAAGATTAATTACACAAATTTTCGTACTTACTTTCTATTTATCGGAGCACTTTGAGAAGTTCATTAACCAATTGCACACGTATTGATGGCTCAACCTGAAATGGACACAAACTATCAAATCCACACTCACTGATACAAAAAGAAATGATAAGAATGAGCATGATGTGATGGCTTACCTTGTTTAGAAAAGCAGAAAGACCTTGAGGTAGAGCTTGCAGATCTGACATCGAGTCCCCTATATTTGTTAATTGAAGCAATACCTTCTGCACTCGCAGCTCCTTTAGCTTATTCTCGTAGTTTCTAGAATCATTCTTCCATTTAAAGAAAGCTTCATCATCAAACCATGCATCTTTTCTGCCTTTAGAAACATCAGAATCCAAAAACCATGTAGTTATCAGTTCCTTTGCAGCTTTATGTGAAAGCTGGTCACCAGCTGCATCTATCAGAGTCTTGATTAGTGATTCCTCAGCTATTCTCCGATGCAGTCTCTTATAAAAGAATGAACGTGATTTCGCCCATTCTAAAACTTCTCTGATTACGCCTTTTGCAGCCATCCTCAGGGAGGTATCATGCAGTTCTGCAAATTTAGTGGCAATCTGAGTGTAGACAGGCAAAAGCTGTTTTTCGCGAGCTTTTATCTGCTGTTGCAGGGATTCAACAATCCCATGTGTCCCACCGATGTTGGCTTTATTAAGGTTTGCCTTTAAATGGATCAACTGTTGATCAAGCCTGCCCATGCATTCCAGCAGCTCCTTTGTCCTAAATTTGATCTCAATCATCCCTTCAGGCTCAAGGACATTACCTCTAGCAGTGGTATCAGCGTACATTTCAATATGGTCTGAATTAATCCGACTATCAACAACCACCCAAGCTCCCCCACGAAGCTCACCCATCATAGGAATGTAAACAAAAACTGGCTGTTTGTATGTTCTGAGGTTCTCCACAATGGTTGATCCAGCCTGAAGGATCCCTTCGAAAAGATCTCTCTGCCCACCAGAAAAGCCCCTCCAATTTGCAAGAATGAAAAGTGGGAGCTCTTCTCTGTTAAAATCTAGTAATGCTTGGGCTGTCTTAGTTGCAGAATCAGGAAACCATACTTGTCCAGCCTGGGGAACAACCCTCTCGTGGGAATCAAGTTGTCCTGGATCAGCAGGTATAACTTGCATCACTGTTTGTGTCTCAACAGCAACTATTCCTACAGGTATTCCTCCAAGCTTTGCTCTTCCAGTAACAACAGTCCTTGCCCAGCCTTCTAGTGTCTCAACAAAGCTATCCTTATCAAAAATACCTCCAATCCACTTCCCATTACTGTCCAAACTGCCAGAAATAGCAGCACGAGGATCACAAGAGTTTTCAGGGCAGTACTCAACAAGCCTTTCGGGTGGATCCAAAGAATGTGAAATGGGGAGTGGACCACCAACATATGGAGGAATATAGCTTAGCCACTTCAAAATAGCAGATATCCCTTCAAGATCATCTGAAACTGTGAGATGAACAACCCCGTTAGTTGCCATGATTTTAGGTCCACCTAGTTGCATGTGGGAACTATACACCTCACGTCCAAGGAGTTTGTTTAATGCAGAGAAACCGGTCAAAATTATGGGCTGATCAAGTCTCTGTATGCATCGCATCCCAAGCCTAGCAAGATAAGCACCTATTCCGACAGTTCTGCCAGTCACATATGTCAAAGTAAAAGTTTCCCTGTATGCCCTTGAATATGCACTAGCAATGGCCCCACTACCAGTTAAATTTTCAACTCCCAAGCCATCTTCTTTGCCAACAATGGTATCTATGAACCACCGGATTTCTCCACTTGGAAGCTTTAATTCATGTGCTATCACAGATGATCCTATCCTAACATAATCCTCTGAAGTTAAATAAATATACTGAAAACCACGCTCAGGGCATGACTCATCAGACCAACCAATTTTAAAGCACGATTTAACTTCTTCAGCTACCCCAATTCGGGCACCAGAATTTGCTGCCAAGTAAATTAAAGGAATTTTTTTAACACAAGCAAGATCAGTTACGGCAAGAAAGAATGCATCCTCTTTCGGGCCAAAAGACCCTGCCTTAAAGGTCACATCATTTGCAACAATCAGTACACTCCTTCCTGAAGGGAACTCAGGAGTTAACATATCCAAAATCCAAGCTACCATACCAACATCATTGAGACCAGGTGGACGCATTACAGGGGCAAGAGGAGTACCCCAACTACCTTTCTGTTCAGCAAATTTGAGTTCTGTAACTTTGAGAAGAACTTTATCCTTAGGTTTGTTAATATAAGGGAACTGCGATGCCCATGACTGCTCCAAGGCTGTCTCAAATGCCTGCAAACAACATTTCTCGTTAAGATGTTCCATGCCATCTATACTTTGGGGAGAAAGAGAGAAGTACCCTATTTGATTACACATAGCTTACCAATGGAAAATCATAACAGTAGGTTGTACTGCTTTTTCTGGCTACAAGACGTTTCCGATCAAGAACTCCCAATGCCTGATAGTTCGAATTGACAGGTACACCATGTAGAGGACCTTGTTTAGAAATTGAATGGTAGATGACTTTGTGATGGTTGGTATCCTCTAACTCCCGATAAATCTAAATTATGTAAATTAATAATCAAATATTTAAAATATTTCAAGTTATTGCCATATAAGTAGAATTCTCCTGTGTTATCCCCCTAACAGTCCCCAAACTTAATTAATATATAAATAAGGGCACACACGAAGAAACATTGAAAAGAAAAGAGAAATCATATAGATCAAATTAAGATAACCCATGTAGTGCTGCAAAGAATTTATTACTATTATAAAATGCCAGAATGAATGTACTCCTCTTCAGTACAGACATGCAAAGCTGAAATGGGGACTTTTCTCTCCTACTATGGGTCGAGAATACTTTACTATCCAGGCAAAATTTATAACTTTAAACAAGTTCTTTTGTTAGTTTTTTTAACAAGTCAATATAGATGATTTTTCAAAAAAAGTAAACAAGCTTTTTTATGGGCAAAACTTGGTAGACTACTAGGCATCAGGTCTCTTAACCTAACATAATTTTAAACTTGAGACACTTTTCTAAACAGGTTGGATTTTTCCAATAGTTTATCACTTCAAGTCCTAATGTGTGTATAGATGTCAAGTGACACATTAGAGATATTTATGAAACATGTAAATCAGGTAGTGATGCAAATCACTAAAAATTATACACAAACTCACATGTACAGCGCATGTATGCCCAGTCACATTTGTAACTACAATCCTCCAAGAACCATTTCCTGGCCCAGTAGTTTCTATCCACAGCTTCACTTCCCACTCACAAACACCTAACCTGTGCATTCTTACACCAACAAATGCATGAATTTCACGAGCCAATTCTTCTAATATGGCCACAACTGTATCTTCTTCTTGTCCAGTATTTATATCAACTCTCCTGGTATAATACATCATATATGAGACCCTGAAAGTTCAACCATTCTATCCAAAATGTGAGAGAAATTGAAAATGATAGTCATAGTTACTTGGGGTATGGCACAAGATCTTCTATTTGTTGCTCACGTAAGATATAAAGGTACATATGAGTGTGGTCAGATTTGACAGTAGCATTGTGCGCATTAAGTTCTAATTCCTCCATTGCTGACATTATGGATCTAAAGAGGCTTCTTGAAGTAAATGACATGGCCAATACATTACGAGTTGTTTCTGTGTTCAACCTTTGGTACGAAGTAAACCCTTCATTTGTTGTTGATTGCCTTACAAGTGTCCTTAGAAACATCCTTTGGATAGGTAATGGCTTGTCAACAACAGTGTACAAGTGCCACTGGCGGTCCCTGGATGGAGTATATTGTATTTTCTCATAACCTCTCAGTTTGTCCTGTACTAAAATGAGACTATGTAAGTGAACCAAACTCTCAGAGTTTATAAAGATTTTTCAGCAAGTACATAGAATTACTAACCAATTCTAGGTAGATGGATAAAGGAGGTTCCAGATGACGCAATAAAGGTTGTTCCTCGTAATAAAGCTTCTCTGATGACCAGTGGAATGAGTGCCTCATAGGAGCTCGCCCTTCATCCCTCTGTATGATACAACTAATTACCCCAACACCAGCACTGCATAGGCTAGAAGCAAGTCCTTGCTCTTTAAGTATCTTTGCTAACTTGGTAATTCTCTCTTGGGCCTGATCCTCATCACCACTGAAAATTATCAAAGAATAATGATGGTCAAGAAGGTTGTAAAAAAAATCCAAAAAGAGTCAAAACTCCAGTTCCTTGGGCCTATATTTAGCGGTCATCTAATCAGTTTTCAGCCAGTATAAGAATCCAATAAATGACCAGCCAATTAAAGCAGATTTTGAAAAATTCATAGTATTCTTGCACATGTGGTGGACTTAAATTAAATGGTTAGGAAAAATTTCCCACCATTAGATTATTGGACTATAGCATAAATTGACATGGTGTATTAAAGTCACAGTTGCTTATTCATTCTTGTTTTCTTATCCTAGTAAACCCTGACCACACTGTTTCTGGTATTTTTTTCAGCCTTGCATGTGCCACCTTCACATTTGTTTTAAAGTCACATAACAGTCCTATAGATTAGGGCAAATGTGCAATGTTTCCATTAGTTTAGTATTCATGGTTAAGTCTATCCCAAAATCAATTAAAGCTTTTGAATAAAAAATGAAAAATAATATGCCTCAACATATATTAACGTTTTGGATTAAGAAAAGTTTAATTTTCAGACCCAAAGGATCTATAGATTGTTTAGAAGAGATCACAGCTGCTTATTTATTGCAAAGAAGAGAAGCAGAGAGCAACCTGTCCTGCAGTAAACTCATCTGATTGTTGATACCCGCCAATGCGATGTGCATCATGTTCCCATGTCTACCTAATTCTAGAGATCCAATTGGAATTGCATCGTGAAGGTTGTGAGTTGTTTCTCTCAGTGCCGCACTAATAGTTGCAGGCAAGAACTGAAGAGATTTAGTTATAACCATGACTCCCCATTTTCTCTCACTGTGTTTTTTAACCAATGATTTATCAGATATTTCATCTTCGTTCTCATTTCTCTGCTCAATATGCTCTTCCAAGAACTCCCATGAGGCAATTAGCCCAGATCTATGCCACTGCATCCTGACACTTCCCTTTACAAGATAGGGCTGAGTGATAGCAATACAAAGATGAATGAGGAATTAACCAAAACAAAGAGGAAACAGGATAAAAAACCAGACGACTTAACTCTAGTACCTGGTACAACCGACGTACATAAGTCTCCACAACCCGTCTCTGAAGGGTGTGATCACTATGATCAAAAAGACCTACAAGGGCATCTTCAACTGCCAAAGGAGCACTAACAAGATCCTCCATCCTTTCATTTATTGCGCTCTTTCTCTTGGGAGTATCCATACTTTCACCGTCCTCAGTAAACATTTCTAATTCAGAAAGACTTCTGGCAATATTTGAACGAAGCTCACTCAGTTTGGTTTGCTCCAGCAGTTGACTTGCCTTCAGTGCCAACTGCATAGATGTATTGGCATTTAGAACTTTGATCATATAATTGGATATTGTGTTGATGAAAAATAAATGATAAACATTGCAGCTCACGCTATAACCCATTTGCTTGTGTTAAACTTGTAAAATCAGTCGGAATTACCAACCTCAGAATAGCTTGTATGATTGAGTCCGGAGAATCTTATAAGTTTATCCCTATATGCAGCAGGATTCGGATAAACCAGATGTTCCATGAGTCTTAGTACTAGCTTATTCTTACTCTTCACACCCTGTAGAAAGAAAACACACACAGTACTACAGTAAAATAATTTCTTTGAAAGAGTAGGAAGGGGCCCAAAAAAAAAAATTTGTCAATTTATTACCTGATGAGAGAGCACAATATCAACAACCTTCAAGAGGTCTTTTTTGCATTGAAGTCTAAGACGTTCAATTACATCAGCCTGTATAAAACAGTGTTACAAAAGAACAATTAGGCATTATCTGCCAAAAAAAAAGTATGTTTACCTATCCAGATGGCAAGCATGTAACAAAACAGATTAAACATCCGAATTTTGCAGATAACCATGTTTCTAAGACCTTGAGTTATTTTTGAGCAAAATATGGTTGTCATTTTTTATTTTTATTTTTATTTGTCTCCATTCCCTATAAGAATGCTACTGGCAGTCCCTAAAAAAAATGTCTATTCCCCATTATCATGCTAGTCAAAGACATTTGTTCCATGGAGAGAGACTTACCTGAATATTGTCACTGAATAACTCTTCAACTGACAAATATTCTTCAAAAAGGGACTGAACGATGACACGAGCATGACTCTCTCTTCCACCCTCATGAGATTTCACAAGGCTCATTAAAGGTTCAATGAGTCTTTCTTGAGCTCCTCTTTCTTTATCAATACAAGACAACAGATGTTCCTGCAAGAGAATGCCCAACTTTTGTCTTTACAAGGACCAATACCAAAATAAACAAAACCTAAATGATGGAATTAAAATGAGGAACTTACTTCAAGAATACCCCGCAATAGCTTAGCTGGGAAGTCAACATTCTGTGAGCTAGAAATTCCCTCAGATTCCTTATAAATGGATTCCAGCTGATAAAATCACACAATTGAAAAAAAAATTATTTGAACTAAGCCGCTACATAAACTATCAAACCAGGAAGAAAATATTGAATATCATTTACCTCATTCTTAAGATCTTTGGGAAGGCGGGTTGCCAAAACAGCCAAGCACTCTTGCCATTGAAGGAAAGGGAGTTCAGGACTGTCAAGGCAATTGAGCAAGTTTTGCACTACCTGGGATACATGTCAGATTCTTTGATAAGAAAAGTTTCCACTTCTTTTCTATTGACTATATTATCCACCGCATCTCAATAGTTATCATATTCCCAATTAAAATGATTTTTAAGTAGAATTATTCACTATATCTTTTTGAAATAGACTACTCACTTCATCAATGTTGTGCTCGTAACCTGCAAGAATCATTTGAGCAGCATTTAAACTTGCAGCACATCTTTGATGAACTTTACCAGAAATTGCAGTTGGTGGCCCCAATACAGGGAATCTCCCGTTGAAAGGTTCTGCTTTTCTCACAGCTGATGGATCATCTAGGTCAAGTCTTGCTATAAGCTCCCCAGCCTACAGAGAAGGTGAAAATTCAATTTCTATGAAGACAATAATCTTTTTAACTCATGTTGGAAGATAATTTACCTGCATTGCTTGACCTTCAGACATATTAAACCGGATAGCTCCAGAAGCAGGTGAAAGAAGAGGCATACACATCTTCATAACCTCAACCTCTGCATATGGTGTGTCAGCCTCAACATGACTACCATCTGAAACCAAATACCTCAGCAGTTTGCACGGTGTCTCTGCTACTAGCTTAGATGGATCATGATCATTCTATGCATAATGAAAATTCATTATTATACCATCCTTTTTTATGGTGCTTGGGTTAGTAAATTATCAAAGAAGACAGTCAGCAAAAAGAAAATTGGGAGCACCTGAAGCAAGCAAGTCCTTCCATCAATAAGAAGGCGACTTCCAGCTGCCTCTTCCTCTGCATAAATAACATGACTGTTTCCATCCAACTGTAAAGAGAAATTTCGAAATTCACATATTGCATAGGTACTCTTTTATCAGTGTCAGTTTCAGAATGCAAAATATATAAAGGAGACTAGCTCTTCTATGAGTGCCACAAAGGTTAACATCAATCTAGTTGGCTTAATACCTAAATATAGGTCTGTACAATTGAAAGACAAAAGGATAATGGGTAACAGAAGAAAAAGTTAAGTCATTAAGTTCTAATATATAAACATGAGAAAATCCAATACTTACCTGCATCAGTAAGCCCCCATCACGTAAGGTATGTATCTCTGCTTCTACCTCTGATCCATTCATCCGCAATCTATAGCTTCCTGGCCCTCCCCTTACAATATCAATCTGGGAATTTTTTTACCACAAGTCATCACATACATCAATCAGCACTATAATAATATAAAACAATAAAAAATAAAAAAAACCCAAAAATGTTGAAAATTTTATTAAGAGCCTTGGTGATATCAAATGTATACACACTGTATATTTGCTCCCTTCAATGTTCAAGGATACTTGCGAATGGACAAGAGATATATGCTGCAATCAAGAGTGCGAAACTTTAGTAAACTAAACCAGAGGCATGTAACTAAATCGGGTATTTTTATTTACCGACTATACCTTAGGTGGTATTTGACCCTTTTCAAGATAACCCACATAATCCGAAACCATTGCTGCACTACTGGCAGAAGCTTTCTGAAATGAAAAGTGCAAGTGATCTATCTTAGAATGTAGAGTCTTGAAAAATCAAACAGCAAGGTAACAAGTTCAGTGTGCTTACATAGAGGGCTCCTCCAACAACCGAGAGATACCAAGGGGGCCTTTCTGCTCTAACTCTCATGGCTATTCTACTATCCAACCAGCCTGTATGAATTTTATTTTCTCTGTAGTCCACAGCCTACATAACATTCTCCTATTAAGAGTAAATTCTTTGAAAGTTTCCTTTATCTTTTAAGAAGGGATGTATGTTGAATCCATGTAATGCTTACATGCAACAGGTCAATTGTGTAATCAACATTTGTTCGAATTTCCCCCCGTATTTGAATTTCTTTCAGCCCAAGAACCATATTAGCAATAGCTAGAGCTCTAGATTCCCCAAATGCAAAAACATGTCCTGAGGTATGATAAGAGATATTAGCATCAGACATCATTTAATAGACTAGTAATTTTCTAGTGAAACTTTGTTAATATAAGCTCTCAGCAAGACAGTCACTATTTATGTCTACAAATTTTTACATACAACTGCAGTATATTAAGAAACTTTGTTAATAAACTAGTAATAAACTGCAGTATATATCAGACATCATTTAATAGACTAGTAATTTCTAGTGAAACTTTGTTAATATAAGCACTCAGCAAGAAAGTCACTATTTATGTCTACAAATTTTTACATACAACTCTAGTATATTAAGAAAGCACCCAGTTCCAATTACAAGGTTACTAAATTTTGAAGTCGTTACATGCCTCACATGGGTAAAGATTAGCCAAAGCACTTATAACAAAGATATTAGTAAAATTAAAACAGCTTTTGCAACATTATTCTATATCTACTTAAGACATTAAATTGAAAAACATTAGACAATTATGATATTTGACCCAGAGGTACTACGTCTCTTTGTTTTTCTAAGACCCCTGAGAATTTATATGCAATTGTCATATTTTTGGTGACTTCAAAGCTAAAGGACTCTAAATTGCTTGCAATCTTGCATTATTCAGTGTAACACTTACCAAACTGAGAATCTGAGAATTCATGAATACCTCCTCCAGACTGCAAATCATATTGCCAATCAGACACCAATATGAGATCTTGAAGCATACAGAATTTATTTCTTCGGTTGAGGGAAAGAGTAACATTTTGCTTAGACATAAATGAAGTATGAAGTTACCTTGACAGAGAAGTATGCCCAAACATTTGGATGGCTTTTAAAGCTCAACTCCTGCATGTTGTGTGCTAAGTATAGAAGTTCAACAGAAGAAAAGAGGAAATACAAGTGAGAATGCCCATAGAAACTCACTACATACATGTACTTTCCCACTTGTAGGCTTAAAGCCATCATCTGGGTCCTCACTTGTTACACGCACAGCTACACAATGACCTTTTGGTCTTATTGATTCTGCCTGGTCAAAATTAAACTGAGTGGCAAGAACTGAATTCTTCCTCCAAGCATCATATCCACCACCATATTCCACTCCATAAAATCGCCGTATCTCTAATTAAACAGATATATAGACAAAGTGTGAAAATCTGAATACTGAAAGTAAATAAAAGATTGAAGAGATAAAGGAAATTCACAAGATCATACCAGGAATTTTCCAGAGAGGGATGCCCATGCCAACTGCAACTTGGGCTGCCGGTAAATTTATTTCAGCAATCCATTCAGTGACAGGGTGCTCCACCTATATCAAATTAAGGATATTACTCCTTCAGTTGCACCTCAGAAAATAACTCATCGGAGATCAAAAAAATAAATGACGAATCTGATAGTGGTAGACAAATTTGCTAAATTGTGGACCTGAAAATAGATAACACTACGAGCAATTTTTATGATTATACAATGCACATATCTTTTCTAGAAGATCATCGTAATTACTCTTCCTTGGACAAACTTGACAAGGAAAATTTAGAGAGAGGAAAGATAAGCATAAACCAAACTCAAAGGCTCAAGATTATATAACATGCCTGCAATCGAGGGTTCAACTCCAAAAAGTAGTACTCGCCAGTGTCCATACTGTATAGATACTCAACAGTAGCAGCTCCAATGTAATTAACACATTTAGCCAATCTACGAGCTGCCTGCTCCAACTTTTTCACCGTTTCTAGAGGAGCTATAGTAATAGGACCCTCCTCAATGATCTATATAACATAGATTGGCAATTAGAAAGGAAAAGTCTAAAATGTGCACCACATTATACAATAATTAAGATTCCGTTACAATGATGAGAGAAAATAAGGCATCAACTCTTTACACCATAAGAAAATCTTTTGCTGCAGAAAGCACCATAACTGACTACATCTTTGGAAAGGAGTTTACCTTCTGGTGTCGCCTTTGAATACTACAATCACGGCTATGCAAAGCTGCAACATTTCCATACTCATCACAGAGTAACTGGACTTCTAAGTGTCGGCTCTAGCAGCAGAATATTAGAAGAAGAGAAAAATGAATCAAGCAGGTTCAGGAAATTCATAGCATAAGGCCTTAAATCCAGAATCAGTTATGATTTCACATAAGAGCACGTCACCTAACCTGTGATGCGACCTTCATTATAAATATAGGGGAACCTGGAACTTCACCCTGAACTTGCTTGAACAATGCCCTTACTTCGTCATTATTATGGACCTAGAAAATTGAGAGAAATATTTACTTCAAGTTACAATAAAGAATATAAGAGAAAATTAAATTCCTTAGTATGATAGGCAAGTTAGTTATTTATATCTCTAAAATACTGCAGAATTATCATTACAGATCAAAGTAGAAAGAAATAAACTGACAGACCAGTGCAATACTGTCATCCATGACACATACCTTTCTGATACCTTTACCTCCACCACCCCACGATGCCTTGATCATCGCAGGGTAACCAACAACTTGACAACTTGCAATTGCTTCCTCTGTTGTATAAACACATGCTTCCCTGTATATTTCATCTGGAATTGTAACCAAGCAACTTTCTGAGGGAATTTTTACCTAAAAAATGTCAACTTTTTAGACAAAAACCAGCCTGTAAAATAAACCAATAGTAAGAGGATGTGGCTCTTTAGGATAGTCTTACATGAGATCCACTCCATGGTAGGGTAGGTACTTCTGCCGCTTGAGCAATTAATGATGAACCAATTTTATCTCCTAATGCAGCCATAGACATGGCTTGTGGCCCTAGGAATATGATTCCTTTTGCATTAAGGGCATCTGGAAGCTCGGGATTCTCAGATGCATGGCCCCAACCAGGCCAGACTGCATGAACATGTGTTATC
This sequence comes from Elaeagnus macrophylla, assembly GCA_029378325.1. Taxonomy (NCBI): domain Eukaryota; kingdom Viridiplantae; phylum Streptophyta; class Magnoliopsida; order Rosales; family Elaeagnaceae; genus Elaeagnus; species Elaeagnus macrophylla. The sequence goes on from CM055653.1 coordinate 13,184,123, forward strand.
TCCGCCATCTGGGAAACAAAGCAGCAATTCAGCAGAAATAATAAAAGGTTTGAAGTTGATCCCAAAAACTGAATTACCAAACCACCCAAGTCATAAACTGCTACAACTTAATAAAACTCTAAAAAATAAAAAGTGATCTTTCATATTTAAATCATAAACACATCAGTGACACAGTTAATAATAACCACAATTTTAACTTATGACCTTTTTTTCCCTGCTATAACTTTTTTCCCTTTTTGAATTCAATTGAATTTCTGCTTTGCTTATTATAATATCGTTAGCAATTGAGAGGGAAAACACTTCTAAAATAAAAAGTGAATATCTTTCATATTTATAATTAAATCATAAACACATCAGTGACAAAGTTAATAATCACAATTTTAACTTATGACTTTTTTTTCCCTGCTAGAACTTTTTGCCCTTTTTGAATTTAATTGAGTTTCTGCTTGCTTATTATACATTTCGATAGCAATTGAGAGGGAAAACCCTTCCAAGTAAGCTAGTCTTATAAAATTTTATATACCTACCTCCACAATTAATTGTACATTGGCATAATTATTGTTGTTGGTCCCTCCAGGAACTTCAACAAACTGATCAGCAATCCTAATGTGTTCTGCATTGATTCTCATGTCCTCCGGTGTAGCCATGGCCACCAACAAGAGTGCCTTCTCTGTGCCAAATGTTTCATAAGCCCATGCTCTCACACTACGTATAAATTTGACAGCTGCCATTCCATTGTTTGCAATTAAAATACTATGGATTGGCTTCTTGCCGCCAAGAGCATAGCAGAATTCATCAACCTCAGATACAATAGCTGGATGCCTTATTGGAACTACTCCATTTATATGCCCATTCCCATGCCCAACAACAGCCATTGTTGGCCTCCTTTGGACTTCTGACATGCTGCAAATAAGAAGAATTCTTCAACAGCTCTGGTGATGGAAACAAAACACAAAAATGTAGAGGTACCCACTCATCCTATTTAAAAATTAATTAAATATGATTTTGTAAATATCAGCTATAATTCTGAACTCGGAACTAAAAGAAAGGATATAAGTCAAATAATTGATAATAAACTTAAGAAAATAAAACAGCATATCTCCTATAATTACTACCAAACTAAGCTTGTGTTTGATCAATCATAACGGAAGAATTATGTAATAGAGTTCCTTTTACTAGGAAGTCATTCCTTCACTGAGAAATTGTCTCAGTCAACTGGTGATCATAAAATGAATCTTCATTACTAAATTACATGAATACAAGGCTTTCAGCTTCAAGTTCCAGTTTTAGCAACCAGACGTCGATAAGACTTAAGAGGGCATTTTAGCGTTTTACAATATTAATCAGAGTTAGACAAACATAGATAGCAACATAAAAATAGACTGCCCGACATCAGCTTTAATTCAATTACTTCCCTCAGCTTCAAGAGAATAAAAATATCCAAAGTAAACCAAAATAAAATCAGTAGAACAGCCTTCAAACACAAATACCCAAAATAAGAAACGAACAACTCCGACAGAAGAAGATAATAAAGAAATGGATTACAGACCTTGAGAAGTGTGACAGATACTAAAATCTCGGAAACCTTGATTGAATTACTTCCAAATAGTTATCTGGGTACCAAGCATTCTGAATCAAGGAGCAGACTTGGTGAGAAAAAAATGAAGATAACTCAAGAATGTAAATTGGGTTTGCATCCGTAAATGTGATCAACCACAAACAGAAAACTAGGAATTGGAATCTATATAAGTTATTAAGTAATAGCAGATAGGTAGGTGTAGTTTGCGTTAGAGGTGAGTTAGCCTTCGAAGTTTTTAACGGCTTTAATGAACCTAGCACGTGTTACCTGCCCTTGCCACACCGCTCTTTGTGTGTACTACTAGTAATAGTAGTCCCATCTACCAATTATTCTCTCTACCCGTTTCTCTATCTAGAAATGAAACAAGCAGAACAGAACAGAAGAGGGTCCAATCTTAAATCTCAATTTGCGTCGACGAATTGTTGTCCCATATCTTTATTTTAAGACCATAATACTAACCTACCCAATTGCCCATTACATCATGAATAAACCAATTTTTGTTTCTGTCTTGACAATGAGTTAATTAGTGTAGTCGACCAACCCCTCGCATTTCAGCTTTTCTTTTAGATGGGTCATTGGTGTTAGAAGCCGTTAAAAAATTGATTATCTTAAAACTTCAAGTCATGGGTAGTAAATATTATTTTTATATAGTTATTATTTCTCATAAACATTAAATATCATATAAATTAAACACATATAATTTAATAATTAAATTATTAGGCTTTTATACAAGAACTTTAGTGCTGATACTATCAACCTTCTCAAAAAATTCTATTAAAAAACAATTTAACATTAATTTTATACATATATTCGTCATGATAAATTAAAAAATAAAAGAAATAGTAAAAATTAAAAAAAAATATTACTTAAAAAATTACTCCTTTAAATTTATAATAATAAAAATAGTATATTTTTTTTAAATTTAGAAGAACATAAATAAGTATTGGATCGCGAGCGTCCTCAGCCTTCGCTCGCGTCACCAGCCATCACTCACGTCGCCGTCCAGCTCGCGTCGTCATTCAGTCTGCGTCGCCGTCCAGCCCGTGGTCATCTAACTCGTGTCCTCCCCTCCAGCCGTCGATTACGATCGCTCTCTGTTTTCCTCAGCCATCGCGATTTTGGTTTTTTTTTTTTTTTGAAATTGTTTTTTTTTTCTTTCTAAAATTGCATTTTTTTTGTCCATTTTTTTTTGCTGAATTTTTTTTTTGTTAATTTACGTAATTAATTAAAATTTATTAATTGTTGTTACTTTTTTCATTATAATTAATTTTTTTTTGCTGAATTAAATTTTTTTTGTTGTTAATTTATGTGATTAATTAAAATTTATTAATTGTCGTGATTTTTTTTTCTATTCCATTACATTACAGTTGTCAAATCAAACACTGTAATATTGATTCCTTTTTTGATTACAGTGACTAAACCAAACACTGTAATAATAATACTGATTCCTTTACATTACATTCTATTACGATTACGATTACGATTATATTCAGTGAACTAAAATATTATATTAAATATTTTTTTAAATTAAAAATGAGTAATTTGAGCAAAGCGGGAATACAATTTCTTTTTTCAGTTTGTTGAAAGAAGGTTTTTGTTTTTAATCCCTTCTTAAAAGTGGTCAATAATGCATTAATTGATTGAGACTGAGATAATGATGATATAGTTTATAGGTGGCCTTTGATAAGCAAAACTGACGAAATTAATTTTGCATGATGGGAGTTGGTTACGGTTAGGTGTTAGGTCTATCCATGCGTTCCTCACCTCCTTCACTCTCTAGTGTCAAAGTTACAATTAATTCTACTTACATTTCATATTATATACTAAAAAAAATTATTATTCTTAAAATAATTAAAATTTTATGTCAATAAAATATAAAATTAATACAATTTTTAAAAAAAAAAAATACAAGTAATTAATGCTTTATAAAAAGGAAAAAAAAAATAATTAATGTGAAATATACTCTAAATATAATGAATAATTTTTCTATATACTCTTAAGATACATGTTAATATTACTCTTTTTATACATACTTTTATACTCAAGTCTTTTATTTTATGTCAAGTGTTAAAATTATTTTAAAAATTAAAAAAATAAATCAATTTTTAAAAATATTAACACATGTCATAATATAATTAAAATGTATAAAAAAAATAAGTATAAATTTATGTGTTATTATTATTCCTCTCGTACTCTTAAATACATACCTCTAATATTTTAAATCATTAAAATAATTAAAAATATAATAAAAAGAAAATATTTCCTATCAACCAAATACATTCCTTACTTCTCTTCAATATGAGAAAACAATTAGACATCATTATTGTCTACCTCCGTCCCCCACCAACAACACAACCTGCAACAATAACCTAAATAATATAACTATTAAACCATTAATCCATTATACTTCTTATTTTAAAATAAAAAACTTAGATATTGAAATATTGAGGACTAAGAAAATCTAGAGAGGTATATCAATTTAACAATTGTCACAAATTAAAAAAAATGATCAACGAACTCATGCAGGCAAATAAAATAAGTTGTTAAATATGTTCAAACAAAACTTGCGAACATTTAAATAATATTCAAATAAATTAGTTGAATATTTAGGTAATATTCAAACAAATTTGTCGAAAATATATACTATGTTCAAACAAACTTGTTAAGCATGTGGTTGTCTTAATAATTTAAAATGTTTGAGCTACGTATTTAGAGTTATACATAAAATATAAGTAGAATGGCTTTCAATTTATTTTCTCTACTGTTAGTAAAATAGCATCCTTATTCAAATGATCATAATTCCAAGCCAAAATTAGTTATTTTTCTTGCTCTATTCGAATTTCTTAGTAAGAAAAAAATATATGTAGACATATTATTTCACAAGGTTAAAGGGTTAAAAGTTATATCTACCCAAGTGATGGCTAATGTTTATAGCAAATTCAATAACCAACTTAAAAATTTATAAATATTCATCAAATAATAAAGTATAACAAGAGATTCATGCCCGCAAGTGGTTTTCAAGTTTTCCTTAACGCTGCAAATTTGTTACACCACCTTTCATAACTCGACCAATTTAATTAGTTCTCAAAATTAGCTCGACTAATTTAGTTATTAATTTTTTTTAATTCGACTCAATATGATTTGGGTACCATAAAAATATCTATAATTAGTTAAATTCGATAAGTTAATGTATCGCGTTGTCAAACTAAAAAATTAAAATACGGAATTGATAAGCTAATTTTGAAATTTAACAGGTTGGATGAAAATGAATTGAAATTTAATAGATAGATATATATCTATAATAAAAAAAAATATTTATTTAAGATGCTTAACTTAATTTTTTTTTTCAAAATTTAAACCGTAAAATATAAGTTTAATTATATAGTATAATCCTTTTTATAAATAAAATTTCATTTCTAACTCTTCATGACCATATTTTTTTTTACAACATAAAAACATATGATTTTTATATGTTCAAAATGTATTGTATATATGTTTTTTTTAAGAATTAATGTGAAAATTATTTAAATAACTGGATCATATATAATATTAACTATTTTAGTACCAAAAAGAATTATTAAGTCATATTTGAACCAAAGAAAAAATATAAAAATATTCTTATACAAAATTATTTTAGACATATATATATATATATATATATATATATATATATATATATATTAACCTAAAACGCATATTTGTAAGGTTTGAACTGAGGTTACTTCAATGCTTAGCTAAAGTATATGTCAGCTATATGATAATTTGTAGTGCATGTACGTATTGTAATGAGAAAATCTTACATAAGATTATTGTATATATCATATGATATAATGAATTAATTTTAACTATTAAAAAAATTAATATCAAATATATAATTAATATAAATGATTATAATTTATAAAAGCATATAACATATTATATTTAAGAATTTCTCCCCATCACTGTCTTCCCAACTGCCCAACTAAACTTTAAATTCATTCTACTTTCAATTCCATATATAATATTAACTATATTCTGGTTAAATTTCTTTTCTTTGTTCATTTTTTGAACTTCATCAATTAATTTATTGGATCTTTTATTATGGAGGTTTACTTCAATGACAATTTATAAAATTGATTGCATAATTTCACTCATATGCATTGTCCATGTTTACAAATCATTTGTACATAAAGAACCGTGATATATATACTTTACCTTTTACTTAATCTTCAAAGACAGTTTATCACAATTTCACTAGATAAGCTTAATTAAAGTCATTTTTCCTCTTTCTGTGTATATATATATATAATCTTCAATGTCCCTTTTAACAATTTGTCCACACAAAAAAAAAGTCCCTTTTAACAAATTCAACATAGGCCTTGAAAAATCTTTCATGTAAAAAAAACTTAAATCTTTTGTGTGCACTTGATTTATCTTGAAGAAATTAATTAATTAATTGCAGCTTTTCATTAATCAAACAAAAAGTATGTAGCTTTCCATCAAGTCACAAGTTTTTTATTATTTGTGGATAACCCTCCATTATTTAATGCTTATTCTAAAGAAATCAGCTTTAGATTTTATTATTATTTTTTGGCGAGAAAAATCAGTTTTAGATTTGATACAAAACTGATTAGAAAATTTTGGGGATAAAAAGAAAGATTAGATCATTTCTGTTTATATGTGCTATAATTCTTCAATTTGGTAGTTATTCAAATTTGACTGTTTCATTTTACCAAATTCTTAATGGCGATAATGTGTGAAATTTTTTTAAAGTTTCTATTTAGTATTTTACCCACAAACTATCAAAAGTGCAACTTTTGCATACTCTCTTTTCTTTTTTCCTCTTTAGGCCTTTTCATTTTCTTCTCATCAACTAAAATTTACTAGAAATATATTAATGACAATATTAGAAGAATTAATTCCCCTGGGTTTGTAGGAGTGGAAATCGTGATGTGATAGCTGATAATTGTATTGGTGCTATATTACCTAAAATCACATATTTTAAATTTATAAAAAGTTTTAATTTTCTAGTCAAATTATTTACATATAATAGTACAAAAGTAATATGTTCATTAATATATATATATATATATTAAAAAAAAAAAAAAAAGACAAATTTGTTTCGCTTTATATTTTCGTTATTTTTCCTCCCTCGGGTTCAAAAGCCAAGATTGAAGTACAATTCATTATTAGGCCTTATTAAGAAGAAAATATGTTGTATTATAGTTTAATTTATTACGGTTGATTATCTCCTAAAGCATAAAAATAAAAAATTGTCAACTTATATGAGATAAAATCAAGAGAAACAGACGACAGAGAGGGGCATTATATTTATACCAAACTTTTACCCGCCGTACCTTTCAACATATTAGTGACCGAGTCTACAATTTTTTTTTGGCGGGAGACTTTAATGATTTTTTTTTTTTTTTTTATAAAAATTTATATTTTATATTATTTTAATTTTTTTTAAATAATAATATTAATTATTTTTTTCATTATATAAAATTTTATAATCTTTATTACGTATTTATAAAATTTTATAAAAATAAATTATTATTTATAACATTTTATTAATTTAATTATAATTTATTTTAATTTTTAGGTTCATTTTACTTATTTATATTATTATTTTTTTTCTTACTAGTGTTAATTTTTTTTATTTGAAAAAGTGACCGCAAATTGGTGACTTATGACTTTTTTTATTCCATTTAGTGATAGCATAATCGAAATAATTATTTTTTATATATATTTTTTAATTTTTTCTATAAATTATTTCAAAAAATGTGTTACCATTTATTTATGTTAAAACTTTCATTTTCAAATGTATTTAAAAAATATATTTTTTTTTGAAAAAACATAAAATTTTATTATTTGGACTAAATTGTCATTTTTTTTATATTAGTGGAATAAAATATCACAAAAAAAATTAGGGAGAATAACAAAACTAACACCCCTCAAAACCTCTAATAACAAAACTAGCACCCCTTTATATTTTCACAATTAAAAAAAATGACTAATATGTCATTTTTTTTTAAACATCCATCCAATTAGAATTGAACGATGATAATTTAGACTCGTTTAATATTGAACGTTCAATATTTTACGTTCAAATTGAATATTGAACGTTCAATATTATTGGGGTATTAGTTTTGTTACTATAAATTTTAGGGGTGCTATTTTTGGTAATTTTTCAAAAAATTATTGAATCTAAGTGTTTTAATTGCAATAACTAATATATCTAACGGATGGGAGCATGCATTCAGATTTATCTCTCTCAAAAATAAATATTACTTACTTTTTTTAAAAATATAAATAATATTTTTCAAATTTTTTGATAGTAATTATTATAGAGGATATCGAATATCTTTAAAATATTTTTTTTTTATATTTAAAAATACTTTCAATTATAGAAAAAAAAAAAAAAAACAATTCTATAATGGCGCAAAACTAACCTATAAATTAACACATGAAACATTAAAAGCAACTAAGAATAGTATTTAACAATATTAATTCTTAGCTAGCTAGAGTACTGATTAAACTCTATACCAATACAAAAGCAACCAGTCAACAACTTTTTTTTTTAAAACAAACTTAAATATCTTCGTCATTGAAGAGAATATACTCAAAACATAGTCTAATTAACAATCAAATTAGATCTGTCATTATTATTAGAAATCAAAATGTGTACATCCAAGAACTATAAAGCAACAATATTCTTCCAAACTAGTAGAACATCAACTAAAATTAATGAAAGCTAACTGCACTAAAGCGCAAATACATATTCATTAACAAAATAAAAAATAAAAAAGGGAGAACAAAATTAAATATCCTGAAATGCAAGAGACAATATAACAACAGCTATACTAGCAAAAACTAGAAACACAGATGATGAATGAGTTTGAGCCGGTGACGCCGGAGCTGGTGCTGGTGCATGAGTAATTGGTGGATTTTTTGAAGGAGATGGAGCAACCGGTGGTTTTGGTGGTGACATTGGAGGTGGAGCAGTGCTTGGTGGTAACTTTGGTGATTCTGGTGGGGTAGCAACTGCAATATCATCACAAATTCCTAAAATATTATTATGTCATATAAAATAAAATTTTGAAATACCAAATTTTGACATAAATAATATTATATATGATGTGTCTTGGCAAAATTAATCAAGAGCTTACAACAAGACCTTGAAGCAAAATAAGCAAATGCCTTCCATGTTATAAATTGATAATTTGAAGTTTCAAATATTTAAGTAAAAATAGAGAAAATAAATTAAAAGGAAAATTAGAAAAACAAATATACAAAATTAGAACATACCAGGGCTTACAGCAGGAGGTAATGGGACTGCATGGACATAGGAGAAGAAATATATCATTTAATTAATTATGAATTTTTTGTGCCAATAATTAGTACTTTAACTGAAAATTGATGAGATTAATATATATATAGAAAATAACTTACAATGACAATCACTCAAATGAGTAGTAATTCCACAAACAGTAGGCAAATTCTTAGCTTTTGTCGAATTTAATTGGATTCCCATGTCAGCACTCATTTTCATGCCTTCACATATGCAATTAGCATTAATATGCAAAATGGTATCAAATCCTGAACAACATTGTGTAGTAGGCTTCGTCTCATTGCTTCCCACAGTTAGATAAGGTACACAATCCATCATGTCAAATATAATAGTTGAGCAATCAGTGTTAGCAGGTGGTACTGCAGATGGTAATGCAATCGACGTCGACACCAAAATGCATGACATGAAAAACATGCTTCTCATCATTTTTAGGTTTATGATGGTAGCTAACAATGGAAACTGATGGATTTATAAGACTCTATGAATCAGGTTTATATAGAAGTATCAAAATTATAAAGATATCAGATTTTATTTTTTCTTCCAAATATCTCTCCATTCAGCTTTACCTCATTTTCAAATCGTTGAATCAATGGTTTAATTTATGTACTAAAATCCTATTAATTAAACTTGCTAAAATTTAGATATTATTTCCTTCAATTATAATATTTAAAATAATGGTTTGTATTAATTTGAATAATATATATATCTAAATATTTAGATGTTATAGTAAAAACACGTGTCTTGCACGTTAATTGTCTTATTTATTTTAATTTTTCTATTTAATTAATTTATAAAATATATTTGAAATTAATTTTTTTTTATGTTTCTGAATTAATTGTAAAAGTAAAATAATATTTAAAAATTTTATTGAATGTAATAATCATCATATAATTAGAGTTTTTTTTTATATGTGATTATTATTTCTTTATCATGTGTATAATTCTTTTTTAATGTGATAATAGATCATAATAAAATAACTAATATCAATGACTTAAAATAAAAGAATAATTTTATTTAAAAAAATATTATACATAATTTAGACTTTTATAGGTAGATGGATAAATATAATAAATTTTAAGAAAATAAAAGTATATGTATATACTAATGAACCCATGCATAATTCTTTAGTTTTAAGCTATTTTGCCCTTTTTAGTTACTCCTCTCATCACATGTGGATGTTATATATATCGGTATACTTAAATTTTAGTTACTCTTGTGTCACGTATATGTTATAAGTTTTTTTTTTTAACAAAAAAGACTCCCTGGGAGATGGGATAACCCCTGTTATTTTCTATTTATCCGAATTAATGTCTATATTGAGAGTATTGACAGGAGCTAGTACGTCAGGATCACGTCATAAGAAATCTTTTTGCACAATTATAACTTTTTCATCCCTCGAACGGACGATTTAGTGCATGTAGCTCAATGACATTATCCAATAGGCTATCTCACTGCTGATCGTATATGTTATATGTTGATATTGTATATATTGGTACATTTAAATTGTCACAGGAGATTTCAATTTTGTATCCATAAACACGTTCACCATTTTGAAAATAGGTGTATTTTAAAATAATGAAATATACAATATTAAGTTTGTAACCAATGAACTTTTAGCTTTAAATTTTATGATTATATATGTAAGTAATGTAATTATTTTAATATATATATATATATATATATATATATATATATATATATATATAAAGAGATAGGGAGAGAGAGAACAGTAAGATTTTTTATATTTTATGCAGTGATTTGGTGGACTAATTCGTAATGTCAAAACCCGTCCATAATACCGATTAGAATTTGAATAAATAATATATTATATAAATTTAGTTTTATAAGTATGTGTTTATTTCTGTATATTCATAATAATACAAAATTATTCTATTATAAGTTATTTTTAATTTTAAAACCATTACATATGATCTTTTGAAATATCACAGAGGGCTTTACAACAAAAATTATTCTAACTTTCTAAAACTAAAAGGGAAAAAGTCCACATTGCCTAAAGAATAAAACAAATCCACTTGAATAACTTAAGGTTTGATAACGATTTTGATTCTTAATTTTTAATTTTTTTTAAGTGATTTTTCAATCAGATATGTTTAATGACGATTTTTGATTTCTACATTTTTAAGAAATCACTACCAAAATAAGGGGTGATTTATAAATATTTAAAAAGAAAATTTTTCAATCTAATTTATGATTATAATTGTTTTCATTTTGACCAAAAAAAATTTCTAGAGAATAAATCAAGTCTTCTAATATTTGTATAATTAAGTATTTGAAGAAAATGATTAAAACTTAAAATTTATAAAAAATAACTAACAATTTTCTTTATTTTTAAAGTTTTTTTTAAATCAAAAAATAAAAACCATTACCAAACAATTTGGAGGTAATTTTTGATTTTTTTTTTCTTGAAAATCACTAAATAGAAATTGTTATCAAAACATTTGTGATTATTTTTTAAAAAAAAATTAGATTATTTAATCATAAATCAAAATTATTATCAAACATGCCCTTAGTTTTTACAAATTAAATATAATTTTCATTTTTATAGTAATCATCTAACTATTATAAATGTAAACATTTTAATTATTTTAGGCCAAATTTTGCCTTTTTGATCACTTTATTTTTCAATTTTTAAGAAATTTTTATTTTCAAATATCTATCAACTTCTTTTTAGCAAAGATGTAATTCTATCAAACTTAAGCTTTTCATCAAAAAATTATCTTAAAAAATCAAAATTAAAAAAAAATGATTAAAATGTGCACATTTGTAATAGTTAGATGACAAACGTATTCAATTTGTAAAAGAAAAATGACCAAAATATCATGCAACTTTACTAAAACATAAAAAATTAAACTTCTTAAAAACGAGAAATTTTGAAATATTATAAAAATAAAAAATAAAAATGTCAAAAATTATAAATTAACTGTTTTTGAAACTTTCGTTAAAAACTAAATTTTATTTCTACGTAAAATTAAAAGTAATTGTTTAGTAAATGATAAATTATTAAATAAAAATTAACTAGGATTATTTAATCGCCACGTGAGTAACATGTGATTAATTTTGACCGATAAAGTTCAATTTTAGGACTAAATTATTAAAATTGAAGGATAATGGGATTAAATTACAATAAATAAGAATAAATAATAAATAACTAAAGTGTAAAAATATAGAATTAGAAAGAAGAAAAAAATAGTAACTATTAGCGTAGTTTACCTAAGAAAAATGAAAACCCAACCTAAATTGTAAATATGTGTTTTATTTTTATTTTATTGGAATGAGTTACATACGTGCACTTCATTTTAATACAAGTAAAAATTATTGAAATGTTAGTGACAATTTTTTTATATTATTTTATGATTTATTACCTCATTTTAATTCACTCACTTAATTCAAAGTTTGAAACGATCATGCCAAACCTATTCGAACAAGTAGGACGAACTTTTAGTTTCACTTAATTTCAAAATCTGGGAGCCCAGAGCTTACGCTACGTAACATACTTAGTACTTACTGAGAAGTTCGACATTCAACTTCAAATACCCTTTCTATCAATTTTAGTATATTAAAATAGAACAAAAAAGAGTAGTATGAATTGGCTACAAATTATCGATATTATTTTTTAGTGTATTAATATATATATTATTAATAAATAATAAATAGATAAAAAAAAATTTACATTTTAAACATCTTTATTATCTATATATATATGTTAGATATTGATACTAAACAAACTAGTATCCTAAAATTGTTACATGATCCACCCATACTAAAAACGGAGTATTAAAGGAGAAGGGAGGAGAAAACAACCAATTTATGAGGAAGTAAAAAGAGTAGGGAGTTGATGCATGGCTTGACTACAGATGAAAATAAAAGATCCAAAACTTGCCCATTTGCCACGAAAAGATCGATCCCATCCCATTTTACATTTCTAAAGGGAACAAAACTGTCTTTATCAATTATAGATCATTAATCCATTGAGGCTATTCCATTACAAATTACACAGAAACAGTTTCGCCCTTGTTAGGTACTTGGGAGGCAGGAGTAGAAGAAGAAGATGAAGAAACTATTTCTTTGTTTGAAGCAAAAGAACATTTCTTCTCTTTTCTCTCATCTTGATTCATCTGCAATTGCCTGCACTCTAAACTGCAAAAAGCACTATCACCTCTGCAACAACCAAAACCAGTACAAACAATATCATACCTTCAAAAATTTGGAGCCATTACTTAATTATAGGGAGAAAAAAAAATTCATTTTTCACTAGAATGTTATATATCAATGTATCATCACTAATCACTAGACTGTAGACTCATTACTACGTCATAAAATTTGCAAAAGATCAACATGGTTGCCTAAATTTGACATCTTATTATGGTTAGGTCCACACTTTCCTACAATCAATTGAAATCAAGACATGTGTAGCACACAGAGTTGTAAATGTGCAAGGTTGAGGTGCGTGTAATTATTTTTAAAATAATAATTGAAATTTCTCAAATATCATTTGTCAGTAAGAAGTGTCGTGCCACTGTAATTTAAAAAAAAAAAAGAGTATATCAACCATACTGCGGTCTCCAAGAATCTGAAATGGAAATACAACCTAGAAAATGGATAAATTATGATACTAAAACTGGGAAAAAAAACCATATATATATATATATATATATAATTTTTTTTACCGGGATGAAATATACATTAAAAAAGAAAGTAGATCTCGATCAAGCATTAATTAATTGTAAAAATGAAAGAAAAAAAGCTCTGCAAAATACAAAAATTGAGGATGTGCAAACTTCAAATAATTTCATGGCTTTATAAAGTAAAAAAGAAAATAAAGAAGAAGATTGAAGATGAGTAGCTACCTGTACATGTAAATATCACGACCGGGAATAAGGCGGCGTTTGCAGAGAAAACAAGCATTCAAAAAGTGAGTAGTCTCAAAAAAATCAGAGGAATTTCTTCGATGATTTCTGGGTGAGACCATGGACGTCAAACGTCGATCCAGCCCCTTACTGGGTCGTTGTTGGACTTGAAGATCAGACGGTTGAGATTCATCATAGGTTGTGAGATCAAAAGTGATCTCAGACATGCTTGTTGTTCTCTTCATTGGAGGCCTTGCTCTCTTTCCCAACGACATCTTTAATTTCCTCTAAAATGCTCTATTATTCTAGCTTCTCTTGCTATCAGAACAGCTAATTAGTATTAGCACTAGTCTCTCTAATCTAAATCTAAAGAAAGAGAAGTGAGAAGAAAATCAAAGGTGGGGGAATTTAAATAAGGGCTAGAGACTGAGGAGTGAATCCAGGCCGTTGCTTGCCGTTAAAAAGAGTGAAAAAGAGAAGATGATGGCAAATAATAATAAGAAATCTCTGCAAATTTCCAAATTCCATTCATGTTTCCTTATTTGTATATAAATGTATGATATAATTAAATTAGTTTTTATTAATAAAAATCGTACAATCATTTAATCAAAATTTATATTTAATTAATAATTAATTTATTATATACCACAATTTAATATATATACAGTTACTCTTTTTATATTTGGTAATAATACGGACAAATGGGAACCCTTTGAATACTTTCACAGTTGCACATTTTTTAATGAGAGCATCACTTTTGGCAAGTTTCAATTGCAAATCAAACTTAAAGTATGCAATAATATATTGCAAAAATAATGTTTTTTTAGGATAAATTTTTTATTATCACAGTAATAATTTTATTTAATAATATTATTATTAACATTAAAAATAAAATAAATTATGATAATATTATTATTTATGATCAATTATATTTTATTATCATTATTATTAATAAAATTATTTTATTATTATAATAATAATAATTTAAATTATAAAAATATTATCCTACATTAATTATAAAATTAACACACTGTAACAAGCACCATATACAGGGAAATTATTGCTCCAATTAGCAATAAATTCGACATTGACCATTTTAATGCTCGAATTGGCAACACATTTATGGAATAATGCTAACTGGGATGGAATTATCCTCGCTGCTTATGCGATTGCTAAGGTAAATGAGGATTAGATACACGGTAATACAAGACTCATCGCCACGTAGAGTCGTAATCTTTCATTAACAATCGAGCGTGTTAAAAGTAATAAACTAATTGGCAACTTTTTTTTTTTTTTTTAAATGTAACAATAGTAAAATATGTGCTAATTAATTAACGTCAATATAAAATTTTAATTTTTAATTTGATAACAATTTTCATTTTTAATTTTTTAAAAATCACTAATTAAATTTGGGTGATTTATAAAGCTTAATTTTTTTTTTCATCAGATACCATATTTCTTTTTTTTCTTTGTTTTTTCTTTTTTACTAAAAAAAAAAAGTTTATAAAGAAAATTAAGACTAATAGCTTTCATAACTATAAATATTTTTAATTTAAAAAAAATATATAAATATTTTTAAAATAATTAAAACATAAAATTTATAAATAATAATTAAAAGCTTTAATAATTCTCTAGGTTTATGAAAAAGTCAAAAATTATTACTAAACAAATTTTACTTTTACACTTAAGTATTTTATATTATGTCAAATATTAAAATTATTTTAAAAATTAATTTTTTTTAAAATAATATTGATACGTATTATAATATTATTAGAATGATATGAAAAATATATATAAATTGATGTGTTATTAATTATTATTATTACATTATAACTCTTATAAATTTTGCATTTTAATGAAATTATATGAAAATGAGATCGGCAGAGCCGGGTGATGAGGGTAATTATCAACCTTACCCCGCATTCTCCGTCGGTATCAAAAATTTTTTTTTCTTTTTTCTTTCATGAATTTCAATTTTTTCAAGGTAAATTAACATCCATAATTAATATTATATTTGGTTGGACCACAATGCCAGGTAGACCAGTCATTGGATGACGTCATATATTTAAATTATCTATCTATTCCCGTGTGGTATGCTCTTATTCCAAGGTTGCACGAACTTCAGTTTGTATCTTAATATAATAATATATAGAATAATCACTTTGGTGCAACTATGAGTAGAATTTTATTCTTTTTTAAGGCAATTCTAGATTTTGTGTTTAAAGGTTCTTGGGTAAAAATTAACGCCAATAAGAAAAGCTATTTAGTCGACCTGTCGGATGCGTGTTGTATTAATATGTGACATTTGTTTGCATAATTTTTTTATATTTTATACATTAACTTTATTATCTTTTCGATTTTTTGTTAATTTACTGAGGTAACCCTACCATATTAATGATGCCGATGAGTTAAATTCGATCTAATTCGTTGATAATTTAATTTAATTTTTTGTTTAAAAGATCAAATTTAATCTGATCTATTTTAATCCGTAAGTCATATAGATCAGATCTGTTATTAATCCATGAATTATATAGATATTCATGATCTAATGTGAATTGTTTCAATTTTTTTTTCTCGTTTTTTTCTAATACATTATTTAATATGATATATTAGATACTTTAAATTGATAAATAAAAGAAAATTATAGATTTGTTGAAAAATATTTATTACTTATTTATAATTAATATATATTCAACTTTTTCATTAATATTATAATGATAATAAAAAAAATATTTTTGTAACAAAAAATTAACATTATTAACTTGATATCATCTAAAAATATAAAAGAATAATATTATAATTTTTTTAAATAAATAATTATAAAAATTTGGGAAGTATTTTTGGAATGTGTGAATTTTTTAGTACTAAAATTATAATTTTAAAATAATTAATTTTGGATCAATCTAATTCGGCTCAATTCAAGGATCGATCTGTCTCAATTTGATCCGATCCATTGATCTTATACGTGGATCATGATCCATCTCGATTCAAAAATGATCCATTTTGATTCGATCTAGAGTAGATCATATAGAGCAAATATTCTTAGAGCTTTAAACTGATGGATCTTTTTGCCATTATTATACCATACACTATATATTTCATTAATTTTAAATTATTGAATGATAAAATTTTTAAAAATATTAAAAAAAAAATTCATTAAATAAATATGTCTTACTTTTAAAGGTATTTTAGATTTTATTTTAACCCATTACAAATACATACAACATGTACATATTGATAAATGCGTTGTACATTGATAAATGCGCCTATATTTCAAATTTTGAGTGTGTTTACTTACTATATTTATATTTAAAAACTAAAATTTACTTCTATCAAAAAAAAAAAAAAAACTAAAATTTACTTATCATTTAGATACAATTGACAGTTATATATTATGTATCTCAATTTAAAAATAAAATTTAAGTACATATTTTGTTAAAAGTTATTAGTAAATTAATTTTTTAAAAAATTTAAACTATTAGAAAGAAAGTTAATATTATTTTTATACATCTATCACATATTTACTTACAAATGTTTATTCTATACACTATATATATCAAATATTTACAATTTAATAATTAAAATTTATGAATATTGGACATAAAATTTTAATCTATGCTATGTTAATAATTATCAAAAAACTTAACTCTTTCAAAAATCCTAGTTCCAAAATTCACGTTCAATTCACATAATTTTCTAAATTACTGGTACACTTTAAAACTATTTCTTGTAACTACTTTTCAAAATCGCCCATTTATCTCGCATCATCTAAAGCGTTTGTTTTGAAAACATGAGCAAAACTTGCAGGTTAAAAACTAGTGCAATTAGTTATCATTGCTGTAATGATAGATACGAGTTATAAGTCGTGGAAATTTTCGAAAGAATTTAACCTTCACATGCAATAACCAATGAATGTGTGGTACTAGTTTTTTTTTTCAATGAAAAATATCTTTATTTGCTAATACACTATGAAATAAAATAAAACTTCATCTTAAAAAAGAAAAAAAAAAAAAAAATAAACACTCGCCTTAATAATTATGAGCAGCTTCTAAATAAAATAAATTATTATACACGGTCTTATATTTTCGGAAAAGTTGTCTCTAATATCTGTATCATTTTTATTTTATTTTTTGATTAAAAATATCTGTGTCATTTTCAAGAGCTACTGTTTTTTTCCTTTTATTTTTATGGGAGAATAAAATATTCAGATAATGATTTGAAATGTATACAACTAATTATTAATGAGTGGTCCAATCCATTTATATATATTAGACTTGGGAACCCACACATGTGAACAGCTAGATAGCAAGAAGATCATGTGCATCAAATCATGCACTTTCTTCCTAAATAATTTCCCAGAAAACTCGTTAAGCAAAATGATTGCTTAGTTACTACGCATCTGTGCTCCTTCAAGTGGCCATTTGCATTTTTCATTTTGAAAAAAATAAAATAACTATAACAATTTATAATTGCCCTGTCGAGATTTTATTAGTTAAATTAGTAGTAAATCTTATTATACTATTTTATTCAAATTTTGTAATAACTAACATTATTTACACTCTTATAATTAATATAATATAATAATACATAAAATTAATAAAATAATATAATTGATAAGATTAGTATCAAAACACATCATTCATAAAAATGTAATTTTATAAAATTATTCTTGTTTGACTCACTTTAACAGAAAATATTTAGATCTTAAATTTCAATTATTTTAGGTCTTTAACTCCCCTTTCATTCTTAATTTTTTTTCTTTTCCTAAACTGATCAAGTGGGCACGCCCATTATATTTATTATTGTTTCTTACGTTAATGGATAAATGACAGTCCATTCTACTTCACAAAACTAAATGTCTACAATATAAAATCCATTTTTTTTAGCATATGAAAAGAATTAGTTATTCAAAATTTTTTAATATAGAGTTTGAAGGCTTAGAATTTTTATATATAAGTGTAACAAGAGAGTTAAATAAGTGCGTAGAATTTTGATATAAATGTGTAAAATTTTCACACAGAGTTGTAATACATTATAAACGTGTGTACGATTGTGTCCCAGTTTTCTGAAAGCAAAGATAGAAAAAATTTAAAGTAAAACTATTCTTGACTAAAACACAATATAAAATAAAACTAAATTGAGTTAGATGGTAAATATTAATATATCTATAAAATTGTTAAAGTATGAGGATGTTATTTGATAAATTTCACGAACATATAGCTAGTTTTGCTCTGAAAGTGATAATAATCACTACTACAAATTTGACTTTATAGGACGGCCACTGACCGTCATATAAGTCTTATAGGATGGTCAGTGGCCGTCCTATAAAGTCCCGTCTTAAAAGAATCGAAAAAAATAGGACGTTTGCGGAGCGTCTTATAAAAAAATTTTATAGGACGGTCACACAAATTCTTATAGGGCGGTTAGTAACCGTCCTAAAAGAATTTTATAGGACGGTTACTGACCGCCCTATAAGAATTTGTGTGTGTTTTTTTTTTTTTTTTTTTTTTTTTTTTCTGTGTTCGTTCAGTACTGAAATTTATATATAACATGTATAAATTAATTTTATTCTAGAAATACGATTTCAAAATAAATTTCATTCCAAAAGTATCCATAATTTACATCACATATACATATATATGGTTCAAAAAAAATTGGCGCGGCTTTCAATTTTTCTTTTCCTGCTTTAGTTTTTCAATTCCCTCTTTCTTTTTAGGACTCAACTTGATAATCAAAATTTAACCCATAGATTCACAATAAAAAACTAACAAGTCAAATATCATTAATACTCTCATAACAGAAATGCAAAGAAAATGGCCAAAGATGGGCGAAAAAATGGCAAACGAAAATCAAGAAATAAGAATGATCAGAGTGAGCAAAAGGAAACAAAGAAATCAAATCTCCAACTATTTAAAGAAAAAAATAATTATTAAAGTCGAGCAAAATACAAATATCAACCCAAAGTGGAGAATAAAATAAATAATAAGTGCAGAATAAATAATCAAAGCCTTCACATGCTACCAGATCTGCTAACAAAAATAAATTATTGTTAGTGGTGATATTGAAGGGGATGGGGATAAGGATGAGTATCCTGGTGAGAAAGAGGAAGAGAGGAAGGAGTGGTCAGAAAGAGGAGGAGAGGAAGGAGGATGAGAGATTGAAATTTTTTTAACTTAAAATGAGTTAAGTTCACTTGCGAGAGGAGAAAGATATATAAGTAAAAAAAATTACACTCGTTCTTATAAATTCTTTTAGGACGAACACAGAAAAAAAAAAAAAAAAAAAAATCTTATAGGGCGGTTAGTAACCATCCTAAAAGAATTTTATAGGACGGTTACTGACCGCCCTATAAGAATTTTATAGGACGGTTACTGACCGCCCTATAAGAATTTGTGTGTGTGTGTGTGTGTGTGTTTTTTTTTTTTTTTTTTTTTTTTTTTTTTTTTTTTTTGTATTGAAACTATATAGGGCGGTCAGTAACCGTCCTATAAGAATTTTATAGGACGGTTACTGACCGCCCTAAAAGAATTTTTTTTAAGACGGCTGATAGCCGTCCTATAAAGTTCCGCTTAATTTTTTCCGTAATAGCCGTTCTATATTTCTTATAGGACGGCCATATACTTGAGACCGTCCTATTTATTTCTCACTCTAAATTTGAAGCCGTCCTATATTGCTTATATTGTAGTAGTGAATATTTTGATGAATTTATTTCTTTTGGAATAATTGATCGATGTTTGATGTTTCCCACAAAACAATATAAGTTGAGTACACAGAGTAAAAGTTTATAAGTATGATGCCCGAATAAAAATTAATGGGACATCCTTCTGCAATGGACTCCAGTACTTGGAATCTCATTTATGGCATAGTGGGGTAGAACTTAGATTCTTAGAAACCTTATGGTTTACTTGGATCACGACCCATTATGCTTCATTGGCAAAATATAAATAAAAAAACGCATCGTTGGATTTGGAAGCACTTAAAAGAATTAAATAGAATGTGAATGAAATATATTTTTTATTTAATTATTATCTTATAATAAAAGACATATATGGAAAATAATTATAAGAATTTTAAGTAAATTAAAATAATGTACAATTTAAAATTTTATTACAGATAGGTACATATTAATTATAACATATTATACACTAATTACACGACTCACTCTAACACTCCCCTTAAATTGGCGTATATATATCAACCATACCCAATTTGTTTAGTGAGTCATAAAATGCCTTCTTGGAAACTCTTTTAGTGAGCACATCTACAAGTTGCTTCTTAGTGGGAACAAAAGGGAAGCTAATGAGTTTGGTATCTAGCTTCTCTTTTATAAAATGACGATCAACCTCTACATGTTTAGTGCGATCATGCTGTACTAGATTTTGTGATATATCAATAGTTGCCCGACTGTCGCAATACAACTGCATAGTACTTTTAAGTTCGAAACCCAAATTAAATAGCAAACTTCTTATCCACAACAATTCATAAACCCCATGAGTTATACCTCTATATACTCAGCCTCAGCATTAGATCGTGCCACAATTTTCTGCTTCTTACTTTTTCATGTAACCAAATTACCTTCTACAAAGGTGAAGTAACCCGATGTCGACCTTTCATCTGTAATATTTTCTACCCAATCTGCATCTGTTAAGCCACAAACTTTAAGATGATTGTTGTATTTAGAGAACATTACTCCTCTTCCTAGTGTTAACTTCAAGTACCTTAAATTTTCATAACTGTATCCATGTGACTCTCACTCGGGTTATGAATGAACTGTCTTACCATACTTACTGTATATGCAACATCTAGTCGAGTATGTTCCAAATAGATTATGCGCTCAACCAACCTCTGATAGCAAGCTCAATCAGTTGGTACTTGATCTATATATTCTGCTAGACAATAATTTTGCTCAATAGGAGTGTCAATAGGTTTCCTCAATATAGGAATGTCAATAGGAGTATCAATAATTTTGCAAGGATGTACTTTCTCTGACATTGAAAAATTCTTTTGCTATCCCTAGCTACCTCAATCCCTAAGAAGTATTTCAATTCACCCAAATCTTTCATCTTGAACTTAGAGGCTAGTTGTTTCTGTAATTTATCCATCTCAACAGCATCATCTCTAGTAATTACCATATCATCAACATAAATAATTAGAGCCATTACTTTCCCTTATTTATGTTTGAGAAACAGCGTATGGTCTGAATTACTTTGTCTGTAACCAACCTTCTACATGAACTGTGAAAACCTTCCAAATCAGGCTCAAGGGGATTGCTTGAGACCATATAAAGACTTCCTCAATTTGCATACAAAATTACCTTGAGAAGCAGATACATGCCCAAGTGGAAGACTCTTGTACACCTCATCGACTAACTCTCCATGAAGAAATGCATTTTTAACATCAAATTACCTAAGTGGCCAGTTTAAGCTTGCAGCAAGCGAAAGCAGAACCCAAATAGTATTTATTTTGGCAACCGGAACAAAAGTCTTATCGTAGTCTACACCATACGTCTGAGTGAACCCTTTTGCTACAAGGCGGACTTTATACCGATTCATAGATCCATCAGTATTATGTTTCATAGTAAACACTTATCGACAACTAACTGCTTTCTTGCCTTGTGGTAGAGGCACAATTTGTCAAGTATCGTTCTTCTGTAATGCCTTTATCTCTTCCTCCATTGTCTTCCTCCATTTTGGGTCTCACAACACATCCTACACTTTGTTAAGTACTGATACAGCAGATATTTGATTTACAAATGATTCATATGGCTTAGACAATCTTTTAATGGACATGTAGTTGGCTACTAGATATTTTGATTTTGCATGGATATTTGGTTCATATCTTTTAGTTGGTTGACCGCGAATAGACCTATTTGGTAATACATACTATCTAAAACTAGACTCAATGCTATTAGTATTAGTATGTGTACATGCCTCAGATGAGTGACCTTCAATATCAAGGAGCTGTTATAATAATGTATTATTTATGGAGTATGAATAAATTAAAATGTAGATGATTGAATATACAAAAAAATTAACTAAAAATGTCAAAAATGACTAAAAAAATACTTTTTTTTAGGATAAGAAAGAGACGAAAAAATTGACTGAAAATATAAAAAATACCTGAAAAATAATGTTCTACTATAGGGGAGGAAAGAGATATAAAAAATGGTTGAAAATGCCAAAAAGATTGAAAAATACCCTTTTTGTAGTAAGGAAGGAGGAGACAAAAAGCAAAAATATTTTTCATTAAAATTGAATGTAAATGTCACATGTAAAAATTGGACTAAATTGATATATTTTTTTAAATATAAATATCATTAATATATTAATTAATAATAAAAATAAAAAAAATACTAAAAATAAAATTAAAATATTACTAAGATAGCAAATCTCAAATACTATAGTTCTTTATTAAGTCAAAAGACAAGACTTTAAAAAGGGGCACATACAGCCTTTGATTTCAGGTTTCATCCCATGGAAAATCTCTCTTCCTAAGTGGTAAATACAATCTAGAAAGCAATGTTAGGTTACATAGATAAGCCATCAAACTTATTTATAAGTACAATGATAAATAGCAATAAAATGAAGAAAATTTTGATTATTAAACTCCTTCACTATACTTTCTAGTTTTATCAAGTTAATTCATACTCAAATATGAACATATACTAAAAATAAATCTCATTTATATATATATTTAAGAATAATATTTATCGTCTAACACATATTCTTTGAGATATAGTTTGGTATTTTCGATCCTTCAACAATCTATCATTATTGAATTTACCAAAACTCTAACAAAATTTATATTTTTTAATGCATAGTCAAAAGTAAAAAAGTTTATCAAGGATTGTGTATTTAATTAAAATTTTGAGACTTTTTAAAATAGAAATTTTAAACAATTTTTTTTTTTTTTAGGACTTTGTAGATATTTATGTGATGAGAGAAACAAAGTGTGTGATTGCGTCATTAAATCAGAGATCACTGGTCTAGCTCACGAAGACTGTATTAGTGGTCAGGCCCGGCCCATTTGTTGAACCAGCATGTGATCTTGACCTAATCTCATTTAAGATATTAAAAATACACAAAATTGAATAAACATTTTTTTTTTCCACACATAACTTATATAACTTGTTCCCATAATAGAATTGTATAAGAAAATGAATTACATCAATATGTTTAAAATTATTTTATTATGTGACATGCTATCAATATTCTGAGTAAAAATGTATATAAATTTGTTTGTTATTTAATTCTTATACACCTTAACACCCACACTTCTATCCCTTTGAATTCTTAGATATGCACATTAATTTTTTTTATTTCCTACTTCACCTTTGACAAATTTAAGACCATTTTAAGAATGTTTTGAAAAATAAAACATCAAATTTTTTTTACTGAATTTTCTTAATAATTGACTTTTTATTTCTTTACATATTTCAATAATAAACTGTGCATTGCACCCAATAATTACTTACGTTTTTCAATGCTTTTAATTGAAACAAAGTATAACGTTTTTATTTTTATTTTTTAAATATCAAATCATGAAAATTAACCCAAAAATATAATGATTTAGGAATTTAATGTATGTAGCCATAACTAATTAGATTTTTACAATAATTTAAAAGTTTAGAGAATGAAAAAAGGTATGATATCTTTATAAATAGATAGTTCAATTAGATTACATGAGAAAAATACATTGATAAAAAAAATTTCAAAAATTCAAAAATATAAACTTCTAAAAGTTTTCCAAAAAATAAAAAATTTAAAAAAACAGAAATATATCAAAAACTATCTAATATGGAAAGTTTTTAAAAATTATCAAAAATAAAATATTTTCTAAGCTATAATATTTCCAAAAATATATATTTTTCCAAAATATTTTTCAAAAAATTTCCATAATTTTCAAAAATCCCTAATAAAATTTCTCAAAATTTTTCCAAAATATAATTTTTTTTTCAAAATCTTTCAAAAAGATAAAAGCTTTTAATAATTTCCAAAATATATGTTCTTAAAATATTTTTTAACATTTAATTTTTTTTTCCAAAATTATAAAAATACAAAATTTTTAGAAAATTTCAAAAATATAATTTTTCTTAAATTTTCAAAATTATATATTTTCCAAAATTTGCAAAAATAGAAATTTTATTAAAATAGTTATCTAAAATTTACAAATATAGAAAGCTGTTTAACATTTTAAAGAATAAAACTTTTTTAAAAAGAAACTAAAAAATATAAACATTTTAATTTTTTTAAAAATAAAAACTTTTATAAAATTTCAAAAATATCAATATTTTTAAATTTCCACAAATAAAAATTTATCTTATAATTCCAAAAAATAGAAATTTTTTCAAAATTTGCAAAAGTATAAAATTTTACAATTTGTCCAAAAATCATAAAGATCAAATTTTATAAAATTTTCAAAATTAAATTTTTTTATAAAATTTCAAAAAATAATTTTTTCAAGAGTTTCCAAAAATATAAAGAATTCAAAAATTTCTATAAAAAAATTTGTCTTAAATTCAAAAAATAGAAAATATTATGAAATTTTCAAAAATAAAAATTTTCAAATATTTTAAAAAAATATTTTTTTGTCAAAATTTTATAAGAATCATAAATTTTAACTGTGACACCATGTTTCTTATTAACTCTTTTATGAATTTTTTTTTTATTAATGTAAGACTTTTATTTTCTCTAATATCCTCCCTCAAATATGGGTACCAAACACTTTCTATTTCCAACTTATTTTGTTATATTATAATTCTATTGGGTCAATTATTTTTCTTTTTTTGATTTTGTCAGGTTCATGTATTTTTTTTTGTTTGTTTGTAAGAGAGGCCATAAGTTTCATTTTTTCTTGTTCTGGATTAAAGCTTTGGTATTAATATTCGAGCTATATTAAAATATCATTTTATCTAAACCTTAAAAAAAAAAAAAAAACTTGTGTTACGTCCTATCACGTATAGTTGTCTTGTTATAGTATTGTTATGCATTTAAATCACAATGATTTCAAGCAAAAAAACAAATCCCAATTATTTCTGGTCTAGCACTAATATTTGAAAGCAAAAATATTATTATTTTTCTTGAAAAACTGCAAAAATTATATAGTTGTGTTGGTATGAGAAGTGACGACGTAAGCACGTGTTATATACCATACGAAATGTATTGAAAGGTTGGGGTGGACTTGGAGGCTGTGGTCGGTCTGTGGAGTTAGGTGGTGTAAATTAGAGACTTTGAAGGGTTGCTTTGTTTGGTGGCCATCGGTACTTCTGAAAGGCCAAAAACCTTCTTAAGCCAAGCTTTTAGAATTTAGATTAACGGTAGGCCAATGAGGTTGTTTAAGCCTAATTGATATTTTTAAACTCAATTTGTTTTCTTAGTCCTATCGCATTGGCCTAAGTATTATTTTTTTTCTTTCTAATCCCAGAGGCCTAAGTACGTGATGCTTGAAAAAACTTATTCTCTTATTCCTTATTAAAAAAAAAATTAACATATTTAAAAACTTTAACAATAAAAATAATACTTAATAATATTAAACTAGTATAATTAAATAAAATTAAATATTACACATATTTGGATGGTGGTAGTCTAATTGATTGGTAGAATTACATGGGGCCATAAGTATGTAGATTGCAAAATTGATTCTCCTTATCTCACATTAAAAAAAAAATAATTTACATTTATGAACAGATAAAAAAAAGTAATAATTTAAATATATTTAAAAAAAAATATACATATTTTTTTTTGTAAAAAAAATAAGTATTGAAAAATTTATATTTTTTAAATTATAGATAAATTATATGTAAAAATTGGTTTATGTCTCTTTTGAATTTTCGTTAGATTTAATGAAAAATTGAAAGAAAAATTAATTTTGCCAACATATTTTTTTACAAATAAAGAGACTTTAGAACACTATTTTTATAAACAAATGAATTATTTTAGCTCTTTATTCAAAAAAAAAAAAAAAAAAAATGTCAATAATAAAGCAGATTTAAGTGCAATTCTTATAAAGTATAACCAGTAATAGTATAAAGTCTATATCCCTTCTTGATAGGCTCGAAAGGGAACCGAACTCAATAGTAACCAAAAAATAAAATAATAATAATAAACAAAAAAGAGTTACAAATATTTTTTTTAATATGGAATACATTTAGAATAAAAACTTAAAATATTATTTTCAAATACTATTTTATAAAATTATAGTTAAATTGTTTATACGAGGCAGCAAAATGAGGGTTAATACGAGTAACGAGTTTAAATATAGTTGATAAGTTGATATTATCTCCGGATTATATGTGTTAAAGATATGTATAATTAATTATGTTTATTTGATTTTTTGTTTTGAATCCAAACCATGAGTCACTAGACTTCCTTCTGTTTTTCAACTTCTCAAAATGATCCCTCCAAAGAGTATTTTCTTTGCTAACAGCCTAACAGACAAACAAATTTAAAAGGTTTTATCCTACAAATTTAAATGCTTAGCAAAATACTTTGCAGATATAATTTCATTTATAATCTTTTATGACGTGCATGAATGTTTTTTATAACGTAAAAAATATATATTTAACATATATTTAAAAATATGGTACACATATATAAAATTTTCATAATATAGAAAATATATATTTTATTTTTAAGAATTAAAAATAAAATTAATTAAATAATAAAATCAATTTAAATAATGTTTAATTAAATAATTCAATGTAAAATAATATTGAACAATTTTAATGTAAAATAATAAACTATATATATATATATATATATATATCTTTTAATTTTCTATTTGTTAATGGACGATTTAATAATGTAGGAATATTAGATAAAAATTTGTACATTATATGTGAATTATTTTATTTATTTTAAATTTTTATTAATTTTTATAACATATTTAAAATAAACATGAAATTAATTTTTTATGCTTTTAAATTAATTATAAAAGTAAAATAATATTTAGAATCATTTCTTATTTCATTATTAATTTATCATATTTATAATTTTTATTTAATATGATAATAAATTTTAAAAAAATAATTAATATTAATAAATTAAAATATAAAAATAATTTTGTAAAAAATATATTATACATGATTGTGATTTATATATATAAAATATTGAGAGATAGAATGGGTAGATAGATAGATTCTATCGATGAGATTAATTTAAATAAATTTGGATATGCATCCACAAGACGCATAATGACTTTAGTAATTATTGCAACATGAAAAAAAAAATATATATTATAAAAATTATTTTATTTTTATAAAAAGCAATATTTAGTTGTCTAGGTTATAAAAAATATCTTTAAATCTCTTTATTTTTAAAAATTGTGTTTTTAAATCTTTCTATTTGTAAAAAATATGTCAAGTAAGGATAAAGTTAATTTTGTATCCAATCTAACAAAATAATGGATGTGTCACATGCATATTTATATTTTTCGATATATATATATACATAAAAAATTTAATATTTAATTAAAAAATTATTTAATTTTTTTAATTTAATAAAAAACTTAAATAAAATTTTTAATGTAATTTTAATATAATTTTTAATAAAATTTTAATTGTCTAATATTTAAAGTCACAATTTATATAATAAAAATTTTATTTAAGTTTGATCGAATTCAATAAAATTTAAATAAATTTTTTATTATTTAATATTTAAAATCACAAATTAGACGATGAAAATTTTATTTTAGTTTAATATAAAGAAATTGTAAAAAACTAAAGTAATTTTTTAATTTGATATATATCTATCTATCAAAAATATAAATATGCATGTAATATATGTACTATTTTGTTAGATTTAATGAAAAATTAATTTTGCCATTGCTTGACATATTTTTTACAAATAAAGAGACTTTAGAACACCATTTTTATAAACAAATGGATTATTTTAGCTCTTTATCAAAAAAAAAAAAAAAAAATGTCAATAATAAAGCAGATTTAAGTGAAATTCTTATAAAGTATAACCATTAATAGTATAAAGTCTATATCCCTTCTTGATAGGCTCGAAAGAGAACCGAACTCCATAGTAACCAAAAAATAAAATAATAATAATAAACAAAAAAGAGTTACAAATATTTTTTTAATATGGAATACATTTAGAATAAAAACTTAAAATATTATTTTCAAATACTATTTTATAAAATTATAGTTAAATTGTTTATACGAGGCAGCAAAATGAGGGTTAATACGAGTAACGAGTTTAAATATAGTTGATAAGTTGATATTATCCGGATTATATGTGTTAAAGATATGTATAATTTATTATGTTTATTTGATTTTTTGTTTTGAATCCAAACCATGAGTCACTAGACTTCCTTCTGTTTTTCAACTTCTCAAAATGATCCCTCAAAAGAGTATTTTCTTTGCTAACAGCCTAACAGACAAACAAATTTAAAAGGTTTTATCCTACAAATTTAAATGCTTAGCAAAATACTTTGCAGATATAATTTCATTTATAATCTTTTATGACGTGCATGAATGTTTTTTATAACGTAAAAAAATATATTTAACATATATTTAAAAATATGGTACACATATATAAAATTTTCATAATATAGAAAATATATATTTTATTTTTAAGAATTAAAAATAAAATTAATTAAATAATAAAATCATATAAAAAATGGAGTAGTTCTGAATTTGGTTTTATTAATATAAAGTTAAATATAATATAAAAATTAAAAAGCAATATTTTGAGATAATCTATATAGGAAATTTTATCTAGATACATTTTTTTGAGATATAATTGAGATTATTTATAGTAGATAGATATAATGATTCAAAAATAAAGACTTATCTTAGAAAATATGGGTGATAATTCGGCTACAACTTAAAAAGAATACAATTTTATGCAACACAATTAATTTTTAAAAAATTATAAAAAATAATATTTTTAAAATTTATAATAATAGTAATATTTTAATAATATTAAACATAATTTAATTAAATAAAATTTAACATTAAATAAATTTAAATAATTGTAGTTTAATTTAGATAGTATTCAATGTGATATGATGTAGGGTTGAGCAGCGGATTAAAATCGCCTATTTTTTACAAATATGAATCTAATCTGAAATGGATTTGAAAATATTCAATCCGAATTTAGAATTAAAAACTTAAAATATTATTTTCAAATACTATTTTATAAAATTATAGTTAAATTGTTTTAAACGAGGAAGGAAATGAGGTTAATATTTTTAAATAGTTTAAATATAATACAAGTTGATATTATACGGATTAAATGTGTTAAAGATATGTACAATTAATTAAATTTATTTGATTTTTTGTTTTGAATCCAAACCATGAGTCACTAGACTTCCTTCTGTTTTTCAACTTCTCAAAATGATCCCTCAAAAGAGTATTTTCTTTGCTAACAGCCTAACAGACAAACAAATTTAAAAGGTTTTATCCTACAAATTTAAATGCTTAGCAAAATACTTTGCAGATATAATTTCATTTATAATCTTTTATGATGTGCATGAATGTTTTTTATAACGTAAAAAATATATATTTAACATATATTTAAAAATATGGTACACATATATAAAATTTTCATAATATAGAAAATATATATTTTATTTTTAAGAATTAAAAATAAAATTAATTAAATAATAAAATCATATAAAAAATGGAGTAGTTCTGAATTTGGTTTTATTAATATAAAGTTAAATATAATATAAAAATTAAAAAGCAATATTTTGAGATAATCTATACTAGGAAATTTTATCTAGATACATTTTTTTGAGGTATAATTGAGATTATTTATAGTAGATAGATATAATGATTCAAAAATAAAGACTTATCTTGGAAAACATGGTGATAATTCGGCTACAACTTAAAAAGAATACAATTTTATGCAACACAATTAATTTTTAAAAAATTATAAAAAATAATATTTTTAAAATTTATAATAATAATAATATTTTAATAATATTAAACATAATTTAATTAAATAAAATTTAACATTAAATAAATTTAAATAATTGTAGTTTAATTTAGATAGTATTCAATGTGATATGATGTAGGGTTGAGCAGCGGATTAAAATCGCCTATTTTTTACAAATATGAATCTAATCTGAAATGGATTTGAAAATATTCAATCCGAATTTGATTAAATGATATATTCAATCTAAACCAATATAAATATAAAGAGTTCAAATTTTTTGAAACTGATAAGGTTGGATTGAGATTATAACTTATTTTTAAATTATTGTTATATATAAAACACAATATATTTTAACAATTAAATTTTAAATTGGTACATCATTAAGTAAATTTATTTATTTATAATTACAAATAAAATAATAAAAATATGCTATTGAATATTATTAAATTATTATACAGAATTTAACATTTATTTTTATTTTTAAGTTAAAATAGTAATTTAATGTAACATATTAAAAATAAAATATGAATTTATTTATAACTTTAATAGTAATTCGGTCCAGATTAGATTACAGTGGATTATAAAATCTGTCAATTTGAATCCGAACAGATTGTATACTTTACAATCTAAATCCAACCCGACTGTAAAATCAGATTATTTTCTCACCCCTGATGTTTTAAATCAATATTTTTTAATAGTAAAAATATATAAGTTAGACATGAAAATGTTATGATTACAAATTTTAAATGTGATATTTTTATTTTTAAATTATATATTATTTTTTAATATATTATAAAATTATTAGATTTTCTTATTGATTTAAATAAATAAATTTATTAAAAATAATTAAAAAATATATAATTAAAAACATGTGAATTTTGTCCGGAAACACTAAAAATAACCATGGAAGATAGAATTATCATCAACTATATTTTGGAACTACAAATTTCAATATTAATTTTCTAAATATGACAAGAAAATAAACAACTAATAAAAAACAAAAATAAAGTGTTAAAAAAGTGAAAAGTAACGTCAAAGTCTCAAACAAAATCTGCACCCCACCTGTTGTCTACTTTGAGAAAAAAAGGAAACTTGTCAATATGCTGTTATTGTGAGAAAGCACTTTTGTTTGATTTCTATAGACAAAACAAAAATTCATAATACAACGACGATGCCTTCTATATATGATTTTCGCGTATAAATTTTTTCTTTCTTTCCCTCCCCTGTTTTTGGTTGTTGAAAAGAAAAAGACGTCTAGCTTCTGTAACCCAAACCTACCTTCTTTTTCTTCTCCGTCCACCTCTCTCGTAATTAACTCGGACCCCATTGTCCTCCTAGGTTTCTTCGTCATATTTATTATATTTAACCAGGTTAGTTTTTCTTATTCTATTGAATTATTTTTTGCTTCTGGGCATTTTCTGTTTCTAGGTTTCTATGTTCTTCGCTTAATTTATTTGTTAAGGTTGTCCTCTTCTACTATTATTTTGGCTAATTGATGTGTTTTTATGTAAAAACATAATCGTGTTTTTTTTTTTTTTTTTTATTGTTGAAAAACCCATTTGAGCATAAATATACGAGCTTGCTTGTTTTCATGATTCCTTTCCAGTTTTAAATTACACAGAACAGTTTCAAATTTTATTTTTTTATTAGTAATTTTAATAATGATTTAACTTCGAAGCGGATCTGTAGATTGTTCCTTGTAGTATTTGTTGCAAAATCTGAATTCGGATTGACGGGGCTTGATCTTTTCTTCTTTTATTTGATAAATTACTCTTCAGTGTTAGTCCCATTGGATTTCGGTGAGATACGATTTTTATGAACGAATTTGTAATTTTTTACGAATCTCACATTTTCTTTTTCATTTGGAATGTAATGAATTTTCAGAATGGCTGCTTCTGTGTCCCACCAAGCCATTGGGACTCTTCAGTCTCATAAATATCTGAATAACTCAAGCGTTCAGCAAGAAATTGGTAAAGGTTCGGTGAAATTGGTTTTGAAGAATTTCAAAGTTGAACTTGGACTGTCTAATCGAGGATGCTTTCACTCAGGCCTGAGAAACCTTGGTGTAGTTCAAGCCTCAGTTTCTCAAAGTCAAGTGGCTGAACCATTTTTGTCTACCACAGATAGAAAAACTATTGAATCCCAAAAGAAATCTAGTAAGTTTAATTTTACTCTTGTGATGGTGTATTACAAATGGAACAAACGTGTATGCATGATCAAATTGATTTTGTAAATTCTCAAGACTTTGAAGGCCAAAATTATCTATTAATTAATAATTTTGAGTCTTGTCTTATCCCTAAATGCATTTTAGGTGAAGCTGCTCTGATCCTGATTCGGCATGGTGAGTCTATGTGGAATGAAAAGAACCTCTTCACTGGTTGTGTCGATGTTCCATTGACTAAAAAGGGTGTAGAAGAGGCGATTGAAGCAGGAAAGAGAATTAGTAACATACCCGTCGACATGATCTACACTTCTGCATTGATTCGTGCACAAATGACTGCCATGCTTGCCATGACGCAACATCGGCGTAGAAAGGTATTAGGTGATATATTTTGTGTACTATTAGAAGACAAAAAGAGTTTGGTGTAATGTTCAATTAAAAACAAAAGGATAAATAAAAGAAATGTAAAGAGATTTTGGAAATGTGAAATTGGCATGCATTTATAAGATAAAGCTGAAAAATATTTTCCTTATTTGTAATCAATCCTATTTGAGGTTGGGATAAGATATCTGAATCTTGCAAGCTGCTATATACCAATTGTGCTTTTATAAATTTGTAACTGAGCAGAACACTCTACTCTTAAGTCTTAACCAATCAGTTTGCTGCCAATTTGCTTGTAGGTTCCCATCGTTCTACACAATGAAAGCGAACAGGCGCAAGCATGGAGTAAAGTATACAGTGAAGATACCAAGAAGCATTCTATTCCCGTCATTGCAGCTTGGCAATTAAATGAAAGAATGTAGTTCTTGATCCTCTGCTTTTCTTGCTTATTATCTTGACTATCTCTTCTTTGTACTTCACTGCTCGACTTATAAGCTATTCTCTGTAGGTATGGTGAACTACAGGGTCTCAACAAGCAGGAAACAGCAGATAGGTATGGCAAGGAACAAGTTCATGAGTGGCGCCGGAGTTATGACACGCCACCTCCAAATGGAGAAAGCTTAGAAATGTGTGCTGAAAGAGCTGTTGCATATTTTAAAGATCAAGTATGCATAAGATATCTTTTCATATATAAGTCTCTCTTTTCTATTTATATTACATCCAGTGGTTATTCTCTAGCTCTTAGATTCATGTAAACGTAATCTATTATATTGCAAGATTGCATCTGACCACAGATATATCATATTGCAGATTGTACCCCAGCTTCAATCCGGAAAGCATGTTATGATTGCTGCCCATGGGAATTCATTGAGATCCATCATTATGTATCTTGACAAACTAACTTCGCAAGAGGTGACAGATTATTCTAGTGTTTTTCTTTACTAATTTTTGTTAAACAAAATTGAAAGAATCTTAGGATATTGTCTTGTACATCTTTATGTAGGTTATTAGCTTAGAATTATCAACCGGAATACCAATGCTTTACATCTTCAAAGAGGGTAAATTCATTCGTAGGGGAAGTCCAGTTGCTCCTACGGAGGCTGGGGTTTATGCTTATACCAGGGTATGCAGCTTATTATTTTTATCTTGGCTGTTCTGTATAAAGTTCATTCTTTCTAAATCATACACCTTACTTTATATACTTATCTCATGAAAAAAGCTAGTACAATTAGATAACATTTTGTGAACGAAGGTTTATTGGCTAGAAGTAGGGGAAAAAATGTTCTTTTATGGTTGACCCTTCACGTTTTCATTATTTGTCCGTAATATAAGAGAAAAGAAGAGTGCACTAGTATATTGCTTCAGGCTTGGTTCTTTGGAAGAATCGGAACATTTGTTTTCAGTTGCTGCTTTCCACAGCAAGCACAAGTCAGGATAAAACATCAACTTTTCATATTCTTTGGACACTGAAATGCATAATTATTCCTGGCAGTTCAAATGAATTGAAGATGCTATTTTGCTCAAGTAATCAAAGCTGTAACATTCATCTACCTACTGTGTATGCTTCTCTGGATTTAGTTTCCGTTCTCATACTTCTAGTAATTGATTTCAGAAATAGTAAAAGAAAAAATTGTTTTCAATAGCTCTCTTTTACTAAACCAAAAACATTATCTTTGATATTTCTCTTATTCTAAGGATGCTTATTGGTTCTAGATCATATGACCAACTGTAGTTTTAATTATAATAGTGCATAACTATTATGAGAACAAAATGAGCCTCTGCCAAATTTCACGGTTTGTGTTAAGTCTTTCGAATTCCATTACTCTTGTATGATACTCTAACATGAGAGACTCTTGCATGTATGTTAGTTAATCTCTTGTCAAAGTAAAAAATTGGAGGCACTAACTCATAACTAATTTAATACTAGAGATTTACATTCCCGAATAAATGCAGTAATGCTTCTGCTGTTAACTTTTTGTTGCAGAGTTTGGCAGCGTACAGGCAGAGGCTAGATGAAAAGTTCAATTAACTGCTGTTTTATGCATAAGGTGAATCAGACTATACTTTCAGGTAGATTCTTCAATTACTGGTTTTCCTCATTGTAAGAAATTTCTCTGCTCAGCTTACCATTTATCGTTTTCCATTTTCCAGGAGCTCACGATCCTTCGAGTTTAATATCGTTAGTCGTGCAACTAAATAAGGAAGAACTTCACAGTAGTAGCCAAAGGAACATACGATTCTGAAGTAGTGTATGAAATAGCTGGCTATGTCTCTGTACTTTTCTTGTGCATCAAGCCAGAAGAGTTTTTTAAGTTGCTGCAATAGATAAAGTGTGAAATTTGTATCTTTTAAATCTTCTCATGTTTCCGAGTTTGAGCCTCATTTTAGATCCTCTGTAATTTGAAGTTTGAACGGACTGACAAAACATTCTTTTCATATATATATTTATGGGTATTTTCCACATGGTCTCGATTAAATTGAATTCGGCACAAGAAACAAACCCAAACCAAGTCTATGCTCTTTATTTAGACGTCATAGAGAACTTGTAAATAAAGTTGACTGATAGTACAGTCAAACATCTCACACCAATGAATATATGACAACAATGTGGAGATGTATACTTTGTTGAAATGACAGATTTGGGTCCAGGTTGTACAACTTTCACTTTGTTTATGCAAGACTTTGGATCAAAGGGCAATAGAATCTAATTCGCTTGTATGTGAGAAAGAAGCTACATAGTACATCCCATTTGTAGCAAGTCCCAACCAAAGTGCCAGTAGTTGATTGGCTATTCTCTGTGACTGCCCACCTGATGGAAAGTACTTCCTCTGAAAAATGTTTTGGTTTATTCGAAAGTACTTTTGTCTAAAGAAAACGTAGTTCCAAACGGTTCGAAGTCATGATTGTTATATATTAACGCCAAATACAAAGTGATTTCACAAAAGATGATACAAGAAAGTTGTGGCAAAATGTTATTGTTCATTGTGACCGAGTAGAACGTTAAACAAATTTCACTTGTCTGAGCAATAATCAGACAGAATATCTATTAGGGCATTGAGAGTTGATAAATCATTTTACAATTACATCGGATATTCGGAGATGGTTTAAAAGTAATAAGGTTTAAAAGTAATAACATTACACATCTGAGAACATAAAGTGCCAAAATCATTATTCTAAACAGACAGTAAGAAGGTCAGCAATACAATCTATGCAGTTAAGACACCATACCTCAACTAAGAGATTGCTTGATCTGTCATTATCTCAGTACATTTTTGTTTCTAGTGGGATGTCTGTATTAGCATTCATCAGCAAGTTCTAAACTTGAAAGAAACTCACCCGTCGTTGTGTGAGTGTGACTTGGAACTCTCAACTCTCTCTTCTTCAAAAACATCAGAACCTGAATCTAATTTGATAGAATCAAGGGAAGGAACATTGGTTAGTAATGGTTCAGAGGATGCTGGAGGATTTTCTCTACTCCAGAAACCAGGCAACTTCTTGTCATCCTCTTTCATTCTCTCTGCATACTTATTTATATCGAAACCTGTATTGTTATTTCCACCAAATGAAGATTCCAGCTGCTCCATGTCAAACAGATCCTCCATAATCTTCT
Organism: Elaeagnus macrophylla; assembly: GCA_029378325.1. Taxonomy (NCBI): domain Eukaryota; kingdom Viridiplantae; phylum Streptophyta; class Magnoliopsida; order Rosales; family Elaeagnaceae; genus Elaeagnus; species Elaeagnus macrophylla. The sequence continues at coordinate 13,220,938 of CM055653.1, forward strand.
TCGTATTATGGTCGTCTGAGTACACAAACTTCACTTTGTTGCAAGTTTTTGGCTCCAGAAAAGGCTTTACTACCTGCAATAATATGTGCCTCTGGTGTCAGAATAAAACAGTATGAAAAAAGAAATAAAACTGATATCTACCATCTTCATATGGATTTGGCTACTTTCACAATTCGAAATACATGCTTATCAGGTTAACATAAGATTGAACACGAAGACATGTATGACAGAAAATAATGATGGCTTGGCATTGAAATGGCGTACCGTCCAAAATGGTTCAAAGAACTTGGGTGGATTGTACAGTATTGCAAGACCTAAGCGTTCTGGGTAGTGGTCTTGCAACACATGGGCAGTTTCTCGTGTCACTTTAACTGAAATATGCGACAGATTAAAACCCTGGAAGTCTATCAGCCAAACCATCTGCTCTTGGTGTGGTGGCAGATTTAATATAGCATTTTCCATGCAATATACCAGATATCTAATTTGTCCTTTCGTGGACTTTGAGTTCTGCAACCATAAAAAAACATACTTAAAAGTGATTTAGTTGATCCAGTAACACTTTAATAGAAGATGAAAAGCATGACTACCAGATATAATAACTAAATGACTATGGTATTTCTTAAATTTCTAAACAAGTCCTAATACATGACATGTATCATATACGAAAAGAAGAAGAAGGACTTTTATATCAAACCTGGCAACTAGGTCTCATGACAAGAACTGTTCTCCCATGCTTGTCAACATAGTTTGATCTGTAAATTTTTCCAGTCTCTGCTTCGTGAGCTACCTCTTCCTGCATACGAAGAAATCACAAGAAATAATTGCTCATAGAAGTAAATGTTAGGAATCAGATAAAACTTATCTCAGCCTTCCTTGTTAACTCGTTGGGCTGAGATTGTTCCAGCTAACAATATAGAGGTCAACAATATGACTGTGAGTATCTTGGACCCTAGCCACCAATCTCAAGATCAGACAGCAATATATACATGAAGCTTCACAAAACATTTTGGAAGGATGTTACTCCCATGAATACTCAGTCCTCGGTTCATTTGATAAATGAACTAATGAAGCAGCTAATGGCCAATTTAGATAAATGAGAAAATTAATGAGGGAAGCAGGCATTGTTCTAGTCAGATGATAAAATAGGTCAGGGGCTGACAGTTCAGACTATAAGAACAATATTAAGAAAACATAAAATGGTAGAATACCCAACGAATCTCCTCTGGTTTATATTGAGCTCTCCACTTTAACGTATCTTTAAGCATCTTAGTTGCTTTCTTCACATTCCAGTTTCTTGCACTTAGATATCTTGAGATGGATGCATCAGAACAGTAAATAGACAATGTATCTGGTAATTTCCCTATCAACTGTCTAACTTCGCTAACCTGCAAACATGAAAGACATTAATAGAATCTCTTGTACTTCAATATTTTGGATTCAGACAAGTTAAATAAACCCGTTGTAAAAATGCTAAGGGATTGGATTGACTTGGGAGTTAGAATACCTTTGCTTGCTGCTCTACACTCATAATGATTTTCTCAATCCCATTTGAAGAGGTATTTTCTAATGATGCACTCATATTTTCCAGAGAAGACTCCTGTCAACAGTAAAAATGTTACAAATTATAAGCACCATTGCATCACTTTTGTTCATTCATTTCCTCCTATAAGTCTCTTACAAATTCAGAAATTAAAAGGTACGCCAACAAATTCAGAAACTTAAAGACAAAAAGAAAGTGAATACTTGAACAATTTGTGAAACATTTTGCACTGTATATTATTTGAAAAAAGTGGTGCTACTTATTTGTTTGCTGTCAATTCTACCCTAAATAATCATCAACAAAATTGTGATTTATATTCCATGACTTTCAAGATTTATTTATACAGTTACAACATTACTTCTATAGTAGTTGTCATTTTGAAATGAAACTTTGTTACTTGTACTGTATGTAATTAAAATAGCTATATCAAACAAAAACATGTGATAATTGATTTTATTTTCAACCAATCAATTTTTTTGGGATGAAGTCCAACTAATCCATTTTGTTTTCAATACATGCTTTTGGTCCAAGACAGAGGGGACCAGTGAGTAATAGATGAAGAGTCGGATCTGTACTGAAGCAAACTTTGCCTTGCAAAATGGATCAGTTTTCAGATATGTGTAATTTTGTTAAGATAATATTACATTTTGTTCTTAAGATTACATGGACTTTAACTGATCCCACTTCCCCCTCCCCTTAAAAATAGCTAGAATCTAATACTTCAAACACAATAGTATTTGGGAAAATTTGATTCTATATATGAACAATTCAAATTTCACTAAACCAGTGAAACAAAACCTATAACATTTTCACATAAAAAATATATATATTTATGAGTAGCAATCATATGATAAATAAATTAGAAAGAAAACATTTTGATTTGTTTGACCACCATAATTCAGCAACATTATTTAAAATAACTAATATAATGTTCGCAAACGAGCTTCTGAAAAAACCGCAAGTAAAATCTAAACCATCTTACCAAAATTAGGAGCAAATTTTACCAAGAAGATTTGAAAACGGTGGCACAGAATGAGAAAACTCCAAAATAATTAAAAATGTGTAAAACATGGAATGAAGGAAAAAGAAAAAGAAACCAACCTTTCAGAATCAGAAACCAAAGAAGGTGGAATCTCGGAGGCGCGTATGTCTGAGCTAAAACAGCTCTTGGTTTGGAGCTTCTCAGCAGTTTGATAACATTGAAACCAAGTCAACCTTCCAGAAAGAAGGGTGCCCTTTGTATTTATTACAGAGAAACAGCGGTACGAGAAGCAGTACCAAATAGGTTTTGATTTTCAGTTACGAGAATATATATTTATTACAATACTGATATTGGATACAACTATTAACACAAGGAACCCCAAGCGTGGGAGATCGGTAGGAGATTGGTCTGAAATCTTTATCAACTATTTTGATTTTGGACCATCTGTACATTGACCCTTCCTTCTCAATACGGAATCTTTATTCTCACTGTAGGCTAAAACGGACAAATTTAATTCAGAAAGGTCAAATACGCCCTTCATTTATATTAATTACCATGACAACTTGAATTTTTTTTTGTTTTTGGAAAAGTCAATGTAGAATTTGACATAAATTTCAAATAATTTAAAAGTGTTTAGTGTTAAATATATTGGATCAATGTAACTATATTTAATCCTTTTGCGAGTATTCATGATTAATGCTTTTGATATTTCTCCGTTATCTCATTGCTTTCTCTACTTTCTGCTCCCTTTTCTTCAATTATCGCTTTGACGTCCATTGATTCATCGTCTTTGGTTTTTTTGGCCAGCATTTGGTGTGCAAACCAATTCAAAAAATGACTAAATTGGTCCTTAAAAACTCTAGTTGTTTTCTCAATCGTGAGCATCCATCGCTAGGGTTTTTAATTTTCCTCAATTAACTCTTCATTTTCCACTGCTTTCTACCCCCATTTCTTCAATTGTTGCTTTGTTGTCCATTGATTTACCTCCTTTTGATATCTACTCCCTTGTCATGTGCGTGGCTCCGTCCCTAATATTTAGTTTTCTTAAAAATATTACTTAGTTATCTTAAAACCATAAAAAAAATATTTTTTTAAATTTTAAAAAGCACTTTTAATGTATGTCAATGGAAGTTATTCTCATTTTAAATTTTCTTTGTATTCGATTGTCAATGGTGAGATCCATTCGAAACTGAGAAGCGACACACATGTTTGTCATGGTTGAAATGTTATGGTTCTTTTGAAAATGTTGGCACTTTGATAGAAGTGTCAAGGGTGGACTATTGTGATTCTTGGGTGGAAAACTAGCCTTAGCAAAGCTTCAGTCCATATCGGCAACTCGGGCCACATCAATAATATAATTACATGTACAAGATGAATCATAATAATAATATTTAAAAGAATTAAACAATTTATTGAAAAACCGAAATACATCAAAAAGAAAAGGGACGGACCAAGAATTTTTGCCGAGGAGGGCTAATATATATTTTAAAAAAAATTAAGAAATTTTTTTTATAATCTTGATCTTAATTTATTTATAATATTAAAATTTATAATTAACATTAAAAAATATATATCTTTAAAACGTAAATAAATTTTTTTATTTAAATTAAATCTAATGATACTTTATGACATAAAATTTATCAATTATTAAATTAAATTTAACAAATTATCAAATGATAGTCAATTATTATGAAGAAAGAGGACTACTAAATATATACAAATTTATATTTACGATAACATTCAAATTAATAATTATACGATATTTATGGATAAAAAGTTTAAAAGTTATAATTTTTAGAAGTATATATGACACATATTTATTGATTTAAGTATAAATTTAAATATTTAATTTAAAAAAGAATATAGATAATTTTAATATTTTTTATAAAAAAAAAATACTATATTTTAACTTGATGCAGCATGAAGCAAAATTATAGAGCAAAATTATAAAAAATATACGACTATAAAGTAGTGTATTGGTTTGATTTTATTTATAAAATTTTAAATATAAATAATATATTGAATTTTTAAAATATTAGTAATATTTATAAAAAAAACTTAAAAAAAAAATTAAAAAGCTACCCGGGCTCAAGCCCGGTATAGCTGTAACATAATTCCGTCTCTGAAAAAGAATATATATGAAATTGCGACCTGGATATATATACATGTACAATTGTACATGTCTCTAACAGTGCCCCTGGAAAGTAGTGAGCTCCTCTGAAATACACTTACTGTAATTGACTAGTAAGAATTGTTGGGATATGTGGCGCAGCGTTGGACAAATTGAGAATAATGAATAATAAATATGTAGGAGTAATGTAAAGTGACACAAAATATTTTAACGTGGAAAAACTCACTCAATATAAAAGGAAAATAACCATGGGACAACTCCAAAAAACTTCTACTATATCAAAAAGGTGGGTACAACAATTTTCTTAAGTTTATGCCCAAACTTGAGGTATTATAATATTATACTCACAAAGTATATCTCTCACACTCACAAAGGTGTGGTAAATCTCTCACTATTTTATCTCTGCAGGTATTTATTACTCTCTGCAGGAACACCTCACTTTTATCTCATAACTTAAATTTTGCTGTGATATTTTCTCAGTTGATTTTTATTAGCTCTTCTCTCTACTCTCAGATGTAAGTTCTGAGATTATTGTTTGGTGCCTTGCTCTTCTCTATTTATAGAGAAATATTTGTAGATATACATTATTGCATATGTTTCTTAGGTAGCAAAAGAAGGAAAAAATTACACATCTCCATTTCAATATTAGCTGATGTTGAATCTTAACAAGAGCTGCTGAGATTTCAACAAAAGCAGCTCAAGAACAGCTGCCCAAAAGCTGTAAAAGGAATGCTATAATTGAGGCGGATCCCATCAAATCTCCCCTTTCGCTTCATGAAGGGAAGAATCCCATTTAGCTCATTCATTTGAAGCTCATTCCAGCTATCTTGGAACATAGATCAAGTTTTTGTTTAGGAACGATCTTTGTCATCATATCAGCAACATTCTTGTCTGTATGAATCTTTTTCACTTGAATTAGCTTCTTTTCAAGTGCTTGGCGTATCTAATGATACCTTACATCAATGTGCTTTGTGCGAGAATGATATGTGATATTTTTGCTTAAATCAATAGCACTTTGGCTATCACAATTAACTACATACTCATCTTGTTTCAAACCCAATTCTTGGAGAAAAACCTTCATCAACAACAACTCTTTTTCAGCTTCAGTGATTGCAATATATTCTGTCTCTGTTGTGGATAATACAATACATTTTTGTAGTTTGGACTGCCAAGATACGACTCCCCCTGTAAAAGTAAACAAATATGCAGATGTAGACTTTCTACCATCAACGTCACCAGCCATGTCTGCATCTGTATATCCTTCCAAGATTGGTTTTTCTTTTCCAAAGCTTAAGCACAACTTTGATGTATCCCTTAAATATCTGAAGATCCACTTCACTGCTTCGCAATGCTCTTTGCCAGGATTTGACATAAATCTACTCACAATGCCTATTGCATGAGCAATATTTGGTCTAGTACAGACCATAGCATACATATGACTGCCAACAGCTGAAGAATATGGAATGGCCTCCATCTTCATCTTTTCTTCCTTTGAAGATGGGCATGATTTCTTGGTGAGTTTAAATTGACCACCAAGAGGCAAACTAACTAGCTTCACTCCTTTCATGTTGAACTTTTCAAGAACTCGTTCAACATATCTTTCTTGTGACATCCATAATCTCCTGGATCTCCTGTCACAAATTATTTTCATACCCAAGATTTGTTTGGCTGGATCTAAGTCTTTCGTGTCAATGACTTTTGATAATTCCTTCTTCAACTTATTGATTACTTCAATATCTTGATTGACTATCAACATGTCATCCACATATAGCAGCAAGATAATAAACTTTCCATCAGATAAATATTTGATGTAGACACAGGAGTCTGCATTTGTTCTTCGAAACTCATTACTTACCATGAATGAGTCGAACTTCTTGTACCATTGGCGTGGGGTCTGCTTCAATCCATATAGGCTTTTCTTCAACTTGCAAATTAGGTGCTCCTTTCTTTTGACTTCAAACCTTTTTGGTTGCTGCATGTAGATGACTTCTTCTAAATCTCTCTGAAAAAATTTACATCCATTTGTTCAATCGAGAGATCTAGGCTAGCTGCTAAGCCCAAAATTACTCTAATTAAGGACATCTTTACAATTGGAAAGAATATTCATCAAAGTCAATGCCTTTCTTTCGTCCAAATCCTTTCACAACCAAGCGGGCTTTGTATTTGACTTGGTTGGTGATGCCATCCTCTTTTAATTTGCATACCCACTTGTTCCTTAGAGCTTTTAAGCATTTTGGAAGCTCTACTAACTCATAAGTCTGGTTCTTATAGAGGGAATTCATCTCTTTCTCCATTGCTTTCATCCACTGCTTATTTTCCTTATGAGTTTCGACTTCTTGGAAGCTTTCTGGCTCTCCCTTTTTAGTAATTAAGATATACTCATTAGGTGGATATCGTCTGGATGATTGCATGACTCTATTTGACCTTCTCAATTTTCGTCTATCATTTTCCAGTTCTCTTCTCTACTCCCCTGATTATTATCCTATTATGCTGGCATATCTTCTACAGCACCTTCATCTTCTTCTGCTGGTAAATCTTCCTCAGAATCATCTTCTTTCGATATCAATTATGTATTGTCACTTATATCTTGCACTTCTTCTCCATTGTTCTGTTCTGTTGGAGAAGGAAAGGAAGGAAGATCAACAAGAGCCTTTTCTGGTTGTTGATCTATTGTTTGGCCTTCCTGAAAGACCACGTCTATGCTTTTTAGAACCTTCTCTGTTTCAGGATCTCAAAATTTGTAGCCAAATTCTTCATCTCCATAACCAATGAAGATACATTTAATGGCTTTGTCATCCAGCTTCGACCTATGTTCCTTTGACACGTGCACAAAATCTTTACACCTAAACACCTTCAGATGAGAGTAGGAAACATATTTTTCCGTCCAAACCCTCTCTGGAATATCAAAATTCAAAGAAACTGAGGGAGTTCTGTTGATGAGATAACAAACAGTTTGAACAGCTGCTCCCCAGAATTCTTATGGTAGCTTTGTTGCTCGTAACATGCATCGTACTCTTTCTATAATTGTGAGATTCATCCTTTTAGCTACACCGTTGTGCTATGGGGTACTAGGTACTGTCTTTTCATGCCGAATACCATGTTTAGAACAATAATTTCTAAACTCATGGGAAATATATTCACCTCCGTTATTTGTTCGAATGCACTTCAGCTGCTTTCACTTTACTTTTTCCACCATGCCAAGAAATTGTTGAAAATTAGCAAACACCTAGTCTTTCGTCTTCAACAGGTACACCCTTACTTTTCTCGAAGCATCATCAATAACGGTTAGAACACACTTGGATCCTCCAAATGATGTAACCTCAATGGGACCACAAACATCATAATACACTCATTCCAGTAGTGTTGACTTCTTTGCAGTGGAACTATTAAATGAAACTCTATGCTACTTTCCAAATAAGTAGTAATCACAAGGGTCAAGAGAGCTATCTTTAACAAAGGGAATAAGTTTCTTCTTTGCCAGAATCTGCAATCCTTTTTCACTCATGTGACCCATTCTTTTATGCCACAAACTTGGTAAAGAATCGACTACCACATTCAACCCATTATTACAAACCATCATATGGGTTTTGTACAGCGTGCAACAAGCTTCTCCTCTTCCAATAACCAAGGACCCCTTTGAGAGTTTCCATTTTCCATTACCAAAATGGTTCTAGAAGCCTTATTTGTCAAATGCATTGACAGACATCAAATTGAGGCGTAAATTAGGAACATGCCTCACATCTTTCAATGTTAATTAGAACCCAACATTTGTCTTGACACAAATATCTCTAATTTTTACTATGTTTGAGCATATGATGTTTCCCATCTTCACAGTACCAAAGTCTTCTGCTTTGTATGTAAAGAACAACACTTTATGGGGTGTGACGTGATAAGAGACACCAGTATCAATGCCTCATTCAATCATGTTATCACCAACATGTAGACATTCATCAACAATTGTCGCAACATCTTCATTTTCTCTTGTTGCTATTGCTGTTATTGTATGACTGTCATCTTTAATTTGCCCTCTTTCCTGCATACATTTCCATACTCGACAATTTCTCTTTATGTGGCCTGGCTTGCCATAATAGAAACAATTATTGTCTCTTCCTCTTGACTTCGACCTTCCTCTAGACTTGTCCGTTTAGCTCCTCCATCCTTTATTTTTACTGTAAGACAAAAGTACTCCAAAAATTTCTTCAAAGACCAATTTATCTTTTTTGTACATGAGAGTCGTCTTAAGATGGTGGTACGACGAAGGTAGGAACACCAATAGTAAAACTGCTTTTTCTTCTTCTGAGAAGCTGATTTCAAAATTCTGAAGTTGAAAAATCATACCGTTAAATGTACTCAAGTGTTACATAAAGTCACTATTTTTCGAAATCCGTAGTTGATATAAATCTTTCCATATCATGAACTTGTTTGACAAGTTCTTTGTCATGTATAGACTCTCCAACTTGTTCCAAATATCTAAAGCAGTTTTGCATCCTTTCGCATTAATGTTCTGAAGAACAATATCAAAAATATTAAGATGAATTGTACTGGCGGCAATCTCGTCTATTTCGTCCCAATTTTCATTTTTCATTGCTTCTGTTTTTTGGCTTTACCCAATAAAGTCTTGTGAACTTTCTATTGAATGAGAACATCCTTCATTTTGCTATGACAAAGGGTAAAATTGTTGTTGTCGGTAAACTTATTAATCTTTGTTTTACCACTAGACATTTTTATTTATTGTGAACCAACTTTGCTCACACTCAAATTTTGTCACTTCAAAATCACTATTCCAAAATAATGATGTGTGAATAGTAACATAAATAGTAAATTTACTATTTATCTTTTGACTTTTACTATTCACTTTTCCTTTAATTATTAGTGAATAGTACTTTCACTATTTGCACAGTACCGTTACTATTTAATGAATAGTAATATTTGTACAACGTGATTTATGTACAAGAACTTCACAACTTTGTGCTCTGATACCAGTTGTTGGGATATGTGGCGTAGCGAAGTGTTGGATAAATTGAGAATAATGAATAATAAATATGCATGAGTAATGTAAAGTGACATAAAATATTTTAACGTGAAAAAACCCACTCAATGTGAGAGGGAAACAATCACGGGGCAACTTCAAAAAACTTCAATTATATAAAAAAGGTGGGTACAATAATTCTCTCAAGTTTATGTCCAAACTTGAGGTATTATAATATTACACTCACAAAGTGTATCTCTCACACTCACAAAGGTGTGGTAAATCTCTCACTATTTTATTTCTGCAGGTATTTATCACTCTTTGTAGGAACACTTCACTTTTATCTCACAACTTAAATTTTGCTGTGGTATTCTCTTATCAGCTATTCTCTCTGCTCTCAAATGTAAGTTTTGAGATTATTGTTTGGTGCCTTACTCTTCTCTATTTATAGAGAAATATTTGTAATTATATACATCATAACACACGTCTCCTAAGCAGCAAAAGAAGGAAAAAACTGTACATCTATATTTCAATATTAGCTGCTCTTGAATCTCAACAAGAGCTATTGAGATTTCAACAATAGCAGCTCAAGAATAGCTTCCCAAAAGCTTTAAAAGGAATGCTACAATTGAGGCGGACCCCATCAAGAACCTTCCATTTTTATACAAAAGTCTAAGGTATCCTAATAGAATATGATAAGTGAGATTTCGAGCAAGTATTTACATAATTTTCTTTCGTCGGACTTTACAAACAACTGGAAATTTGGAATAAAAGAATATTCATTCCAAACCCTTTCACGTCCCCGTTGTTTCATCATGGTCATGCATTTGCGGTTGCAAAAGAATGTTGATGGAATCGTTTAAATGTCTAATTTCTACATGAAGTGCCACCTTCATCATAGCACCTTCACCTAAAATCTGCCATGTTATTATTCCAGACGTGAGTCAGAGTCGAAGTTGTTGTCAACATGGGCCAGATTTCTATCACAAAAGTGTTTTGTGTCCACACAAGTTGCTATACAGAAGAATGCCTTGCTGCTGCCACCAATAAGATTCGTAATATTCATGCATAGATGATAATTGAAACACATAATATATTTTTTAAGCAAGTAGTGCATGATTGAGGCGAGAAATGGCTTGATGAACCGTTCCGTTTGCCACGCACCTGCTCCATTCACTTGCGAATTCAACCAAAAACATAACTTCTACAGGAGCATCAAGCTTTTTGGGCACCTGGAAGGCATCTCCAACTTTTGTTTTCTTGAGTCCACCCACTTTGATCAACCCTTATGGAGTTAATGCTTTTTCTGTTTCAAGCTTCCCTGACACAAAAGTGCCAACCATAAACTTTAGAATTTCCCTATAGGTTGTGGCGTGCTCTGCTATTTTGATCAGTGGTGGTTGTATCAACAACTATAGATGTATTGCAGCTGCTTTCATCTCTGATACTATCAGAAGCTTTTACATTTAGAAGAGCTACCATCAACTGCAACACTAGAAGCGAACTAATCAACTGATGAAGACATACCTTGCTCCTATGAAGCTTTATCCTGTTCGTTCAAATTACTGTCTCCATATGTATCTGCATAATCCTCAGCATCACACCATTCTTCTTCTTCTCTTTCCACATATTGAATATCAGTAGAACCATTCAGAAACTAGTGTGATAATTTCCTCACCCCTTCATCATTATTTGAATTAAAAAATGACATGCAATAGTGAGGCAATAGAGAAAATAACAGCTGAATATGTTAAGACTTAAGAGGGATCTATAGCACAGGTATTTACAGCAAGCGAACCCCCATATGTAGTAAGAAGACACGGGAAAGATATAAGCTAATTACTGAACCTAATTTCTAAAAACCAAAACATGCCAATATCACCTGACAAAGCAATTCACAGATAACAACCAAGAGAACACTAAAATTCTAACCATCGAAAACATTGTACATAAATTCCCATGTAATTGTATTTACATGCCATGTGAGAACCAAGAGAAACCTGACCGTATCACATTACTTTTGGATTGCCTTTATACTCGTTTTGGTACCTACTCGACCCCTATTCTCAGTTGGACATATCAGATAACCCTAATTTAAGTTTCTAATACACTTATTGATCAATTTCAACAATAATTTTGCTGAATTTGGATAGCTCAAAGGTACTGAATAGTACCAATTATTATTAAAAATAAGGATAAAAAAAGGTACCAAAACAAAAATATAGGCAATCCAAACGTGCCATTTCCCATTTGGTCCCTACCAAATTGTAGTTAAAATGATAAATAGATCCTAATAGTACATCTGACGATACAATAAGGTTTTGACCCAAACAATGGCGCAAAGGAGCCCAATGCAATAATAAGAACCAAGAGCCATTAAGAGCTTCAACCCAGCTAATAGAAGAGAGAGGACTCCAAAGCTCTTGTAGCTCATGCATTTGGTGTGTTATGTGACACCAGTATAGTAGGCAAACGCATTGACAGACATTGGGGTCCACTATACCTTTGGTGTTTATGCACCTTTTTAACCACTTTCAAATTCAATGACAAGGAGAATTGTACTCAAGAGAGACCATAACAAAGGAGAATACCTAAACAGGAAACAGCAAAAGCACAAACCAACAAATCCAGTTAAATACATGCCTATTTATCATACAACTGCACAAGCTGCTATCACTAATTTATATCCCCCAGATCAAGCCAAACAATCAGAGACCCAATCCCGATCCTGACCAACTTATCGGCTATTGAATCTAGGGTTACTTGAGTCAAATACTGCCTAAACTCCAGGAATCAATCCATTTCCTGCTATTCCAAATCCCAAGACCATCCAGAACTCAAAACTAAAATCCAATAAGTACCAAATCATGATAAAAATGAAAAGAGAGAAACGTATTATAGGTCAATGAAATTATATATTAATCTTAGGAAATATGGACCAATACTAATGTATTTGTATAATTTAGAATTACAAATATAATTGGTTATAATTAACAAAGAAAAAGTTGAGTCATTGTAATTTTTATCATTCTCTTCTAGATTAGCTTTAACCAATAATAATTTAGAGATACAAATAAAGAAATAAAAAAAATTGGGTAATTTTAAACTTTTTTTTATTTTTTTATTTTCTTCCATCCATAATAATAAAATACTATTAATATAGCTAAACTGCTAATACCTAGAATAAAATAATTATATAGTTATAAAACATAATACATTGACATGAAATAGATAAGATATATTTTTATCAACAAAAAGAAAGAATATTTTTTTTGAGAAGATACATAAAAACAAAGCTAGCTAGCACAAGAATTTCTATTGCTTGTTATTATTTTGCCAATATTGAAAACCGATGCAAAATTTGCAACCGCTTTATTTGCATCGCTATTAAAAACCAACTCAAAATATCGTTTGAATCATTTTAAAACCGACACAATTAAAGTTATCTCTAATGAACTCATAATTATTATAAATAATTATATATTTTTTAATTATTTTTTGTAATTTTACTTGGACTCATTAAGATCCTTACCTGTAAAAAAATAAATGACACGAAAAAATGGACTCACAAAATTTATAAATTGTATCATAAATTAATGAAATGTCCTATCTCATTTGGCACCTTTATAATCACATAGGAGTAAATTAATGATCTAAATGTAACATTTTTCTAAGTAAAAAAAATACAAAAAAGCAATGTTGTTGTATTTATTGATATATGCCGAAATTCATATGCAACGCACAAAATCATATGCCAACTTTTAATATGGTGGTGCTATGGCAGTTAAAATAGCAATAGCAATATTATTCCAGAATAATTTATGTAGAAACTTTGAATACTAATTAGTAGAGTTGTTAAGATACAAATGATGAGCTGTTGTAAATAAATATGCCACCGAATTATTATAAAAGTCGTTAACATATATTTTAACTTTTATTTAATATCACTCAAATATAATCAATAGCACAACCTTTTAACGATTTTAGCCAATTTTTTAATTTAATTATAAACATTTTTATAATTATTAATTTAATTTATTAATCATAGTGATATAATATTCTGGATGTTATCCTTAATACTTTGTTTTATCAAAATCTTTAGTACTTATTAGTAATTATATTTTCATAGAGTTAATTATTTTATATAAATATATATAAAAAAAAAAACCATAAAATATATAACAATAGTAATTATTATTTCGTTTTATATTAAATGATTTTGTTTCATTGATTCTCTTTAATTTCTTTAACACATATATATTAGAAATTATTTTACTACTCCAACTAAATTCTGGCCTATTTATCTTAAATTGTATTTATCAATGTGATATTAAATTTAAAATTAATTATAATTAAAAAAATCAAAAGTCAATAATTAAAACCACTAATAATTATTAAGATTACAGTAAAGTTATATAAAAATAGGCAAATATTTTATATTTTATCAATGAGATACAATAACTCAAATGGTCTTTAATATTTAAATTATTTCAATAGACTTTTGTATTATACATGTCTATTTTAACCACGTAAAATTTATTGTCTTTGCTTGCTTGTTGCTTATCAATTATATATTAAAATTTTATTTCCAAACTCTAAACAAAACTATTATTCATCTAAAACTACATTAAACCACGTATTATGTCTTCTTTTTTTTTTTTTTTTTTTCTTGTAAAACAAAAAGCGTCACAAATCTTTATAATAGATTAACATATGAAAAATTACTACTTTGAAACTTTTTGAAAAACTACTACTTTAAAAAAAAAAAAAATTGGAAGCTATTATTTTCATAAAATAATTATTTTTAGAAAGTTTTGAAAATATTAATATTTTTGAAAGTTCTTAAAAAATTTTGAAAATTATTATTTTTAGAAAGTTTTGAAAAAATTACTATATTTAGAAAGTTTTGAAAAATTAATATTTTTAGGAAGTTTTTAAAATTACTATTTTCAGTTACTTTTGAAAACAAATATTTATATAAAATTTGGAAAATTACTATTTTTAAAAAATTTAAAATTTATTATTTTTAGAAAAAAAAAATTAAAATTACTATTTTTAGTAAGTTTTGAAGAATTACACTTTTTTGAAGGTTTTAATATACTATTTTTAGAGAATTTTGAAAAAATTACTACTGTTAGAAAGTTTTGATATATTAGTATGTTTAAAAAGTTTTGAAAAATTATCATTTTTGGAAATTTACTACTTTTATAAAATTTTGAAAAATTGTTAAATTTAGAAAGTTTTGAAAAATTATTATTTTTAGAAAATGTTGAATGAAAATACTATTTTTAAAAGTTTTAAAAATTACTATTTTTGGAAAGTTTTTGAAAACTAAATATTTTTGGAAAATTTTGAAAAATTAATATGTTAAATTTCTTAAAAATTTATAATTTTATCAAAATGTACATTTTTGTCATACTACTTTCAAAATAAACATTTTATCACCAAAACTTTAAACTGACGTTAAAATAATAATATATTTAGAATCATTTAGATTTTGTGTTATAATTTTTTATCTGCCATTCCAAAGCATACATTTTGAACGATTTTTTACCCACTTTCAATTGATAAGTTTGACTTAAAATTAGAATTGGACACAATGATATACATTAAGAACAAATTATTCGTTAATTTAACTCTCATATCTACGTTGCTCAATTTTACGTGGAGCTGAGAACTTGATCAATGAATGCTATTTTAAAATTTGATACGGTCTACAAATTCAATTTGCTTGGAGCATCATTTGTTGGTTGAGGATGTGGGTTTTTCACTTTTCAAAATGCTCTACAAAAGTTGTGTTCTTACGAGTTTTTTATTTTATTTTATTTACTCTTATGGTTTTCAGATATCTAAATAATCCTTGAACGTTCAAAAAACAAAAAAAGCCGAAGATCTGCTTTAATTAATTGTTTTTGTCTACTCAGTTTTAAAGCTTGTGTTTTTATTTCAAGAGAAGGATTTGGAAAGTTTAAAAAAAAAATACTATTTTTGGAAAATTTTTTAAAAAAAATTAATATTTTTAGAAAATTTTAAAAAAATTATTATTTTTAGAAAAGTTTAAAAAAAAAATTATTTTTTGAAATTTTTTCTTAAAATTACTATTTTTAGGAAGCTTTGAAAAATTAATATTTTTAGAATATATGAAAAATAATTATTTTAAAAAATTATCATTTTTAGAAAGTTTTAGAAAATTAATATTTCTAAAAATTTATAGAAAATTACTATTTTTAGAAAAAATTAAAAAATTAAGAATACATAAACATAAAAAAAAAAAAATACAGGTGACGAACGAAAAATATACATATTTTTGTGCTTAATTACCATATAAAGGTGTTGCTCTCCACTGATATCCATGGAATCGACACTGAGAATGGAACAAGGACGTGCAGAAAAGGTGATATCAAGCTGCATTCTTAAACATAAAAAATCACACAATCCATTAGTTTGAGTGGATAATTGAAGGCCGGCTAAGCCTTTAAAACTTTGACAGGATAATAGTGTACGTATATAACACACGTAGCCAGAAATTTTTCATGGGTGGTTGAAGTTTAATTTTTTTTTATAGCATATTAATATGTACAAAAATTAAATAAAATTATAAAAAAAAATTATAAATAGTAATAATAACATTAGCACAAATTAAATTAATGAAAAAATTGTTTAAAATTTACCTAAAAATAATATCACATATTACATGTATAAGTATATTAATACCAAATAATAAAAAGAAAATTATTTAAGTAAAAATTTACGTTATAGAATTCATCAATAATTTAATTTGAATTAATATTTGAAGTAAACTTTGTGTTGTATGACCCTTTGCATATGCAATAATGAGATACTTATTATAAAAGTGGTAACGAAGGAATGAAAAAGAAGTCCTACTAGTTTGTAAATTGATTGTGATGAAAATGTAGCATGTCTAGTAAACTACGGCAACTAAGAACTTCAATGGGTTGTACAGTAAGTCCTACTGAATTCAAAACGTGTCCAGCATTTATGACTCATGGGCTACAAAAATTATTATTATTTTTTAAAAAAAAAATACAACTAATTAATCAATAAAATATATTTAAAAAACAACGAATAATATTTTCATTGGTTATTGTGATGATTAAATACTTCAATTAAAGCAATTGACCAAATAAAATCAGATATAAACAATGACAGGATTAGTAGGTGTGACAGCTAGATACCCAGATCACATACAAACACTTACTAGCTAATTAAAGAAAATCTCAACAAGAACGAATTCGTAATAATGGGGTCCATTAATATAGGCCACCCCCATTTATTACTTCTTGAATGTGAATTTAAAGATTTATTTGTTTAACCTTTTTCATATATATAAAAACTAGATAAGAATGAGCTAACTGTGAATTTTTAAAATTTGAGGCCTTATACTTAATTTATATAATAGTATCAAATACTTGAGAATATGGTATATTAATATGTTTGTTATATTAAATTAAAACAAACAAACAAACAGACAGACAAAAAAGACAAAGTAAGTTTTTGTTGGATACAATTGCGATTGTAATAAATAAATAAATAAACTATAATTATCTACAATTGTTTCAGTTACATTAATATAAGTGAGATTATAATTCAAAATATTAAGATAATTATAAAATATTTTAATTTTGAAAAGCTTTATCAACAAGGGTATTATTGTCATATGTGAAAAACAGATTGGACAAAGCTGCGAAAAACAATTTATACGATCCTTTTTACAATTTTATATAGCAATAAGATTTAGATAACAATTCATCTCTATTTAATGATAAATATAGCTTTTTGTTTGATTCCATTTTTCTTTATTCATTAAATTTAAATATAAAAATATGATTGCAATTGTTAAAATTGTATTGTACCTTCTTGATCTGATTTGCATCACACCTCAACCATGGAGCAAAACATTTTATTATACTATTTGACAACACCATTTTAGAGCAAGACTAGCATCTTCCTTTTCAGGTGAATTAGGCAAGGAAAGAAGTGGAGACGATTCGTTATTCTCTCCTCTAATAAATTGGCACGTATAAAACATGTTATGTTATTCCACGTGCACCTCTAATTAATTAGGATGTGGGGAGGTAGTATAGGTTGATTCGGATTTGAATTAAAATCAGAATTAAACTAATAAAATTGGCTTATAAAAATTAAGAATTAATTCAAACCAAACCATTTGTATTAAATTAGGTAGATTAGTTTGTCTTTTAATTTTTTGTCGACATTTTCATATTTATATGAAGAAGGAAAGATCCAGTGACGAAGGACGCCGGAAGAAGCACAACCCACGATCAAAGCTCAACGAAAATTAAAAGGTGAATGACAGTGTTCGATGGTGGAGAGAGGTAGAGAGCTTTGAGCTCACTCTTTTTGATATATAAAAAAACACTAATATATCAACACTAGTATTTTTTTTTTTGAATTTTTATATAATAAAATTATAATGTAAAAAAAAAAAAAAAAAAACATAATATTACTATAAGTTGGATAAGTTCCTATCAAATTTTCAAGATAAAATATCGATCCAATCTATTTTGGGTCGTATTCTAAACTTTTGATACCAAATCAACCCTACAAAAGCAATTTAGGTTGTTTTGGTTCTAATTGGGTAAATTTTGGGATAAATATTTGTTGTTCTTAGACCATAATGTCTTGATCTAAGAACAACCAATAATTTCTTCTTAAAATCATATTGCATTACTACCTTCCTCTATCTTCTCAAATTAAAACATCTCTCTTTATTCATCTTCTCAAATTAGAACATCACCTTTCCTCTACCACTCTTGACTCTCCCAACCTATCACCAACTCACATACCCTAATAATTTAATTTCAACTTCTAATACTCAAAATTGAAGATAATTACATAAAATCTTGAAAAACAGACTAAAAAATAGAATAGTCAAGAACAAGTATGTGCTCAAATTGGGTAGGCATTACAGAACCCTTTTTTTTTAAATAGTAGGATGTCCCAAATAAATTATTAGATATATTAAGAATATCATCATTATTTTAGTTGCTAATATGCCATGGTTTAATTGATTAATGCACGGTACTCATGCAATCGATAATATTTTGAACTATCCTATAGTTAGTGGCCTAGGCACTAACCTTTAAGAAAACTTGTAAAAGATATTGATGTTGATATTGATATATATATATATATATGGGGAGGAACATTATAAGTATCTTCCACTTCTACCTATAAAGAGAAGATACCTCTAAATTATTGAAACAATTATTATGTGCTTATGATCTAAGTTCCCATTTATTTCTAGTACATTTAAGACTGATTTCTTCTCATTAAAAGAAAGACCCAAGAGAGAACAAATCTCAGGTTGATCTATTTCAGGAGAAACTATGTATGAAGTTATCATTATATATAGCTTTAAGCAAGTAACATATTTTATACCCTTCAGCCTCCTAATGATAGTGATTTAAAAAATCAACTTATTATTCCACGCGTATCTTACTAGAAGATGACACAAACCATATATTAATCACATATATGTCTATACACTGCATTTTTATTTAATATTTTAATAATTAATGAATATGATCATGCTGAATATTCCTTGATTTCATTAGTACCAATTAAGTTATTAGGAGAAATAAACACAGCTTAAGTTTGATAATTTAAAATATCAATGTAGCAGTGTAGATTAGCTAGTTTAAAGTAAGAAAAAAAAAATTTGATGGTCCATGTAGGACAACCACACGATAAAATATAGTTACATAGTTTCAACTCTTGAATCATCGAATCGATTAAGTCAGTAACAATGAAGAAGAATACTTGTATGATTGTTAATTTTTATTTATTTGTGTCATGTAATTAGATTATCTAATTTACTATGATTTCAATAAATAAATACAAATTTATTATTCTAAAAATAAAATCACTGAATGGAACATCTATTCAATTATAAACAAAAGTATTCAAGTATAAACAAAAGAGCGGGCATCTATTGTAGGAAGCATCAACCAGTGTTCAATGGAAGAGAAATTTTTTTTGGAAGGATTACACACCATCCTCTCTTTTTAATACGATTAGAAGACTCAAACCAAGAAGCTTGTATGAAAAATAAGAAAATCCGTCCAAAAACAATCTTATTAACTTGTCATTGAATAACTCTCTATTACGGGTAAAAAACTAAAAATAAGGCTTAAGGATGAATAAAGACTAAAATTTTATTGATAATCAACTAGGTCTAAGTTCATTTAAAACTTTAGGGTTTGATTTTGATATGGGAAAAATATATTTGCAATAAAGATATTACAATGGTATTATTCTCAAGAAGGAAAATTTTCAAAATAAACACAATGACAAAAGCAAAAATTACATAAATATTTTCCACTAAAACTCAAAACAATAGAAGTATCATCATTTTTTTTTTTGGTAGCAAGTTCTATTTTATTGCATTTAAAACTAGTTTTTTTTTTTTTCTTTCTAAATTAGTTTTAACGAAATTAGAAACTCGTTTGTTAAGGAGTTGTATTTTCCATTTTATATAACATGAACACATAACATAAAAAAATCGTTTAGTAAAACTATTTTCTGTGTTATATTTTTGTTTTCTATATTCTAAATTTTTTCTATTGAGAACGACGATAGGAAAAACATGAGATTGTTGTCTTTAATTACAAAGAAAAACGAATATTAGAATAGCATTTGAAATTTAACCATGAAAGTTATCTAAAAACAATAAACAAGTTTTCAAAGCTTCTTTTTCTCTTAGTTCCAAAAAAGTAGAACTTATTTCAAATTAAAATGAAAATTGAAAACTAAATTAGTTATCAAATAATACTAAATTCAAAAAAACTTGAGTTTGATTTCAAACTTGTTTAACATATTAAAATTTAGTATATAAAATTTTATTTAATACATGTAATCTCTAATGTTTCTAAATTTGACAACTTTAATTCAATATTTCAGTTTTTATCAAATTGGTTTAATGTTAATACTAAACTATCAAATTATTAAAAGGTTGAGTACTAAATTATAAATTTTGTCACATGTTTGGTATCAAATTAAATTATATATTGAGTCATAGGTTGGGGACAATGAATTGAAAAATATGTTACGTCATAGTATAATATTACACCATTAAACCAAGTTAACAAAAATTGAAAATTTGAATTAAATTTATCAAATTTAACAACATTATATACTAAATTGTATGAATTTAAAAAAATTAGAAACTAATTTGTAATATTTTAAATAGGTTAGTAAAACATATAATCTCAATTTGAAATATATTGAAAACATAAAAATCTATTCTAAAAAAATAAAGAAGAAAATAAGAAAAGGTAGTGGATGATGAATATACATAATACAGATTATAGGAAGGTGGAGATGGTGGTGGGGTACAAGGAATTAGAGAGGAGTGGGGGAGAATGGGGGATGATGGACAAAGTGAGTGGGCTTAGCACTAATGGGGTTCTTAATTTGTGGGCCCTAATGAATCATCGCATCCCACAAACAATGAAAAGACAAAGAAACAGTGGGCCCCCATTAGTGCAGCTACTAGTTTTACTCCTTTTGCCAGTTTTGGCCCATTAATTTTCTTAACCGAAAATGATTAGCAGTTATTTCAGTTACTTGTTTATCTATTAGATACCTCAGCAATCAGATTTTTTTTCTATACTATACATA
Source organism: Elaeagnus macrophylla (assembly GCA_029378325.1). NCBI lineage: Eukaryota > Viridiplantae > Streptophyta > Magnoliopsida > Rosales > Elaeagnaceae > Elaeagnus > Elaeagnus macrophylla. The sequence goes on from CM055653.1 coordinate 13,242,224, forward strand.
TATAGATCGTGGGTGAATAAAGATAGATATAAATTAGATGATGAATGTAAAAAAAAATATAAATTAAACTCTAAAAAATAGGAGTAAATAATTTGAGTTTAGTTATTAACTTTTTAATAAATTTGCTATATAGAAAAAAAATTTATTTGCAAGATTTTTCTTTATATTTTTGGATAGTTGACTTCTAATTGACTCAAATTGCTCAAGTAAGAGTTGGGTTGGTCTTCGAGTTACTAAACTTGTTTATTCTATTCGTATATTCAAAAACCTAATTGGCCAGAGAGATACTAATTTGTTTACTTGTATAAAATCTTAAGATATATGGTTCTTTTCTAATTTCCGACCCTAAATAATAATAAAAATAAAAATAATAATATAATTATATTTATTTTAAAATAGCATTTAATTATATATATATATATATATACACGTTATATATATATAAATTAATATATTATTTTAAATTCAATTTAATTATGAATTACCTAATATGTTATTTTCGTACTTCATATCTTCTGTTTTTAACTACGATTTACAGAAGTTGGAAAACTTTTTTTTGAAACTGTTTTAGACAATTGAGCCATTAACTTCTTTTTTTTCGAAGGGAAAGAAGCACAGACACATACGGGAACGGCTCTCAATTTCAAATTGAATACTGGCGCCAACTGTCGACCTGCCTACTGCTTTCTCAAACGAAGGAATTACCGACGCCAGCTAGTAGTAGGGAATGGACACTTTTTTTCAAAAATCAACTGTAAAGATGTGTTTATTAATTTATAATAAGAATTAATTAGAATAAAAATAAATATGATTAGAAATGAAAAGAACATTGAACGTAAAATTTATTTATTTTATTTATGTTTATTAAATAGTTATAAACAATTGAAATGAAATTATTAAATAATTTAAATATTTTTTTAAAAATAATAATAAAAAATATAAAATAAAGTAAAATATTAAAATAAATAATATTGTAAGGTTTATTTTGTATTGGCAATTTTCGTGGACAAAATGTTTGATTGTAATCTAGAATAGGAATTCAACAATTATTCAGACCACACGTGATGATGGAGTCACTAAGCTTGCAACGCCCATATGACAGGTATAATATTCCATCATGCATACATCTGCACACAATTGAGCACGACACTTAGTATGGATCGTAACGAAAAATGTATTGTGCACATGTTGGTCGATCGATCGAGAGTATTGTTCGATCGATCGAGTGATCGATCGATCGAGACTGAGACAACTTCGATCTAGGTGCTCTCTGTTTGGACTGGATCGATCGAGCAATTGGACCGATCGATCGAACCATGTTCGATCGATCGAGTATAGAACAACTTCGATCCAGGTTCTCTCTGTTTGAGTTAGATCGATCGAGTTTTGTGTATCGATCGATCGAGACCTTCTCGATCGATCGAGACGGCCTGTCGATCGATCGAGCCAGTATTATATTCCTACTCAAACTCTATTTCTTAATTCGACCCTTATGTTTCTTTTACCTAATTGACCACATTTAATGTTAAGAACAGTATTCTTATTTGAGGATAATTGTGGTAATTGGTAAATCCTGATAGGAAAAGAGTTATAGTGAATTGCAAATTCTATTTGAACTAGGATTGGACTCTATATAAGTGAAGGGATGTTTATGCATAATCAATTAACTTGAGCATTTAGAATCATATAGCACTAATACTTTCTAGCATCTGAATTGTGCTTATTCTCTTCATCTATTGTTCTTAGGCTTTTTCATGTTTTATTCATATGCCTAATTGATTTGCATGATATTGAGCTTAATATTGAATGTTCTAGAGTTTGCTAGCTGATCCTGTTTTTACATCGCATGTTATTGAATCTGCTAGTTAGGATTGTTTATTGTTTGAATCCGCTCTAGGACACACATTGCACTTGTGTTTTTGTGCTAACGTTACAGGTGACAGGTTCGGTATTTCGTGTGACTCGAAATTACCGAAGGTGACGGGTTCGGTTGATCTTGTGTGACTCAAGTAGATCGGAACGTTGGTCCGGATCCAGACATCTAACTATTGGAGGCTGTGAAAGGAGCAAGCGGCTCGTAAGTAAATTACAGAAAGGGGGATCTATCTGCGACGGGTAGTTTCTGGACTCTATGGTTGTAATTGAACATTATTTTCATAGTGGATAGTTAGGTGGTCCGGTGGACCGGTGGTTTTCCTCTTAGGTCATTGTTGTGGCCTAGGTTGTTTCCACCTAAAAATATCGTGTGTCGTTTTATTATTCCGCATTTATCTTTACACGCGATTGCATGTCTGGCCGTTGTGATTAGATTATATAATATTTGTTGAAAATTGAAAATAACCTATTCACCCCCCTCTAGGCTTATTAGATCCGTAATTAAAAACTTTTTCAATTGGTATCAGAGCGGGTCACTAGATATACTTAGTGTTTGCCTAGGACCTTATTATGGATCATATGAGAGAGGGTTTTTCTACAACCCGTGCACCTTATTTTGATGGGTCTAACTACCCATATTGGAAAGCTCGTATGAGAGCCTTTTTACGTTCCTTAGATGAAAGTGTTTGGAACTCTGTGCTTTATGGTTGGGAACCACCTACGGTTACCAAGGATAATGTTGTCACACTTAAACCTAGGATTGATTGGACTCCCCAAGATAGAATTGGTAGTGGCTGGAACCAAAAGGGGATTAATGCTATTTTTAGTGCTGTGTCGCCGGATGAATTCCGACGTATCTCTAATGTTGAAACTGCTAAGTCTGCTTGGGACACTTTAGAGGTTGCCCATGAGGGCACGTCCCAAGTTAAACGAACAAAACTTCGCATGTTAGCTACTAAATTTGAAAATCTTAGAATGAAGGAGGATGAAACGTTTTCTGAGTTTTATGCTGATTTATGTGATATTGCTAACTCTTCTTCAAATCTTGGAGATAAAATTGATGAACGCAGGTTGGTTCGAAAAGTCTTATGCTCATTACCAGAACGCTTTGAAGCAAAGGTTACAGCGATAGAGGAAAGCAAAGACATTGACACCATGAAGATTGAAGAACTAGTTGGGTCAATTCAAACATTTGAGATGAACTTTCCAGCACCCAAAAAGAACATTGGAATTGCTCTGAAAACCACCAATGCTGACGATGGTGATAGTGATGATGAAGAGCTACTCACACTTGCTAGAAAACTCAAGAGAATGTTCAACAGAAAAGATCGTAAGGGAAGAGAATTCACCCCAATGAGTTCAGAAAGTAAGAAATCTAAACCCACTGGACCTAAATGTTTTGAATGCAATGGTTTTGGACACTATGCAGCAGATTGTGCCAACAAGAAGAAGAAAACAGGAAAAGCCTTCAATGCTACCCTTAGTGACACAGAAAGTGATGAAGATCAAGCTAGTGGGTCAGAAAAAGCTAACACCAACTACGTAGCTTTTACGTCAACTGTTGGTGGATACTCCAGTGAGTCAGACTTTGACTCAGATGAAGAGGGAAGTAAACGTATCCTTGATAAATTTAATGCAAACAATTTTGAGGAGTTATTTATTGATTTAATTAAATGCAAGAAAGAAAAAGATAAACTACTCATAACTGTAACAAAGCTGAATGAACAGATCAATTTGCAAGACCTTAATTTATCAGTTTTAGAAAAAGAAAAAGTTGAACTGTCTGAGCATTTTGACAAGTTAAGTTTAAGTCTTGCAGGTATTGAACAGGAAAATTCAAAGCTTGTGCAGGAATTGGAGCAATCAAAGGAAACTGTCAAAAGATTAACAATTGGAGCTGAACGACTAGACAAGATGTTGAGCATTGGTAAGCCTTTCGGTGATACAAGTGGACTTGGATTTTCAGAAGAAAACTGTACACCTTCCACTTCAAAAACTACATTTGTAAGGTCTTCTAACTTTATCTCTACTGCTACAAATTCTGCACAAACACCCACTAAAACTGTAGGAGCTAAAACTGTTAAGTTTGTGCCTGTTTGTCATCATTGTGGTAGAAAAGGCCATATTCGACCTAACTGTAGATTTTTGATGAATGCTTTTCGATTTAATGATCATCTTCATGCTTATAGGTATAGAACTCATAATTATCATCATACCATGCCTATGTTGAATTTGAATAGGAAATATGAGCCTAAGAGTATGCCTTTAAAATCTAATGCAATTAAGTCTCAACCCAAAAACATAAAGAAATCAAAATTCATGAAAATTTGGGTTAGGAAAGATTGCATGTTTCCTATCAATTGATCACTATTGCTAGACCACCTAGGTACTTTTGTTTGAGTGCTTAAATGACCCTAGGTGAGTATTTTTTTTTGGTTTATTTCGTTTTTTGTTGTTAATTTTTTTTTGGATTAAAAAAAAAAAAAAAAAAAAAAAAAAAAAAAAAAAAGGTCTACAAGGTTTTGGATTCAAATGATGCTTATACTTTTACAACCTTATCTTTTGTGGCTTATTTTGATTCTCATTGTATATTCTATGCTAAAATTCAAAATTCTGCACATATTTACTTTGTTACCATATGATGACACTATTGACTGAACTTATGCACACACCCACTGAACACTCATGTATGTCATCTATGAAGTTTATGATTAATTCTGAAAGACTCTAAGACTTGAGCTAATCTTGATTGCGAAATTATATTGAGCTCTATTTCTTATTTTTTAAATATTTCATCTTAGGGAGATAACTAGTATTGAGAGGGCTACCTACTATGATGTGTGAAGCTACCGTAGTGAGCGGAGAGGGCTACCTCATAACTAGTGTGAAAGTCATCGTATTAGATTTATGGCTCGTACATGTTTTTAAAAAAAAAAAAAAAAAATTAATTAAGAAATTCTATTTGGCATGTACAAAAAGAAAGAGCAAAAATGTTTAAAAAAAAAAAATCTCTTTTTTCATAGACATATTTTATTATGTAAGATTGATGACTCAATTATGATTTAGCATGATAGATGAACTTATTTTCTTTTGAGTCTCTTAAAATTGGTCATAAATGAAATTATTGGAATACAAGTGGAGTTCACATTTGTATACTACCTTAAGTGAATGTCAATATGTCATTATATGTGTTAGTGTGCTTATGTGACCTATTTATTTTGCTAATACAATGAATAATCAAAATTTAAGCAAAAATAATTTTTTCAATTGGTTGTATGCTTATTCGTGTTAAATGAGTTCATTACTTTGTGTGGTAAATAAAAAAAAAAAAAAATTTCTTTTGAATTTGTTTTTCGTCTAGAGAGTCATAGAACTTAGGGGGAGTCATTGCATACATATTTCATTATTCTTCTTTGGACTTATGCAATTCCTCCTACATGCTTTGGACATATACGTGTGTGCTCTTATGCATTTTTAGCCCACCTTGTTGAGAGTGACCCTTATCATCTTTAGTGTTTCATGATTTGTCAATTTCGTATGCCAAAAAGGGGGAGAAAGATTCATGTTATTCATGTTGCTATGGAGATTGAATTTAGGGGGAGATGTTGCATTTATTAGTTGTGGGGGAGAAAGATTCATGTCCACATACACTACATATCTTTCGCACTTTTATGTACACTGAACTAATAAGCAATGAGGCTTTCAAGCCACATTTGTGTGCTATTTGTTTGTCTAATTTCAGTGGACCGAGCGTATCAAGTATCAAGCGAAGATGGTCCACCAGATCATAGACAGTCCACTATGTAATTGATGTAATGATATTTTAACCTTGAGCGTTATGTAGTGAGAGAGTGATTTTGTCACACGAAAATGCCAAAGGGGGAGATTGTAAGGTTTATTTTGTATTGGCAATTTTCGTGGACAAAATGTTTGATTGTAATCTAGAATAGGAATTCAACAATTATTCAGACCACACGTGATGATGGAGTCACTAAGCTTGCAACGCCCATATGACAGGTATAATATTCCATCATGCATACATCTGCACACAATTGAGCACGACACTTAGTATGGATCGTAACGAAAAATGTATTGTGCACATGTTGGTCGATCGATCGAGAGTATTGTTCGATCGATCGAGTGATCGATCGATCGAGACTGAGACAACTTCGATCTAGGTGCTCTCTGTTTGGACTGGATCGATCGAGCAATTGGACCGATCGATCGAACCATGTTCGATCGATCGAGTATAGAACAACTTCGATCCAGGTTCTCTCTGTTTGAGTTAGATCGATCGAGTTTTGTGTATCGATCGATCGAGACCTTCTCGATCGATCGAGACGGCCTGTCGATCGATCGAGCCAGTATTATATTCCTACTCAAACTCTATTTCTTAATTCGACCCTTATGTTTCTTTTACCTAATTGACCACATTTAATGTTAAGAACAGTATTCTTATTTGAGGATAATTGTGGTAATTGGTAAATCCTGATAGGAAAAGAGTTATAGTGAATTGCAAATTCTATTTGAACTAGGATTGGACTCTATATAAGTGAAGGGATGTTTATGCATAATCAATTAACTTGAGCATTTAGAATCATATAGCACTAATACTTTCTAGCATCTGAATTGTGCTTATTCTCTTCATCTATTGTTCTTAGGCTTTTTCATGTTTTATTCATATGCCTAATTGATTTGCATGATATTGAGCTTAATATTGAATGTTCTAGAGTTTGCTAGCTGATCCTGTTTTTACATCGCATGTTATTGAATCTGCTAGTTAGGATTGTTTATTGTTTGAATCCGCTCTAGGACACACATTGCACTTGTGTTTTTGTGCTAACGTTACAGGTGACAGGTTCGGTATTTCGTGTGACTCGAAATTACCGAAGGTGACGGGTTCGGTTGATCTTGTGTGACTCAAGTAGATCGGAACGTTGGTCCGGATCCAGACATCTAACTATTGGAGGCTGTGAAAGGAGCAAGCGGCTCGTAAGTAAATTACAGAAAGGGGGATCTATCTGCGACGGGTAGTTTCTGGACTCTATGGTTGTAATTGAACATTATTTTCATAGTGGATAGTTAGGTGGTCCGGTGGACCGGTGGTTTTCCTCTTAGGTCATTGTTGTGGCCTAGGTTGTTTCCACCTAAAAATATCGTGTGTCGTTTTATTATTCCGCATTTATCTTTACACGCGATTGCATGTCTGGCCGTTGTGATTAGATTATATAATATTTGTTGAAAATTGAAAATAACCTATTCACCCCCCTCTAGGCTTATTAGATCCGTAATTAAAAACTTTTTCAAATATTTTTGTAATTATATATTGTGAATTTGGGAAAAGAAATTCATACTAATGGAAGAGTAGTAAAATAATAATTGAAAATGACTCCTAAATTTGTGAAATCTTTATTCATTTTCTTCCATATTTTTAAAAAATAAACAACATAAGAATAACTCTATTTTTTCTTATTTTCTTTCCTAATTAATAAACACACTCTCAGTCCATAATCAATCAAAGCCTATAAACTTTTTTATATAGGTTGATTGGTTCAATAAGTTCAAAAATTATGAACTGATTTAATAAGTTTAATTGTAAGTTTTAAAAATAATAAAATTAAATTAAACTTACACTTTGAACACACTAATTTTTTTAAGTATTTTTTATTCATATATTTATATATTATAATTTATATTATTAAATTTTAATTATATTAATTTTTTTTATCTAAGCAAATAAATGATGGTTTAAAATATTATGTAAGAAATATCAAACTCTTATATTATATATTTTCATGTAAGTATTAAGAAGTTCTTTAATAAAATATCATTAGCTTTCTGTAAAATACTTTAAAATAAAGTTAATATTTACAATAATATTTATAAAATAAATTGTTTTAAACTTGAAGATATCATTAGCTTTCTCTAAAATACTTTAAAATAAAGTTAATATTTACAATGATATCTATAAAATAAATTGTTTTAAACTTGAGAGTACTTGAATGTTCTTTTATATTTAGCTTCATTTTTTAAAGCTTCTTTTATTTACATGATATTTATATTTTTGGTGAAATTGATGATCCTAATGAATGATGTTGGAGAGAACCCATCATTTATTAACTATATTTTATGAAATATATTAACCATTGCATATTATATGAAGCTTTCAAAAGTTTTTAATGAATGTTAATATTTTTTTTTATGTCAATGAACATATTTATTTACATTATTATTTTTTTAAAATAATTTTTTTATTACAATTTAGTACATATCATAATTTACATAATAAAATTTAATTATCTTTTTATTAGTAAGGAGTTTCACAATTACTTTTTTGTAGAGGTGTCAAAGAGGCCAAGTCATATCGTACCTTCAAATTAGAGCGCTTGTGCTAACCTGTGGCCCGTTAGTTAAAGTATCGTGCTTGTCCTTGGCACGTATACGAGCCGTACTGTGCCTTCATTCTATGCCTGTGGATTTTGGTGTGCCGTGCCCGGCTAGGCCCGTTGAGCTGTGCTTAAAGGGTCGGCACGATCCGTGATTCGTTTATTTTATTTTTATTATATATATTATTTAATTAAAAATTATTAATAATACTTTAAAAGGTTAAAAGTGAAAGTTGAACTCTCAACTTTCATTTGATAGATTGTTAAGAATCCATTAAGTTATGTCCAATTTTCATTAAATGTAAAAAAAATTATTTATTTATTAATTTTTTTTTAAATTAATTTTAAAATAATAAAACTTTGCGTGCCGGCCTTGTCCAACCCGTTACCGGTCGAGGGCTATGTGCCGTGCAGTGCTATTTTTTTTGGGCTAACGGGCCATATCGTGTCGGCCATGTGTATTTAACGGGTAGTGCTATGCCGTGTCGACTCGTTTGGTACCTCTATTTTTTTGTCTTATATCTTTAACTTTATACTCAATTAATATCTAATGTCTTTTGATGCATATCATAACTTGATACATATAATATTATTTTTTTTAAAATTATATGATATGTTTTTTTCTTTTTGATTAGAAGTAATTTTTGTCTAATATTATAATTATAAATTTAAAATTATTAAGTCAATTGCTTTTAAATTGACTTTATAAATTAGCTTAATGTTGATTTTTTTATACCATAAATTGGTTAAAATTTTACAATTTTCTAAAATCACCTTATATAATTAATTTATAAAATAGTTCATTAATCTACGCATACTCCCAGCTAGTAGTACAATCACCGGTAAATTTATAGTAGAACTTTTGTTTAAAATTAAACAGTATATATGCTTTAATATTTGATCATTTTAGTAATTATACTAACAAAAAAAAAGGCTAATTTAATTTTTTAAATATTTTTATTTTAAGGTTATTTCTATGTGTATACTATAAATAAAATATTCATATTATAAAAAATTAATTAAAATGATTATGTTAGATTATTTTCTATAAAAAAATATTTAATTATATAGTTAAACTTTTTTATAAATAGAGTTTTATTTTTTTAACTATCTATACAATGTATATATATTTTTTCGTATCACATAAACCGTTTTTTTTTTTTTTTTTGTAAGAATTCAAAAATTAAATTATATGAATTACTGAATGTAAATATTTTTTCTTCTTTGTTCGTTAACTGGAGTGAATATTGTTTATTGTTTCTAAAGATCACACGGTCAATGTCTCTCTTATCACAAACACTTGAACAGCGATAGATTTAGAATTTATATAGAAAGGAGAACCAAATACACATTAAAAATATTTAAATTATTAAAATTTATATAGGGCGCATGTAATTTAGAATTTCATAATTATTACACATAAAATTTTATTCATTTTTGTGCATAAATGGCATAATTATTTAACTAGTTCCACTTTTAATGCCTTTAGTAAAATAAGCATAGATTGATTTTCGTAAAAAAAAAAATTCGTTTACATCGTAAAGAAAAAATATATATATTTTTTCTTCTTAAAAAAAGTTAAAATAAAATTTAATGTGTGAATGGAGATTATATATGTAATTAAACTAATTTTATTTGTAAAATGTAGGTAGAATGCTGTCCTTCCTAACATCTATGTAGTTACACTTTTGCACCTGGAAAAAGCTTTATAATCTCATAATGTTTTGCACAAGAGAACCACCTTTGACTATAAAGAAGTTCAAGCGTTAATTTTATTACGTTATTTAATTAATTTTATTTTTAATTTTTTAATAAATAAAATATATGTTTATTTTTTTAATATTAAAAAATACATATATTTATTTAAATTATAAGTAAAATAAACAAAATTAAAAATAAAATTCTATATATTAAAAGATTATATCATATAATTAAATTATTTTACTAATCTAATTATAATTATGTGATTTTCACAAACCATCATCGACAATATAAGCATACGCTTATCATAGATAATATTAGTTATGTCCACCAAAAAAAGGTTCAGTTTTATAACATTAATCTCGTGGTTGGTTTAACTTGTACACACTTTGTCAAAATGCAAACTTATCTGTAATCTGAAGTGATAATTATTTATTTAAAATTTGTTCGAGATAGTAATTGATTAATAAATAATTCCAAAAGAAATTGTCAAGAAACATCAATTATATTTCTGATCAACTTTCATATTGTTGCAATAATTAATTCAATCATGTATATGTACCATTGATGAACCTAAATTTATTTTATAAAAATATTTCGTTATGAAAAAATGTGTCAAGATTAAATGTACTATGGAATAAAAAAAAATTTAACGATAAAATAAATAAAATAATTTAACAGGATTTTATTATTTGTATTATTGTACAAAATGGAAACTAGTTTTATAAAAGCAAAACATATATATATATATATATATATATATATATATATATATATATATATATAAGAAAAAAAGTATACGTAATACAAAGAAAATAACATATAACGTCAGAATTTAAGTAATGAATAAAATCAAAACGTTGCTGGTTTTAAGGAAATTACAAGGGGAGGCCTGAAGGTTCTGTTATACTATACTTATATTCATCAATATTTATTCAAGTCTTCCGCTTTATATAGCTTCACAGAAACTGCGTTACATATGCTCTGAAACCTGCTTGTAGTTAATATATTGTTTCCAAAGGTTGAATTTGTACGCATCTTTTCGAATAAAAATTAATTAGTAATCTAATAGGAAAACAAGTTCAAATTAACACGTAACGAATTTTTTATCTAAAAGATGTGTTATCTTAATCCGTTGAAAATTGCTTGTAGTTCAGGTGATAAGATTCTAAATTTTTCTACCAAAAATTTAAATTCAAATCTCACTCGAACGTGTGAGTATGTATTTTTTCTTTATTAATAAAAAAAATACAACTAAAAAAAAAAAAAGTTCAAATTAACGCATTCTTCTAATTAACCACTTAATTAATTAACTCACTGTCTCTGTCTCTCTTTATTTTTTTATTAACCCACTTGTGGTGGCGGTGTTGAATAACGGCATTAAAATAACAGCTTTAAACCCTATTGATGAAGTTATATGCAAGACAAGTGATAAGTTTAATTAAAAAATGCTTAAAAATTGATTTTGTTCTTCCTCAATCATTTTCTTAAAAATAAGAGGATAAAAAAAATGATATTTATGAACTACAGGATTAAATAATCCAAATAATCTATAGAGGCTCTTCGCTATATACTTTACTATATATAGGAGAGGAGATATTGTTATACTACAATGCTTGAATTTATGTTTTAAAATATCAAATGGTGTTTAGTACAGTTTAAATTGTGATTTGAAAAGAGAAGAAAAGTAAGACTTAATTGTCTAACCAATAAGAGAAAATTGTTTTTATTTATTTATTTATTATAAATTACTAGGCTTGCGTGCACCTACAAGATAGGTGCTTAGCTGTATATTATAAATATTTTATTTTATAATTTTTAATATGTAAAATATATTTTACTATCAAATATATATCAAATAATTTTTATGAAAATTTTATTAAAAAAATGAAAAGAAAGCAATCCAAAAAAAAGTAAATGTAAAACCTAAATAGACTTTATGATATATAAAAGACTAAAATTTAAGATATACACTGTCATTTCTTGTCTTTTTCCTTTTTTATCTTAAGATTTTTGTTCTAACAATATATATCATTAAGTTATTGGACAAATAACAAATATTTTTAATGGCTAAATTATAATTTTCATCCACTAAATTTATTACTTTTGATACTTTCATCTCTTAACTAAATTTTTATAGCTTTCGTTCAATAATTTTTCATATTTAATAAATTTAGTTCAAATTTAAATATAATAGACTAATTATGTTAAATTTTAAAAATTAATAGAATAAATATGTTAAAAAAACTTCACACGTTAATTTTGATTGCTATATGATAATTTAGACTAATTTTTAAATTTGAACTGATATTGTTAAATATGAAAAATTAGTTTTAACACGGTTTTTTTTTCATGGTTATGATTGTCGATAAAAATACAACATGTAATAATTGTATCAAACAAAATTGTCTTATAATTAAAAATAATGGTGTCTTTATGTTATTTAAAGAAGTGTATTTTAGACTTTTACAATGTAAACATCAGACTTGCTCAATAAGTGTGTAAAGTATGTGATAATAGAATATTAAATTAGATTCTATACAAAAAAATGTTTGAATAAAAAAAATGTTATTTTAATAATAAAATAATAATAATAACAAAAAAGATGATATTTTGATAATAAAATAATAATAATGAGGATAAAAATAAATAAAATGAGGGTTTATTAATAATAAATTTAAACAATAATTTTAATTTTAACTATTCAATAATACCAAAATATTATATTTTGATTGGATATAAAAAATATTAAATTAATAATAAGATAATAGAATATTAAATCAAATTCTATAAAAATGTTGACCAAAAAGTAACTATTTAATTTAATATATTGTTGGAATGAAGATGTATACTTTCTAGAACTTTATCATAATTATTGGTGGTAAGGTTTTTGTCCTTAGCTGCAAAATATACCAATAATTGAAAAAAATTTGATTCTATAAAAATTGTTGGATAAAAAAAATGAGGTTTTAATATTAATAATTATGATAATAATAATAATAAGTGTAAGAATAAAGAAAAATGTGATTTTAATAATAATAATTGGTTAAATGATTAAAGAGTAATTAGAAAAATTCAGATTTTATGAAGAATGTTGGGGGGAAAAAATTATTAATAATATTTATAATAATAAGTGTACGAATAATAATTGGTTTGAATGATTTGAGTTTGATGATAAGGTTATGTGAGGAGGAGATATTGTTATACTGCAATGCTTGAGTTTTCGTTTTAAAATATCAAACCGTGTTTAGTATAGCTTAAATTGTGATTTGAAAAGATAAGAAAAGTAAGACTTAATTGTATACCCAATAAGAGAATTTTTTTTTTTTTTTTTAATTATAAATTATTAGGCTTTGCGTGCAATATGTAAAATATATTTTACTATCAAATATAAATCAAATGATTTTTATGAAAATTTTATAGAAAAAAATGAAAAGAAAGCAATCCAAAAAGAAGTAAATATGAAACCTGAATCGACTTTATGATATATAAAAGACTAAAATTTATTTATCTTAAGATTTTTGTTGTTATTAATTTCTCTTTAGAACTTTATAATACTACAGATTTGAATTAGATATTAAGAAGTATATGTAAAGATTAACAAGTGGCTCATCATAATTATTTGATATTTTCTTCTTCCTCTTCATAAATTTTTATTGTTCTTTTAGAATTTTATAAATCATTTACCTTATTATTACAAAATAAGGGACACTATTCTATTAAAATAATTTACCTACGTGTTTATATCTTTTATAAACAATTCATAGTTTCGTTTGAATTTTTTTATTGCATTAAATTAAATCCATGTAAAATAATAAAAAATATAGAGTTGTCTGGTGCTAATATAAAGTTTGTATTTTTTTTTTATTATTAATGTTGTCATTATTATTATTATTATTATTATTTGTAACTTTAATTCCTTTATTATATATTTGTTACGTGTTAATTTATAGTTGGTATATAAAGAATTATATGAAACAAAATAGTTTATGAATGCATTAATCATTATATATAGAATATGAAAATGTTTGACCATTATTCTATATCTTAATAACATATACTTAGTTATGAAATTAACATGTAAAAAGATTTTAAAGAAAGATAAAATAAAAATGATAAATGTTGAAAATAATATAAAAAGAAATAAAAGTATAAAAGAAAAATGAAGAAAAAAATGCAAAAGAAAGCTATAATTGAAGCATCTTTTGTATATAAGATATAAAAAAAAAAAAATTGAAAAAAAGTAGGGAAAACGAAAAACAAAAGGAGAGAACAAAAATACATAGAAAAAGAAAGTAAAAAAAAAAAAAAAAAAAAGCAAAAGAAAAGCTATAATTCAAGAGATTTCTTATATATAGAGATTTATGAAGCTTGAAATTTAAGTTAACTGATAAACATTTACTATAGTTGTGATGAAGGCATCTGTATTCTTTGTATTTTATTTTTTATTTTTTGATAGAAAAAGGCTTTAAGTAATCTAAAAGAATAGTTTTGGTTAAAATTCCCACAATTATTAAACAAATATCATGTATATATATAAAAACGAAAACAAAAATAAAAATAACATGGCCAAAAATTTGTCACTTGGCTATTCTTATATTTCCTAAATCATGATATAGTGTGTACTCAAAACAACTGAACATGGGAGCATGGACTTAAAGTGGTCCTTCGCTTCACCTTTTTTTTCCTTGTCTTAGTCACCTAGCTAGATACTGCTATAAACAACATTTTCTTTCCTTTTCATAAGTTATTGATTCAAAGAAAACAACATTGTGAATCATTTTTTCAAATGTTGATATACTAAAATGAGATGTGTCGATGAACCCAAACAAAAACAACAAAACTGAGACATATAGCAAATAACATAATCTTCGATTATAAAATATACTACTTATTTCGAAAATATTTAAAAAATTACATAAAGTAACACATCTTAAAATACATAATAACAAAAATAACATCATTATTTTAAAATTTAAAAAGCACAAGAATGAAAACAGTGCTTCATTCGAACAAGTTTTTATATTCTAAGAGGGGTTTGTATGAGTGGATACCACGAACTAAGGAAAACAGATAATATACCAAAAAAAAATTCACAAATTTGGACAAATTGTTTTTTTAATTGATAAATTTCAACAATTTATTTTTTTATTTTTTCAAAGTATCTTGTGGAATAAGTACATTTTAGTTACTATGTTAAGTGTTTATTAACTGCATTTAAAGTTGATGACAATAACAAAGATCGTTTATTATTAGATAAAGTGAATATCATATAATTGAATATAGATAAAGTTGACTTCGTGTATTTAAAAATAGTCAATTTTATTTATATAAGTTCAAATAAAATTGAGTTATTATCTAATGTTAATTTTAAATGAAGTCGACTTATTTGATTGAGCCCATATAAAACCTTCATCCAGACAAAGTAGAGAAAAAATCAGTCACCTTCAACAAAATGAGTATTGTGTTATTTTACCATTAAATTTAATTAAATTCAACGGTCAATATCTTATCATTTTTGTCTACTAACTTGAGCATTAATTATACTTTCTCAACTTTCTATAACATTTAACATTTTCTCTCTTTCCTCTCTCATTTAATAAACTTTATCTCAAATAAAAAATATTACTTTTTCTCACATATTTATTAACTTTATATTAAATAAAAAATAAATAAAAATATTAAATTTGTTAAATTTCAAAAAACCAAGTTACAAACTGATAAAAATTATTTTTTAAAGATTCAAATGATCGGCTCACAAAAAGGAAAATTTTAAAAAAAATGACAAGCCTTTTGTCTCCAGGCACCTCTAATTAATTTCATACTAAAAAAAAAAAACTTTAAATGCAATCAAGGTCTTAGATAAATAAAGTATTAGGTAATATTTAAAACTTGACTATAGTTTATCAAAAAAAAAAAAAAAAAAATTCTGATTCTTATTAGCCACATAATAGAGGAAGATAAGGAACATCTACTTGAGATGGACATCTTCAATGACAAAAAAATGAAAGTATTAAACGAGGGTGGGAAAGAAAAAGAAAAAATATTTGGAATCCAATTATGTAGATCGTCTTCTTTAAAAAAGCTAAGGACAATATATTGCCAAAGTTGGAATAGACAAAAATAATAAATATTAGAAGTTAATAAAGTTTAGATATTAGTTAAATACAATAAAATAGATTAAATGAGATGCAAGAAAAAAAGAGTTAATGTTATGGAAAGTCGAGAAAATATAATTAATGCTTAAGTTAGTGGACAAGAAAGATAAAATGTTGATTATTAAATTTAATGATAAAAGATAATTTAAATTAATGGTGTGGATATTTTTTAATTTTAAAATTTGAAAATAATAAATAACTCTCAAAATTAAGAAGAAAATAAAATCAATAAAATATATATTCATAGTTAGATATATATATATATATATATATATATATATATATATATATATATATATATATATATATATATATATATATATATATATAATACAACAAATCTTAATTATAGGTTAATTTAAATTTTATATAGATGTTATCATTTTTAAAAATTAAATTTAATGTTTAACTCTTAAAATCAAGAAAAAATATAAATTAATTAAAAATATATATTCATAATTAAATGAACTAAAATTAATGGTTAAAAATTATTTATTAAAATTATTTATACTAAAATTGGTAATTATATATATATATATATATAAGAAAGCCCACTAACTAGGACCTACAACTAAAAGTGAGCCTCATCTGAGCATTGCCTTTGCAGATCCAATTGAGCTCACAAGGCGTACAATAAGAATAAGATCCATAGAAACTTCATAAAGAATTATTTAAGCTGTAGATTGTAATGCGTCAAGAAATGCATATTTTAAATATAAAGCATTGCACCAATTTTTAGCGATTTTCACTTTCAACTCGATTCATTGCCTACGTGTCCTTTATGCCCAATCATTCTAAAGAATACTTGTACCCCCATCTTACTGCGGCTGCTGGCACAGAGTTAGCAAGGACTTCTTCCTCGAATCTTGTCATGATCGCGCACTCGACGAAAGAGTTTCAAAAGTGGCATTGCACTTCTGCACTCACGCGATATTGTTGGATCCAACTTTTACCCATTGTCCAAGATTCCCATTGTTGTCTCCCATGGGAGTTCGAGTCTTGTCTCAATTTCAGTGTAGCTGATCATCCGAAAAGACCAACTAAGTATCATTGGCTTGGTAAAGGCATATATTTATTTAAAATTAAGTTGTATTAATATATTTATCAATAAAAATAATTATCTATATTAATATACTTATCAATAAAAATACAAAGATAGCTACATGGGAAAAAAGAAAGTAAATCCTTAAAATGTCCTTATTCAGTTCATCTAAGTATCGGGACAATAATAAATTTTTTTCTTAAAAATTATATAAAATAATATTTGTAAAATTTATAATAATAAAATAATATTAAAAAATATCTATTTAGATATATCTATATTATTAAACAATTCAATTAAAAAAAAGAATAATATTAAAAAATATCTATTTAGATAAAGTTCAACATTAAATAAATTTAAATAATCGTATTTTAATTTTAAAGGCGCTTAATTAGTCGACATTCAATGTAAAATGAGTGTTAAACTTTTTTTAAAAGTAAAAATATATAATTTGAATATAAATATACTATTTTTAGTTACAAATTTTAAATATATTATTTTTTTTATTTTTTTTGTTGTTGCAAACTTTAAGCATCATTCTAAAATTGGCAATTGGCTATAAAAAAACCTAAAATTAGCAGAGAAACAAATATATTATAATTTTTAAAGTAAAATAAAATTCTAAAGGTACATGTGAGAATCAAAACAGTACAAGTATAAACTATTCATGATGATATTATTTTTATTTTCACACCTCAAATAGTCTGTTTACTTTCTCATTTTCACCCTGTAGTATTCTTATTTTTTTTACTTGCAATTTCATCTTTTTATTTTCAAATTTTATACTTTTAATTCCATGTTAATATACTTATCAATAAAAATACATAGATAGCTACAAGCGAAAAAAAAAAGTAAATTTCTAAAATCTCCTCAGTTCATCCTACTATTAGGACAATAATAGATTTTTTTCTTAAAAAATAATATAAAATTACACTCCAAAAATTTATAACAATAAAATAATACTAAATAATATTAAACAATTCAATAAAAAAAGAGAGAATAATATTAAGTAATATCTAACTAGATAAAGTTTAACATTAAACAAATTTAAATAACTGTAGTTTAATTTAAAAGATACTTAATTAGATGACATTCAATATAAAATAAGTGGTTGATTTTTTTAATAGTAAAAATATATAATTTGCATATAAAAATTATTGTTCTTTTTGTTATTTATTTTGTGTTGCGGTCTTTAAACATCATTCTAAAATTCACAATTTACTATAAAAAAATTTTAAAATTAGCATAGAAACAAATATTTTATAATTTTTAAAGTAAGAAAAAATTCTAAAAGTACATATCGAATCAAAATAGTACAATTGTAAAGTTTTCATGATGATATTATTTTTATTTTCACACTTCAAATAGTCTCTTTACTTTCTCATTTTCAACCTTAGTATTCTTATTTTTTTACTTGCAATTTCATCTTTTTATTTTCAAATTTTATACTTTAATTCCTTTTTTATAAGTTTAATTTAAATTGACCTCAAATTTTAAATTAAATATTTAAAAGTTAAAAATTAATGAGACCAATTTATAAGAAAAAATTAAGAGGGCACAGTATGAAAATTTTAAAAAAATAAATAAAGAAACTAAATTATAAGAAAAATAATAATAATATCAAAATGTAGATTGTGAACAAATTTTAAAATAAATTTATGTAGTTTATCCTTCAAAAATATTTTTTATCACAACTTACTCACATAACATAATTTAATTGGTTTCAGTTAGTAAATAATTTCATAATTATTTTATCATCTCATATCTTTAACTTTATATCTAATTAATCACTAAAATGTTATTTGATGTATATAATAATTTAATACATATAACACTACTTTTAACTTATTGACATAGAAAAATATTTTAAGAGCAACGCCACTAGTATATATATATATATATATATATATATATATATATATATATATATATATATAAAGTTTGAATCATAACTAATATTTTTTTAGGTAAAATTATCCATATATTTTAAGATATTGACATTAGTTGTCCTTTTAGGATATATTATCATATTAAATAAAAAATTTAAACATAAAAATGAAATAAGAATCACATCCAATAAGGACTATAATTATATGATGATTACCACATTTAGTAACAATTCTAAACATGATAATTAAATAAAGATTACATCATATAAGGATTCTAAATATGATGATTATTATATCTAATAAAGATTATAAATATTATTTTGCTTTCACAATTCATTTAAAAGTATAAGAAAATTTAATTTTGTATTTATTTCAAATATATTGAAATATATTGGCTTAGATTTTAGAGTTTATGGCTTAAATTTTAAAGTTTAGGTTTATAAAAAAATATAAAATTATCGTTTAATATATAATAAGTGACGTCGACCAACTATTTATCTATTATATATATATATATATATATATATGATTAAATTAGAGAAAAAAAAATAGTAAGATATATGAACAGATAGAAAAAGTGTACATTTTTTTTTTCATTGTCCTCTATACTTTTACTGTACTAAACTAACATGTCAATTTAATTCAAAATTAATTAATAATTACTCTCGGATTTGGATAAGATGAAAAAGGCAATCTCAAAGGTCTAGGTATATTTCATAGGTAAGAATTCTAGATAAATATATCAATTTTTGGTGAACTAAAAAGTCAAGTAACAATGATAAGGTTGTCATTAACAATAGCAGTATAATTTAACACGAAATTAAAAAGGGCAAAAAAAAAAAAAGGGAAACTACTGACTGATAAGAGAAGAAAAAGAATCTAAGGGCTATAGAAACTTTGGCGGCTTAAATTCAAAATAATTCTCATAAACAATTTTCAAATCGTTATTAAAAAATAATTTTTAATAATTTAAAAAAAATAATAAATTGATTGACTATTGTTTTAAAAAATTAAAAACAAAATACATAGTTATCGTGGTGTTTGTCCATTATTTTTAAAAATCATTTTATATCTTATAATTAGTATTTTAACATAATTTAGACGCTATTCATATTTTATAAAAATTTAAATATTAAGTAATGTTTAAAATTAATAAGTTGTTAATAACATATAAAATATGAAATTATAGACAAGAAATAAAACAAAAGGCTGCCAAGTAATAGCAGAGACACTAGTCACACTACATTAAAACAAAGTTGAGGAAAGAAACGGAAAGTTACGGCTAGCGTCTATTCTCCGTGTTTTGGATTGTTTTAAAAAATAATAAAAACAGATTTAAGCTATTTTTAATTTTTAATTTTCTAAAATTTATTATTTAAAAATATGACCAAACACTTTAATTAATTTTTAAAACTATTTTTTTAATACAAAAATAAATTTTAAATTATGCTTTCAAACATGCCATAATTTTTCCTAATTTAATTGATGTCCCTCTTATAAAAAGCATTTTAATTGCTTTCCTCTATTTTCATTTTTTAACATTTCAATGCTGTGCATTTTCTTGTATATAAAAAGTGTATTAATTATAACACAAATTTTTTTTTTTTGCATTTTTTTTTTCTTATCATCTTTTATCTTTCTTCTTTTTCTTTTTCAAATTTTAATTACTTTGATTAATATTTTACTCACACAATTTATAACCCACCAATAATATAAGTGATTAAACTACGTAACCATTAATAAATATTTTCATATTTTAAATATAATGATTTATCAATTTAACAAATTTTTTTATATTTTAGATAAAATAATTTATTAAATTATTAAGTATTTTATTTTGTATAATTATTTATGTACAAATTATAAATTAATACGTGATAAAAATTAATATAATAAAATAATAGTTAAAATTATATCTATAATAACAATAATAACAAAAAAAATAAACAAAATCTAAAATAATTTACATGTTTAAATATTATTGGTCATATACAGAATAATAAATTTGATTCACAATTTATTATTTCTTAATGATAAATGACAACTAAAATAAAAGTGTATTCTTAGTCATCTATTTATGTAATTTAAATTATTTTATTTACGTGAAACTTTTAATTATTTTGGTATTTACTATTTTTTTTCTCTTTTGATTTACTTATTTATATTTTTCATTTTAGCCAATATTTTTAAAAATAATTATAATTGCACTAGCATGAGATATTAATAACAATAATTTTTATTATGATTTCACAATATTTATAAGTACACACAACAAAATAAATTTAGTTTTAATTCCTTTTGTTTCAAATTTAATATTTTTAAATATGTATGCTTAAATTTTAAACTTCGGCAAGTAAAAGCCTTCGATTTAAAAAAAAAAACAATTTTGGATTGGTTATTTTTAATTATAACTAATAATGAAATCATTTTAAAGTTAAATAGGTAGAAATATTACAATAATTTAAATTATTATTCCAATAATTATTCTTTATTAATAATAAAGTCATCTCATAATAACAAAAATAAATTATAATTAATTATAAAAATATAAAATAAAATTCATATATTTTTATTACAAAAATAATTGTAATAATAATATTACTTATTAAATGATATACTTATTTAATAAATGAAATATGGCAGGAAGTCCATATTTAGTACTTTATTGTGAGGTAAAAAATATATGTTTTAGTACACATTTTATTTTATTTTTTATTGTATAAATGATTCATTTATTTAATTATTTTTATTTTTATTTTTTAGTGAAAAAAAATATATATATTTATTTTTTTTATAAAAAAATGAATATATATTTTTTTATAACGATTAAAAAATAAAATTTTATACATGAAATTGATTATATTATATAATTAATTTTTTTATAAATATTTTTTTTTCTAAGTTCAAAAATATGTTACAAATATGTTCTTTAATGGTTAAAAATAAAATAAATTGATAAAAAAATTAAGAAATTATTAATTAGATATAATTTATTAGAAGTTATTAGGAAATTAATTTTTTTCAAAGTTAAAAAATGCTATGAAAAAGTTAATAATTATTTTATATATTTATTGACTCTATATTCGGTACAGATAAACAATTTAGATTCAACGATCTGAATTATTGATAAGAAATGAGCCAATCCACCAAAAATTTTAAGGAGCCCAAAAGAAAACATTTTATTAAATAAAAAAGAAAAGAAAAGCACAGATGCCCAAGAACATAGTTGGTTGTTTCGTCGGGTAGTGCCGTGAATCGAAGCTATAAAATGACCTGAGCGACCCCAGTTGTGACTTGTGAATTGAGTGCGGTTGTGATTTTCAACTTTTTCAATAGTTTCCTTTTAAATTAAACTCTTCTCTACTCCTCTTTGAGTATTCACGAAAATTACTTCTTTCCTCTGTTTTTTCTCCCTTTTCTTTACTACTATTTTCTCATACTCTCCTCAGGTCCAGGTTACTTAAAATAGGTTCTATTCTTTATCTCTGCTCATGAAGTTAAAAGTGTAAAAATTTAAGCTTTAATTTGGTTGATGCAGGAACTTGAAGGTACGTGAACAAAAATGACAAAACAGAATGTAGTTGTTTCGGAGGTAAAAGGCATAACAATCGCTGTTCCTGTATCAAACCAGCCAATGTTTTCTTCAGCAGTGCCTAAACCGTTGGCTTCACCTGGAGGGTGTATTACAATATCCAGAAATAGAATTATGAAGCTTGGAAATGGAAATGGTGGAGCTATGATAAGTTCCTGGCTTGACTCTATGAGAGCTTCTTCTCCTCCTCGTATCAAATCCTCTGCTTCTCTAACTCAAGAACAGAACACTTGGAATGTAAGCTTCTTCTTTTTCTTCTTCTTTCAAAAAACAGAGTTTTTGACCTATGTGCTGTTAGATTTTTTTCCCCCTTCCCTTTTCGTAGTTTTTTAAAGAATTGTAATGAAAACAGATAAACCATCCCTCAGCGTTGAGCATGTTCGATCAGATTGCAAATGCTTCAAAAGGAAAGAAGATTGTGATGTTTCTTGACTATGATGGTACTCTGTCTCCAATTGTAGAAGACCCAGATCGAGCCTTCATCTCTAACGAGGTATGTTCTTGATCTTACACTTTGTTCCGTCTCAACTTTCTTGAGAAAGTGTTACTTTTTTCTCTCATTGCTGCTACTACCATTTTTGGTTACTGTAAGTTCATTACGCCTTTTGTACATCAGATGAGAAAAGCAGTAAAAGCAGTTGCCAGATATTTTCCCACCGCCATAGTTAGTGGGAGATGCAGAGACAAGGTAAAAATAATTAGGCAATTCTTTGTTTATTGCTATTTTATTTATTTATTTTTTATTATTAAATGATTAATTCTGCAGGTTTATAGCTTTGTAAAATTAGCAGAACTTTACTACGCAGGCAGCCATGGAATGGACATTAAAGGGCCATCAAAATTCAACAAATACAGAAACGTGAGGACCATTTATTTATCTTAATCTATCTTTAGTTAATTTTATATTTTCTTTAATACAACACAATTGATACACCCACAAGTGAACTCGAACCTCAAATGTTTAACATGTGTAAGTAGACTTCATGTAATTTTGTTTGCAAAATAGTAATATATTTTGGTTTTTGATTTGTTTGATTCATCTTCATGTTAATTATTGTTCAGGGTAATGAAGCAGTCCTCTTTCAAGCAGCTAGTGAATTCCTTCCCATGATTAATGAGGTCTGTAATTGCCATAATATTTTACAGAAAAAAGAAAAAAACCTTAAATATTAATAATATTATTCAATTTCAAAATACGTGTCTGGTTTGTAAATTATTTTCGGGTTTATAGGTTTATAATACTTTGTTGGAGAAAACGAAATCCATTTTGGGTGCCAGGGTGGAAAATAACAGGTTCTGCCTATCTGTGCACTTCCGTTGCGTTGATGAGGAGGTATTTTTCATTCTTTTCAATTTTCCAAAACAGTAAATGATTTTTTTTTAATTATATTTTTCATTTCTTTCTTTCTTTCTTTCTTTCTTTCAGATTTGGACTATTTTGGCCGAGAAAGTTAGATCAGTGCTCAATGAGTATCCAAAACTTAGACTGACTCAAGGGAGGAAGGTATCAACTTTCAATATTATTTTTTAGTTTCAATTAACTCTGTGGCTTTAATTAAGAAGAAAAAAAAAATCTATGATTTTACATATTTTTTGGCTTTAATTTTCTCATAGTTTTGTTGGTTGAGACAGGTATTAGAAATCAGGCCAACTATCAAATGGGACAAAGGCAAAGCCCTTGAATTCTTGCTTGAGTCACTAGGTTAATTTTTTATGGATTTTCTTATAAAATTTATTAATATTATTATGATTATTTTATCATAACATATTCATTAACTGATTCTCTTGAAATTTAGGGTATGGAAATTCTAATGAAGTGCTGCCTGTATATATTGGAGATGATCGGACGGATGAGGATGCCTTCAAGGTATCAGATGATCATGATTTCCATTTTATATCCTTACTTTTCGGAATGCGGATCAAATAATCCTTAAATCAATTATCTACGTACAGTTCTTCTTAATTAGTATTCTAATGGAAAATAAATCATTTTAATTAGGTTTTGCGTGATAAAGGACAAGGGCTTGGAATCCTTGTTTCCAAAGTACCAAAGGAAACATGTGCATCTTATTCTTTGCAAGAACCATCCGAGGCAAGATTCTTCCTCATGAATTTTGATGTGAATATATATACATATATACTTAAATGATACGTTGGACGACATTGTCCATTACATATATAATAACAATTACAAATTCTTCTCGGTTTAGATTTTAAAGTTTAAGATTTATAAAAAAATTTATATTTGCTTCTTAACATATAATGACTTACGTCGTCTAATGTATATATTATGGGGTTAGTTACATATTTTCATAAATAAAATATTTTTTATTAAGAAATGGAAATAAAAATATATTCAGCCTCAATAATTTGGTCTCTGTTTGCACCAAATTTTTTTTGTGTGTGCAGGTTAAGGACTTTTTGCGGCAGTTGGTGAGGTGGAAAAGATTGTCAATGCGAAGGGAACTTAGAAAGTGAGCTGTAATTTCAAGAAAGAAGAAGGTAGTACTAATATGTGCACGCATACTCGACCCCAAAGTTTTGCCAAGGGAGGAGTTAATTATGTAATTTAGCTCATCATTTGCTCATGGTCTAAGCTAGGCTGTAATATTTTTGGTCGACAAATGTTTACGATTCAAAATCCTCGTCTTTACCCTCAAAATGAATGTATGGATTAAGGAAGAAAAAACAAAGTAAATTTAGGTAATTATTTTTAATTGTAATTGTAAATTATTCAACAATCAAAATGGAAGAAGAATTCCCACAATTTCTGAAATTGTTTAACTTGAGTTCCTTTGCCTCTCAGTACTTCATGCATCATAATAATGCATCTTTCATTTTTTTTTTCTTTCCTAAAATAACATAATTGACTGATAACAAGTTTTATATTTTCCTAAGAATTTAAAGAACTAACTGGTTCCTCAATTATGTACAAATGGAAAAAAATTATTTTGTTTTCAAAAAATGTTGTACGTTGGTTAAAGGAGTTGTTAAATCTTGTTAACATTTTTTTTTTAATTATAAATATAGCTTTTTCTAACCTTCCATGCACTTGTGGTTAATTTGCCCAACAGCAAGTATTTTCTCTCACACATTTCAAATATAATAATTCAAATTTGAGTAGCACCAAAATAATATATCTTAAAAATAGATTTAATTAATTTATAATGTAATCTTTATGATCCAACTATCATATTGTAATCTTTATTTAAAATAACTAATAAGAAGAAAATGATGATAAAAAAAAAAAAAAAAAAATCTATCAAAAAGGTGCTCCAGTTAAAGGAGATCCGTCAACGACAGAAAATAAATTAAATTTCTTGAAAGACTTAGAGAAAAAGAAAGAGAGGAAAAGTGGTTAGGGTTTTCAATTAAAATATCCACTGTTATAATTTCATTATTAAATCCCTCAATATTGAACCTATGTTCAATTTTTGTTTACATGAAGGCATGTTCATAAATGTTTTAATATGTTCAATTTAAGTAACATTAAAAAACAATAAAAATAGCATCACCATGATTAAAAAGTAGTTCCTCCGGTCGTTCAATTTATAATAAAAAAAAAAAGTAGTTTCTGCAGTCGTTCAATTCATCACCGTGTTCATGAATGTTGATAATGATCTATTACCACTTTCTATAAATAAATAAAAAAAACCTAACAATAAGATTGAAACCTAATAGAGAGAATCTTTTACAGTTATAGAAACAACCAAATTGTAAGGCACCGTGGTTCTCGTGGAACTTTAAAAGTACAGGTGTTTCTAATTGTTTATAGTTTGTTTAAGGTTGAAACCTCGTGCATCTGCAGAGAAACATCTTAATCACAATGCTCAGAAATCTAAGTACAAGTGCTCAGAAGCTTAAGGTTTGATTCTCGTGATAATTAATTACTACTTTAGTTCAAAAAATAAGGATGAAAAAGTTTATATATTTATTCCAGTTATGAATCTTTATAACCTGTATGCTTTGAATATGCGAGATGCACCTTGCATTTGATTATTTATTCAGAATTTCAAATAACAAGAGTAATCTTTTCTTTCCTTTTCTTTTCTTTTTTCAAAAAACAAAGGAAGAATTTATTACAATACTAACAAATATTAAAGAATTATCACACACCAATTTTTTTTAAAATTTTAAGCTTTTAGACTTAACAAACATTTATAGTTTTTAACATTTCACCTCAAATATATGTTAGAATTGGTTTACCAAAAGTGAAAATCATAATTTTCTAAATCTCATGTTGAATCAAGAGAAAAAAGAGAGATTATAGTAGAAGCGTACCTGAATCCATATTGTTCTTCAATCAAATAGTGGCTTTACTAATTCAAAAGCACAAATCTAATTGTCTTTCTCTCTTCTTGGTTTTGTTGTTGTTTCTTATGTTGTGTTCACAAAATGATATTATAGCAAGGAATATATATAGGCAAAGTTTGCTTGGAGAGAAAGCAAATTTCAAAACTTAGCCTCCAAGTTTACTTAGCCATTAAGTTTACTTAGCCATTAAGTTTACTTTATTTCCAAGCATACTTGTTCTTCAAGTATACTTCACTTTCAAGTAAACTTCTTCCTTAAGTATACTTTTCCTTCAAGGAAAAGTTAAGAGTAATATATATATTACTTAATTATAAGTCTGGTCTCTAAACATTAATTCCACGATAATTTAATACCCGATAACTAAAATTAAACTTTATAGATCACCTTTTAATTGGCTAAACTATAAGATAGCATAACACATTTAAAACTACATATGTGGCCCCACATATTAATAAATATTTTTCCAACAATATAAGCTATTTTATTTTTACAAAGACATATTACTTATATTTTATTCAATAATAAATTTCCTTATTTTTTTTGCAATACCTATCGCAAACTTAAAATTTTCAATTAATTTGAGAGTTTGTTTCGTATAAATTCAAACAAAAGTCTTATTGTTCTGATATCATAAAGAAGTATCAGACATCAGTTCTTTCAAAAATCCAAACTTACGAGGAGTGAACTTAACAATCATTCACATGCTTTAACAAACATAACAGCCTAAAAGTAGAAAAAGACTCACTAACACAAGAATCAGCTGCTACCCCAGTAATAAGCTTCTATCAGAATCTAAGTTAGTAGCAAGTGGCCAAGTGTACAAGAGAAGAATCCATGTGCCCACAGCATTATTAATAACAAGAGTAATATTTTATATACAAAACAATATATCATATTGTTCTATAATATAAGCATTAAATTTGGCATAGCTCAATAAACTCTACAAATTGGATTGAGCGTTTCATGATCTTTTACTATTGAGGAGGAACACCCTCAATCGTAAACGAAAGTCACCATGGTATTTATGAACTCTACAAAATTAACACTTGATTATGCATATCAAATTGAATGTGTGATCTCTGTGTTTCTCCTAACCCCCCACTTTATTAATTTGTTGCTTTCTTTGATGCTTATAGGTTCATCATGTAAAAGTGATGAAAAAGAGCATGACCCTATGAATATAAATATATAATAATTAATCTTGAATGAAGAGGGAAAGGTAGAGAAAGAGAATTAAGATAGGGAGTGAGATTGAGAGATCTGGCACCACTGTTAGGGCACAAGAATATATAAATATGGATCATAGATTATTTATTTGTTGGGAGAGAAAAAGAGTGAAGGGAAAAAGCTGGCACAACTATTATGGCAAAGTAATACAATATATGGTAAAACAGATTAAATTATAGGGCCAAGTAATTTAGTACTTTTGTTCAGACACAGCTAGATAATTAAAGAGACTACACTTTTAACCAAGCACATTAATTAATTGTTTAGCCAAAAAAAAAAATTAAATAAATAAAGAAAAAATAACAAAATTAGCACATCTTAAAACTTATAATAACAAAATTAACACTTTTTGTATTTAAACTTATATTTTTATAATTAAAAAAATGATTAATATGTCATTTTTCTTTGAACACTCATTCATTTAGAATCGAACGACGATAATTTAGACCCGTTCAATATTTTACGTTCAAATTAAATGTTCAATATTATCGGAGGTGCTAATTTTGTCACTATAAATTTTAAGGATGTTATTTTTTGTAAATTCAAAAAAAAAAAAAAAGAGCACATTTATTAGTTTTCTTATTGGATTATGGGTTATCGCATATACTTTAAACAAATAAAACATACATCTAAGTGATCAAGTATCTAACTAAGTAATTAGTTGAACAATAATCTTAGAGTAATATATCAAGGTCACTGCTTACAAACAGGGGATATAGGCCTACACCATTGGGCATGCACTTAGATTTGAGAGCGCCCACAATCAAAGTATTACATATTTTTTTCTTTTTCTTAAATGTATATCTAAAAGTTGTTTTTTAATGGATAAAAGAATTTATTGTTTAAGGGGTTATTTTCAAAGAGTTAGGTAGGAAAAAGGAAACCCACCACGAGGGGTTAAAGAAGAGAAGCTCCATAGGTTGAAGAGGAGCTGGAATCCACTTAAGTGCTTGCTTGACATGAAGAAGACATACGAAGAGAAAACCCAAAGGAGTTCTTAAATTTTTTAAATAATTTTTTTTTTCTTTCAATTTTTTTAGGAAACCCATTATGCTTCCAAGCCATGGAAAACCTAGATTTCTGCTTCTATATCTTTTTTAGATGTGTAAAGAATGAAAAGATTGTAGATTTCCTATAGATTCAAATTAACCCATTATTGTAGTACTTGCAATTGATTTGATTTGATTTAAAGAGGAATAAATGAACCATGGTCCCTTATAAGCTCCAATAATTGCATCATTTAGGAAAAAGGGAGGGCACTTGTCTCTCATTGATACATAGCATAAAAATACAAGTAGTACTCTTCCTTTAATATTAAAAGAGTATATTTAAAATATATATATAAAAGGTAGATGTAATTGTAAATTTTAAAATATAGATTAATATATTAAAATAATTATAAAACTACTTATTGGCAGACTAATGCATAAAAATAGTAACAAAATTATTAACCATTTTCCTTTCTATAATAGGTGAATTATTCAATGGTCTTAGATCATTAGTTTATCCATATCAATAGCATGTTATAATCATAAAATGTAAAAAATAAGAATAATTAAATATGGCTTCAATTGTTATTTCTTTTTATTTATTTATTTAAATTTGTAATTTTAAATTATCATCGATCAGAAAAACACATCAATATTAGTCTAATATTAAGGTATAATTTTTCATAAATCTATCTTTGACTCTTTGTATCATACTGGAAAGCAATTTCGCTCAAAGCATCCCGAGCTTATAATGGAAGGGAAGTCAGATATTATATTGAAATGACTCTCTCCCACTTCGTGGCATTTAGTAAGCAGCATATATATTACTTAAAGAAAAAAATGACGGTAAAAAAACCATATGAGTTTATTAGGTAGCGATAGAGATGGCAATTTGACCTCAAATTCTGTCAAAAATGGGATAGTGTATTATTTATTTTATTTTAAATTATTCGGAGTAAATTGAGTCAGGTCAAAAATTAAGTCGATTCGAGATATCATTTAAGTATTTTTTTTTTCTTAATTATTTTATAAATTCTAATAATCATTAATTTGTACTCTTTGTAATTAAAGATACTCCACAATTCACATATATACTAATATTTGATTTTGTAATTATTTACTAATCATATTTTGATAATTTTTAAGTTGATTTATATGTGAAAGAAAAAATAATAATATATTCTAACATGCCGCAATTGTAAATTTTAATATAATATCATACAATTTATTACATATTTACAAGAATATTTATATTTTGTACAATTTTAATGTAGTTATGAATTAAGAAAAGTTAAAATATTTAAAAAATGACAAGTTGAAAACTAATTTAAGTTTTTGTTAAATAGCATTGTTTCAAGTAATTAAACAATTAATATTTTTAATTATTTGTTAATTAGCAGTAGGAGTCATCTCTCCCTAATTTAAAGTTATATATTCGAATCAAAAAGTATTATTTGCTAAAAAATTCATTTACATAAAATTTTTACTATTTTATTTTCATTTGAAAAAAAAAAAAAAAAAAGAGTCAATCAAGTCAAGTTTTTTGACCTACGAAATAGTATCAGAATCGAATCGAACTTATTTAATTTAAAACAGTTCAGCTCAAATTGATTCGTTGATCATAATAATTTGGATTGAATTTGACCCGAATTCAACCTGTTTCCATCTCTAAGTAGCAAGTTTTATGTTTTAATCCAATAATAGTTTTTTCTTTAAAATAAAGTTTCTTAGTTAGTAAAGTAGAACTGTGGAAGTCTATCAAGTAATTTAATACGTGTTGATTTTTAAATACACATTTGATGAATGAGACATGAGCAACGATAAAATTTCAAAGCAACAAGTTCAGTGATCAATTTAGTAACATATGAGTCTTCAAATGATAAAACAAAAGTATTGAAAATCTTTATCACCATCGTTTTCATCATGAATTATATTGTTAGGCGACTTGCATACATGCAAACAAACCTATTATAACCAAACTCCTATCACTTGTAACTTTCAAATGCCACCATTATTGTTTCCTTTGAAAAAATATTCAAAAATCAACTCCAATCAAACCATCATATAAACTTTAATGTCCTACTTTGTTAACTTAATAAAATTTTAAAATATTATAAAATAATTTGTGAACTAAAGTGTGAACATGCATTTCATTTTGTCAGATAACGTTACTGCTCGGAGGTTTGAGCTTAGAAGCTGCAGCGTGTTGTTAGAATAAGTCGTACAACTTTGGTCAAAGAGAACGGCTTTGATGGTTTTTTTCACATTTTGGAAATATAATGAGCGGGTTGTAGAGTTACTCGTATTAAATTATTTATATCATTTAATTATTTAAATTATAAATAATATAATTTAATTTTTTAATTTAAAAAAAAATAAGACAAAATATATTATTTTAATCTAAAAATTATTGAAATAATTAAATTTATTATTAATCAACCTCTTAAAAATATGTTTTAATAAAAAATCATTAAATATATTTTTATCCTTTATTAATTTTTTTTTAAATAAAAATACTAAATAACATTATTTATAATTTAAAAAATTAAATAATATAAATAATTTAATTTAAGTACCATTAGAACACTTTTCTCTATGTAATGATCTCCAATTTTCCACGTGAGTAGGGGTAAAAAAAAATTGTAATTATGCACAAATGTTCTTTTAATGATACCTTTAAATGCTAGTCATTATTGATACTCTAAATATCGAAGTTAATATGAGAAAATGAAAAAAAAATGGACGTTATCCTATCTTCCTTTCAAAGAGCTATTTTTTTTTTTTTTTGTTAAAAAAAAATTCTCCACGTGAACGTCTTAATTCATAATCATGTTAAAGGGTACAATGTTGTACAACTTTGTATGTTTTTAGAATATATTTTTTTTAATAATTTTATTAATTATTTTTTATTAAATATTAGTTATATTTTTTATGAAAATAATTATACTAATTTTCAATTTTATTAAATTAAAATATTATATTATTACTTAGTTTAAAAATAATAAATAATTTATGCACATCAAATGCTAGTAGTAGTATATATTGTGTTGTTCGAGTCTAAAGCTTTCATATAATTGGTATAAAACATGTATAGCTTCGGACACCGTCACAAAGATAGAGGGATCAGCTATCCAGTTGCATTAATTTTAGGCAATACTTCAATAAAAAAAATAAATTAGGCAATACTTTTTGCGAATTACTTTATATAATTTTATTAGGGCATTAAAAATAGAGTAGTGATGTCCTTCAAATAATATGTTAATTATTTATTAAATATAAAATAAAATAATAATAATAATATTATTATTTATTAATAAAAAATTAATTAAATATATACATTAAATTATAATAAAAAATATTTTTATTAAAAATATTTGAGTAGATAAATTTTGGTTCATTAATTAAATTTTATTAAAATATATATAACTATTAAATTTATGATATATAAATGGTCTTGAGTAGTATTATAATTTATAAAGAATTGTCCTTTTTACATACCACACAATTATTGGTTGGTAGAATTTTAAAGAAAGTATAAAATATTATGCCAAATTGCCAATGGCTGCTCCTTTTGGGATAAAAAATCCTCTTAGTATTTGCCAAAAAAAAAAAAAAAAAAAAAAAAAAATATATATATATATATATATATAATGTCGCACGTTTTAATTTCTTATACTTAATCCCACGCAAAATAAATATATGTTTTAATTAAAACAGTAATCATATTAAAGAAATGTTTTTTTTAATATGGTAATTATCTCAATATTTATTATTGAGTAATATTCAATAACAAATAATATCTTATGGCTATGCCATATCTGTAGAGATATCAGCTTAATAATAGTCTTGACACTTCACCTTTCTCAAAATCATTTTACTAAGGCATTAATTTCTATTACAAGAAAACTGATTTTGGTATCAGAGTAAATTTGGCACTATATATCTAGTATCGATGTTCTTCTTCTTTTTTTTATTTTATAATGGGCTCTAAAGTCATTTTTTTTATTAATAAAAAAAATACACTTATATATTTTAGTGAGATTTGAAACTCAGATTCCTTAGTGAGAGAACTAAAAATCTTACAACCTGAATTATAAAATTTTTTTCATCTAGTATAGATGTTCTTGTTTTGTAAGATTAGAACTAAAATTAACTCGAATAACACGACCAGCAAAATTCAGCTTTAACAATTATATTTAAAGATTTTTTTGAATCTATTTAGTCTTATATGCTTCACATAACTGGAGCGAAACTAACCTAGTAACCACCGATATAGGAGTGTAAATTACCTATATAGCAAAGATATGACTAAAAGTGTTAATTTTACCTAAATAGCAAATTTAGGTAGTAAATATGATTTTTACTAAAATGTCCTTTTTATTTATTCCTTTGATTTATAAGTATGTAAAGCTTACAATATTTTCTGAAAATTTTGTAAGGCTTACAAAATTCATGATAATTCAATTTTTTATAATTATTTTTATATTTATATTTATGGCTTTGATACCAATTACTGATTATTCTTAACTGAAACTGATGCATAACATACAAGAAGTTATGTGAATGTACAGGTTACATACACATTTATTTACCCTGTACATTCACATTTTGTATGTAACCTGTACATTCACCGTGACTTTCATAAGCTGTTCAAAACAGCAATAACATACAAATAATACAATGCATTTCATGTGAATGTACAGGTTACATACAAACAATACAATACATTTTGTATGTGAATGTACAGGTTACATACAAAATGTGAATGTACAGGTTACATACAAAATAAATTTGTATGTAACCTATACATTCATATGAATTTCATAAGCTGTTCAAAACAGCAATAATGGCGGTCATCTTGATTCATAAACAGCAATCATGACTTTCATAACCTGTACATTCACATGACTTTGATTCATCTTGTAATTTTATACTAGTTTTTCATTGCAACAATGACGGTCCTTTGATTCTTCGTTGCAACAATAGCGGTCATCTCTCTCATCTTGTAATTTTATATCGCTCATCTCTCTCTCAGCATCCTCTGTTCCTTGTTCTTCGTTGCAATAAGGAAGAACAGTTCATCTTGTCTTTGATTTATTTTGTAATTTTATACCAGTTTATCTCTCTCTCAGCATCCTCTGTTCCTTGTTTTTCGTTACAACAATGGCAATGGTGATGGATTTGAGGGTTAAAAGTGTTATTTGTATCTTGCTAAAATACAATCGTTTTGCTATATTAGGCAAAAAGTCAGTTTTTATTGTATATGTATCATTTCAGGAAATTAAATTCCGATATTGCCTCAAACTTGTAATGCAAAATTAGATTTAGCCCATACGAGAGGTTGGGCTGTCTAGTATGTATTTTTAGAGGCTAATTTTAAATACATCCGCTAAAACCTACAAATACATACCCTTGTGTGTAAAATTATTGAAAAATATGTACTAAAGGGTATGTCGTTGGAGGTTTTGATGGATGTAAATAGAATTGACCATTTTTAGATCCATCCTAGATTGGTAAATTTTCAGAAATTGGGCAGGGCTCTTTTTCCCATAAATATCTTCTTGATTAAAAGTACGCTATGCTACTCTAACTTACAATAATGTGTTTTCTACAAAATATAACTTTGCAAATATAATGTAATTATTCTTTTACACACTTAAATGTTTCGGCAAAAAAAATAATTTAGAGTTATGATATTTACACTCTAATTTGAGTTATTTATATTTCATATTTTCTGCATTATCATTTTTGATATTAGCCTTTTTGAGATTGAAAAATCCATAATTCTTAAGGACATTAACATAATATCAACGTTTAAGTGGATTACTTGGCCAAGAAAAATATCCAATGAGTTCCCTATAAAAGGTGAAAGTAGAAGATTTAAATAAAATAAATGAAAAGTAGAAGACTATAATAAAATAGAAGATTGAGTCAAATATATGGAAGTAGAAGACTGAAAGTAAATAAAAAAAGAAGAAGAAGAAGATGATGAAGTAAAATATTGAAATAATATAGATTAAAGTAGAATATTGAAATAAAAAATAGAAGATTAAAATAAAATAAAGTAGAAAATTGAAATATAGTCACTCATTATTTTCATCTAGTGTTGTTGCTGCTAGATGAATTAAAATTTTCATCTCATTTTTTTTTCCTGTTCAATTCTTATTTTATTTTGTGTAAGACATGTGAAATTACTTTATTTCTGAGAAAAAAATGATTTAAATTATTATTTGTACTTTGTAGTGTGCAGAAAATAACTAAATTCAAGGTATTAGGAAAAATTATTCAAGGTTCTGAATCAAGCTTGTATATACATTGATCCATGCCAATTAAATGGAGCAGAAAGACTAATAAGCGATAAAAAAAAATTAAAAATGCTTTTTTTAACCAAAAATTATGGTTGTTAATTGGGTTATAACTATTATACGACTTCACTGGTCAAAACTGCAAGTAAGTGACTTGCAATTTAGTTATGCATGTGTTCTTCAAGAAGATTTTTTATAATTTAAAAGTATCCATCAACCCATT
The DNA here is from genome assembly GCA_029378325.1 of Elaeagnus macrophylla. Lineage (NCBI taxonomy): Eukaryota > Viridiplantae > Streptophyta > Magnoliopsida > Rosales > Elaeagnaceae > Elaeagnus > Elaeagnus macrophylla. The sequence goes on from CM055653.1 coordinate 13,277,925, forward strand.
ATGGATATTTTCTTGCATTTCTTGTTAAGATATTGTAATGAACTCTGGTAAATAGGAGGAAGAAATAATTAAGTAAATCATGATCATATAACAGAAAGGGACTCGAGATGAAAACTTGATCTTGGAGGTTGGATATATTCGTTGCTACTCATGAGCACTGAATTCTTGATCCACTTCTTTGAAGCTCCAGCATGAAATATTCTCAAGGGCTCAAAGAAGATCCCACATTTCAATAGGTACAACAAGACCCAGTTCAGTTGAATATGGAACTACATATCTTACTATTTAACGATATAGGATACATAAGTTGAGCATACATAATTAATCACTATCTCACTTACCCGCTTAATCTTGCTCTGAGATACACTATAACATTATTTTATTTGCCTAAAAGTTTTAATGCAAGGATGAAAAATTCAACGACATCATCGACAAGATGAAACGTGATATCCATATTTTTTAACTGAAATGTCGCTAAAATGTAATTTTTATTAAATTGTTGCTTAAATATATATATATATTTTTTTTGCTAAAATATCTTAATTACCGCTAAAATGTAGAAAAATATCATCAAAATGTCAAAAAATATGGATATTAATTTTGTTTCTCTTTCTTCTTCTTCTTTCTTATCAATCCTTTCAATCATGTTTTTCTTCTAACTTTTGCGGCAAGAGAATGGTAAATTTTTTTTTTTTTTTGCTAAAGGCAAAAGGCAGGAGCCTAATGACTGTGGGGAGGGATAGTAGGAATGGGGGGAATTATAATTGGATCCAGTGAAAAAGCCGTATTCAAAGCAGCTGCAGAACTAGGTTTGACTAAGTTATGGGCTCTGTAGTTCAATTGTCTAGGAATCCATCGAATGGTGATCATTGAGAACTGCGAGAGACAGCTTTGAAGTTGCTGGATGATGGCTGCTGCTGTGAGTGATATCTCATCCTTAACATTCTCCATCAAAGCGCGAATGACAAATTTGGCATCCCCTTCTATGTAGATTGCCTTATGTTTGATTGTTAAAGCATGAGTAATTGCTGCTTCAAGAGCTAAAGTTTCAGCAACATCTACACAATTGGTATATCGGTGGTCTGTCCAAGAGTTGATAATGTTCCCATGAGGGTCAGAAATGGTAAAACCAATAGTAGCTCTTCCTTGTTTCCAGGCTGCATCAAAATTGTATTTTACTGCATTCTGAGGAGGAGGTTGCCATTGATTGGGGATAGGGATGTAAGGCTCCTCGTTAGAATGGGTAGGATCAAAGTGTTTTGGTGAAAGTGAAAACCTTTTGAATTCTTCAACTCTTCGGACTATGGCTTGGATTGAAGTGGGTCCTTCAATGTGTCCTGCTGCAAATACAATGTGATTTCGAAGAAACCAAATATGTTCAAGCATAATGACTGCTGTCAAAGTGAAACTGTCAGTAGTGCAATCTGCAGGCAGAAGGAGCTTGGGAGGTTGTAAAAGAAACTTAATGTAAGAGTAAACATCAAGTTTATGTGTAAACTCCCACATAAGATTCCAATTCCAGTGTTTCCACCAGGATTGTAAGATCTCACAACGGATAAAAAGGTGCTCAACATCTTCCACTTCTTGATGACAAAGGGGGCAAGTTAAATCATTGATAGGGATGAACTGAGCGAGTCTCTTTTTTGTACTAAAAGTGTTTCTTAGTATTTTCCACAAAAAAAGTTTATGTCTTTCATGTAGATTTGCTGTCCATAGTAGTTTCCAAAAACTCATACCAGTGGTGACCCCTTTATTTCTGATGAGTGTGAGATAAGCATCCTTGACTGTAAAATGCTTCTTACCAGTACCGAACCAAGTAAGCACATCCGGAGTATTTGGTGTAGGTGGAGGAAGTGCTTTGATGAAGTTTGCAATGTGTGGAGGGAAAAAATTATTTACCTTTGAAATATCCCATTGCAAATTAGGATTCCAGTGACATAGATCTGCTGGAGTGAAAATATTTGACTGCGTATTGATGTGAGTTGAAATAGGGAGTTTTTGTTGAGGTAATCCTGGAATCCAGGGTTGAGTCCAAATATTTACAGAAGTGCCTTGTCCTAATTGCCAATAACTTCCTTTAATGATTAGATCTCTTCCCCAAAGTATACCTTTCCAAATGTAGGAGTCGGAGGTTCGAGAGATGATGTGTGAGAAATCCATGTCCTTCACATATTTGGCACTGAGAGTCTTGACCCAAGGTTTGGTTGGACACTTGAACATATCCCAAGCAAGTTTGGAAAGCATTGCCTGATTAAAGTCTTTCAGTTGACGGAAACCCAAACCACCAGCATCTTTGGGTTGACAAAGTTGTGTCCAAGCTAAATGAGTGTAATAATGAGAGACTTCATTACCTTTATTCCACCAGAATTTCCTGATTATGGAATCTGCCTCAGCCCAAATACTAGAAGGGAGTTTGAACGTGCTTAAAGTATAAGTGGGTATGTTTTGAAGAACAGATCTAATTAAAGTGGCTTTACCAGCTTGAGAAAGTAGTTTTGATTTCCAACTTTAGAGTTTACCTTTAAGCTTCTGGATTATGCCTTGAAAATTTTCTCGTTTTGATCTACTGAGGGGAAGTGAGTTACCCAAATATTTGATGTTACCTTCAGCTTTCTGAATTTGGAGAACATTGCAGATAGCATTTTGAAGCGTTGGGTGAGTATTTTTGGAAAAGAAGATGACAGATTTGGAAAGATTCACTTGTTGTCCTGACCAGTTTCCATAATTCTGTAAAATGGTGTTGATACTGTTGGTATTCAAAAGATTGCTCCGCAGGAAAATTACTACATCATCAGCATACATGAGGTGAGAAATGGATGGTGCTCTTCTTGCAATTTTTATACCATGAAGGGAGCCTTGATCTTCTGCTTTTATGATCAACCTGGAAAGACATTCTGAAATTATAAGAAAGAGGTAAGGAGATAGCGGATCCCCCTGCCGAAGTCCTCTTGAAGGTTTAAAACGACCAAAAGGAGAACCATTCAGCAGAATTGAGAGAGAAGAAGTGGATATGCATTGTAGGATTAAGTGTCTAAATTTGTCGGAGAAGCCCCACAGTTCCATGATATGCATAAGAAAATTCCATTCCACTCTATCATAGGCCTTTTCCATGTCCAATTTGATCCCCATGAGTCCACCTTTACCTGAATTTTTCCTAGAGATAGTCTGGGCTACTTCATGCGCTAGGATGGTATTTTCCGCTATCCAACGTCCTGGGAGGAAGGCAGATTGAAAAGGAGATATATGTTTTTGAAGTATTGCCCTCAATCTATTCACCAAAAGTCGAGAAATGATTTTATAATTAACATTGCACAGGCTGATGGGTCGAAAATCCTTGCATTGCATTGGAGCTGTAGTTTTTGGAATTAAAGCCAGAAAAGTATGGTTCCAATTGGCGTTTAAAGTACCAGTGATAAAGAAATGTTGTATTTCTTGAACAATCTGTGCCCCTACAATGTGCCAGTACTTCTTGTAAAAACCAGCAGGGAAACCATCTGGACCAGGGGATTTATAATCACCCATCTCCCATAAAGCTTTCTTGATTTCTGCATGAGAAGGTATGTCTGTGAGAAGAGAATTTTCCTCCGTTGTAACTACGAAAGAGAATAAATTGTTGAGTTCAGGATGGAAGGTAGGATTGCCTGTAGAGAAAGAATGTTGAAAGTGATGTAAGAATTCAGTACCAATTTCACGTCGGTTCCAAGTTATTCTACCAGCATTTAATTTTAAACAGTGGATAAAGTTGGATTTCCTCCTGAGTAAAGTTGAAGTATGAAAGAATCGGGTGTTTCTATCCCCTTCTTGGATCCACAACTCTCTGGATTTTTGTTTCCACATTGAATCCCATCTAGCATGTTGTTCTTCAAGTAAGGAACACAGTAACCTTTCTTTTGCCACAGAGTCAGTAGTAGGCGGCCCTTGTTGGACATCTTTGAGTTGAGATTCCAGTCGTTTTATTTTTTCCGGTATAAATCCAAAATGTTGTTTGTTCCACCGGTTAAATTTCCTTGCCAGAGAATTGAGAGTCTCAGTGGTGTTAAGATTACTGTGGTTCTGAGACTCCCAAGTTTCCCTTATTAAAGTTTCACAGCTAGAGTCATGTGTCCACATTTCATAAAACCTGAAAGGTCGTTTTAGATAAGTTTCTTGAATACCATTAACATTCAGTAAGATTGGATGATGGTCTGAAGTATAAGAGGTTAAATTGGTAACCATCGCTTTCGGGAAAGCATCTAGCCAATGTACTGAAGAAATAGTTCTATCCAACTTTTGAAGAATCCTGTTATCATCCTTTCTCTTATTACACCAAGTGTAATGACTGCCCACTCTTCCCAAATCTATTGCCCCTTGTTCTTCAATGAAGCGTATTAGTTCATTCACAGGTTGAGTGTAAAAGGGTAATCCACCAAATTTTTCAGATCCCTGAGTGATGTCATTTAGATCGCCGATTAAACACCAGTAATCATTTAAAGTTTGGATCTGATTAGAGATATCCATCCAAGTTTGTTTCTTTTCTCTATGGTAAGGTGGGATATAAGCAAAAATCATGTGGATTATTTCATTAGTTCCAAATGCAGCATTTAAAGCTACAATTACAAAGGTGTTTCCCACATAATTCACAGTTACATTGACAGAATCTGTCCAAAATAAACAATAGCCACCTTTTGCTCCCACAGCAGGAATAATAAGACTATTGTTAAAACCAACTAGAGTGTTTTGTAAATGAGAAGCCTGTAGAGCCTGGGCTTTCGTTTCCATTAGCCATATAAAGTCCGGTTTTTGTTTTTTAACCAAAAAGTGCAACTCGCGCCTTGCACGAGGCCGGACCAGACCTCGGCCATTCCAGCTAAGTATTCTCATGGGAACTCGGGGGGCAAGTTTGAGGTCGCCTCCCCACCATCAGCATTGTTCAAAGTTGTATTACTTCTAGTACCAATCTGAATTCTTCCAGAGCCCAAAATATCTCCTCTCATGCTAGGGCCAATATCCTGTAAGTTACCAAGACCAGGATATATCAAATCATTCAAACACAGAACAGAATCAGAACCTAAGTTAAGGTCCGAGTTGCTGGGAAATGGTTTTTTGTTAGCAAGTTGACTGTCTTCTGGTGCTTTACGTTTAGAAGGACCAATTTGTGCAACAATGGCAGTCTTATCTGTCGGAGAAAGTTGGTCAGACAATGGCAGATTGCCTCTCTCGCGTTGTACCATCAGATGATATTGGAAGAGAGCAATAGTAATTTTGGACATATGATCTGGGGCATGGAAAGAAATACCCTTGTGGACATATTCAGCTAACTGAAAAATTCTTGTCGTTGAAAGCATCTTTGGGGGTTCCTGCATATTAAAATCCAAACGGAAGCCAATAGCCTGAGCTAATAACCTGCATTTTAAATTAAGATCAGTATCAGTGAGTATACCAGCCGAGCACCAATCATCATATATTGCAGCAAAATGAATGAGATCCAGGTCTTGAGTCTGAGTGAGGAATTCCTGAATGTCCCCATGGAATCTGGCAATTTTTGTAGAGAATGGTTCCTTTTGATTTACTAATTGAGAAGAGCTCTGATCAACATTACATTTGATTATGGGTTGTTCAGATTGAATAGTGAGTTTCTTTTTGCTCAACCTTGGAATGGACTTTTCATGGCATTGAGCAGTGAAAGGGATGGAGCTGGTGAGTTGTGGTAGTGCAACAGAGTGATTGAGAAGCCAAAACTTGTTGAGAGGGGCTGATTGATTAGCACTGACTTTCATCCACTCGCCAAATACAGGGGAGAAGAGTTCCTCAGTAATCATGTAGGTGGTTGCAACTTCCAGTTCACATTCTGTAGTAAAATGATCTAGGATTCCACATTTGTAGCAAAACTCAGGTAGTTTTTCGTACCTGAATTCCACCCACAGTTTGTCAGATTGAGCAGTCTTTCTGGGAATAAGGCATCCAGCAGCAAGTGGTTCATGAACATTAATTTCCACACAAAAATGCAGGTATTTATGTTTTTGTATTACATCTTCCTCATCAAAATCCTTGTCTATGAGTTTACCTGCCACTTTGGCTAGTTTGTCTATGTTGGAATTCTTCATCCCAGCAAAATGCAGACCATGGGCTTGAATCCAGAAGCATGTGGTATTGAAGTCAAGTTCCTGAATTGTGAGTTGATTGTCCCAGGTTCGAAGAACCAATAAGGAATTGTTAACATGCCATATTCGCTGTTCCCAAATGTAATCCCGGTCTCCAGCCATGGAGAAAGTGAACGAGAAGATGTTCCTGTGGTAGTCCATGACTGAGATTAAAACATCTCCTTTTAAGTTCCATGCTTTTTTTGCGGCACTAATCATTTGAGTCTTTCGAATGGTCGATCTGGATATGACTTTCCCCATTTTTGGTATTCTCAACTAATTGTGTGATATCATTTTCAGTGATTGGTTGAAGGTTGGAAGTCATGGTGATCGGGAAAAGGTGAGGAATGTGGAACCACTGTTTTTTCCTTGTTTTGAAACGCTTCAAAGGGTAAAGTTTCAGCGTGACTTGAGGTCTTATATAGTGTTGCAAATTCCAGAGGAAAATATGAATAATGGTGATAACCTGGAAATTAAAAACGCGTTGCTTGTCTGAGAAATTGTGTCCAGTTATATGAATAATCATTTCAGAAACCATTGAGCAGTCTTGTAGAAAAGAATAACTGATGCGTCAATCTGAGGAAAATCAGTTTAGGAGATTACTGAGAAAAAATTAATTACCGAGTGGAAGAGGTATGGTTTGTAGTCTTGACTACCGAGTGGAAGTGGTTTGGTTGGCAGAGAAATCAGACCAGGTTTGGGGCAATTAAACAGACGTATTCAGAAATTGGTTTGGGGCAATTAAACAGACTTACTCATACCAGCCGTACTCATACCAGGTTTGGAGAAATCATACCTAGAAATCATACCAGGTTTGGTTTGCCCTTCACAGACGTATTCAGAATTGAGGCAAATAAACAACATACCAGGTACAGAGGAGTATTAATTGTGGCAATTAATCATCATACCAGGTGCAGAATCATAAATGTGAAACTCAGAAATGGCTTGTGAGTGGCGTGTGACGGGCGAAGAAATGATTATTCGGAAATGGCGTGTGAAGGGCGAAGAACCCTAATCTTCAAATTCGAATTTGGGGCAATTAATTATCATACCAGTTGTAGGGGCAAGTAATCATCATACCATTGCAGGGGAGGATTACTGATAAATCAGAGAATTAATTACTTCAGAAGTGCGAAGTGGCGTGTGAAGGGCGATGATCTTCGAAATTACTTCAAAACCAGAACTTCGAGATTTCTGAGTAGCGTGTACCAGTAGAGAAGCAGGGGAAGGATGAGCCAAGTGCAGAACAGACGAGGAAGACAGTCACTAGCTGAGGCTACCGGCGAATCGGGCGAAGGTGGTCGCAAGCACAACTCCAAGGACGGAGTTCCAGTGGTCGACGCTACCTTTGTGTAGAGAATGGTAAATTATGACAAGAAAGATAATATATTATATTATTTTATATTAATATGTACATTGTATTAAAGGGTAATGACTCATTATATCCTCTGTTTATGAGTACTTTTAAAAAATTCCTTAGTGTCGCGAACCATTCAGGTGCTGCGTTAGGTGTGTTATCATTTTGTGGGGAGTCTTTTGGTATAATGAAGTATACGAAGATCTCAAATCAGTTCTTACAAGGCTTTTTCTTGTTTATTTTGTATATTTTACTGTGTTAAAGAGTCTCGGGTTGTTTTACAATGTTATTATGTGTTGCAATATATTGTATTGCATGTATTTTCTTGAAGGCATGAGAATTGTGTTATCATTTTAAGTTGCTCATGTTCTTAAATTGTTGTTCATGTTTTACTTTTCGCTAGTATTTTTAAGTGTATTTGTTTGAGCATAAATAAAATCTTTTATTTTAGTACAGTCATTAAAATAAAAAATAAAAAAAGAAGAAGAAGAAAGAGTTAGGCAGTGTTCCTACTAACTTTTGTACACAGGCCGATTCCCCTTTGACAAATTTGGCGTTGTGGTGACAAGAACATGATAATTAATTAAAGAGGACTATACATGAATGGGCCAGAGTTTTGACATCATCGGCGCGGACTTGTAGACCAGTCAGTATTCAAGTTCAATAATATGGGTGGTTCTAGAATCAAGTTCTACTAAATATGTGTGTGTAAAATTTGATTTTGATGGAAAACAAAAAAATCTCGTCAGTCACTTCCCAAAGATGAAGAAAGACTTCATTTTAGAAATCAAATGTGTCTACTTTTTCTTTTTTGCTAATCAATTTCTCGTCTTCTTTTTCCACGTTCTCTCCAACCCTACAATGTCTTCAATGATAGATATTTATACATTGCATCTTTATATTTTATTACATAAATAGTAGTTGTATTTGCCAACTTGCTAAGGCTTTGCATGTACTGTCTAGGCCGCATGCTCTTCCAATCTTTTTTACAAAAGCTATGAACTGTTAACCGATTGTGCGCGCAAGCTTTATCAAACTCGTTATATTTCGGCATTGCATTGCTTTGCTTGGCTAGCTAACCGCATGCTCTATTGCTCTTAGACCCATAGGGTTTGGACAAATATTTTGGCCTGTTTACATCTATTTTTCAATAGTGTTTTTAATAAAGACAACAAAATTTAAACAATTTTAATTTTTTATTATTTAAACTTGTAATTTAAAGATATAAATATATCTTTAACTATATATATTTTTTAAAATTGACAGTTAATCATTACTCTACAAGATAATTACTCATATCTTTAACTATTTAAAATATAAAATCTAAAATACATAAAATTTGCTTTCTTTATATCTAAACTTTTGGTGTAAATATCTAAAGTATTAAAAACCAATTAATTTAGAAATCAAAATCAAAATCGATATGTAAATCCGAATAATTAAAACACAATAAATTAAGATATAATTATGCAAAACTAAAATCTATCTAAAAAATATTTATACTATTAAGACAATTTAAATACTTTTCAGCCAACTGCATATTGACACGTTATATTTTAAGGGGGAATAAGGTCGTAATAGTATTAGAAATTTCACTCAGTGAAATGAAAGGGTGAAACTCATAGTGGATAAATCAGGGAAACTACTGAAATTTTTCTGATTATATATATGCTGACGAATTTTGTAATTGTTGTTTATATGTATATTTTTAATACAACAAGGCAACGACCACGCACTCCTCCTAATATGCTACCTACCTACCTACCTATATATTAATAAAAATTAAATAAAGAATGTGCTTCAAACTGTCATCACATAAGAAAATTAATTACTTAAGTTTAAAGTAGCACCCAACAATTTATGATTGTAATTATATGCAACGCAAACACCTCATAGATAAGAAAACTAGCTTGAACGAATTGTCATGAGTGAACACTAATTAATTCAAGACAGTAGATTATGGTAGTTAGAGTTGGTTCGATTTTTCCATCTTTTACTCCTTTAGGCAATTAATTATAACATTCTGGAAACTTTAATTTCACATGTGCATATTAATGTTTTACCACATTCTTCAAATCCCATATTCCACTAAATATCATTTGCCCATCACATGACATAAATTGTATTTATAAATTATTTTTTAATATATGATATAGATTATATAATAAAAATTCAAATAATTTTTAGATACAATCTATACAAATTCATATAAAAATAAATCATAATTTATATGACTACTTCTGTTAGTGATAGTGATAAGCATTTATTTTTGTAAGAATTAACTCTTTCTAAAGTTTGTAATGTAAACTTTTGATATAAATTTAGATATTTGAACTTGTAATTCATGTGAATTATGTTACATCTCAAACATTATATATATGACAATAATAAATGAATTACATTATTTTTATAGAGTAATCATATAGATTGATTTTATGCAAATTATTAATAAATTATCAAATATTAGATATATAATTTCATTGATACTTAAATATATAATTTTTTCTTTAACAAAAGTAATCTTTTATTTGAAATATTTTAATATTTCAGTTATCATTTGATCATTATTTTTTAATTGTTTAAATTTATAATATTATTTATAATAATTACAATTGTCTCAAGTTTAAATATTCTTAAATATATATTTTATAAATTTACTCTTTTTTTTAGTTTAATTTAAATTATTTTTGATCAAATTTTTTTTGTTTATACATTGCGTACATAAAATGTAATTAAACTGTTAAGTAATTTAATGTCAATTATTATTTAAATATTTTTTTTGTTGCTGCTAAAATGGCTTAGTTTGCTAAGTTGGTGTCTCCTATTCCTTATCCACAATGATCATTGGCAAAATTTCTCGAGGCTACACGGACTTTACCTTCAGCTAAAATTTGTAAAAGAAATTTAATTATATTAATATTTTTAATATTAAATAAATACATTTTATTTATAATATATATATAATCCTATTGTATCTAATTATTCTATATAATTTTTTTATCATTCATTGTTTGTATTATTAATGTCAAGAAACAAATTAGCAAAAGTGATAATAATTATGAGTAAAGTGACTAAAAATAATTAATTTTGTCCCCAAAATTCACAAATATTAATGACATACATTGAATTGGAGTCATATGTATTATATAAAAATACTTCCTAAATCTTATTTGATAAAGTGTAATAAATATATTTTTTTTTATGTATTTAACTTTTGTTCAATTCATGAGAATAGAATGTTACTCTCAAACATTATAAAAAATAGCTTGGTGAGATTAAATTATCACTTAAATTTATTTTACTTCAAATTTTAATTTATCCAATATTATATTATTTTACATTATATTTAATAATATTTATAATTTATTCAAAGTTCTTTTATAAGAAAATTTTAATATTTATTTGTCATTCTATTTTTCATTTACTTTCTTTAATTTTTAAATTTTATATTATTTATCATGTTTTTACATATTGTCTCAAGTTTAAAATCTTAAATTATATATTTTTAATTTTTTTTTGTTTTAGTTTTAATACTTATAAATTTAATGTGTTTGATCAAATTTTTCATTTGTTTATATTAACTTATAGTTCATTAATTTAATTAATACATGTATGTTCAATATTCTATTAAATTATTGTTTTTTTTCTTTTATTTATATTATATAATTTTTGTTATAAATTTTAATGCACTAAATTAAAAATTTAAGTTTATGTTCTAATATGACATAAAAGTTTAAATTTTAATTAAAAAGATTTCACTATAATTCTTATTAATTCTACATCAGAATCATATATTTTAATTTCTTAATACAATAAAATCATCTACTTTTCATTAACTTAAAAAAAAATCAGCCCCCTGAATTTTTTTTCTAGCCCTCCCCTCCCCAGTGAACGAGTTATAATCTCTCTCTATAGATCTCTCTGTGCTACAAATATGATTACAATGATGATAATTTTCGATACATGGTAATTAATTAATTTATTATTATAGAAATGAAGTTGATGATCAAATGTAGAAGGTGACAGACAGTTCAGGGAAAAAGGAATAGGTCCCAATAACAGAGAAACAAACCCATAAGTCTAAGTCTTAACTCAAAAGCTATTGTAGTGGGCCATCGCTTTAAAACATGCTATCAAGTGCATTACTACAACCTTCATTATAACCACCTCACTTTACTCAAAATCCTATTCTCTCCACCCCCACTTTTATTCATTTTCAAAGACATGGTTTATTATCAAAGACTTTCGGTTGCCTCTTAAGCAACTTTATAGCTATGTTGAATTCTTTACTTTATAGAGTAAATGATGTGTTTACTACAATATTAATAATATAATGTGCTTAACTCTAATACAAATTAAGAATAATAAATTTCATAACAAATATTGCATGTATAAAGCTCGAAATTAAACACATCACCTTAATCTTGGACTAATGACTACATCTATTATAGGTGCACCATTCAACCGATTATTTCCTTTACAAACAATTATCTTCTTCAAAAGAATCCTAGTAGGAGGGGATGAAAGAAACAAAATTAAAGAAAAGCAAATAGCATGTCAATTGACTTGTAATTTGTAATGCAATGTTAGACGTCTTACTTGAAATTTTGGTGATGTGGTTTTAAGTCTATCGATATAAACAGTAAAAGATGTGTGCTAATTGTTTGTTTAAAAAAATATTTTTTATCATAACTTGATGTATACAACAATCTACATGTCACAATCTAATTGGCCTTGAATTAGTAAAGGGTCTTACAAACACTTCTTTATCACAAGTTTTCAATTTTTATCTAATCAATAAATAACACATTGTGTTATTTATATTATAATTTAAAATATATAATACTACTTAAAAAAAAAAAAAACGGGTGAATGACATGAACTATAATGGAAGAGGCGGCTTGAGATTTGGTTGTAGGCAGTAAATAGCAAGAGGGGTATGACTTATGAGTACTAACTGGCATGGGCTCACTAGTTGATGTTATGATTGGATCATGAAGCACAACTCGTGGGCTTTTTTTTTTTTTTTTAAGCTTTCCCATTCCTTTTTTTTTTCCTTGTTTTCATTTTTGAAGTCAAAAGCTTAATAATGCTCGAGATAAATACAATAATTTTAAAAAAAATATATATAATTTTGTTATCAAAATTTAAGTTATTATTATTATCATAATTTTTCATTTATAACAACTTTAGATATCACTCTTAACATTAATATGTAATTAATTATTATAGAATATATTTAAAAACTAATATTTTTAACTAATAAATATAATTAATTAATTTTAAATTTTAAATTTTAAAATATGATATATTTGTACCATTTATTTAAATTATTCAAATTATTAATAAGTTAATTTTCAGAACCTATTCTATTAAATATTTTTTTTTTGCTTGAATAACAAAAATAATTTTGATAAAAATACTTAAAAAAAAAAAAAAGTGTACCAAAACATGAACAGACATTAAAATAAAGCCAGAAAGCAGAAGAAAGCTGTCACTCCCTCCCTTTTCCATCCTTTTTAAAACCAACCCAAAAGCAATGCCTTAAAACAGAGCAGTTCAACACAACCACAAGTTCTAGGCTACAAAACAGAGAGAATAAACAGAGTAAACAGAAAGGAAAAGCAAAGATCAATTAGCAGAATGAAAAGAAGAGATCATAGCAAAGGAGCTCCGAATTCAGCAGATTTGTTGGTATGTTTTCCTTCTAGAAGCCATTTGACCTTAATGCCAAAGCCCATTTGTAGCCCAGCTAGACCCTCTGAACCCAATAAACGCCATAACTATAACCACCACCATCGGCTCAAGAAGTGCAGCACAAGAAGTGGTGGTAGTCAAGCCAGCCCTATTTTATGGGCCAAAAACAAGTCCATGGGTTCGGAGAATTCGGAACCCACATCCCCAAAAGTGACTTGTGCAGGGCAGATCAAAGTCAGGCACAAGGCTGGTTCATGTAAGAGCTGGCAATCAGTAATGCAAGAGATTGAAAGGATACAAAAGACAAAGAACAAAAAAAGACCTTCTTGGGCTGAATCTCTGGGGTTTAAGAAAGAAATAGTGCACTTCTTGACCTGTTTGAGAAGAATTAAATTCGATTTTAGGTGTTTTGGGTCCTTCTCTGAATCAGATATTATTACCACCGATGATGAAGAGAATGAAGAAGTAGATACTATTGAAGAATATAATCATGAAAACCATGTGGGTCATGAAGAGGTGACCGAGAAAACTGAAACTCAAACTCAAACTTCAAGTCCAAGTACAGTTTTTTCTAAATGGTATATGGTTTTACAGGAAAATCAAAATAATGGGTTTTGTGAAGATAGAAAAGAGATGGATAATTATTACAAGGTTGGTGATCATAAAGCAGATCATGATCAATCTGCTGAGGCAGTGCCTGCGGTTCCGCCACCAAATGCTTTGCTGTTAATGCGATGCAGATCTGCTCCTGCCAAAACTTGGTTGGAAGAGAAGAAAGAGGAACAAGATGACGATAAAGAAGAAGAAGAAGAAGAAGAAGAAGAAGAGGAAAGACCAAAACAAGAGATAAGAAGAAATAGGAGTTTGAAGTGTTTAATGGAGGAAGAAAAAATACAGACCAAAGAGAACCTGGTAGTGATGAGATATGACTGTGATTTCTACAAGATTCCGACTGAGATTGCAAGGGAGACATGGGTTGTCGGCGGAATGAAAGATCTTTTATACAGAAGTCGTAGTTGGAAGAGATGATCGATGTTCCTTCCCGGCCGGCGAACTCTCTATTTTTCGTTTCAGTTTTTGAATTTTCAGTTATATATTTTCCGATATTTTATAAGTTTAAATATATTTTGGATGTGGTTTGTGTTTCTTCTTATTTTGGACGCCAATGTTATGGAGTGTGCGATATGGGAAATCCAAAGCTAGTTGTGCCTGACTTGGGCTTCTCCAAAATTCAAATTAATGTATAAAAGTTGTACAGCTACTTCACATAACTTCTCTTGGGAAATATTTATGATTTTGCTGCAATAGTGCCATTGCAAATTTTCCGAATTTTGTAAAATTTATATGTTGAAGCGAACTTGTAATTTGCCCCGTAACGTACTAGTAGCAATGGTCGTGCCCTATAACCTTGAGGGTTCGAGCCTTAAAAAGACAATATTTGTAATTTATCTTATTAATAGTATAATCTTGAATTTGTGGGTTCAAGCCTTAAAAATACAATATTTGTAATTTATCTTATTAATTAATAGTGGCTTTAGAGGTCCCTTTTTTATTCCTCTTAGGCTAGATTAGCAGTAACATTCATCGGGAAAAAAAAATGTTGAAGCGAACCTGGTGTTTTTATGATTTTGGAGTATATATATAGTGTGGCCTGTATAAAAGCTCATAGATAAACCAAAGGAAAATCTCAGCAGATTCAGTACATGAATATAGTAATAAGCCGATCAACTTATGCTATGAATCTTACTGATTGCTGTGTGCAAACAAGCAGATAAACTTGACCCAATTAAATTATAATCGTTGATTTACAATCCCTTATCAACTATGAACAAGTTAAAGGCTTTTGTTGTTTTGTTGTTGTTGTTTGCTATATTGATAGAATCTTCCTTTTCAAGAACTGTACATTTTGACTGAACTTTCTAACAACTCATGCTTGTTGCCTGGAATTTCTTTTACTCTCGATCCATTTTTGTATATTTTGAAGGTTGGGACAGTAATTACACCTTCCGTTTTGGCCAAGTATGGATACTCTTCAACCTCCACCTGAACTTCATCACAAAAAGGAATGAGAGATCTATACAATACTAATCAAAGAGTATTAATTAAAATTACCACATATTAAATTTGTTGACCCATTTGGCATATTTTACAAACCTTGAGAAAATTGACTGTTGGGAATCTCTTGCATACTTGTTCAAGGACTTGCAGTAGTCTATTTTGATTGGCTTTATTGCTAAACAGAACCACTGACATGCCTGCCATTCATAAATTGTCACATGCCCAGTTAGTCTTTAATTTCTAATTCTGCTTATTGAATAAATTAGAAAATGAAAATTTACCAGGCGAAGTAACAGTGTGCCTGAAAAGTTCAGTGCTTGAAACTATAAACAAATTTGATCCGAATTTCATGTCCTTAATCTCTTCTCCACGCTGTTTTTTTAAGTTGATTCGCGCATCAAATAGAGCTCGGCCGACTTCTTCATCTCCTGGAGTCTCTCTTATCAGGACTTCATAATCTTGTATTGCTGCTTTCCATCTCTCCAACTAGTCCCAAAAATATAAAAGAAGCATTATAAGTACTATAAAGGTACAGCTTTATATATTTGCCTTGAAGTTTCTTTTAAGGTATAAAATTTATTCACCTTGGCATTACAATCTGCCCGGCGCAACCTGGCCTTGCTATAAGAAGGCTGCAGGTAGAGAGCTGATGTGCAATCTTCAATGGCCTTTTCAAATTGACCAAGTTTAGAGCGACACGCTGCTCGGTTGCATAGCAAGACTGAGTTATGTGGATCATGCTCTAGTCCTTGGCTATAAACAAAACATGCTTGTGAGAACTTTGCTGCTTTGAAGAGATTATTGCCATTTGATCTAGCTGATGCAACAGCTCTAGCCCTCTTAATTGCCAAGTTAATCTCCTTGTTATTTGGATCGAGTTTTGCTGCATTTTCAGCTGCTTCTACAGCTTCATCAAACCTGTCACAACCCCATAAATTATCCGAACTATAAGTTTTCCAATTGCTAATAATAGGTGTGTGTTTGTGGAAAGTAACAAAAGAAGCCAAAATTTTAGTCTAATTCAATGAAATTTAGGATTTTTACTCACTCATAATTCCATATAGTTTTTTTTTTTTTTAATTTAAGATCAAAAGGTACAGATAGTTGATGCGAAGCTTTAAGTCATGAAATTGAAACCAAACTAAATGTCACATAAATCATAAGCATGACTTTTGATACTACTAACTACATGGGAATATCATATTCTCACTAACCTCCCCGCAGCCAAGTAGACCTGGGATTTAATCATCAAGATATAAGCACAACATGTCTGCCCCAAGAACTCTGTACAAACATCAATGCTGAAATTAGGTCCCTTTTGGTAAGTTGTAAATGCCTCTTCATGTCTTAGAAGCTTCAAAAAAGCCTCAGCTTGTAGAGAAAAGACCTTCACATAATTAAATACAATAGACACCGTAAGTACTTAATATTAGAGCAGAACATTGAAGTTTTTGAGAGAATTAGGACCTAACCTGTGGAGCTGAACCGGCACCAGTGGATATTGCAAATTGGGTTTCATTCAGAATAATTTTCCACTCTCTTCTTTCCTGAGCTTCAGTGCATCTACAGAGGCATTTATGAAGAGCCTGAGCTTTGTCAACATCTTTCAAATCTGCATAGGGGCCAGAATGTTTGTAATGATACAGTGCTTTCTCTGCCTCTCCAATTCTGCATAGCACATATCATATTATATTTAAAAACACAAATTTATTGTCACATAAAGAAATTAACATGACTAGTTCTTCTGTTTCTTTGATTTTATACCTGATGTATAACGACGCTAATCGATGATGAGCTCTATGATAAGAAGGTTCAATTCGAATAGCTTCGTTGCTTTCAGCAATTGCTTCAATAAGACACCCTAGACCAATCAAAGCTGCACTTTTATTGCAATGGTAGGCTGCCTTAGTTGAATCCAAAGCAATTGCTTTTTCATATAAACCCAAAGCTTCTTCAAATTTCCCCTGCTTGTATGCCTCATTTCCCATACACTTCAAGACTTCAGGGTCCAACTTATTCACGAAACCACGAAACTCACCACTACTCTTCTTCACTATATTTCCCATTATACCATTGTTACCTATTATCCCATAACCATGTTTGGCATGTGACAAAGAGATAATCTCTTTACTGCTTCTAGAAGGACCATCCATTGTCTTAGTTTTGGATCTTGGGCTACTACTTGCCAAATAATTATTGTTTCCTGCCTGCTTTAAATTACCCAAATGTCTTATAAGGCTAACATTATCTGAACTGGCTTTAACAAGAGCTTTGCTTTCATCAAATTGTTGATGATCAGTGATAATTCTACTAAGCTGAGGAAAATCTGCAGTGTCTGCTCTTCTCAAATTTCCCAAGTCATGTTGTTCTGATACCTTGGTTTGGCTTGAGACTTTAGAGGATGAAGTTGAGCTTCTTGCAGCATCTACAGATCTTCTCCCTTGAACTCTTTGGTGGGAAACTGACGGTCTTTGATGAACCAAATTAAGTTTTGTATTGGGTTTCTGGTCTGACTTCTTGGATGCTTTTGCTGAATTATAGCTCTGTGGCAAAGCACTCTCTGCAGAAATGCTTCTAATCTTTTTGCAATCAAGAGTTGAAGTGATTTTAGAATCATTATTTCTTGATGGCTTAATAAGGTTGCTACACTTACTTGATGGCAATGAATACACAGTTGATTTTTTTGACCTGCTTAAGCGTTTGAAAATCCCACTCATAAATCCACAGCCTAATTTAGTCTCCACCATATACTTTGCAGTGTCTGCCATTACTCTGCCTCTTGAAGAAGATGCTCAGAGATGAGTAATGTGACCTCTCTCTGAGTTAAAGATTTGTATGCACAAACAGTGAGAACAATAAAGTTATATTGTTGTAAAAAAAAAATATGGAATAAAAGAAAAGGCTGAAAAGAACTAGAAAGAGGAATCTTAAAGAAATATGAAAATGTGGAAATAATGAAGAAATGGCTTGAATGTGAAGGATTTATTTATATGTGTCAACAATCAATATACTCTCCAGGTGGATACTTGTATATAAAATTCATGAGCTCTTAGAGTGGCTTCCAAGAAAACAACTTTATCTTTTTCTGTGAATTTAGAAAATTAACATGTGTAGGGTCATCACCACATACAAGATTGACGTATCTCTAGTTTTTAAATTATTTTGAAGTTAATTTTTTTTTTTTTTTTAGTTTAACCAATAAGCACCCTTTTTCTGGATATTATATAGATGTTCTGAGTTCCTTATTAATTTTCACTTTCTTATGTTTCAGTATATAAGAGACTATATGACAGAGAGCTTCTTCAAGGGAGCATAATATTAAGATGACTTTTCAAACAATTAAAAGCTGTGAAGACTTTGGAGTTTTTAACCTTAAAGTTAAACCAAAGAGGCATCTCTAAAAAAGCAATAAGGTTAGTTGTAATCCATATAACTAATGTTTCATTAAATTAATAAATTATTCTTAATAATGCTTAAAGAGAACCTGAAATCACATAGTCAATTTCGTAAATGGGGAAAAAAAAAAAAAAAAGAATATTAACATAATCAAGAAATAAACGATGATGGAAAATAATATGCTCAATCTTGAAGAAACTTCAGATAGCCGTAATGATTGCACAGAGAAGTGAATAGCTGGACTCCTTGCTTTGAAATTGGGTGGGATTCAACTCCTTCCTTCCTACTCGGACCTCTTCTTAATTAATCACTCAACTAAAAGGAATCGATTTATTTATTAACTATTTAATATCGGCATGTTCATTAATTAACTATTCAATATAAAGAAGCTTTTTGGAAAATTCTAAAATGAAGCCACGAAAATCGTACTATTTAGCTTTAGGAATAGCGTCGACAGAAATCCTTACGTCCACTCTTTACGTGCTACTACAGGTAACATTTCACGTCAATAATTTTTAAAAAAATAATAAAAATAAAAATAATTGGTTATTTTTAAATACATTAATATAATATTATTTGTTTCCATTTCAAACTATCTTATTATTATTGTATGAATTTTCTTATTTATTATTATTATAATAATAAATAAATTGTTTAAAATTAATTTAATTTTTATATTCTTATTTGAGTTAAATTACTTGCCAAAACCACATATATACAACACGACGCCATTCAAAACCCTACTTGCTAATATATTAGAATTGATTTAAAGAAGTTTCTACAAAATGGTAAGTTATTTGTTTTTTTTTTTTTTTGGACAAATCTATTTGCAAGTTTAAAATAATTCTATTCATGTCTTATTAAATTATAAAGCTTTTTCAACCTTGTATTTGTAGAATAATTTTTCTAATATCTTTTTAAAATATGAGTTATTGTTTCTTGCAAAATTTATTACTTTATATTTATAACCTTATTTATTTTATTCTATTATATTTGAGTTAATTTTTTTTTTTTCAATGTCCATTCAATTTTTTTTTTTTGTTTACAAGGTGAGGTCAAAGATTTTTTGCCCATTGATTAATTAAAGCTCTTATATCATGTAAAAATTTATAAAATTATGAGTTCTCTAATTCTAAAAAATTAACCAATGAGTAAAGATATTTATAATTTTAAACTAAATGGATAAAAACATTTATACTTTTTATAAACTTCTTTCATATTATTGTTGTTTATCGATATGAAACAGTATGTATCAGTGTTTATATCATGCATTCACAATTATCATTTCTACCCTCTAAAATCTATAATGCTAAACATATTTTATATTTGGTATACTAGCATTTGTTTTCTATAAATTAAAAGATTTAAAAAGTATAAACAAACAAATATATAAAAGGTGAAGTGTGATTGGCCTGATAAAAAAGAAGTTTTTGATTGGGATGCAACTTGTTTTGACAAAATAAAATTACAGATATTGAAATCTAGTAAGATTCAAACAATTAGCATACCAACAGACAAAAGTAGAAATTTAATAATGAATAATCACAAAAGTAAGAAATTATTAAGAATTTTATTAAAATTGGTAGCAACAACTACCCTCTAATTGGAATCTCGTGAACACAATTAATAGATTATTTGTTAATTACAAAAAAGTATTTATTGCAACCACTGGCTTCCAAAATTTAGTTGATTAGCAAGAGAGTAACAGGCGGCAATTAAGGCACTGTTTGGCATGGACCACTTAAAGAGAATATATTGATAACCAGCTGTTGCATTCTAGCTTTTTAACACTTTAATTTCTTTCTCTGTTTCTATTACCTTCCCTTACTCTGTTCCCTTTTCCGAGGGTAAGTTTAAATTATTAATTAATTTCATATACAAAAAAAAAAAAAAAAATGGTGTATTATTGTTGCAAATTAAGCTGACTACGATGTTATAAGAAACGAAGACGTGTCTTTAGGATATTGAGAAGATTGTCTTTGGGTCTGCCCAATCATGTCTGCTTGCTTTGTTAGTCGGTGCTGGCTTGTAAGTTCATAACCACACAAAAAAATGAAACAACGATCAAACAAAGCAGATCCACTAAATTTTAGTCAAAGTACAGAAGATTAGATGGAAGAATAAAATTAAGTTAAAGGAATTGGGTATTGAAGTAGTCTCACATGGATTAAGAGATTTTAAGATATATAGTATATAAGGCATGAGTAACTCTCTTTTTATGAGAACTCTTTTGGGATAGAATTAGGCCCATAGACTTTTACATGGTACCAGAACAGGTTTAATTAGAGATGTGGGGGAGCCCGAGCCCTGCTTGAATGGGGACTGCTAAGTGGGTCCAGCCCCTAATGTGGAGGGGGTATTGAAGTCCCACATCGTTTGAGAGATCTTAGGATGTGTAGTATATAAGGCATGGGCAACCCTCTTCCTATGAGAGCTCTTTTGGGGTAGAGTTAGGTCTATGGACTTTTACATGATATCAGAGCAGGTTTAACTAGAGATGTGGGGAGGTCGAACCCTGCGTGAAATGGGTCTAGCCCTTGACGTAGTGGAAGTATTGAAGTAGTCCCACATTTTACATTGAGAACTTAATTATATAACCTTTTATCATTGATGTTAAGGATATTTATCGGTTCAAAATATAATCCAAAATATTCATTCGATTAGATGGTAAAATTTCAATCTTTACTTGTTGTCATTCAATATGATCCATTAATTGATTGGATTTATTCATACCAATCTTTTCTATAATATATTTTATGTTCCTTTTAGACTTTTTTAATATTTGTTCCAAGTTTTTAATCAATAATTAACGTATAAATATATTTTTTTATAGACAACATATAAATATTTGATTAAAAATAAAGTCACAAATATCATAATAATAATAAAAATAATAATGCAAATTACTGCAATTTAATAATATTACGATTTGAAAATCAACTACATTCAAAATGAAATTTGAGTCGTAGATGCGAAGGGTTGAGAAGTTGAGAATTTAGAACGTTATACCAAATTTACATGTCAAGTAAAATAGGTAAAAAATTTAAAGAAAATGAATGGAATTATAATTGGATTAACAATTAGGAGGAAATGGAACTAAAAAATGATTATTTCTTTTATTTGAATAGAAAAATTACTAAAAATAATACATTTAAAATTTATAATAATAAAATTAATACTTTAATAATATTAAATGTTTATTTTTATTATTCTTCTAATTCTTTTTCTAAAAGATATATTTATTCATTTAAGTATGTTATTTTTTAGGGTTACTCATCTAAATATAACAGTATATAATTTCATTCATTAGTATAATTATACCTATTATATTTTCATTCTAGCTAGTACTAGAAGGAAATAGAAATTAGATTGCCCTATGAGAAATATCATTAGATTTATTTTGCTGCAAAAACAAGAGGTGACTTTGAAGTCAAATAACTTCCTTTAAAAAAGCTCAAGGAGTATGAAGTACTGCAAAAGGTTAGGGAAAATATCAAAGGGAAATTAACTTAGGTGTACTTGAAAATAGTTACTCTTGACATGTTATGCGATTTTAACTAAAATAAATAATAATAATAAATAACAGCAATATATTAAGAAAAATAGATGTTCGCATATGTTAGAACCGAATTTCTCACCGACTAAACTGGAGATGACTTATAAGTAAATAAATATTTGAGTTCTACTTTTTCTAACTAATATTTTTTTTATATAAAGCCTCATATCCCTTGCAAAATCTTTACTTTTAGTTGTAAATAGAATTTTATAAAGACGTATCTCAATTAAGTTCAAGAGTTTATAATCATAATCATAGATAAAAATCCGAGTGGATGGATAGATTTTTTTTTTTTTGGGAGTTAAATATCACTATTCATAAAGGGTGGACCATTTTGCCAAACTTTGAAGATCCAATTATGTACGTGTTTATTGGAAAATAGGTTGAAGATTCAAAAATTGCTGTCAGAAAACTCCAAATCCATGTGTAAAGTAGGCAAGAGAGTAAGAGGGGATAAAAGAGTCGTGTGTTTCTCATGAGATATCTCTCTTATTTACAGAAGATAGTTTATCAAATACTCTATTTGCCGACAACCAAAGATTTCTTTTATTCTCTTTCTGATAGCAACAGAGACATACTAAAGATTGGGGCTGCCTTTAGCCGGTATACAACTCAAGTCTCTGAAAAATCACCAAACCTCGCTAGGTAGCCCTGCCAAAGCCAAAAAGCTAGTCAAAGTTTACAACTAATTATTCTTATAGCAAAAGAGCTCTCTAGCTCTTCTACCAAAACTTTTCTTTCTCGTATATTTTCTGCCAAAAATAATTAACTTGTTGAAACTAAGGTTACTCAATTAGTCAATTAAATATATATTTTTGTTTGGATCCATTGGCTAGCAAGTATTTTGTTTTTGCGTTAGTATTACGTTTTAAGATAAGGCTAACATGTAATGTATGCGTGTATGATTCAACACCAATTATATACATTCCCTTCCTGTACTCAACCAATTAATTTATATATGAAAAAGCACTAACATGTGTACAACTTAATATTACTTCATCATACCCTAGCCAGAACATTTTTATTGATTTATATATCCACTTTGGCATTGTCGATTTTGTTCTTCATCTATTCATTTTATATTAGATTTTACAGAGTTACAATTAATTGTACAATTATACGCTTAATTATAGTCATAATAACGAATTTGATTTATGATTAAATAATTAATTTTGTAATTTTTAATTCTTTTATAAAAATAATCACTAATGTGTTTAAAATTACCAAAAATAACACCTCTAAAACTTATAATAATAAATTAGCACTCCAGTAACACTGAATGTGTAACATTGAACTTATCTAAATTGTCCCAATTTAATTTAAATGACATTCAATTTGATAGACATTCAAAAAAATGATTTATATTTTATTTTTTAATTGTGAAAATATATGATTTGAACATAAGGAGTACTATTTTTATTATTATAATTTTGAGGATGCTATTTTTGTTATTTTTTTCTAAAAATTTATCCTTAATGATTTTCAAGAAAAAAATTAAAAATATCTTCAAGTTATTTAGTAAGGCTTTTTATTTTTTAATTTTTTTTCAAATAATTTTAAAAATAAATAAAATTTTTGTTTATTTTTTTATTACAAATTTAAGCTTTAAATAATTTTCTTCCGATGTTTATACATACAAAAGTTATAAGACTTAATTTACTCTCTAGAAAAATATATGATCAAAACAAAAAAAAGAATTAGAAATCTTATTCAAAATCTTATTTTTAAAGATTTATAAATCACCCAATATTTTGGTAATGATTCTTTGAAAATGTAAAATTAAAATCAAATATTGTTACCAAACATATCTGATTAAAAAATTACTTAAAAATAATTATAAATTATAAATTAAAACTATTATCAAATAAGCACGTATAAATGAGCATATAAAAAAATATTGTGCATTTATTGAACAGTGGGTATGTATGGTAAATTCTTTAAAAAATAATAATAATAAATATATAATAGTTCGGCATATATACAAATCCAATACTCAAGAGCCATGTTCCATATATATAATAATAATAATAATTAATTGCAAAATACTCAAATCTTGAAATTGGTAATACTATATACATTAATATATGTGCATCTAATAATAATTAAAACTTAATACCATGTATATTATCTATATTAATGTAAATGAACTGTACTGTTTTCTTATCTAAAACTACAGTTATATATTTGAGGCAGCCAGAAAGTGTGTAATGGGTGAACAAAAGATTAAAATTATCTGTTTTTTATTAATTTAAATTTAATCAAATTTAAAGTAAATTTAGAGATTTTTAATCTAAATTTGATCTGATGATGTAATCACTTCGAATATGAACATATCATATTTTTTGGATCAAATAATGTCATATTGAAGTTATAATTTATTTGTGCATTATTTTCATATATAAAACAAAATATATACAATATTTAAATTTTACATTGGTCTATCTTTAATAAAATTTATTATTTATAATCACAACTAAGAGAATTAAAATAATAATAAATATGTTTGGACACTTATTAAATTATTGTAAACATTTAATATTTATATTTATTTTTTTAAACTAAAACGATAATTTAATGTAATTGTGTTATGTTCAATATATAAATACAATATATTATAAAATTAAATATGCATTTATTTATAATTTTAATAGTAATTTAGTCGGAATCATATTACAATGGATTATAAAATTTGTTTAAATTCTATTCATTATGAATCTAATTTAATAATAAAATTTGTCTATTTAATTTAATCTAATTTTAATTGTTTGGATCAAATATTTTAATTTAGATAAATTTATCAAATTATTTTTTCACTACTATCCATGAGCTTAAATCCACACAAAAGTTCAATGGGATTATAATTAAATAATCAAAATCTGTATATAAGTTACAAAATTATTTAAAAATAAAAATAAAAAACTATGGTCATTAATTAGGACCCAAAACTAGCTAGTCGATTGGAACCACAGTACAAAATTTACATGATGCCAAAGAAAATAAATGACATCATGCATAAAGAGAAAAAATTCCCTTTTTTTAATTTATTATCCAATTCAAGAACTTGTCCTCTACGACGTCTATATTGGAAACTTGGAATCTGAAAAAGACTGAAAGAGATGGTTGTAACCGGTGAAATGTGGCTCCAGATCATTCCTATCATTTTTTATATATTAGTATATATATACACATTATTTTTATTTTATGCTTCAATAATTTTTATCTATATATTATATATTAATAATACATAAATTAATATACTAAAAAAAAAAAAAGGTAATCGTAAAATGTTGATACTAGAGTACTTTGATTTAGTTTTTTTTATATTATTATTAGTTTGTTTACCTGTTTTAAAGAAGGGGACAATTTAGTTTAAATAGTTATTTTTATGCCTTTAAAAGATATTTTCATTTTTATTTTTTCAACTATATTTGTAAAAAGAAAAAAAAAATTAACATGAATAATTAATAAAATATTTTTTTAAAATAAAAAATGAAGAAAATATAGAAATTAATTATTTGAATATGTGTTGTCATTAGAAAATTTATTAAGCCTAAGCATTTTATTTTAAAAAAACTAGTGGATTTATACGTGCATCTGCCAAATTTTAAAAATAGAATTACAATGCAAGGCTCAAAATAAAAGAGAAAGTGATACGTAGAAGATGTGGAAAGTGTCACACGTGATTTTCAATTTTATTTTATTTTATTTGAGCAAACTAACGCTTACAAGTTATAACGCAAGCCTCGAACAGCGGACAGTGATATGAGTTTCTTAATACCTAGACTTTGGAAACGGTAGCACGTGCTGCTTACATAAATAATTCAGATTCAAAACAAAAGGGTCACGTGATCCAAGTTCATTAAAAGCTGAACATGGCTTGAGTTTTAAGCTTTTGAGTGGATGAGGTTCACATCGGGATCAACCACAATAAGACATTCTTAGTTATAACAGTATTTCTGTTTTAGCGGATACGAGACTGTAATTTCGATCAACTTTTGTTTTTTACAAAAGAAAAATTAATTACATGTATATCTTTAATATTAAATAAATATTTTATTTATAATAATACATAATATTTAATTTTAATGTAAATATTTTAATATATATTAATAATATTTAATAAATACATAAATAAAAATACATAAATTATGAATAACATAATTAAATATATATTTTTTTTTTATATATTTGGTAACTAATTAGTTACAAATTTTTTTCTTAAAATGCGATAATAAAAAAAAATTTAATATTTAACTTTAAATCTAATATAAAAAAGTTGAAAAATTAAAAAAGAAACATTTAATAAGCTTTAGGATAAAACTTTTAAATTTATATTCATGTCTTTAAAATTTTTCATAGTTTATTTCGACTAAAAATTCTAAACTTATTCAATATTATATTATTTAATATTTTATTTTAATAAATTTTAAATTTATTATAATTTTTTACGTATATAAAAATTATAATACTTCTTTGTTTTTAGTTTTTATTTATTTTATTTTTATTAATCATTTTTATATTATATATCAATATATATTTTTTAAATATAATCTCAAGCTTATAATTTTAATCATATTTTTTTTTTATTTTTTTTTTAATATTTATAAATTTTGATATATTTGATTGAATTTTTCATTTGCTTAAATTTTTTTGTTTAATTTTTTTTATATATATGTGATATAATATATATTAATTTATTATATATTTTTTTAATTTTAATTTATTATATTATGATATAAAAAATTTAATATTATCTTGTTGAGAGTTTATATAACTTTTACTAATTATATATTATGTTATATTTTTTATTTTTTAATGTTTTAAAAAAAAGTTATTTTAAATAAAAAAAATATATATCGCTGGCCCCTCAAAAAAATTACAGAATTCTCCATGTTTCTGTCCTCCACCTATGCAGTTATTCCAGCTAGCTAGTTTGTTCAGAAATACGTAATTTATCATCTTTTCTATAAAAAAAAATATTAGTTAATTTTCACGTATTTGGTACTTTTTTAATGCTCTAGTTATATCAAAAGTACTTCAAATTGACTATGTTTTTAAGTGGTCCTGATTTAGTACCCATGTTTTCCAAATGGTTCCAATTTAGTACCAATGTTTTCCAAATGGTTCCAATTTAGTACCCATTTTTTAAAAATTGTTCCAGATTTGAATTTTTAGCAAATTTGGTCAAATTTATAAGTTAGGGCAGGGTTAATTCTGTCCATTTTTTATGGTTCGCGCCTGGAAAAACGACCTCAGCTATTTTTCCGCCATTTTTACTGAAAATAAGGTATTTTTCAGCCATTTTTCCTATTTTCAGTATCAAA
Organism: Elaeagnus macrophylla; assembly: GCA_029378325.1. Lineage (NCBI taxonomy): Eukaryota > Viridiplantae > Streptophyta > Magnoliopsida > Rosales > Elaeagnaceae > Elaeagnus > Elaeagnus macrophylla. The sequence goes on from CM055653.1 coordinate 13,305,432, forward strand.
AACATATTTACAATCCCTTTTCTTCAATTTCTTTCTTCTTCTTTGAATTTTTAATGGGAGATCTGTAAATTTTCAGTTTCTTCTTTTTTTTTGAATTTTCAGTTTGAAGAATGGAAGAAATAAAGAGGAGCACATTCCATAAAATTGTGATTTTATTTATTTATTTTTTGCAGTACAGTTAAATTATATAATATTAAAAAAAATTATTTTGTTATGTTACGAAAGAATAAACAAGTGTGTATTGTGTAGTAGCTTCATATGCCTCTTAAAGAAACTTCCAATTGTTCAATCCTCTGAGCCAGATCATACTTCCCACAATTCGTTAACCCATAAATAACTAAATTAATGCATCGAGAAATGGGTGTGAAATCCAACTCAGTCATCTCCAACAAATAATTAGCAGCCTCAACAAATCGACCTCCACGGCCACACATTTTTATCAACATAGTATACACAGGCCTATTTGGTCGATGCCCTTTAACTTTCATTTCACTAAAAAAAACAAAATGCATCATCAAACTGACCTTTTATACCCATTCCTTTAACTATTGGTGCATACAAGCCTGAAAATGGTTTGTGTCCATCTTCAATCGAATTATGTAACAACCTGAATGCCTCATCAATCTTACCCACTTTTGAAGCCACAGGTATCAACACCTTATATGTATTAATATCAGGACAAAGTCCAAATCTACAAACTTCATGATAAAACTCTATACAAAATTCAACATCTCCATTTTTAGAAATGACTTCTATTAGAGCATTAAAGGTTGAAATTTCAGGCACATAGCCTTCTTTGAACATTTTCCTAACCATATCTTTGACAGACTCGATATGCCCAGCATTCAATAACCCTTCAACGAGAAGATCACAGCCTCGAACTGGTGGGTCAAAACCCTTCTGACTCATCTCGTCTAAGAAGGATGTGGCTTCTCTAATTTTTCCAACAGAAGACCAAGCTTTTACTAGAATTGAATAAGTCCTCTTATCAGGTACAAGCTCTTTCTTTATCATCTTCCTAACCAAAGCATAAGCACCATGAAAAACTTCAACTTCACAAAGAGCAAACAATAGAGAATTATAGAGCTCCACGGTATGCGAGCAATTAAAAATTTTGGGGGCGTTATTGAAAACCTCAATAGCTTGATCAATAAGCTCATGTTTGCCGAACTCTTCAACAATGAAGCAAAGGGTATCTGAAGAAACGCATAGATCGTTCTGGGTCTTCATCTGTTGGAGGATCTTCCACATGAAATCGTACTTTTTGGTTTGAGCAAGAGTCCGAACGAACTCTTCGAACTCGAAAGTGATTCAGTGCCACTTACTTCTGTTTTGTTTGTCTGAAAAACAAATAAAACAAAAAAATTAATTGAATTAAAATGAGGGATGAAATGATGAAATTACTCTTGCCTAAATTTATGAATAGTAAAAAATTTGCCCTAAACTCTAAAAAGGACTAAATTAGAATCATTTAGAAAACATGGGTACTAAACTGGAATCACTTGAAAACATAGTCAATTTAGATTACTTTTGATATAACTTGAGTACTGAAAAAGTACCAAGCCCAATTTTCACAAATAAACCAACATTGAGTGGCAGACCATAGAAACTTTTATTCTTTTTTTTTTTTTTCGTCTTATAAATATAATTGGAAAACACACCATACTAAACTACTTGATATTTAAGTATAAACAATTTAAAGATTTTTTATATTTTAAAGAAATTAAGTGAAGTTATCCGCTTAATTGATTTTTTTAATCCAATAATACCTTATAGAATTACTCAACATAATTTGCCAATTTAGTTCCCCCGCGTTTTAAAGAATACATGTACTTGGAGTCATTTAATTTTTATAAAGTGAATATCTTTGTCATTTTTCTTAAAATTAGTATAAATTAATTATATAATTATTATAAATATTAACATTTTAATCATTTTAAGTTAATATTTATAATTTTAATCACTTTTTTTTCTTTAACTTTTGAGATATTTTTTTTCAAACATATGTTTGTAAGGTCAATTTCAATCTGACTTAAGATATTCATAAAAAAAAAAATGATCTAAAAAAACTAAAATTGGTAATAAATGACTAAAATGTTCATATTTATAATGTTTAGGTGATTAATATGTATCAATTTAAAAAAAATAATAAATATATTTAATTTGTAAAAATAAAGTGACAAAATATCATGTTACCCTTTTAAATATATTTATCTAGTTCCTTCAACATGTTTAAAATATCAAAATAGGCAATTAGTGTCATGTGTATTATTTGAAAAAAAAAAATAATAATAAGAGCAATTTTGTCTTTTATACGTGTAAAAAAGACTTGCTTCACTATATTGAAAATGTGAGGGATCAAAAGTAATTCTATTAAGCACTCCATAAGTATATAATTTTTTTTTATCACCAATTAATTTTATTAAAACACAAAATGATGTTAAATTTATTACACTGGATTGATATTAAGTATTATAGTGATGCTCTTCAGGATTTTCCAGAACAAAATGATAGGAGGCAAGGACGAAAAAATACTTTAAGCTAAAATAATTATTTCAAATATAAAGTAAAACTATGTGAAAAAAAAAAAAACAAAAAAAGATTAATATCAATCCAGTGTAATAAATTTAAGGACGAAAAAATACTTTACGCTAAAATAATTATTTCAAACATTATGTTTTTTTTTTTTTTTTCAAACATAAAAAAAAAAGTATTTTTTCAAATATAAAGTAAAATTACGTGAATAACTGAAGTGTATTAAAAACACTCCTTTTTGTTAATTAAATATAAATTGTTAAAGAAAATTGTTAATTGAACTTTCACTTAATGCAAGTTATTTTAGTATTTTCTAAAATGTAAAATAATTTTTTTATTATTAATAAAGTTATTTTGAGACTTCAAATAATATATATCATTAGTTTGACGTGCTAAAATATTACAAAATCAAAGATTTTGTTACCTTAAGCCTGTTTTATTCTATACAAAAAAAAAATTACATCAATGTAGTTCTTTAGTTTGGTCCTCCTCACCCCTACACACACAAAAACGCATGCATACAAAATTCTTTTTTAATTCAGTTTATGATAGTGTGCATATTTCTTTCAAAAAAAAAATTATTACATAAATATCAAAAGAATTATTAATTTAGATATATTAATAATAAACTAAAACTAATTCTTTTAACACACTATCATAAAACTATATTCTAAGATTCTTTAAGCAACTGTTTAATTCCTTAATTGTTTCAATTAATATATTAATAATTTTTCAATAAAAAAAAATCTTTATATTATATTGTAATATGGACACAGCAAATCTAGATGAAGATTTAGATTGAAAAGCATAAAACATAACATAGGACATCATAGGCAAATGAAATAAAAACAATCATAGAATAAAATTTAGATGAAATATAAATATGAGTTTTTATTTAAAATAAATAATAAAATTGAATGAATATAAACGAAACACATTTATTAGATAGTGTGCGTATTTGACATCTTGTTCAAATTTCAAATGTCAAATAATATAGGAAATTAGAGTAATATAACCTATTTTTATTATTCTTATTTTAAGATGTTTTGTACATTTATAAAAAAAATATAAAATAAGCTGTATATATTATAATAAAATTAATAAAAATGAGTTATGTTATATTATATCCCCTAAATATATTATCATAGAAGATTTGGGAAGCACCTACGAATGCCAAGTGTAGCAATATACATTTATTGAAAAGAAAAAAATATTAAATAATAAGATGAGGTGAGATATAAATTTTATTTATATCATTTAGTCTTTTAAATTTAAAAAATATATCATTTAATCTCTTGGCTTTATAAAAAGAATCAATTAAAAATGAAATATATTATTTTAATATTTTTTCTTTTAAAATATTATTATTTTATATCAATTGATTAAAATATGAGTCTTTAACAAGAATAAAAGTAAAATTAATATAAAATTGTTTAAAAAAAAGCAACAATAATAATATTTGAACAAAAATTTATTTATTTAAAATAATTGCAATTAAAAAATATTAAAAATAAATATTTTGTGAAATATTTTTTTCATATTAACTGTAACTTTATTATTATTAAATATTAGTATTTTAATCATATTTAAAAAAATAATATTATTTTTCATTTAAAAAATTAAATAACATGTAAGTGACTTTTCAACAGCTGTGAAAATTGTAAAACTGGTAACCCAAATTTGTCTGATTTGGCCCGTTATTTTTAATGCAGATGGCTTTATAGTACGGATCAGCCTATTCTTGTATTGCAGTCTTATTTGGGCCTAAAGTCCTTGAACTCGAAGTAGCCGAAAGAAAAGGTTACCAAAATGGTGTCCATAAAAGATGTCATGGTAGTTTGCCATTTACCCATTGTCTACTTGGCGTTATAGTGGTTCTTTTATCTTTCATCGTCAAAACTATCTAGCCTTAATTTTAAGGAAGGAGGGAGGGGATTTGAACTTGTATTGTTTTCGATGGTACCACAAAATTTTCTTTGTTTTATTCTAAATTGTTTTTTTATTGTCATAAATGCTTTAAAATACTTTAGAAACAGAGATTATAGTTATTCATTGGATTAAATCAATTTGATAAATTATACTGCCCCTCACATTTTAAAAAAAAAATCTTTATGTTCTCAGAACTTATATCTTTAAGATACTTTAATATTTAAACTTTCAACTATACACTTTAGTTCTTAAATTTTAATAATTTTGGACAACATTTACAAAAATAGGTTTCTAGTCGATGCTTTTTAGATACTTTAATTCTTAAACTTTGTTAAGATAAAATACTATAATTTTTAAACTTTATTAAGATTGAACACTTTAGATCTTAAAATGTGGATTAAAGAGTATTTTTTTTTTTAAAAAAAATAGGACCTAAATGTACCAATTGAAAGTTTAAAAACTAAATTTTTTCAAAAATACAAGTTTAGGAAGATGGTATCACACACCCTTTTATGGCTTTAACATTTGAAAATTTAAAAAGTAAAACGCATACTTTTATGAATGTTACAAAATAAATCAAATTGAATGCGAGATTGTCACATTTTATCCAATAACATTAATCTAAACATCTCTAGTTGGTTACGCAAAATTTTTAGAACCGTAAAAAACATCACAGTGAGATTCTTTTTCTGATTACATGCGTTCAATGTGCTGTCTAATAAATCAAAATTACTTTTAAATATCAAATTACAGATACATAGGAAGCTTAATTCAGGGACTAGAGAACTCAATTTCCATCACAAAATTGAAAGGAAAAAAAAAAAAAAACAATTAACAACAACAAGAAAATTCAAGGATAATTATAGTACAATCGCTATATCATCGTATATACTATCTGGGAAAGATAGTGATACAAAGGTGTATTAGTGTAGAAAAAAAAAAAAAATGTGAAAATTTTAAAAAAATAATTCAACTAGAGAGATTTTATCTATCTTTTTAAAAATATATACACGATTTTTTTTTTTTTTTCAAATTTGGTAAAATAAAAGGATACGACAAACTGTTTTTGTCAAATTAGAATTCTCTAACATGTTACAAAACAAATTAAAAGGAAACGTTTAAACTCAAATACTGTTTTTATTCGCTCTTTGTTTTGGAATTTTGTTTGTTTTGTAATTTAAATAGTAAGATTCTCAATTTTTTATTTAAAATTTAAATTTAAATTTTATTTAAATATATAAATGTATTTTTTTTTATTAATAAAAAAAATTTGAGAATATTTTTTTTAAATAAAAATAAAATTAAAAGGAAACATTGTACGGACATTAAGTCCAAAAATAATAATATTAAAAATACATAAATTTATATTATTTATGTATCTAAATTAATTATATAATAATATTTGAAAAAATTATTTAAAAAAATAATAATAATTTTTATATTTTTTAAAATAAATATAATACATAATATAAATAATTTAGATATAAAATTAAATTCAAATTTAAGTAATTATAATATTTCTCTTCCACAAATTGATTCTCTGTCATCTGAGTCTGATGTTGCTCACTGGCCTGCAAGCTGGATTTATGTTTTCCATTGATTCTTTTGACTGGTCAAAGATTGAGATACCTAGCTATCATCCATGCTTCCTATAATTGACTTGCTCGTTGTTTTACTATTCGGCATTTCTGCAAAATCCCTTAATCTCTGTGGAATAGAATTGATAAAAAACATTAAACCTCCTCATGTTGATCTACCATTTACCAAATTTGAATAGGTTTTGGTATCCCATAACTTTATATAAATAATATATTAATTTTTTAATTATTAATAAATGTGCATGTATTCTTATAATTTAATATTTGAATTAATTTAGTTTAATTTTTTAAAAATTAATATATTTTAGGGATATAATTAGAATATTCTATTTATCAAAAAAGAAGGAAAAAAAAAAAAAACCCTCTCCACATGTCTATCTCTTCATCCTCTCTCACTTTTTCGGTCTCTCTCCTCCCATCCCTAGCTCTTTTCATCTTTTTTATTTATTTATCCATAACTCAAGTAACCAGAACTTTCAAATTTGTATTTCAATCACCAACATTTTTATATCATTTAGCTTTACTTAACTTTTCAAATATTTTCAAACTGATATATATGAAAGATAAACTTTCAAATTTTTAATTTTTTTACCCGAGAATTATATAATCTAATCATTGAAATGATTCTATTTTGTTCTTCAATCTATCAACTATGGTTGTTGTGTCATTGCTTCTGTTATGGTTTGTGACTTTGGTGTCTTAAGTAAACAATTTGTGACAAGGATTAAAATTTTTTTTTTTTCATTTGTTTGGCCAGCAACATATTTTAATTTTTTTAAGCAGCTGTCTTAAGGGAGAAGGAGACTGCGAGGGAAAGAGGAACAAAGAGACTGAAAAATAGAAAGAAAGAGGGAGAGAGGAAGAGAGTGACCGAGAAATAGTATGAGAATGTGATATTTTTTTTTAAAATAAAAGAATTCGATTTACCCTTAAAAAATACTAAATTTAAAATAAATTATGCCAATATCACTCTCTCTCTCTCTCTCTCTCTGTATATATATATATTAGTAAAATATAAATATTTAGTATGTATTATACATTACTTTTATATTTTTGTGTGATATTAAAATATATTTTTATTAATTTTTAATAAATAAATTATTAAATATTTAACTACTTAAATGTGAAAAGAATTTTATTGTGAGACTAACAACATCAAGACTTTTTTTTAGAAGCACAAAATAAAAACAAAAAAATTATGAAAAAATTAACTATCATAAAATAAAAATTATGTAGTGGATGAAAAATTTACATTACAAATATAAAAAAAAAAAAATTATAATTATAAAATAATTAATATTTATGTATATAAAATATAAACTCTTATAGTAGCAAAAAATTATAATATAATTTAATCATTATAATTAAATAAATAAAATTAATAATAGAGATAATTTTCAAAATTAAACTTTCATAATTTTGTCTATTTTTTCCTTTAATTATAATAATTTTATTATTTTAAAACTAAATATATATTTTAACTTATCTAAAATTTTTATTATAAAAAATTAAACTAAAAACAAAAATTTTATAATCTTAACTCTTATCTTTGAATTTTTTTCTTTCTTTATTTGCTTACATTTTTTTTTAACCTATTACTTTAAGAAAAAAATTAATTGAAACATATATTGTGTATTTTAGATTATGTAAGATTTCATTTAAAAAAATTAAACAATAAATATGATTCTTATAATATTTTATATTATATAAATAAAATTAATAATAATAAAAAATTTCTTACCTAAATTTGAAGTTTGTCAAATTCTTCATTGATTATGAGTATTGCCTTCATTTTGAATATATGTATATGTATGTGTGTGTGTGTATATATATTTTAGTTTATCTAGGATTTATTGCATAGAAAATTTAATCATAAATAAAAATATAATCTTATATTTTATCTTTTAAATATTTTTTCTTCTTTATTTGTTTACATTATTTTTTTTATTATCAATAAATATATAAAATAAATAATAATGATAATTTTGTAATTAAAGTAAAAATTTGAGAACAAAATTAATTTTTTATTTTAATTTTAAACTATTATTTTAAAAAAAAAAGAAAAAAAATAATTTAAATATATAATTATGTAATTTAGGTTATGTAGAACCTCTTGTAAAAAAATAAATCATAGGTCAGACTCTTTCGAACTTATCTTTATAATAAGATAATATAATTAATTATGTTTAATTAAAGAAAAATTTTAAGGACAAAAATGTCCAAAATGAAAAATGACATGCAGACAAATATATATAGGTGCCTTGCATATGAATTTTTTTTTACCTATTTTTATTTTTATTTTTAGTTAATTACTTAATTTCAAACACATATTTGAAATAAATACGAAATCAATTTTCTTATTCTTACAAATTAATTGTAAAAATAAAATAATATTTAGAATTTTTTATTAGATGTGATAATCAACATATGATTAATATAGTCCTTATTTGATGTTATTTTTATTTTATTATCATGTTTAGAGTACTTTTTTAATGTGATAATTAATTCTAAAATGATAACTAATAATTTAAAATATTGGAATAATTTGATCTATAAAGTATTATGCTTGATTAAGACTTATATATATACATATAATATTATTGATCCAAATTATAATAAAATAATTTGGATCAATAACACATATTTATTATTAAATTTTTTTACATCATCATCATTTGATGGTTGAGATTTAAATGTAATAGGAAAGAGAAAATTGGATAAAATTAAGAACATGTACATCTAATAACCTAAGGATGGGAGTAGGTTGATCGATTCAATTTTATTTGAATTAACCTAGGGTATTTTGTTTTATTTAATTTTATGGTATAACCTCATTTCATATATAAATTTTTATTTTTAATCTATCTTAAGAAAAAAAAACATATGTTTATTTTTCTTATAACGTAAATGAACATATATTTTTTCGTGTTAGAAGAAAATGAACATATTTTTTTTTTACTTAGAGGATCAAAAATAAAATTAATTGAATAATTTGATTATTTATGCACATAAAGTTTGTTTTTCTATCATTTTTTTATTATATATTAATTTTTTTTATGTTTAATTAAACATATGTGTTTTTTCGTTATAATTGAACCTATTTATTTTTCTATATAATTCAACAATTTTTATTTAATGAAAAGTATAAGTTGTTCAAGAAAAAGACACATGTGCCATGTTAAGAAAAAACTATATATTGCATAATAGGAAAAAAAAAAAAAAATGTGACAACATATGTGCAACTTAAAAAATATATATGTATCATCTGTAAAAAAAAAAAGAACATATGTATCATTTGTTTAAAAAAATATGTTTCATATACTTAAAAAAATATATGTGTTGTCTAAAAAAAAAAAAAAAAGATAGAGAGTGTTTTTTTAAATATTTTGAATAATAGGGCTATAAGAAAATCGATGGGATAAAACTATTATCCTAATTTTAATCTTAAAATTAATGAAGTTTAAAAAATTTGATAAAAAACTTGTGCATATATATATATATATATATATATATATATAAAAGTAGTTAGGTGGTATTAAAGCGTTATTAATAATCTTCGCCAAATAAGCTTGCTTTTATCCTTTTTAACTCTTTGTTTATCATAACCATGGATGACGTTAATAGAAACTTTAAACGCGCTTTCCGTAGGAGGAGTTAGAGCATAAATAAAGCACATAATTTAATTTGTTAATTATAAATCACAAATTTTAAAGTTAATGAAAGATTTTAGTTATAGATCATGTATATTTAGAAGGGATGAATGTATTATTTTTAATTTTAATAGATTTTAATTATATAATCTAAATAAAATGGTCAGACATGCAATCACGTGTAAAAATAAAATGTGAAATTAAAGAATAACATACACGATTTTTAGATAGAAATAACATAGGTCACAATAATGACTTAAGAAAAAAATCATCGGTTCACCTAACTTTTCATTATGAAAATCAATATTCAATTACAAGCTCAAGTCTTAAACTACCTTTCACAGATAAATTTCCTTTATGTAATTTACTTACGAGATGTCGCTCCTTTCACAACCTCCACAAGCCAAGTGTTTAGATCTAGAACAACGTTCCAATCTACTCGAGTCCCACAAGATCAATTGAACTCGTCAACTTTGGTGAGTTTGAGTCACACGAAATATCGAACACATCAACTTATATACTTGAAACGTTAGCACAAATAACACAAGTAAAAAGTATGTCTTAGAGCAGGTTCAATAATGAAAAACCTTAACTAGTAGATTTAAGAGCATATATTGTAAAAACTAAATCAATTTAAAAATTCTAAAACGATCATGTAAAACTCAATACCATGATGAATAATTAGACATATGAATTATTCAGACATAACTACACAATATGTTTGAATATTAAATCAAGAAAGTGTCTAAGATTAATAGATGAAGAGAATAATATTTTTCTTTTAAAAGCTCAATCAGATGTAGAAAATATTAGCTATATTCAGTGTTATATCTTTTTCTCCAACAAAAGTTGTTTATATAGAGTCTAATTTGACCTAAAAGATAATTAATAATAAAGGACAATTCTACTCATACAAGAATTTTGCTTTCAAACAAATTCTACTCATACAAGAATTCTATTTTTAACATTAAATGAGGTCAAATTGGTAAGCAAGAAAAATAAAATAAATTATTAAAACACCTCGATCGATCTAACCATAGTCGATCGATCAAGAACCTTGACTTGAACAATCTACCTGCATTGAGCGCACTAGAAATCCAACACAAGAGGACTTAATCGATGTTCGATCTATATTCGATCGATCGAGAACCTCACTCGATCGATCGATTAACGATGAGTTTGATCGATCAGGCAAATCTTAGATCGATCTAGTTAGCACAAAAATCAACCCGAGAGCCTCTAGATTGAACTCGACCGATACTCGATCAATCGACCTAACTCTTAGATTGATCAAGATGTGCACAATTTTTCATTTTAGCCCATATTAAGTGTACGTGTTCAATTGTGTGAGAATGTATGTATGTGCAAACATTTTACTTGTCATATACGCAGACTTGGCGACTTCATCAACATTTATCTTTTGATTGAAAAGTGAGTCTAGATATTAAATTACAATCAATTATTTTATCCATAAAAATTATTAATATTTATAAACCTTACAATTATGAATTAAAAGTTCTTAATTTTTTTTTTTTGAAACATTAAAAGTTCTTAATTAGGGATCTCTATTCCCTCGGATTAGTGGTACTCTCCGTATGGAAGAAACCATATTTCTCTTCTTAAATATTAGATCAATTTAATAGATTGTTTGTATAGTTATTTCATATATATTTAAGATTTAATTCATTTATTAACCAACATATTATTGGGTACCTTATTTTGAAATACTTGAACTTTCAATCCCTTTCTAATTCTCACATTCATAAACGTACAGGCCAACTCTCTCTCTCTCCATCTCTCTCATTCACTTTGAGTTTGACCCGTTACTAGCCACCATCTGTCTTTCTTCTCCTTTCTCCTTTTTATTTTTTGTTTTTTCTTCCTTTTTCTTTCACAAAGGCTACACCACTCGTTTTGCCACTCTTTAAGGAGATTTTTTTTTAATACTATGAAATACTAGGTAAAGCATGAGTGAAAAATAGGCATATAATAAATTATTATATATATATATTTAAAAAATTAAAAATGAAAAATTTTAAGTCTATCTTCTCATGAAATGAAATCTACTCTGTATATAAAAAAATTTCATCTTTTAAAGAATATTCATCATTTCCTTATGCTTCAGCCTTTTCAAAAAAACAAATTATAAAAAAATAAGGAAAGTAATTTTTATTTCATATTTATCTATCACAATATAATTAACTTTATATTAATAAACAATTTTATAATTATTTTATTATATTATATTTTAAATTTAATATTTAATTTAATACTAACATATTATTTGATGTATATAATATTATTAAAAAAATAATGAGTAATAAAATTGAAAAAATTATTTTTATTTTATAAATTGTGAGATATTATATTGATATAATTTATTACATTTTAAGAATACTAATATTAGATAAAATTACGATAAATAAATAATTGTAGTTGGTCACCCAAAATAAAAAATAAAAACATAAATAACATTTTCTTCAGTTGCTTTATTTATTTTCCAATTTCCGTAGCTTCTGAAACCCTAGCTAGTTATCTCACACTTATTGAGAGAGAGAGAGAGAGAGAGTAGGCTCTCGTCTATCTCTTCAAATTAACTTCACATACATAGCCATAATTGAGAAGCAGAAATCTAGAAACTATATTTGTTTCTCTTCAAAAGTTTTGATACAAACTTTTGGTTCAAGAGATCGAGAAAGACAAGGAAAAAGATTAATGATATCGGTTCCATTTCAGATCAGAGGTTGAAAGTTCTTGGTTCTTTCATAAAGGTTGATCTCTAATATATGTTTTCTTTTGCAGTATTTGGTCCTTAAAGTTTTTGGTCATCATGATCTTAAATTTCCAATAACTGTTATAGTACTAAATATTAATTAATACCACATTTATTTGGTTAATTTTTAAATAGCTTTTACATATATGAATTTTTGGTTGTAGGTAAAAGAAAAAAATATATGGATTCTGATAATAGTGGAAGTATGCAATCTTCAAGTAGCGGAGGAGGTGGTGGTGATCAAGAAGAAGAGTACAATTCCCGATCTGAATCCATCCCAGCTAATTTTCTTAACAATCCACCTACTTTGTCCCACTTTGATAATTCAAATTCAAAATCAGTAAACCCAAATTATGAATCTTCAATATCAGAACAATACCAAAGTCACCAACCACTCCCTTTTAATCTCTTATCCAATATAGCAGATGTTGAATTTGAAGCATTCTCTCAATATTCTCAACAGCCAGACCCACATCCATCCAGACCCCAATTGGTAGGTTCAGAAGCCAATCAATTGACGGGGAGTGGTTCGAAAAGCTCAACACTACAACAAGTAGGCAGAAACAACGTCTCAAAGAAAAGAAGCAGAGCTTCAAGGAGAGCACCAACTACAGTTATGAACACCGACACTTCAAATTTCAGAGCTATGGTCCAAGAATTCACTGGTATTCCATCTCCTCCATTTTCAACTACTACTTCATCTTTTTCTCGAAATAGGTTCGATCTATTTAGCTCACCCACAACCACAATTAATGGACCACCCTACCCTTTATTACGTCCTTCTCCTCAAAAGCTCCATCACAGTACCTCCTCCTCCTTACCATTTCAATCTTGTTCTAATAATCGTGACTTATTCCAACCACAATTATTATCATCTGATTATCATAATCAATTATCAGCTGCCTTTCCTAAAACACAAAATAATAATATTAATATTAATAATCACTTTGTAAATCCATCTCTTGCATTTCAATGTTTCCCACAAAATCAGTACTACGGTACTACTTGTCATGTTACTGAAGAACAAGGAAGTAATTTAGGATTAAATTTTATTGGTGAAGAATTGAATATGAGGAACCATATTGGATATGTGAATGCAAACCCTCATAATTCTGATGATGGAGGAGGAATATTAGATTCTGATCAGGGGAATACAATACTCCCACCTCACAATGTTTCTACAATCACTACTACTCCATGGATTAGTTCTCCTTCTCATCAATAATAGCTAGGGACTTTTTATTATTATTATTTTTATTTTATTTTATTTTATTTTATTTTGAGGAGGTACTTTTTTTTTTTTTTTTTTCCTTTTTGTTGTTGAAGACATGCATGATGATAAATTGTTGATGGTGGTAATTAATATGCAGTACTACTACTGGTAGCAGCTAGTGGGGATGATGATGAGGGATATCTCTTAATTATAACCCTAATCATCATTCCCTTCTTCATTATGCCTCTTCATCATCATTACTATTATTAGTATATATATATATATATATATATATATATAATGAAATGAATTATTGGCGTCTAAGTACTTATGGAATATCGATGTGTAGGATATTCATATATACCTACTTATATGCTACATAAAATGCTAGTTTTATACTTAATATTTATGTTTGTGTTTAAATTACATAAACATATAGTAGTTTGTTGGAAAAAATTATTTTCTTCTTTCAACAAGTTATATATATATATATTTAAGTCGCATCTTAAAAAAAATGATGTACACAACTACACATAAATATGCTTAATTTCCTTTAATGTTAATAATATTTGAATATAAAAGAGTGAATATATACAGTATTAGATTAGAGTTTTTTTTTTTTTTTTTTAAATTCTCATGCATGTTCAACATGCTATAGGAATTTAAATATATATGTGAAACATATTTATAAACATGCAGTTCATAATGCATTAAACATTTGAACATATATTAAGATTATGACAGTGAGTTAACAATGAAACTCTACTTATAAAAGATGTTAATCATATGCAATAAAATTTTAAAACTACTTTCACTTATAATACTCCAAACTAAATGGGTGCATAATAAATGGTAGCATTAGAAACTATTCACTATTAATTTTCTTTGATTAAATTATATTTGTATGATTTAAATATGTGACGAAAAAAGAAAGATAAATAATCATATCATCTATATATATATATAGCCACTAAGTTCTTTTACTAAACAACTAATAAATCCACAGAATTTATGAAATGTTTGCACTTAACTTGTTAGCACATTCAATAAAAAAATAAAAAAACTTGTTAACACATGGAATAAATCTACGTATATTACATGACAATTTAATTAAAGGATAAAATTTTAAATTACAAAATTTAAGTGCAATATAAAATAAACGTGTGAAAAATTAATTATAAAATTATTTATAAATAGTATATTTTAATAGTTGCATTAAATCAATATTTGTTTGTCATTGCATTTAATCAATATTTACTAACAATAAATTAGTAATACATTACAAGTGTACGTAAATAAATATGAATGTTTATGTGGATTTAATCATAGGATTTTGGAATTAGGTAGATGAGGACATAATACTAAAAGGATGTGGTGCTATGTGAGTCTTTCTTTTGGGGTATAATGGAGAGTAATGATGATCCATGCCAGAGAATAATATGGTATTTAGCAATCATGTTTGCTTCACTTCTTCTCATCACTACCCTATCTATCTATCTGCCTTTCACTGAGTTGTCTTCAGAATTTCTCTTCACAGTGAGGGAGAGAGAGAGAGAGAGAGAGAGAGAGAAATTACAGCCTCAAGTTTTCACTGAATGAACTCAGTCAGTCTCCACCTTTTTCTTTTCTCCTAATTTTCTATACATACAAACTAAAGTCCCTCATTCTCCATTGTCTATCCTGGAAATTAAGCACACATTCGTAGACTTTCATGCCATAAAACAGAGATTAAAATAATGTGCACTTACAATTTCGGTGTACTGTAATTGATAAATTGGTTCCTTAAATTTTTATACGTAAGCCATGATGGAAAAATATTGTAAGCTGACGCCAAGAGAGATGTTATTTTTTGTCTTGTAATGGGCTTGTGATTAGGATTTTCTGTTTGCTTTCTTTATTTGTAAATCTTTGATTAACTTTTATATGTATATAGAATAAATTTAAAATTGTTAATAAAAGATAATATTTAATTTTAAATTTAACAAATAAAAAATAATAACAAGTAGACGATCTAAATTTATAGGCTTAAGGGAGGATTGGGCACACGGCATAAATATATCATTAGAGTACATATATAACTCAAAAAATATGTTATTTTTTACGATGTAAAACAATATATATATATATATATATATATATATATATATATATATTATATATATGTGTGTGTATTTTTATTAAAACGCACAAATTATTGTAAAAGATATTTATATAAGGGTTAAAAATAAAATTTTATAAATAAATAAAATTATATTATATAATTAAATTTAATATATATATGCCACAATTTTTTTGTCAATCAAATATTTGTCATGGTATTAGACAACATAAGAAATACAAATAAACTCAAAACATTTTTTTTTTTTTCTAATGTAAATTAAATAGGGTTAATTTATACGGAATAATTTTGTCATAATTTTTTTCAAAATGTATTACTTAAAAATTTATATGAGATAAATTTAATTCATTTTTCTGTAATATGTTTTTATATTTTGGGGATATAAATGTCATATTTTTAACTAAAAGTGAATTTTTCATTCATGTTCTATATTTTTGAAGATATTTATCCCTTTTTTTAGAAAATTTTCACTCTTCAGTTGTACCATGTGTTGCTCAGTTTTATCATGTAGAATAGTGGTGAGGCTATATAGTAAATTGTGGTGGCCCTCGATCCATTGTAAATTTCTTCTTAGTAGTACCAATTAGATTCACAAATACTGGAAGAAAAAAAACACATAATAGATACATTGCAAAAACCAGTTCACCAACTAAGAAAATAATAATTCTATCAAAAAAAAATTGATAATGACATTATACGCGCATATATGATATATTTAGTACATCGTATTAAGTAAATTAATATAAAATTATTATAAATTTGTATTAAATTGTATTTTAATTAATCTTTAGTATAGTGTTTGGTGATACATGTAATTAGATAAAATTAATTATAAAAATTTTAACAAAATAATTTATATTTAATGTAATATATAATTCTATTTTAGGTGATTTTTTTACTTATCAAAATAATTTTATTATAAATATTTATTTAAATCATATTTAATTTACTTTCTATATTATTCTTATATTTAACATAATAGGAAAAAAAAAAAAAAGACACATAATGAAACACGCATCTAATTAGGTATATTGTAAGATCTGATTTTACAGTTTTATCATCTATACAGTGTATCTTTGAAGAATACATTCAATTGAGAATTGATCCTCCGAAGCTCCTAGTAAGTAGTGGTTAGAAAGGGAAAATTTTAAGGAAGGATGGTACAAATGGACGGAAGGATGGATTCCACGTAAGAGATAATAATGATTTTAATAGTAGCCTGATGAGTAGTGATGTGTTTGGAGTTGGAGGGGAAGGTAGAGTGGCGTTTTCCTTCATAAGTATAATTTCAATAACACTCCAGTACAAAACGCAATCATAAAAAGACATGTGCTTGTGTTTTGCCTTATTTTCCAAAGTTTGTTTTGTATTAATTTGAATTTTGATGGTGACTTCTCTTGTCATTCTCCTGCAATCACTCCCTTTTTTCCAATTCCCAACAAAGTCTCTTTCTCATTCCTTTCCTTTGCTTATTCCACTTTCACTCATTAGGACAAATCACCAATTAAAGATTAAAAAAATTACAATATTAAATGTTATTATTGTAGTTAAGTGTAATGTTTAGTTTTGTAATGAAATTGGTTATATGTTAAAAGGTTAATTAAGTAAATAAAATGATTCAAATTTTTATAAACTCATCACTTATTTCATGTTTAAATTTTGTTTGTATATTTTCAAAAGATTTATTTAATAAAATATTTTGATTATATCTTTCTTTTGAATCAAGAGTAAGGACCTATGTGTAAACAACTTACAAATTTCTTCCTATTTATAGCATATATATATATATATATATATATATACATACTTCATTAGGTTATGGGCAACGTGATTTTCCCCATTTAGAGCGGTGTAGAGGAATTTGTGCAAGTACGCTCTATCTATCTTATTAATTTTAGTTCATTTCTATTTTCTAGCATCAACTTTGTCTTCACTCT
The DNA here is from genome assembly GCA_029378325.1 of Elaeagnus macrophylla. Taxonomy (NCBI): domain Eukaryota; kingdom Viridiplantae; phylum Streptophyta; class Magnoliopsida; order Rosales; family Elaeagnaceae; genus Elaeagnus; species Elaeagnus macrophylla. The sequence continues at coordinate 13,323,186 of CM055653.1, forward strand.
TCAAAAAATTAGACAAAACAAAATAACTTGGCTTATAGTTGCAAATAATTTACTAACATTTCTCAATAAATCTTGAGATAAGCCTTAAACCATTAACATCCTCAACTCTTCCAAGCCCATCCATCCTTAAGGCCCAACCTTTCGCAATCCTCGCCTCGTATCTTGCAAAACCGTGCATTTTTAATCTTATTTAAAGCTCAACTCCACATTTTTACAATATTAAAATTAAAAGGTTAAAAATACCTACCTATATATATAATAGAAATTCCATTAAGAAATATATTATTTAGTTCCTGAGAAATCTCGTACAAGTGCCTATGCATTGGACAGGTCGTTTGAGTCGATAATTATTGCTTCTACATTTATGTTCAATTATTTGCTGGCAGTAACACTATTGCTTCTCTCTCTATCCATTAGTTTGTGTCTGTGATTTTGGAAAGGAAAAAAAAAAAAAATACAAGAGAGCATATAATTTCCTCCTAGAATAAGATCAAAATAAATAGAGAAAACTATGAACATAACCCAGAACTTTTCAATTGTCCTAGTTGTTTTGATATCTGTCCACTCAATAAATTTGAATTGAGGTCAACATCTTCAAGATTTTCAATATGTTCCCTGTCTTTGAAGGAATCAATCCTTTAAGCTTATTACTGCTTAAATTTAAGTGCAATAGCTTTAAGCACTGTCCAATTTGCTTAGGAATTGAACCATTCAAATCATTTGATTCTATATTTAAAATCATTAGCTCTGATTGCTCTCCAATCTCAATAGAAATCTCACCGGAGAGTTCATTATCATAGAGAATTTGTTGTAACAATGAACTCATTCTTCTAAATTCCTTTGGAATGTTTCCGGTAGGAAAAGTCAAGCACTTCAGTTGATTTGCTTCTGCAAGCTTATGTGGCATGAACCCAGAAAGTTTGATGCTAGAGACTTTGAAAATCATAAAATATAGCCATTGACTCCAATTTGGTGAAATCTCACCATTTTGACTTATATCAATATAAGTCAAGTTAGAGTACACTCTAAAAACTTCTGTTAGGTTAGGTTACCGTCTTACCGGTCAGTTGGTTTCCTTCAAGCCTAATTCTCAAAAGACCACTACAATTTTTCAAGCTCTTTGGTATTGGACCAGCAAAGTAGTTGTTAAAGGCAGCAAATTGTTCTAGTGATCCACTTTGACATATCATGAGTATAATATGGTTGGACATTGGTTTTACAAACAAAGAGTAAGCCATTATCACTTGAGCTTATCTCTATTACGTAATTAAATAAATAGACAAAATATTCTATCCAAAAAAGTATATATCTCTATGGAAAAATTTAGAGCATTCTAACGGAATTTGTTACTTCAAATCTGAAGGAAAAATAAAAAATAAAGGCACAAATTCTCAATTTTTAATAAAATAATTGTTCATAATCCATGTTATCGTGTTAGAGTTGACAACCTTGATCAAAGAGGCGTTTAAAACTTTACCCAAAAAAAAAAAAAAAAGACTTCTTGTAAACACACCAAAAAAAAAAAAAAACAAAATATGTATATATATACACATATATATGTATATACACACACACATATATATACATACATATATATACGTATATATACATATGTGTATTATATATATATACACACACACACACATACGTATATATATGTATTATATATACATACATACGTATGTATATATATAATATGTATACGTATATATGTATATGTATATATATATATTGTAGCAATTTTATCCAGTCTCATATTAATAAACTTAAGATACCAGCGTCGAATAACAACAACAATATACCCAAAAACTATAAAATACCAACAAGATTTATAAGCAGATCAAGAACACAACGATATAAAGTAGTTCGGTCTTTAATCTACACGGCCTAATCCTCTAGAAATAAAAAACATTTTATTACTTTTAAAATAGAAAAACAAAGTACAAATATGAACATATTACAGAGAAAACTTAACACAAAACCATTCATATTCAAGATAGAAAAACTAAGAGATGAAGATACTTAACTGTATAACTCATCTGGTATAAGATAGTTTGTTAGGCAGTTGTGAATTGGTTATGTGTCCACGTGCTAGCTCATCATCTTCTTGTTAGTTAGTTTTTAACTACCTCTTGTATATAAGACAATTCAAGTATTAATGAATATTATCAGATCATTTTCTTCTACTCCTAAGTCTGTCAGTTTCTTCTTGATATAGCTTTTCTGTAGAAGAAACCCTAGAGAGAAACCCTTAACGACACAAGAGCAAAAAGGAATACAGAATGAGAGCACACTTGGCCTCCAAACCCCAAAGGGGTATAAATATGCATAATGTCAAATGTTTATTCTACCCTTGAAGTCTTATATCCAGAACCGAATGAGCCAGCCCACGAGTAAAGTAAAAGCCCAGTATTAATCCACACATAAAATAGCCCAATCTCTAGTATATAAGCCCAAGTAGACAATACATGAAAAAATACAATAATTCACATATTAGACATATAACAATAATAATATATATTGCATACATTATTCAAATATAAGAAATGTTCATCTCTAAAATGCTTCCAGTACATTTAATTGTCACAAGTTTAACATATATATATATATATATATATACATTAAAGAATTATAATTTATACTTTATATAAAATTAAATTTGATTCATGTCTAATATATTTTTGAAAAAAATTATAACTATATTTTAAGTTATTGACATTATCCTAATAATATAATGATTACTACATCTAATAACGACTGTAAATATTATTTTAATTTTATAATTAATTCAAAAGCATAAAAAATTAATTTTGTATTATATTATCTAGATTCTAAACATGAAAATTGAATAATGATTACATTCAATAAGGACTCTAATAATTAATATAATAATTACCACATCCAATAATAACTCTAAATATTATTTTACTTTTAATATTAAAATAAAATCGTAAGAAAACTAATTTTATATTTATTTTAAATATATTTTAAAAATTAAACAAAAAAAAATTAAAATAAGTAAAATAATTTATGTATTAAAAGGTCATGTTATTTGTAAACATTTTCATAAACCTCACTATCGAAACAAATATATTTTGTAAACATCAAATGAAATACGATTAGAAAAAAGAAGCGGTTTTCACTAAACCATTGAAAAATGTTTTTATATGAACAAGTCATTTTCTAAATGATGATATTATTATTTCATGCATTAAAAAATTTAGGTCTTTAAATCAAAATAGAATAAATGTTTCTCCACATATCTAATTCGTGAAAAAATTTTGTTTGGATTTCTTGATGACATTTACATCGATATGGTTCTCAGAATTTTTTTTTCTTTTTCACTATGTTAATTGACCCAAGTAATCACAGTTGAAATGGACATATATTTATGAATTCCCCGTTTAAACGTACAAGTTGTTATTTGTGTGAGACAAAACATACGACAGTAAGGATGAACATATATAAATTACTTTGAATTTACATAAAAATTAAAATTAATTTAATATAATTAATTTTTTAAAAATAAGAACCAAACTTAACTATAAAATTTAAAAAATTAATCCAATTTAAATTATTATTATTATTTGTTTGATTTGAATTGGTTAAAGGAAATTTTTTCATTTTTTTTCGCTCATGAATTTTGTTTATTAAATTTTTTTTAACTCTTGTATTATAATTTCTATAGTTTTTAATGCTAATTTTATATAATAACGAATTTTAAAAACATAAATTTCTGTCACTTATTTAATATCATTATCCATATCAAACACAAAGTGCAAGAAAAATTAAAAATATAATTAAGATAAACAAACAATAAGGAATAGTAATCACATACCTGGTAAAATTTAACAATTTTCATATCCAATAATATTATTCAGTAATTTTGTTCATACAATAGAAACTCCGACGACAAAAATATGAAAGACAATATAATTATAAATTTATAATGGATAAATAATTAAACAATACAAAATTAGTATCTCACTTGGATAAAAAAAAATAAAATAAATGAGAATACTTGGTAGAGAAGTATTTACATAAATTTCGCTTAAATATTCAAATTCTAATGGCAAAAATGAGCAAAAACTATTGATAACTAGCTAGAGTTGGACGAAGGTGTGACTTGTGAGATGCGTCGTGAGTAACTCGTGAGGGACGTTAATTTAAGTTTTTGAGAGAAAACTGATTTATTAAAAGACATATAAAATATAAACATAATCAACTGTAAATGAAAATTTAATTTTTTTAATAATTCTATAAAATAATAATATAAATATAAAAATAATAAGAAAAAATTAATAAATAAATTGGGATGGTTTTATTTTTTAAGATTTTAATAAATGAAAATCAAATCAACCTAATATTAATCCATTTTTTATTATGAAAAACCAAACCAATAAAATTTAAGAATCGAATTTTTTGGGTTGGTTTTAATGAATTTGGTTTGTTCACCCTTACACGACAGTATGTTTTGAAGTGATGAGGGTAGTTTGGTAATTTGCAAAAACCTTATACACCCTCTTGCGCAAAAAGGTAATTTGATGCACCTTCTTGAATTAGGATCCATTCTACTAATTGAGTTCATAATTAGGGATTGTAAATTGTATTCATGTTTTTCAACCCAAATTTATATATATTTTATATATTATATAAAATGATGTTGTATGCATGAGTTATGTGCTCAAAGATATGAGATGTTTAAAAAATTGTGGTACCATTTATTAATAAAATAACCTGTTATATGGAATGACAAAGATGAAGATCAAAGTATGCAACTCATATGCTTTAATAGACACATCATGTATATACATGTAATTACATTACATAGGATAAGACAAATGATATATATATGTAGGTGATTTTGAACTAGAAACGATGTGTATAATTGAATCTAGGAGGAGGGCACAATAAAGGAAGGGAAGAGAGGATCTCAGAAACATCATACATGGTTGGACGTGATAAGGGATTTCCATTTAAACATGCAACTGAGAGCTTTAATATGGGCATCAATACTTTGTCCAATACTTGTTGACTCGGAGGCGGAAGGCGCTCGTCCAACACATCTTTAAGCATAATGCTTGCCCTTGTTGTTGGTGACGATATACACAAGCTCAGATCCCCTGGATGCTTTCCTTTCATTACTTCCAAAACCAACACTCCAAAGCTATATACGTCGCATTTTTCACTTATTTTCCTTGTATATGCTAGCTCTGCAAAAAAAAAAAAAAACATTGGTTAAAAAACAGCACCGCAATATTAAATTTAATATGAATTATAAAATGTATAGTGAATTTCTCCATCACACCAAAAAAAAAAAAAGTGAATTAATATGTTACCTGGGGCAAAATAACCAAAAGTGCCAGCAAGAGAAAAAGTCCAGTTGGATGAATCTTTCTCAAGAAGCTTAGCAGTACCAAAGTCTGAAATGCAAGCTTCATATTCAGAATCTAGCAAAATGTTTTTGCTTGATATATCTCTATGAACAATAGGTGGGTAGGTATCCCCATGCATGTAGGACAATCCATGAGCCACGCCTTTTATAATATTAATCCTCTTACTCCAATCCAATTCTCTAGCTTCTTTTTCCTTGTTCAAAATGTTATTCAAGCTACCATTTTCAAGGTACTCATATATCAAAAAGGAATATCTTGGATGTGAACAGTACCCATGAAGCTTCACAATGTTTCTATGCCGAATCTGGGTCAATGCTCTCACCTCACTTAACAATTCTCTTTCACTACAACTCTCACCTTCAAGTGTTGGGTGAAGTTTTTTCACAGCTACAATGTTATCTGTTGAAAGCATTGCTTTGTAAACACTACCATATCTTCCTTTTCCAATGCAATTTGAAGAGTCAAAATCTCCAGTTGCTCTTATGATTTCTTCAAACAGAAATTTCCCATTCATGAAGTTTGATATGGTAAGAATTCCCTCATTGTTTTGTACTTGGTTCGCTTCCCTTTGTGGGTTACTTTCCTTTCTTCGTAAGATTAGAAAAACTGCACAGAAAGCGAAGATGAGGACTCCAATGATTGGGAATATTACAGCTCCAATGATTATTCTCTCATTTTTTGACGATGATGAAGAATTGCAGGGCTTTAGTCCTTTGACTCTGCCACACAACCCTCTGTTCCCTTGCAAGGCTTCAATGTTAGCATTTTGAAATGCTTTGTTGTTGGGAAGAGGACCCCATAATTCATTATATGATATATCAATGAACTGCAATCCATTCAGATTCTCAAAAGAACTAGGAATTTCACCAGATAGATTGTTATGAGATAGATTAAAAGTCAACAAGCTGTCCAGAGAAATGAACTGAAATGGTATTTTTCCTGTGAGAAAATTATAACTAAGATCTAGCAGGGACAGATGATATAAGCTACCCAATTGAGTTGGGATTTCATTGCTTAAGAAATTGTTGCTCAAATTTAAGTTATACAAATGTAGGAAGTTCCCCAAGTTTCCAGGAATTGATCCACTCAATCTATTTGTGGAAAGGTCTAAGTACTCAAGCTCGGCAATTGACCCTAATTCTCCAGGTATAGCACCAGAAAGTTTGTTGTTATCCAATATAAGCTTTACCAAAGAAGTCAACCTTCCAAGTTGTGGAGGGATTTGACCAACTAAATGGTTCGATGAAAGATCAAGCACAGAGAGTTTAGTTAAGTTTCCAATATCTGGTGGTATGTAACCTGTGATATTGTTCCCAGCAATCTCTAAGTTTGTTAATTTTGTACACTTTGCCCAGTTCTCTGAAATCTCTCCATAGAATTTATTATTGCTGAGATTTATGTAAACCATGTTGGGGTAAACAAGTAAATCTTCTGTTATATTCCCAGTGAGTTGATTATCATCAACCCGTACTCTGATCAAACTTGTGCAGTTTTTCAAGCTTTTGGGCAGTGGACCAATAAAACGGTTGCAATTAGCTGTGAAGTTTTGAAGCAACCCACCTTGACATATGTTTGGAGGCAAATAACCAGTCAAGTTGTTTCTCGCTATTCGAAACACAAGCAAGTTCTTGAGTTTTTCTATTGATTCTGGAATGGTACCAGAGAGTTGATTGTCACGGATATAAACAATTTCTAATTTGCTCAAATCACCAATTGAAATAGGAATCGGACCATTCAGATTATTCTCATACAGCTCTAGACAAACGAGGGACTGCAACTTTCCAATATCTTCTGAAATTGGTCCAGAAAGGTTATTTCTTTGTAGGTGAATGTTGGTAAGGTTCTTCAGATCATATAATGATGATGGAATTGAACCAGAAAGATGATGATTAGCTTGAAGGTCTAGAGTGTTGAGAGATTCTAAGTTCCCTATATCTTGTGGGATAGGACCAGAAAGCTGATTGTCAGACATGGATAACACTGTCAACATTTTATAGTTCCCAAAAGTTGATGGGATGGGACCTGAAAGATTATTACTATTCATGTAAAGTTGAACCAAATTTGAAAGATTGCCCATTTCCAAAGGAATGACACCAGAAAGTGAATTCATTCCAAGATTCAAGTAAACCAATTTGGTCAGATTACCTAAAGAAGTGGGAATAGAACCAGTTAAAGAGTTTTTGTGAATATCAAGCTCTTTAAGTGAACTTAAATATCCTATTTCTTGAGGAATTGTGCCATTCAACTTGTTGTTGAACAACCTTAAGATCTTAAGTTCAGAAATCAGGCCAAGTTCAACTGGGATTTTCCCAGAAAACTTGTTATTCGATAAATCAAGGTAGGTGAGTTTTGGAAGGTTATGAATATGAGGTGGAATTGAGCCAAAGAACGAGTTAAAGCTGATAAGGAAATGAGTAAGATTGAGGAAAGAAGAGAAGGAAAATTGAAGAAGACTACCTTGTAAACCAGAAGCAGTTAGATTAATTCTGGTAACAGTTCCAGCAAGGTTGCAAGTAATCCCAAACCAAGAGCATGGACTTGTGCTAGGTTGGTTTTGGATGGTAGAGTTAGTTTGTTTAGTCCATGAAGTTAAGTGCAAATGAGGGTCAATCTGAAGACTACTAGCTTTCCATTGGAGAAGAGCAGATGCTTCTTCATCAGTAGAAGCAACAATGGTTTGGGAAACAGATGAAACTATAAACAGAACAAAGAAAGTTACAAAATTTATTTTCTCTGAAGTAGACTTTTCCATAGTGGCTTGCATTTGAGTGCTTCAAACTTTTGTAATAATAATTCATTCAAACTCTTGGGATTTGGTTTTATTATTAACAAATTCAAATGTCCTCTCTTCTAGTAGACTCTTTGATTTTATAACCAGACTTGAGTTAAGAAAATCAGCTTTGAGGATGAAAAGATTGAAAAGAAAAAAAAAAAAAAAAAAAATTTGACATTTTCAAGGTGCTGCTGAGATTAATTAATTAATTAATTAATGGAAAATAAATCAAGTGATAGATTAAACGGTCGAGTATATTTTTCTCCAAGCGTAATTGAATTTAACGAAACACATTTCTCAAATAATATTGTTTGACTTGAAAAATAATATATATATTTTTTAATTTGCTCAAACGATGTTGCAACAAGTATAAAATATACCCAAGGGTTGAATTGGTTTAGTTGAGTCCTGCCCTATATATACATTATACATAGTTATAGCTCCTAAAGTTTATATTTCTTTTTTTTAGAAATTTCTTAGATTATTCAAGACTTACATTTATATTGAGAACAATTACATGCTTTTAAAACGCTAATAATCGATTTCTTAACAATTGTTTATTACAAAGTAGAAATAGCATGCTTCGTTGATTTGATTATATAGAGCAAGTAGGCAATAGTAATTCTTTGATTTAATAATTCGGTTCTTTGTTCATTCTTCATCCAATAATTTTGTTTCATTTATCACGCTTTTTTCTTTTTTTTGGAACTATACTTTTCACGCATATCTGCTGATGTAAATTTTTAAACAACAAAATCAAGATGCATAATTCTCTTTTATACATTTAATTTTATTTTTGATGTCGTAGAAAAATAAATATATAATTTTTTATTAAAAAATATTAAAAATAAAATCAATTAAATAACTCAATTATAGAATTTTTTAATTTGAAAAAGATACTTGAGATTTTTTTTAAATAGCACTAATATATATCACAAATATATTTCAATCGTAATTAACATGATATTTTTTTTTATTAAATATAACTATCTTAATTTAATTGTAATTATCAATACAGGAAATAATTTATCTCAAATTTAATATATATTAACTTTTCCTTTTCTAATCTGTACACTATTTTAAAATACATTTACTAACTATTTTACACGTTAAGGGGATTCAAAGACTATACGATGTGCCAAAAGCTATCAAGTTTTTTATTTATTTATTTTGGAAGGATGATTGTATAAATTTTATATTTATTTTTAAAATAATGCTTAAGTTATATATTTATTTTTTGTGATAGTTTAGTTTTGTAAATAATTTTTTTTTATGTTTTTATATATTTATTTTTATTTAATTTTTCTTCAATTTTTTAGTTACAATTTATTTAATTTAAAATAATTTTTATATAATAGAGTTGAAAAAAAATAACTTTAGTTTTTCAAGGTCATTTTTTGATATCAATAGAACTAAATTATTACAATATTTAAATATCATTTTTGCAATAAGTAAGAAATCTTGTTGTAATTTTCTATTTTTTATTTATAGAAAGAAACTATCTTAGTTTTTTTTTTTTTTCCTTTATACAACACTAATTTGTACAGCCATGGAACTCAAATCGAAACTATTTTATGGATTAGCGTAATTATTTATTTAAATTAACTTTATATAATTAGTGGATTAAAACAGCATATATTATTTGTAATCTTATTGCCAATTATTATCGTATGCACAGTTCATGAGCTCACATCGATTGGGCTTTCAACTTGCCCGTTACAAGCTCATTAGAACACAATATAAAGAATATGTTTTAGTCCCTCTCAAGTGTTTATGAGTGTAAATGTGTTCTGTTGATATAAATGTAGTGTCTCTTGTGGGTTTGTGATTGAGACTAGGTAAAGTTCATAATATCCAAAACTTAAAGCGTGGTAGGCACAATAGTCTTGTGAGATTTATTTGCTCTTATATCTCAATAATTTTTCTCTCAAATAATATCACTTAATTTCTTAAATTTATACTCTGACTGAAGTCAATCAAATTATAGCTAATTTTCTTAAATTTTAACCTTAACTCACCTTATTTGACCAAGGTTTCAAGATTTTCCTGAGGTCTTTCATGTTTAAGTCCTGCCTTAAACATTGACTTCAACCCACCTTATTTGCTCAAGGTTTAGGATCCTTCAAGTTCAAGCATTTTATTTCTAGAATGGGCTAACACTAGCATGATTTTTAGAAAATTTCATTTTAAGCTTACAAAGCTCACGTTTTACCAATTAATTCAAAACATCAATTATTAGCTCTGATACTATTTGATAAGCTCAATGTTTTTCATGAGTTTTTAAAAAGTAAATAACTTTTATCTCAAAAAGTTAATCCATTAAATGAGATTGACTTATATACTTATAAATTCATACTTTTATTGTTATTTATTAATGTAAAATTTGTTTGCTCTCACTTCTCAATAAAGCACAATAATATCTTTCTCATCTATATCAATAACTTAAAGTACATAATTATTTACAAACGTATTTGTAATGGGTACTGATCATTTAATATACTAATGTAAAATATAATTCATATATAATATCATAACTTATTTAAATCATATCAATAGTTTAGATCATTTTATTTAATGTATTTTATACAAACAAATATTTTAATTTCAATATTTTTTAATCTAATCTTGTAATCATATTTCTCTTTCTCAAATGTCATCTCTCACTTTTAATCTATTGGTTCTCTATTATTTTTTCAAAACAAGAATATATTATAACCTAAATAAATTATGTCAATAATTTAAATAATTTTATTTAAAATATTCTATCTAGAGCTAAAAACATTGAATTTAAGCTTTTATCTTTTAAATCAATTCAGGCAAGAGATTATATGTCAAAATCCATGACAAAAAAATGAGACCTATTTCTAATTCATATTTATATTTATATACGTTATATCTAACTATGTGTACAATATAGTACTAATACTTTTTTACATACCTGAGTTAGTTTCATGCTATTTGTTCACAACTTGTTGGTAAGAACCCATCAAAGGTGGAGAGATATCATCTACATTGTGGACTTTCATGAAGCCATATTTAATTGCTTAAAAAATTGTGATACGTAATTAACTTTAGAGCAAAAATACGTGTATAAATTATTTTATTGAGACTTTTATTTGTCTTTTATGATTTTAAGTAATTGTGTGCAATTTAGCATTGAATGCAAGTATCATTGATTTTGTCAATTGTATAGTTTACTTGCGAGACTTGAGCATCTTATATCTTAACTTACACAATTATGAGACGGATCCATCAAAAGAGAAATAATTTCAGTTAAATTTAAAAATAAATGATAAAATTGGAAATCATGCAATAATATGTGGATTATAGAGTATTTAAGTCTATCTCTCTTACAAGATGTACCTATATTACGTACGTACGTACTTTATATTAGCATAGAAAAAAATTCCAGTCACACCTTGTTTTCATTTTATCATCTGTAAACTTAAACTGATATTTATCATTTTAAACTAACTATCCAGTCTCATTACCCTTGAATTTCGCTAAATACTATACACTTTCGTAAATTTACAAAAATATCATCAAGTCCCTTTTGATAGTAATTTTACTTAAAAATTTCTTACGCAATTTAAATAATTAAGAAAAATTTAAAAATTTCAATTTGAATATTGAAAATTGATAAGAAAATAGGTAATAAAAAATATCTAAATAATACATTAATACCACTAAAACTTAAAACAAATAACACTTCAATAATATTAAATATGATTAAATTCGACAAATTTAAACATTAAAGAAGTCTAAAATGATAAATTTTAACTTGAATGGCATACAAATGTTCAATGAAAAATATTTGTGTTAAAAAAAAAGTTTATAATAAAAATATGTGAACTTAATATAAAAAGTATTATTTTTGTGAACGTAAGTAAGGAGTGCTGTAAACGTTATTATTTATAATAATGATAAAAAAAATAAAAAAGTAGAGTAATTTGTTTTTAATAAATTATGTATTTGCCTCCTTTTCTTTAAAAGTAAAATGAATGTAATTGATAGTACCAGATAATTCCTCCATCTTGCTAATGGGACAAATTTTTTGTCCACAGCTCTGCGACTGAATGTACGTCTTTAATTTTCAATTATTTATTCCTTTACGAGCATAAATAATTCAATTTTATTGTCAATCTTCTTATTAAAAAATATATATGTATGTATTTATTTTTTTATAATACTAAAAATATATATATTTATTTATATTATAAAAAAAATAAACATATATTTTTTTAAAAAAATATTAAAAAATAAAATTTTATATATAAAAAAAATTATATCATATAATTAACTTTATTTATTTTTTTAAATTTATTTTAATGCAAACATTATGTCGCATATTACATGTTTTCTTTTGACATGACCGTTCAATATTTTTCTTTTGAAATTTTCATACATTTGTCTCGTATAATGTTAAATTTGAAAGATTTTTTAAGTTCATAAAGTCTTAAGATGAGATTAAAAAGTGTGAAATAACAGGGAAACTTCTAAGAAAAAGTTCAAACTTGAAAGCACAGTTTATTCCTACTTGACCTTTCTATGAATATCGATAGCCCGATAATAACCCTATTGTCTTGTGTTTTGTTGGACTTTGAACATTCTAGGCCAAATTGAGTAACAACAACTGGGTGAATAATTCTATTTGTACCAATAGGCTTCACACTTAATTTTCATATATGAATGACTAAGTCAAATACCGCACCAATTAATCAATTAATAAAGCATTAAGTTTTTTTTTAAGTGAGAATGAAAAAGTAATGAAGATATAAAGGGTATGAATAATTCTATTTATCCAATCACAAATTCTATAAATATGTCAATTTTATATTTCTTATAATTTTAAAACATGAGTTAATTTTTATATTTCTTATAATAAATATAAGAAACCATATATAGTACTTACAAGCATTTATAAAACATATAATTTATTTTTGAATGAAGATGCAGTTTGATTGAAATTTTAAGGTAATTATATAAAATTTTCGAAGTATTTTCTCCTTAGGCAAGATATCAAGTATAAACGTCCAATCAAATTACTAAATGTAGCATGATTCACTAAAATATGAAATAATGAGAGTCAACTTTTTTTTTTTTTTAACTTAGACTCATATTCCTACCCTCTACATGAACACAAAAACTTCATACTATTTAATTACAGCTTGTTGGCAATAAACAAATAAAAAGAAAAACAGCTTCAAGGCACTAACAAAACATAGGTATGGCTCAAGGAACTTACAACAAAGCTTAGCTTCAAAGTCAAACAAAAAAATCATCTAACTCAAAAAACTCATTTTATACTTATTGACAAAAACAAAAGTTGTGATTCATCCTAGAAGGTCAAAAATTGCTTTTATATAATATTATTTTTAACATAAGCACAAACAAACAGATCAACAATCTCATTTAATAATTGTCATAAAAATATCATGTTTGCTAAGTTCTAGAAGTACAACAATTAAAAATTTTCATGGGAACACAAGGAAACAATTTCGAAAAGGATATCTCAATGCAAAGTAACAATAATGCCTTTCTCATCTACATTAATAACCCCAAGTATATAATCATTTACAAATGTAATGGGTACCGATTACTTAATATACTAATGTAAAATATAATTGACATATAATATCATAACTTATTTACATGATATCAATAGTTTAGATCATTTTATTTAAAATATCAATTGCAGTTTGGCGTTAAATGCAAATATCATTGATTTTGTCAATGATAAAGCTAAACACAACAATAAAACATCTTTAGATCTCATCTTTAGCTGAAGCTATAGATTTTTTTTTTGGAACAAAAATTAGCTTTTGGGAGAAGACGGGGTAACGCCCGTTATGCTCCATTCATCCGGATCAACGTCTTTTTGAAAATACTAACAGTAACTAACATCTCAGGCTATCGTCAGAGAAGTCTTTATGTACAATTACGATTCAACCCTCGAACTCATAATCTAGTATATGTAGTCTAATAGCGTTATCCACTGTATTATCCACGGCCGGTGAAGCTATAGATATTGCCCAATGATATTTTACCTTGGTTCTTCTAAAGAGATGAAAAGATGAATAATTGTTGCGTGTTGTTCCAAATCTCTGGGTTTATTAAGCCTAGGCTTATAATTGAACAAGGCCCAATAGTTATTTAACCCTTGTTCGTTGGTCCTTATATACATATATCAATTAAAAACAAGCAGAGTAGGTTTTGGAATATATATATATTATCATCAGCTGCGGCAGAGAAGAAAGAGAACATGAAAATATAAGTCAGCGGCAATACCAGCAGCAGCGGTCAGAGCAATGGCAGTTTGACGTCCTTTTTTTCATATTATTTATCTTTCCATTTATTTAATAACATATTTTTAATTTAACTGTTAATGCTAAATTAACAAAATAAGTTTATTTATTATTTTTGTCAGAAAAATTAATTTAAGTATAATTGAGTATTAAAATATTTAAATAATTTAACTAATTAACTATTGACAAAAAATATTGTACTATCTATATCAAGAGTGGATTAAGTAGTCAAATTGAATACTGAACTACTTAAATATTTGTATCCTTTATGTTGATTATTTTTCTTATATTTATTATGAATGGCCGTTATTATTCTTCCGTATTATTATCCGATTTTGGGCAAAACAATAATGACTCTCAATTAGCGATTCAATTATTTTATAATTACTATTTTTAATTTATGCTAAATTCACAAAATAAATTTATTTATTATTTTATGAGAGATTTAAGTATAATTAAGTATTAAAATATTTGAATGATTTAGCCAATTACCTGTTGGCAAAAATTGTTGTACTACGAATATAGTAAAAATTTTCAATATCTATCACAACATTAGATTAAGTAGTCAAATTGACTACTGAATTATTTAAATCTTTGTGTCCTTTCTGTTGATTATTTTTCTTATATTTATTATGGATGCTCGTTATTATTATTTTATCGATTCCGTATTATTATCCGATTTGGGCACAACAATAATGACTCTCAATTGGCGATTTGGTGCAAAAATTACCAGAGGTTGGAAAACTACAAGTATAAAACGACTCTGAAAATAATGAATACATGGTTAGCCGGTCTGGTCGTATAAAATTTTGAAGAAAAAAATCAGGTAAAATCCTTGTCAGAGTATCAATCCCTCATCAACACAGATACTGCAACAAAGGCCGCAACTCAACAAATGGGACCAATCAGCATAGAGTTACAGCAATCAACGGGTAGCTGAACAAATCCCCAACATAAGCGTTTTCATATAAACAGCCTCAACTACACACTATGGCATGTCAATTCAGATCACCTATAAGCAAAAGCCACGGCAACGACTGCAACTTTTAAAATCGAACAAATGAAAATGCATGGTCAGGTAAAACTTAAAAGTAGGTATACCCAAGGATAGAATACGTTCTGAAATTGTGAGTTATTAAAAAGGTAAGATACCGCATAAAGCATAACAGCAACCAGCATCATTATGAATAATTGAAATCTACCATCCGTGTACAGCTCAGGATGCAGCAACATTAGCTCTTCCCGAACAATACTATACAAGGCCAGCACAGACCACTATAATTAAAGGAAGTTAGGAAAATTTAGATAAAAACATAAAACAAACACAAGCAGATAGCAAATGAGAACCCCTAACCAGAAAATAATCAGTAAAAAGGGATATAAACCTTGATGGCCACGGAGAACAAAAAAAAAAAAACCACAAAAATACCATGATGTTGCCCATGAATACTGAAAGTACAGAATCTACCATCATTGCTATAACAGCGAACAAACTGAGCCAAACACAAAAAAGAAAACTGTCAAATAATCTCAACAGACCAGTTAAATAATCTCAACAGACCTGCAAATCACCTTCCTTCCTCAGAATTTTATGTAAACATAACGCATCGAGTAAAATAAAAAAACAAATTCCAGTCAAATAATTGCAACTCGATTACTCCTGCAAAAGTCAAATCCTGGGGTCAAGGTCATACAAGAAAGAAAAAGGTCAAATGACATTTGTATGGCACAAAAAACTTACATCAGCACCAGATCTACGAGGACTTCGTGAATCTGCAGGTTGACCATGTGGTGAAACGTCTTTAACAGTTGTAGAGTTTTCCTTAAGATCACGTCCATCAGGGCTTTCACCCATTGAAGGGGGTCCGACGAGGAGAAGACCTCCTCCAAGATCTAGGGCTTCGGAGAGCAGGAGAGGCACTTTCACATGCAAGAATTCAGCATGAGATTAAGCATGGCTACGACAAATATTTTAACATTATACATAATATCAGAATATCTATTAGTTATAATACCTATCATAGGACTGGCTACGACTGTGCCGCTCATCGTTATATCTGGATCTTCCACGGTCTCTGCGAGAGTCAAGACTTGTACTGCAGCTCCTACTTCAGTAATGCTGTTCTCTTTCACTTCTGTGGTGCCTGCCACAGTCATGTCTATCTCTACTCCGACTGCAACTATTCATCCTGTCTTTGTCTCTATATTCATCTCGATATCTGAAATGTTTCGAATCGGAGGTTAAATATTACAGCCATTGCACTAGCAGGCCATGGACCAATAAGAAATATCGTACAAAGTCTGTCATGTGGTGGACTACAATCTACAGCCCTGCTTGAGCGGGAAGAAGTTAATGACAAATTAATATGAATTAACAACCACCCAAATCTGAGAATAATAGTGTAAACAAATAGTAAAGAGGAAACTCTCAAACTTCATATGGAGATGACCAATACATATGTCACAATTTACATCAACAACAAAAAACAAACTCAATCTCAGATTCATTAAAGCTTGGCTTCAGTCCTTATGCATGGCACTACGACTGCACTGGTCCAAATACTATCATAAAATCCTAGGTTCCTAACCCTGAAACCACCAAACAGCAAGATGACCAACTCTGCATATAAATGACATTGTGTCTATCTATGGCAATTCAAAAGTGATATCCTAAATTCCTATTTCATAAAAACAAGGGATACAGCTTGCTCAACAATTAACATAATATTATTTCAGGAAAAACGTAAGATATTATGGACCATAACAAACTCCAACCATGTGTTATAGAAGAACAGCTAGAACAAATCCAAAAATGAAATTTCAGATGATTATTTGAAGCGTAACTTATTGGGTTAAACAAGTCATCACAACAAGTCTAATCATGTAAAGTTACACAAACCAACAGATAAGATAATCCATTAAAATAGCCACCGCCTGTTACAATTCCAAAACAAAGAACAAATATTATAAAAGAACCTCACTTTGGGCGAGGACTTCGACTTCTAGACCTGCCTCTGAGCTTGGAAGATGGTTCAGCTACCCTTCCCTTATGACTGAAAAGCAAATACAAGTTAGACTACATCAGACTACAATACAGCAAGTAAATAATGCAAATTCGTCTTGGACTTCGGCAATTATATCATTAGAACCATGACATCCATAGTATTAAACAGTAAACAGCACATATTTTATTGTACAGAATTAGCAGACTCTGAGATAACAAGAAACGAATACATGAAAAGGGGGAAAAAAAAAAGTATCAAACATTTTGAAACGCCACCAACGTAACATGAGAAGAATAAAGATTCAACCCAAAAAATTGTCATTTATAGATCTAACTAACTAAAACAAGTGGTAAACTTACATTCACTCCGCATTAGGACCGTACTTGGCGAACTGAACCATAATCTCTCTGCCATCCACAACACTCCCTGAAAATGAAAAAAATCAATAAATATATATAACATAAATAAAGACACAATAAAAAAATTAATTAAAAGTTAAAACCTGAAATTCAATTTCTAAAAAGATGGGAGAAAAGTAACCGAACCGTCAAGCTTTTCTACGGCCTTCTGAGCCTCATCCTGATACTTGTAGCGAACAAACGCAAACCCTCTCGAATCTACATTCCTATATGGAAACACGCACAAACTAAACTCAGCAAAGCCAATAACGAAGTATAAGTAAATGATTGGAGAAAAGAGGGAGTAGTGAAAGAATTGACCTGCGGTCTCTGGGGATGAAGATATCGACGACTTTGCCGTACTTGTCGAAGATAGGGTAGAGATCATCGGCGGTCGTACCTAAAAACTATAAAATAAAGTTTGATAAAATTTTGATTTTGATTTATGTTTAAATAATTAATTTTAATTTTTTTATAAAAATAATTATAAATGTGTTTAATAATAATTTTTATTTAATAATTTTTAAGAAAAAAATAAAAAAATTATCTTTATGTTGTTTGATAATGATTCTTATTTTTTGATTTTTTCAAAAAATTTAAAAAATAAAGAAAATTTTTGATTATTTTTTTTTATAAATTTTAAGTTTTTAATCATTTTTTTCTAATATTTAATCATAGTTAAAATGAAAAAAAAAATCATAAATCATAATTAAAAAATCTTTTTTTTTAAAGATTTATGAATCAACACATATTTTAGTAGTAATATCTTAAAAATGTAAAAATTAAAATCAGAAATCGTTTCGAAACATACACGATTAAAAAATTATTTGAAAAAAATCAGAAATCAAAAATCAAAATTGTTATCAAACAAGCCCTCAAAAATTACAGAACTATAAATAAATAAATAAAATTCTTAATTGTTTTATGCTGAGCCTTGAAATGAATAAGTGATGGATTGTCGAAACTGAGAATTTGTTTTAAAATCTCTTGAAATTGTATAAATGATGTGAACTCATTTTTTAAACCTAAAAAGTTGTAAATGGCTTGTAGGTTTTGGATTGGAATAGGACTTGGTATATCTGCTAAGTTATTTCTCTAATTAGATTTATATACACATATAGATACTATTTTAAACACTGTGACATGTTTATTGATAAAGTTAGCAGAAACTTGAAAGATTTAGTTGTATCATCTATAAAATTGATTCAAATGTTGTGATATACTTGATGTTTTGAAATGGGATCCCACATATAGCATATTTAGACAAGTTTAATATTTTGCATTTGAGGTCAACTCTGTTCAAATTTGATGATTTGTAAATCTGAGTTGTACCAAGGTGTATATAGGTATGAAATTCAAAGAGATGAAAGAAAATGCATGTATGAGGAAGACATGCAAGTTTAAAGGTCCTATTCAAGTTTAGTATGCATATTATTAAACCTGTTAAATATTTGAGTAATAATATTGTTGCTAGCATGATCTGCATAAGATCATACTTGTATTTGTCCTGTGAGTTTTGTTGACAATGGATATGAAATCTGGGAGAACTCTGTGGACATGTATAAGTGTACCTGAGGTGATTGGCAAGAGGTGTGTACTTGGTGATGGTAGTGACATTTGCAATTATGTGTGCACAAAGTTTTTAAGCTCAGACCTTGTAATTATTGCTGAGAGAAGTTGGTGCTGCCTGGATAATTATTTTAGGCATGTAAACTTCTAGCTAACTGAGAATCTGAAGATTAATGAAGCTTTGTCCATTATCAAAATAAACATTGTTGCTGAGTTTGAGATTGCAAGGATGACTTCATTGCTGAAAAAGATGTGTAATTGATCAAGCAAGGCAGGAGACTCATCAATACTGCTCATTGGTTGAGAAACTATAATTTCAATAGTATAAGGTTTATTTTGTATTGGCAATTTTCGTAGACAAAATGTTTGATTGTAATCTAGAGTAAGAGTTCACCATTTAATCAGACGATACATGATGATGGAGTCACTAAGCTTGCAATGCCCATATGACAGGTAAAATATTCTATCATGCATACATCTTCACACAATTGAGCACTACACTTAGTATGAATCGTAACGAAAAATAATTTGTGCACATGTTGGTCGATCGATCGAGTGTATAGTTCGATCGATCGAGTTATAGATCGATCGAGCGTGAAACGACTTCGATCTAGGTGCTCTCGAATTGAGATAGATCGATCGAAAATTTTGGTCGATCGATCGAGTCCTGTTCGATCGATCGAGTATAGATCAACTTCGATCCAGGTTCTCTCTGTTTGGATTAGATCGATCGAGTGTTGTGTCGATCGATCGAGAATGTGTTCGATCGATCGAGACAGTCTATCGATCGATCGAGACAGTGTTATAGTCCTACTTCAAACTCTTTTACTATGTTCGATCCATATGTTACTTTTACCTAATTGACCCCATTTAATGTTAATAACTAAATCATTGTTTGAGGATAATTGTGGTAATTGGTAAATCCTGTTTAGTGTAGAGTTATAACCTATTACAAATTCTGTTTGAGCTAAAATTGGACTCTATATATGTGAGGGCTGTTTGTGCATAATAGACACCACATTGAAATAAGTTTTTATAAATCTGATTGCGCTTTTAACAAAAAACTTCTTCTCTTCATCTATCAATCTTAGGCGCTTTCATCTTTTAATTGTTCAAACATATTGTATGGTTATGTTTGGATAATTCACGTGCCTATTTGCTTTTCATGATATTGAGCTTTATATGATAGTTCTAGAGTTTACTAGCTGATTTATTTTTACATCGTATTCTGTTGAATCTGCTAGTTAGGATTTTTCATTGTTTGAATCCGCTCTAGGACATACTTTGCACTTGTGCTATTTGTGCTAACGTTTCAGGTGACGTGTTCGGTATTTCGTGTGACTCGAAATTACCGAAGTTGACGGGTTCGATTGATCTTGTGGGACTCAAGTAGATCGGAACGTTGGTCCGGATCCAGACACCTAACTTGTGGAGGCTATGAAAGGAGCGACGGCTCGTAAGTAAATTACAGAAAGGGGGATCTATCTGTGAAGGGTAGTTCTAGGACCTATGGTTGTAATTGAACATTGATTTTCATAGTGGATAGTTAGGTGGTCCGGTGGACCGGTGGTTTTCCTCTTAGGTCATTAGAGTGGCCTAGGTTGTTTCCACCTAAAAATATCGTGTGTTATTTTTATTCTGCATTTTATCTTTACACTCGATTGCATGTCTGGCCGTTATGATTAGGTTACATAATTAATTGTTGTTAAAATTGAAAATAACCTATTCACCCCCCTCTAGGTATATTTGATCCGTGATTAAAAACTTTCAAATAGTTTTATGTCATGTAAGTTGTGAAGATAGTGTTGGAAGTTTACATGTTATTATGCATGTATAGAGTCAAAGTTGATGTGTTTTAAGAACATGCCAACTTGTATTAGCTCTGCACCAAATTAGTACACCACAAAGAATCAATGTCATTTATAGTAGAGTTGTGGGGAAGAGATGGAAAGCATTATTCACTATGTTTATTTATTGTCAAGGTGGAGAATTGATGAATTTTGACACTAAATGATAGAGTCTTATGGTGACATCGACTGTATACTAGTAGAGCTCATTTTGTAATATTAGCTTGTAAGCATAAGTTGATTGGTAAAGGCCTAAAGCTTAGAAAATTATGTTATAACTTATTTATTCACTCTTTATATTTTGTTTTTCTTGGGCCTAAATCTTGTTTACATATATGAGTAATAAGGTCTTTTTAGTTTAGCTTTGTAAGCTTTAGAGTTAGACAAAGTTCTTGGGTTATGTTTCTTAAGAAAATAAATTATTGAATGTAATATGTATATTGCAAACGTTACATAGTACAATATATATACAAAGAATAGCTAGCACTACCATTAAGGTTGAAGATGTGATCTACTCTAATTTGGCAAGTAAAGATATTATGAATATTTACAAAGATATTATGGCAAGTAAAGATATTATAAATATTTACAAAGATATTTCTTAATATTCCCCCTCAAGTTGGAGAGTGAATATCATGAAAGTCCTAACTTGTCGCGCAATGTCACAAATTGATCCTTCCCTAAGGCCTTTGTAAAAATATCTGCCAATTGGAAGCGTGTAGGTACATACGATGGACTAATTATTCCAGCTTGTAGTTTCATACGATGGACTAATTATTCTAGCTTGTAGTTTTTCTCGAACTATGTGACAATCAATTTCGATGTGCTTTGTACGCTCATGAAAAACAAGATTAGCAACAATATATAAAGCTGACTGATTATCACAAAATAATAGTGCAGGAGCTGTCTGTGGGACTTTTAAATCCTCTAGTATAAAGCGTAACCAAGTCAGCTCCAAACATGTGTTGGCCATGGATCAATATTCAGCTTCTGCTGATGATCTTGAAACATTGGTTTATTTCTTAGATTTTCATGAGATGAGTGAATTTTCAAGAAAAACACAATATCCTGTAACTGATCTTCTTATTGCACGACAACCTTCCCTAGTCTGAATCACAAAAAGCCTTTAATGTAAAGATTGTTGGTGGCAGAAAATAACAAACCCTGACCTGGAGCCCTTTTAGGTATTTAAGGACCCGCATGGCGGCATCTCAATGAGGTCTGCCGAGGCTGATGCATGAATTGACTTAGTATTCGAACAGCATAAACTATATCAGGCCTTGTGACAGTAAGGTAGATCAATCGGCCAACCAGTCTCCTGTATTTGGTTGGATCATTCAGTAATTCTCCATTTGTGGGAGTGAGTTTCAAATTCTGTTCTATTTGGAACTTGTTTGGGCATGCGCCTAAAAGTCCCTGAATCTTGCAAAATATCAAGTGCATACTTTCTTTGAGACATGAAAATACCTTTCTTAGAGACATGAAAATACCTTTCTTAGAACGAGAGAATTCAATGCCCAGAAAATATTTCAAATCTCCAAGGTCTTTGATGTGGAAGTGATTGAGAAGGAACCTTTTGAGACGTTCCATTTCTTGAAGATTATTTCCAATTAGAAGTATGTCATCAACATAGATAAGAACTGTAGTAAATGAAGTGCCTTGAGCCTTGGTAAAAAGAGAATAATCAGCTTTGGACTGTTGATAACTGGCCTTTTGAATAGTATCTAAAAAAGTGAAAAACCAAGTTTCTGGAAGCCTGTTTGAGGCCATAGAGGGACTTGTTGAGCCGACATACAACGTTCTCCCCTTGTCGGCGAAGACCAAGAGGAGGCTCCATATACACCTACCTCATGTAAATCGCTATGGAGAAAAGCATTCTGAACGTCTCATTGGTGGATAAACCAATGGTGAGCTGCAGCAACAGTAAGAAGACAGCGGAGTGTAGTGAGTTTAGCTGTAAGGGAAGAAAGTCTCTTGATAATCAATGCCCTCAATTTGAGTGTAGCCTTAGCAACAAGCCTAGCCTTGTAACGCTCAATGGTGCCGTCGGATCAGTATTTGATTTTGTATACCCATTTATAGCCAATTGGTTTATGACCAACAGGTAATGGAACCTAAACTCCAAGTGTTATTGTATTGTAAAGCCTCTTGTTCTGCAAGTCATTGCTTGGCACCAATGTGGATCAAGAATAGCCTGAGCATAGGATGTGGGTTCTGTGTGACCTGTAATGTTAACAAGAAAAGCATAATGTGCAAAAGATAAACGAGAGTAGGTACGGAAGTGGGAAATAGGATAATGAGTACCTGATGCAGAACGAGGCGCTGAGGTTGAATGATTGATGTGGTTGGACATGTGGTAGTTTAGAGCGAGTGGACTGTCGAGGAGGGGGAATGAGAGTAATGGGATTATCAGTATGTGGAGGGGTGGGGTCGATGGATGGGGTCAAAGGTGGGATGGGATGGGTGAGGTTGTCATGCACGTCATGTGCGTCAGAGAGGATAGAGTGGGTAGGTGCTTGTGGTGGGTCGTTTGAAGGTTGTGGCATATCGATTGGTGGGGTCTAGTTGTTAAGGAAATTAGGTGAACAAGGTAGTGTTGAGGGAGTATGTGGAGTAGGTGATGGCCAAGATTAAGAGAAAGGGAAGAGATGTTCACAGAATCGGACATCACAACTTACAAAGAATTTGTTGGTCTCCAAATTGTAGAGTTTGTAACCCTTTTGGCCAGTAGGATATCCAACAAAGACACAACATGTGGCACGGGGATCAAATTTATGAATAGGATGGACAACAGTTGCATAACAGAGACAACCGAAGACTTTTAAGTGGTCAAGTGATGGGGGACGGTTGTATAATAATTCAAAAGGTGATTTGGTGGAAATTAATGGTGAAGGTAATCGGTTAATAAGATAGACAGCAGTCAAGGACGCATTCACCCCAAAAAATAATGGGTAAGTGGGACTGAAAAAGTAATGTACGTGCGACAGTAAGAATGTGGCGATGTTTGCATTTGACGACTCCATTTTGTTGTGGAGTGTAAACACAAGTGCGCTGATATTTCAATGCCTTTATTTTGAAAGAAATGCCTCATGGAAAAAAATTCAGATCCATTGTCTACTCGAATGGTTTTAATGTTGGCATGGAATTGAGAGTGGACAAAAGTAATAAAAGACTTGAGAAAGTTTTGGGTTTCAGATTTATGTTGCATCAAAAATATCCATGTGCACCTAGTAAAGTCATCCACAATAGTGAGAAAGAAACGTGCCCCTGAATGTGTGGGAATTTTGTGCTGGCCCCAAATATCACAATGTAACAAATCAAATGGAGCTTTAGTTGATATTAAACTTAAAGGAAATGGAAGCCTTGTTTGTTTGGCCATTGAACAAACACTACAATTACTTATCAAAAGAAATATTATTGGAAGGCAATAATGGGGAAGCTAATCGAAGACGAGCAAGAAACGGGTGTCCAAGTCGCATGTGCCATAAATTGGATAAGAGTGAAGCTTGATATGAGACAGGTGTCTTTTGCAACGGAGACATGTAATAGAGACCACCACGCTGTTCACCTAAGCCAATCATCTTTCACGTAGCCAAGTCCTGCAAGACACAAAAGGTAGGAAACAAAATGGCACAACAGTTTAGAGAAGTAGTGAGTTTGTTGGCAGACATTAGATTTAAGCAAAAAGATGGAACAAACAAAACTTTGTTTAATGTGATATTTGAATTGAATAGTATAGTGCCAGTGGAAGTGATTGGGGCATAAGAACCAGTAGGTAAATTAACAATGGGCATTTGTGACTATTCAATTTTGGTAAAAAGTGTGTGGTCATAAGTGATGTAATCAGTAGTCTCAGCTATCTAAAATCCAAAGGTTTAGTGAACACAGAATTTATAGAAGAAATGGAAAAAGGAGCCAGACTTATAGCATTTGCATAAACATTGATATTACCAGAGGAATGAGTCGAACTCATCATAGAAACTATATGTGCTAATTGTTGGAGTTGCTCTACTAAGAACCCATGTAAAGGGTTGGAATGAGAGGCTGGCTGGGTTGGTGCATTGGAACCATATGACTGGGCTCCTAGCGCTGGAGATGTGTCTGCTACATGGGCAGTAAGGAAAGGGCCCACGTGCATGGATGTTCCTTTTAGACCCTTGACGTTGTTGCTTAGATTGATTGTGCATGTTGCCTTGAATGCCTATGTCATTGGGAACCCATGTCCCATTTTTAAATTTACATCTTTCTTCAATGTGACCTCTCCTTTTCACAATACTTGCAATGGAATTTGAGGGTCCGACATTCTTCAATTGTATGACTATTTCTATCACAGTGGCCACAGTGTTTGTTTGTCGAATTATTTGACATATTGTTCGATCGACTGTGAATCGCAACGGCAATGAAAAAATTCTCTGTTAGGTCCTGATGTTATCTTGTCGTTGTGTTTCGTCTTGAACGACCAATGAATAGGTTTGACAGACATTAGGCAATGATGACATCAATATTCCGACAAACACTGTTGTAGGTGTCGTTGAGGCCCATAAGGAATTGCATCATCTGATCTTCTTTCCTTTTGTGTATTGTGTGCTTTCACCTCGTTACATATGAGAGGGGTTTAATATGTTTCTAATTCATCCCAAAGATCTTTGAGTTTCTTGTAGTAATCTGAAACCGTCATGGTTCCTTGTGAGAGAGAGGCGATGGATTTTTGTATCTGATATATGGTGGGTGCATTCTTTTGTAAGAATTGATCTTTGAAATCTTGCCACACTTGATGGACAGTCTTGGCATGAATAACTGCTTTGGCTAGATCGGGTTCCACCAAGTGAGCTGATGCACAAAAACTTGATAGTCAAATTTTGTATTTTATATAAGCTCGCAAGTGCACGAGTCACTTATAGTAAGCGAAAAGTATACTCCCAAGATCGTCTCTCGGAGGAATTGCTGTGGTTTTAAAACGTTATCTATTTTCTTATTTAGTCGAACAAACAATCCTAAACATTCTAACAGTTGTCAATTAAAGAACAGATCGTAAATTCGGAATTAAATTGAAAACTAAAATAAAATGAAAATAAAAGTGATCACAACCAAGGGGAGGATGATGGATGTAATTGGGATTATTAGTTTGCTATCCATTCATGGCAAAAACAAATTAAGCATTCAATTAGAAGTTAGATTTAATGATTTTTCCGCTAAACCTAGAAAATCCCAAATCAATGGCAATTTTCACTACGATCAACTAATTAACGTCTTTGGCCCGGATCATTAACTAATCAATCAGAATTAGCTCAAGGAAATAATTCTAACCACCTAAACTAACACAAATCAATGCAATCAATTTAGGCTCTTGTTCATAATGCACAATTAAGCAAAGATGACGTTTCTAATGCCTAATTCTAAAATATTCTTTCTAATCACAAACTAAGGTTTGGTCCACCATCAATTCACAATCAGAAAATAATAAGAACATGAACAAGAAATAAATCCAAATCATATATAATTAAATTACAAAATTGTTCTTCCAATCATTGGAAGCAATACTAACATCCCAAATACATATATTAGCCAACCATAACTAAATTGGTGTCAATCAATGTAGTCATGGAGGCAAACCACAAAATCAGAGAAGAAAAAGATATTACACTAAAAATACCCCAATGAATCTTCTAGCTCCAAATCCTTGAACTTGATTGATCCTCTTTCTCAAATCCTTGGAGTAGCTTCAACAATGGAGGGTCTCCTCTTGATTTTGGGTTGGTTTTTGGGTGGAAAACCCTTGCTGCAGTAGCAGCAGAGGTGGGAGAGAAATTGGTTGCAAAAACTTGTGTTTGGGAGAGGTATAATGTTGTATTTATAGGGGGAAGGAAGTGGAATACGCGTTTTAGGGTTTCTGGGCAATTTTGGCACCTCCCGCCGCGGCACAGGTTTTTCCCGCCGCGGCGCGTGTTGAATTTTGGCTCGTTTGTTCAAAACAGAAACCTCCCCGCTGCGGCACAGGTTTTGCCCGCCGCGGCGCGCGTTGTTTTCTTGATTTTCCAGAATGCATCCCGAGAGCCTCTCGCCGCGGCACACAATTTTCCCGCCGCAGCGCGCCTTGTTTTCTTGCGCTGTAAATGCCCTTACATAGTATGTTGATTCTCGATGTAAGGCTTACGTTGCTAAGCCTTTGTTTGTCCCCCTTACATAGTGAATGACATCCAATGTAAGGCTTACATTTTTAAACACTTTTGCTTCACTTTTGCTCTCTTTTTCCACATTTCTTCCCAAACCTACAAAACACAAAAAATACCTTCCAAAACACGAAAATAATAAAATAAAAGATAAAATGAATGCTTAAAAACATAACAAAATATAGGTCAAAAATGTGTTCATCATGAGCAAGCCATGATAAAATCGTACTATTGCATTGATTCCAGAGAGCATATTCAGTTGGTTGTTCAGTTTCTGAAGGAGGTTGAATAGATCCATTGACAAAGCCGACTTTGTTCTTGGCCGTGAGTGCATAGATCATGGATTTACTCCAAGATGGGTAATTAGTGTTGTTCAACTTTATTGGAATGAGCATGAGACCGAGATGATCTGATTGATGAACAAAAAATAGGTGTGATGAATCAATACCAGTATTTGAAGTTATTGTTTCTGGTTTCTGATGGTACTTGATCTAACATGGTGTTTAAGGGTGGTGGGTGGCAGAGAGCAAATATTACTGGCGATGGGTGGCGTTTTTTGTGTGTTGAAGCTTCTGGTATGCAATTTTCCCTTCCTTTTTTTTTTTTTAAGTTTGCTCTGATACCATCTTAAGAAAATAAATTGTTGAATGTAATGTGTATATTGCAAACGTTACATAATACAATATATATACAAAAAATAGCTAGCCCTACTATTAAGGCTGAAGATGTAATCTACTCTAATTTAGCAAGTAAAAATATTATGAATATTTACAAAGATAATATGACAAAAAAAGATATTATAAATATTTATAAAAATATTTCTTAATAATGTTTTTGTCCTTGTACCAAGGAGGGTGAGAGAAGTCGGTGAGAGTATGTAATGTTTTTGTAAACCTCTATGATTAATATAGTGAGGTGTTATGCGTTTTTTCATCGTGGACGTAGGGCAATCGAAACACTTTAAATCCTTGTTCTCCTATTTCTTCTTTATGCTTGCTACATTTCATTTATTTATTTATTATAATTCTCTTAGATCATATATTAAAGGTCGTAAGAGATTAGTAAAATTTTTGGGTTCAATATTGAGAGAAAATACGGAAGAAAATTAAAGAATTAATAAATCCACGACATCAGCAAATTGTTCAATTGATCCACTTTGACATATCATGAGTATAATATGGTTGGACATTGGTTTTACAAACAAAGAGTAAGCCATCATCATTTGAGCTGATCTCTGTTACAAAATTAAATAAATAAACAAAATATTGTTACTTCAAATCTGAAGAAAAAATAAAAAAAACAAACACAAATTCTCAATTTTAAATAAAAGAATTATTCATAATTCATGTTATCTTGTTAGAGTTAACAACCTTGTTCAAAAAAGCGTTTAAAACTTTGTCAAAGAAATAAAGACATATTTTGAACACAAAATAATATATATATATATAAAGACTCTAATAATTAATTTAATGATTACTATATCTAATAATAACTTTAAATATTATTTTACTTTTAAAATTAATATAAAATTAAAAAAAATTAATTTTATATTTATTTTAAATATAATTCATAAATTAACTAAAAAAATTAAAATTAAAATAAGCAAAACAATTTATGAAACAAATATATCTTGTCATGTTATTTGTAAGCATTTTCATAAACATCACTATCGAAACAAATATATTTTGTAAACATCAAAAGAAATACGACTAGGAAAAAAATTTCACTAAACCATTGAAAAATGTTTTTATATGGACAAGTTATTCTCTAAATGATGATATTATTATTTCATGCATTAAAAAAAATTTAGGACTTTAAATCAAAATAGAATAAATGTTTCTCCACATATCTAATTCATGAAAAACTTTTGTTTGGATTTCTTGATGACTTTTACATCGATATGGTTCTCTGAATTTTTCTTCTTCTTTTTCACTATGTTGTTTGACCCAAGTAATCATAATTCAAGTTGACATATATTTCTGTTTTCTCCCTTCAAACATATAAAAGTTGTTATTTGTGTAACACAAAACATACGACAGTATGTTTTGAAGTGATGAGGGTAGTCCAGTCATTTTCTAAAAACCTTATACACCCCAATGCGCAAAACGTAACTTCATGCACCTTCTTGAATTAGGATCCATTCTGCTTATTGAGTTCATAATTAGGGGTTGTAAATTGTATTCATGTTTTTGGATCCAAATTTATATATTTTTTATATATTATATTATATAAAATGATGTTGTATGCATGAGTTATGTGCTGGTATTAAATTGAATGTTAAATAAAAGATATAAGATGTTTAAAAAATTGTGGTATCAATTACTCATAAAATAACCTACTATATAAAATGACAAAGATGAATATTATAGTACTCAACTCAAATATATATATATATATATATATATATATATAAATCTTGATAAATGATATATATGTAGGTAATTTTGAACTAAAAACGATGTGTATAATTGAGGTTAGAAGGAGAGCACAACAAGGGAAGGGAAGAGAGGATCTCAGAAACATCATACATGGCTGGACGTGACATGGGATTTCCATTTAAACATGCAACTGAGACCTTTAAGATGGGCATGAATACTTTGTCCCATACTTGTTGACTCGGAGGTGGAAGGCGCTCGTCCAACACATCTTTAAGCATAATGCTTGCCCTTGTTGTTGGTGACGATATACACATGCTCAGATCTCCTGGATGCTTTCCTTTCAGTACTTCCAAAACCAACACTCCAAAGCTATATACGTCGCATTTTTCACTTACTTTTCTTGTGTATGCTAGCTCTGCAAAAAAAAAAAAAGTTAAATAAACAGCACCACAATATTAAAATTAATATGAATTATAAGATGTATAATGCATTTCTCCGTCACAAAAAAAAAAAAGCAACAAGAATTATTAAGTTACCTGGGGCTAAATAACCAAAAGTGCCAGCAAGAGAAAAAGTCCAGTTGGATGAATCTTTCTCAAGAAGCTTAGCAGTACCAAAGTCTGAAATGCAAGCTTCATATTCAGAATCTAGCAAAATGTTTTTGCTTGATATATCTCTATGAACAATAGGTGGGTAGGTATCCCCATGCATGTAAGACAATCCATGAGCCACGCCTTTTATAATATTAATCCTCTTACTCCAATCCAATTCTCTAGCTTCTTTTTCCTTGTTCAAAATGTTATTCAAGCTACCATTTTCAAGGTACTCATATATCAAAAATGAATATCTTGGATGTGAACAGTACCCATGAAGCTTCACAATGTTTCTATGCCGAATCTGGGTCAATGCTCTCACCTCACTTAACAATTCTCTTTCACTACAACTCTCACCTTCAAGTGTTGGGTGAAGTTTTTTCACAGCTACAATGTTATCTGTTGAAAGCTTTGCTTTGTAAACACTACCATATCTTCCTTTTCCAATGCAATTTGAAGAGTCGAAATCTCCAGTTGCTCTTATGATTTCTTCAAACAGAAATTTCCCATTCATGAAGTTTGATATGGTAAGAATTCCCTCATTGTTTTGTACTTGGTTCGCTTCCCTTTGTGGGTTACTTTTCTTTCTTCGTAAGATTAGAAAAACTGCACAGAAAGCGAAGATGAGGACTCCAATAATTGGGAATATTACAGCTCCAATGATTTCTCTCTTATTTTTTGACGATGATGAAGAATTGCAGGGCTTTAGTCCTTTGACTCTGCCACACAACCCTCTGATCCCTTGCAAGGCTTCAATGTTAGCATTTTGAAATGCTTTGTTGTTGGGAAGAGGACCCCATAATTCATTATATGATATATCAATGAACTGCAATCCATTCAGATTCTCAAAAGAAGTAGGAATTTCACCAGATAGATTGTTATGAGATAGATTTAGTGTCAACAAGCTGTCCAGAGAAATGAACTGAATTGGTATTTTTCCTGTGAGAAAGTTATAACTAAGATCTAGCAGGGACAGATGATATAAGCTACCCAATTGAGTTGGGATTTCATTGCTTAAGAAATTGTTGCTCAAATTTAAGTTATACAAATGTAGGAAGTTCCCCAAGTTTCCAGGAATTGATCCACTCAATCTATTTGTGGAAAGGTCTAAGTACTCAAGCTCGGCAATTGACCCTAATTCTCCAGGTATAGCACCAGAAAGTTTGTTGTTATCCAATATAAGCTTTACCAAAGAAGTCAACCTTCCAAGTTGTGGAGGGATTTGACCAACTAAATGGTCCGATGAAAGATCAAGCAGAGAGAGTTTAGTTAAGTTTCCAATATCTGGTGGTATGTTACCTGTGATATTGTTCCCAGCAATCTCTAAGTTCGTTAATTTTGTACACTTTGACCAGTTCTCTGAAATCTCTCCATAGAATTTATTATTGCTGAGATTTATGTAAACCATGTTGGGGTAAACAAGTAAATCTTCTGTTATATTCCCAGTGAGTTGATTATCATCAACCCGTACTCTGATCAAACTTGTGCAGTTTTTCAAGCTTTTGGGCATTGGACCAGTAAAATGGTTGCCATTAACTGTGAAGTTTTGAAGCAACCGACCTTGACATATGTTTGGAGGCAAATAACCAGTCAAGTTGTTTCTGGCTAATCGAAACGCAAGCAAGTTCTTGAGTTTTTCTATTGATTCTGGAATGGTACCAGAGAGTTGATTGTCACGGATATAAACAATTTCTAATTTGCTCAAATCACCAATTGAAATAGGAATCGGACCATTCAGATTATTCTCATACAGCTCTAGACAAACGAGGGACTGCAATTTTCCAATATCTTCTGAAATTGGTCCAGAAAGGTTATTTCTTTGTAGGTGAATGTTGGTAAGGTTCTTCAGATAATATAATGATGATGGAATTGAACCAGAAAGATGATGATTACCTTGAAGGTCTAGATTGTTGAGAGATTCTAAGTTCCCTATATCTTGTGGGATAGGACCAGAAAGCTGATTGTCAGACATGGATAACACTGTCAACATTTTATAGTTCCCAAAAGTTGATGGGATGGGACCTGAAAGATTATTAATATTCATGTAAAGTTGAACCAAATTTGAAAGATTCCCCATTTCCAAAGGAATGACACCAGAAAGTGAATTCATTCCAAGATTCAAGTAAACCAATTTGGTCAGATTACCTAAAGAAGTGGGAATAGAACCAGTTAAAGAGTTTTTGTGAATATCAAGCTCTTTAAGTGAACTTAAATATCCTATTTCTTGAGGAATTGTGCCATTCAACTTGTTGTTGAACAACCTTAAGATCTTAAGTTCAGAAATCAGGCCAAGTTCAACTGGGATTTTCCCAGAAAACTTGTTATTCGATAAATCAAGGTAGGTGAGTTTTGGAAGGTTATGAATATGAGGTGGAATTGAGCCAAAGAACGAGTTAAAGCTGATAAGGAAATGAGTAAGATTGAGGAAAGAAGAGAAGGAAAATTGAAGAAGACTACCTTGTAAACCAGAAGCAGTTAGATTAATTCTGGTAACAGTTCCAGCAAGGTTGCAAGTAATCCCAAACCAAGTGCATGGACTTGTGCTAGTTTGGTTAGTCCATGAAGTTAAGTGCCAATGAGGGGTATTCTGAAGACTACTAGCTTTCCATTGGAGAAGAGCAGATGCTTCTTCATCAGTAGAAGCAACAATGGTTTGGGAAACAGATGAAACTATAAACAGAACAAAGAAAGTTACAAAATTTATTTTCTCTGAAGTAGACTTTTCCATAGTGGCTTGCATTTGAGTGCTTCAAACTTTTGTAATAATAATTCATTCAAACTCTCGGGATTTGGTTTTATTATTAACAAATTCAAATATCCTCTCTTCTAGTAGACTCTTTGATTTTATAACCAGACTTAAGTCAAGAAAATCAGCTGTGAGGATGACAATACATTGTCCAAAAATAAAAAAATAAAAATAAAAAATATTTTAGGATGACAATATTAAAAAGAAAAAAAGTTGACATTTTCAATGTGCTGCTGACTTAATTAATTAATGGAAAATAAATCAAGTGATAGATTAAACGGTTGAGTATATTTTTCTCCAAATAGAGGAAAGCGTAATTGAATTTCACGAAACACATTTCTAAAACAACAAAAATAATAATTTTTAAAATTTATAATAGTAAAAATAGCATCATTTGTATTCAAACGAATATTTTTACAATTAAAAAAATAATTGATATATTATTTTTTTTTGAACATCTATTTAATTGAAATTGAATGACAACAATTTAGACAATTTTAATATTGAACATTTAATGTTACTCGTTTAAATTAAACGTTAAATTTTAAGGTGTTATTTTTAATAATTTTATTCTGTTTTTTTTTTTTTTCTAGAAATTTCTTAGATAATTCAAGACTCAAAATTTTTCTGGTCAATACTTACTATGCTGAGAACAATTAAATGCTTTTTTAAAACGCTAATAATCGATTTCTTAACAAAAGTTTATTACAAAGTAGAAATAGCAAGTTTCGTTGATTTAATAATTCGGTTCTCTGTTCATTCTTCATCCAATAATTTTGTTTCACTTATCACGCATTTTTTTTTTTTTTTGGAACAATACTTTTCACGCATATCTGCTGATGTAAATTTTTAAAGAACAAAATCACGAGGCATGGGTTTGTTTACTTGCATGTATTTTTAATTAGTTTAATTGCATAATTTTTTTTAGACATGTAATTTAAACATTAAATAAATTTAAAATGTTAAATTTTAACTTGAATGGTATACATGGCTTCAATAAAAAATATTTATGTTAAAAAAATTTATAGTAAAAATATATGAGCTTAATATAAAAAGTATTATTTTTGTGAATGAATGTTATTATTTAAAAAAAAAAAAAAAAGAGTAATTTGTTTTTAATAAATTATGTATTTGCCTCTTTTTCTTAAAGAGTAAAATGAATGTAATTGATAGGACCAGATAAATTCCTGCATCTTGCTGATGGGATAAATTTTTTGTCCACATCTCTGCCGACTGAATGTACGTCTTTAATTTTCTATTATTTATTTCTTTACGAGCATAAAAGATTATAAATATATATATATATATATATTTACAAGCATAAAAGATTCAATTTTATTTTCAATCCTCTTATTAAATTATATATATATATATATATATATATATATATATATATTTGTGTGTGTGTTTATTTTTTTTATAATACTAAAAATATATATATTTATTTATATTATAAATAAATAAATAAATAATTTTTAAAAAAAAAATTAAAAAATAAAATTTTATATATAAAAAGAATTATATTATATAATTAACTTTATTTATTTTCTCAAATTTATTTTAATGCAACATCATGTCGTTTATTACATGTTTTCTTTTGACATGACCGTCCAATATTTTTCTTTTGAAATTTTCATACATTTGTCTCGTATAATGTTAAATTTGAAAGATTTTTTAAGTTCAGAAAGTCTTAAGATGAGATTAAAAGTGTGAAATAACAGGGAAACTTCTAAGAAAAACGTTCAAACTTGAAAGCACAGTTTATTCCTACTTGACCTTTCTATGAATATCGATAGCCCGACAATAACCCTATTGTCTTGTGTTTTGTTGGACTTTGAACATTAACATTCTAGGCCAAATTGAGTAACAACAATTGGGTGAATAATTCTATTTGTACCAATAGGCTTTACACTTAATTTTCATATATGAATCCCTAAGTCAAATACCACACCAATTAATCAATTAATAAAACATTAAGTTTCTTTTTAAGTGAGAATGAATAATTCTATTTATCCAAACACGAATTTTATCGATACATCAATTTTATATTTTTTATAATTTAAAAATATGAAGTCAATTTTTATGTTTTTTATAATAAATATAAGAAATTCTTACAAACATTTATAAAACATGTAATTTATTTTCGAATAAAGATGCAGTATGAATGTAATTTTAACGTAATTATATAAAATTTTAGAAGTATTTTCCCCTTGGGCAAGATATCTAAGTATAAACATCCAATCAAATTACTAAATGTTGCATGACTCACCAAAATATGAAATAATAAGAGTCAAATATTTTTTTTTTTAACTTAGACTCATATTCCTAACCTCTACATGGATACAAGAACTCCATGCTATTTGATTACAACTCGTTGATAATAAATAAATAAAAAGAAAAATAGCTTCAAGGCACTAACAAAACATAGGTATGACTCAAGGCACTTACAACAAAACTTAGCTTCAAGGCCAAACAAAAAATCATCTGACTCAAAAAACTCATTTTATGCTTAGTGACAAAAACAAAGCTGTGATTTATCCTAAAAGGTCAAAATTGCTTTTACATAATATCATTTTTAACATAAGCACAAACAAACATACTAACAATCTTATTTAATCATTGGCATGCAAAGATCATGTTTGCTAAGCTCTAGAAGTACAACAATTAAAAAATTTCATGCGAACACAAAGAAACAATTTCAAAAAAGATATCTCAATGCAAAGTAACAATAATGCCTTTCTCATCTACATTAATAACCTCAAGTATATAATCATTTACAAATGTAATGGGTACCTATTACTTAATATATTAATGTAAAATATAATTGACATATAATATCATAACTTATTTACATGATATCAATAGTTTAGATCATTTTATTTAAAATATTTTTTACAAGCAAGTACTTCAATTTAAATATATGTTTTAATCTAATCTTGTAATCACATTTCTCTTTCTCATCCGTCGTCTCATTTTTAATCTATTGGTTATCTATTTTTTTTCAAAATAATATTATATTATAACTTAATTAAATTGTATCAATAATTTAGATAATTTATATAAAATATTCTATAGCTAAACACATTAAATTTAAGCTTTTATCTTCTAAACCAATTAAGGCAAGTGAGTTTATGTCAAAATTCATGTCAAGAAAATGAGACCTATTTCTAATTTATATTTATATATATTATATCTAAATATGTATACAATAATACTTTAACTTTTTTACATACCTAAGTTAGTTTCATGCTATTTGCTCACAATAAGAACCTATCAAAGTTGGAGAGATATTATCTATACTGTGGGCTTTTATGAAGACATATTTAGTTACTTAAAAAATCGTTGTCCTGTAATTTAACTTTAGAACAAAAATATGTGCAAAAATTATTTTATTGAGGCTTTTATTTGTCTTTCGTGATTTTAAGTAACTGTTTGCGGTTCGGCGTTAAATGCAAATATCATTGATTTTGTCAATGATAAAACTAAACACAACAATAAAACATCTTTAGATCTCATCTTTGGCTGAAGCTATAGATTTTTTATTTTTATTTTTTAACAAAAATCAGCTCCTGGGAGGAGATTATGTTTCATTTACTTAGATCAACGCCTTTTTGAAAGTATTAACAATGGTTAGTACCTCAGACTGTCATTAGAAGAGTTTTTATGCATAATTGCGGCTATTTTACTCCTCAAATTTATAACTTAGTGCATGTAGCACAATAACATTACCTATTGGACTATCCACTGCCAGTAAAACTATAGATATTGCCCAATGATATTTTACAATGGCTCTTCCAAAGAGATGAAAGGATGAATAATTTTTGCGTGTTGTTCCAATTTCTTGGTTCTTTAAGCCTACATATAGGCTTATAATTGAACAAGTCCCAATAGTTATTTAACCCTTGTTAGTTGGTCCTTATATACATATATCAATTAAAAACAAGCAGAGGTAGGTTTTGGAATATATATATATATATATATATATATATATTATCATCAGCTGCGGCAGAGAAGAAAGATCTGTTAATATTATTTATCTCTCCGTTTATTTAATAACATATTTATAATTACTATTTTTAATTTATGCTAAATTCACAAAATAAATTTATTTATTATTTTATGAGAGATTTAAGTATAATTACGTATTAAAATATTTGAATGATTTAACCAATTAACTATTGGCAAAAATTATTGTACTACGAGTATAGTAAAAATTTTCAATATCTATCACAACATTAGATTAAGTAGTTAAATTGCCTACTGAACTATTTAAATCTTTGTATCTTTTCTGTTGATTATTTTTCTTATATTTATTATGGGTGCTCGTTATTATTATTTTATCGATTCCGTATTATTATCCGATTCGGGCACAACAATAATGACTCTCAATTGGCGATTTGGTGCAAAAATTACCAGAGGTTGGAAAACTACAAGTATAAAACGACTCTGAAAATAATGAATACATGGTTAGCCGGTCTGGTCATATAAAATTTTGAAGAAAAAAATCAGGTAAAATCCTTGTCAGAGTATCAATCCCTCATCAACACAGACACTGCAACAAAGGCCGCAAGTCAACAAATGGGACCAATCAGCATAGAGTTACAGCAATCAACGGGTAGCTGAACAAATCCCCAACATAAGCGTTTTCATATAAACAGCCTCAACTACACACTATCGCATGTCAATTCAGATCACCTATAAGCAAAAACCACGGCAACGACTGCAACTTTTAAAATCGAACAAATGAAAATGCATGGTCAGGTAAAACTTAAAAGTAGGTATACCCAAGGATAGAATACGTTCTGAAATTGTGAGTTATTAAAAAGGTAAGATACCACATAAAGCATAACAGCAACCAGCATCATTATGAATAATTGAAATCTACCATCCGTGTACAGCTCAGGATGCAGCAACATTAGCTCTTCCCGAACAATACTATACAAGGCCAGCACAGACCACTATAATTAAAGGAAGTTAGGAAAATTTAGATAAAAACATAAAACAAACACAAGCAGATAGCAAATGAGAACCCCTAACCAGAAAATAATCAGTAAAAAGGGATATAAACCTTGATGCCACGGAGAACAAACAAAAAAAAAAAAACCACAAAAATACCATGATGTTGCCCATGAATACTGAAAGTACAGAATCTACCATCATTGCTATAACAGCGAACAAACTGAGCCAAACACAAAAAAGAAAACCGTCAAATAATCTCAACAGACCAGTTAAATAATCTCAACAGACCTGCAAATCACCTTCCTTCCTCAGAATTTTATGTAAACATAACGCATCAAGTAAAATAAAAAATCAAATTCCTGTCAAATAATTGCAACTCGATTACTCCTGCAAAAGTCAAATCCTGGGGTCAAGGTCATACAGGAAAGAAAAAGGTCAAATGACATTTGTATGGCACAAAAAACTTACATCAGCACCAGATCTATGAGGGACTTCGTGAATCAGAAGGTTGACCACGTGGTGAAACGTCTTTAACAGATGTAGAGTTTTCCTTACGATCACGTCCATCAGGGCTTTCACCCATTGAAGGTGTCCTATGAGGATAAGAGCTCCTCCGAGATCCTGGGCTTCGGAGAGCAAGAGAGGCACTTTCACATGCGATAATTCAGCATGAGATTAAGCATCGCTAAGAAAA
Organism: Elaeagnus macrophylla; assembly: GCA_029378325.1. Taxonomy (NCBI): domain Eukaryota; kingdom Viridiplantae; phylum Streptophyta; class Magnoliopsida; order Rosales; family Elaeagnaceae; genus Elaeagnus; species Elaeagnus macrophylla. The sequence goes on from CM055653.1 coordinate 13,362,019, forward strand.
ATATTTTAAAACTATACATAATATCAGAATATCTATTACTTAAAATACCTATCATAGGACTGGCTACGACTGTGTCGCTCATCGTTATATCTGGATCTTCCATGGTCTCTGCGAGAGTCAGGACTTACATTGCGGCTCCTACTTCGGTAACGCTGTTCTCTTTCACTTCTGTGGTGCCTACCACGGTCATGTCTATCTCTACTCCGACTGCGACTACTCCTCCTGTCTTTGTCTCTATATTCATCTCAATATCTGAAATGTTTTTAATTGGAGGTTAAATATTACAGCCATTGCACTAGCAGGCCATGGACTAATAAGAAATAACGTACAAAGTATGTCATGTGGTGGACTCCAGTCTACAACCCTACTTGAGCGGGAAGAAGTTAATGACAAATTAATATGAAATTAACAACCACCCAAATCTGAGAATAATAGTGCAAACAAATAGTAAAGAGGAAACTCTCAAACTTCATATGGACATGACCAATATCATATGTCACAATTTACACCAACAACAATAAACAAACTCAATCTCAGATTCATTAAAGCTTGGCTTCAGTCCTTATGCATGGCACTACGACTGCACTGGTCCAAATACTATCATAAAACCCTAGGTTCCTAACCCTGAAACCACCAAACAGCAAGATGACCAACTCTGCATATAAATGAAATTGTGTCTATCTATGGCAATTCAAAACTGATATCCTAAATTCCTAATTCATAAAAACAAGGGATACAGCTTGCTCAACAATTAACATAATATTATTTCAGGAAAAACGTAAGATATTATGGACCATAACAAAAGGACAATTAGTAGAACGTCTCCAGTCCCCTCCAACCATGTGTTATAGAAGAACAGCTAGAACAAGTCCAAAAATGAAATTTCAGATGATTATTTGAAGCGTAACTTATTGGGTTAAACAAGTCATCACAACAAACATTATCAAAGAACCTCACCTTGGGCGAGGACTTCGACTTCTAGACCTGCCTCCGAGCTTGGAAGATGGTTTAGCTACCCTTCCCTTATGACTGAAAAGCAAATACAAGTTAGACTACATCAGACTATAATACAGCAAGTAAATAATGCAAATTCGTCTTTGACTTCGGCAATTATATCATTAGAAACCATGACATCCATAGTATTAAACAGTAAACAGTACATATTTTATTGTACAGAATTAGGAGACTCTGAGATAACAAGAAACGAATACATGAAAAGGGGGAAAAAAAAAAAAAGTATCCAACATTTTGAAACGCCATCAACGTAACATGAGACCTTAGCACGAATTATCAAGTAAAGAATTGAAGCTCCAAATCTATGAAGAATAAAGATTCAACCCAAAAAATTGTCATTTATACATCTAACTACTTAAAACAAGTGGTAAACTTACATTCACTCCGCATTAGGACCGTACTTGGCGGACTGAACCATAATCTCTCTGCCATCCGCAACACTCCCTGATAATGAAAAAAATTAATAAATATATATAACATAAATAAAGACGCAATAAAAAAATTAATTAAAAGTTAAAACCTGAAATTCAATTTCTAAAAAGATGGGAGAAAAGAAACCGAACCGTCAAGCTTTTCTACGTCCTTCTGAGCCTCATCCTGATACTTGTAGCGAACAAACGCAAACCCTCTCGAATCTACATTCCTATATGGAAACACGCACAAACTAAACTCAGCAAAGCCAATAACGAAGTATAAGTAAATGATTGGAGAAAAGAGGGAGTAGTGAAAGAACTGACCTGCGGTCTCTGGGGATGAAGACATCGACGACTTCGCCGTACTTGTCGAAGATAGGGAAGAGATCATCGGCGGTCGTACCTAAAAAAAATATAAAATAACGATTTTGATTTTAATTAATTTTTTTATAAAAAATAATTATAAATGTGTCTCATAATAATTTTTATTTAGTAATTTTTAAGAAATAAAATCAAAAATCATCTCTATGTTATTTGGTAATAATTTCTATTTTTTAATTTTTTAAAAAAAAATTTCAAAATAAAGAAAATTTTTTAATTATTTTTTATAAATTTCAAAATTTTAATCATTTTTTCTAATACTTAATCATACAAATTTATAAGACTTGATTTACACTCTATTTAGTTAAAAAAAAAAATTATAAATCATAATTTAAATTTTTTTTTTTTTTAATTTATGAATCATCCCATATTTTGGTAGTAATTCCTTAAAAATGTAAAAATTAAAATCAGAAATCATTTCCAAATATAAATAATTAAAAAATTATTTTAAAAAAATCATTATCTAACAAATCATAAGAAAATGTAGAACTATAAATAAATAAATAAAATTCTTAATTGTTTTATGCTAAGCTTTGAAATTAATGATGCTGGATTGTCAAAACTGAAAATTTGTTTTAATATCTCTTGAAATTGTATAAATAATGTGAACTCGTTTTTTAAACCTAAAATATTGTAAATGGCTTGTAGGTTTTGGATTGAAATAGGACTTGGTATGTCTGCTAAGTTATTTCTTTGATTAGATTTATATATACATGTAAATATTATTTTAAATACTGTGACATGTTTATTGATAAAGTTGGCATAAACTTGAAAGAGTTAGTTGTATCATATATAAGATTGATTCAAATGCTATGGTATACCTGTTGTTCTGAAATGGGATCCCACATATAGTATATTTAGACAAGTTTAATATTTTACATTTGATGTAAACTCTGTTCAAATTTGATGATTTGTAAATCTAAGTTGTGTCAAGGTGTATCTAGATATGAAATCCAAAGCGATGAAAGAAAATGCATGTTGGAAGACATGCAAGTTTAAAGGTCCTATTGAGGTTTAGTATGCATATTATTAAACCTGTTAAATATTTGAGTAATGATATTGTTGCTAGCATGATCTCCATAAGATCATACTTGTATTTGTCTTGTGAGTTTTGTTGACAATAGATATGAAATATGGGAGAACTCTGTGGGCATGTATAAGTGTACCTGAGGTGATTGGCAAGAGGTGTGTACTTGGTGATGGTAGTGACATTTGCAGTGATGTGTGCACAAAGTTTTTAAGCTCAGACCTTGTAGAAGCTGCTGAGAGAAGTTGGTACTGCCTGGATACTTATTTTAGGCATGTAAACTTCTAACTAATTGAGAATCTGAAGATTAATGAAACTTTGTCCACTATCAAAATAAACGTTGTTACTGAGTTTGAGATTGCAATGATGACTTCATTGCTGAAAAAGATGTGCAATTGATCAAGCAAGGCAGGAGACTCATCGATACTGCTCATTGGTTAAGAAACTATAATTTCAATAGTTTTATGTCATGTAAGTTGTGAAGATAGTGTTGAAAGTTTACATGTTACTAGGAACGTATAGAGTCAAAGTTGAGGTGTTTTAAGAACATGCCAACTTGTATTAGCTCTGCACCAAATTAGTACACCACAAAGAATCAATGTCATTTAGAGTAGAGTTGTGGGAAAGAGATGAAAAGCATTATTCACTATGTTTATTTAGTGTCAAGGTGGAAAATTGATGAATTTTGACACTAAATGATAGAGTCTTACTGTAATACCGATTCTATACTAGTAGAGCTCATTTTGTAATATTAGCTTGTAAGCATAAATTTATTAGTAAAGGCCTAAAGCTTAGAAAATTATGTTGTAACTTATTTATTCACTCTTTATATTTAGTTTTTCTTGGACCTAAATCTTGTTTACATACGTGAATAAGGTCGTTATAGTTTAGCTTTGTAAGCTTTAGAATTAGACAAAGTTTTTGGGTTATGTTTTTGTCCTTGTACCAACGAGGGTGAAAGAAGCCGGTGAGAGTATGTAATGTTCTTGTAAAACTCTATGATTAATATAGTGAGTTGTTATGTGTTTTCCCATCGTGGACGTAAGGCAATCGAAACACTTTAAATCCTTGTTCTCTTATTTTTTCTTTATGCTTGCTACAGTTCATTTATTTGTTTACTATGATTCTCTTAGTTCATATGTTAAAGTTTGTAAGAGATGAGTAAAATTTTTGGGTTCAATCTTGAGAGAAAATATGGAAGAAAATTAAAGGATTAATAAATCTACGACAGCAGCAAATTGTTCAAGTGATCCACTTTGACATATCATGAGTATAATATGGTTGGACATTGGTTTTACAAACAAAGAGTAAGCCATCATCATTTGAGCTGATCTCTATTACGTAATTAAATAAATAAACAAAATATTCTATCTAAAAAAGTATATATCTTTACGGAAAAACTTTGAGCATTTTAACGAATTTTGTTACTTCAAATCTCAAGGAAAAATAAAAAATACAAACATAAATTCTCAATTTTAAATAAAAGAATTATTCATAATCCATGTTATCGTGTTAGAGTTAACAACCTTATTCAAAGAAGCATTTAAAACTTTGCAAAAAAATAGAGACATGTTTTAAACACACAAAATAATATATATATATATATATATATATATATATATATATATATATATATATATATATATATATATATATATGATAAGGACTCTAATAATTAATATAATGATTATTATATCTAATAATAATTTTAAATATTATTTTACTTTCAAAATTAATATAAAATTATAAAAAAAATTATTTTATATTTATTTTAAATATAATCCATAAATTAACTAAAGAAAAAAAAATTAAAATAAGCAAAATAATTTACTTATTAAAAGGTCATGTTATTTGTAAGCATTTTCATACGCATCACTATCGAAACAAATATATTTTGTAAACATCAAATGAAATACGACTAGGAAAAAAAATCGTTTTTCACTAAACCATTGAAAAATGTTTTAATATGGACAAGGTATTCTCTAAATGACGATATTATTATTTCATGCATTAAAAAAATTTAGGACTTTAAATCAAAATAGAATAAATGTTTCTCCACGTATCTAATTCATGAAAAACTTTTGTTTGGATTTCTTGATGACTTTTACATCGATATGGTTCTCTGAATTTTTCTTCTTCTTTTTCACTAAGTTGTTTGACCCAAGTAATCATAGTTCGGACATATATTTCTGTTTTCTCCCTTCAAACATATAAAAGTTGTTATTTGTGTAACACAATGTAACAAATCAAATGAAATTTTAGTTGATATTAAACTTAGAGAAAATAGAAGTTTTAGTTGATATTAAACTTAGAAGGAAATGAAAACCTTGTTTGTTTAGCCATTGAACAAACATTACAATTATTATCAAAAGAAATATTAGAGAAGCAGTGAGTTTGCTGGCATGACATTAGATTTAACCGAAAAGATGAAACACACAAAATTTTGTCTAATGCAATATTTGAATTGAATGGTATAGAATCCGTGGAAATAATTGGGGCATGAGAATTAGTAGGTAAATTAACAGTAGGCATTTGTGACTATTCAATTTTGGTAAAAAGTATGTGGTAAAAACTTTTGTTTGGATTTCTTGATGACTTTTACATCAATATGGTTCTCTGAATTTTTCTTCTTCTTTTTCACTATGTTGTTTGACCCAAGTAATCATAGTTCAAGTGGACATATATTTCTGTTTTCTCCCATCAAACATATAAAAGTTGTTATTTGTGTAACACAAAACATACGACAGTATGTTTTGAAGTGATGAGGGTAGTCCGGTAATTTTCTAAAAACCTTATACACCCCAATGCGCAAAACGTAACTTCATGCACCTTCTTGAATTAGGATCTATTCTGCTAATTGAGTTCATAATTAGGGGTTGTAAATTGTATTCATGTTTTTGATCCAAATTTATATATTTTTTATATATTATATTATATAAAATAATGTTGTATGCATGAGTTATGTACTAGTATTAAATTGAATGTTAAATAAAAGATATGAGATGTTTAAAAAATTGTGGTATCAATTACTCATGAAATAACCTGCTATATAAAATGACAAAGATGAAGATTATAGTACTCAACTCATATATATATATCTTGATAAATGATACATATGTAGGTAATTTTGAACTAAAAATGATGTGTATAATTGAGGTTAGGAGGAGGGCACAACAAGGGAAGGGAAGAGAGGATCTCGGAAACATCATACATGGCTGGACGTGACATGGGATTTCCATTTAAACATGCAACTGAGACCTTTAAGATTGGCATGAATACTTTGTCCCATACTTGTTGACTCGGAGGCGGAAGGCGCTCGTCCAACACATCTTTAAGCATAATGCTTGCCCTTGTTGTTGGTGACGATATACACAAGCTCAGATCCCCTGGATGCTTTCCTTTCAGTACTTCCAAAACCAATACTCCAAAGCTATATACGTCGCATTTTTCACTTATTTTCCTTGTGTATGCTAGCTCTGAAAAAAAAAAAAAAAAAGTTAAATAAACAGCACCACAATATTAAAATTAATATGAATTATAAGATGTATAATGAATTTCTCCATCACAAAAAAAAAGAAAAAAAGCAACAAGAATTATTAAGTTACCTGGGGCTAAATAACCAAAAGTGCCAGCAAGAGAAGAAGTCCAGTTGGATGAATCTTTCTCAAGAAGCTTAGCAGTACCAAAGTCTGAAATGCAAGCTTCATATTCAGAATCTAGCAAAATGTTTTTGCTTGATATATCTCTATGAACAATAGGTGGGTAGGTATCCCCATGCATGTAAGACAATCCATGAGCCACGCCTTTTATAATGTTAATCCTCTTACTCCAATCCAATTCTCTAGCTTCTTTTTCCTTGTTCAAAATGTTATTCAAGCTACCATTTTCAAGGTACTCATATATCAAAAATGAATATCTTGGATGTGAACAGTACCCATGAAGCTTCACAATGTTTCTATGCCGAATCTGGGTCAATGCTCTCACCTCACTTAACAATTCTCTTTCACTACAACTCTCACCTTCAAGTGTTGGGTGAAGTTTTTTCACAGCCACAATGTTATCTGTTGAAAGCTTTGCTTTGTAAACACTACCATATCTTCCTTTTCCAATGCAATTTGAAGAGTCAAAATCTCCAGTTGCTCTTATGATTTCTTCAAACAGAAATTTCCCATTCGTGAAGTTTGATATGGTAAGAATTCCCTCATTGTTTTGTACTTGGTTCGCTTCCCTTTGTGGGTTACTTTTCTTTCTTCGTAAGATTAGAAAAACTGCACAGAAAGCGAAGATGAGGACTCCAATAATTGGGAATATTACAGCTCCAATGATTTTTCTCTCATTTTTTGACGATGATGAAGAATTGCAGGGCTTTAGTCCTTTGACTCTGCCACACAACCCTCTGTTCCCTTGCAAGGCTTCAATGTTAGCATTTTGAAATGCTTTGTTGTTGGGAAGAGGACCCCATAATTCATTATATGATATATCAATGAACTGCAATCCATTCAGATTCTCAAAAGAAGTAGGAATTTCACCAGATAGATTGTTATGAGATAGATTTAGTGTCAACAAGCTGTCCAGAGAAATGAACTGAATTGGTATTTTTCCTGTGAGAAAGTTATAACTAAGATCTAGCAGGGACAGATGATATAAGCTACCCAATTGAGTTGGGATTTCATTGCTTAAGAAATTGTTGCTCAAATTTAAGTTATACAAATGTAGGAAGTTCCCCAAGTTTCCAGGAATTGATCCACTCAATCTATTTGTGGAAAGGTCCAAGTACTCAAGCTCGGCAATTGACCCTAATTCTCCAGGTATAGCACCAGAAAGTTTGTTGTTATCCAAAATAAGCTTTACCAAAGAAGTCAACCTTCCAAGTTGTGGAGGGATTTGACCAACTAAATGGTTCGATGAAAGATCAAGCAGAGAGAGTTTAGTTAAGTTTCCAATATCTGGTGGTATGTTACCTGTGATATTGTTCCCAGCAATCTCTAAGTTTGTTAATTTTGTACACTTTGACCAGTTCTCTGAAATCTCTCCATAGAATTTATTATTGCTGAGATTTATGTAAACCATGTTGGGGTAAACAAGTAAATCTTCTGTTATATTCCCAGTGAGTTGATTATCATCAAACCGTACTCTGATCAAACTTGTGCAGTTTTTCAAGCTTTTGGGCAGTGGACCAGTAAAATGGTTGCCATTAACTGTGAAGTTTTGAAGCAACCGACCTTGACATATGTTTGGAGGCAAATAACCAGTCAAGTTGTTTCTGGCTAATCGAAGCGCAAGCAAATTCTTGAGTTTTTCTATTGATTCTGGAATGGTACCAGAGAGTTGATTGTTACGGAGATAAATAATTTCTAATTTGCTCAAATCACCAATTGAAATAGGAATCTGACCATTCAGATTATTCTCATGCAGCTGTAGACAAACAAGGGACTGCAATTTTCCAATATCTTCTGAAATTGGTCCAGAAAGGTTATTTCTTTGTAGGTGAATGTTGGTAAGGTTCTTCAGATCATATAATGATGATGGAATTGAACCAGAAAGATGATGATTACCTCGAAGGTCTAGAGTGTTGAGAGATTCTAAGTTCCCTATATCTTGTGGGATAGGACCAGAAAGCTGATTGTCAGACATGGATAACACTGTTAACATTTTATAGTTCCCAAAAGTTGATGGGATGGGACCTGAAAGATTATTACTATTCATGTAAAGTTGAACCAAATTTGAAAGATTCCCCATTTCCAAAGGAATGACACCAGAAAGTGAATTCATTCCAAGATTCACGTAAACCAATTTGGTCAGATTACCTAAAGAAGTGGGAATAGAACCAGTTAAAGAGTTTTTGTGAATATCAAGCTCTTTAAGTGAACTTAAATATCCTATTTCTTGAGGAATTGTGCCAGTCAACTTGTTGTTGAACAACCTTAAGATCTTAAGTTCAGAAATCAGGCCAAGTTCAACTGGGATTTTCCCAGAAAACTTGTTATTAGATAAATCAAGGTAGGTGAGTTTTGGAAGGTTATGAATATGAGGTGGAATTGAGCCAAAGAACGAGTTAAAGCTGATAAGGAAATGAGTAAGATTGAGGAAAGAAGAGAAGGAAAATTGAAGAAGACTACCTTGTAAACCAGAAGCAGTTAGATTAATTCTGGTAACAGTTCCAGCAAGGTTGCAAGTAATCCCAAACCAAGTGCATGGACTTGTGCTAGGTTGGTTTTGGATGGTAGAGTTAGTTTGGTTAGTCCATGAAGTTAAGTGCAAATGAGGGTCATTCTGAAGACTACTAGCTTTCCATTGGAGAAGAGCAGATGCTTCTGCATCAGTAGAAGCAACAATGGTTTGGGAAACAGATGAAACTATAAACAGAACAAAGAAAGTTACAAAATTTATTTTCTCTGAAGTAGACTTTTCCATAGTGGCTTGCATTTAAGTGCTTCAAACTTTTGTAATAATAATTCATTCAAACTCTTGGGATTTGGTTTTATTATTAACAAATTCAAATATCCTCTCTTCTAGTAGACTCTTTGATTTTATAACCAGACTTAAGTCAAGAAAATCAGCTTTGAGGATGACAATACATTGTCCAAAAATAAAAAATATTTTAGGATGACAATATTGAAAAGAAAAAAAGTTGACATTTTCAATGTGCTGCTGACTTTAATTAATTAATGGAAAATAAATCAAGTGATAGATTAAACGGTTGAGTATATTTTTCTCCGAATAGAGGAAAGCGTAATTGAATTTCACGAAACACATTTCTAAAAAAATATTGTTTGGCTTGAAAAATAAGTTTATTTTCTAAAAAAATTAAAACAACAAAAATAACAATTCTTAAAATTTATAATTGTAAAAATAGCATCATTTGTATTCAAACGAATATTTTTACAATTAAAAAAATATTTGTAATGGGTACCGATAACTTAATATACTAATGTAAAATACAGTTGACATATAAAATCATAACTTATTTAAATTATATCAATAGTTTATATCATTTTATTTAAATATTTTTTACAAGCAAATACTTCAATTTGAAATTTTTTTTTTTCATCTAATCTTGTGATCATATTTCTCTTTCTCAGCTGTCGTCTCTCAATTCTTAATCTATTGGTTATTTATTATTTTTTTTAAAATAAGATTATATTATAAATTAATTAAATTATGCCAATAATTTAGATAATTTTATTTAAAATAATTTATCTACAGCTAAACTCATTAAATTTAAACTTTTATCTTCTAAATCAATTAAGGTAAGAGATTGTATGTCAAGAAAATGAGACCAATTTCTAATTTATATTTATATATGTTATATTTACATATGTGTACAATAATACTATTACTTTTTTACATACCTGAGTTAGTTTCATGCTATTTGTTCACAATGCGTCGGAAAGAACCTATCAAAGATGAAGATATATTATCTGCACTGTGAACTTTATTAAGCCATATTTAATTGCTTAAAAAATTGTTGACCCGTAATTAACTTTAGAGCAAAAATACGTGTATAAATTATTTTATTGAGATTTTTATTTGTCTTTTATGATTTTAAGTTTGCAGTTTAGCGTTAAATGCAAGTATCATTGATTTTGTTAATACTTGCGAGACTTGAGCCTCTTATAATTTCAGTTAAATTTTAAAAGGAATGAGAAAATTAAGAACCATACAATAATACGTAAATTATGAAACATTTGAATTTATATCTCTCATAAAATATATCCACGCACTTTATATTCGTATAGAAAAAAATTCCACAGTAACACCTTGTTATCTTTCTTTTCATATTGTCCATCTATAAACTTAAACTAATATTTATCATTTTATCCTAAATATCCATGGTAATTACCCTTGAATTTAGCTAAATATCATACACTGTGGTAAATTTGCAAAAATATCATAAAGTCCCTTTTGATAGTAGTTTTACTTAAAAACTGCTTACATAATTAAGAAAAATTTAAAAATTCCAGTTTGAATATTGAAAATTGTTAAGAAAATAGGTAATAAAAAAAAATACATAAATAATACTACTAAAACTTAAAACAAATAATAGCTCAATAATATTAACACAATTAAATTCAACGAATTTGAACATTAAACAAGTCTGAAATGACAAATTTTAACTTAAATGTCGTACAAACATTTAATGGAAAATGTTTGTGCTAAAAAAAATTAATAATAAAAATATATGAATTCGATATAAAAAATATTATTTTTGTGATTGCAAATAAGGAGTATTGTAAATGTTGTTATTTAAAAAAAAGAAAAAAATTGGAGTAATTATTTTTAATAAATTATGTATTCCGCCTCTTTTTCTTAAAGAATAAAATGAATGTAATTGATAGGACTAGATAAATTCCTACATCTTTGGACAACTTCTTGGTCCAAATTTCTTAGAACTGCGACTGAATGTATGTCTTTAATTTCTATTATTTATTTCTTTATGAGCATAAATAACACAATTTTATTTTCAATCTTTTCATTAATATATATATATATATATATATATATATATATGTGTGTGTTTATTTTCTTATAACACTAAAAAATACATATTTATTTACATCGTAAGAAAAATAAATAAATATTTTTTTAAAAAAATTAAAAATAAAAACTTATATATATATAAAAATTATATTATACAATTAAATATATTTATTTTCTCAGATTTATTTTGAGGCAACATCATGCCGTATAGTGTATGTCAAATTTTAAATATTTTTAAGTCTAGAAAGTCTTACATCTATCTGTCTAGTGTAATGTCATGTCAAATTTGAAAGACTTTTTAAGTCTAGAAGGTCTTAACATGAGATTCATATGTGTGAAATATCGGGAAAACTTCCAAAAGAAAGTTCAATCTTCAAAGCACAATTTATTCCTACTTGACCTTTCAATGAATATTGATAGCCCTAAAATGACCCTATTTGTCTTGTGTTTTGTTGGACGTTGAACATTTCTAGGCCAAACTTAGTAAGTGAATAATTCTATTTGTACCGGTAGGCTTCACAATTAATTGTCATATATGAATCATTAAAGCAAACAACATACCAATTAATCAATTAATAAAGCATTAAGTTTCTTTTAAGTGAGAACGAAAAAGTAACGAAGATGCAAAGAATATAAATAATTTTATTTATCTAAACACGAATCTCACCGATACATTAATTTTATACTACTTATAATTTTAAAACATGAGTTAATTTTTATATTTCTTTATAATAAATCATATAATACTTATAAGCATTTATAAAACATGTAATTTATTTTTGAATGAAGATGCAATATGAATACAATTTTAGTAAAAACATGTAAAATTTTCGAAGTTTTTTCTCCTTGGGCAAAAAATCAAGTATAAACGTCCAATCAAATGACTAGACGTCGCATGACACATCAAAATATGAAGCAATAAAGTCAACTTTTTTTTATTTTTTAACAGATACTCAAATTCTTACATGGCCACAAAAACTTCATGTTATTTGATTACAACTCGTTAACAATAAATAAATAAATAAAAATTAAACTTAAAAAAAATAGCTTCAAAGCACTAACAAAACATAACTCTAGCTCAAAGCACTTACAACAAAGCATAGCTTCAAGGCCAAACAAAAAATAATCTGGCTCAAAAAACTCATTTTATGCTTATTGTCAAAAAAAAAAAAAGCTGTGCTTCATCCTAAGAGCTCAAAAACTACTTCTACATAAAATCATTTTTAACAAAAGTATAAACAAATAGCCAACAATCTCATTCAATCGTTATCACAAAAATATCATATGTGCTAAATTCGAGAAGTATAACAATTAAAAAATCCCATGCAAACACAGGAAAACAATTATGGAATAGATATCTAAATGCAAAGTAACAATAATGCCTTTCTCATCTACATGAATAACCTAAAATACGTAATCATTTATGAATATATTTGTAATGGATACAAATCACTTCTTAATATAGTAATGTAAAGCACATTTTGACATATAAGATCATATCTTATTTAAATCATATCAACAGTTTAGATCATTTTGTTTAAAATATTTTATACAAGCAAGTACTTCAATTTAAATATTTTTTTTAATCTAGTCTTATAATCATATTTTTCTTTATCAGCTGCCGTCTCTCATTTTTAATCTATTAGTTATCTATTGTTTTTTCAAAACAATATTATATTATAACTTAATTAAATTATATCAATAATTTACATAATTTTATTTAAAATGTTCTACCTACAGCTAAACGCATTAAATTTAAGCTTTTATCTTCTAAATCAATAAAGGCCAAAGATTGTCTGTTAAAATCCATCACCTATTTCTAATTTATATTTATATATGTTATATCTAAATATGTGTACATTAATACTATAACATTTTTACATACCTAAGTTAGTTGTTCACAACAAGAACCCATCAAAATTAGAGAGAGATTATCTGCACTAGAGGCTTTCATGAAGCCATATTTAATTGCTTAAAAATCATTGACCAATAATTAACTTAAAAATACATGCATAAATTATTTTATTGAGAGACGTTTATTTGTCTTTTATGATTTTAAGCAACTGTTTGTAGTTTAGCGTTGAATGCAAGTATCATTGATCTCAAGAATAAAACATCTATTGATCTCATCTTTGACTGCAGCTATAGATATTGCCCAATGATATTTTACATTGGTTCTTCCAAAGCGATGAAAGGGTGAATAATGACTGTCAAAATGGTGATTTGGTGCAAAAATTACCAGAGGCTGGAAAACTACACGTATAAAACGACTCTGAAAATAATGAATACATGGCTAGCCAGTCTGGTCATATAAAATTTTGAAGAAAAAAATCAGGTAAAATCCTTGTCAGAGTATCAATCCCTCATCAACACAGATACTGCAACAAAGGCCGCAGCAATCAACGGGTAGCTGAACAAATCCCCAACATATGCGTTTTCATATAAACAGCCTCAGCTACACACTATGGCATGTCAATTCAGATCACCTTTAAGCAAAAACCACGGCAACGACTGCAACTTTTAAAATCGAATAAATGAAAATGCATGGTCAGGTAAAACTTAAAAGTAGGTATACCCAAGGATAGAATACGTTCTGAAATTGTGAGTTATTAAAGAGGTAAGATACCGCATACAGCAACCAGCTTCATTATGAATAATTGAAATCTACCATCCGTACAGCTAGTACATCTCAGGATGCAGCAACAAACTCTTCCCGAACAATACTATACAAGGCCAGCACAGACCACTATAATTAAAGGAAGTTAGGAAAATTTAGAAAAATAAAACATAAAACTCAAGCAGATGGCAAATGAGAACCCCTAACCAGAAAATAATCGGTAAAAAGGGATATAAACCTTGATGGCCACAGAAAACAAACAAAACAAAAAAAACTACTTAAGATAGCACCCATGAATACTGAAAGTACAGAATCTACCATCATTGCTATAACAGCAAACAAACTGTCAACAAGATTGCAGGCCAGTTAAATAATCTCAACAGACCTGCAAATCACCTTCAGTCCTCAGAATTTCATGTAAACATAACGCATCGAGTAAAAAAAAAAATTTCCTGTCAAATAATTGCAACTCGATTACTCCTGCAAAAGTCAAATCCTGGGGTCAAGGTCATACAGGAAAGAAAAAGGTCAAATGACATTTGTATGGCACAAAAAGCTTACATCAGCACCAGATCTACGAGGACTTCGTGAATCAACAGGTTGACCACATGGTGAAACGTCTTTAACAGATGTAGAGTTTTCCTTAAGATCACGTCCATCAGGGCTTTCACCCATTGAAGGTGTCCTATGAGGATAAGAGCTCCTCCGAGATCCAGGGCTTCGGGGAGCATGAGAGGCACTTTCACATGCGATAATTCAGCATGAGATTAAGCATCGCTAAGAAAAATATTTTAAAACTATACATAATATCAGAATATCTATTACTTAAAATACCTATCATAGGACTGGCTACGACTGTGTCGCTCATCGTTATATCTGGATCTTCCACGGTCTCTGCAAGAGTCAGGACTTACATTGCGGCTCCTACTTCGGTAACGCTGTTCTCTTTCACTTCTGTGGTGCCTACCACGGTCATGTCTATCTCTACTCCGACTGCGACTACTCCTCCTGTCTTTGTATCTATATTCATCTCGATATCTGAAATGTTTTTATTTGGAGGTTAAATATTACAGCCATTGCACTAGCAGGCCATGGACTAATAAGAAATAACGTACAAAGTATGTCATGTGGTGGACTCCAGTCTACAGCCCTACTTGAGCGGGAAGAAGTTAATGACAAATTAATATGAAATTAACAACCACCCAAATCTGATAATAATAGTGCAAACAAATAGTAAAGAGGAAACTCTCAAACTTCATATGGACATGACCAATATCATATGTCACAATTTACACCAACAACAATAAACAAACTCAACCTCAGATTCATTAAAGCTTGGCTTCAGTCCTTATGCATGGCACTACGACTGCACTGGTCCAAATACTATCATAAAATCCTAAGTTCCTGTGGAAATCCCGAATAAATAGGAAATCAGTTAGGATTAGGTGGTTAAGACATAAACCAAAAATATTTGTTTAAATCTTTTTGTTTATTCTTGATTTAGTTTAGATTTATTTTATTGTATTATATATACCTCCTTGTAGCGTACATTTGAAAACACAGAAGAAATAAATAAAATTTTATTCTCCATATGGTATCAAAGCAACAGCTCGTCCATGGAAGAACATACAAGTGAATCTCCCTCCTCTGGTCGTACCAACAAGGAGACAAAGGAGATGGCCACACCTAATTATGGTGGTGGCGATAATTCCCCACTTCAACTCACTATAGAAAAACTGAATGGAAAGAATTACCGAGAGTGGGCTCGGTCAATCACACTCATAATTCAAGGAAAAGGGAAGATGGGTTACCTTACCGGTGACACTAAGAAACCCGTTGATGATCCAGCTGGTCTCCAGAGGTGGACGGCCGAGAACTCGATGATTATTTCATGGATGGTTCACTCCATGACACCATCTGTAGGGAAAACCTACCTATTCCTCCCCACGGCAAGAGAGGTGTGGATCGCCGTGAAGGAGACGTACTCTGACTCTGGAAATGCTTCTCGAACTTTTGAAATTAAGACTCGTCTCTGGCAAATGCAACAAGGGAACCTCTCTGTGACTGATTATTACATGGAAATGGTTGGACTTTGGCAAGAATTGGACCTAATTTGTGAAGAGGAGTGGAAGTGTGTTGATGATAGTGTTCGGTACAGAAAGAGATTGGAGAACGAAAGAGTATTCGAATTTCTGGCCGGCCTCAACCATGAGCTCGACGAAATCAAAGGAAGGATCCTCGACCGGCAACCCCTACCGTCAACGAGGGAGTGCTTCTCGGAGGTGCGGCCTGAGGAATCGCGACGAATGGTGATGATGAAGGAGAAGGCTGGGTTTGGTTATATCGTGCGTGGGCTGGAAGCTGGGCCGAGAGATGTCTCGGGTCATGGAGCGCAAGCCGAAGGGTCCATGGGCCACGCATACTCCAATGGGCTGAAACAACAAAATTCTGGGCTGGGCTTAATTCATGGTACTTCACGTGGGCCAGGTGGGCCTATTCTGGGCCTCAGCAATTCAAGTGGGCCTGGTTTGGGCTGCAACATCTCTCATGACCAAATTGGGCCTATTTATGAAAATGGAGCTCATGAACTCTTGTCACGTGGGCCACAAAATAATACTAGACAAGCCCAACACAAAAAAAGACCTTGGTGTGATTATTGTCGCAAAATAGGCCATACGAAGGATACATGCTGGGAGCTACACGGAAAACCAGCAGACTGGAAACCAAGGCAACATTTCAAAAATCAATACACGCCTTCCAAACCATTCACCCTAATCCACAGTGATTTATGGGGACCATCTCGACATCCGAGTCGCAACCATGCCAAATGGTTTATCACTTTTATTGATGATCATACTCGTGTATGTTGGGTATATTTACTGAAAGATAAAACTGAGGTTCGAACAGTATTTATTAATTTCCATTCCATGATATACACACAATTCCAAACACAAATTCAAATATTGCGTACTGATAACGGTACTGAGTATGTTAACCACTCTCTTAAAGATTACCTTCAAACTCATGGAATCATTCACCAAATCTCCTGTGTGTATACCCCACAACAAAATGGAGTAGCCGAACGAAAAAACAGACATCTTTTAGATGTGGCCCGGGCACTCATGTTCACAACTAATTTGCCAAAAATGTTTTGTGGCGATGCCGTTTTGACATCTGCCTTTCTTATAAACAGAATGCCCAGTCGTATTCTATCCTATGAAACACCTGTGGGGAAACTGAAACATTGTTTTCCAACTTCTCGCCTTATGTCAGATATTCCACTTAAGATCTTTGGTTGTACAGCATTTGTACATGTTCATCCCCACGACCGTGGAAAACTAGACCCGCCAGCCGTCAAATGTGTTTTTATTGGCTACTCTCCTACTCAAAAAGGCTACCGGTGTTATGACCCCGCCACCAAAAATGTCCTCACTAGCCTTGATGTCACTTTTTTTGAGACAACACCCTATTATCCTTCCAAAACTCCTCTTTAGGGGGAGAATGTGAACTCGAAAGATCAGTTTTGCTCTTTTGACCTTTCACTCCCTAGTACCTCCTTCTAACATAATAACAGTCTCTCCTTACCAAATACAATATCGACAACTCACCTGGAACCTGTTACACCAAGTCATTCTAATGTGCCATCTACAGAAACCTATTTAGACTCAGAGGGAGATGCAGAGTCACAAGTAGATAAGGAGATACTTGTTTACTTCAGGAGGCCAAAATCAAAGCACCAAGGGAAACTCACTCTCGACACACTACAAGAGTCCAACCCGGTGATGGATCCTATCCTTGAGTCCTCTTTGAATCCAGGTAACTCTAATTCATTTGATGATTTACCTATTGTACTCAGAAAACAACCTTGATCTTGTACTTCTCACCCTATATCTAAGTTTGTGTCATATAATGCTTTGTCTCCCACATTCCATGCTTTCACCACTAATCTTGACAGGATCGTAATTCCAAAAAATATTGATGAGGCTTGAAAAATTCTCGAGTGGAGGAATGCAGTAATGGAAGAATTACAGGCTCTGAAAAAAAATGAAACTTAGGATATAGTGGACTTACCTAAAAGTAAGAAACCAGTTGGATGCAAGTAGGTTTTTACTGTAAAGTATAAAGCCGATGGAACTGTCTAGGGGTGTCAATTCGTGCGAGCTGGGCTAGTTCGAGCTGGCCCAAACTAGCCCAGCCCAAATTGGTTCAACCCTAGCTCAATTCAAATTTAATTCGAGCTAGCAAATGTGAGCTCGAACTCAAACCAAACACAAACGAGCTAGCTCAAACTGGCCCAAACTAGCCCGAATTGTTAATTATATATATTTTTTAGTTAATACGACTTTTTTTATTAAAAAAATATGTTTAATAATTAAAGCTCAAATAAAATTACATAAAATAATAATATATATATATATATATATATATATATATATATATATATATATAATAAAAAATTAATTATTAAAGTAAAAAGTCAATTACTAAATTAATTTAGCAATGAGTAAATGCATTAAACCATACTCATGTAAAAGTTAGAAGTCGTCATGCCATCATACAAACACACATTTAGAATAAAGAGTTCTCAAATTCAAATAAAATTTCTTCTAGTTATTAAACAAAATAAATAGAGATGAGTAAATTAAATAAATATACTTATTAAAAATTGAACAGTTAAAGTAAATTAAAATGTTACACGATAACATAACTTTTTTTATATACACAAGAATAAAACTTTGACTATTACATAATATCTAAGTCTCAAGATAAGGAACAAGTAGAAAAGAGAATAGCATAACACAAGTATCAATTTAAAAATAGAAACTTTATAATATTAATTTAAATTAAATATAAATATTTTTTTTTTGTTTAAAGAGTTAGGTAGATTTAAATGCTAAATACATTAACATCAAAGAATGTAGTATAATATTGTGACAAAATGAATAAATTATAACTATTTATTCATTATCAGCTTATTTTTTAAAAGAAAGGGGAAAAAAATAACTAATATATCATAAAAGAGAAGTACTAAAAGAAATGAAAGATTATTTTAATTTTAATATAGTATTTTTTAATTTTTTATTTAAAATTTAATTTAATTTAATTTTAGTTCGGGCTAATGGGCTGGCCCAAACCCAGCCCTAACCCAGCCCAAATTTGTTCGTGTTATTCGAGCTGGACCGAAACAAGCCCAAATTTAATTCGATTCGTGTTTTTCGATTCGGTCAATCGAACTATAGCACAAATTGCCACCCCTAGAACTGTCGAACGTTACAAAGCTCGTCTAGTGGCTAAAGAGTTCACTCAGACTTATGGGATCGACTACACCGAGACATTTGCTCCAGTTGCAAAGCTGAACACTGTTAGAGTATTACTGTCATTAGCAGCAAACTTGGAGTGGACTCTCCAACAGTTGGACATAAAAAATGCCTTCCTCAATGGAATATTAGACGAAGAAATCTTTATGAAGTTACCTCCAGGATTTTGTGAAGGTAGTCAACAGAATGCGGTGTGCAAACTAAACAAGTCTCTCTACGGACTTAAGCAGTCACCACGAGCGTGGTTTGATAGATTTGCAAAAGTGATAAAGGATCAAGGCTATCAACAGGGTCAATCAGATCACACAATATTTTTTAAACACTCCTCAGATGGTTTAAAAACAATCTTGATTGTTTATGTAGATGACATAATACTAACAGGAGATAATCTGCCCGAAATTGAAAGACTCAAAAAGGCTCTTGCCACAGAGTTTGAAGTTAGAGACTTAGGGCAAATGCGATACTTCTTGGGAATGGAAATTGCAAGAACGAAAAAAGGCATTAGTGTCTCACAACGAAAATATGTTATGGATCTTCTAAATGAAACGGGTATGCTTGGGAGCAAACCAAGTGACACTCCTATTGAAACAGGAAAGAGAATGGAACATTCTTAAGAATCAGTTGACAAAGAGAGATACCAGAGACTGGTTGGGAGACTAATCTATCTATCACATACAAGACCTGACATTGCATTTGCAGTAAGTGTAGTAAGTCAACATATGCACTCTCCGAAAGAAAGTCACCTAGAAGCAATGTTTCAAAAAACGTTTCAAGGCTAGCCTCAATGCTAGCCTCGGGGCTTGTTTTCTTCTTGAGCAGCCTTGAGGCTAGCTTATTAAGAAATGAAAAATGTCTACGCCTTTTCATGTTAAGGCTAAAGGATTTTTGTAAGCACTGATATTATGCAAAACGGTGGCTGAGGCGTATAGCCTCTGTTTCAGACCAGAAAAGGAAACGTTTGGGTGCGCTTAATGAAAAATTAATGCTGATAATTATTTTTTCAGCCCAACAAGAAAATTAGAAGCTGAGAAGACAGAAAATAACTACCAGTGAAAGTAAAAACCTAGTTTTTACCGAAATTTTTTAATCAGAGAACTCACACCTTTCTTCTTCCTCTGCCTCTGCAACTGCTCTGTTAGTTTTTTTCTCCGTTCCTTCTTTCAACAATATTGGTGGGCTTAAGCAACTTTCTTCCAGCCGAAAATACAAGTAAGTTCTCTCCACTCATCTGTTTTTTCCTTCATACTTGCTCAGTCTCTGTTTTTTCTAAGATTTTTTCTTCGGTCCTTTATTTTATATCTAATATTGTTTCTGTTTTTATTTTCTTGATATTTTATCTCTGTTTTATTTATAATCTGCTTTTCTGTCTTTTTTAGATAATTTTGTTCTCTGTTTTATTTCTAATATTTCCTCTGTTTTTCTGTTTTTTTTTCCCCGATATTTCCTCAGCTGCTTTTCTGTTCCTTTTTCTGATATTTCTTCTCTTATATTTATTTTTTCAGATATTTTTCCTCTGCTACTTTTCTGCTCTTTTTTTGATATTTCCTCTTTCTTCTATTTTTTTTCCTGATATTTCCTCACTTGCTTGTTCTGTTTTTTTTCCTTCTAATATTACCTCTGCTGTTTTTTTTTTATGAATACTATTCCTTGCTTTTTTTTTTTTATGAATACTGTTTTTTTTTATGAATACTATTCCTTGCTTTTTTTTTTTATGAATACTATTCCTTACTGTTATGCTTTTTTTTATGAATACTATTCATTGCTGTTTTTTTTTTTTTATGAATACTATTCCTTATTGTTATGCTGCCAAAATTTTGTTTATATAAAATGTTTCTTTTTTTCCTTTTTTTCGATAACATATGAAATGTTTATGCACCTTAGTATACATATCTCCCAGTTAGTTACAAACTAAAAAATAGAAAAACAAAAACAAAAACAAATCTGAGCAGTTTTAATCACTTCTCTGTAAGAATTACATTTGAAAATGCAAATATTCGGTTTTGTAAGGCCTTACATCTGACTGATCCCTCGGTGTAAGGCCTTACAAAAGCTTTAAGTTGGCTATTTTTATTGATTTATTTTTATAAACATTTTATTTTGATTTTGTAGCTAATTTTTCTAAATTGATATTATTTTTTTATTGAAATAGGTGTTAATTTGTATTAACTATTTGTAGAATTTGAAAATGCTAAAAGTTGCAAAAAGAGGTGGACGTAAAGGTAGAGGTAGGGGTAGAGGTGGACTTGCAATTCCTCCAAGTGGAGATGGGGATGATACTACTACTAGTGCACCTCCTCCTCCACCACCACCAACACAACCACTGGCGGCAGCGGCAGCGGCACCACAACCACCTCCTGTAGTTCAACCTTTAGTTTCAAAAAAGAATGGAAACACTAAAAAGGATCCGGCTTGGAAATATTGTAGATTGGCAGAAACTCCACCAGGAAAAAATTATGTTTATGTCTACTACAACTTTTGTGATAAATTGATCACCGGTGGTATAGCAAGACTTAAAGAGCACCTTGCAATGACAAAAAAAATGTACAAGGATGTCTTCTAGTTCCACAAGATGTGCATGAGTCTATTTGTGGACTTCTCAAGAAATCACACAAGAATAAGGTTGAATCACAAAAAAAATGGGATGAGATGGTAAATTTTGGTTCTTATTGTGAAAGTTATGAAAATATAACTAGTACAATTCCAAATACGACTAATGCTACTGGTGCTACTAGATCAAGAGGAATTCGTGGTCCAATGGATAGATATCTCAATAGCAAGAATGATAGTGATGTTGAAATACTTGGAGACTTCCATAAGAAATCTGCAAATGCACAGGAGTTGTTGAAAAATGTTCAAAAGGATATTGGAAGGTACTTTTTTAAAAATGCAATTCCATTCAATGTGGTTAGAAATCCTTCTTTTCTCAATATGCTTCGATCTGTAGGAAATTATGGAAGAGGCCTTAAAGCTCCATCAATGTATGACCTTACCACTTGGATTTTAGAAGAAGTAAAAACAACAAAAACCATTGTTAATGATGTAAAATTGACATGGAGCAATACGGGAGTTTCTATACTTTCGGATGGTTGGAAAGATATGAGAGGAAGGAGTATAATCAATTTTTTGGTGAATTGTCCTGAAGGAACTGTTTTTTTGAAGTCCGTTGATGCATCTGATGCTATTAAAGATGCACAGTTGATGTTTCAGTTGTTAGATGAAGTTATAGAAACTATTGGAGAGGATCTTGTTATCCAAGTTGTGACAGATAATGCCTCAAATTACAAAGCAGCTAGGGATTTGCTTATGCAAAAAAGAAAGCACTTGTATTGGACACCGTGTGCAGCCCACTGCATAGATTTGATGCTTGAGAAGCTTGGTAACTTGCCCCAACACAAGAATGCCTTACTTAAGGCAAAGAAAGTGAGTAATTTTATTTATAATCATGGATGGGTTTTAAATCTTATGAGACAATTCACTAACAAAGAAATTGTTCGGCCTGCTGCTACAAGATTTGCAACAGCATATCTCACTTTGGATAGTATGTATCAATTGAGACAATATTTGAGAGAGATGTTTATTTCTAGAAAGTGGTCCACTAGCCCATGGGCAAAGAAAAAAGAAGGAAAAGAAGTGGCCAATATTGTTATCAAGGACAATTATTTTTGGCCCAGTGTGTCATATGCTATAAAAACTACAAAGCCATTAGTAACAGTATTGAGAATGGTTGATGGTGAGAAAGAGCCTGCCATGGGTTTTATTTACAATGCTATGGACCAAGCAAAAGAAGAAATAGCTGCAAATTTGGGTGGAGAAGAGGGATCCTACAATGAGATATGGAAAATTATTGATGAGAAGTGGGAGTTTCAATTGCATTGCAAGTTGCATGCTGCTGCTTATTTTCTAAATCCTAGGATGTATTATTCGGACAAATTCTCCAACCACTTTGAAGTTAAGATGGGTCTTTATGCATGCATGGAAAAGTTGATCAAAGATGAAAACAAAAGAGAAGAAGTGATTATTGAATTGGATCATTACACGTATAAGAGAGGCTTATTTGGTACAAGGCAAGCAAGGGGTTGTGTGTCTAGGCAGACTCCAGGTAAATAAAAGAGAATCTTCTTTAAATTCTTAATTAAAACTATAGGCTGATCTTCTAATTTTGCATTTGTTTTCAATAAAAATGTAGCTGAATGGTGGATGGCATTTGGAATAGAAGTTCCTGACCTTCAAAGCTTTGCTGTTAAGATTTTAAGTCTCACTTGCTCTTCCTCTGCATGTGAGCGCAATTAAAGTACCTTTAACCAAGTATGAAAAGTCATCTTTTTTTAATTAAGAATTATATAAGTGATAGCAAGTATGTTATTCATTATATTCTATATTGATATACTTTTTTAATAGATTCATACTAAAAGAAGAAATCGCTTGAGCACATTTAAGATGAACAAATTGGTGTACATTATGTATAACAAAAAACTGAGCATGAGGCACCACAAGAAAAAGACAACAAAAGGAAATGAAGATCCTTTAATTGTTGACAATGTAGTCCCTTCTGATGATGAGTGGGTTGTTGGTGAAGAGGTTGAGTTTGATGAAAATTTGGCAAATCATGATAGTGGTGAAGAAACAATGCAAATGGATCTAGAAACATCAACTTTAAGGAGAGGTAAAAAAAATTACAACACTACTAAAAATTCTCAAATTGTAGGTAATTTTATATTCTAAGTACTAACAATTTTTTTTTTTTTTTTGTGATAGGAGTAGGAGAAAAGAGTCCATTGGTTGAATTGGTTGATGAAGAAGAGGAGGAATGGGTTGAAGTAGAAAATGATGAATTTGAGGAAAGAGATGAAGGAATTAATTACTGCCGTGATGAATCTAGTGGTGGTGATGGTGATGATAATGATAACCCTTTTCGTGATTATTCTCATTATCATTTTGGTGATGAATGGAACGAGAATGATAATAATACTTATGATGATGAGAATGAGAATGAAGAATACGATGATGATGATGATGGAGGACTCTAAATACTAGAGATATCTTAGCCAATGTTAGGCTGCTAGCTTTTTTATGAACTTTTAAAGTCTTTTTTAGTTTACTTTTTATGAATCATAAGTTCTTTTTTCTTGTTTAGATTTTTAGTGGTGATTGAATTGATATATTATGAACTATATGAGATTATTATGATTATTTTTATGTTATTTTGTGATAATTTGTCATTTTCATTATTTATTTAAAAGTTTTTATTCTTTATTTCGTTTTAAATTTGAGGCTTACGCCTCATATCGCCTCAAGGCTTACGCCTCGCCTCAAGTGAAGGGTTACGCATTGGCGCTAGAACCCGCCTTTTAAAACCTTGCCTAGAAGCAGTGTACAAAATTTTGAGATATCTTAAAGGCTCTCCCGAAAAAGGCCTTTTCTTCAGAAAAATAGATCAAAAAAGAACAGAAATTTTTTCAGATGTTGATTGGGCTGGATTAATTGAAGACAGAAGATCCACTACTGGGTACTGTACCTTTGTATGGGGAAACCTAGTTACATGGAGAAGTAAAAAGCAAAATGTAGTAGCTAGAAGTAGCACTGAAGCAGAGTTTAGAGCGGTTGCATAAGGAATTTGTGAAGGACTATGGTTGAGGAAACTTCTAGAAGAACTACGAGTAGAGACTGAGGCTCCACTCAAAGTTTATTGTGATAATAAGGCTGCAATCAGTATCTCTCTTAATCCAGTCCAACATGATCGGACTAAACACATCGAAGTTGATAGACATTTTATCAAAGAGAAGGTTGAGAATGGTATCATTTGAATGACCTACATTTCTACACGAGAACAAACTGCAGATATTTTCACTAAATGGCTTCCGCGTCCGAGTTTCGATGATTTCATAAACAAGTTGGACATGATTGATATCTATGAACCAACTTGAGAGAGAGTGTGAAAATTCCGAATAAATAGGAAATCAGTTAGGATTAGGTGGTTAAGAGATAAACCAGAAATATTTGTTTAAATCTTTTTGTTTATTCTTGATTTAGTTTAGATTTATTTTATTGTATTATATATACCTCCTTGTAGCATACATTTGAAAACACAGAAGAAATAAATACAATTTTATTCTCCATAGTTCCTAACCCTGAAACCACCAAACAGCAAGATGACCAACTCTGCATATAAATGAAATTGTGTCTATCTATGGCATTTCAAAACTGATATCCTAAATTCCTAATTCTTAAAAACAAGGGATACAGCTTGCTCAACAATTAACATAATATTTTCAGGGAAAATGCAAGATATTATGAACCATAACAAAAGGAGAATTAGTAGAACGTCTCCAGTCCCCTCCAACCATGTGTTATAGAAGAACAGCTAGAACAAGTCCAAAAATGAAATTTCAGATGATTGTTTGAAGCGTAACTTATTGGGTTAAACAAGTCATCACAACAAAATCTTTTCCAGTCCCCTCTAATCATGTAAAGTTACACAAACCAACGGATACGATAATCCATTAAAGTAGCCACCGCCTGTTACAATTCCAAAACAAAGAACAAACATTATCAAAGAACCTCACCTTGGGCGAGGACTTTGGCTTCTAGACCTGCCTCTGAGCTTGGAAGATGGTTCAGCTACCCTTCCCTTATGACTGAAAAACAAATACAAGTTAGACTACATCATACTACAATAAAGTAAGTAAATAATGCAAATCCGTCTTTGACTTCGGCAATTATACCATTAGAACCATGACATCCATAGTATTAAACAGTAAACAGCACATATTTTATTATGCAGAATAGGCAGACTCTGAGATAACAAGAATCGAATACATGAAGGGGGAAAAAAAAGTATCCAACGTTTTGAAACGCCATCAACGTAACATGAGAACTTCGCACGAATTATCAAGTAAAGAATTGAAGCTCCAAATCTAAGAAGAATAAAGATTCAACCCAAAACATTGGCATTATACATCTAACTACCTAAAGCAAGTGGTAAACTTACATTCGCTCCGCATTAGGACCATACTTGGCGAACTGAACCATAATCTCTCTGCCATCCACAACCCTCCCTGAAAATGAAAAAAATCAATAAATATATACAACATAAATAAAGACGCAATAAAAAAATTAATTAAAAGTTAAAACCTGAAATTCAATTTCTAAAAAGATGGAGAAAAGAAACCGAACCGTCAAGCTTTTCTACGGCCTTCTGAGCCTCATCCTGATACTTGTAGCGAACAAACGCAAACCCTCTAGAATCTCCATTCCTACATGGAAACACGCACAAACTAAACTCGGCTAAGCCATTAACGAAGTATAAGCAAATGATAAGAGAAAAGACGGAGTAGTGAAAGAACGGACCTGCGGTCTCTGGGGATGAAGACATCGACGACTTTGCCGTACTTGTCGAAGAGAGGAAAGAGATCATCGGCGGTCGTACCTTAAAAATATAAAATAAGAAAGTGTAAGTATTGGGTGGTGTGTGTGAGTTTTAGGGCAAAAAAGAAGTGTTCAGGAGAGAAGGGATAATTATATACGGAAAGTGACGTTAAGGACGAGGAGAGAGTAGGTGTCTTTGATGTCAGGAGGTCCAGATCTCCCAAAATGCGACATATTTTTTCTTCTCTTCTAAGCTCTGCTAATTTTACTTCTCGCCCACCTCAGCCCCACGGCGTTTTATGGTTATCCACTGGCTGAGGACTGATGATTCTATCTTCTTACGCTTCTTTTTTCCTTTCTTTCTTTTAATCTTCCTTTTCATTTCTCTCTCTCTCTCTCTCTGCATGCATGTTGTTATTGACGAATACACCCCTTAATACTGCTTCTGATTCTTATCGTCACCGAACCAATACCAATAATTTTTTATCTTTTATTCAATCTACAGTTTAATTTTTTATTTTTTTTAACATTTAATCTCTTTATTTTTTTCTTAATCTATACTTTAATTATCTACTATTTTTTCTTAATATTTAGTTTCTAACTTTTTAAATCTGATAATTTAATTCAATTATTAATTTTTTGTAAAATTTAATATCTAAATTTATTTTTCCTTTTTTAAAGAATAAATATTTAAAAAAAAAATCCTTAAAACTACAGAAATATCTCAAACTTCTTTTTCTTAAAAAAAAAAGAATAAAAAAAAATCAAACATTAAATTCCACATAAAATTAATAGTTTAATTAATATCGTAAAATTTAAAAAATTAAGAAACCAAATTTTAAGAAAAAAAAAAATTAAGTGACCAAAATGTAGATTGAATAAAATTAGGAAACTAAATATTAAAAAAATAATCATAGGACCAAAATATAGATCAAATAAAAGCTAAGAGACCATAGATATAGTTTAGCCTTTTTATATGAAAAAATGTAATAAAAGCTCTTTTATTTTTATAAAATATATCATTTAATCCTTTAATTTATAAAATATGTTTTTAAATTTCTTTACTTATAAAAAATATATTTTTAAGTTTCTTTATATGTAAAAAATGTATCAAACAAGGATAAAGTTAATTTTTTATCTAATTTTTTGATAAATTTAACGGAATAACACATGTATTATATGCATATTTATATTTTTTGATAAATATATACGTAAAAAATTATTTTTTAATTAAAAAATTATTCAATTTTTTTAATTTTCAAAAAAAACTAAAATAAAATTTTTATTGTCTAATATATAAAGTGAAAACTTAGATAATAAAAATTTTATTTAAATTTTGTCGAATTTAATAAAATTTAAATAGAATTTTCATTATTTAATATCTAAAATCATAAATTACACAATGAAAATTTTATTTAAGTTTAACCGTAAGAAATTGTTAAAAATTTGAGTAATTTTTTAATTAATTTTTTTAATTTGATATATATCTATCAAAAAATAAAAACATGCATATATCACATATGATATTCTATTTGATTTAATGAAAAATTAACTGTCTTTACTTGATTTTTTTTTACAAAAAAAAATGAACTTTAAAACATTTTTTATAAGTAAATAGACTTAAATACACGGTATACACTTTTTATAAATTAGATGATTAAATAACATCTATTACTTAAACAAATTGACTATTTTAACTCTTCTTTTTAATACATCACAAGTAAATGTAGGCTTAGGTTGATTAATAAATATTTTATAAGCTAATTTTATCTTAGTAATTTTTAAAAATTTAAAATCTTAAGAGACTTACAACTGCTAAAAATTAACCTGTAAAATCAATTTGAGGGTAGTGACTTAGAGATTTTAGATCTACAATTTTACTTGAAAATTATTATCATATATTTTATTTTCTTAACCTTTTATCACTAAAAATTATTTAAAAGTTTAGTAGTCATGTAAATATAAAATTGTAGTTGTTTTTAATATTAATTATTAAAAATTTCCTAAAAAAAAAAAAAAAAAAAAAAAAAACTTAGAATGTGATTTTTATTTATTTATTTATAAAAAGAGTTTTATTCGATTAATAAAGAAAAAAATATATTTATACATTTAGATGGGATCTGAACTTAAGTTTTTGATAGAAGATTGAGAATATTATCACCTGAATTATAAAATATGTCCAATAAAATGATACTTCAAAAAATTATTAACTACATACCAAAAATATAATTGGAGCAGTAAATCCAATTGAAATTAAATCATGAACATATAGTCTAGATAATAATGCTAGATAAAATAGAATAACCATCAAAACTTGTGATATAGAAATACACATGAATTAAGTTTAAAGGTGGTGCAAAAATATATAATATATAATAAAAAATAATCGATATTTATAATTAATATTTATATTTTTTAACATAAATAATCCAAAAATAATAATATAATTGTCGGGCAATAATTAAATCCCAGTACATAGGAAACATAATAGAATAAAAATATGTCAAACTAAAATAGCTGTTAAAGTAATAACATTGAGAACATAAAATCAAACTTATTTAACAAAAGAATTATAGCCTTCGGCCTTCTTGATCGGTTCTTAAAAAAAAAAAAAAAAAATCGCCCTTAATCACAAGACTAATATCAATGACATATAAATTTATATTTAAATTAATGATATTGTTATATGTGTCACAAAAATTTTTAAAAAAATTGAATAATTTTTTTATTTTTCAAAATAATTTTAATATGTGTTATATTATATATTATTTAAGTATTTAGTATTTTTTAATATCATAAATATGAGAATGTTTTATATGAGGTGATAATATTGTTATAATTAAAATTATTATTGTTATGATTATTTTTTATTAATAAAAGTATTATTAATATATAATTAATAATAGTTTTATATATTTTTATTATGATAATAATAAAAATAATTGTGAATAACGATGGAGCCGATTATACAACCCAGTTTTGTTTATTTGAAGAATCATTATAAAAATAATAATAATTGTAACAATTTATTATAATAAAAATATCCGAATTAAATTAAATTATAATAAAATAAAAATATCCGAATCAAATTAAACAAATAGCACTTCTATTCGTAACAATTTATTATAATATAATAATTGACGCGAATATTATCTATTACTAATTAAGATAATTAAGTCCTCTTTTTCTTAATCAATTCATAGATGCCATGTAGCTTTTTGTTAAACAACTATGTATACATGACTTGAACTAAAAACAATTCATCTGCGTTTATAATTCCCTACGTACAAGGACTCCTTTGCACATCCATAATCAAGCTTCAACTTCTGATCATCTACATAATTAATTTTATTTGCTCTAACTATTTTAAATTTCAATCATTATTATGCTAATCGTATTTATTTTCCAAATATTAATTGAACGCTAGCAGATAATTGTTACGCATGAAACAAAACTAGCAATGATCTATGAAATTTGTTCTCTTTTGTTTAGATTAATATTGAACTTACTTGCATATGAAACATATACAAAGCTTGAAGCGAGTTTTTTTCCGACTTACATGTTCTAATTCAAGAAGAGGTAAATATGAGTGAGTAAAAGCAAATTAATTAAATTAAACTTATGTTTAAAATATGAAAAAAAAAATAATTTTAATTAATATTTGTTCTCATTAATTTTTAATATCAATTCTCTCATATTTCTTGCGTTTTGAATAATGAAAGAAAGTAAAGATGCGGTTAACTTATTTCTCATCTATAAATAATAAAAGAAAGAGAAATTAACTGACTCTTTATTTGTTCAGTGAAAAGTAGTGGAGGATATTAATAATTCATTTAGAAGTGATTATTTTAAAAATAGTTTTAAAATAAGTGATTAAAAATAATTTTAAGTTAGAAGTAGTTTTGGGTATCATTTTGATAATTATTTTTAAATAAAAATATGTATTTAAAATTATTTTTTTTAAAAGTAAGTATTAAAAGTACAAATAATATTTCAAAATTTTTAAAAACATTTATCATAAATATTATCAAATATTTTTTAAAATACTTTAATGTATTTAAAACCACTAACCTATTCTAAATGAAGAGAGATTTACTATTTCCTAACATGCTCCTTGAAGAAGTGACAGAAGATGATGAAACATAATCAACCATAGTAACATTTCAAGTCAATTTGTCATATGGCTTATTTTGGTTTGATTCAATTCAGATTCATCCAAAGTGACCTACACGTAAGGGTAGCAATTTGTGCGAGTTAGGTCAGTTTGGGCTGATTCGAAGAAGCTTAGTCCCAAATTACGTGACCCAAACACGGCCTGAATTTGATTTAAGTTGATATTCTGAACTCGAACACAAACTGATAAATTTCGGACTGCTCTAAATTGGCTCGAATTCAATGCAATGCATATAGCTATTAGCTAGCACTCTGAAAAAATAAAATAAATGCACAAAAGCCACCCAAGCAATACCTTTAATCAACTGGCAAGAGATTGTAAGCAGTAAAATGTTTGTTAGGACTCTCAACGGATTTGGCAAAAAAAAATTACTGAATGAGGATTTTCGACTTCAAGTCCAGGAGCCTCGACCACATGATGCAATACAAGATGATACTATGGACAAAACAAAACCATCATCTTACTTTGCAACATATCTCAGTCAGTACTTTTTATCTAATTAGTTATCTTAATAGTAAAAATTCTTACTTTTTTCACAATAATTGCAGTCTATTAATTACAATTAATGTAATTACTTTTTTCAAATGATGCTGGCAGCTAGCTTTAATAATGGCAGCTAGCATTAATAATGAGGCAGACAATAACATATTACATTTATTGTGTTAAGATCAAAAAGTGACTGGATTAAATCCAAATTCCCATTATCTTGAGAAGAGGTTAAGTCCTTAACCTTTAGTTCAATAACATTATCAGGAATAAATACACTCGAAAAAGTAACCATGAAGAAACAGAGGACATCGTCACAAACATCTTCAAGCATAATGGTATTGTCGTATCAAACGCCAAAATTAAGAGACCATTACCTGATGGGGAAGAAACTTGGGGAAGGTCAATTTGGCACTATTTATGTACCCAGAAATCAAGTAGCAATCTCTACGCCTGTAAATCATCGCTGGCTCGCCATTTGGTAAGTGGGTCGGCCAATCGGGAGCTCAGGGCTGGCCGGTTGGAGTTGGGACATTACGTTGGGTGCTCGCTGGGACTAGATCGGGGTGGCGGCAGCAAATAATGGCTAAATGTAAATGCTTTATGCTATATATCAAATTATCAATATGTGTTCTGATTTTAACTATACACTTTATTTATTTATTTATTTATTTTTATTTTGGATTCAGGTTCAAGGAAATGACAACCCAGCCCAAATATTTTCAAGTTATTTGAGCTTGTTCATTTTTTACCTAAATTTAATTCGTTCATGTTCGTGTCATATTTTATTAGTTCGATTCGATTTATTTATTTCAATTTTAACATGAATTACCACCCCTACCTACACACAAAATCTCCAAATTTCTCTCTTCAATGGTATGATTCATGTATTATCTTAAAAGGTGTCCATCAGCTTCTTTTCTTTTCATTCATTCATTCTTTTTCTATTTTGGTTAGCCAGAGAAAATTATATTAAACAAGAGCACTCTCAAGAGTACAAAGGAAACAATTCTTCAAAGGCGCGGGAAAAACCTTCCAAACCTAGAAGAACTACGTCTGCAATATGGGGAGGACCGATTTCTGAAATATGAAAGTTAGACAAACAATATCTTGATGACTCAATACATTGAAATAGCATTACATGTCAGGGTTCGGGTTCTGGTTAACCGTCCAAAATCAAGCAAAGTTTGGCATGGTAGGATTACAGATCAATATCACATACCGGAAAATCATAACCGCCTACAAACAAGAAAACCTTTTATATATAATTATGTGGTGAAATTGATAACCTAAACGTTCATTTTTATAAACAAAAGAATTAACATTAAATACATACACAACATTAATTATTAAGATTTATAAAACTTAAAACATATTATATTCCAAGAATTTTTCCTTGCATATCAAGACTATCCTAGCAACTTTTGCTAATGTAATGTAGAGAGGAAAATAGAAAAGTTAGAGGAAATGGATAAAGTTAAAGTCGAAGACATCAATTACTAGAGTTGAGAATTCTTAAATCCATTGAATATCGTACTAGATACAAGGGAGTAGCTTATTAAAAATAAAAAATAAAATAACACAAATAATTAGATCTTTAAAAAGAAACTATTTCTAATAATGACTAAGAAATATGTGAAATTAATGAAAGTCAATTTCAAATTTTCTTAGTCAATTTATTTAAATTTAAAATTCTCAAAGAAATGAATGAAGACTACAATCAACCAGAGAAGGGAGAGTAGCTCAATATTTAGTGTTAGCTAGACTGATATGAACATCCACCACTTGAACAAAGCAAACCCATATATTATAGTATATACAATAACTCTCATCGGATAGAATCTAAATCTGCAGGAAAAACAAATTGGTTAGAAACTAGCAAGGCAAATTTATGAATTATAATTTCTAATGTAAATCTTCATCAATATTTATCCAAATTGAAATCTATGCATTCAAAGTGCATTTCATTCAAATCCAAAGGCTACTCATGTAGAGGAAAATTGAACTTTTATGTGAAGTAATTAAGAAAAATGGCTAAATTTCTCACATTGGTCGATTCAGGTAAATTTACAAACAGAGTGTGAAGTATTAATGAGGTTTTTCTTTTTCCCCACTTCTTTTCTTAAAAAGCCCAAAAATTTCCAACTATCAAACTCAATAAAAGAAACATTTTAGCCACATTGGTCGACGTGACAATAAGTGAAAATACGGATTTTTTTTACATATTTATTAATCATCGGTAGTGATACAAAATAGAATTAGAGAATTAGGATATTTCCTACCCTTGAAGCAAAAACAGAAAATATGAAATAAAAATAAAACCTTGTTGGTGGATAGATTTGAGCGGCCCTTTCTTGAGAAGTAATAGGAGTAGTCCACAAAGAGAAATCACGATCGAAGTAACCCCAATCAGGCAAAAGAATACCAACAATTCCAAACATTCCAACAATATAAGTTACCATCATTTTCTTAAAAGAAAATGTGCATATTCCAACTATCACTATAACTGCAGCTAACCAAACTAGAGCAGACCTCAAAGCGACGTCGTTTGCCATTGAAGAAGAAGAGGAAGAAGAAGAAACATATTGTGAGGGAATGGGGAATTATTATTGGGATTTTGGAGGGAGGTGATGGTAGGGATGATATTTATTGCTAGGTGGGGAACTTTTTTCAATGCATACATTACCATTTCCGAACGCCAGCTATTAAATGCATTTTATGTTTCAGCCTTTTCCGATTTCCCATACCTCTTTTTTCAACCCCTATCGTCACTCAGGCAGTAAACTCGGAATAATTAAATCAAATAAAATTTCTCGGCGTTTTTATTTTCGCAACAGCGAGAACTATTGATCGTGTATTTTTTTTTATTAATTATATTAATTTATTTCTATATTATTTATTAAATATTTATATTTTTAAAAAAATTTATTAATATTACTTACTCACTACAACAAGATGAATATTTTATTCAACTAAAAATCTATCTATCTATCAACGTGACTAGGTTTTAATTCTTAAAAAATAACATATATATAATATATAATATATATATATATATATATATATATATATATATATCTAGACTATACTTTTCTCAAATTGCACCAATTTTACTTTGCAAATTTCGTAAGATATATAAATCATGAAAAATTCTATAGATTTTGTATGTAATATCTTACTATTATACACATTTGTAATTCGGTAGATAAAAAAAAAAATCTAAAATGCTAACATTATAGAATCATGGATTATAAATAGGTATATGTATGGGACATTTCTTAAAATATTGTAAATTTTGACAAAGTCATCAATTTCTCTAAAATACCACAAATTTTCACCTACACTTCATTGCTATAAAGTTCACTTCATATACTCAAATCAACTTATGCCAAGTGCATCTATGTTCACATAGATGAAGTATATAAAGCTAACTTTATTTATACACAATGGAAAGCCGACTTCAAATCAACTGTTAGTTAATATTGATCACAATTAGTCAACATTAATTAATAATCACTCAATATATTAAGATTATAAGTGAATAAATAAACTTAATCTATATTATGTGATATAAAATAAAACTTTCAAAATGTATTAGTTTAAAGAAAAATATATTTTATACAATTTTTGTATTATATTAATATATTTTTTTAATATAGATTCATTTAAGACCATGATACTGAGTTACGAGTTACAACCTTATTAAAACATGATACAACGCACAATTGCCTTGCTAACTCTTTGGGCTTGTCCTAATTTAGTGGTGGCCTTGCTTACTCTTTGAGTTAGGCCCAATTTAGTGGTATAAAGCTTAAAATTTTAAAATGATATCATTTTCTGTTAAAATGGGTGCTTTTACATTGAATTTTTTAATTCCAACACACTAAATTAAATATCACACTAAAACAAATATCACATTATTAATTATTTTCTTTATAATTAAAAAAAAAATTAGTCAAAAATGTATAATTGTAATAAAATAAAAAAATAAAACAATATTTTATATATTTCATATGTTTTATTATTATTTCACATCCTTCAGTGTCTCTTTACAACAAATTTTGGTGTTAAAGTCACATCAAAATAGAGTTCAAAACCATTTTGAGTTGCATTTATATTACCTTTAGAGTCAAGTTATGATATTTTCTTTTAATGACCAACGAGTATCATTTTTTTTTTTTTTTGATAATCTATGACTGTCATTATTGTTTGTCTAAATATCATGCTTCTTCATCTGTACATCTGTATTATACCATTTCCACTCTGTCACAGAGATTGGATTAGAGAAGGAACAGAATAGGTGCGTGAGATTTGCTTTCTTTTGTTTTGGTTCCTCGAGATAAGTTCTTAGAGTTAAAAAAAAAAAACTTATTAAATAAATTGAGAAAATAAAAGATGTGGCTGCAATTTGCCAGTAATATTCACTCCCACCCTCCAGCCAATATTTCCTTGGTTGTCAAAGGGCCCATTTTGTCTTGCCAGTTGCCACTAGTCCAAGCAACATTATAAACAAATGCATAACATTAGCGAACAACATCAACTAAAAATTTTCTTGTAGTGAAATCGTTGAAGTAAAAGCTACGTGCAAGGAGCAACATCCTTCATCTCAAGATCAAACTTTTATTTTCTTTATAAGACCAATGAAGTATGGGGTAGTCAAAAGATAAGATTAATTACAGTCCCTTTATTTTTGCTTGATGGGGGAGAGAGAGAGTATTTTGCAATTTGGTTAGGTATTGGGTATTTGTGAAATTAACTGGGGAGATGACAAGTGGTGGGTGTGGCATAGTATGGTTCAGGAGAGATCTGAGGTTAGAAGATAATCCAGCACTTGCCGCTGCAGTTAGAGCAGGTGTTGTTGTTGCTGTATTTATATGGGCACCTGAGGAAGAAGGTTATTACTACCCTGGAAGGGTTTCTAGGTGGTGGCTTAAGAACAGTTTATCTTATCTTGATTCCTCTTTAAGAAGCCTTGGTACTTCTCTTATCACCAAGAGATCAACTAATAGTCTCACTTCTCTTATTGAGATTGTTAAGTCTACTGGTGCTACTCAACTCTTCTTCAACCACCTGTATGGTATGCTATGATATTTCTTTTTTTGGGTTATTCTAGGGAAATGTTATTTTCATAGCAGAATAGTTTAATATATAACAATTGAATATTTTACCTAATAACTTACTATTTAAATGTTTCTAAAAATCGAAACTTTTTTATAAAAAAATTAGCAAAAACTGGCAATTTGGGATGCCTATTTTATTGTCTGACAATCTTTATTCTTCTGTTATCAGTATATGTAATTTTTTTTTTTTTCTTTTTAATATTTTACCTGTCTTTGATCATGTAAATTGCCTTCAAACATTCCTGGTTTTCATTAGAAGAGTATTTCCGACGTATTGGTCGTAACATTTTCTTGAATTGGGTTTGTATATGTCAAAATTGAATACTTGGTAGTTTCCTGAATTGGAATAGTTTATTTTTGGTAATTTTTTCACGTAGTTTTTCAAATTCTATTTCTTTCTTTTTGGGGATAGGGATTTATTGTTCAGTAACAATAATTTATATGTTAAGTAAGTTGGTCCTAACTCCTAAGCTGATTAGTGTGTTGTGTATAAAATTTGATCATCATATGTAAGTTGGTATCACGTCTATTACTAGAACACTGATCAGACTTGATTATCATGTCTTTCTTTCTTTTTTCCCTTGAATTTGAAATATGTTCTGCATTTTAATGTTTATTGTTAATCTTTTTTGTTTCAGACTCCTTATCACTAGTTAGAGATCATAGAGCAAAGGAAATTTTAACTTCTCAAGGCATAAACGTGCATTCTTTTAATGCCGATTTACTCTATGAACCCTGGGATGTTACTGATGATCAAGACCATCCATTTACAACCTTTGCTGATTTCTGGGAAGGATGCCTTAGCATGCCTTTTGATCCGGGAGCACCACTTCTCCCACCTAAAAGGATCATTTCAGGTTTTTCTTTCCTTGACTTCTGCTATATTCGATATTTAACACATGTATCAAATTCAATTATTTTTCGATAGAATTTGTGATTTTTTTCAATCCACATGCTAACCACCTTCTTGTAATTTTTTCAGGCGATGTATCAAGATGTCCTTCTGATAGATTGGTACTTGAAGATGAATCAGAGAAAGCAAGCAATGCACTTCTTGCTCGAGCATGGTCTCCTGGTTGGAGCAATGCTGATAAAATATTGACCACTTTCATTAACGGACCGCTTATTGAGTACTCCCAAAATAGGAGGAAGGCTGATAGTGCTACAACTTCATTTCTTTCTCCCCATTTGCATTTTGGAGAAGTCAGTGTTAGAAAAGTGTTCCATCTAGTCCGTATGAAGCAGGTTTTGTGGACAAATGAAGGTAACAAGGCTGGTGAAGAGAGTGTAAACTTGTTTCTAAAATCTATTGGTCTTAGAGAATATTCAAGATACTTGAGTTTCAATCATCCTTATAGTCATGAAAGACCTCTTCTTGGGCATCTAAAGTTCTTTCCTTGGAATGTGAATGAGAGCTGTTTTAAGGCATGGAGACAAGGTAGAACTGGCTATCCTTTGGTGGATGCTGGTATGAGAGAGTTGTGGGCTACTGGCTGGCTACATGATCGAATACGGGTTGTAGTCTCTAGTTTCTTTGTAAAGGTTCTACAGCTGCCATGGAGATGGGGAATGAAGTATTTTTGGGACACACTTCTCGACGCAGATCTTGAGAGTGATGCCCTTGGCTGGCAATATATATCTGGTACTCTCCCTGATGGTCGTGAATTTGACCGCATAGATAATCCACAGGTTGGAAAGTAAAAATTTTTGTTTTCTGTTCTCTTTAATATACTGACCTTTTCTCAGCTTAAGTAGTTTTATTGATGTTGATTACACAAGTTCTGTCTGTTTCCTTTTCATAGAATTTTGTATACATATAACTTTACTGATGCTACTGATCTAGTTCTTCAGAGTCAAATTGAATCTTTGCAAAGTTTCTTCAGCCACTATGTGTGACTGTTCTGAACAATACAGTATCGGTGTCCACTTCTGTAAACATGTACAGTTTTAGTTCCATTTTCCATGATGCCTAGCTTTTCAAACGAAAAATCTATAGGTCCTCATTAAGCAATGGCGCTACTAGGTCAATTCAGGTAGACTGTTGGTTGTTTTGCTACTATGAACTGAACACGGAAACTCTCAGACAGTATTCTCAGTAGTAATGAACTTGCTATGCTACATTTTGCTGATGTTCTCACAGATAAAAAAATTAGTAATTGCTTCTTTCATGTTTTATATTTTTATATATTCTGAGCCAAAAGTGACTATGCCTTTTTCTGTTATATTAGTGCTCTTAGCCACCAGATTCCAGTGCTAAAATTCTGACGTCTATTTGTTGATTACAGTTTGAGGGTTACAAATTCGATCCAAATGGAGAATATGTGCGAAGGTGGCTTCCTGAACTTGCGAGATTGCCAACAGAATGGATACACCATCCTTGGGATGCACCAGAACCTGTGCTCCAAGCTGCTGGAATTGAACTGGGATCAAACTATCCTATTCCAATTGTCGGAATAGATGCTGCAAAATCCCGATTACAAGAAGCATTATCACAAATGTGGGAGCAAGAAGCAATTTCAAGAGCTGCACTTGAGAATGGATCTGAAGAAGGCCTTGGAGACTCTTCTGAATCAACCTTAATTGCTTTTACACAAGACATACAAATGGAGGAAAGTCACGAACCAGCCCCGAGGAACAATCCTCCTGCTGCTACAACTCGTCGTTATGAGGATCAGATGGTCCCTAGTATGACTTCATCATTGGAAACTTCATTGAACATTCAGAATTCAAGAGAGGATAGCCGAGCAGAAGTGCCAGCCAATGTTGTTGTAAATCAGGAACCAAGAATAAACATAGTAAATGAAATGGTTCTACAAACTAGTCATAGCAATGTTATACCACAATTCAATATTACAAGAGGATTGCAAGATGCTTCTGAAGATTCGACGGCAGAATCTTCTAGGAGTAGTAGTAGGAGAGATGGAGGTGGTGTTCCAGTTTGGTCCCCTCACCTTCAAGTTACACAGAACATTATGTGAGTGATGATAATGGTAACATTGGAACAAATTCATCTTATTTGCAGAGACATCCTCAATCTCATCATATAATGAATTGGAGGAGGCTCTCTCAAACTGGGTAAGAAACACTTAAACCAATATGATACTGAACACTTTTTGTCTAACTCTT
The DNA here is from genome assembly GCA_029378325.1 of Elaeagnus macrophylla. Classification (NCBI taxonomy): domain Eukaryota; kingdom Viridiplantae; phylum Streptophyta; class Magnoliopsida; order Rosales; family Elaeagnaceae; genus Elaeagnus; species Elaeagnus macrophylla. The sequence continues at coordinate 13,401,541 of CM055653.1, forward strand.
TGTCTAATTGTTATAATCATTATGTTATGGCAATTTGCTCTTTCAGCTTCAAGATATTTGATTTGGATTCGTTCCAGTCTGATCTAAAATGATTTTAATTCTTCAGAAGTTTTTGTTTAGTTGACAGGTAGATTCCATATGTAGGGATGACTACGAAACGCTGGAGATGGAAAATGGTTGTTATAGGCCAGTAGGAAGGTGAATGTCGTTATGCATCTTCTTCAAAGCTTACCCTAGTTTGGTCTCATGTGTATGGTATAAATGTTGGTCTTCATTAGAGGAAGGTAGAGAATTTAATGTAGAATATATGTAGTGTGGAATAAGCTCAGGTTTGTACTTCTTAATAACATAAATTGCAATATTAATTGGCAGATAATATTCTACTTTCTTGAAAAGATCAGGTTTTTAAAGCTTGCTTGTAAGAAAAGACCATTTCTGTAAATGAGAAGGTAGCGTCAGAGAGGAAAATTTTCCCTAGAGATGGAAAATGAGGTTCGTTCTTTCACAAAACATTTGACTTCCATTATGGCAAAAACAGAATGTATACTAGCATTATAGAATACAAACTTGCTTTAGTAGGATAAATTTCACAGTAAAAGTATGCAGCTAGTAGCAAAGGTTAAGTCTCTTAACTTTAAGAGGAAGTTTTGGTTGATCTTGGTTACCCTAAACAGAAAATCTCTAGCTTCTCTATAATTTTTTAGGTTTTCCAGAAAATCTGTAGTTTGAGGGACTTGTTTGGGTACAGTTTTGCATGTACTCGTCTCTCTTATTATATATTTAAAGTGGGTCCCACGTATCATATCAGGAACATAATTTATTGACTATATTATAGATTTTTTCATTAAAATATTGGGCACAAAGTGGTGATATATTTTAGTTGCATCCTAAGAAGCAATCATAAGTTGGGAATCATGGCATGCATGATGAGAAATGAGAATAGAGGCTGTGAGTCTCTTCTAGGCCATAAAGCCCATCTAAAATATCCTTGAAAAGCTATTGGCTGCTTTAATTACACTGCATTAATTCTATTGGCTTACGGTTTTTACAAGTCAATAAATTATTCTAAAGTTATACTTTAATTTTATATTTTTAAGAAATCTTTAAAATCTTGTAATTTTTTTAAATATATATTTTCGTCTTTTATTTTTTATAATATATTCTTGGATCCTATAATTCTTAAAAAGTTTTAATTCAGTCTAAATATTCCTTTTTTTAGAATAAATTTAAAATTTTGAAAAATAAAATATAAAAAATAATGTCTTTTTAAATGAATATTAAAAATTTAATTTTTAAAATAATATAAGTAAATAAAAAAAATTGAATTTAAAATGGATTAAAAAAATGAGATTAAATAATTAAAAATTTTATTTTATTCATTTATTTATTTTAAAATTTGAATTTATTTTTGAAAGAAAAAAAAAAAAAACTCTTTAGATTTGGTTGAAATTTTTGAAAAATTATAAGATTTTATAAGTATAATTTAAAAGATAAAAAATACGGTGTACATTTTAAAGAATTACAAAATTTTAGGATATTTATTAAAAAATATATGATTAAAGCATATATTTTAAAAAATTATAGCAATTAATTGACCTTAACCAAAATTTATTCCTTGTTTAATTAAGTATCCAATAAGCTACTGCTTTAATCTTTAGAGCGACGAATCAGATTCAGGACCAACCATGCTTAAGTCAACTCATTTTATTAACGCCTAAAAATCAAGATATGGATCTCTCAAAGATGCAATGCAAGTGATTTGTTTTTGTTATATGTACATCGTACTAGTATGAATGATCTATATTTATTTATAGACTGCAAACCAATTACATATTTAAACATTTTTTTTTCAGAATTAATTATATTCCTATATATTCATGTTATTTATTTATGTTGGGAAAACCTAGGAATCTAATTGATTATCTAAATTTTGTATTTTTCTGTCTTGCATAACTAAGGTTAACATGATAAAGTCTTGATGGTAATATTATACCACAAATTAATAATATGACTCACAGTGATCGATTGAATAATATAATGGGTCGTCTATACGATTTTAAACATATAATAATAAATTATATGTTTCATATGTTTAAGGAACAAGGTAAATAGAAGTAAGTAAAAGTAGAAGCTAATTAGTCGATCATCTCAGTCCAAATGACAAATTCTAGAGAAAGAACACCTCACACGCACCAATAAGGCAATGAGATATTATTTATTATTATATTTATTATTAATTTTATTAATTATTTTTTTATCAATTATTAAATGTTTGTATTTTTTTAAAAATATTTATACTAATTTTATATTTTATTGATTTAAATAACACATAATCACTTATTCAAAAATCAATAAATCATTTTTAGCTGTTCATCCAGAGGAAAAGGCCTCCAGTGCTATTGTTTCATCATTAACTTTAAAAAAGTACTTAACTTTTAGCAAACCAGTAGTTTTAAAGATAAAGTTTAATAATTAATATTGGTCACTAATATTCTTAATTTACATGACAAGAACAACTATATGTAGAGCACAATGTCTTAGTTATACTAACAGTTATTGAAGTTATGGGACTGTTGGCATCAAGTAAAAAAAAAATGTCTTGTGCAAGAACAAGGAAAAATAAAAAGCATAATTAACATATCAAACAAGCAATAACTTGTATTACGGAGCATAATATATATATATATATGCATTCACTTATTAGATCCTAATGACTTTATAACTAAATAGCTAATTAATAAATACTATTAGATTAGTTTGAGAGTCTTAAAGAGTACGCCTCTCTATGTAAGATACTTAAGACCTTTTTGAGGGATACCAAACTAACAAAATTAATGTTGAAGCTACTTATTAAGGCTAAATTAACAATATATATATATATATATATATATATCATTAATTTTTAAATTTAAATTAAATTTACATTTTGGTTTGAATAATTTTAAATTTTATAATTTAATTATTAAATTTTTAAAATTTTATACATATGTCACTAATTTTTAAATTTTATAATTTAGTCTTCTAACTCTTAAAAATTTACACATAAATATTAAAACTTTGATTTAAAAATATGTATTTTAATACTTAAAATAAAATATATGTGTGCATTTTTGTGATAACTGATCATATCCCTATATATATATAATATATATATATATATATATATATATATATATATATATATATATATATATTATATATATATATATATATATTTGTGTGTGTGTTAGGTGTGATAACAAATTTTACATTGAGAAAATATGAATAATAAATTGTGTATATAATTAGGATGAGTCACTCCTTTTAAGGTTAACTTTTTGTTGAAAACTAAGTCTCAATAAGTAGTATCAGAATTAGGGCTTAATTTACATTATATGGGTACACACAATGTAAATTCCCAATTTAAATATGGACCTGTATATACAAAGCACATGACTAAAGTTTGAACGAATGGTGGGCTCCTTGTTGGATCACGTTGATAATTATGCGATATTATTCTAAGCTCATTTTGATCTACTGAATATTTGATTAAATTGGCATAAATTTTTTGGTTATTTCTTACCACTCGTGTAAACTCGATAGAATATAAATGTGGCTTAATAATTGATCCTTAGTATCGGAAGTTATTTGAAATCTGGGAGACAAATGTGTTTTTATTTAAGATAAATTATTAAGTGTGCGAATGAATCTCGTATTAAAAAAATATTAATAATAAATTTAATATATAATTAAAATAAATTAATATTTTTGGTAGAATTTTAGGCCCAATAATATATATATTCTGCAGGTATTATTTTATTTGTTTGTGGACTTCAATTAGAATAAATTAAGTCTACTCAGGATGAACAAATCACACTAATCTTATCATCTCATATATGCTTAAAAGTTTATATATATATATATATATATATTTTTATAAATAAATACATTAATAATATTTTTTAAAATTAATAATTCTTAATTATTCATTTTACTATTACATTTTTTATGCATTAATCTTCATTTATTTTTTTTCTTTCACTTTGCCTTTGGATCATGTAAAAAAAATATAAATATAATTTAATTAAATTTTATTAATAAATGACCTGTAAATATTTGAAGAAAAAAATATTTAAAAATTGAAAAATAAAGAAAGTAAAATAATCAAAATTTGCTTAAAATGAAGAAAGTGTCCACAATTAACAATAAAGTAAATAAAATGCATTAATTAAATAAAAATGATAAATATATTTAATTTATAAAAATAAAGTTATCAATGTACAATTTTTTTTATTTATTAATCTAAAAAATTATTTGAAATTACTAATGTTCAATGCCCACGACTTTAATTTGCTTCTATGCAATTATAAAAAAATATGAATTCATCAGTGTGGTGTGTATATTGTATGTAATTGATATTATTAATTGAACAAATGATTTTATTTATTTTAAATTTAAATTTTAGATAAATTTTAAATGATATGATAAAATATTATTATTAATAATTACAACTATTCAAATAAATTATAATCAATATCTGTTATAATAATTATGATATAATAGTATATATTCTATTGTCACTGTTGAAAAACTCCTTATTAATTAATTAAAATAATATCATATAAACTTATTCTTTAAGATTGAAACCAGCATCAAACACAACTATTTTCTAATTAAAGATGCAATGAGTATAAGGATTTTTTTCCCCTTTCAGCATGAAACCCTGATTAGTTTTTATTTTTATTTTTATTGTTAGAGCATATTTTACAAGTAATTTATTGAAAAATAAATATTATATCGATTTTTATTACCAAACATACTTTATAAACACACTGAAAGTCATCAGCAATTAAAAACATAATAATATTTTCAAAGACAATGTGCTAATGAAGTTAGTAGTATAAGACAAGCCGTTATTTGATACATTTTTTTTTTTGTAAAATCTTAGCAATATTTTTTTTGTTTAATTGTATGACATAACTTCCCTTTATGTATAAAATTTTATTTTAATTATAAAAAAATATATGTTAATTTTTTTATAACATACATGAACATATATTTTTTTTTACTAAGAGAGTTACAAAAATAAAATCAATTAAATAACTTGATTATTTATACACTAAAATATATATATATATAGGTAAATTTCTTCTATCTTCCTGATCTCCACTGTTCTAAATATTCATTTTGATAAAAATTAACTGTAGTGGTTTACTAGGGAGTCGTTATATATGTAATTCTTCAAATGAATGATTACCATTAACTATTGTAGTTCAGTATAATTTCTTTGGTTAAGAGCACACCAAAAAAAAAAAAAAGTAAAATTTCTTTGGGAGTTAGGTTAAAGTTGAGCCATTGTTGATAAAATACGCATTTTTGTTATGTAATTATTTCTTTAGACATCTATATTTTCGTAATTATGCAAATTAGGCATTGCAATGTAAAATTTAGTCACTTTGTTGTATAAATATGATACTATAGTTCCCTAATGGCCTAATTTTACAAAATATGTGCAATATTAGATAACAAAATGTACATTTTTTTTTGTAAAATAGGATATTTAAATACTCAAAATTAAATAATAATAAAATTAAAGTGTATAATTTTCTAACAATGAGGACAGTATTTGACTATTTTTCTTCGAACATAATTTCCAATTACATAAAATTAAATTTGCATAAAAACTTTTTTGAATTGGATTCATCATTCAGGAAATTTTTTTTCCCCAAAGGATTAATGTAAAAAGTTAAAAGGAATAATTTTCAAGGTCAAAGGTGCAAAGCTTCGATAATGTCTTTTCATGCAAGGAAACTAAGGATAAGATTCGAATTATGGAAAAATATCTTCAGCCCCACGATTTTAGAAAGTAATTCAAATTGGATGCATCCACGTATATTGTTTTATTTACTTTTTATTTTTTAAATCCACATATATCAATCCTATACGTAGGGAATGAGTTAGTTTAAATTAATCAAAATAAAAAGTTTTCTCAAATAATTTATATTTAAATTATAAATTAATATTTTTTAAAATTATAAAAAATATGTTTAAAATTGTAAATTTTAATTACGTAAAAATTATATAAATTATTAAAATGTTCTTTAGGATTCACAAACAAATATATCGGAGCTCCTACAATACTGTCGGTAAATTGAGTAGAAACTCCTTTGGTGACATCATTGGAGCTCTTGCTATCTTATCGAAATTCTTACGATTTCGTCGGATAGATATGTAACCTAAATTTTTAGGTATGTGTATTAATTATTTTTTTTTACCTTATTTAATATAATTTTAATTTAAAATATTATAAATTTTTTTATAATATTTAATCTAATTAAAATAATAAAAAATTTGAATCAAATTCAATTCATTCTAATAATATGAAACATATAAATAAAAATTTTGTTATAAGTTTTTACAAAATTATAAAGTAAAATATCAAAGCCATAAATATATTACAAAATAATTCAATGATCTCCTACCTAAAATTAAAGTAAATAAATATTTTAAACTTAAATTTCATGTAATTGTATTTTAACATAATATATTTTCATATGTAACTAAGAATAATAAAATTATAACCCAATTTTACATACCCACAAACAAATCAATAAACTCTTCAATAATTCGTAAATTCAAAAAAAATTGTAACATATCTCATTTTTAAACCAAATTTAAAAATGCACGTATAATTAGTTACTTTCGCTTTTATAAGCGAATAATCAATGTATAAAGACAAAAAAAATTCATCAAATTTTTTATAACATAAATTAATAAATTCAACTTATAAAAAAAATAATTATAATAATATATAATAATAATTATAATTATTTTATATTTTTTAAATTATTCTAACTTAACTTTAATTTATTTTTGTATTATTTTATGGGTTTAAATTAGATTTAAATTTAATTTATTTGTATTAAATTTATATCGTACAATCAAGCTGCAAAAAATTGCCCCCTTAACTATAATTTTTCCACGTTTACGGTTCATAACCTTAACTTTTATTTCTTTACATACTTTAAGAAAAGTTTAAATGCATTATCTGCACCTTACTCTCCGCTATCCACATATATAGATTGCAATCAAAATATATACTTATTTTTAAATAAATTAAATAAAAAATATTGTTTAAGTAATTTTAAAATAAAAAAACAAAAGAAAAGAAAAAAAAATACAAATATCCTTAAATTTTATAATCATAAAAATATGTTTAATTCATATATATTTTTTACTATTAAAAAATATAACATATTATTTTATACTAAATATTATTTATATTAAATTATGACTATTTAAACAGTTAAATTAGAACCAATAAAATTCATTAAATATTATTAAATAATTATTATAAATTTTAATAATAAAAAATAATTATTATAAATATGATAAAATTGAAGATGTTGACTTTGTTCTATAAAAATGATATTTTTATTCATATATTTGATTAGTATTGGTCAAAGGTTTGAAAAAAAAATACTGGTCAAAGGAAGGATCTAACAACTCCTTAACTATTCTTATCTATAAATAAAAAACTAAAATTTTTTTTTGGCATCTTAACCAATTAATTTTAAAGATATTAGAGAAAATTGTCAATTGTCAAACATGAAATTCGAATCTATGAGGCTATGACCTTTTCTTTGGAGGTGTGTAGTGTACTGTATATTTTTTTTTGAAAAATATTTATCGTGTAACATATCTTAATTAATATGTTAAATTAAAATTGAGTAAAATTAAATTTATTATAAATTTGGTGTCTAATTACATTTTGACACATTAGTTATAATATGTCACAACGACGTGTAGCATTGCTCAACATTCAATTTTTTTCCCTTTCACAGCGGAGCAAAAGTTAAATTTGAAGGCGCCCAAGTCGGGGAAAAGTCTGCGGTGACAGCAGAGAAAGACACAGAGCAGAGTGAACAGCGATAGCCTCAGGCGCAGGTCATCAAAGTCAATAGTAATGAAGATTGCTTTTGTTTTGTGGGTAGCTCTTTTTCTTTGTTAACATAAAATGACTAATTTGTAATTGTTATGACCTCCCAATAACAATTGCGAGAATCATCATTCATTAGTCGGTGAGAGAAACCATTGTCCATTGTCACTGACAAACTTTTAATTCCTTCTTTCCCACCATCGTTTGTTTATTATTTTAATTGTTTTTATATTCTTTTTTTTTTTCTTTCATTTTTTACCTTTTCAAAGAAAAAGGTTCAAACGTTCTCTCTTCCCATTGTTCTATTTTCATCATCGTCATTATCATACAGTCGTACTTTTATTATTCAGTTGCTTGTGAGAAATACTTTTACCAAGTTGAAGAATAAAGAGCGTGAACGCCACTGCTTTTATCATAAAGAAAAAGAAAAATGAGAAGCTAATCTATTTATAGCTTCAATTGGACGAGTAAGAGGAACTTATTGGATACCCAGTTCTTGTTTCCACTCCTTTTTGGCCTTTATGGTTGCAATATGGATTTTTAGGGTTCGGAAATAACGGCGGTTTTATTTGTTTTCTTCATCACGATTTTATTCGATTTGATGGTGCAATTCCTGAAATAGAGGAAAAATTGCAATTTGGGCAGTTAGGTTGGTTTAGAATTTAAACAGGGGATGATAGCATGAGTTGGATGTTCTGAAGAAATATGTGATGGATGTGTTGAGCTGTTTTAACGCTTCATGCTCTCGGGTAATCTTGCTTTCCTTAATTTATCCTTCTTTTTTGCGATCCTTTCAATTAATTAATTAATTTTATTAGCTTTTTGGTGGTGTCTGCTCCCTCGAGAGCTAAAAATATGCTTATCAACTAAGTAGGTGGATCTTTTTATTTTTAGACACGTAGTTTATGTGTTTCATGCTTCGAAACAGTTATTAGCTTGAACTTTGAGATTTTTATTATGCTATTCAACGATTATGAGTTTAGTAATGGTTTTTCTGAGTTTACTGGGATTCATGTTTGTCTGCTTAATTAGGTTATTTATTTTCTTCTATTTTGGGCTGCTGGAGTAGATTATGATTGTAAAGCTGATTCATTGGAGATTCATTCTTCTTCTAACTTGCTCTCTCTCTTTTCCTTAATAGGCTTGTTTACAAATTTGGCTACAAGATTTTCTGATCACCTAATGATGATTGATGAGTGACCTCTTAGCAAGAATCAGCATACTTTTTCTTTTGTGAAAATAGGATTCTATGCTCCTCAGGTGGAACTAGGAGAAATAAACAAGTTAGAAAATTTGATTTGTCCATGCTTGAAAATGGAATTGATATTTGATAAAATAGCACTACCTTACATGGTTTTCTCACCAAAGCCAAATGATTTTAATAAATCAATTGTTTCCTTTCATGACTTTCTATGATATGTGAGGTTGAGATTTTAATTCTTTGTTCATGTAGCTCGCAGGAGGTAGTTCTTCATCTAGCTCTGGTAAAGGAAAAGGCCATGGAGGGTACATCAAATATGGTTTCAACCTGATAAAAGGGAAAGCTAATCATCCCATGGAGGATTATCATGTTGCTAAATTTGTTAAGATCCAGGGACATGAACTAGGGCTATTTGCTATTTATGATGGTCATCTAGGAGATAGTGTGCCTGCCTACCTGCAAAAGCATTTATTTCAAAATATCCTAAAGGAGGTTGGAAAGTTATTTTCAATCTTCTATTACCAGTGGTTATATAAGTTGATCTTTGCAAGTTTATGATCTAGTTGGAGGCATGCATGCTTAATACATTTTCATTCAACTTTTGTAGGAAGAGTTTTGGACTGACCCTGGCAGATCTATCTCAAACGCCTATGATATCACTGACCAGGCAATTCTCAAACATAGCTCTGACTTAGGGCATGGTGGGTCCACAGCTGTTACTGCAATTTTGATTAATAGTCGACGATTATGGGTGGCCAATGTTGGAGACTCCCGAGCAGTTCTTTCAAGAGGAGGCCAGGCTTGGCAGATGTCAACGGATCATGAACCTAGCACAGAACGATGTAGCATCGAGGGTAGAGGTGGCTTTGTCTCAAACATGCCAGGTTTTTCTCGGCTATCATTGCTTATAAACTTCACTGACTGTATATTAAGCAATCATAAAAAATTAGGTTTTAGAAATTATTGATTGAGCTGTTTGTGATAATCTACAACCAAGGAATCATTGATTGATTGGTCTTCTTCTTCTTTCCTTTCAGTTTGCAAACAAAGAAATTTGACTATTTGCTAGTTTAAATGGATTTTTGCAAAGTACTAGAATTTACTTTCATTTATGCTTTGTTAAATTGTCATGCCTCATGCTCTTTAGTATCTGTCTCAGTGTAGGGCTGAAATTCTCTTTCCAATTAAATCATGGCATTGAGAAACCTGGCTAGGAGAAAAGAGGGACAATAATACATGTTTGTTTTCTTATGGTATTTTATCTGTAGACTTTTGTACACTTGTATTTGTTTGGGTCAAATTTTGTACACATATATTGGTGAACCCCTTTTCAAGAAACAGTGAGAATTGAATTTTTTTTTGAATTCAAATCCATGGAGTGGGTAATAGCTTCTGTATCTTCATGTGAAGTAAATTAGGAGGCAAAGGCCATTATATTCTTCCTTGCCAAAACCTAGTTTCTGTTGCCAGTTCCTTTTTAGTTAAACTGCGTACTTAGTGAATTGTGTGTATAGTGTAATAATAATCTTATAAGCTATGGTGGGTACAAATCTCCTACACTATGCACAAGTAATGAGGCCAAAAATCCAGTCGAGTTTATTCATTAAATTTACTTATATGTAGCAATTAGATTTTATGCATACGTAGAACGTAAAGTCCAGTAAGTAATATCTGTTAGCCTGTAGAAAACAAGTGAAATGATGAAGGCTCTCATATATGGTTGGTAGAATAAAGAAACTAGTTAGTGAAATGATGAAGGCTCTCATATATGGTTGGTAGAATAAAGAAACTAGTTTAAGTGATACATAGATATCAATTTGTAATGAATGTCTATTTTGTTTTCCTTGACTAGCTCATAGGTTGATAACTTTTTATTGATTATCTTCAATCCACTTTGTAAGGAACTTTGGTTCCATCTTAAAAGGTTAACCTATTAGGTGGATTAAGTCTTTATAAACCCACAAATCATCCAATGTCTAAGCAATGTGGGACTTTATTTGCATATTTCTAATAATCTTTCCCTTAAACGAAGCACTAGATGGTTCAGCTCCCTCTCAATCGAAGATATACATTATCTTTGCGATTTACATTGTATCCAGCTCCCCCTTAGTCAAAGAAACTCTTATCTTCGCGTTTTACACTATGTCTGCCTCCCTCTCAATCGAAAAAATCATTATCTTTGCACTTTACATTATAGTTTAACTCTCTCGAGCCCACAATGAATCTCAGGTTCACGCATGATGGAGCTCATAACGAGCCTCGAGTTCATGTAGATGGAGCCTATAGCAAGCATTTGGTTCATATATGATAGAGCCCATGTAGTTGGGAGAGTCACATAAGTGCCCATAATGCCTAAGTTTATGGTTGGCTCTGATACCAATTCTAAGGAATTTTAGGTTCTATCCAAAAAAGTTAACCAATTTGGTGTAGTAGTCCAAGTCCTTATAAATCCATAAATTATCCCATGTTTAAGCAGTGTGGGACTTTGTTTGCATATTTCAAACACACTTAAGCATATTGGGTTCTCTTACTATACTACTGATATTATTATATGAGTTCAGTTTGAGGAATACTTAATGTGTGACATCTGTTAACTATGTATTCTTGCTTATCAAGGTAGGACTCTGAAGGACTTGAAAGTGGGATACTAATAAACTTAACAAAATATAGGAATGCACTAAAAGATGAATGGAGTTGATTCGTCTTATCATTGTTTAAGCAGCTTAAGTAATGCACAGTTGTAGAAACTATATCGTTTCAGTGGAATTAAAGTCTCATTTTCACATGTATATAAGATATTAACTCTGAATGGCATGCATTGCAAGGGGCATCTCCAAAATTGTGGTTTAACTAAATTTTATAATTGGCATCTTTTGCACACTTTTCTTCACCAGGAGATGTCCCTAGAGTGAATGGGCAGCTGGCTGTTTCTCGTGCATTTGGTGACAAGAGCCTCAAATCACACTTACGATCGGATCCTGATGTACAAAATACTAGTATTGATCTCAATACAAATGATATTCTCATACTTGCAAGTGATGGCCTTTGGAAGGTGATCATTTATATTCTGCATTATGGCTTGAAAGTAGCAATGACAATGTGGGCACAAAAACTATAAAGGATTAACCTAACTGGTGTCTACATAAATAATTATCAGAAATCCCCTGAAATATTGCCCTTTTCTTATTTATGCATATAATCCAGGTCATGTCTAATCAAGAGGCCATTGATATCGCACGTCGGATCAAAGACCCATTGAAGGCAGCTAAGCAATTAACAACTGAGGCAGTGAAAAGAGACAGTAAAGATGATATATCTTGCATTGTTGTTAGATTTAGAGGATGGTAAATTTGAACTCGAACAGGTCTGAGTATATGGATAAGAGTTTCCTTAAAATACAGGAGATGTCAAATTATTAATTAATGGATGGTTTTGGGCAACAAGCAGAGTGGTTCTTACCTTGAGGCCACAACCCTGATTGATGCAAAAGAAAAAAAATAAAACAGAAGATTGGACAAAGGCAGCAGAATAGCTCATCTATTGTAAATTTGAATTCTTAATTAGGTTTTGGTGTTGATATCGTGTGAATTCTTTATGAAGATTTACACTTTGCTCCGATGTACATTTTGTTTACATAAATGGCAGGGTGAAGCCATGCAAATGAAGAATGTGTTTAGGATTGTGATTGAACAAAATGCTTTGTTCTAGCCTGAGGTTGTTCTGTTTAGATTTTGATTGTAGTGTTTAAGATTTTAAATTAATTTCGAAATTCCTTTTAATAGTGCTAGATTAACCCTAGCTTCCACTGCTGTGTTTGCTGATGATGAATGACGTCGAGTTTCATCATATGCTTACTAGAATAATGCACTTTAATGTGCTCATGGAGCACACCATGGATTAGGATATTTTCTAAAAAATTTATACTTTAAACAATTTTGTAGTTATCTTTATCAAGTCTTTGTTAAGTTTTTATTATTATTATTATAATTAAATAAATTAGTTAAAAGTAATTTAATTTTTTTAATAGTAAGAAGTATGAGGCTAAAAAATATGAACATGAACATGTACTACTCGTATGAATTGTTATTCTCATTTTTTTTTTTTTTTTAATTGTGTCATAAATCAATAATAAAAAAATTATTACAAGTTGAGTCTCTCTTAATAACTTTACGAAAAATAGCTAATAATCATTGCATATATTATATAGTACTACTCCTAAGCTCATAAATAATGATTTGTGACCTTTTCATTTGTTAATTTCACAATTTTTAATTTATATTTAATGTTATGTTTATTACAAGGCCGGGCTAAATAGTAAACAGCATGGCTCATAAAACAAAGGTGTTTATTTTGAATTATAGTCCAGTTGGCATATTGACACAGCATCTTAGCCTAGGGTTTTAGCAACCCGTATATATAATGTTGTATGCTGCCTCCATATTTCATACGAAGGCTCCGTAGCCCAAAGGCTCTCTTCTTCTTTGAATCTCTAATTAAGTAATTATTCTCTCCAGTGTCGCGTAGCTGTTAATCGTAGCAGCCATTAAACCTCTTATCTATCGGAGCAACAAAACAAAATAAATATTGAAGAGGTTGTTATGACTTATGGGTAGTAAATGCCTCTCCTTTCGGCTGCAAGAGCTGAGATCTACGGATCGATTACTTGTATGCTTTGTTCTAGAGGCGTATATTAATTTTTCATCCAAAGTCTTTGGGGCCTTTTTTTATTTCCCAGATTTCATATCTGGGGTCTACCTTTGCTTTGGCACATGTTTATTCCTCTGTTTTTCTCTTCACAAACACCATACAGAGTTCTTTTCGTTGCCAATTTCCAACTAATATTGCTATGTATAGTTAAAAGGTAACTTCAAATCTATGGACTACGGATAGACTTCTAAGATTCTACTTTCTTAATCTTAAAATGGAATTGTAGGTAATAAATAGCAAAGAGCAAATGAACCAAAAACAAATTTAGTTTTCCAATTCGAAACGGAACCCTATTGAATCAAATCCCAAGGGTACATCATTTTTGGGACGTTTTCTGCAAATTTTATGTAAACATGTTGATTCCCTTCCAAATGAAATCAATAATCAACACACTTCTCATTTGCTGTGTTCCAGTAAATTTGCAATTAATTTTACAATCTCGAATATTTTTTAAATAATTTTATTACATATTATAATATAATTAATATAAATATAAAAATAACCATAAATTTATACCTTTCTGATTATAAAAGGGTAAGCATAACCCAACTTTTATATTAATTATGTTATTACTATTAAATTTTAAAAATAATAATAAATATAATACTATCTAAAATTTATAATAATAAAAATAAAATTTTAAAAATATATATATTTTTTAAAAAATAATAGAAATAATTTTATTTAAAATTTATATATATATAAAAAATTATACTTATAATATTAACCCATCAAAGTTTGTTCAAATTCTTGAAAAGCCAAAGTTCAATAATTTTTAGATGTTTTTAAACAAAAAGAATAGTTTATAGATCTTTAGCTATTAATGACATCTCCGATCCAAAACCAAAATATTAAATATGCGGTAAAATTGTTTTATTTTAACACTATTTTTTGCACCAAAATACTCTTTATGCTTTTTTTTTTTTTTTAAAATAAAAAATTATTGCTTTATTTTTTCTAACTATAATAAAATATATAATATAAATGTATTAAAAAATACAACATAAAGTTAAAAATATAATATAAACTAAAATAATAATTTAATAATCGAATAAATTATTTTGAAATTTTCGAAAGATTATTGAAATATTGATAAAAAGATATTTGAATCTTTGTGAGATAAACATAATAATTCAGATAATTAATATCCATTAATGTGTATTTTTAATTTTATTTTTTAATAAAATGTAATGTTTAGTTCATACAATAAATATAATATTTTAGTTAGTAAATTTTTTTTTTTCCAAAAATACAATTTTTAAATTTATTAATATTAATTAATTGTAATATATAATTAATTAATTGATTGAATATAATAATTATTAAGTAATTAAATAAAAATAAAAATAAAAAAATATTTTATTTAATATAAAAATATATTTTTTAGTGTAATATTTAATACAGTGTATTGGAGAGGAGAAAAAATTTAATACAATATAATATTAAAGATTAAAGATGATCTGAGTGTTTTGAAATTCATAAAAGAAAATCAATAAAGTTAGTTCTATATTTATTTTTTGAGACGTATTAAGAACATTGATGGTATTTTTTATTTAGATTTTTAAATTCTTTTGAATATATTTATTTAAATTAAAAAATAAAATAAAAATTAATTTTGACCATATTGTCAATTTTAACAATAATATGAATAAATTATTAAGAAAAAAAAACTATCACACTTAAATATTATTTTAATAAATATAAAATTTTGACAATAGTCTTTTCGTTTTTTTAAAGCAGTTAACAGTTTGGAAATTGTACATAGGTAAGTCTTAAAAAAATTAGAGATTAGGTAAATAATAATAATAATATCTCTCTTACAAATGTAACAGTTCGGTTGTAAAAAATGGTGTTTATCCTTTTGAATAAAGAAGAGTCTAAATATCGAGATGTATAATTTGGCAGTGTCCTATCGGCAAAGAATAGTTACTCTATACAGCAGTATTCAATCCAAAAATATCATACCAATTTTAACTGTGATATATAATAATTTTTTTTTAAAACAATGACCACTAACACATATTTTGAAGATATTTTAATAAAAAATTATTTTAACACTTATTTTTATATTTATTTATTTATTATTTATAATTATTATGTCATCATTAATATTTGACAAGACAATAATGCAACACAAACGTAACATAATATAAATAAATTTTTTAATCATAATTAATAAATAATTTTTTTTATATTTATTAAAAATATTATTATTTATTATCATTTTATATAAATAGTAAGCAAAAAATTAAAGTAATTTTTTTTTAATAACTAACACGTTAATACACGATATAATTAATAAAAAAAAATGATAATAATATAACTAATTGGCACAATTTAACACTCCACATGAAGGAAAAATTCTTAAGTATAATATATTGTATGTTTTTTATAAATTATAATTCTTAATATTTTCTATGTGTCTAATATTAATTTTTTTTTATAAATTAAAATTAATTTATTATATCACGTGGTATATATAACTTTTATACGTAAGAATTTATCTTGGTGACGAGCCAAGCTGAGATTTAGAGTTGCCATGGAAAATTTTATTTGATAAATTAAATTGTTTGGTTGTTTATATTATCCTAAAATAATGATTGTTTTAAGGTTAAATTAGGGGTGATAATTCGTATGAGTTATGCTAGTTTGAGCTAGCTTGAATTATTCTGTTTTAAATTGATTTAAAATTTAGCTTGAATCAAATTTAATTCAAGTCAATAAAGATAAGCTCAAATCCAAACCAAAAACAAACTAGATAGTCGAATTGAAAATTTTTTAGTTACGGATCTAATTAACTTAGAGGGGGTGAATAAGATATTTTCAATTTTAATAAATTTTAATTACGTAACCTAAACATAACTGCTAGACATGCAATCACGTGTAAAAATAAAATGTGGAATTAAGAAATAACACAGTCTCCTTATGTAACTTACTTACGAGTCGTCGCTCTTTTCACAGTCTCCAATAGCAAGGTGTCTGGATTCAAACCAACGTTCCGATCTACTTGAGTCACACAAGATCAATCGAACCCGTCAACTTCAGTAATTTTGAGTCACACAAAATATCGAACACTTCACCAATAGTACATGAAAAATTACCACAAATAACACAAGTGTAAAGTGTGTCTTAGAGCATATTCAACAATGAAAAATCTTAACTAGCAGATTTAATAGCATACGATGTAAAAAATAAATCAGCTAGTAAACTCTAGAACAATCATGTAAATCTCAATATTATGAAGAATAATTAAGCACATGAATTATTCAAACATAACCACACAATATATTTGAACAATTAAAATAAGAAACTGTCTAAGTTGATAAATGAAGAATAAAAGATTTTTTTAAAAAAACTCAATCAGATGTAGAAAATATTATTTCAGTGTAGTGAATATTTTGCACGAACAAGCGTTGCTTATATAGAGTCCAATTTGACTTGAAAGAGGATTAATAAAAAAGACAACTCTACTCATATTAGAATTTAGTTTTCACAAAAATTTTAATCAAAGTGTACTTCACTTGTAACACATAAAAAGGATCAATTTGGTAAATACGAGAGGTGGAGCAAATTTCAAAACCACTCGATCGATCGAATACTTAATCTCGATCGATCTATGCATACTCGATCGATCGAGAACCTCACTCAATCGATCTAGTCGTTTCCAGTAATGTAGAAAATCAACTCGAGACCTCTCGATCGATATTCGATCAATGTTAGTTCGATCGAACAGGCCTAGATCGATCGAATACCTCATTCGATCGATCGATCAATGCATGACTCGATTGATCAACGAATGACTCGATCGATCCAATTCAATCCGAGAGCACCTAGATTGAAGTCGATCTATACTCGATTGATCAAATTATCCTCTCGATTGATCAAGCAACATGTGCACAGTTTTTTTCATTACGATCCATATTAAGTGTAGTGCTCAATTGTGTGAGGATGTATGCATGAGAGAATATTTTACCTGTCATATGGGCATTGCAAGCTTGGTGACTCTATCAACATGTTTCATTTGATTAAACGGTAAACGCTTATGCTAAATTACAATTAATAATTTGTTCACAAAAATTGCCAATAATTATAAACCTTACACAAACTAACCCAAAACTAGCTCGAACTGGTAATAAACTCTCTACATATACTATTAAACATAAATACTTATAAAAAAAAATAATTTAAAATGTCACATAAAAATACGACTATGACTATTAAACAACATATGATTATCAAAATATTGAATTTGAAAATAAAATAGCACAACACAAGCTGATAAAAAAGTTTGAAGTTTTATTTTAAAGGATAATGCCTAATTAGTTCAAAAATAGAAATTTCATAACACTAATTGAAATTAAACATGAGTATATTTTTCTGGGTGAGATGCTATAAAAGTTGTTTAATTTAGGTCATTTATGTTGTTAATCTCTTTAATTAAAAACTGTATGATTTAGTCACTTAACTTTGTAAAAAATGTCAATCAAAAATAAATTATATTATTTTAATAATTTTTTATTAAAATATTATTATTTTTTATCAAGTTAATAAAATGCGATTAAAATATGAGTTTTTAATAATGATAAAATAAAATTTAATATGAAATTATTTAAGAAAAAAATCAAAAATAATAATATTCAAACATAAAGTTATTTAAATATATATTTTAATTTTTAATAAAAATTAATAAAATAGTTGAAATTAACAAATAATCAAAAAAAATATTTTATGAATTTTTTTCATATTAATTGTGACTTTATCATTCTTAAAGACACATATTTAATCACGTTTAATCACTTAACAGAAAAATAATAATATTATAATAAAAAAATTATTAAAATAATATAATTTATTTTTAGTTGACACTTTTTACAAGTTAAGGGACTAAATGACACCATTTATAATCTAAGAGTTTAAACGACACAAATGACCTAATATAATGAATTTTTCTGACAATTTTTTCTATTTATTTTTATTTAAAAAGATGAATAGATTTGAATTCTAAAAGCATTAATAGTACGTTTACTAATATGTAATGAAAATCAATCAAAATATGAATAAACATGAATCTAAATAGAGAAAAAAGTGAGAGTAAAATTCATTTCTTTATTTATGTTTACTAATAAGTATAAAAAATCAAAATAAAATTATTAATTGACTTTAATGTTCTTTTAAAAGTAATAATATAAAATTAAATAAAATATTAAAATAAAAAATATTTTTATAATTATATATTGTAAATTTGAAAACTAGAAGCAAGACTAAAAAATGTAATATAATAAAATAAATAAATTATAATTATTTATCCCTTATCAATTTATTTATCAAAAGAAAAATATAAAAAATAATTAATATATTGTAAAAAAAAATACGAAAAGAAATAAAAGATTGCTTTTATTTTAATATAGCTTTTTTTTTTTTTTAATTTAAAAATAAATTTAGCATTAATCTATTGCTTGAACTAACCCAATATTGATCCAATTTAATTTAATTTATATTTCATTCCATCAATTGAATTATAAAACAAATTTTCACCCTAGGTTAAATTCAGATAGAATCGCTAAGGATGGAAAAAAGAAAAAACAATAATTGATATCACCCTGCAAGGGTTGTACAGAAACATATTCTGTTACTGTAATTTATTACATGTAATTGAAGCTTTTATTTTCTCTTGACCTCCAAACTCAAAACAATTATTCACCACCCACCACCACGATTGCTTTCACTCATTTTCCAAACACCTATCTCTTTCTAAAAAAGTTAAAAGTACAAAAGTCTAAACCCATCACCAATAAGAGCAGGAGTATCACAAAAACGTGAAGCCTAGTAATTTCTTATTCTACAAAATTCCGGATGTCCATGTGACCATGTGCTTTAGTTTTACAGAATCAAGAAACTGGTGGTACCGATACTGTTTTACCAAATCGGGACTCCGATCCACCATAACGGACCTCAAAGATGGAACTATCATGCACTGCTGGGTACCCAAGAACCGAAAAGACTCAAAACCCAACCTTCTCCTCATCCACGGCCTTGGAGCCAATGCAATGTGGCAATGGTGTGACGTCTTCCGCTACTTGGTTCCTTATTTCAATCTCTACATTCCTGACTTGGTCTTCTTCGGCGACTCTTACACGACTCGGCCAGACCGGACCGACTCGTTCCAGGCCGAGTGTGTGATGCGAGTCATGGAAGCCAACTCGGTAACGAAATTTAACTTGGTAGGACTGAGCTATGGTGGGTTTGTCGGGTACAGTATGGCGGCCCAGTATAGAGAGGTTGTGGAGAGGGTGGTGATATGCTGCGCCGGGGTGTGCATGGAAGAGAAAGACTTGAGTGAGAGTTTGTTTAGAGTTTCGGATTTGGATGAAGCTGCTAAGATATTGGTGCCTGAGACACCAGATAGACTAAGAGAGTTAGTAGGATATGCTTTCTTCAAGCCGCCACCGATCGGATTGTTGCCCTCTTGCTTGCTCACTGATTTCATTGATGTAAGACCTCTTCCTTTTATGTAATTTTAAAGTACAGTAACACGGATTATTAAGTTGATACACTTCCAACTCTTTTTTTTATTGCATAATTTAAAGTATATAATGACGTACTTAGTACTTACTAGTCAAATCTAGTAATATATTTTATATATATATGGGTGACCAAGTCTAGCTTGAAAAATTTTGACCAAGAAAAATACTAGCTTGGAAAAGTTATCGGATTAAAAGCTAAAACATCTTCAGCACCAAGTTAAGATGAGTATAATATAGATGTTCTAGAGAATTTTAGTTTGACGAAGAGTTGAAACATAGTTGAAGCTTAAAAAAAAAATGGATGAAACAAGCAGGAAATGTGCAAAGAACATGTAGAAGAGAGGAGGGAGTTGATACGATCCATTCCCAAAAACAGAAAGCTTGCAGATCTCCCCAAGATTTCTCAGGTTCTTTTATTGTTCATTATCTACTCTTCTTTATTCACCCATTCGTTAATTAACTTTGGCAAAATGATTAACAATTCCTACCACCTTTGGGACAGCCCACTATGATACTTTGGGGAGAATATGATCAAGTATTCCCATTAGAGCTAGCACACAGATTGAAAAGGTAAGTCTTAGTCTCACTGATGATTTTAGTAACTTGCAATTTTTTTTTTTGGGTTAACTTAACCTTAAAGGCTAAAACTAAATTGGATGTTTAAATAATGGATCTAGGCATCTGGGTGAGAATGCTCAGCTTGTAGTAATCAAGAATGCAGGGCATACCTTCAATATAGAGAAGCCAAAGGAGTTCTTCAAGCACTTGAAATCATTCCTTGTTGATTTCCAGCCATCTCCAACCGGCTTATCTTCTAAGCATCACAACAACAGTAATTTACATTAAACAATGGGCTCAAACAATCCTGCAACTCTTCTTTATTTGCTTGTAGTTTTTTCTCGTTCATTTAGGCAACTAGTGTTACCCTTTCAGATATGAACCAAGTGAATTTAAGTCGGGGAATTTCTTTTAACTACATTGGCTTCTTTAGTTAAAATTTTAAACTTGCATCGGCAAAAAATGTGGAACAATCTTTCCAATACTTGTATCAAGCTTTTTTGTTCAAATTATTTGCCAGAGTTGTATCAGCGAAATCATCAAAAATTTTAACAAAATCCAGAGATGTAGATAAATTGAGTTACATTCTTGTATTCCAGCAAAATTAAACAGTACTGTAATTCCCACGCATAAAGAAAAACAAAAGGCATAAGTTTACAATAGATTAAAGAAAACAATTATTGAGAGCAAACGCAGCACGTTAAATTGGACAAAAGAAAAATAAGTTCTCAACCATACAAATAGAAATGTCCGTGAAAGTTTAGAAATGCGATAGGGTAGGTTGTGCTTTGACAGACCATAAATACAAAGCCCATAGTCTATTCCTCATTATAACCACTAAGCGAATATGTCCTGCACGCCTGAATGGCCCCCATTCATAAAACCAGTCGGGGTCCACTTCAAAGAATTACCTTTCTCAATTCTAGCTAACTCTGCAAATTGAATTCATTATTGATGATTAAACAAAGGAAAATTCAAACTTACAGAATATGTAAATTACCACCATGTATGAAGGGTGGTTATTTAAAAAAAAAAAAAACTATATTTGAAATAAAATTTAGTGTTTAATATTAACTTAGGTTCCTAAAAATTTAGGTATCTTACAGAAGATCCCTAAACAAAAGATATGTTCAGCCAATTAACATAACTAATGAAAGATGTACCATAAAAATGTACTAGAGGCATTTTCTGTATGTTGTCTGTATCTTTTTTTTTTTTTTTTGGGAATATGTATTTTTAACACACTTCTAAAATATGGAATCTCACCTCTGGTTGAGACTCATCAACCTTAGATTGCTCACCTGCCATTGAAATAGTAAGTAATTGTCAAAAGAATGCATAAACATAAGACTCAACATTGTTAGCAAAAAGCCATTTACACACAATGGATGTTCCACATTCAACTATTGTTCTACAAAATGTTCTACTACCATGCGCCTCAATTATTAGTTCCTATGTTCTAATAAGAGAAGGGGCAGAATAAGTTGTTAAAAGCTTTTACACATGAAAAAATAAGATAGCAATACCATTTCTTTTTTGACAATATGGTCTGAAGAATTATATTGTACAGGGACGTACAATAAAATGCTAAACATAAAGTTCAGTAAGAACCTAAAGTTCCAAGCGTATGAATTCAATTCAATTAACTCCCCTAAAAAAAGGTCACCGACAGCTTAATAGGAATGTAATTATTTTAAAATGCACCATCATTGAGATATATACTTGAACTACAGTAAAAAAACCAAAACAAAGCCAGAAAAGTTTCCATCTGCAAGCTGTTACAAGTAACAACTTGGGCATTAGATTCACATTTAACAAAATAATAATACTAACCATCCATATTTAGCATGAAGACTCTAACTATAAAACTCATTATTATTTATTAGGATTTGCATTTTAGTTTCATTGAAACCACCTACCTTGAATTACTTATTCCAATTCAGTCTTATAATAAGTTAAATGAGCAGACTCTTAGAGTGGACAAGCAACAGATAGTATTTACCACTTTGTGAAACCGTCTTCACTCCAAATTCAGATTTTTTTTTTCTTTATGATTCTAATGTACATTACCAGCACTATTTCTTACCAAAATAATCAACACCTTTCGAAAAACAACAAATAGACAGAACAAAAACAGCTCAGAGAGATAAGATATCGAATAATCATGAAATTTACCTCCTTCTTCTGGCAGGTCAGAGGTCCATAATGTGAGATTATCCCTAAGAAGCTGCATAATAAGGGTACTATCCTTGTAGGATTCTTCATTGAGACTGTCAAGTTCAGCAATAGCCTCATCAAATGCTTGCTTAGCCAGGTGACAGGCCCTGCACAATGCAGTCAAGAAACTGATAAGTCATAATTTCCAGACAAGTTGAACTCAACAGATAAATGAAGCAAGAAATATTTAGATTGAAAGGAGAGGAATTTGGATAAAGGATGTATGGAGACCTCTCGGGGGAGTTAAGGATCTCATAGTAGAAAACAGAGAAGTTAAGAGCCAAGCCAAGTCTGATTGGGTGAGTTGGAGGCAAATCAGTGGAAGCAGTGCTCAGAGCAGCCTGTAGCAGCAGGAGAAAAATTTACGTGACTTGACTCATCCACAGTATCACATATTATAAATAAATGGAGAACGAAGCAACAAAAATAAATACAAAAGAGATCTTAGGCTGAATCAGATTTACCTCATAGGCTTTGAGTGACTGATCAGCAGCTTCTTTACGATCATCTCCGGATTTGAACTCCGAAAGATATCGGTAGTAATCTCCTTTCCTGTCACAAAGCCCAAAAACAAATCACAATCTAAAACTTGAAAATGAATACAAGGGAGAAATTCGAGACATGATGCCAAGAAATATTACACAAAAGTACCAAACCATGGAAAAGTACAAGGAAAAGCCAACAGTTCTCACATCTTATAGTAGAAAACAGTAGACTCCCCAGTAGAGGAAAAAGGAAGAAGGTGCTTGTCAATAACTGATAATATGTCCTGGCAGATCTTTGAAAGCTCATCCTCAACCTTCTGTCGGTATTCCTTAATCCTTTTAACATTTTGTTCATTCCCCTTGCCTTCCTCTTTTTGCTCAATAGATGACAATATCCTCCACGATGCCCTTCTTGCCCCAATAACATTCTTATACCCAACAGACACCAGATTTCTCTCCTCAATAGTCAGTTCCACATCCAACTTTGCAAATTTCTTCATTGTTTCAACCATCTCTGTGGGCCAACAAATAGATAAATAAAAATCAAAAACTTAAAAATAATAATCATCATTTAATAATAGAACAAAACAAACCCTGGCTATTAGCAGAAGACGGAATAAACTCTTAAGAAGTTAGCCATCAGTTCATACTGCAGGTATAATCAACAGAATAATGGATTTTTTTTTTTTTGTCATTTTAAAGATCCTTCTACCTTACATACTCCGACAGATATGTCCATATTATTTTTAGCCATTAGATTCTTCGCTTGACATCATTGCAACAGTCAAAGGTTTTGAAAATAAAAGTTGTTAGATTAAATTATTTACAAACTATACAAGTATACTATTATGAAGCATGTGTCTTAGAAGTGATGTATTCTGTAATTTTCCTCATCTTAAAAAATGAGGCCATATAATGAATAAAACCACGAACACTTTCTTAATGTCATTGTGAAAACCAAAATGGCATTTATGATATAAAATTAAGACTATTTTAAATAGTAAATACAAAGTTGCACGCTATTAATGACTTAAATACAACACAAATTAGCATGGTGGTCATTAACCATGGCTGAATTTAACATTATCCAACATATATGCTCATCGCTTACTCTCTCAATTAGGATAGCTAAGTCATAAACTATACTAAAGTCAATTAATAATAAAGAAATCACAAAATTTACTCTTAGACATTTAAATGCAAAAATTTTACAAAAAAATTAATAATCCTTGAAATGATAAAATTACCTCAATTTTAAAAGGGTGAGGTTGTTATGTTCGGTAAGGGTTGCCGAACCTATATGAAACGTTTGGTAATACTTACCGAACCACTGCATAATTTATATAAAAAAAATTTATACACCTATTTTAATTGCTTTTTGTCTCCATTTTTTTCTAAAAAAATTCACTTCTTTTGTATCTTTTATATATCTATCATTTATTTTTAATATTTTGGGTTAGGGTTTGGAATTGTTGATGTTAAATATGGAATTGGAGGTGGAGATAAGTGAGAGAGAAAGAGTGGTATGTATGAGAATTTTTTAAAGAAGTATTGTTTTTAGGAGTATGAATTGTGGAGTGTGAAATGTATTATTTAATTTTAAATAAAATGGATAAATTTATCATTTTATTATATTTTAAATATTTAATTATTTAATGAATGTCTAGAGTAAAATTGGAAATTTCTCTAAAATTTTCCTTAATAATAATTGATAATTTCCAATTATAACTAATAATAAGATTGTCACTAGCATGATATAAGATTATCTAGGGCAAATAAATTTCCCACTTTGATAATTGGCACAATCAAACAGACACACAATTAAAAATAATAATAATTTCAGATTTTATTTTAGTATTTTCTTGTGTGTGTAAGCACCAGCATCGGCCTGGTAAAAGCATAGATAGAGCAAAAACATAAAGCAAATGATTACAAACTGAAAACTAAATTAAATCAAAAAAAGAAATATTCACTCGTAAGTCTTGTTATACGTGAATCTATGAGAATAATTAAATAAAAAATTACTAAGCCCCCAGGTAATCGTCTAATGCTCCTCAGAAAATCAAGGATAATTCAATAAAAAAGAAGAACACGAAAAAATAAGAGGGAGAGAGATCCAATGGAATATTGACGAGATTCAGTGTGAGAAAGCGTACCATCATATCTCTCGGCTTGCTCGGCAAGCCTAGCCGAGTAAACCAGTTGCTCTCTTTCCTTCTCCATAGCTCTCGTCTCTCGTCTCTCGTCTCTCGTCTCTCGTCTCTTTTGTGTTTTATGTTAGTTTTGGCAAACTAGGAAACTTGGATGAGCCGTTTGATGGATTTTCAAAGGTACAGAGAGTACAAACGTACGATGCACGGTCAGCAGCTGATCAAGGAAATAGCGAAGCCCTTGGGCCTTTGATGGAGAAATCTAAAGCACTCCCATAAAATTAATTAGACCTAAAATTAGCGAGTGGATTGATCTTGCAGTTATTTATAAAAAATAATAAATAAATAAAAATAGTATATTTAAAAAATAAAATTTTATTTTATATAATATATGAAATATTTTAAATAAAATAAAAATTTTATATTTTTTAAACATGCTATTTTTGTCTTTTTTATTGTTATATATAAATATCTATTATATTAAATCTTTTATTTTAAAACTAATAATGTGGAATAATAATGTAATTATGGGAGTTTTATTAACAAAAATTAATTATATTATATTATATTATATAAATTAATATATGCATTAAATTATTATAAAAATATATTTTAAAATAAAATTAGGTAAAAAGGGAGAGGTCACCCGTAATCACGCAATATATCAATTATAAATTTAATGTAAATTAAAAATATATAAATGTAAAGTAACTTTAAGATTAAAATGTTAATTATTTTATCATAATTATTATTATATACCATAAATATATTACCCTTTTTATTAGATATAATTTTTATTAGTTTAATTTACTTGCTAATAATACTCTTCTATATTATTCGAGATGAATTTTAAATTTGTGAAACATGGTATTTTTCTTTTATGATAGATAAAAAAGAGTTATTGAATTGAATTACTGACCATGATAATATGGGCTCCACATTCTTGCCTAGGTCATGTTCCACAAGAATGTGATTTTGAAGCGTTCAAAATTCGAGTTAAATTTCCTAGCCCAACCCAAGTCATCAAGCCATTATTTCTTTCGGTCCAAATTTTCGTTGATTTGTGTTATCAGAAACAAAATTTGTCCCTCCTATTGCCACTGCCCTCCTGCAAAAAACTTCTCTTTCTCAAAACCAAGTATAAAATTTATCTCTTCCTCTATGTGACTTGGGTTATCCCTCCTTACTCAACCTCAAAAGAATCACAGATCACAATGAACGAAAGATATATATATATATATATATATATATAGAGAGAGAGAGAGAGAAAGAGAGATACAAAAAGGGAAGTTATTATATATCATTCATTATGTTTATTCGGGTGATAGGTTTCTCTATTGTGATTAAATTTTAAGTTACAATTGTCATAGATAGAAGTTTGTCTAGTTTAGAGCTAGAAAACTAAATCAATGGTGGATAATTGTTGATCATATGCCTATATCAGGTATAAATCACTGTGATTTTTAAATCTAAATGAGATTTTTGTTTGTTGGTTGTGTTTTATTTTGGTAGGTTGATGTGTATAGAAGTTTGTGGGATTTGTGTGTGAGTCGGCAAAACATGTTAGAGGCATATGCGGTACTATATGGTATTTGGTTGGCACAATTGTAGGGCATTTAATGAATACAAGTTTAATTGGTTTGTCGGTTGTTGCCAAAGACTTTCCACACAGACGGCTTTGATCTCATAGAATATTTATTAGCTAGTTCATTGTTGTAAGTAATTGTTAACTAATTTCAATAGTGTGCAAATACATCATGTTAGACTCCAAATTTTTGTATGGAATTGGTTCATCTCTTATATTTAAATTTTATTGTCTGATATACCATGATTGTTGTTCTATTTAAGTATAATGAAAATTATTTTATTTCGATAATTTTTTTTTTAAATATTAAAAAAATTCCAAACTTTTGAAAATTACCAACTGCACCATTTATTGTCACTAATTTTTATTTTTTAATGAAAAAATTTGCAAGAAAATCAATAAAATAAAATAAAAATACAAGAAAGATATACGTAATAAAACCATTATAAAAGAGTGCTTCTATTTTCCATATTTGAAGAGTGTTTTTGTAGTTTTTAAACATCTAAGAGATTTATATAGTCATTTCTCAATATAATAAACAAAAAAACCCTTATGTTTTATATGTAAACTATTTATTTACTAGTTTTCATTAAAGGTGTGTAAATAATTCGATCAATTTTCATAAATTCAAAAATCTGATCCAATCTGTCAGATTTAAATTAGATTAAATTAACAAATTTTATAGTCAGATTATATTCAAATTGATATATTTTATAATCTGCAACAATATAATCTAAACCAAATTACTATTAAAATTATAAATAAATGCATACTTTATTTTTTAATGTATTATATATAAATATTATACACACCAAGATTACATTAAATTATTATTTTAGTTTAAAAATAAATATAAATATTAAATCCTCTATAATAATTTAATAATGTTAAAAAATATATTTTTTACTATTTTGATTATCTTAATTGTAAATATAAATAAATAATTTTTCTTAAGGATGTATCAATTTAAAATTTAAATATTAGTAAATATTGTATTTTATTATGACAATAATTTTAAAATAAGTTATAATCTCAATTTGAGCTTATTCGATCTAAAAATTTTGATTTGCTCGGATTGAATACATCATCAGGTCGAATTTGGATTAGATATCTTCAAATTTACTTTAGATCGAATCGAATTCAAATCGATAAAAAATATATAATTTTAATCCTTTGCTCAACCTTGATTTTCACATATATAACATATATTTTTAAATTTAATTTTTAATATAAATACAAAAGTAAATAAATATTCATATATATATATATATATATATATATATATATATATATATATATATATATATTTGTGTGTGTGTGTCTAAAACACACCTAATATATTTATAATTTAAATTATTGATATTAGTTATTATTTTAAGATATTTAACTCTATATATTATTTTACTTTTACAATTAATTTAGAAATATAAAAAAATAACTTTTTATTAATTTTAAATATGTTTTAGAAATTAACTCAAATTTTTTTTTAAAATAAATTAAACAATTTACAAATACTTATTTTTAACTAATAAAAAATAAGATAAAATTTAAAAATATGCACATATGTTTATAACCTTCACAAAAATCCCATAGTCATAAAATACGGTGAAAATTAAATTCATAACACTCCTGACTCCTCATGTGCTTAATAAGCTAGAGCTTTTATTGTATTCGTCCCTAGTGTTGCATCGCAGTGAATCCACCTTGCTACTACAAAGCAAATCAAGAGGGGATGAGTAATTCACAGAATCACAGGCTCAACGGACAGGATCATTCTGACCATTTAAATAAACATGTACTACGTCCACGTTTACATGAAAAATCAGGTTCATTTCAAACAATTAGGCTCACATCTCAAATAAAAGTTCATACCTTAATGATTCTTAACTTCTTTTGCTATTGTAATGATATTTAATTCTTAAAACTAGAAAGTAGAAACAAAGTGGAACAGCGTGAACTTGAGGTTTACACAACAACTTATCAATACTAACCAGTTCAAATTTCAATAAATTAAGTCCTAACTCAGCACATTTAACAATAAATATATTAAACTGTAACCTATGGATCGTATAGACAAACAAAACAAGAAAATGAACTACTACAACATCAAATCAAAGACATAAAAAACGTTATTACACCATTAACAAAATAATAATAATAATAATACACTTTATAACACTAGTGCAATGATGGGATAATACTGAAGCCTAAAGCCTGGATTGTAATAAATCTAATTGGAGGCCTTCAAGATGATTACTTAAACTGGCAGCACAGCTCTGCAGGTAGACCATTTACGCACACCCTAGTATACTGGCAAAGGTGAGTGGCACTGCTACTCCTTCACAGGCACACTGCTTGTGTCGCCAATTGAGACAGTTGCAAGAGACTTGGAAGCCCACGCCCTGGCATTCATAGCTCTTTGCAAACTGCTCCTCTTGCATGGCTCCTTCAAAGATTTAAGCAAATGCAATACACCCTTGAGATAAGCCAAAGGGTGCTCCAACAGGCAACCATATCTAAAATTTTGCATGAACCTTCTCCACGCACATTGAGAACATGCAAGCAGGGTGGGGAGAAACATATACACCAATCTGAGAAACACAAAAGTGGTGGCCAGAGCCAAATATGTTTCCTGACGAAGAAGATTTTCAGGAGATCTTGCCCATGGAAATGGACAGCTCTCCTGCTCCATGACACCATGCGTCTCATCAGTTGATGAGCTCCCTATTTTGTCCAATGATATTCCATCAAGTGATGCAGTGCTAATGCCTACACTAATTACTTGTGTTAAATATATACGAATGCTTGAGAACATAAATAGTGTCCAAAACTACTACAAAAATCATAACAGTGACTGCAATGAACTTGAAAAGGAGGGCAATCTATTGAACACTACATTCTGCATTCAGTTATTAAAATATTAGTGATAACTCTCTGACCAAAGATCAAAACGAATAACTTAATCACTATCAGCAAAAGGCAGCATATTTGTCCATCATACAAAAAAGTTTAAATCAAAATCAATTATAACACAAGCAAACAGCTAGAAAAAGAAAGTTGTACCGGTAATATTTCTATAGAAATCAAAGAGAGAACCAGGGGTTCGGGATCCAAGATATCGTCTGAGCATTGTAGAATTCAAAACAAAGAGAGTAGGAAAACCAAGAACTCCATACTTCGAAAGGGTTCTGCAGAAATTTAAAGATCAATTCTTAGCAAAATAAGATAGTCGTAGCTAAAGGCAATAGATAAGCACGAGCCTCTAAGTCCCGTTGGGCTTGCTGGCATGAATACATATAATTTACAAACCTTGGCCTGATGGCTGATTCCTCGAATGCAAAGTGTGGGATAGATGGATAAAAAGATGACAAGGTGGAGAAGCTTGGTCTAAACGCTTTAGAAAAAGGACACCAAGATGCATAGAACAGCACTGCAACATAAGCATGGCTGTTCTTATTTACCATATTAAGAGCAGTTTGTAATGAAAGCTCGTCTCCCTTTAGAAAACAACAAAACCAAAATTGCATCAGAATACAATGAAAGCATTGTTCCCAAGATTAGTTCAAGTTCATTAAGGGAGATTTGCAGGTAACTACCAAGTTATAAATGTAATTCGTACAATGCAATGTCACCATTATTTTTTACAGCATGCCTAAAGCGACGTTAAGAAAATGTAACAGAATACCTAAAGGAGACATATTCTACCGAAAATCTACTTCGTGCAAGAGTATCAAATCAATATTGAATAAACTATAAACACTTCATAGATATTGCGAGACTTCCAATATAATACTTCTCTCTTCTTCCACTTCAATTACATGCGATGTTGTATGAAAATAAATTAAAATATAATGTCTCGTCAATTCCACTGGCATAATATTTAAGTACGAAAAAATGTACGCACTTTGGTAGCCTGATTTATAGTATTTTGAAAAGCACCACTTATATAGTTTACACAACTTTACTATACAGATATACATTCAGCAAATTTCAGACTTCCGATACAATTATCCAAACACGAACATATAGTCTCAGCATAAATGCAAATCTCCAAAAGCACATCACTCTCTCCTTCCCACACTTCTAAGCTTGAAAAAAAGAAAATCCATCAATTTGTAATAAAAAATTGAAGCAAAAATCAGGATAATAATTCCCAAGGAGAGTAAATACCTCGATAACTCCAGGAGAGAATGGAGATTCCTTGGGTAAGGGAGAATTCCGATATCGGAAGCCAAAGATCGAATTGATGATAGATTCTGTAGGGCAAACGGTCGGTTCGGCAGCCCATGAAACACGCCCCAAAAGTAATAACATCAGGATCCCAATTTTCCAAAGCCACATCGCCATTGACCTCCTCCCACTTACCCAAAAGAGGAAATATTGAAACAAAATCCCTAAAGAATCAAAGAGCTAAGGAGAAGAAAGCTGAGGCATTTGAGAGACGTTAATAGAGATTCTCTTGGTTCTATTCAATACAAAATGCAATGATCCAATTCCCCCATTTAGAAAAAGTTTCTTTACCCTTGAAATCAAAGTAGGGAAGTTTTTTCAAAGCTTTGGGGTTCCGTACGATTGAAAATGGAGATTCGGGTGGGTGAATTCGGCAGTGACGGAGGTGGTGATCGTCGTGGATTGGTGAGTTGGTGATGATGCGTTTTGGGGTTGGATTTTGATGGAATTGTGGGGACTGAGGCCTCGACGTTGAAGATATCGGTGAGTATTTTCTTTTGGTTGGTTTGGGGGTCACGGTCACGCGCTGCTGTTTTGCACATCCAATCGTGTATGGGAAACGTCAGATGCTAGTTTATGACATGAAAAAAAAATTATTTGTGGTATTTTATGTCAATTTTAAAAATTAATGATTATTATGATTTTTTTTTTTTAAATATAAGCTGTTTGTTAAATGATAAAATAATATAATTAATAAAAAATATATTTTAAAAATAATAAATAACACTATCTTTATCAGCTGTCCTATTGGGACCATAATTTTATGTCCATTTTATAATTTAATTTATTGTTCGAGTATTTATTAACATTAATTAAATTGTATTATGTAATATGATAAAAATTATTTTTTAAAAAAATAAAAAATTGTAGTTAGCCTCTGTCACTGTATTAAAATCTTTTATTTTATAAAAAACTGTATGTCTAATAAATCTTAAAATTGTGAGATATACTGAGCCATAAATATTTATATTGGTGCATTTCTTTAAATGATTAACAAAAGTGTATTTAATTGATAATTTCAATAGGTTTGAATTATGTCAATGATTTTTAAAATTCTAACTAAACTTACATTTAAGTTTATAAATTTTAAAATTTAGTTCTCAGGTCTTTTAGTTTTTAAATTCTACAATTTAGTTTCAAACTTTTTAACCCTACAATTTAATTTCAAACTTTTAAAATTCACATATGTTCTAAAATTTTGATTAAAAAATATATATTTTAATACCTAAGATAAAACTTATATGTAAATTTTTAAAATTTTGTGACTAAATTATAGAATTTAAAAATAATGGACCAATGTGTAGAATTTTAAAAAATTAAACCCTAAATTGTAGAATTTATAATTCAAGGACCTAAATTTTAATTTAGTTAAAATTTGGAGACCAACGAAATAATTAATATTTTTTAATTTTTTTTTTTTTAAGAAATATTGAAAGATTTTTAATAAAATTTTGTATATTATAGTCTATTTTATTTAAGATAAAAATAAATTTCTTATGTATTTTCTTAAGTTTTGTATAGTTTCTTATGTATATTTTAATTAAAAAGCCTATCAAAATCTGTAAGATTTTTTGTAGAATTTTAAAATTAATGACTTTTTGAATACCCTCAAATTTTCAAATACTTGCAAGTTAAAATATGCATTACATCAATTACATTCTACAAAACTCTTACCAAAAATCAGTACTTGTGGAGCGGAAGAAGAAAATTAAGGTGAGATTCGTGAGAATTGAATCAGATTTTGAGTAACGGTGATTTGCATTTGATGTTTTTATTGAATTTTGATCCACTGTTCTTTTGTCCTCTATGGTGTGTTTGATTTCAGGCAGGCGATGAAACAAAAGCTAATGAGTTCAAAAAGCCATTAAAGAACTTGCATATCAGACTTCAACAACCCATGAAACCTTTCAAAATTGATGAGTTAAAATCAACAGATTTTGGGGTCACAATGCAATTTGGATCTGAGAATATTCTGGGTGTTATATCAATGTAATGAGCCATGAGAGCCCTATCCAGAATGAAGCATTAGAAGTAGCACATGAAGGGGAAGATGAGCTCGAAGAGAATTCAATCAAGAGTAACTTGTCTGATTTTGATTTCAACACCACGAAGGTAACTCGGGCAAATAGCTTACTTTGGAGGTGATGAAAATATCTCATTCGTTTGACACTGAGCTGAGTTTCAATATGATAAAACAGCAGAGAAAGCAAGGTGGGCATCTTAGTGATCCAGGGACCAGGAAGGCAGAGTTTTGGGCTTCGCCTAATCTGAAGCGCTACTTCTCCGATTTGGAGACAGAGGATGTGATTAGAACGATAGCTAATCAATTGCATCCTTCGAAGTGTCATTCTTTTGAAGAATTGCAGGAGTTAGCTGGGAGAACGGAGAAGGGTGTCAACTGTGGCAGCCCTCTGTGATACACAAGAAGCATTCTTCAAGCCAAGTTCTCCCTTCCAGGAGCAGAAGGTTGTGGTGGAAATTGTTTCCTCAGAACCACAGGAAGTAGCACAGGCCATGGACTGTAAAACAAAATATATCTTATGCCATTGCTGTCATGAAGCAGCACGGTGGGTAATCTTCTGACTCTTTTGAACTAAAAAGAGCTATGCCTTTCGTTAACCAGGAATCTCTGTCATCATTTACCAGAGGTTCGTTCGAACATTAAGAAGAATAGCCATGAAACTGGCAAGCAGATTGAGGATCGCTTTCATGCTGGTGGAGTCTCTGGCTTATGGCCTCAGAATCAATGGTTAATTTTCTAAACTGACTCATCACTGCTATAAATTCACACTAGCGGAAATGAAGTTTTGGGTCTAATTTAGTTGCACAAATAATTTAATTTTGGATAACATCAAAATAGTAAGCAATAAGAAAAATAAATGGCACAATGATTTAAGTAGTTCAACCTTTCAATGTAGAAAGTCTACTCCACTGACGACGGCACACCAAGGCAAATCTACTATCAAATCCAAAAGGAGAGTACAGACACCAATATCTAAATAAATAACCACTTACAAATGAAATCTAAATTACACAGTATCTCTAATCTTGTACGATGACAAAAGCACAAGTAATGTACTGTGATGGTTCTCAACCAAAAAATTGCTTGCTTCAAAGAACCCAAAATTTCTTCAATCAAATAGTGGCTTTATTATCTTCAAAAGGATAAATCTAATTGTCTTTCTCTCACACAAAGATAGTGGCTCTCTTCTTGGTTTGTGTGTTGCACAAATGATATTATAGCAAGTAATATATATAGGCAAGATTTGCTTGTAGAGAAAGTAAAAAACTTAGCCTCCAAGTATACTTAATTTCCAAGCATACTTCTCCTCCAAGTATACTTCACTTCAAAGTATATTTTTTTTTCAAGAAAAAGCTAAGACCAATATATATATATTACTCAATTCCAAAATATCATCTACTTTAATGATTTATTTTGTGACATTAAATAACAATCACCCTTTGCGAGAGTGGAAGAGTGGGTCAAGCATCTCGATATACAACCCTCTCTTGAACTTGACCGTGATGACAAAAATTATGAGGCAATTGTTTCTCTTGAGGCTGATAGATCACGTGAAAAAGACACAGCTCACCTAACTCGATGCTCAGATGTGAATCTTTTTTAGGAGATCTTACATGCCAATAGTGTCATCCAATCTCCAACTTTTTCCTCAACAATTGCTCATATATCTGGTATTGGCTTAAAAGTTGTCCTTCAATTTCATCCTTCTCAAGTCTTCAATCTGTCAACGTGTCAAGCAACTTAATCGGTATGCTGTAGCAGATTTAGAGAAAAACTTTTGGTGGTGTAAAATATATGATTAGTATTAATTAAGCTTCTTGGGGTCCTTTCTATTATGCAGTTTGCATCACTCCAGGATTATTGCCAAAAGGCCTTCACACACTCAATTTGTCAAGAAACAAGATTAGTACCATTGAAGAACTGAGAGATCTAACCCAACTGCGAATACTTGATCTCAACTACAACCAGATATCCAGAATTGGACACGGTAAGCTTTATAGCTTGTTAATCTTGCAAGTTCTTTCCTACTATGGGGTAAACTTTCCTCTAAAATGTATGCATTATAGAATTCTTGTGTCAGGGTTATCCAACTGTCAACAAATCAAAGAGCTCTATCTTGCCGGTAGCAAAATAAGTGATGTTGAGGCGACACATAGGCTATTGAAGCTGATAGTTTTGGACTTGAGTTTCAAGAAGTTAACGACGGCAAAGTCACTAGGCCAACTTGTTGCAAACTACAACTCACTGTAGGCTCTAGACCTACTTGGGGATCCAATTCAAAACAATATTACTGATGACCAGCTACGCAAGCCAGTTTGTAGTCTTCTTCCAAAGCTAGTATACCTAAACATGTAGCCCATCAAACTACAAAGGGCATGTGAAGTACTGACAGATAGCATAGCCAAAGCTGCACTTGGGGATCATGGATATAGCTCTCATAGGAAGACTGGAAAAAAGGATTGGTCGAAGTGGATCGTTAACGAGTGGCCACAAGAGCAGTTCAAGTTTTGCTCATAAAAGCAAACACATAGGTCAAAGAGTCAAGCGAAAGTAACACCTGCTATTGCGTCTTCATCCCATTAATCTTGCTGCTCCATGCATATCTACATTGAAATGGTTTGAGCAAAGTTTAGGTTTCTTGTCCGTCCTCCTCCCCTTTTCACTAGTGAAGCAAAGTTCCCTACTTTCATAACTGCTACGAGCATTTTCTACTTTCCCATAAATTTAGTGTTACCTTGCCCTTTATTGTGTATTGATACCGGTGATTATGTCTCCAAGTTTTTTTTTTGGGGTTCTATTTCTGTTCATAAGGAACGTCAAATTTGAAGCTTTTGTAATTTATGCATGTGATTACAATAATGGATTGTATGCGCTTTTCACTTTCAAGGGTATTCTTGTTTGGAAATGCGTTCTACTCGCCACCAAATTTAATTTAACTTTCCCCTTCGTATGATGCTTTTAATGTGTATGCTACATGCATTAACATGGAGTACTATATATAGACAATCGAGATGGGAGTACTAAATATCAATTTGAATGAGAATGATTTTAGCGAAAATAAGAAGAATAAGAATGGAAATTATATAGTCGAGTGTTTGGCATAAGGCGGATACTGATGTAGCTACCTAACGCAATCACATGAAAGTTGAAAAACAGTCGTCGTTTGTCCCTAGTTACCTTTGGCTTTGGCCTGTTTGCTCTTTAGTATTTCTGTATTTGGACGGTGTTTCCAAATGAAATAAGAGCCACCTTGCGCATAACACGGCGCCTGTGATGGCAATCCGCTTATTCTATCAATCATGTTCCTTGAAAGATCATATGTTGAAACGAAATATAGGAATCTCATCATTCGTAAAGCTATATCTTTCCTTTTTATCTCCATTATTCATCTTTATGTGATTCCCATAAAATATATAAATAATGAGGCTTTAAATTTGATAAACTTGATTTTATAAAACAAAATCATGCATAACATTCTCCTCGCCTAACAACACCCTTTTGATTTAAAAAAAAAAGGCCATAAAGCCATCCACTTTAACATCACGGGATAATCATGTGATGCTTTTTGGTTAATTTTTCAGCACTTTTGATTTTTCCTAACAGTAAAAAACTTACTCGGAAAGAGGGAGGTTACCATCTTTCATCTCCAAGTTCATCCATTATTAAGAGGATATTGTTATGAGCTAGCACTGAGGATATTGTCAAATAAATTTTAATAAATATTACGTATATTTTTATCTCTTAAATTTATGACATCGTGCATGTAATTAAGTTAACTATACCACTTTGATTCCAACACTTTGTGTTTGAATGGAGCTTAAAAGAATAGTAAACTTATGCAACACTTTTAAAAAATAAATTGAACAAATTATACATTATTTTTAAAAACTAAATTGAATATATTATGCCTTTTAAAGGACAATAAATATGTGCTCTTTCCTTGATCCTACCGTAATGAGTAGCGGTGTTTAAGAATTTTTAGAGCCAACTCAACTCAAACTCTCCAATTTAAAATGTTCGTTTTTGAGATTGTATTCGTTTAAGTTAGTTTTTAATTTTAAAAAATTGATTAATATTGGATTGGTTTGATTTTAATTTCTTAAAATATTTCAAGAATCGAACTAACACAATCCAATTAATATTTTATTAATATTTTTAATTTTATATTTATATTTATATTATAATTTTATATAATTATTTTAAAAAAATTTAATATTTTTATTAAATTTTATTTATCCTTCAGATTAGATAAAGAATAATCCCTCCTTAAATCTTACCAGTGAATCTTTTCCAAGGCACTTAGGTAGAGTTAGTAATTGTATTCAGACCAATATTAACATCTTTATTTTTTTTTATTTTTTTTTGTGTTTTTATAATATATGATATTTTACATTTGACAATTTTATTATTTCTACTTTCTTTAAAATTAAACAATTAAAATTTATTAACATTTTGTAAGTTATTTTAAAATAAAACAGCTCATTCAAATACAGTTATCTTAATTTTATACCATCTCTTTGTTTAATTATTTTGATAAGATAAAAATTAAAAAAAATAATAAATAAAATTTATTAACAAATTAAGGGAAAAAAAATTTCTTAAACCAATTCAAACCATTGGTTCAAATTAAATTAATTTTTCATATTTATTGATTTAATTTAATTATTATTTTTTTAAAATCGATTATATTATGTATAAACGATAAGGACCCATTATTTACTTTTGTTGATGTTCATAAGTCATCATAGGCATCAAAACATTAAAATTTCATCTTTAACCTAACACAAAACTTCTGATGAGATATTTGACATGGCACAATTTTTTTAATAAAAAATTTACTTTATTTATGAACATAATTAGACATACTTTTTTACACCTATAATTTAACAAAAATATTTTAAATTGATCATATTATTAAATATATATATTATAAAAAAAATTAATTTAATACACATACTATTAAAATATTTTAATTTAATACCTTATCATACCCTTTTAGTATACTTATGTCGGATAAAAATAACTAAATTAAAATATTTTAAAAATATTAATATTAAAATAAAATTATTTAAAAATATGATTAATTTAAAATACTTTTAATATAATATAAGTATTAAAAAGATATCAATTCTCATTATAACTAGAGAAAAATGTGTCGTTCTTCCATACTATAAAAATGGTATTTAGGTTATGTATTTATTTTTATAATAAATTAATCTTATTATTATTAAAAAATCACTACACAAAAATAAAATTAACTTTTTAATTTATTTTCTAACTGTGTTAGATAAAAAAAATTAATTTAAATAAAGTTTAATTGAAAAATTGAAGAAAATATTAAATAAAAATGAAAATAAATAAATAAAATTATAAAATTATAAAAAATTGTCATTTGTTATTGGATCTTACTTTTTAATAGAACTGAATTACTACAACATAAAATAAAAATAAGGAAGTTATTTTAGAATAAGTATATTATGCCCTCCTTGTACGTATATCCAATTATGTTAAATGAGGTACCGATAAAATTTTGATGTATAGTGGTGCTAAATTAATTAACTAGCTCCAATTAGGGGGAAAAAGGGAGTATTTTGGCATGTGCTCATTACATAACAACTCAAAAAAAAATTAATCTTAAATTAGATGCAGGTATATCAGCTTACAAGCAAGAGCTAACAAGGCCAAGTTTCCACCCAGCCAATTCTGCTTGCAACTCCAGCAATGCAAGAATGCCACTGACTACACCATTTCAAAAATTAGCACCATAAAACTCGACCACCAACCAATTTCTAAAAAAAACTCAAGAAAGGAGGTCACCCTGTTGTTTAATAGTTCAATCTTCAATTGAAGAAGTTCATACTCTTGGGCTTTTAGCTTCACTTGCCTGCATTTCAGCATATCTATACAACTTCTCGTTGAAAACAACTTGTTGGTCTTTCTCTGTCAAATCTCCCTCATCACTATAAGCATCTTTCAAAAAAACAACCCAATTCATATGGGTTCCAGCAAGATAGAACGTTCTGGGTTGCTTCAAAAGCATCCAGTAAGTATGTTTATTCAAGCAAAACTCTTCCTTGAACTCCACAATATGATGAATAGAAGCCCTCTTCTCCAACGTCAAATTCAAAAACTCATGTAACACTCCCACCCTATACTTCTCTGCTTCCACAGTCCAAACATCTAATTTTGACCCATCAGAGTATGGCGAAACCAACGGAAGTGTACTCAACAAGTTCACCTTCCCCATATCGTCCTCATCCAAATCCAAATCCAAATCCTCCCCATGTTTTAACGGAAACTTAAAAGTTTCCTTAGCCTTTTCCTCATCAACCACAAACTCCTTCTCAAGCGCACTCACAGCCAACAATGGATCCCAATTCACCAATTCAAGTACTCTGCTCCCGTCAGTATCAACGACAATCTTAAAATAATTAGGGTATTTCACAACCCGGTCACTGAAATCATCAGGAATCCCAAAAAGTAACCGACAATGATGAATTTTACTCAAAGGGATCCTCTTATCTTTAGACATCATGAGCAATTTGCGAACTTTAGTGACCCTATCAGTCTCCAAAGAGTTGACGATTGCTCGTTCCTCTTCAATCAAATCCTCCATGCGGTTAGTGAACCCGAACCACATTTTGTTATCGGTGTGGCGATAGGTTTGGAAAATCAAGGGGTGACGCTCGATGGAGCGATTGACATTGCGGCCGCGAGGGAAACCAAGCTCTCGATAGAGCTTGCCGGCATCGTCGAGACGGAGGCCATGCTCAGGCTGTTTGGAGAGGTAATCTTTGGTTTTGGTGAGGAATCGGAAATGGGCATCGTTTTCGACTATGCGTTCGAAGGTTGGGATGAGATTAAGCTCGTCTTGGACGAGTTTGGTTCGGGCGCTCTCTTTTTTCTTTCGCTTTTTCCTCAATTTCTTAGGGATTTTGGTGTTGATGAAAGAGGTTGAGAATGGGTGCCAAGGATTGAGAGTATAGGGTTTCAGAGGATGATCTGAAAATAGGGTTAGGGTTTTAGAGAGCCTCTGGCCCAATTGGGAGGTTTTGGGGATTATTTGGTGCCACATAGCCATTTAGTCGCTGCAAAAATGAAGTCGTCAAGTAATGAATTCAGCGAACTATAAACGGCATGTTGTTTACTTACATCTGAAATTCGAGTCTCAGTAAGAATTGTAGAAATTTTTTTTTTTTTTAAAATAAGGCCTCAAAATCATTCCGAGCTGAAAGTACGTCAACGAAAAGCCTGTTTATTTGTAAAAATAAATTAATAAATAATGAAATGAGATGATAAAACAAGAGACAGGTGTTGCAGTTGGAGTATTTAAATGAAAACTTTTTTTTAATAGCTCAATGTGTTAACTAGTCAGTTAGTTTATGTATTTACTCAATAATAAATTTTAATTTTTAATTTTTTTTCATATAAAATAATTCTAAATTTTTAAAAATTTTATATATTTAATTTAATTTAATATTTTTTATTAATTCTTAAAATAAAAATTAAATTTTAATTTTATGTAATTTTACGTAAATTATTAAACTGAACATTAATTAATTAAAATTTTAAATCTAAGAGGCTCAAATTAAATGGGCAAATTGATTATTGTTTAATTATTGGATTAAAACTTTTTGCAGATAAAGCAACAATGAAGAAACAGTATAAGCCATTTGTAGATAAAGCTTGTTTCATGGACTTCGGTTTGTTTTAATTATTATTAATCTAAATATATACTACAACCTAAACAATAAAAGACACACACGGCAAAAAATTAGACAAGGACAATAGGGAAATGCACTTGGCTCGAAGGTGGAATTCAACGGATCAAAACTTGCACTAGCCATCACCATTACAAGCATCACATTCCTGTGAGAAGCGCATAAACATGGGGCGTTGGCTAGTGACGAGGATGAGGCCAAGTCGATGGGTGATGAACTCGTTGTTGAGAATGAAGGAACTGACTTCAATCTCCACCAAGTTGATACCAACAATTAGTACCTCGGTGATCATCACATGCTACAACACATTGGTCATGCTGGCATTGGTCTAGCGCAGCTCGAACTTTAAATAGTTATTTTTCAATTTTTAGATCTTTACTTTAAGAAATCTCTAATACGATTTCCTTTATTTATTTATTTTTTTCCTTTAAAGCTTGAATTCCAACAAATAGTACAAGTCTAAGCCTTTTTTGTGGTTACGCTTGACTTAGTTCAATAATAACATTTAAAATAACATGCGTGAGGTCATGTGTAATAAAAACTTAACTTTAATTTTAAGTGTTAAGTTGGATTAAATCTATGAAATTTTAAAAACTTAGGAACCATCTTGTATTAAAAGGAAAAAAGAAAAAAAAAAGTTGAAAGCGAAAATTTATTATTAACTAAAGATTTAGAACTAACAAAATAGTTAACTCTAATATAATCTCAGCTTCTAAAAAGTAATAGCTTAGTCAAAATAGTTATATTTTATATTTTTTTTAAATTATTATTTTTATTTTTTTCAACTACATTTAACAACTAAAATTTTAACATTAATAATTACTAAAACACTTTTTTAAAATAAAAATGAAAGAAAAAAATTGACCAATAAAATAAAAAATATATATTTTTAGTAATTTTTATAAGTAATCATCAAATATGATCAGTGCTTTTAATAATAATTAAATTTATAAAAAGTTTCAACATTTGTCCTCCAATAATTTTTTTAGAACATTTAGCTAATATTTTTGGAAAATTTTATCGGTCAAAATGAAATCTTTAGCAATTCCGTTTTCAAAATAGCAAAGTTATCTCATTAGTTATGCATGATTATTTTATTAATTAACCCAAATTGAGGTTCAGGGCTTATTAATTTAGAAATTTGGAAAACCCCAACTGCTAAACTAGAATTTGCTATAATCTCATCAACCTAAGGCCCAGAAGAATATGCTCAAATTGCTTATAAAGATAACTCCGCACAATCCTTAGACATCGATGCAGGTTGGCCAACAAGCATGAGGGTGAGATAGAGAGAGAGATGACCATCTAAAATCACCAACGAAGAAACAATGGACATCTTTTGCAACAATGGTGACAAAGAAAAGATACAAGATAAATTAAAAGAAAAAAAAAAATACATGTTTTAATTGCTCATATAGGCAAAGCCAAGCTTTTTGATACACTACAAAGAACACCACTTCTTGTTTTTAATAATCCTCATAATCTTTAACCATGTGTTCGTACAGTTATAAACTTATAACGACAACATCACACTAAAAAATAAACATTAATCCTATACTTCACATATGTTTTGCGCCTTAATTGCATAATTACATGATCTATGAAGGCCTTACGGCTCCATAAAAATTGTGGCTGTCTTTACCAACCTTCAATAATTTTCTCTTGTTTTTCAGTTTCTTCTATTAAAAAATTTTGATCCTCCCCTCATTATGGTGGAACTTTATGACTATGAGTTGACATCAGTAAAATGAATATGAATACTGTAGAGTAACTTCTCTGGCTATCTTCGGAGTATAATTAGTTTAGTTGTTTTTTGAAGAATGGTTTCTGGCAGACGAGCAGTCTCTTGTCATTGGTGCTCTCAACTTCTACAATTCTTGCATCCCATTTCAGCCGTGTTGTTAGAGCTCTTGCTGCTTCAATCAGAGAAGCTGTGTCATGGATTATCACCCAACCCTGTAACAACCATTGCTTAGTATATTATGCATCAGTTAGCAAAGAATGGAGCAGCTGAGCATAAGATCAAATTTAGAGGTGATGTACAACAGAAGTGTATGCGCAATGGTAAACCGAATATGCAAAATGCAGTCACATGTTTAAACAAACAAAAACAGAAAAATAGTCGGTTCATGCTCGACTGACTGTTACCTTCACCATAGACCCTTAAAGCTTTATTTAATAGAAATCACAAGGTAAATGCACTAAAAGAGATGCAGTTTAAGAAGGATCATTTCATTTTGGTACCTCGGGACGAAGTAAGCGATCAATCTCGGTGAATATATCAAGCAAGGGACACCTACGCTGCTGACCAATTTCCAGAGAAAGAATTCCTTCTGCGTGCACCATATCATAGGTTCTTGGGTATGATGGAAATGCTTCACACCTAGATGTAAATAATATTACAAATAAGAAATATCATCCACGATGTAGTACTGTTTTATTTAACAATTAAATATGACATGGTAGATTCTACAGGAAGACCCCAAACAATTCTACAGGAGGAAAACATAAGATCTCAAAGAATAGATTATTAGAGTTTTGCACCATTTATTTGCTGCAACCAATCAATAAGTATATCCCATAATACATAAAAAAAATTATTCAGGTATGTTTTCACATTAACTTCCCCACTATGAGATTGAGACATAAATACCAAGAAACTTAATTATAAATATATTACGATATCAAATTATTATTTAATATTTGATTTTCATGTTTTTATTTAAGTGAGAAATATCGAATAATTGTAATTATTATCTTTCATATCATTTAGTTTTATCCTAAATGATTATTTAAGATGATATTTAAAAGATAAGAGCAAATATTGTTAAAGTTCTTTGTATTTAGAAGATGAAGAAGGTAATGAAATATATTTTTGGAACATTTATGGGGAAGCTCTAGTTACTCAAAGACTAGAAACTTGAGAAGCCATGATTCCCTGGAATAACCATAATTTTATCAATTTTCTTTAGTTTTTGTCGTTTCAATAAAAGATACAAAATATCAAAATATGGTCAA
The DNA here is from genome assembly GCA_029378325.1 of Elaeagnus macrophylla. Classification (NCBI taxonomy): domain Eukaryota; kingdom Viridiplantae; phylum Streptophyta; class Magnoliopsida; order Rosales; family Elaeagnaceae; genus Elaeagnus; species Elaeagnus macrophylla. Next base: position 13,445,878 of record CM055653.1, read on the forward strand.
GAAAGAAGCTTGATGTCCCTATGACAGAAATGTTTCATGATTTGATCGAGATTGCACACCAATTAAGAAGGTAAGACAAAATTGGAGGGAGGAGAAGTCCTATTTAGGATATACTAAAATTTGTGGTTGGTTTGATGAGAATACTAGCCTTTATAACACAAATTTAGGAAGGATCAAAACTTATCCCAGATTAGGCCTCAAATATCAAGAATTCATCAGATAAAACTAATTAACCTGATGGATGGTCAATGTGAATTAATCTTTTTAAGATAGGTAATTTTGGGATCCAAGTAAAAGCAATAATATTACTATATGGTATTATAGAAGAAGGTGAAGGTGAAAGCAAAACCGCAGGAAAAAGATATAGCATTACCAGTCATGTAATACACCAACATAACCCCTGTCAAGGATCAAGGGAAGATAGTTGTGTCCACTTGTTGGGACCACATTCATGACCCAAACAGACTTCCCAGCTTCCAATAGTGCGGAATTGAAACCGCCAAAATGAGCATTCATGTCTAAAACATTTCTAAACATGTTATAAGGCGGTGAAGGATCCTCATCACCTGGCCTCTTTGGATGATCTGAGAATAATACAGGTGACAGAAGTGACCAATAGTTACTGACTGCCATTCTCCAATTTTCAGTGTCTTCAGCAAATTCATCTGGGTGTAAACCTGATAAAGCATTCAACTGTTACCATAAACATAAGGCAGATGATCTTAATCAAACTAACCAATAAACAATGGAACATAAAAAGCAAAGAGGATGAATTAGCAAATCTTTCATTGCAAGAACCAAAATGATGCAATTATTTTTTGTGAATTACTTGTGGTTAAATGATGCAGAGGAACGTAACAAGTACCGTATATAGCAAGTTCATTCTTGTTCAGGTGAGCCCTAAAAGGCCAGGTATTCCTCTCTTCAATAGGAATCCAACGTCGGTTCTGTGTTCCTCCAATGCAAGTTTGAAGAGGTCGATAATATGGAGATTCAACATCTTGGCCTTTGCTGCATAAAGAAGGGCTGGAACCATGCTTCCTAAGAAACAGGCAAGTGTTACACAAATTAGGACTAGATCTTCTTCTAATACACTAAAGACCATCCATTAAAAAGACAGTTTTTTTTATTGCCTTACCGTAAACTGTAACAATTCTTTTTACTAGTCTTTTTCCACACAACAGTTTCATCTTGTTGTGACAACATCTCCCAGCAGAGATTCTCTGCAAATACACTAACAAAGTTCCACCTCTTCTGGCTTTCTTTGTTACGTATGAATGCCTGAGGATTCATAATTGGAGAGGTCCAAACAAAATATCCACCAGGCTTCAAAACTCTATCAACTTCAATCAAGAGAAGACCCTCTGCAAGGCATAATGTAGTAAACATCAATTAACAAAGTAAACTAGCACCAAATCAATTTCAGCCATAAACAAAAGCAACACTCAACAAGTACAGACTACGCACTTTTTTTCTTTCTGAAAATCAGGCTGCAGTTACTCTAAAAATTAACAGAATATAAACTTTTGACAGAAATATTGCCCGCAATAAAGTGGATTTCTTAATAAAATATAAGATATATTAATATGAACGTTATTAATCGTATCTCCCATGAACATAGATACAGAAGAACCTTTGTAAAAGATTTTTTATTAGCTACTTAAGCCATATATTTACAAATAGGAACTCAAGAAAACGAAACTATGTGAATAAAAATCTTAATGGGAAAAATAGTTATAATATGGAATGCTACCTCCACTTATTTAAGGCATTCAGTTAGTAGAGCAGTCTTTTAAGTCAAAATTTACTCTTAGAATTTATGCTCCTATTGAGCAAGTCTGACATGTCAAATATGGCTTATGCTGACTTCACATGAGCTATTACATCAAGATAAACCTACAGTGTATTTTAAGGATGATAAAGAGGAATCACTTCATCAGGTTAGCTTTGTAAGAGTACCTTTTTGGTCCCAATCAATGCCACATCGTGCACAGTGCAACATGTCAAAAGAGAGAGATGGATATGGTAGCTGTCTTGAAGTGAGAGAACCAATCATTGCTGGTAGACCCCTTTCAAGAGTTAACTGGACTTGACTACCTGAAGCCTCATAGTCAGCAATGCACATAGTTAAGAGCTGTTTGGAAAAAAGATGTGCTCCAAAGCTACCATAACCACAGCCTATATCCAGGATGGTTCTAACCTGCCAAATTAACTTTCTAAGTTACCATTTTACCTTGGCAAGGGTACTCAATGAATGAGGCAACATCCGAACATCTTAAAGTAAATGCTTATTGGACTCACAATCATACTGATAGTGACTTTTAATAAATTAGATATATCAGCCAATAGTGACTTTTAGTAACAGAAATCAACTTTATAACGCTTCCGATTGACTAAATGTGTTATGGTAGCATTGTCTCTACAGAAATAGCAAAACAGAAACATAGCATGCTTGAAACAGTTTAGGCTTACCAGAAAAAGGGTGACAGTTGAAGAACATATTTCTCCAACTACCAAAGAGGGCTTCGATTGATTTCCAATGCGAAGCACCCAATACTAGATTAGAGGCTATGTTAGGATCCTCTTCTTTTTCTTATTCTTTTTATTATTTTTTTGGGTCAGGAAGACCCTTGCTTTTTCACATCATTATAAGCATAAAAACAAATATGCTAACCGTAAGGCAGACAGTGAATAGGCATGGGAAAGAGAATTAGGACTCAAAACTGATGAGGGAAAAACTTTCAATAAGAGGGCCTCAATTTATTTCCTCAAATCGGAACATGCCATGTATAGATTGGAAAAGGGAGGTTGTGGTGGAAGCCTCGCATGCTCAAATTCATTGACTACGAGAAAACAAAACACCAACTAATGGGCTCAACAGAGATGCAAGAAGAGCAGTAAGACTATAAGGAAGAACACAAACACAAAAGTAGAAAATAACTTTTTTATATTCGTTAAAAACAAAGTAATTAGGAAAATCATTTTTTAAAAACAAAGTACTTAGGAAAATCATTTTTTAAACATGAACAGACAACTCACCCCAGATGTAATGAAGTTGGATTCATTTCTCAGGCCTAACATTTCTGCAATTTGATGCGAGTAGTCTTCAATTCCATCAAACATGGGAGATGCTGAACGAAAAGAAATCTGTTCTTCATCCAACATCATCATCCTATAATTGCATGCAATGAAGAATTAAAGTGGGATCAGGCTCCTTCAGTCTAACTTACCAATAAATAAATAATTAAAAAGATAAAAGGAAGCTCAGTCAGAGAGAGTTATTGATGACAGAAAACCCCGCTCACCTTTTGGTCAAGCTCCCAGAAGAAAGTACCTCTTGTGCAGTGATTTTAACATTAGCGAGCCAGATTAGATCTCTTCCCGTAGGCCACCTTAGAGGAACCTTGTAGTTCAAAAGGGGAAGAGCTAAACAATCCTGCTTCATTTCATGCCCGCAATTCCGGACATATTCCTGGCCATCAGATAAACCCAAGGCAAGATTCTCTGAGACATTGTAGCAGGGAACATAGTTTTCGAACTCCTGATGACAGAATTCCAAATCTTTCAAGCTAGAAGAACCTACAGAAAGCTCTCCAATATCCCACAGGTCAGAAACCAGTTGCTCTTGGAGCCGCCTATAACCACGGAATATGTGACCTCTTGAAGAGGTGGAAATGGATATAGTCCACCAAAACGATCCAGTAAGAGCAAGAATTACAATTAATACTAAACTCAACTTCAGAAATTGCATAGTTAGTTTGTGTCTATTCCTGGTGCTGCCAATGAAGGACTCTGATGAAAAGCCATTTTCAGAAACCCCATATTTGGAAGGAGAAATATCAGGTAACATTAAACGAAAAGGAAAGTTCATGGCAAAAGAACCACTTTCCGAAGAAACTCTTCTATCCAAATCGTCCTTTTCTGATCTATCTTTCATCTGAGAGTCACAAAAATCATCACTGCCCCCGGAGACCCGTACGCCAGATATTCCTCTATGCAAAGGCCTGGACATAATTTAATCTGGATGTCCTACAGAAGAAGCTGCAGGATAAAAGGATTTGCAAAATAAAATTTTCATACAAGTCAGCCATACACTGATTGGTGAAACGAGTTTATTCCATTAAAACACACAACCCTCAAAATGATTTTCTAGAACAAGTTCACAACTCAAAAGATCAAGAAAACAGAAGAGTTCTTAGTTTAAATTCCAGGGTAAAGAAACCAAATCCTGACCCATGAAATGATCATTCTATAATTTATACAGATCCATAAAGCAGAGCATGAAAAAGCAGTGAAACGAGGAATAGTTTTCAGTCAACAAAGAAAGAAAAGAATAAGACTTGCTTTCAAAACAATTGCAAAGACAGTAGACTAAACCCGTGAAAGAAAATTAAATTTAAAAGAAAAGTAAAGAAAATACATTTTTGGATTGCCATATATTAGATACCACTTTAATTTCTTCATTTCCCAGCACCCATTTAAGAAAAGGCAAGATCGTCTACATTCAAAATTCACTCCCATTCAGTTTCTAAAGCTTGAAATAAACTTTCAGCCCAAACCCAGTTGAACAATCCACTGGCTATGGCCATGAGACCAAAAAGTGATGAGAGTAATTACAAATCAAATCAAGTCAAGTAATAGTTAAAAGAGGTGAAAGTAGTTACAGAAAAGCAAACACTAACTTATAATGGCAATGACAGAGCAAATTAAGACGCAGATAAGAGGGAACGGAACAGTCCAAGCAGCTCCAACAAACATCACCGAGAATTCATTAGGGGGTTTGGTTTCAGTTGAACTCCACAAATACTTCTCTTGTCTTAGCTTCGAATCTGACTTCGTCTGTGTGTCTCCGCTTCACTTTGCTGTCTACTAGGCTCACAGAGTTTGAGATTTTGTACCGATCCAATCGCGGCAGTGCTTGTGAAAACTGAAAGCGATCTATTTTATATTTGAGATTTACTATAAAATTTATAATTAAAAAATTATTGGAAAGAGCATAATTAAAAATCACAAAATCTTTCTTTATAAATAATGTGTCTGGCAGGCTATGTGACCTTTTAGAGCAAAATAAATAATAAACTCTCTCTGGCCATAAACGCGCTTTTACCCGGATTCTAAGAGAGTTCGATTCCAGCAACCCAACACACACACACACACACACACACACACACACACATAACATAAATTAAATAAGTGACTGTACAAGCAATTCCATTATAGGCTTACAGCAAATGGGCACTTTTGGTCTTATATTTATTATTCATATAAGTTAGTACTTTTTATTAAAAAACTAAAATATTATTTCAAAAATAAAATTTTCATTAAATTTGACAATCACGTACTATCATTATTTTAGGGAGTATTTTTTTTTCTCATTTTCAAAAATTCTTTTTATAATATTGTTCATTCTTCTCAGACTGAAATTCCAAAACGAAAGTGTATTTGTTAGAGAATGATAAGAAAGTAAAATGGTATCACCTAAATTTTGTTGTTTTTAATTCATATTCATGCTTAAATTTTGAAGAAAAAATAACAAAAATAATATCCTTAAAATTTGTAATAATAAAAATAGTACATTTTGTATTCAAATTTATATTTTTACAATTAAAAAAGTGATTTATTAATCATTTTTTTTAAATATCCGTTTAATTACAATTAAAAAACGATAATTTAAATTCGTTTAATATTATATGTTTAATATTATATGTTTAAATTAAACATTTAATATTATTAAAAATTTAATTTTATTATTATAAATCTTAGCGTTATTATTTTTGATAATTTCCCCGATTTAAAATACCCTCCAATTTATGATGCATGTACTACTTACGTAAGTTGTGTTATTACTTTAGGATAAATAGCAGTAGTTTTATAATTTTGAATAAAAAAGTAGTTTAATTTTATACGGTTGTAAAAATATATATTATAGTTTCAAAATTTTCAACATTTTATACTAAATTTATAAAATTTTAGTATACATTTTATAATATGTATGAGTATGAGAATAATTTAATAAAATAATTGACGAAAAAGTAGTTATTGTCCTTTTTTTTCTTTCATCAGTTATTATTTAAAATATGTTCGTGAGTAGCACATGTTTGTAAATTGAATGTTAATTTAATTATTTTAAGCAACAAATATCTTAAAAAAAATTATCAGAATAAATAATTTAAATTAAAAAAATAATAAAATTTATATGAAATTTATAATGGTTTGATAGCATATAAAAGAATTTTTCAAAATAACCTACAATATTTCATAAAGTAATGATTATATAACCACCACATGCCCTTAAAAAAAATTAAGCTAATTTTAAAGAAATAAATGACAAATAAATTTATTAGTTATTACATTTTAGAACCTTTCAATTTAACATTTTTTTTTATAAATTTAGTTGTTTTTTAAAAGTGATAGTTTAATTCAAATAATTAATTTTTATATTTTAAAATATTTAACTGCAATTAAAAGAGAAAGTTATAACGTAAATAATTGTTAAAATAGTTTTTAAAATTAAAAAAATTAAAAAATTATTTATTTAAACCTATGTTATTTTTTTAATTAACTTTTATGTTTTGGAATATTTGACTGCAATTAAAAAAGAAAGTTATAACATAAATAATTATTAAAATAGTTTTTAAAATTAAAAAATTATTAATTTAAATTTATGTTATTTTTTTTAAATTAGTGAACTAAATTATCAAAATATATATATATATATATATATATATATAAATAATTCAATAAAAAAACATAGTAAATTTGCCCTATCACCTTCCTATTTTAAAAACAATAACATAGGTTTAAATAATATATTATTAAAGTATTATATTTGTGGTTAAAATATGACTTAAATCGTATTTTGTTTGCGGGATGATATCGATGATAATACATAAGATTAGTTCCTTATGAAAAAGGATAAGTTTTCACTTAGGTGTGTCAAACGGGTCGGTATGACACTGTTGATTAAATACTTAATCTGTTAGCATTTCGAATAAATACGATACGATCTATCAGCTAAAAAATATAGCACGGTATAGCTCATGACCTTTAGCTCGTAACGGGCTAGATCGGGTTGACATGCGAAGTTTTAATGTTTTAAAAATTAATTTAAAAAAATATTAATAAATAAATAATTTTTTTACATTTAATGAAAATTAAACATAATTTAATAAATTCTTAACAACTTATCAATGGCAGGTTAAGAGTTTGACTCTCACTTTTAACTTTTTAAAATATTATTAATAATTTTTAACTAAATAAATATATAATAAAAATAAAATAAATAGGTCATAGGTCGTACCGGCCCGTTAAGAACAACCTAATGAATCAGGCACAACACAGTGAGTCGGTGACTGAAATAGGGGATATATGAATAGAAGTTATAGTTGGACAAAAATAGCATGATTTTAGTCTAATACGAACCGTTTTGCAGTATAACTAAAGTTTGTATTTACAAACTTACCCTTAGTTAATATTTATATTTTTGGAAGCTGTACGAAAATTAATTTACATTTTTGGAAGTTGTACGGAATATTACGTAAGTTTCTGGAAAGGTTTCATAATTGAGAAAATGATGATGAACAGTTCCGTCAATTGCTGCAAGCCGTTGTCAATCATCTCTTGCCACTGATCTGCATATGTATTCCAGCATCCTCGTCACATTCCGACGTCCACCACTTGATAGTTAATGTTTATATTTTTGAAAGCAGTACGGAAATTAATTTACATTTTTGGAAGTCGTACGGAACATTATGTAAATTTTTGGAAAAGTTACAGAATTGAAAAAGAAAATCAATTTGAAGAACACGAAGAAGGTTTGTCCCTTTCTTCTTCTTTTTCCTTTTTTTTTTTTTTTGCAATATACAGAAACTCTGAGAGATGGAGAAGCATTTGAAAAATGGCAATGAAAATTCTAATGGATCTAGTAAAGTAAGTAACAAATCTCTCTTAGAAAATAGTTCAAAACTATTGTCGTATAACTCACCTCAATTCCACTTTTTTTAGATTTTGTGGGGCACACGTCGTGCAACATGCTAATGGCTTGGTATGCTTGGGTTTTCATTTTATGGGGTGAGGTATTGAAATCTGGATTAAGAATAGGGTTGGAGCTTTTGGATGGCTGTCGACTGAGTTGAATGATATCAGGGAGAGAAAAACTAAAATGAAATTGAGAGGCTAGGTTTATGTAGAAGGGCAAAATTGTAAAATCTTCCTTCTATAACGACGTCGTGCCGCGGGAAATGGAAAAAATGTAACTTACGTTGATCTAGCCTTTATTATAAGTCTTTATTTCCAACACAGTACGTTAAAGTCCATGGATCAAGGGCTAGCCCGTATATGGGCCAAATAATGGCAAGGCACTTTAACTAACGGACCATAAGCTAACACGACACGCTAATTTAATAAACTCGATCTCTTTAACACCTCTATTATTCAAAACCCAAACTCTTTAACACCTTATCGTCCCTTCTTACAATTTATATAATAAATTGTGCAAAAATAATGTGGAATATTGTAAATTTTACTCTGCCACGAGCTAGTGAATTTATCCTCTACTGATTATAAATAGAAGTAGTTCTTTTTTCTTTTTTTTCATAAAAAAAACACTATGAAAGGAAGACCATGTAAGATGTAGCTATACCACTCTATATATATAACACTCTTACTCAATAGCATTATTTACTGCATTTTAATATATATATAAAAATACAATGATTTTTTCTATTATATTATGCAACTTTTACGCCTTTTGTTTTAATAGTTAAAATTTTAAAAAATAATTCTCTCTTCTTCTTCTTCTTCTTTTTTTTTTTTTTTTTTTAAATTTCAACTATTAAAATATAAAATTATAAATAATTATGCAATAAATTATTGTTACTAATTTTGTCTCATATATACACACTAAAGGTGTTTATAGTCAAGTTCAGTCCAATTTTTAAACAAAAAAAAAAAAAAAATCAAATACCCTGTAAATATTTTAAAAATAATCATAGAATTAATTGCAATATAGAGCTAAATATTTTTGTAAATTGTACAACAAAATATAATAATATATTAAAAATAATTATAAGTAACAGTCTAGTCCAGTTTGGTTTGGTTTGGTTCAAAAATTTGTATAATCGAATCGAACCATTTGTAAAACGATTTGAAGAAATAAAAATCAAATCGGACCGTTTGATTTAAAAATTGTTTGGTCCAGTTCGGCCCGATCTGATTTGATTTTTTGGTTTTAATCAAATTGGTCTAATTTTTTAAACACTCCAAATAGACACAAAATGAGAATTGGAGACAAAAATGTGATGGATACTGGCCCCACTATATATATATATTATAAAATTTAATATAATATTAATTTTTTTTTATATTTTTTAATTTTATTAGTCAACATTTTTTATAGTTTAAAATATTTGATACTTTTCTATAGAATATTATTTAATAATATTTTAATTTATGATTAAATAATTAATTTGACGATTTTTAATTTTTTTTTTCCAAAAATAAGTATTAATGTATTATATAACAATTTATATTTAATAATTTTTTAAGAAAAAAATAAAATTACTTATAAGTTGTTTGATAATGTTTTTTTTTTTATCAAAAATTTTTAAAATAAATAAATTTTTTTTTGTTATTATATATAATTTTTAAAGTTTTTAATTATTTTCTTCTAATGCTTATACATAGGAAAAATTATAAGACTTGATTTGCTATCCAAAAATATTTTATAAAAATGAAAAAAAAAACATGTATAAAAAATCTGATTTAAAAAATGTATTTTTTAAAAATTTATGAATCATCCTATATTTTGATAAATATTTGTTAAAATAATGAAAATCAAAATAAAAAATTATTATTAAACATTTATGATTAAAAAATCACTTGAAAAATAAAAAAAAATTATGAATCAAATTTGTTATTAAATACATCAAAAATTTAATTTTTATACATGCAATTATTATTTCGTCAAAATAAAATTATATTTTTGACTATTAGTTATTAGCATAATGTAAGTCCTATTAGTTTTTTTAAGTTTTTGTTGACATTTTTATTTGCAAAATATGGAGCATATTTTATTTTACTTAATATTTTTATTTATCTCTTTGTACGATATTTTACTTGTGATCAATATCGCACACTTACATAAATTCTAAAATTTTGTATATTTGCATAGTACACACACTACAAGATAATTTGAAGCATGTAGTTTGTACATTGAAATGTATTTTTACTTACATTTGTTTCTTTAAAATGTTGAATATTTATGACTTTATTTGGTAACGTTTTGTATTAAAAAAAAAAACTTATTTTTAATAGCTCGCAAGTTGCTCACCAAGATGATTGGCAAAGAGTCCACGAATATGCACATAATGACTCATTAGATCTTGCTGATATCTCGTGGAGGTACTCAACAAGATGATTGTGAGGGTTCAAGTAGCTCAAAAATTAACTATAAATATCCTCTCTCTTTCATTAAATATACATTATCTCACATATCTTTCTACTTATTTTTAAAAGCTAGTTTTTTCTGTTGTATATAAAATCAAACTTTGTGAAAAATATCAGTTTAATTATTATGTATCATTAATATGTTGAGTATCTTTCATATTAGTAATTGAGTATTTTTGGAGGTGAAAAAATATCAATTGAGTATTTTTGGAGTTAAACATATTTTAAAATGATGTTTCTGTATTCTCAATGCATAGAGTATTTTTCTGTATTAAGATACGAGAGTACGAGACACTGATGTAGTTTTTTAAATTACTTTATCAAATAAAGTTATTGGAATAATAATACATTGAATGTATATATGTATTGTTATTGCAATGTATATATTTTTTTAAAAATTATTTATGGATAAAATCCATATATATTATTTACATATATTGATTACTAGTATTACACTACTTAGTGGTATAACTCTGGAGATGAGCTACATTTAGTGGGATTAAAGTATTTGTAATGATAATTGGTGATAGCTAGGATGGGTGGTCCCGCTTATAGAGTTATCAGTATTTACCTTTTTGAGTCTGTATAACTATTTATTTTTATTTATTGAATTTGGTTGTTGAGTAATTGTGTTAAGCAATCCATGAATATTATCAACTTAGAATTAAAGCCTAAGTAAGTTTATTGCATTATATTGTTGTATCTACTTACTATGTTGCATGAGTTGGTACAGTCATAGTATATTCGATATATGTGTCAACATATATAAGTTATGTTAAGATTAGAAAGCATTCACTGCTTAATCTATTGTCCAATTTTTGTTGTACCTGTTCATCTGCTTTTACTTGTTATCTATTTTTTCATGTTTCGTTTTTGCTGTCTGTACTAGAATAATGAGTCTTTAGATGTTAATATCATCTAAACTTAATTGTTCACTAAATTGGGACTTTCTCATATTTGTTAAATATTTATTTATAATAATTTTATATGTATAAATGTGTGATCATATATTAAAAAACTATACTTATTTTATTTTATACTATTAATAATATAGAACGAAAATAAAATATAATTTTTTTTATATACAATAATAATATTATATTTATATATTAAAATACACATTATATGTCAATTAAAACTTGAACTCCTAAGATTTGAGTTTTAGTTATGTCCGAGCAAAAATGATGCACTCACTTGTAGTTTAACGAGACTTCGTGAGCACTAAAATAAATTGGTTTTAAGACTCCATGTATGTACGTGAGAGTGGCAAATGAAGATAAACAATATTATTTATATCGGATGATATTGTCAATTATATGTTAAATAATAATTACCAATTTTTTTAATTTATGCTTAAATTTTAAGATTTAGTGTTTAGATTTTAATATTTAAGTTTATTGAATAATATATAGTTGTCATTAATTTAATAATTATTTTTTTGATTTAATTGTATGACATAACTATTCTTTCATGCATATAGTTTTATTTTTAATCTCTTAAAAAAAAAAGAACATGTGTTCATTTTTTTATAACATAAATAAACATATGTTGTTTAGTGTTAAAAGAAAATAAACATATGTTTTTTCATTGAAAATGGTTAAAAATAAAATTAATTAAATAACTTGATCATTTATACATCATAAGATATATTTTTTTCAAATCTTTCAAACTATTTTTTTTCTTTTCTTTTATTTTAATTTTTTTTAAATTATAGTAAAAAAATTAAAAACAAACTTTTGGCTAACTTTTAATTAAATTCCCCAATTATATAATCCGAACCTCAAAATTTTTGTATTCAAAGTAAATTTTTAACTTTTTTTCGTTAGTCACATGAGTAAATATTGATGCTCTTTCATCCAAGTGAGAATTTCCTTCCAAGTATTGATAATTTTGCTTATCAGCGTTGTTAATTTATATACTTGTAGGTTTTCAACATACATTAGTAAAATCAAAATCACAACTTTTTTTTTATAAAGTTTTACAATTTTATTACTCAACTTAATAAAATATTTACAAACTTATTTCATAATGTACAAATATATTAACATAATGCCATTAAAGTACTCAAATAAATACTCTATAGCTCAATAACTCGGTCTCTTCTATTAAATTGGGTGACTTCTAAGTTATAAATATTTTTTTTTTCATTTGTAAATTTTATGATTTTTTCTTTAAATTTTTAAATTGTACTTATATTGAGACATTGAGACATGTCTTTATCATCAGTTAATTTATTTATTTGTTGTACTAAAAAAAAAAAACCTCATTAGTTCACAAATTAACCAACTTTTTTCTTTTTTAAGTTTTGGTTTTCAACCATAAATTTAAAATGACGAATAAATAAACAAAAAAATAAAGCAAGTGCAAGCAATTAATTAGTTGTAAATTAATTTTTTGTTAATTGAAATTTCAGAAGGCCATAATCCAAGACAGTTTTTCAAACTCTAATTACTGCATTGTAATCATTTTAAGGCTTTACTTTGAAAATCTCGACTTTAATGAACCATCCAAATTTCCAAAAGATGATTTGGCATCTTTTCCTTTGGCATTTGTTATTTGATTTTAAAAATGGAATAAAACATTAAACAGAAAGAACGAAAGCAATGTGAGCCACTTTTTGCTCGCAGATTCAGAATTCAGAAAGGAAACCCCATTCCACTGACCAGTGAAGACCGAGCTTGTGTTTCTTGTGCTCATTTTACCCATAGACACAGCAAAGACTTTTCTTAAGGGTAAGACTGTCATTATGAGTGGTCCCGTAAAAGGCGTGTAATTGTGTCGGTGGGTGACAGAAGTGAACGTGAAGAGTACGCGTCGCAGTGTATCAAAACTCTCCAACAGAAAGACCGAGGACGATTTTGTCTGTTTGTGCAGGCGGTGGGGTACTGGGGTAATTGTCTCGGAATTGTAAACACAGGACAAATGTTAGTTCAAGTCATATTCTAAAACAGTCAGAACATGGCCCTTAACCCTCGCTCTAACATCAATTCTTAAATCCAAGTTTTAATTTAAAAAATTAATCTAGTAATTTTTTTTTTTTTTGAATGTAATTCTATATAATAACTTATTTTTTTTTTATAACTTTTTAATATGGGAGTTGTTTTTACATCCACAGACAAAAGTGAACTTGTAATATTTATTCTAATATAGATAATTAGTTTTTAAATTTTTTAAATATAAAACATTAAGATAAATATAAAAGCCGTGAGTGTCTGATGGGTATTAGGATGTGCTAATAAGACTAGTAGACTTGTAAATTTCTAATGTAAACAGTCACTGGTGACAATACTGTTAACGTATCACACATGACTGTCATAGTATTATTTTAAAATTAAAAAAATTAAATGCTTACTTAATAAATTGACATTTTTATGTTACATGTTATTAAAAAGTTCTAACACTAATTCAAGTATTGATTTTTTTTAACCATTTTAAATAGAATTTGTTCCTTTTTTTTTTTTTTTTTCAAAATTATTACATGTAATTTAAGATTTGCAATTATAGTAATATATTAATTTATACATAATTAAATTAATTTAAAAATAAAATATTTGCTATTATATAAATGTACAGATTTATTTTATATACACTTTATAAATTATATATATCATATACATATATATAAATTACATTATTTATATATATATATATATATATATATATATATATATATATATATATATATATATATATATATATATATATATATTGACCTAACTCTTGCCTAGATGTCAAATTAGAAAAGGCATTTGTAAAATTAAAGAAGGAGAAATAAAAAAAGGCAATAGCAAGGAGGATGTGGTAGACTGTGGTTATTCAAAGAGTGTTTATTATTCTTAAAACTTGGTCAAGTAAATGTCTAATTGTAAAAGATATTAACATTTTCAAGACATCTTGCATTTACAAGATTATTAATTACTACTTCCGTTGTCTTGAAATTATATAAAAATGTGCAAAATCTAATTCAATAATAGTATTTTTTTTTTAGTAATAATATATGAAATTATTATTATATATAAGAATATGTTAGTTATTTATTAATTATAAAATTAAAAATATATAAATATAAAATAATTGTATAATCACTTACTCACTAAAATAATTAAATTATATATATAAATTAAAATATGCTTATGATGAAAAATATTTTTATCTTTTTACTAATTTTTCTCCACAATTCAGGCAAAGCAATCTATGTATTAATGGAAAAAAAATGTTATTGCTTAGTTTATTAGAAAGACATGTTGCAAATAAAATATGTTATTTATTTTTTAAGTATACTCTACATGGTAATAATTTATGCTATATTTTAAATTATGCCAGTTTAAATAACACAAAAATTTTAAAATTAAGTTAGAATTAGTCCAATAACACAAATATAAAAAATTATTATTATTCTATGAGTTTAGTCTGCTAATTCATGTCATAAAAAAATTAATAATTTCTCTTATTATTTTTATATATTGATTATTCACATATTAACAAGAATTATACAATAACAACGAACATGAGTAATTATATGAGTATTTCTAAATTTGATTTAAAAATAAAATATGTTATAGTTTTTTTTTTAATTTATAAATTATTACATATGATGAGTTTATTGATGTATTTATAAGTATGTCAAATTAGCTTATAATTTTATTATTTTTAGCTACATCTGTAAATATATTATGCTATCACTACCCCCACACTAATTAAATTATTTTTTCACTCTAATAAACATTGGTACTTGTATTTTTCAAATAAATATGTACACTAATCTTAAATTTTATTAGCCTAAAGTACTACATCATTACATATTTTAAGAGAAATGAATAATTTCTCAAAAGGGTGAAGGGCCTCTACAATTATGTAGCTTTTGGTAAATGAGCACAAAAATTTTATTATAACTTATAAGTGGTCCAAATAAGTCATATATCTTTCAAAAAAACAAAAAAAACATATAGTCTTGATATACTATTGACCAACTTAAAAAAAAAAAAAAATGAGAGTAATTTTAAAATTAAAAAAATAATTTGGACTTAAATGAGTCCATTCTAGCATTTTATTTAGTTGTATCCTTTACAGTAACACAAATATATTTTTAAAATAAAATATTATTATTTCACACAACTATATATTTATAAATGAAATAATTTTTTATGGAAATGTTTTATAAATGAAAGAAAAAAAAACAAATATTACATATTGTGATATTTTTTTAAATTTAATGAATAATATAAAAGCACCAATAACCTTTTTATTAATAATTCAAAGTTTTATAAAAAATATATTTTCAATTTTATTCTACCAGAATAAAAATAAAATTAATTCATGTTAAACTTAAAAGAGTTATTTATATTATTCATTAAATATAAAAAAATAAATGACATTATACATAATTTGTTTTCTTCTTTCATTTATAAATAAATTTTAATAAAAAAATATTTCATTTATAAATATATATTGGTGTAAAATAATAATATTTTATTTTAAAATACATATATAAATTTTTTTTTTTAAATATTTAAGTTAATATCAACTATATAATTATACAAAAATGTTAGAACCACTCATTTAAGCATAATTTAGACCCGACTTATTTAAGCACAATTTATTTTTTTAAATAAGAAATTAAGCTTTCAAATTTTCTAAAAGAAATTGTCAATAATCAACTCAAAACTTTTATGCTATTTTTTAAAAAAACTATAAAATTTATTTCTTAAAAGTTATAAGAATTTTGTTGCCGCCTTCCCCATTTTCTAAAATAATAGAGAACATGGTAGACGCAGTTAAAAGATAACATAATCAGCAATAATATCAACAGAGAAAGGTTCCGATTTTTTGAAAATTTATGTATAAATAAAATAAAAAATTTGGAGATCAAAAATATAATTTAATAATCTTATTTTTATTTTCATCGCATATAAATTTAAATAAAATGGGTGTAAATCAAATTCATGTCCAAATAAAATAGTAAGCTCCGGAGGTCGAATACATTTGACTAATAAATGTAAATTGATCCTCATAAAATATGGTATTACATAAAATAAAAAAAATATTCAAACGATAAAGTAACATGTATAAACTTAAATATAACTTAATATAATCTCCGACCTAAAATATTGTTCAAGTGTAATTTTTATAATTTTTTTTTGCATAAGAGTTGCACTATTAATTATTCATCTCTGATCCTCTATAATAATAAATATCATACCAAAAAGTGTATTTTTTAGTGCAAAATTATATTATTATTATTATTTTTTAATCTCAAATTTATTACACAAAATATTAAATTAAAAAAATTGAAAAATGCAAAAAAGAAAAATAACACGTTAATAGTGTCTCAATAAATAGAACGCGATTGTTTATCGCGTTATTTTAAATGTAAGATTATAGAAATTTTTTTAGAGTAATTTTTAATAAAAAATTATATTTGTTTAATATTTTAAAGGGAATTTACCAAAAATAACATCCCTAAAATTTATAGTAATAAAATTAGCACTCTTAATAATATTAAATGTTCAATTTAAACGTGAAATATTAAACGGGTGTAAATTATCGTCGTTCAATTCTAATTGAATGGTTGCTCAAAGAAAAATGACATATTAATCATTTTTTTAATTGTTAAAAATATAAGTTTGAACACAAAGAATACTAATTTTATTATTATAAGTTTAAGAGGTGTTAATTTTATTGTTTTTCTATTTTAAACTCTTATTAAAGACGTAAGAAGAAAAAAAAAAAATCCTCGTATAGGGCAATTCCATTAGGAAAAAAATATAAGAATATTAGTATCATATGACTCTCATAGTAAATTTTATTTACAATCCCCGCTCCCGCTATTATTCAAGTTTTTTACATTTCAGTTTTTTTCCTTTTTTTTTTCTTTTCTAAATGTTTTTGCTTAATTTTCCTATTTATCCAAATTATTTTTACGTTCTTTTATTTTTATATCACTGCTCAATTTTTATAACCTTTTTAAGTAAAGATAAAGAGTTGTTTAATTTATTATTATTACTTTTTTTAACGTTTTCTTCACTAACATTGGACCTATGTAAGTGATCGTAACTTATAAGTGCTTTCTATCCGTTTTCTTTTTTGCATTTTATTTTTACTTAAAAAAACACCGCAATCCACGTCCACATCCTTTTGTTAACGGTACAAGTTCAAAACAACATATATTATAAAAATTAAGTTAACATCTCCTTAATTAAGTAGTACTTATGAGAGGCACTAGTAGTGTTAATTTAAGCGGATTGGCTGGTTGTTAATTTATGTAGATTAGTCTAGATTGTAATAATTTAAATTTAATTTGTGTTATGAATTATAATTTTAGTTTAAATTAAATTTAATTTGTGTCATAAATTGTCAACCTTATTTAAAAAAAAAAAGGGTTGGCTAAAATTTTTATTTACATATATTAATTATTCTTTTTTATCTTATTCAATTCAATATCAATCGAAAATATTATAAATTTTCTTATAATTTTTAATCTAATTAAAATTATAAAATACTTAAACCAAATTTAATGTATTATAGTAATATTAAACATATAAATAAAAATTTTGTTACAAATTTTTACAAAATTAAAAATAACAGTTTCAAAGTCATAATTATATTATAAAATAACTCAATAAATTACTAGTTAAAATTAAAATAATGAATATTTTAGACTTAAATTTTATGTAACTGTGATTAGTGATAACATAATATATTTATATATTATTAGTAAGAGAAATACATAAAATTTTCTATGATATAAATTAAGGATCTCGACTTATAAAAAAAAAATAGTAATAATATATAATAATAATTATATATATATTTTTTTTTCATATTATTCAGTTGTACTAACTTAATTCTAATTTCTTTTTTATGTAATTTAAATTAATTTAAATTTAATTTGTTCGTATTTAATTTATATTTTATTTAAATAATTATATTATAGTACAAATTGTTACCGAGTATCGTTTGAGAATATTAAATTAATTTTATTTTATAATTTATCCCATTATTTACTAACTTCAATCTTCGAAATTAATGATGAAATATTTGATCTAATGTAAAAAGGGCAGAGTCAAAACATTTCAAGTGAACTGAGGTCGGCATCTCTCCATCTTAGCAATTCAACGATTAATTTGACTTTCATCGATGTTATACCTAATCCCACTAGCAAAAGTAAAGAAAGCAAAACCTAATTATTAATTATGAGCTTAATTTTGGTAAAAAAAAATTGTGAGCTTAAATTAACACTTGAAATAAAAAGAGAGAGAAAAATTACATAACCGGACCACTTGGTGTCCAATGTTACCCCAAAGTCTACATTTCTGTCAGTCTTTTCATTGTAACTTCAATTTGAGATAGAACATCTCCTTTATTTTAAGTTATATATATATATATATATATATATATATATATATATATATATATATATATAGTAAGTAGTAGATTATTTTCATTAACTGAATATTATGAATCCAATTTTATTATTCAATAAAATTATATGTCACATAAATTGTTAACACGTTTAAAATAGAGATAAATAAAAGTACTTAAAAAATGTCTACCTGTTTTCTTTGCTATTCTATGATAATTTATATAAAACTTATTGATTAGTCAGAGTCTAAAAACCATAGGTGAATGGTGCTTTGGAATTTTTTTTTTTAAAGAAAGTCGGATGCCAAAGATCTTGATTATTTAATTTAAATATTTTAGTTTCGTAATTATTATATTTGATATTAAAGATATTATAATTTTTAAAAAATATCACAATAGTTTTATTATTATGTACAAATGAGTACTTTAGTCCTATAATTTTTAAAATAGACATATATAATTCCGTTCTTTTATAAAAATTAAGCATTATAGTCCTCAGTTTTAATACTTTTGTTGGATTAAAAATGCTCATTTTAAAAAATTATATAACTATGATTGCTTAATTTTCTTAATAACAGAATTTGTAATACCTAACTTATAAATTACAGGATTAAAATACTTATTTTGAAAAATTATTGAATTTTTGATAACTAACATAATAATTACATAATTAATGTGTTAATTTGATTAAATTTACGAGAACTTTAGGAATTTTTTTTTTCTTTTTTTTAAATATAGCAATTATATTAATTTTAAATCAAAATTTATTACAATTTATGTATTAAAACATAATTTATAAAATGGAGTCTATTTGCTTCACTCAATTACATTATAACACTTGAGTGAAATAATTTGAACTTTAAACGAAAGAATCCTTAATTAGGCATGCTATTCGATGGTACGAATGTTCAATTTCTTAGTTGTTTATTCTTGAATAATTAGTAGGAAGAGAAAAATCTGAAGTGGATGCCCAGATGGTGATGACAATATATATCAAAATTGCTTTTAACGCGCTTTGATGATATTCGATAAAACTACTGATGTTTTCCAGAATGGAGGTTTTTTGTCTTTTTCTAGTGCCAGATCTGTAGTGCTCCAAGTTGTCGAGCTTTAGTGTTTGTAAGTTTGTTTTATGGCTAGACAGATCAATTTCAATAAATGTTTACATCACAATCTATTATTATAATTAATTTCAATAAACTATATATATTATTTCATTTATTAATATTAAATATTATTTAAGATAAACTCACAAATATATAACCTAATTTATGTATTTGTTTTGCACCATCAATTTTTTTTCGTGATTTCATTTATATCACTCGACTTGTAAAAAAAAACTATTTATACCATTTTATTAATTTTAATTACACAGCATCACAAGTCTGTTAATGTACCACTAGCTACATGCAATGTACGTTACATGTTAACAGTAACCTTTAACTTTTATTGCTGTAGCTAATATCCCTTAATTGTATTGCTTAATTCTAGAATGTACTCATTCGAATTCACCTAGGAGAAAACTAAAATAAGCAATCGAATGAGGTGAAAAACCAATAAAATTTAAATAATAAAATAGTTAAAACAAGATAAATAAGAACCATTGGAATTCGGATGATATCCACTCGTACGTTCTTGGCCGATTCATCATTTCCAAATCTAACTCACCACTATTTTCATTCTATCGTATCCTCCCCATCCTATTTGCGTCAGCTACCTTCGCACTATCGATTAGGATATTCAAAATGCTTCTGACCTGCATGCCTTTCGAGACTGGATATAAACAAAATAAATGCAATAGTTTAGTAGTACATTCGTGGGTTTACACATTTATCTAACATGTCAAAATATTTTCTTATAAACTACTAAAGATTTATTTGATAATCGCTGTACTAGCCATGAAAAAAAGTTATTCTAATTATATCCCACGTTGAATAGGCTTGTCGGCAATTGCCCCCACCACCATTAGGCTTTTCTAAGGCCACAGATGCCTCAATACTCCCCACTGCATGTGATTTGTCCATATTTTTCAGACGGACTAAAATTAAAAGAAAAAATAAATAAATATCTTTATAAAAAAAAGTTTTGTATGAGATAAGTACATAAATATATAATATATTTTAATGATTTTAATATTATATATATATATATTTTTTTTCAATTAATAATTTATACAAAAGTTTGTAAATTCAAGATAGTCTAAAGCTTTATAATTAAATATTGATGTGAAACTATACTGTTTGATGAAAATCTAAAATTGTGTTAACTCACTAATTATTACAAACGATTTTTTGATAGTTTTAAGAAAAAGATAGAAATGATCACAGTAATGAATGTGGTAAGAAATAAAACGGCGACAAGTAATATAAAGTCCAAATTTTCTCAATACCACCGTACATAACATACATATAAAAAAAAAATTTATTAGAATAAAAAACAAACTTATATAAAAAATAATTTTTTTTATATTTATTAATTATTTATTATTAAAATATATATTAATATATATAAAAAAAATAATATAACATCATAAATATTATTCATTATTTTTAAAATATATACTTTAATAATTTTATTATTTATTCTATTTATCAAACATTATATATTTATATTTTTTAAAAAAATAATTAAATTAATCTTACATTTTATTAATTTTGAGTATCATATTATTACTTAATACTAGAGTAATAAATAATTTCTCAGGATGATGTGAGACAATACAATATTACAAAAATATTTTTTATCATAATTTAATGCATTATTTTATATAACATGATTTAATTGTCTTATTATTAATAAAAAAAATTCACAATTATTTTTTTATTATATATTTTATATTGAATTAATATATATAATAATATTATTATTATTTTATTTTATGTATATCGCATTATTATAGTCTCGCTAGCCAGGCCGGATATCACAAATCGGCTTAAGTGGCTCCGTACATAATACATCATCATTATTAATATTTTAAATTATTTGTTATTTTTCCAATAAGCATTAGTAAAACAGTGTGAGAGAATAGAACAACTCGTGCCCCACATCAGCCGAGTTAAATGGCATTATTCTTACTTAAAATATTAAATCGGTTGGTAGAGATCAATTAAAAGGTTTTCTATATACATTTGATTATTGTAACCAAAATTGTTGTTGATTTAATCAAATTATAAATTCGAATCATATCACCAAAATAAATTAAAGGAGCCAGAGTACCATGCTGTTCATGACGTACTAATTCATTGCTATATCTTTTATTACAGACCATATATGAACGCGAAAGACCCAAAGGGAGCTCTGTTAAGTCTCCATATTTCACATATACTCCGTACCAAGTTACCAACTACTTGTTATCATTGTTTTAAATTCAGAAACTACTTATTATAGATGGAAAACGACACAATAAGTTTTAGCCTCCCTTTTTCGTTCATTTTGATTACGTATAGTAAACAAACTCTTCATTTTTAACTTCATTCATTTTATATTCAAATTTTAAAACTTGTCCAACAATTTTTTTGCCTACTATTCTGGGGAAAAAAAAAACTTTTTTTTTGTCTTCACTGCTGTATAAAAATATGATTTTTTTCATAATGATTTTTTAACATGCATTTGAACATATAGTGAAGTGACTAGTTAAACTTTTACTCATTTTTTTCACTTATTTGTTCTTTTAATGTTTGTTTTATACATGTTGTACATCTTTGCAATTAATTATACAGTAATACAACAACAAAAAATGTAACATGTTTTAATTGACAAAAATAGACATATAAGAAAAAAATAATATTTAAATAAATATTGGTATGTAGTAGTTTTTCCATATTTACGTAGTAGAAAATATTGTCACTGGCTGCAACTTAAGCGGCCACGAGATGCAGGTTAATGTGTGTTGCCCTCTCTCACAATCAAGATAGATGCCATGTTTGTTTTATCGTATTAAATATTTATATAATTTATCTATAGTCATGTAGAATCAGCAGGTATTGTACAATATAAAAATATTACGATTATGTATAAATTTTGTACGACTAAAATATGTAAATTTAAATCATATTAGGCAATTGATTTAGTCTGTCTGAATTTTCAATTATAAAATTTATGTTTTAACTTTTTTTTTTAATCTCAAATTACAAATAATATATTTTTATTTTTAAAAATGTAATAAAAATATAAAAATAAATTAAATATTAATTTAAATAAATTTTATAATAAAAATCATTATAAATTATTTTAGGAAAATATATATGATTACTTTAATCTGATCATATCGTATAGATTGTCATTAATATTGTACAGATTAATTATAATATAATTCAATACAGTTCAGTCGAATACGACTATATTTAACCTATTTAATACGATGCACCAAAAATAGAATCCACAGAACACTTATTTTTAGTGTAATTTCTCTATTGAGATTCTATCTAAAGTGAGGCTGCATGAAGAACTTGTACCTACAGGTTGTTTATTTGTTCAAGATTGGATGAAGATGATATAAAAAAATAAAAATAAAAATTTCCATAGGTTTAGTTTCTCAGAACAAAGGAGGCTAAGAGCCCATTAGTTTATGGGTCGGGTTCGCTTTTATATATAACATATAAAAATGATATTAAATTTAGTCCATTTAATTACCTTTGATTAGTAGTTATCATAAATTTGAAAATTTGGACAAAAAATTTGGATTTTAAAAAGAGATTTTTAAATTCATTACAGCCACTGATTAAAAATAATTAAGGGAATTATATTTAATAATATTATTTTTGAATGTCAATAGAAAACTCATATTTTATATGACAAAATAGTTAGAACTTAAGAATATATGCTATAGATTTTATTGTTTTTTATTATTTATTATCAAAATATAGTTGCTTACAAGCCTGCAACATATTATATGATACGAACTTTTTATTGAAACAACAACATATTTCGAGGGATTTTTTTGGTACATCGTCATTTGATTTTAAAATTATACCAATAGTCATTTTAAAAGTCTGATGGACAAGAATAGAATTATGAGGACGTATATGGGCCAAACTTTACTTTTTTCTATTCAGACTCTTCGTCTTGACGAGGTTTGTTTAGTTATTTCATTTCATATAGTGCTTTTCAATCTCAATGTTTGGGCTTGTATTTGGTCCATGGTATGTGATTTATCATGATGAAAAATTCTACTACTATCCACATTTTTTACTAAGAACACACATTCGTAAAGGTCACATTTGGTTTGCTGAATGTAATCGTAATCGTAATGGAATGTAATGTAAAGGAATTAGTATTACTATTACAGTGTTTGGTTTAGTCACTGTAATCAAAAAAGGAATCAGTATTACAGTGTTTGGTTTAACTACTGTAATGTAATGAAATATAAAAAAAATTATATAATTATTTTAAAAATACAATTTCAGAAAATAAAATTTCAGAAAAAATACAATTTCATAACAACAATTAATAAAAAAGTACAATTTTAGGGAAAAAAAATACAATTTCAGGAAAAAAAATACAATTTAAAAAAAAAATACATTCAGAAAAAATACAATTTTATAACAATAATTAATAAAACATACAATTTCAGAAAATAAAATTTCAGAAAAAATACAATTTTATAACAACAATTAATAAAAAAAATACAATTTCAGGAAAAAAATACAATTTAAAAAAAAATACATTCAGAAATAAAAAATACAATTTCAGATAAAAAAAATACAATTTAAAAAAAAAAAAACGTAATCGTAATCGTGAGCTGGACGGCGACGACGCGAACGGAGGCTGGACGGGACGCGAGTTGGACGGGACTCGAGCTAGACGGCGATGCGATGGCTGGACGGTGACTCGAGCTGGAGGCGAGGCGATTGGCTGGAGGCGAGGCGATTGCAGGAACGACGCAATGGTAGGGACGACGACGCGATATTGGCCGGCAAAGACGACGCGATGCGAATGACTATAGTAATATGTGGATGTGAATGTCAGCTCTCTATCACGATAAAGTAAATACTTGAATAGTTGAATGCGCAATTGAAGAAACTGATAATGAAATATGTGTGTAGTGTATATAATTCTTGAATCTCAATTTTTACTGCCATTTTTCCACAAATCATTCATTCAACGCTAACAAAAAAAAAAACGCTTGGGAAGAGTTAAAAAAAAAAACTTTTTTTTCCTACCTTGCTGTTTGATATATATATATATATATATATATATATAGTTTTTTTTCATATAACAATAACAAAAGTGATGTTAATAACTATTACTCTGTTGATCATGAAATCTAAAATATCAGAAGTAGACTATGCTAAGCTAACTAGTTGCCTTGTTTAATTATATTCACGAACAAACCTTCATCCATTCTGCAAACAACAGAGTGAACTAAATAAGCATTATTGTTTTTTTTACTATTGATTTAGCTTAAAGTGCAAAATATTGAGAAAAAAATTACAAGAATTATATATAATAGAGAAAAATCATATCCCTCTAAAATTAGGCCTTGGATGTGTTTCAATCATATTTATATCATAAACACCAAGAGTTTTATATAACTTATTTTATTTTTAATCACCAAACAATCCAATGAAATAAATATATGCACCATATTTTTGAACAGCGACAAAATTTTTTTTTTTGTGTTATATATATAAAAAAAAAAAAATATTCACCCCACATACAGAGGTTTAAAAATGAAACAACATCTTATACCATGCAATTAAATATATTATAAATTATGTTATTTAGTATTATTGTTTTATAAAGATACAGTTAAATATAAATTATATTATTTTATTACTTTTTTCTTAAAATATATTTTCTTCTTTTTTTGAATTAAAATATGATTGAAATATGAGGCCGTAAAAATGACTATCATTATGAAATTATGAAATATATATATTAAAATGTAATGATTATTGATTCTTATCGGTGATGCTTATTGATCGGCTCTCGTTGCAGAGTTTAATTGCTTCTCTGATTTATTTGGTAGTCATGTTTTAACTTTATTTTTAAGAAATAAACAAGTGATTTAGAATTTATTATCTGATTAGCTTCTTATTTTTATTTCTTAAATTTACAATAAATTATACATAGTTTATATAGGCAATAAATTACAACTATTTCACCTAATATTACAGATAATGTAGCTGCAATCTATAAATTGAATTGTTCAAGAAATGTAGGCGCCTATCGTTTTTATCGGCAGACGCCGTATTTGACGATAACCATAAACAAGTCAGTAGCCATTATTTTATAATTCAACACTCCCTTTCAAGTTGGTGCATAGATATTTCACATGCCCAACTTGCTTGATATTCTAATCCCATATCTTTCAAGTTGTAACTACATCTCTTCATAAAGTCTAAATGACATGTCTGGTTATTTGGCCTTTGTATCTTGAACAGCAACAACTTGTTTATTATTGAACAATATCAGAGCATCGACTTGGCTCTGATATATTATTATGATGCCAAACTGGCATTTAATAGATCCAAATTTCAAACTAATGAAACCTTATTTTGGTTAAATCAGCCAAGAACAAGTCACTATTCTTTTTGAAATGCCTTGAAGAAAGGCATAATTGACTCAACATAACTGGATTTATTCCCAGTCTTATTTTCACATCCTTATCATTTCTATCATAATGAGGTGGCTTCGTTCGGATTAGTCCGAATTGCTAAAGAACTTCTCCTGAAAGCTCCAATTAGGTTTTTTTTTCGAAAGTCTTGATTATGATCCCACCAGTCTGGATATCCCACAATCTTAAAACATTGATCTTTGGTATGACCATTTTTCTAGCAATGGATGCATTTGATTGATGATTTATCAACAATTATTTTTGAATTCTTCCGTTCTCATTGATTTGGAAATAAATGGTTTTGAGTTATCATAGCAGAAGCATCAAAGTCTCCAAAATTTTCATTTAAGGTATTTTGACGTATTGCCTCTCTCCGAATCAATGAATAACATCCTTCTAAATTCATGGTGCTTTCTTTTCGTAGAATTTCTCCATAAATTTGCTCAAAAATATCATCCAATCCAGTAAGAAAAATATGTACCCTCAGTCTTTCAACAGACTTTTGATACAATTTTAGATTATCTGGATATTTTATAACCACCTTATCACGATGGTTCAGTTCATAATATTCTGAGAGTGATTTTTCATTTTGTCTAGAAGGGAAAGCTTTTTGATTTAAAAAAAATACTTGTAATTCGTCACTTCCATCATAGAATGTTTTTGCCTAAGTATCCCAAATTTCAAAAGTAGTGGGTATGCGTAAATAATGCTTCATAATTTCTGGACTCATAAACATTAGGAGCCATCTCTTCACTTTTTGGTTTTCAGCATACCACTTGTTGTACCCTTTTGCTCATTTTTTTGTTGCAATTTTTTCTCATGATTATAAGGGAGTTTCTTTCTCAGCTACATGCATTCCCATTATTTGAGACCAAATATCATAATTTGTTTCAGTAAGTATGATTCTGGTATTAAAAATATTTTCAGAATAAACAGATTGTATAATAATTGGAGATGAAATTGTATTATCTGTCATGATTTTATAGTATAGAGACTAGAAAATGATGTGAAGGTTTTAGAACTATTTTTTTTTTGAATAGTATTGAATTGGGGACAAAACTGGTTAAAATGCTAAATTTGGATCAAAATCGTACAAAAACGGTAAATTTTAAATCAAACCAGGTTAAAATCTGTAAATTTGGATCAAAATCGTACAAAAATGGTAAATTTTGGATCAAATTGTGTTAAAACCGGTAAACTTGGATCAAAACCGTATAAAAAGGATAAATTTTGGATCAAACCAGGTTAAATTGGATCAAATTGGATAAAGACCAGTCAATTTGGATCAAAACCGGGTAAAATGGACCAAATCAGGTGAAAAATTGGATAAAATTGGCCAAATTGGGTGAAATGGACCAAATCGGATAAAAATCGAGTTCAAACAGAACCTTTGGTTCAAACGGACCGTACCTATAAGAATCGGACTGACACGTCAGCAAATCGGCCATGTCAGAGTCTTTAACCACCAGACGGTGCGTGGAAGAGATGAAGAAATAAGCAAGTGATTCAGAATTTATTTTCTAATCAGCTTCTTATTTTCATTTATTAAATTTACAATGAATTATATATGATTTATATAGGCAATAAATTACAACTATTTTACCTAATATTATAGATAATATAGCTGCAATCTATGAATTGAATTGTTCAAGAAATATAAGCGCTTATTGTTTCTGTCGGTAGTCGTCAAATACAACTATTTTACCTAATATTATAGATAATATAGCTGCAATCTAATTAAATTGTTCAAGAAATATAAGCGCCTATCGTTTCTGTTGGTAGACGTCGTATTTGACGACCACTATAAACAAGTTGGTAGCCATTATTTCATGATTCAACAATGGTCAAAAGTGTATTTATATGTTCCACAATCTACCCAGTTTAGAAAAGAAAAACGCTCCTGAAAAAAATAAAAGCATATTAAGTAGCTATAAAATTGGTGGAGCCAATCAGCGAAACCATAGATACGTATGTCAACAAGAGTGACAGAGGTTCAGGAGTAACAAAGAAAGTCTATGGAAATACAGCTCATACTTCTCAAAGAATGGCAGGCCGGACCCCAAGTGGAGAGGGCCTGCACTTGGCTGTTTTCACAATATTCACATATTAATAAATTTGTTATTTTATCCAATTAATTTATAAAATGTATCTTGAAATAACAAATAATATTCCATTTAAAATTTTTTTATTAATTTTTTATTATCTTCATAAAATTATAAGTATTTAATAATAAAAAAATGGCAAAAATAAAAAAGCAATTTACAAAACATTTGTTTTAAAATTTGTTAATTGACAATATTTTATTAATTTTTTTTAATAAATTAAAAGTGTATAATTAAATAATTTTTTGTTTAGAATATTAGTATTAATTTTTTTAAAAATAATTTAATATTAAATTCTTTTAATCTTGTTAAACACTTATATTTTAATTACATTTTTAACTTTTGACATAAAGAAATAATAATTTAATTAAAATTATTAAAATAATATAATATATATCATTAATTGAACTTTTACTAAATAAATGAAGTTAAATGATACATTTTTAATTTAATGAGTCAGATATTAATGACCTAATTTAAGAGACAATATGATAGAGGTAATAATTCATACGGATTGAACACATTCAAGTGATATTTATTCTTGTTGTATTTTCTAACTTAAATTTATATATTTTATTTAATTTATTTATTTATAATATTAAAAAAAATCTTTTCTTTAATAGTTAATTTATAATTAAAAATAATTTATTTTATTGAGTTTGTGTATATTATAGCACAAATTATTACTTCTATAATACGGACTCCCTAAATAAGCAATACGGTTAAAATATGAATTAAAAAAAAAATGCTAAGCACATACCTTATCATTCAAATATATTCGATGATTTAAGTACATAAACGCTATGACCATCTCTTTCATTGTGTAAGACATTCTTTGTCCAAAAAAAGAAGAAGTTATTAGCCCATCTTCAAAAATACTTGACAAAGAATAATATGATGCAGATGGTTAATTATATGTGTTCTAGATTCTAGCTAATACTGTTAATTGATAAGCTATTTACCTTTTAGCAGAATTATTATTTAGAAAATAAGTCACAAAAATTTCTTAAATTAAATTATTTATGTTATTTATATTTAAATTAAAAATTATATAATTTAATCTTTTAATTATAAAAAATAGGGTTAAAAAAATTATATTATTTTGGTAATTTTTTTATTAAATTAATTTTTATGAAGTGATTAAGCTTGATTAATATACAAATTTTTAATAATGATAACATAAAAATTAATATAAAAAAATTTAAAAAATATTCGTATTAATATTTATTAATTACACCTATTTTATTTTAATTTTTATTAAAAATTAAAAAATATATTTAAATAACTTTATTTTTGAATTTATTATTATCAATTCTTTTCTTGTTTCATATTAAATTTATTTTATTTTTGTTAAATATTTGTATTTCAATTGCATTTTAATCACTTAGTATAAAATAATAACATTTTAATAAAAAATATTAAAATAATATTATTTATAATCTAATAAATTAAAAAATACAAATAACATAATATAAAAGATGCATTAAGCATATTAGAACTTATCCGAGGAAATATTAACGATATCCTTATGGTTTGATTAGTTAGTAATATGCCCCTAAATTTGAAAATAATATCATCTAAGAATAAAATAATATTATTTTTAAAATAAATTATTATTTAAAATATAATATCATCAATAATAATTAAATTTATTGGATATTTTTTTAAAATTTAGATATATAATTGATATAAAACATCATCAAATTAATAATTAACAAAACCTGATGGAGGAGGGTATTCACATGTACATGGGCGGAACATTCCATGGATTGGGTGGGGCTATAGCCACCATCAAAATTTTTACAAAAAAATTATATTAAGACAATAATATTATTATAATTATTTTTATTATTATCATAAATAAAATTATATAAATTATCTATTATATTTTTACAATTAATTACATTTAAATATTATTATTATTAAATAAAATTATAATTAATAAAATATTATTATAATAATAACAAAATAAGTTGTGACAATTTCGTCACCGGTATTTTATTTGTGATAATATAAATTATAATACTTTTTAGCTCTTAATTTATTATATATTGTAACAAAAAATAGTTAAAATATTTAACTTTTGTTCAATTCATTATTATAAATAAAAATTAAAAAATATAATATGTATTTTTTAAATAAATAATTATGTTCAACAAAACACGCACAAATATACATATTTAATTGATAGGGCTTAAACTCATATATTTAAATATTCATAATAATTATATCTCACTGTATTATAAAGCAATTTACAAAAATAAAAATAAATAAATTTAATGACAAGCTTTAAGAATAAAGATAAAAGTTTTTCCAGATAATTTTTCTTTTCTTTTTGTTTTAACTTTATATTAAATTATAATTTTATTTTTATAACTATTTTAATTGAACTTTCTATTCCTTTATATTAAAAAAAAAATTAAAATTTTGCATTTATGTTATGATGAAATTTTAAACTTTAATATTTTTTAAAAGAAATTAGAAAAATAATAAAAATAACACCCATTAATACTTATAATAATAAAAATATAATTTTTTGTGTTTAAATTTATATTTTCACAATTAAAAAAATGATTAATATATCATTTTTCTTTGAATATCAATTCAACGGCAATAATTTAGACCCATTTAATGTTAAACGTTTAATATTATTAAAATGCTAGTTTTATTATTATAAATTTTAGTTGTGTTGTTTTTAGTAATTTTTGTTTTAAAAATTCTGACTCCTCCGCTCCACTACATATAACCCGATCATACTCTATTATTTATATAACACATAAAGTTAATTATCTTATCCATGTGAGTTGCTAATGATCTGTTACTTTTATGTTTTGAGTAAGAATGTTTCCTTTGTAACAGCTCATGACTATAAGGTTAGGAACATGGGTCATGTGGGAGTATAAGATCAACAAAATTATATACAAATTTGAAGCTCTTATTTCATACCTCTCTAGACTCTAGTAACGTCACATATCAAATTTAATTTAATTTATTTAAATAAAATTCATTGTGGAGATTGACTTAAAAAAATTAATCTAAAAACTTTTTATGCTCCCATTTAAATTAAATAAAATTTATTGCATGAGAATGACTTAAGAAAATCCAAAAACATTTATGGTGCATACACACACACACGAACTTTTCTACTCCCATTAGACACAATAGCCTTACCACATAAGGTTTAAATTTTCACTGGTTTATTTTATTTTATTATAAATGTTGTGTTCAATATTTATTTATAAAATTTTATGCACATGATAAAAAACACAAGATGTCACTTTAATACTCTTATATGATAAATATTAAGGACACAAAAAATTATATTAAATTTATTTATAGTGTAACACCCGTTAGAATTATTTTAAAAAAATAAAGTGATTTATTTTTCTAAATAGTTATAATATATGAAAAATAAGTACAAGTTTATATTAGAAAAAAAAAAAAAATATATATATATATATATATATATATATATAAAGTAATGATCCTTTATTTATTTATTTTTTCAATGAAAAGAATCACTTTAATATTTTATTTATATTTTGTATTAATTTAGTTCTTTTATTTTGTAATTTTTTTTAAAAGTGATATCATTAGTCTTTTTGTTACTATGTAAGACTTTACAAATCTTTGTTAGGTATTTGTAATATTTTACAAAAATAGCTTATTGTTTATAACATTTAATTAGTTCAATTATAATTTCTTTTAATTGTTAGATTCATTTTACCTGTTCCATATAAATTCTTTTATTTTTTTTCTCAACTAGAGTATTAATTTTATTTATTTTTTTTATAATATTTTAAATAATTTACTTCACTTGTTGTATTCAATTAGATAAATCTAATTTTAAAATTAATAAACTCTGATACCAATATTTTATGTAATATTTTAATTTTAATAATTTTTAATATTTAAGTAGGTAAATTTTTTTAAACAATTTTTTATTTTTAAACTTGTATTGACATAAAATTTATATAATATACACAAATAAATTTTTGTAATTAATAGACGAAATTTAAATATATTTTTGATATTTTTTTTTAAAAGAGAACTTATGTTATTATTTTTTTATATGAAGAGAATTTGTATCTGTCTTTTTTTTATAAGAAGATAATTTAAATATGATAAAAAATAAATAAAAGATTAAATTATTTATTTTTAAAGTATTAGAATATTTTTTTTCAAAAAAAAAAAAAACTGTAAGAATCATTATTTATTAAGCAAAAACAATTAAATAAGATTGTTACTTCAAAAAGGCAATAAGATCGAAGAATTAGCGGTTGACATTGATTGCTTCGATAAAATATGCAAATTGCAAAGTGGGAACCCGATTATGATTCTGGTATACATAGAAGGCCCTACCATTAGTACAAACGTGTGTAGCATATATCTGCTTTATGTAGAAAAATTCAAAACCAACATTTTTTTAATAACTTAGTGAAGGAAAAAAAAAATGTAATACAAAGAGACCAAACGAAAAAGCCTCAAGTGCTATTCATTGATTATTTTAAATAAAATTAAGGTATTTTAATTATGGTTTTGTTCTGATTAAAGAAAAAAAAAAACAAAATTAGCACCCCTTAAACTTATAATAACAAAATTAGCACTCATTGTGTTCGAACTTATATTTTCATAATTAAAAAAAATAATTAATGTGTCATTTTTCCTTGAACACTCATTCAATTAGAATTAAACGACGACAATTTAGACCCGTTTAATATTTCACGTTCAAATTGAACGTTTAATATTATTGAAGGTGTTATTTTTGGTAAATTTCTAAAAAAAAAATGTATGCTATTGTTCACTAATTAATTTAATGGTAATTTAAAGTCAAAGATTTTACACTTTAATTTTTATATAATTTAGTAATTCAATTAATTTTAATTTTTACTTTTAAAATAACAAATGTTTTTTATGTTATAAGAAAATATATACATTGTATTTTTTAATATGTGTAAAATATATATTTTATAAGTTATAAGAAAAAAATATATATATGCACCATATGAAAGAAGTTAAAAATAAAAAAAATTTCAACGAATTGAGGTTATGCTATAAATTTAAATCAAGATTTTAACTTCGTCAAGTAAGATTTAATAAAAAATTAAATAATAAGTATTTAAAAAATAAAAAAGCAACTAATATTATAGCAATTAAATTTTCTATCCTACAATTAGCACTATGTGACTCTAAAATAAAACCTATTTTAAGAATTATGTTAACCCTTAATTTGGTGATATTGATATAATCTAAATTGTTTATTGCTACTTACATGAGTGATAACTTTATTTAAGTACTAAAAATTAATTAATTAATTATAAAGATAAAAAAGATAATTCATATAATTTTATTATGTCAAAAAAGTAAATTTTTTATAGCTAAAATATTCAAATTAAAATAACATAAAGAGAATAAATGGTAACTGTAAACATATTTTACTAGTGATATGCTAGTGTGAGTAGAAAATATGAAATATGTGTAACGTACGGTATAATAATATATAGGAAGTGAATAGAAAAACAGAAATGAAACAATAAAAATTTGATAGGCGGAGGGAGGGAAGGTGTTTTGATTAATGTAGAGAGACAGAAGGACACACTCGAAAATGCGTTGTCATTC
Organism: Elaeagnus macrophylla; assembly: GCA_029378325.1. NCBI lineage: Eukaryota > Viridiplantae > Streptophyta > Magnoliopsida > Rosales > Elaeagnaceae > Elaeagnus > Elaeagnus macrophylla. Next base: position 13,479,964 of record CM055653.1, read on the forward strand.
GATTAATCGATTTGTTACAAAGCTCACAACACACAACACACTCTCTTTCCTTCTTCATAGCCAGCAAATCAGCGTTTGCAGCTGTCGGATAATATATCTTTCTCTCTCATTCTCTGTCTTTTTTTTTTTTTATGTAATTTTTACTCAACCATCCTCTGTTTCAACTGCCTATTTCATGAAAACAATATCAACAAACAACATCAAATCATAAACTCTCTGTGTCTGTCTTCATGCAATTAATGATTCAGTATCATACATATGACTAGTACTGAAATTATATCAATCAAAGGATACTCAGCACACATCAAAGATCAAAGGGGTGGTTTTGAATTATTTGATGATATTGTTCGTCATATAGATATATACGAATACTATGGAGATCAATAATCCTAATTATAATTATCGATCACAGTTTGGGGACACAACTTTTACCAAAGTGTTTGTTGGAGGACTTGCTTGGGAGACACCTACCCATGAAATGCGTCAATACTTCGATCAATTTGGAGACATTCTTGAAGCTGTCATTATCACTGACAAGAATACTCGCAAGTCTAAAGGATACGGTTTTGTAAGTTCTTCTTCTTCTTGGTTTGTGTGTTTAGATTCGATCCATCGATCGTAAATCATAAATAGATGGATGATTTTATATATGAGATAAAATTTGTAGGTTACATTTCGTGATGCTGAATCAGCAAGGAGGGCTTGTGCAAACCCAAATCCAGTAATAGATGGAAGGAGAGCGAATTGTAATATTGCAGCATTAGGGAGACCTAGGACTTCACCGCCGCGAGGTATTATAATATAATAATCCATATTAATTATATGTCTATACTACTTTAATTTAATTATATTTTCAATTTGGATTAGTTTCTATTTAATAACCACATATTTACATTTTTAATTATTTGACAAATTGAGAATGTTTAGTTGCATAATGTAGTTAAATTTGTGGTTATAAATGTGTACGTGTTCAGGAAGAAACCAAATTGGGAGTCATTATCAAGGGGGACCATCTCCATCCAGTTATAGTGGAGTTCCAGCACTACCACCACCACCACCACCTCCTCCTCTTATTTATCAACCTTACGGGTATTCTACTTAATTAAAAATTAAATTAAATCAATTAACAAAACCACGAAAATCGTTCTTTTTAATGCTTTCTATTTCTATTTCAATGGTTATTAAATTGAGTTGATATATACTTGGAAATACTGTATGTGCAGAGCTGGCATTGACATGAGAGTTACCTGTCCATCCATGTTAAATATTTCACTATTCGTACCACACACGCACCCAAAAAAAAAAGACTTTTATTATGTATTTCAAATGTCATAATTATTTAGTAAATGATTTTATAATTATTTTAATAATATTATCTTCTCGTTTTTAATATCTAATTTAACCATATTATATCATTAAATACATACAACAATAAAGCCCATAACATTCAATTTTTTAATGAGGCATGTCATGAATCCTATACAATTAAAATCACTTAATTTTTTATTTTACATACTTTTATTAATAAATAATTTTATATTTATTAAATTATTATATACATTAAATTATATGTCAATTATTAACCGAATGAAAATTTAATAATATATATGTAATGACAATTTGATCGTAGAAACTACTTATTAATATAGAGCTTATTAAATTATATTATTTAAGTTAATATATATATTAAATTATAATTAAAAATATTATTATTTCTTGTTATTCCTCTTGAGTTATAAGGCTTCTTTAGTAACGAGGAAAGTAAATGTGGGGGAAAGTAAGTGATTTAAATTCTCTTACTCATTTCCTAAAAAATGATGAAATGTGGAACAATAACTTTATAAATTTAAAAGTCATTTTTATTGATTATTTGCTTATTTTTCCTGATTTTCTTTCTCATTTTGACAAAATGTAATTATTAATATTTTTATTATTATTTTTAAAATAATATTTTTTTAAATTAATATTTTGATCATGATTCCTTACCGTTATTTAATAAACACAAATAAAATAAATGAGTTTTACACTCACTTTTTTCCACATTTTAATTTATGTTCATTCTCATTTTGATTAATTTTAATTATGAACTAAAAAAAAGTACCCATTGTGAAATACTTTTTTCTTTTTGATAACCCATTGTGAAATACTTGAGTAATAGAAGTTTGGTCCGTAACTCCTGTTTGATTAAAAAAGAAGAAAAAGAAAAATCAGCAAGAGATGTATGATACAGAAGAAAAATTTTCATGAGTAAAATGAAAGGTAACCAATTGTCGATTACCATGTTACTGGTTCTTTATGGTCGAAAGATTGCTGTTGTTGGCTACTTGACTGGTTGCTAGCTAGTAACTAACGATACCTAAGATGTTCAACAACAAAACCAGCAGATGCTTGGTGCTATTTTTTATTTATTTTTTGCCTTGATTGGAATTTAATCATTTTGAAAATTTCATATTGTACGACGAATTCTTAATTCAATTAAATTTCTACCTATCCGTATTCATAACTAATAATTTACTTGTTAATAATATTGCAGCTACCCTACCTACACCCCTGATTATGGATATCACCAAGTGAGTCCCCTCTTTCTCCCAAAATAAATTTAGAAAAACAATAATAATTAATTAAGAGCTTAAAATAAAGAACAAAGCAAATTATAAATCAAATAATGTATTGCAGGCAGTGTATAACCCACAAGTACAACAGCCACAGTACTACCATCAAATGTACGGAACATCATCTTCAACTTCTCCAATTGGGAATCCTTACTTCTATGGCGCCTATTCCTTGCAAGCCCCAAGGGAAACATTTTCTACGGTGCCGGCGGCACATCAGGTGGCCGGAGCATCGTATATTTACTATTCAACGCAACCTTCAGGTTATACTCCACCACTTCAAACCCCCACAGCCACAAGGCCACAATATTCATTTCCCTCTCCGAGTAATTCTGGTGAGCAGTAGTTTTTTTTTGCTCTCATTTTGTTAATTATCTTAGTTTTCCGCAATATGCATGTTGATGATCTTGAGATGTGTACATAATAACTGACACATACTCTTATATATTATGAACATATAATATAATTATTAAAGGTTGGTCTTGGGTTTTTTTTGGTATGACATGGTCATTATAAGTGTCTGTAGTGGGGAACATGTGGTAACCCCGTACATGTGAATGGGCTGTCTTGGTAATATATATGCCCATGAAAATTGACACAGATAAATGGTGCATGCACAAGGGTTTAATTCACTAATAGTGACTGATCCTGCAAGTGGATTCAGAACATGTAGTCACATGTGGTCAAGTCTTGTGCAGACCCACGTTGTGAGTGTAAGAGCTCGGTATTCATTACTTTTTGAATAAGTTATTTATAGACTATCATACATATGTTCAAGATCAATTGAACACACACACAGATATATATATATATAAAGGCAACGTAAACTAAGTTAATTAAAATATAACATTTGTAATTTTACAAAGCAAGGTTTTAATTCATTAGCTTTCAAATATAGCAATTGTCCTATAATTTTAAAAATGTGCATTTTAATTTTAAAAAATAATATATATAAGTCCCGTAACTTCAATCTTTTAAGATTAAAGTTGTAACGCTCTGATATTTTACATACAAATAAGGGCATTATTTAAATAATTTATTGAATAATAAGAAAAAAAATCTTGATATAATTGATTATTGCTTTATTAAAAAAAATATTGAAATATTGTCTTTGCATTAAATAGAAAAAGATTTTGTAGCTAAAAACTTGTAAATAGTTCAACATTTATTAAAGTTTACAATTTATCAGATAAGAAAAAATGAATTTAAATCCTAAAGAATCAATAACGATCCTCAAACACTGCCAAATCCTCATCATGATATTCCTGAAAAGGTGAAGGGAACCTTGAAATAAGTAAAACCATGCAGTAAGTAAACTTACCTTATTTGAAACATTAAACATACACAACACATGTACACACTTATAAACAAATAAATAATTACGACATACTTATGTTTATGCTTTTGAAGTAGAGCTTGCAATGCACATGTCTTAAAAAAGAACATGTAAAATCATATCATAATTATATAATCTGAATCATCTACTTAAAAATTTATTATAGCGGAGCCTTACATAAGTCACTCATCAACGACTGATACGTGTGAAAAGCATATGCAAATGAGACTTAACTTATAACTTAGCAAAATTAGAATTTCATACATAATTCTCACATGTACACATATGTCCAAACCAACAGTAAGAACTCTTTAGTCTCTAGGTATACTAACTTATACGAGAAACACTTTCCGCACACGGCTCTTAACTTATTATAGTGCACTTAACTTATCATATTACTCCAAAACATAGAATTTCATAATGATGGTTCAAGTATTAATAAAAATATCATATAAAACTTATTGTTTTAAACCTTGCATAAAACTTATCATCTCTCAAAAGCTTGGCATAAAAGAAATACTTTCAAAACTTGTATTTGAAATATCATGATTCAATGATCCATATGTCATGCCATTAATGACCATGTAATTTTAAGTACACTTAATCCATTTAGATAAGCATAATATCATATATCACATAATCATATAACTATGGCACAAGAATATTCACTTAGCACATACCATATATACATACTAAAAGGAGATCACACAAATTATTTAGTCATACGGTCACCAAACAAGACATATACGTAAAAACAACCATGAAAATATTCATATAGCAAACAGAACAAAACAAAGCAAATAATACTTAATATTACAAGTAGGGTTATTCTACTTACTTGATACGAATAATTAATACAGCTAAAATCATCTACTAATTCGCTTAAAATTTAACCTAAATACATTATAATTAAATAAATATGAGACTCTAGTATTATTTAAAATTACCTTTTTTTTTTAATAATCCAATATAATAATAAGAATGTATTATTTTAATACTTAAGTATAACTCTCATTTTAGGCATAATATTCTTTTCTAAAATTTTCATATTTTTATCACAAAGTTATTAGTTGTTTTCACTGTCTGCGAAAACTAAATAATTTATTTTAGGCTTAAATGGTGTCACAAAATAATAACATTATACAGAATTTTCATAGAAGTATAGTAAATTGTCCAGTAAATTTTTTTTGGTAAAATTGAATGCTTAATAATTATAAAAACGATTTTCTTTCACTAACTTTTAAAACTGTCTGTATAAGAAAATCAACAACCCTACTAAAGCTAAACATTTTTAGAAAAATATCGATAAACTATCTTAAATTAAAATTTTTACAGTACCTTTATAACTTAAATATAAATTTATATAATTTTTTAAAAATATTTTGGAATCCATTTTCATGGCTAAAACAGGTTTTGAATCTAGTTCATAAAACATGTTGTAAATGTTTTTAGCAGCGAACATATATAAATAAAAAATTCTTAAAATATTTATATCTAATCTAAAAATTATAAAATTTTATCAAATAATAAATAAGACACATATAACATATTATAAAAAATTTCATATATTTTTAACATCTATAACACCATAAATTAATTATGAAATTTTTCGTTTTAATCTGTCAAGTTTTCTGTTTCCAGCAAAATATTTTGACTTCGAAACATTATATAAAATTAAATACACAGATTTTTATAATGATTTTAAAGCCAAAATTTTTATTTTTATGTCCAATTTCAAAGATAAAAATTTTACCTTCAAATCAAAATCGGAACTCATATAAAATAATCCTAAAATACAAGTTGTTCAGAAATTGACATATTCAAAATATAAAATTCAAAAATTCATAATAAATTTAATATAAATGATATTTTGACAAATAAATATTCGTTAGACTCGTCATGAATTATTGTTTGTTATTAAAATTATTTAAAAATTATTTGACGAATATAAAGGTTCAGAAATAATTTATTTTCTCTTCTCAACATAAATTTTGTAAATAATTGTCTTATAAAATTTTATATAAATTTACAAAATTAATTTCAAATGTTAATTTTGTGATTAATATCACCCAAAACAATATTCTCAAATTATTGCTTTTAATTAATTGAGATGAAGAATAAATTAAATACAAATGAAAAGTAGACACTATCTTTAATAAAACCTTTTGTAAGTAAGAAGGATTTTCACTTTAATCAATGCTTCTTCTTTTTCTTTTTGGTGTTGTTGTTGTTTTTTTTTTTTTTTTTTAAGTCGTGAGAGAGTGGAAAGAAAGTTAGGGTAAAAAACATTTGTAAAAGAATATTAAACCCTAAATCCTATTTAACCATTTAATCTAGTATAAATTAAATAATAAATAAATAAATAAATAAATTTGTGTATTTGGTGACTATTTCCTCCTAAAGTCTTGTTTTTCTCTCTCTCTTTTTGTTTTTGTTTTTGAATATTACAAAAGTGAATATTTTTTCAAAGTTGTAATACTAATATACTCCAGTTGAAATTAACGAGAGCTAAACTCCTTTTGTAAAAATTATATGACCTCCCTTGCCCTCACCCTTTTAAATAATACTATCTTTAAATTTTGAGTTGGTTGTTATAACTTACAACGTAAAGTCGGTTTTGACTCAAAATTGATTTTCCCTCCGAGCTTAAATGCCGAATTTTTTGTAGTATACGCTTGTTTTAGAACGTTTTTCAACTACCATTTCAGTAATTGAAATTTTCTACTCCCGACGGGATTTATCTGATTATGAAAATATTTTTAGTATATAATTATGAAAAATAAGTATAGTGAGGAGAATTAGATGTATACCAACAATTTCGAGGTTGCGCTGATGGGCCTGTAGCCCGACTGGCACTGCTCACCTGACCTACAAGGTGCAGCTCGCAGGTTCAAGACCTGCCATGTGGATAATGGAGGTAAAAACTTCATTTAGCAAAAAAATAAAAAAGAAATTGGAGCTTGTGGTGCATATCATCCCCTTTTAACTCTTGCTTGGATTTTGCATATCCAGTAGTACAGAAAATACTTTACTTTATTATATAAGGATGTCTTTGTATATTCTTTTATTGGTCGTATGTGTTTTTGATTTATGTATGCCTCGCCAATTGGAAATGCATGTGTCTAACGATGATTGGTTTGGTTTCTCTACCTCTCAGACTCGCATGATGAACAATGTGCCTCCAAAGAAACAGAAACAGAAACAGAAACAGAAGCCACTAGTGACACAGACCATCAAAATACCTGAATCTTCAGCTAGACATTCATTGTTACTCGATGGACGTTTCATCTGTATAATAATCTCAATGAATAATTTCATCATTTCTCTCCTTAATTTATTGCATTCTTCATCTCTCTCTTCTTAGCTAGAAAAAAAAAAAAAAAATTCTCCGTTTCTTCTTAATTAATCTTTTTTAGAATTTTTGGAGTCCATAATATATAGTATATACAAGAAGAGGAGAAATGATAATAACACAAATTTTGACTCACGCCATCTATATCATGACATAATTATATATTTAGGAGCTTAAAATGACTCATGATGAATCAAAAATTAAGTCTCATAAACAATACGCAGCACACACTTCCACAAGTTTATTTCCCCGTCATTATAATAACCCCACGTTACTAGACATTCTCCAAACAATTTTTTTTTTTTTTTAAATAGATCCACAAACCCAATTTGATGACTAGTTTTTAATCAAATTATAATGCCACGTCTAATGAATGGTATATTTATCTAGTTAAAAAAGGTAATAGGCAATAGTATTATCTGTTTAATTAAAAATACAATAATCTTAGCATTAGACTTTCTGTTAGGAGTCTCTAACTCTCAAACTATCACGGGAAATTATTGATAATGTAATTTACAATTATTTATGGGATATTCATTTCAATTATTTAAGTTTTGAAACAGATCAGTCTCTCTGTTTTTTTTTTTTTTTCATTACACACTCTCTCTCTTTACAATTTAAAATTAACTTGACAGGTGTATAAAAAGAAAGAGAGTCCATTGAGAAACAAATGGGCTTTTCCCGCCAGACCAAGACTAACTAGGCCCTTATAACTTCAATCCGAACCCAATTTTCAAAAGAGAATTTTTGGGCAGAAAAAAACTAAAAATACATAAATTTATTTTTAATTTTACACTTAAGTCAATCAAATTATGACACGTGGTAATTTAAAAAAAAAATAGAAAAATAATTTAATTTTTTGATATTTTTTTCACGTATCATGTTATGATTGATAGGTGCAAAATTAAGTACAAATTTACGTAATAATAACATTTCTCTTTTTTTGGGTGGAATCTCTCAATTTTCACCTTACAAAAACTATATTGAGTTCACCATAGGTATGCATATTATGAGTTAGTTTGAATTAGAATTAAAACTAAAAATGAATTATAAATATCAGTTCATAAAAAATAAGAATTTATAAAATTTAATAAAACTAATAAAATCAATCCAAATAGAGCCTTGTATTGGGTTTGAAGTGATTTGGTGAAACCAGTTTGGTGTTTTTTTTTTTGGTTTCTATTATTGTCAAATTTTTTTTTAAATATTTATTTTTTATAGCTAAACAACTATTGTATTAAATTTATAATTTAAATTATATAAAATCTGTAAGATTTTTAACACCCCTAAACTTAACCATACTCATTACATAAACTGCTAACTTTTTAACAAAATAAGAGAAGAAATTTTTTTTTTCCTTTTTGTTTAGAACTGAAAGACTAGTCAAGTAATTCAGAATGCATACTAATATTAATAAAGAAATGTGTTAATATATTAAATGATAAACTAATATGTCAGGCTTATTTCTTGTGAAACATTATAATAAATAGAATAACAAAAACGTGAGAACAAATACAACCAGGAGTCCTCTGTAATACAGAAAGAGATCCAAGAAGGATTGAGTAGATTCTTTCTATATTTAACAAGCATTTTAACTCAACAATTCTTTAAAAATACAAAAGGAGGTCTTTGCAGCTTAAAAAAAAAACATAATTAATTGCTCAAGTGGCTCAAAAGTGATTTTGAATCCTCTATCGGACATTTTCTATTTATTTTATACTATTGGAACTTCAGGGCATTGTAACTTGTAAGTGGACAAGTCCAAGATTGTAAATAAGCCTAATAGATTAATAGTGTCTCTTCAATTCATGTCTTTTGAACATACATGTATTTGGATAAGTTTTTAAAATAGGGTTTTAATTATAAATTTACTTAACCTTGTTGGCTATTACATTTAAGTTTAATTTAAGATGACTAATTATTTATTTTTTTAATTGTAACCACTTGTATGACTTAATTTTTTTTTTTTTTTTTTTAAGCAACCACTCATACAAATCCACATCATTGATATTTCAGTATAATTTTTCAAAGATCTATTAGGACTTTTCTTTCATGACTATATATAAAGAGAGAATAATAATGTTATGACCTATGACAACACCTAAACTTACATTATGGATCCAAGTACATGGACCATGTGGGTCATCAGTTTATAGTCTGCAAATTACAAACATTTCGAAACTTACTTGTGTTGTCAATTTTATTATAAGACTTAATACAGCTTTGACTCACTTTCCATCATTGTTACATACCATACCAACTAGAAGCAAGTTGTGAGTATTAGCATGATACAGCTGTTAGATCTGCATATGCCTTCCCGATTTCGAGTGGTTGTCAACCCAATTTACCTGCCTGCCTTCCCACCTCACTAACTACCATGTGTTTCTGCCTTTGCGGTCGTCTAGTTTGGCTTACGTAAAGTTACTAGATGACTATATATCATAATTTTATTATAATTAAAATTAACATGATTGTTTTTTTAATATATACATTTCTATGCATGAGCTCAATTGTATTCGTTAACAAAACTAATATCAATTTTGTAATGTACAATTTTTTTTTTTAAAAAGAATAACTCTTTTATCACAATGTAATACATATCACAATCCACATGCACAATTTAATTAGTCTCGTATAAGTAAAGGATTCTACAATTTAATGTATATATCACTATTATTTTTTAAAGTATATTTTAACTATTAATTATGACTACTATTATTCATTAGATCGTAAACAGATTTTGTTTTATCAAGTAAAAATTTTCACTTATACAATTTTTTTAAAAATAATTAAACTAGTGATACATATATTAAAATTTAAATTAAGTCAAAATTCAAACTCTTACAATTTTTTAATCGGAGAACATGCACTAAAATCACCTATTTTATTTATTGCAAATTTGTGAGAAAAATGCACCGACAGTGGATAGTCCAATGAGTAACGTTATTGGACTATATACACTAGGTTATAGGTTCGAGGGGTAAAATAGTAGTAATTGTGCATAAAGATCCATCTGACGATAGTCTGAGGTGCTAGCTACTGTTGATGCTGTCAGAACAAGACGTTGATCTGGATGAATAAAATATACCAGATGAATATATATATTATTTAAAAAAGTTAAAAGTGAATTTAATTTAATAAGTGAATAATTTATTTGTAAACAAATCTCACACTAGTTTCGTATATAAGCGATTAATGAACTTTTACAAATAAAAATTAGTCTTATTATTTTCCATTAATTAACTATTGAGTTAAGAAGTGCATGATTCCCACATATCTTACGTGCACAGTTGCTCAATTACCGCGGATAGCCACAAGTTGCATGAAGAATTTTTTTTATACATCCATATGAAAATAATTTTTGTTTTTGTCCACACTTATTATATTTTTTCTAAGGTTAAATTATATTATTGATCTCTAAATTTGAAGTAAATTTATACTTAAAATTTTAAATTCTATCCAAATTTTTAAAATTTTACACGTAGCACTTAAACTTTTAAATTTTATAATTTAATTATTAAAATTTTAAAAATTTATACATAAATTTTTAAATTTTGATTAAATATATATATATATTTTAGTATTTAAAATTGTATAAATTTTTAAAAATTTGAATAATTAGTATATTATAGCGGATGAAAATGGTTCATTTTATACAAGAATATCTCGTCTCAATCTTGTAATTGACCATTTCCTGATTGCCAGCTGGCTTCAGCCCACGCCAGCCCATAAATAAACCGCTCTCTTCTATTCAAATCCGCCAACGTCTCGCTCTATTTGTACCTAAAGCACTAATGCCTTTTTTTTTTTTCAAGTTAAAATAAAAAAGAGAAGGAAAAAAAAAAAAAGTTAGTCACTTTGTTGCAATATTTTATCAATTCATTTAATTCGATACAAATATTAAAAATATTAATAATAATTAATATTTAAAATTATCGTTAAATAAATCTTTATATATAATTATAATTTTTTTATTCCTAAAACTCATAATTTTGTACATATAATCCAGTTGCATTATCAATTGAATTATCCACTATATCAATGTACTTACCACTAATTTGAGACAGATATTATATTAGTATTATTATTATTATTTTTATATCTATTATTATTTAAATTTTTTATTGATACTTTAAAATATCATAATTATTTGAAAAGTTCTCGTTTAATAAAAAATAAATACATTGAAAAACGTTTAAAGGTATTTTAATTATTTAAATATTTTATTATTATTTTTACTATTTTTTTCTCTCTCTTATTTTTTCATTAGATTTAGTGTTTAGAGTTTATATTTTAATCTTTTCTCGAATACATAATCTCATACATATTACATAATTGTATTATTAATTAGATTATCTACTATCATTGTACTTACTACTAATTTGGAACATATATTTTATAAGTATTTTTATTATTATTTTGATATTTATTATTGTTTAAATTTTTTAATGGTACATTAAAAATATTATAATTATTTAAAAGGTTCTCATTTAATCAAAAAATAAATATATGGACAAAAGTTGAAGCGTATTTTAATTATTTAAATATTTTATCATTATTTTTTATTATTTTTCTCTTTTTCATTTTTTCTCTCTTTTATTATCTCTTTAGATTTAGTGTTTAGAGTTTATATTTTAGCATTTAGTATTTATGATTAAGATTTAAGGTTTATGTTTTAAGAGTTTATGATTTGTTTGGTACATAATATTAAAGACACTAACTGTATAATTTTTATACAATTACGCATTTGAATATGAAATCAAAATATATTATATAATATAAAAATATTACGGTTATGTAAAAATTTTGTATAATTAAAATATGTGTATCTAAACCATATTAGACATCTAACTTAATATGTTTGATTTTTCAATTGTAAAATAATATGTTTTAACTTTTTATTTCATCTTAAATTAAAAATAATATTTATTTTATTTTTAAAATTCTAATATAAATATAAAAATGAATTATATATTAACTTAAATAAAATTTATAACAAAAAAATTATTTAAATACAATTTTTTATTAAAATATTTAAATTAATTTTATCGAATTATATTATACAATTATCACCAAATATTGTACAGATTAATTATAATACAATTTAATATTATTCAGTCAAATATAATTGTATTTAACTTATCTGATATGGTATTTTAAACATGCTGTTATTATTTAATGTTTAATATTTAGAGTTTAAGTATATTTTATAGTTCATGTTTTAAGGTTTAGAGTTAAAAAAATGAAAAATAAAAAATATCTAAATTTCCTTCATGCTTAAAAATCACTTTTTATTAAATAGATATATTTTAAATAATGTGATAATAAAATACTATTAAAAAATTTACATGTACTAAAAAATAACTAAGCACACTAATTTGTAACAAAACTTGATTTTTGGAACAAAGAAACGCGTTTGAAACTAGGAACAAATACCCGTTGGGTTCACTTTTCTTAGATCACAAGTTGCAGCACTTTTAATGGCATACCAGCTCTTTTACATTTTATTTATTTCTATGTCGCTTTATTAGCTGGCTCCTAAGCTTTAACTTCACTCCCACACTGCTTCTATATTTTAACGACATTTTATTAATTAAACTCTTATCCCTTTTCCATATATAATGGCTCCCATTCTCTCCATCTAGCTGCTCAGTTCTCAGTCCTCACCATCCTCACTTTTCTTCTCAATAGCTACCTCAGCTATTTACTAATTTCTCAATCTAAACTAAATGGCTTCTTGTCTTTCTATGCAAACTTTCTTAAAGCTCTTCTTCCTATTCTCTCTTGTACACATCTCTTTAGCTTCAAGGAAGCTAAATGAATTTGAACACCACCATTCTCAGCTTTTGAAATACCATCGTGGTCATCTTCTTTCTGGACAAATCACGATAAACCTCATTTGGTATGGAAAATTTAAGCCTGCCCAAAGAGCCATTGTCTCTGATTTTGTGACATCCTTTTCTTCTTCATCATCCAATAGTAACAAACCCTCTGTTGCAACCTGGTGGAAAACCATAGAAAAATACTACCATCTCAGTTCCAAAAAGCCCTCTTTTGTTTCTTTCTCTTTGGGGAAACAAATTCTTGATGAGAGCTACTCTCTTGGAAAATCACTCACCAACAAACAGATTGTTGGGTTGGCTTCGAAGGGTGACCAGAGCAACGCCATCAATGTGGTTCTGACAGCTGCTGATGTTTTCGTTGATGGGTTCTGTATGAGCCGATGTGGTACTCACGGGTCTTCTCTGGGATCAAAAATCAAACACGTTAAGGGCAAAAGTTACAGATTTGCTTACATATGGGTTGGGAACTCAGAGACCCAATGCCCAGGTCATTGCGCTTGGCCATTCCACCAGCCGATCTATGGGCCACAAACTCAACCCCTGATTGCGCCAAACAATGATGTGGGCCTTGATGGAATGATCATTAACTTGGCTAGCCTTTTGGCTGGGACAACTACTAACCCATTTGGAAATGGGTACTATCAAGGTCCAGCAGAGACACCATTAGAAGCTTCGTCGGCTTGTCCAGGGGTTTATGGAAAAGGAGCTTACCCTGGTTATGCTGGCAACTTATTGAAGGATGGTGCGACTGGTTCTAGCTACAATGCCCATGGTGCTAATGGAAGAAAGTACTTGCTTCCAGCTTTATATGATCCCTCTACATCATCTTGTTCAACTCTGGTCTGAAATCAATTTAGTAGCTAGCTAAGAGATGATAATTGTTGTAGAGTGTACAACTTATTAGAGTAGATAAATTCATTGATTTATTCATTGATTTAAACAAGTATAGAAGCACATTCTTTGGGTTTGCTTTTTTATATGAGAAAGTATGTGTTAGATTGTGCACTTTTGCTTTGATATTGTTCTAGATGCTTCGAAATCGATTGAACCACTCAGGGGTCTAAAATGGGCAAAAGCTTATATGAGCCTACCTGGTAAACAAATCAAGCATAAGCAATCCACTCAGAATTACAATGTTAGCTCATAGTGTTTGTACTGTTTTCTTTGCTCATCAGCGTATTGAGAGGAACTCCAACCCATTACTGAGAAAAATCATTTAAGGTCAAAATTGTCGTGAATTTCAAAGAAACTAGCCTTAAAATCTCACCAAGATTAAAGCAATGCAAACCTAATAGGTCTTAGCCTTGAAACCATTGAGTAAAATCGCACCATGACGCTAGAATACAGATTGCAGATAGTAAGTGCCACAAAGTTTCCGCTCACAAGGTTTCTTAAGCATCAATGAGTTTTAAAAATGTTCAATTAAGAACAAGAGAAAAAACCGTCATAATTTCATTGAGACAATGTGATCTTCATTTACATTACTTAGGTTCAGCCTTATATAAACTAAAAATAAAATAAACTAACTAATAACTAATAAGATAATTATAAAATATTAAGTGATATTTGATAATCCTAAGATAATTAAATCTTAAAAAATTCGTAATTTAGAATAAAAACTAAAAAATAATATACCTCAATAAGGAGTCTTTTTATACACAATTAATCCAAATTTCTGTGAGCCCATTTTGGCTTAGTAAAAGTCTGAATAGGAAAATTTCTATCTCTATAAATATTGTAGTCCATTCCGTAAGCTTTATAAAACATTTTGATTCACCTCAATTGAATGTAGGATGGAAAAAATATTGACAGCTGCTCATATAATTTTTTCAAAAGGGAATTTTGTTTAATAAATTTTGCTCTACAGGCCAAAGCTTGTCCACTGTGTTGATCCATAGTCCACAGAATAATTAGCGCATCAAGTGATTTATTAATTAAAAGGTCTAATTGAAACATGGCTTCTTTGGTGATGCTTTAAATTCTCATAAAAAAATGAACCTAATTATCAACTGAAAGTGTTACTAGATGAACTTTCTTCAAAATTGTAGAGAAGATTAGTGCAATTTTTTTTTTTGCGGTGTCTAATAGTAAAATTTACAAGCTTTTGTGTCAAGTTGGATGTTATACCATTTGATTTATAAATACCACATTTTTGAATCTAATGAATCGAAGTTGCCAAGTTCAATAATCGTTTAATGTTGATTGATTCTTGGTTTTTACTCTCCTTTTAGACAACAATAACAAAATAAACCCATCATGTGTTAGTCCACTTGATTAATAATTACAAGAATGCAAATTCGAGCACAATTTTTAGCAACGATCTGAGTTTAATTCCTGCGCACAGGTATTAGATAATAGCAACTATTATAGGTAGAGCAGGTTAGAAGTCTTTAAATTCTTTTAGTTGTCAATGAAATAAAATAGAATAATCACTTATTCTCCATGGAAGTTTTATGATGATCCAAAAAAAAAAAAAAAACACAATAATATCAAAATGGAGTAATGAAACATCTCTCAACATGCAAGGGGTAACGTATGTCTTGTTGGACACTATAATATATAGTTCAAAACTTGGTAGCTGTGTGCCTCTGGTCGAACATAAATTCAACCCCACTAGTTCTTGATTGATAAACATATCCATTTTTAATGATACAAGCAGATTATGGCAATGTCTCTTCCTCCCACGGATTTTTTTTTTTAATGTAAAAAGAATAGAGTATAAGTATAGAAACGTGAACAGAAGAATAAGATGTTAGAGAGTCAACGAGTTTAAGGCATTACTCAGCTCCAAGCAAGTCAATATCGGGAACAAAACGCACCTATTTGAACGCGTTTTCTTCTAGGTTGTAGCTGGTTTAACTAATTGGCCTTAAACACTAGTCATCATATCAATATATATATATATATATTCGGCCGAAAGAGAAACCACTCCCACAAAATTATAATATTACGCGTTTGTCTTGCTGGCATATCGCTCTCCCACTTTTTTTTTTTTTTTTTTTTTTTTTGTGTGTGTTAGAAATTGTAAATGAATTTGAATAAAAAATTAAATGTTGCTCTTCTCTCACATTGATTTTGAACTCCTCTCAAGAAGTGTTTATAAGAGGAAAAATATGCTAATGGGATTGGGCCCTAAGGGGCACCCACTTTTGTGGAAGGGGAGAGGACCTAGGCACTTGTGTGTCCACCACACGCGCGCGCGCCGCCGCGGCCGGCCGCACCGAGCCGAGCGTGCGTGTGAGTGAGGTGGCAATTTATTTTTTATATAAATTTTTTTAATCATTAATTATATTATTTCCAACAGTCAGAAATTTCAAATGTGACCGTTATTTCTTACCAAAAATCATTATTTAATATGACCGTTATTTCTGTATCCGTTGGGATTAATTTTCAGCTATAAAAGAGACCTTCATCTCTCATATTTTCACAACTCAACAATCTCTTCTCTTAAACAGAATTATCCCTCAGTTCTCAACTCTCTATCTCGCTCTAACGATTGAGCAATACAAATTTCCAGAAAACAAATTTCTTTTTAGTTTCCGAGCAACAAGTTGTTTTAGAGGGTGTAGTATTCCGGAGTTCATCAAGTGCAGTGTAACTCCGAGACAGAATCTTGCTGGGCTGTTTTATCCTGGGGACGACGAGGCTGTGTATGCTTGCACAATTTTGGGCAGAGCCGCGAAACGTCTTAAAGAGAGCGACCTAATCCGCGACTCAACCCAAGCTGTGTGATTTCAGTATTTTGGTAACATTGTTCCTATCTATATATATTGTATTTGATTCAACAGTGTGTGTGTGTGGGGATCAAATCTCTCCTTATAATTAAAATAATTACAAATCTCCGTTTCTCAGCTCCTTCGTATAAGTAATTTCTAAATTTTAAACCTCACTAATCCAAAACTACATTGCAAAGTCAATACTATATATATCCACCTTGTTATTCATATTCTCCTCACTCAAAACCTTACAGAACGCTCTCCACCAGTTCCTCAATATTATCCTCAAAGTTAACCCCCAAATGGCATCTTTGCTTCTAAATTTAGCTCTTTTCATATCTTTACTTCATTTCAGTTCTGCAACACGAAGCTTGCTAGCTGATTCAGATCAAACCCAAAACCCATTGCTCTTCCAATACCATGATGGCCCTCTTCTCAATGGCAAAATCTCCATAAACTTAATCTGGTACGGTCAATTCAAACCTTCCCAACGAGCAATTGTATCTGATTTCATCACCTCCCTTCCTTCACCCAAATCAATTACCACTACTCAACCCTCTGTTGCTACCTGGTGGACCCACGTTGAGAAATACTACCGTCTACTGAAATCCAAGAAACTCTCCTCTGTTTCACTTTCTTTGGGTGCCCAAATCCTTGATGAAAATTATTCTCATGGAAAATCTCTCACAAATAAAAACATCCAACAATTGGCATCAAAGGGTGGTCAAAAAGACGCAATTAATGTTGTGTTAACTTCATCCGATGTTACAGTTGATGGGTTTTGTTCAAGTAGGTGTGGAACACATGGGTCTTCAAGGTCACCTTTTATTAGAGGAAAGAGCTACAAATTTGCATATATTTGGGTTGGAAATTCTGAGACACAGTGCCCAGGTCAATGTGCTTGGCCATTCCATCAGCCAATCTACGGTCCTCAGACTCCAGCATTGATTGCACCAAACAACGATGTGGGTCTTGATGGCATGGTGATCAACTTGGCTAGTCTATTGGCTGGGACAGTGACGAACCCATTTGGAAATGGATACTACCAAGGTGCTAAAGAAGCTCCGTTGGAAGCTTCATCGGCTTGTCCAGGTGTATATGCTAAAGGGGCATACCCAGGTTATGCTGGCGATCTTTTGGTGGCCTCTATGAATGGTGCGAGTTACAATGCCAATGGTGCTAATGGTAGGAAGTATTTGCTTCCTGCCATTTTTGACCTTTCCACCTCAACTTGCTCCACTCTTGTTTGAGATTTACTTGGAAAAGTGCTTATATGTATTAGCTACTAGGGGAAAAAGATTACAAACACGTATACGTAGAAGACTACAGAGTTTAATAGGAAAAAAAAGAAAAGGAAGAGTATAGAGTAATTCTTTGATTTTTTTTTTTCCCTTCTTTATATTGAATTATTTATTATTTTGTATCCTACTCGGCTCAAGGAATGAGAATAAAATATTCGTTGTAACTTGAAACAATGTGTGCATTTAGCTTAACTTGAAATCAACTGAAAGCAATTGTTGATAAATATGTATATAAAATAATTTATTTTTTTAATTTATATATTTATTTTATATTAACAATAAATAAAAAAATATACTAAATATAAAAATAATATAGAAAAATTGTACACTAACGTGACACCCGGTCCAACTCAAAAAGTAAAAAAGCTATGAAACTATCCCATTGTAAGTACCACTTATCTATCACACACTTAATTTTTTTTAAATTTTATTGAAATTTAATGTATGATCATGAACTTATCCACCTAAGTGATTTTAATATTTAATAGTGTCATATGAAATTACTAAAAAAAAAAAAACTATACATTATAATTTGTTGGCCCATATAAAAGTTAACTTATAAGATAATTTTAAATAAAATTTAATTTCTAATATTAAAAAGTTACATAAAATAAATTATTTTACTAAAAATAATGTATTTTTAAAAATAAAATCATTATCTAACTATATTATATAAATTATTACCATTGTATAAACTAAGAATATTATTTTATAATACATGCATTTAAATTTGCATTCAGTCTCATTTTTTAGTATAAATATGTGTCATTAATTAACCTTCCTAATTAAATAGATATATATTGCTTTTACATTTTATGATAATATAAAGTCTTTTCTGCAATATTAAAAGACATTTTGTGTTCATTTACTAATTTATAATTAAAATCAGTAGAAATTAGAATATGAATAATCATATATTGTAGATAAGCGAAAGAAGTAATTTTTCTTTTTTCGTTTTATGGGAAGTGAAAGTATTTTTTTTTTTTAAAAGTAAAAAGTTAGTTACATTGAAATTAATCAAAATTATACAATAAATTGAAATATCTTTTCTAATGTAATAGTAAAATATTAAAAATACGATAAATTTTTTAAAAGGATAGCAGCCGTACTAATTCACTAAATTTCGAAGTTACTATCATGTAGTCTTGATTTTATAAAAGGTTCTTCTAGTCCATATTCTCAAAAAATTATCAATTAAGAAAAATTAGATTATTTAATAATTTTTTATTAACATATTATTATTTTTTGTCAAATAATTAATTCAAAAATAATATTTTAATAAAAATATATTAAAATAATTTAATTTATTCTTAATTGACATCTTTTTTTCAAATCAATGATTAAATAACATAACTATTAATTTAAAGAACCAAAAATACTACCATAATCTAAGAATTTTAGTACCATTTTTGTCTTTTTATTTTATTGTTAGTAAATTCGGTTCTGATTTTTGAAAATTAGGCGGAGATATGAAATCGTTAATTTTGTATTTTGCCATAATTTATGATTTAATTGCATAATATAATATTTTTTATAAATAAAAATTTATTTAGCTACCCTTAATGCAATGCATATATTTTATTTTGTATATCGTAAAAAAAAATATTTTTTATAAATTAAAAATGAGGTGTATATATATATATTTTTAATAATGTAAAAAAAAATAGAATGGGTAAAAAATAAAAATAAAAAAACATATGAATTATTTAGTTATACACGAACTGAAATATATTTTTATTTTTTTCATTTAATTTATTTTAATTTACTATTATTCAATTTGAATTCTTCAGTACGCCTGAAAAATGACTATTACTCCCATTAGAAAATACTCGTTATTGTATGACAAAAAAACCTAATAATTGGAAAAATATATATCTTACAAATTAATAACCGAGAAAAAGTTCCTATTATTATTATTATTATTATTATTATTATTATTATGTGCAAAAAAATAAACTTTAATATTGTAATTAGGAGTTAGATATTTATAATTTTATTATTTATAAAAACAGGCTATTTTAGTGTAAAATTGGTCCTTTTGATGAGACTAAAATGTATTTTTATTAGTAATTATAAAATTTAAAATACTTATTTTTAATAATTATAAAATTAAATAAATTTATTTTTTATATAATATAATTAATAATAATTATTATAATAATAAAATACTCATTTATTAAAAAAAAAAAAAAAGGTAGGACCTTAATGTCTCGCAGCCTTTTTAGAAAATAGTAGTAAGAATATAATATAGAGTTTTATAACATTTTCCTTCTTTTTTTTAGGTAACCTTTTATTTCAACCAAAGATTAATAATGCAATATATGAGTGAATAAAAAAAATAAAAATAATTTCTTTTTATAATTTAATGCATGTACTAATATACATGATATGTTTTAATCGATCATTGTTAGTAAATAATATAACAAATATTTTATCATCTCACATCTTTAATTTTATTTTTAGTTAATAATTAACACATCATTTAATGTGTATAAATTGATGCATATAATAGTATTTTATAAAAAATGATAAATTGCATGTACTATTATAATGCATGGTCACATGAAAACCATAATATATAATATATGAAAATAAAAAAAATTATTTATTAATTTTTACTATTTTACAATATGACACATTATAAATTACACTTTGAAACTGAAAAGGTTTATTTAATTTATGATGATATCGTATAGCACGTTACAGATTTAAAATAATTGTGTCTAAAAGTATATAATTTTATGTAAATTAAAAAAATTTAACAGAAGAAACGGGTTTCTAACTTGATATGAATTGTGATGAACGATTTTCGAATGGTATCACATCAATTAGTCGATGACAACTTAATTTGGCCTTTAGCACTTCTCAAAGTTGTCAATAGTTCATCATCATTCAAATTGATTCAATATGCTTCAAAATTTGTTACTGGTCATAATCCCTTAGCTGTCGAAACCCTGTCATTTAACACTTGCAGAATTTTAGATTCCAATTGAAGAAAAACAATGTTCCATATTGCAATCCTACTTTACCAAATTAAATATTCGACACGTTTCTTACCCAAAAAAAAAACCACTCTTGTACTGCAGTTTCTATTTTTTTCTTGACTATATAAATAACCAAACGTCAGTCCATCTTTTCCTCAACCCAAATTTCCACTTCTCCTATGAACTAATCAACATTATTCATTCCTTGTATGTCAAATTATATCATGGCCACTTCTATTTCCACCACTAGTACTCGTTTACTTCTCTACATAGTCCTAACTGTTTCATTACTTCATGTCAACTCTGCAACATGGAGCTTGCTAGCTGATTCAGACCAAACCCAAAATCCTTTGCTCTTCCATTACCACAATGGTCCTATTCTCACAAACAAAAACTCAATCAACTTAATTTGGTACGGCAGATTCAAGCCTTCACAACGTGCTATTGTTTCCGATTTCATTACTTCTCTTTCTTTTTCCAAACCCACCAAATCCCAACCCTCTGTTTCTACTTGGTTAAACAACATCAATAAATATTACAACCTTCTTAATTCCAATGGAACTACTTTCCTTTCCCTCTCTTTGGGTACTCAAATTCTTGACGAGAACTATTCTCTCGGAAAATCTCTAACCAATAATCATATTATACAATTGGCATCAAAGGGTAGCCAATTGAATTCGATCAACGTGGTCTTAACTTCAGCCGATGTTATAGTACCTGGGTTTTGCTCTAGTAGGTGTGGAACACATGCCTCATCAAGCACAAGTTTATTTAGAGAAAGAAGATACATGTTTCCTTATATCTGGGTTGGTAATTCGGAGACACAATGTCCAGGTCAATGCGCTTGGCCATTTCACCAGCCAATTTATGGACCACAAAACCCACCCCTGGT
Organism: Elaeagnus macrophylla; assembly: GCA_029378325.1. Classification (NCBI taxonomy): domain Eukaryota; kingdom Viridiplantae; phylum Streptophyta; class Magnoliopsida; order Rosales; family Elaeagnaceae; genus Elaeagnus; species Elaeagnus macrophylla. Next base: position 13,502,000 of record CM055653.1, read on the forward strand.
TGCACCAAACAACGATGTGGGACTTGACGGCATAGTTACCAACTTGGCTAGCCTTTTGGCTGGGACAGTAACGAACCCATTTGGAAATGGGTATTTTCAGGGTCCAAAGGAAGCTCCTTTAGAGGCTGCATCGGCTTGTACTGGTGTTTACGCAAAAGGGTCATATCCTGGCTATGCTGGTAACCTTTTGACGGACTCTGTTACTGGGGCGAGCTATAATGCTAACGGTGTTAATGGTAGGAAGTATTTGCTTCCCGCTATTTTGGACCCTTCCACATCAAGTTGTTCCACGCTCGTGTGACGAGTCTAGTATGCAGAGGATATTAGGATTACACGTTGTTTTATAATGCCTCACATATTTGTGAAGACAATGTAATGAGCTAATGATGAGTTCATTATGAATAGGCGTTAAAAAAAATACTAATGATAAATAAATTTACATACGTTAATATTATCCATAAAAAAAAAATTATTTTTATATTTTTTAAAATAATTTTGACATTTTCATTTATAAACCTTTATATAAAAAGTGTGTTAATTACAGCACAATCTTTTCTTTTGCTTTTTTTCTTTTTCTTTGTTCATTTGATTTTTTTCTGATATTCTTTTATTTTAAATTTATATATTTTAATTAATATCTCATCCACACAATTTTATAAATTACCTAAGAATACATGACATTAGACCATATGACAATTAACAAAATTTTAATATTCTATATATAATAATTTATAAATTTATTAAATATTTTATCTTATATAATTCTTTTATGTATAAATTATAAATTAAAACGTGACAATAATTAATGTGAGAGACAAATAGTTAAAATTATAGCTATATATATATATATATATATATTGAATAATAATAATAATTTAAATGTTATTTCTCTACGTAGAATAACAAATTATGTTATTTCTCATATATATAATATATAACAATAAATTATAATAAAAATAAATGAATTTGATATATAAATAGATAACTAAAATAAAAATACAAACTTGATGAACTTCTTCTGTAATGTAATTATTTTATTTTAAATGTATGTATCATTCAAGACTAAAACTTTTAATTATTTTGATACTTATTATTTTTTAATATTTTTATCTTCAAATTTACTTATTTATATTTTCATTTTGCTAATATATTTAAAAATAATTATAATTGCACTAGCATAAGATATTAGTAACAATAATTTTTATTTTGATTCCATAATGTTATAAGTACACACAACAACAAAAAATTAATTCTTTTTCTTTTGAATTATAGCTATTTTTAATGCTATTAAAGATTAACAAATATGCCCATAAATAAAAATATATTTTACATCTTTAAGTATTTCGTTTTCTTCTAAACTTTACATCTTTAAGTATATGTTTAAACTATAGACTTTCAATTTTTTTAATAAATTTTAATTAAATTATTTTTAATTATAACTAACACATATTAAATAGGTAGTAATATTGCAATAACTTAAATTATTATTTATTAATAATGAATTTATTAAATAGGTAGCAATATTGCAATAACTTAAATTATTATTTATTAATAATAAATTTATCTAATAATAATGACAATAAATATAATTAATTAAAGAAATATAAAAGACAACAATTCTTATATTTTTCTTATGAAATAACAAAAATAATTATCTTACTATATATATATATATATATATATATATATATATATATATATATATATATATACCTATGTGTAATTTGCTATTTTTTACGATTTTGTCATCAAATTTTTGCTTTAATTACAGAATTTTCATTATTATTTATTTTATTTATTTATTAATTAATGATAATAATTACATTTTCTTATTATAAAAGTAAGATCATACGAGTCTTATTTATAACTTATTTTTTTCACAATAAGTTCTATATAACTTAAAATACATAATTATATATTTAAATTAATTTTTAATTTTTTCCTTTTTCTTTTAAATTAATAGTTAAAAAACAAAAATAAAATCAATTTTGTTCACAAATTTTCATCTTAATTACAAAATTATCATTACTATTTATTTTATATATTTATTAACAATGATAAAAATAAAAATAAAAAAAGCATGCAGATAAATAAAGAAGAAAAAATATTTAAAAGATTATATTTTTATCTATAGTCTAATTTTCTATACTAGAAATCTTAAATAAACTAAAATATATATTTATAACAATATAATTACATATTATTGTTATGAAATTAAAATGTATACCATGTTTTTAGTTTATTTAACTAAAAAAGAAGTATATAATAAGCTTCAAATTAAAGCTTTAAGTTTATGGTAATCATGTTTTATTTCAATCTAAATTTTAATTTTATCTAATATTATATTATTTGACATTTTATTTTAATAATTTTTTAAAATTTATTTAAATTTTTTTATATAAAAGATTTTATTAATTTTATTATTATTAGTTAGTCTTATATTATTTATCAATATATATTTTTAAATATAATATTAAGGTTAAAATTTTAAATCATATTTTTTTATTTACATTTTCATATATTTATTTTAGTTTTATGATATGTTTGATTGAGTTTTCTATTTATTTAAATTTTTTTAGTTAAGAAATCTATTTTATACATTAATGATATTAATATTTATTAACTTTTTCTCATTCTATCTCCTTGGATTTAATATTTATGATATAGAATTTATGATTTATTGTTTAGGATATTGAGTTTAGCATTTAAAGTTTACAATTTAAGATTTAAGGTTTAAAGAATAAAATAAGAGAAAATAAGAAGGCAAGAGACAAAAAAAAAAAAATGAAAATTGATTAAATTGTATTTTATTTTATTTTTGTATAATATTATTTTGGTTAAAGATAAATATTTTTATTAAATACAATGATTTCTACCATATTGGGAATTATCTCTGTCATATTAACATTTTATTTACTTTCCTATTTCAAAATAAATCTCAACACTTCCCCTCAAGTTGGTGCATATATGTCCCACATGTCCAACTTGTCTAAAAACTTTAAGAACACTAGATTTGAAACTGCTTTGATAGAGGGTCGAAGTGATAAAACATGTCTATCATCATTTGTCATATGATCTGTTGCACCCGAATCAATTATCCATGTATTATTCAAAATAGAGGTAGAACTATTTAAAGCCTTACCAATATTATTCGTAGATATTATCAATGTCGAAGCTTGGTCAATGATTTCATCTGCTGTCTTGGTTTGAACAGTCGGAACAAATCTGATTCAAAGGATTTAATGTGGTTACTCCTTTTTTCTCTCTCCTTTTTTTTTATATCAGGAAGTAAAATCCTTGTTTTTTTTTTTTTATAAGCAGTAAACAAAATCCTTTTTTTTTTTTGGATTTCCTGTCTTTTCTTTTGTTTTCTTTTTGTTTGTTTGTTTTTTTTTAAAAGGAATACTTTAGCTTATAAGGAAAGAAAAGGAGGAATAAAAAAGAAACAAATCAGTAGATCAGCGTTGGAGAGGACGTTGGGCACCATGACAACGCTGGTCGGGAGGCCGGAGGGGAGCGACGGTGCTGGCGCAGCTTGTTGGTGAGGTGCCGGTTTTCGGTGAGAGCTATGAGGGCGTGGTGCTCGTTTTCGGCGAGAGTTGTGAGCGGCACAGTGGGTTTCTGCGGGTTGATCTGTTGGTGAGTGCAGGTGGTTTCAGGTTTTGTGGGTTGTCGGCAAGGGAAGGGTGGATGGCAGAATGATGGGTTTTGGGTTTTTTTTTTTTTTTTTTGTGGGTGGTGATGTTTTTTATTGTGGTGGTGTTTGGGTGGTGGGCGAGATTTCCGGCGATTATGGGGATTTGTTGGTTCTATGGATTTGGTGATTTGGGTGGACGATTTTGGGGTTGAATGGTGGCTATAGTTGCAGGTGGGTGGCAATTGAGGTTGATGGTTTGTTTGTTTGTTTGTTTTTTTTTTTTTTTTTTTTTATGGATGGATCTAATTTGTTTTGGGTGGCTTAATGGTATGGTGGATTTGGTGAGCGACGGCGGGGATTAGTAGCGGCTATGGGTTTGCTTCGTGAGTTGGGTTTTGATTTATGGGTTTGATTTATGTTGGGTTTCTATTGGTAGTTTGGGTGGTGGTTTGGCGAGTTTGACAAGTTTGGATGGTGGTTTGAAGGGTTTGACCGGGAATGAGTGGCGGGGGTGATCTGTGTTTGTGGTGGTTTCTAATTTGGCGATTTTTTTTTTTATTCACAGAATCCTAATCGGCTCTGATACCATGTAGAAAAGAAGAATGTAATATTTAGTTTTGAATATTTCACTCAATTGTATTACTTTGCACAAATTACATGAATTTATAATAGAAATAAAACGACAAAAAATGATAATAATTAAATACAATGATTCTTACCATATTGGAAATAATCTCTATCATATTAACATTTTATTTACTTTTTTATTTCAAAATGAATCTCAAGAAATTATTATATTTATTTCCATCATAATAGAAAATAGTATTTATTAAAAATTGCATTACTATATTTGTACGGGAGGAACGCTAAGCAAAAGCAAATTTGGACACACAATAAAATAACTATACATCAATTTTTTTGTGCAATGTTAATTATCTTAAAAATAACTTTTTTTCTTTTAAAATATTATTTTAGTACGCAATGCATTATGTATGTAAAAAAGTATAATTATAAACAGAAATCAGACTGTATAAGCAAATTTTTTTTTTTTGAAACCACTTTATAAGTAAAATTGGGAGTGTCAGATGTTAGAAATTTGTTTACCAAATTGAAAATCATGTTTTCTAGATCCCATGTTGAATCAAGAGAAGAAGAAGAGATTATTGCGGAAGCGTACCGGAATCCATAGCGTTCTTCTGTCGAACAGGTTCAGATCTTCCAATTGATGCGTAGTTGTCTAAAGAGTTTTTCTCTGTTGATGGGGATACAGAGAAAACTTGTGTTCTACAAGCACTACGCTCAAATGGGGACCATGACCCCTTTATATAGATAACCGCCAAAGGCGGTTACCTATTATTGGTATTTTCAAATTGGCCCCTCATCAACTTAAAAATACAAGTCCGGTCTCTACACATTAATTCCACGATAATTTAATACCCTATAGCCAAAATTAAACTTTATAGATCACCTTTTAATTGGCTAAACTATAAGATAGCATAGCACATTTAAAACTACATGTGTGGCCCCACAGATTAATAATATTTTTCCAACAATCTCCCACTGGGCCACATATGTAACTTTGTAAATGTGCATAACCTTATGAGCTCATGAAACTGCCATCACAATCAGGGTACTTCCGAACAATCTCGTCCATTAATCATACTGATACAGGATCAAAGCGATCTTCGTCACATTTATCGTGACTAAATCTATCAATGGTCACACATACCAATACAACCAAATGACATAGATCAATCATGGATGTGTAGCATGAAAATTACATGTAATGTGATCCAAACATGTCTATTTTCAACTAGTCCTACTTTATTCTTTATTGAGATCAGTATTACCACATTACTTAACAGAGTGTATTAAACCAAAACTTTACTTCTGCAGAAAGTAAACTGAATAATATATGTATATAACAAAACTGAAGTTTAACATAAAGCAACAAATCAAATTCAAACTCCCACTAAACTAAAGTATCCTTAAACAGAATAACACCCATATGAGCAGTATGCTCGTGAAAGACCTTGGGCGGTAGTCCCTTTGTGAGCGGATCCGCTATCATGGAGTTTGTTCTAATGTGCTCTATAAAAATCTGACCACTCTGCACTCTTTCTTTCACAACCAGAAACTTGATGTCAATATGTTTTGACTTCGTTGAGCTTCTGTTGTTGTTAGAATATAGAACCGCTGATTTATTGTCACAAAATAATTTGAGTGATCTTTCAACACCCTCTAAAATATGCAGCCCAGTGACAAAATTTCGCAGCCATATTCCATGATTTGATGCCTCATAACAAGCCACAAATTCTGCGGCCATGGTGGATGAAGCCACAAGCGTTTGCTTGGCAGACCGCCAAGAAACTGCCCCACCAGCCAACAGATAAACATAACCTGATGTGGATCTCCTGCTGTCTTGGCATCCAGCAAAATCAGAGTCGGAGTACCCAATGATCTCTAACCGATCTGATCTTCTATATGTGAGCATATACTCCTTTGTTCTCTGTAAGTATCTCATAACCCGTTTGGCTGCTTTCCAATGATCCATGCCTGGGTTACTTAAATATCTGCCTAACATGCCAACTATGAACGCAATATCCGGACGCGTACATACTTGGGCATACATTAGACTCCCTACAGCCGAAGCATAAGGAATCTTCTGCATTTCTTTAATTTCAAGGCTATTCTTTGGGCATTGGTTGAGACAAAATTTGTCTCCCTTAGAGACTGGGGTTTCACCTGGTTTGCAATTTTGCAAGCCAAACCTATTGAGAACTTTCTCAATATAATTCCTTTGTGACAGTCCCAATATACCCCGAGAGCGATCTCGGTGTATCTCAATTCCTAATACAAAGGAAGCTTCACCAAGATCTTTCATTTCAAAATTCTTTGATAGAAATCTCTTGGTGTCATGCAAGATGCCTATGTCATTTGTGGCAAGTAAAATGTCATCGACATACAAAATCAGAAAAATATGCTTACTCCCACTGAACTTGTGATACACACAATCATCAACGACATTCATCTCAAAACCATACGAAACAATGACTTGATGAAACTTGAAGTACCACTGACGAGAAGCCTGCTTGAGTCCATATATGGATTTCGTCAATTTACAAACCATATTCTTTGAATCTCCTAACACAAAGTTTTCTGGTTGTACCATATAAATTGTTTCTTCAATGTCACCATTGAGAAACGCTGTTTTGACATCCATTTGATGCAACTCAAGGTCAAAATGTGCAACAAGCGCCATAATTGTCCTAAAAGAGTCTTTCGTGGAAACCGGAGAGAAAGTTTCTTTAAAGTCAATTCCTTCCTTTTGAGTAAAGCCTTTGGCTACAAGACGTGCCTTATACCTCTCCACATTACCTTTTGAATCCCTTTTGGTTTTAAATATCCATTTACAACCAACAGGATTCGCACCAGCCGGTAATAGGACAAGTTCCCAAACTTTATTGTCTTGCATAGACTTATACTCCTCATTCATGGCTTCAATCCATTTATAAGAGTTGGAACTTTGCATGGCTTGGCGGAAGTTGATTGGATCATCTTCCGACATTCCACTTTCTACCTCATGTTCCTGGAGATATACAACATAATCATCTGAAATTGCAAATCTCCTTTCTCTTGTGGATTGCCTTAATGGCGCGGGTTCTTGAGGTTGTTGAGGTTGTTCCTCAAGAATTGGTTCCTCTGGAACAATTACCTCATTTTGAATGAGGGGTTGAATAACATTGTCTTGCCGAAGATCTGAATTCATCTCTTGATTAATGACAAGTATGGAAGCCTGCACATCGTCAAGAAAAGTAGTAGCAGGAATTGGGATTACTCCCTCTTCCTCCTCAAAGACAATGTTCCTAACTCGATTTCCCTTCCCAAACTCAACATCCTCAAAAAATGTTGCAATTCCCGTCTCAAATATAGACTTACTAGTAGGATCATAAAACTTGTAACCCCTTGATCGTTCTGCATAGCCAATAAAGTAGCTGCTAATGGTTTTGGAGTCCAATTTTCTTGCATGAGGTTTATAAGGCCTCGCTTCAGCAGGACATCCCCAAATACGCAAGTGCTTTAGACTAGGCTTTCGCCCAACCCAAAGTTCATAAGGCGTTTTTGCAACTGCTTTAGTTGGCACCCGATTTAGGATATAAGTTGCTGTCTTTAGAGCTTCACCCCAGAGTGACTCTGGTAAAGTAGATTGACTAATCATACTTCTTACCATGTCCTTAAGAGTCCTGTTTCGTCTCTCAGATACACCATTCATGCTAGGCGACCCTGGCATAGTGTATTGAGGGACGATTCCACATTCCTCTAGGTATTTAGCAAACGGTCCCGGACGTTGTTCACCTGATTTGTCGTATCTACCGTAGTATTCACCACCACGGTCAGATCTGACACTCTTTATCCGTTTGTTGAGTTGTAACTCAACTTCGGCCTTAAATATTTTGAACACGTCCAAAGACTGTGATTTCTCATGTATAAGAAATAGATACCCATATCTAGAATAGTCGTCTATGAATGTTATAAAATATTGTTGACCATTCCAAGATGCTGTAGGGAATGGACCACAAATATCCGTATGAATCAATTCTAAGACGTCCGTAGTCCGATTTGCATCTAATTTCTTCATTTTGGTCTGTTTTCCCTTGATACACTCAACACAGACATCAAAATCTAAAAAATCAAGGGATTCCAAAATCTCATCAGACACAAGTCGCTCAACTCTAGATTTAGAGATGTGACCTAAGCGTTTGTGCCATAATGAGGCTGAAGTTTCCTTATCTAATTTTCGCTTTATACCTCGTGACTCGACATGCAAGGTTTCATTATAAGATGAAACAGTTTCCAGCAAATATAGATTATCAAAAGTATTAAGTAAACCAGTACCAATAACATTTGAATTTAAAGACAAAGTGAACTGAGTATTTCCAAATGAACAATAATAACCCAATTTGTCCAAAACAGAAATGGAAATTAAATTCCGTCTAAAAGACGGTACAACAAAAGTGTCTTTCAAATCCAAATAACAACCAGTTTTTAATAATAATCTAAAATGCCCTATTGCCTTCACTTCCACCGACTTGCCGTCACCCACAAAGATACGTCTTTCAGCATCAGTTGGCTCTCGGTAGTTTAGGCAACCCTGCATAGAAACACAAATGTGAGTAGTAGCACTAGAATCTACCCACCAAGTGTTTCTTGGTACAGATGCTAAATTGATCTCAGAACAGACCAAAACAGGAATTATACCTTTCTTTTCACGCCATGCGCTATACTTGGCACATTCCTTCTTCTGATGTCCAGGCTTACCACAGAAGAAACAATCGTCATTACTTTTCTGTTTCTTTTGCACTGGATCCTTAGGAACAGCAACTTCCTTTCCTTTATCCTTCCTTTTACCCTTGCCCTTAAAAGTGCTTGACAAATGAGCACTTTCAGTCCTCTCTTGCTTCAATCTCTCTTCCTCTTGCACACAAAATGAAATGAGCTCATTGAGAGTCCATTTCTCCTTTTGACAGTTATAACTGACCTTAAATTGACTGAATTGTGCAGGAAGAGAGATCAGAATTAAATGCACGAGCAAATCATCTGATAAGTCGAGCTTTAGTGCCTTAAGTTTTGAAGCAAGATGAGACATCTCCATGATGTACTCTCTGACATTACCTTTGCCCTTATATTTCATTGAAATCAAGCTTGCTAAGAGCGTGCTTGTTTCAGCCTTATCGTTTTTGACAAAACGATTCTGAATTTCCTCAAGGAACTTACTGGCAATGATATTGTCATCTGTGATTGCACCTCGAAAGGTTTCTGGAATCCCACGCTTCATGATCATAAGACTTAGCCTGTTTGAACGGTCCCACTTTTCAAAGTATGCAATTTCCTCAGGGGTACTTTGTGCAGTGAGATCATTCGGTTTTGGCATTCTTAATGCCAAGTCTATGTCCATGCAGCCAAGAACAATCAATATGTTCTCTTTCCAGTCCTTAAAGTTTGTTCCATTTAACATTGGAACATTGTTCATGTTGGCAGATATTGTAGTAGTAGACATTAAAGCTGAATAGAGAACAAAATTAAATAAATATACTATGCTCACATAAAATAGCCAAAGTAAACAGTCATTAAATTGATTAATTACATGACAACATTTCAAGATACCAAGCACAACATTAATACCAAGCCTTTGGACAGTGATATTAATTGTAAGTGGTACTCTTATTGCAATGATCAAACAATGACAATAAGTTATGTCAAATAATAAATCTATGTTTGCATCGATTCATTATTCACATGAAGTCACCTTGATAATTGTCATATGATTACCATCGCAAGTGCGTGTGTAATTCGGCCAAATATGAACCCCTCTTTGGATTGGTTAATATTCGCATGAATTACACATACACAAACATCATATCCAATTATTCTCCCAATATCAATATACACAAGAGTTGTCACTTTGGTGACATCTTGTATAAATTAATGTAATTAGAATACCAGATAAGTGTTAAAAAAAAATGTTGTATATAATGTATAATTAATCAAAATTTAATTTATAATATATAAATTCTTTAGAACTATATAAGTATGGCTGAAACTTATACATACAAGTTTGTCGCTTATATAACTAAATATCGATATAAATGAGCTTTTAATCACAACAGTTTATGATATATATATAAAACACCAAAACTGTATATTATATATATATATATATATATATATATATATAATCTTTATCATACATAAAGCTGGGCATTATTTTTTTTTTAATCGAAAAGGAATTGTTTTTTTTTTTTTTTTTAACTGCAGAGGAAGCCAAACAAAAGAACAGAATCCATATAAAAAAAAAAAAATTTTGCAGGAACATTCGCAAGAACCAATACTTCTTTTACAAAATCCACAAAGTAATATATATATATATAAACTGAAAAGTAATACATATATATATATATAGATATATATATAAACCGAAAAGTAACCTTTATATATATATATATATATATATATATATATATATAATATATATATATATATATATATATATATATATATATATATATATATATATATATATATATATATATATATATCCGAAAAGAGCTTTTGTATATATCCTAAACGAAGTTGGTTCTGTCACGTTGTTTTTTTTTTTTTTTTGTACGAAAGCAACTGCACTTCAGTTTCCTCTTACTTTCGGTTTCTCCAGAAACAAACAAGAAGAAAAAAAAAAAAAATTGATCGCAATTTTTGCAATTCAGAATCCATATCAACGAAGGAGCCATTTGTAACATAGATAAATATATCTACATATGAAATCAGAATCCTGATGCCTATCAAGATACCGAGAAACATATATAATTTCTCAGAAACAGATAAGAACGATTGTCAAAGCCCCAAAAAAAAAAAAAAAAAAAAAATCAGGTACATATCAGCGAAGAACCAATTCAGAAGATATATACATATACATGAAAAATAAATCAAGTATATATTTCAACGAAGGAATCAATATGGAAGAAATAATGCCGATAATATTATACCGATAATGCAAATTATTTTCCAGATTATATGACACACCATACAGAATTCATTAGAAACATATTAATCTCTAAAATTCATAGATTCTTTTGAATCAAACATGGGTCGGCTCTGATACCACTTGTTAGAAATTTGTTTACCAAATTGAAAATCATGTTTTCTAGATCCCATGTTGAATCAAGAGAAGAAGAAGAGATTATTGCGGAAGCGTACCGGAATCCATAGCGTTCTTCTGTCGAACAGGTTCAGATCTTCCAATTGATGCGTAGTTGTCTAAAGAGTTTTTCTCTGTTGATGGGGATACAGAGAAAACTTGTGTTCTACAAGCACTACGCTCAAATGGGGACCATGACCCCTTTATATAGATAACCGCCAAAGGCGGTTACCTATTATTGGTATTTTCAAATTGGCCCCTCATCAACTTAAAAATACAAGTCCGGTCTCTACACATTAATTCCACGATAATTTAATACCCTATAGCCAAAATTAAACTTTATAGATCACCTTTTAATTGACTAAACTATAAGATAGCATAGCACATTTAAAACTACATGTGTAGCCCCACAGATTAATAATATTTTTCCAACATCAGATTCTCACTTTTTAATTTTACTGTGTACGTGGAGAAATAGTACGCTGACTCTGTCATCATTCATCCCAGATAGAAGTTAGTACTGTACTGTGCTTGCTTCGAGGAAGAAAACGAATAGTAGTTACTGTCTACCATTGTTTGGTTAAGTTGGCTAATTGTTATTAAGAATTAATTTTTACATATGAATTTAAATCTTATTACACATATCTTTGTAGTTGTTTCCTTTAAATAATATATTGAGTTAATTTTAAAAAAAATATATGTCGACCCAATAGAAGTACTCTTATTCTTCACATGGGTCTTGCATTAAATGAGTGTGACTGGCTTTCTTGCTCTTTAGCCTGGTACCGTCGCCAGTCACTTTTATTCTTCTATTATTGATTCGTGTCTGTATCCACAAGGCCATTCACTTGCTACTTTGTCATTTGTATTTGTTTTCTTTTTTAATCTCCGTCTCTTAATGTGTTTATTGTTTCACTCATCCCCACATACTCTCTTTCAGATTACCCCCCACTAATGCCAGTAATATTGAAGACCGTCATTAAAACTAGTTTTGCCAATTTCTTGTTAAAAATAAAGCCACCCATTTTGCCTTTTTGGGACCCTTTACTCAGTTTTTCTTATTTCAACTAACAATTTTAACACAATTTAGTATTTTTGTTGTTTTACACACTTTGTTTTTATCTTTGTTGCTGTTGTGTTCTTGCCTTCTTGGTTTTTGCTTCATTGAAGCTTGTGGGTAGTAGGCGAGCAGATGGGTCTTTTCTTTTAGCTCACTCTCACTCTCACTCTCACTCTCACTCTTCTTATTTTTCCTGCCTTTCTTGGCGCCTAAACCGGTGAGCACTCTTTTAATAAATCCAAATACTAAAAAAAATAAAATATATATCTTTTTATCTCCCTCACTTTTGGTTCTTTTCTTCATATGCATTTCCTTTTAGATTTTTTTTTTTTATGGGATTGAGATCATCTCTAATTCATTTTAGTACAAATTATTATTATTATTTTTTATCTTTAATACATTATATTAAATATAACGTTAAGAAGTATATTCTTTAAAAAATAATTATTTTTATTTTTATATGTTTTTTTTTAATTCATTGCACTAAATATTAAATTAAAAATATATATTTTTAAATTTTTTTGAAAAATGCAAAAGAAAAAAATAACAATGCATAAATAATGTTGTGCAAAATAAATAATGTCGCTCAAAATTTAACGCAATACTATTTAATGTTTAACAGTTTTGTTGGAGATGCCTTGAATGCGTAAACAACAAACTAGCTCGTATAAACACCTGTGAATTCGTTTCAAGGTTCACTGTACAGCTTCTAGCATACCTTCTTAAATTATGAAAATCTCCAGGTTGGGAGGTTAATTTTCTTCTTTTTTTTGTATGACTTGTCAACAACCCAGTTATATTTCTGCTCTCTTGTTTTATGCAGAATTGTTGATATAATCTGTTTATTTCTGATATGAAATGTTTTCCATTACTAATTTATCTCATATGGGTTTTGTGGATCTATCAAGATTCACCCCCACTATTGTACTCATTTTCAGATTACTGCTAATAATTTCTTTATTTCTTTTGCTCTGTTATTATGCCAATTTAAGATTTTTTGTTTGTTCTTTTCTAATTTTGGTCTCAAACACACCTGTATCAGTATAACATTTCTTTCTTTTCTTGAAACTTGTTTCGATTATTTTTATTTATGAATTTTTCCTACGGTTCTTTCTTGTTCCTGATGGCAGGGATTAAAGCAAAGGGTTTTACTCTTAACCAGTGTGGCTAAGCCAAAATAGAGATTATAGATGGAAGAGATTGCTAATAGGAGCCAATGGGACGAATTAATACCAGATGCATTAGGATTAATTTTCAACAATCTTTCTCTTCAAGAGTTGTTAACAGTAATTCCAAGGGTTTGTAAATCATGGAACAAAGCAATAACAGGGCCTTATTGCTGGCAAGAGATTGACATTATTGAATGGAGTAAGATATGCCAATCTGACCACCTAGATCGTATGCTTCGAATGCTGATTTCTCGGAGTCTGGCTCTCTCCGAAAGCTTTCTGTTTCTTGCCTTCAAGATGACAATATATTCTCCTTCATTGCAGAACAGTAAGCTTTCTGAAATTATATTCAATTACTTTTTGTTTGTTATGTGAATAATTGATATATTTTGCCTGTTGTTATGTGCTAGTGCTACCACATTTGTTTGTGTTATGTAGTAAGTATGAGATCATCCTTATTGAATTAGTGATGAAGTAGCTTGTTAATAAAAGATATTGGCATGCATTCTTGTGATGTCTACTTAAGACTGTATTATTGGTTTTGCAAGTGCTAGTTCCATTCAATCACTAAGGCTGCCAAGATGTGAGATCATTGATTCGATAATCGAACAGATTGGTAGGAGTTTTTGTTCTATCACGTTATTGGATGTAAGCTATTGTTGTAAAATTAGTTTTAGCTCTTTGGAGGTCATTGGGAAGAACTGTAAATTGCTTACAAAACTATGCCGGAATATGCATCCATTGGATACATCAGGCAAGCCTTTACAGGATGATGAGGCATATGCCATTGCTGCCACAATGCCAAAATTGAGGCACCTTGAGATGGCTTACCATCTTATCAGCACAGAAAGCGTTCTTAATGTACTTTCGAGCTGTCCAGAGCTTAATTTTTTGGATTTAAGAGCTTGTTGGAGTGTGATGCTTGATGACAAACATATCAAGGACAAGTTCCCAAAATTGAATGTTTTAGGGCCTCTTGTTATAGGCTACTATGAAACATATGACTGGGGTGATTGCTCAGATGCTGCTTCTGATTTCTTGGCCTGGGATTTTATGGGTGATGAAGTGGAGGATTACTTCGATGATAATGAGAGTTTTGATGAGATGTAGGATGATGTGGTTAGGCTGGAAGAGCTTGAACTGAGGTTCTATGAAGGAATTGATCATGAAGTTGCAAATGGTCATGGTTGGTCTTCTCCTTAGAAGTTTTAATACTTTTTATTTTTTCTTTCCAGTTGCTTCACGAAATGTGTAAAACTTTAAAACTTTTTATGTTATGCATGTAGTATATGTTTCAAGAGAATGAAATGAAAGTATGATTTGCTTCAATTTCTGTTTTAAGCATACTTAACCTCCTTTTCAACGAAACAGAAAGTTATCGTCACCGAGGGTCCTTTAGCTTATACAAATGACGTGCATAAGTCATTTAACTTTTAAGTGGATTACATAAATCTTATTAATAAACACTAAAGTCCTACTTTAACTTTTTATTGAGAAATTGTAGCAAATTTTATTATTTATTGTTCATATTATCAAATTTTGAGGATATTACTAAAATAATAATATTAATTATATTATTATAATGAATATAAATGACCATAAATAACTTTATAAATTTAGTTATATGATTATTGCATAACAAAATCTTACTCAATTTCTTAATTAACAATCAAAATAAAATTTTGTTGTTAAATTTATGAAAACAACAAAATTTTTATGATCTACTTAAAAAAAAAAAATTGTGTAAATTAGACAACACTCTATTTATATAATCTACTGGAATTCTCCCATATATCCTCTATTTTTCTTATCTAAAATATGCTGCTGCCTTGGCTTGTTGGGAATAAGGAAGAGAATATTTCTAAACAATAGTTATTGAAAAATTGGTACCAAAATTTATTAATTATGATTAAAGTTTATAAAAATTTATTAATTTTTAAATAGAGTACTAAAAATTTAATAATTATTAAAAATGGTACTAAAAATTTAAAATTTTTTAAATTGTCTTAAATTTATTCACTAACATGTAATAAGTGGAGCCACGTTGACAAATTTTTTAAAATTTTATAAATTTTGAACCTTTTGTGCTTTTATTAAAATTTATTAAATTTTTAATATTATATTTAAAAATTAGTATATTTTTATACATTTTAATTATAATTAATAAAATTATGATAGTTCTTCTTTCTTTCTTTCTTTTTATTGAAAAATATATGGTAGCTTTTATCTATAATTTTGTACTCGTTTCTCACATACAAAATGTCTGGGGTTTCACACGTTAGAATTGGATTCCACACGTTAGAATTGGGGTTTCACACGTTAAAATTAGTAACTGCTGTTTTGTACTTTTGCTAGGATGAGAGAAAAACAATCAAATTGTTTTTTTTTTACATAAAAAAGCTTCCTAGATTTAAAAAAAAAATTGAGTTATTTTCGCACCAACATACTATTAAAAATTATAGTCAGTTTGTAGCTGAATTTGGGCCAAATATATCTGCATAAGGTCAGTAAAAGATTGTGATAAAGCTTGACATCGAAACGCATGTTTCGAGTCTCGAATTCATGCACTTTACCGTCTAGCAAAATCTACAATCTTACACAGTATACTCAAATAATTTTACAATCTGTGCTACTTGTGCTGGTTAAAAAAAAAAAATTAAATTTGGTAAGGGATTATTAGAAAGAAAAAAACCTAGGTAAGTGATTTGTTTTAGACTGCTGATTAAGAAGGGCAAGGATAAATTATATGCTGTGTATGAAAGTATCACTCACTATATTTGCTAGGAAGTCAATTTAGAGATGCCTATTCCTTTTTCTTTTCTAATTGACTTGAGTGAATCTTTTGCTTTATGGCAAAGACCGCATATTATTTTTAATCAATATTAAAGAAAAAGGAATGCTAAGATATAAGATAGCTAAGCTATTGCTACTAATAAATCAAACTAAAAATGAATCACTCAAATTACGCTTGAACCTTCTGACCAAAAAACATTTACGCTTGAACCCAAAAGGTTAAAATTAGGAGCTCCGGGTGACATACATTGTGACATTGACCGGTGACATTTTTTTAACGTGGGTTGTTGAAATGCATAATTGCATACGCATCTCCGATCATGTATCTGTCACAATCTCACCAGCCATTTCTGTGAGAAAAGTCGGAAAAAAAATTATTTATAATTATAAAAATAATATTAATATTAAAAAAAATTAATTTATTATTTTATATTAAAATTATTAAATAATACGTCATTACTTTTATTTTAATTTGTTTAATATTAACTTCGTTCAATTAAATACTCTTAAATATTTTTATGTATTATTTTTATTATTATAAATTTTATAATATAATTTTATATAATTTTTATTGATATTTTTGTTCTCTTTGTAGAAATTAGTTTTTAATAAAATCCTAAACTGCTCGGCTTCTTCAGAAAAAATGCCTGTAGTCAATTTTCACCTACCACGAGTATGGCTGGCAATATGGTTACAACATCGTTACACGAATTATTTTGAGAAATTATAAAAAATAATACTCCTAAAATTTATAACAATAAAAATAACACTTCAATAATATTAAACGTTTAATTTAAACGTATAATATTAAACATTCAACATTGAATGAGTCTAAATTACTTTCATTTAATTCCAATTGAACTGATGTTCAAGAAAAATTAATATATCAATTATTTTTTTATTGTGAAAATATAAATATAAATATATTATTTTTATTATTATAAATTTTAAGAAATATTATTTTTGTTACTTTTCTAATTATTTTTTAGTTAAAATTATTTTTGAATACTTTTTTACTTGGAATGAATATAGAGTTTTTTTTTTTGAATATTTAATATTTTATTACAAATTTAAAATGAATATAGAGTTTTTTTTTTTTTTATCTTTTTAAATTAATTATAAAAGTAGAATAATATTTAAAATTTTTATTAAATATGATAATTATTATATAATTAATATATGATATTTATTTTATTACTAGGTTTAAAATTCTTATTTAATATGATAATATATCTTAAAAAGGATATATGTGTGTGTGTGTCTGAATTACGACTATTTTTTTTTTTGAATAAAATTATCTCTATATTTTAAATTATTAACATTAGTTTCATTTTAAAATCTATTATCACATTAAATAAAGATTTTAAATATGATAATCAAATAAAAATTATATACAATAAAGACTCTAATTATAAGATGATTAACACATTTAATAAAAATTATAAATATTATTTTACTTTCATAGTTATTTTAGAAGCATAAGAAAATTAATTTAGTATCTTTATTTCAAATATGTTATAGAAATTAACCAAAAAAATTAAAATAAATAAAATAATTAATGTACAAAACACATATTTTTAACTAGTCTATACGATATAAAAGTCTAATTACACATAATATTATTTTGGATAAAATTGTTAAGATATTTTAAGCTAAGGACATTAGTTATCCTTATAAAATCTATTATCATATTTAAATAAGAATTATAAACATTATTTAATAATGATCACATCCAATAAAAATTCTAATTATATGATGATAATCATATCTAATAAGAACTCTAAAGAACTCTAATCAAATGATGATGATTACCGCATTTAATAAGTCTGAATCACCCCTAATATTATTTTTGATAAAATTGTATCTATATTTTAAGCTAATAACTTATATTAAGATCTACTATCACATTTAAATAAGAACTTTAAGTATTATCTAATAATGATTATATTCAATAAAAATTTTAATTATATGATAATTATCAAATTTAATAAAGATTCTAAATATTATTTTAATAAGGATCCTAAATATAATAATGGAATAAAAATCATATTCAATAAGGTCTTTAATCAAATATTGATTACCACATATAATAAATTTTTTAAATATTATTTTATTTTACAATTAATTTTAAAAAAATTAATTTTATATTTATTTTAAATATGGTGTAAAAATTAATCAAAAAAGAAAATTAAAATAAGTAAAATAATACAAGTGCAATGCACATATTTTTAATTAATAATATTAATAGTATAAAATATAAGAATAATTTTGTATAAAAATTATAAGACATGTTCAAAAATTTTATATATATATTAATATAGATTAAATTTTTTACTATTATAAATAAATAAAAATTTAAAAAAATAACATAAAACAAATATCCCACAAATACGCACAACCTCTACCTCTTCCTACCAAGTCAATTAAAAAAAAAACGAAAAGAAAGAAATGTTACATGTGGTTTCCAACTTTCCATCCATAAAATATACCAAGAAATTGACTTTCGTCGGCAGTTTGGAAACCCGAATTACCAATAATACCCTAGTATAATGCACGAGATTCCAACAATACCCATCCATTCTCAACCACCACCACCACGTCTCTATTCTACCAGACACACACCGTCCTCCATCGAAACTCAAAACACATTGCTACTCTGTTTCCTTATAAAACCCTCAATATTTCCCTCGTGATTTTTAGGTACCGCTTGAGAGCGTCTCATTTCGTACCTTAAAGAGAGAAAAATCCAAATCAAGAAAAACAAAAATAGAATAGCAAGCCAATGGCTCTGACAAGCAGTACCAGTTCTGTTCTACCTGCCAAATCAATCATCCAAGGCCAGTCTCTTCTACCCTTTTCTAAATCTCACCAACCCTCTTTGTCTACCAACCCCGTTAACAAGCCCAAGTCTGTAAATCCCATTTTCGCTGTCCATGCCGCTGATCCAGCTAGGAAGCCCGTTGAATCTGATAAGCCGCCGAAGCAGCAAGCCACAACGTTGTCGTCTTCTTCCTCAGCGGTAAAGACAACTGGCAATGCGGCTTCTTGCAAATGGAGCTTGGATAGCTGGAAATCTAAGACGGCGCTTCAGTTGCCTGAGTACCCTGATCAGGATGAGCTCGAATCGGTGCTTGAGATAATAGAGTCGTTCCCTCCAATCGTTTTTGCTGGAGAAGCAAGGAGTTTGGAAGAACGTTTAGCTGAAGCAGCCATGGGTAAAGCTTTTCTTCTTCAAGGGGGAGATTGTGCTGAGAGCTTCAAGGAATTCAATGCTAATAATATTCGTGACACCTTCAGGATTCTTCTCCAAATGGGTGCTGTTTTGATGTTTGGTGGTCAAATGCCTGTTATCAAGGTTAGTACTCCCTTTTTAATTTGTTTTTGAAAATATTGTGCTTTGATGGTTATCTTGGTTGTGAATGACATAAAGAAATGAGCTGAATTGTGAATCTGGGTTGTTACGTTTCAGGTGGGAAGAATGGCGGGTCAATTTGCGAAGCCGAGGTCGGACCCTTTCGAGGAAAAAAATGGGGTGAAGCTGCCAAGTTACAGAGGTGACAATGTGAACGGAGATGCTTTCGATCTCAAGTCGAGGACTCCGGATCCTCAACGGATGATTAGAGCTTACTGTCAATCTGCGGCTACTCTCAACCTTCTCAGGGCGTTCGCTACTGGAGGTTATGCTGCTATGCAGAGGGTCACCCAATGGAATATGGATTTCACCGAGCACAGTGAACAGGGAGACAGGTAATCCTTTCCCCTTGTTTTTTTTCCCCTCATTATTAGTAATCTTTAGCTCTTTGTCTCTTTATTTCTCTTTGGTACTTTGTGGCTGACATGATCACAAGATCTTTTCAGGATGACATAGTTTCAGTTACTGTTTAGTTTATTGTGAAATTTGGCTTACTGTTTAGTATGCATAATTTGAAATATAAAACAATATGTTTCTGTTGGAAGTTTTAATCTATAATATGTTCGTGGTAATAATAATTAGTCATATGATTTTCTTGCCATGTTAGGTACCGGGAATTAGCTCACCGTGTCGATGAAGCCCTTGGGTTTATGGCTGCTGCTGGGCTCACAGTTGACCATCCGATCATGACAACCACTGAATTTTGGACTTCCCATGAGTGCCTTCTTTTGCCTTATGAGCAGTCGCTGACAAGGTTGGATTCAACTTCAGGTCTTTACTATGATTGTTCTGCGCACATGATTTGGGTTGGTGAGCGCACTAGGCAACTTGATGGTGCCCATGTTGAGTTTCTAAGAGGAGTTGCCAATCCACTTGGCATTAAGGTAATAGACAATTTGACTTGAAAGATTCATAATTGACCAAATTGAAGTTATTAATATAATATAGTTGGGTTAACAAACTTGAGTTCACTTTGATCAAGGTGAGTGACAAGATGGATCCAAATGCACTGGTTAAGCTCATAGAGATTTTGAATCCTCAGAACAAACCAGGGAGGATTACAATTATCGCTAGAATGGGAGCTGAGAACATGAGGGTGAAGCTTCCTCATCTTATTAGGGCTGTTCGCAGCGCAGGACAAATTGTTACATGGGTCAGTGATCCTATGCATGGGAACACCATAAAGGCTCCTTGTGGTCTCAAAACACGCCCCTTCGATGCCATCAGGGTATATTACTTATCTTGTACTTAAATCTATTTTTAATAAATGATTACCCGCCCGCCCATTTATATTTTACGGGACTTGAACCCATATACCTTCAATGTTCACTTGTACTACTAAGCACTTGGCTATCTTACGTTTAATATTTAATCAGTGTCGTTTTACTTATTTTTATTGCTTTATCTGGCTCAGGTATTAGGCAGCTTGTCATAGGGGTCACTTTTTCATGCTTGTATGATGTTTAAATGCTTCATATTGCAAAAAGCTTCAGTTTATATTATGTTAGCATTTGACTGAATTAGATAACTTTCAGTTATACTATTAGAGACAACCAATGTAAACAGTAAGGCAAATAATAAATTTGTTGACATGCATGTGCCCTAATCTGGATATCAACTCAGGAGGTGTTAAATTAAGTAAATTCTATTCCCTTTGGTTTCTTTTATCTCTCAGGTTTATCCTTGGAAACTACCTGATCCTAGCATTTCCCATCTTTAGATTGGTTTCTCTGGCTTATTCTATAGCCGCCTCCAAATTCTCTAGCACAAAGATAGAAATACCATTAAGAATAGCAAATTCTCTGGATGGGACCATAAATCTTTCTTAAGATTTTCAGGATTAATGACTTAGGAAACAATAAAACCACCTGGTTTGGTGTATTAGTTGTCAGAAATTAACTGATAGTGACGACACAAGAGTTTGGTAATCTTTGTTAATTTTCACATTATGCAGGCAGAGGTAAGAGCGTTCTTTGACGTGCATGAGCAAGAAGGAAGCAACCCTGGAGGAGTTCATCTAGAGATGACTGGGCAGAATGTAACAGAATGCATTGGAGGGTCACGCACTGTGACATTCGACGACTTGAGCTCGCACTACCACACTCACTGTGATCCTCGACTTAATGCCTCGCAGTCTCTTGAGCTGGCCTTTATCATTGCAGAGCGCCTCAGAAAGAGAAGGATCAGTTCACAACTATCACTTGCTGCCTCAGGAATGTAGATGGTTCAAAACACTTTTTTTTTTTTTTCATATTTTTTTTTATATTATTTTCTTTTCAACCTGTACTAGTCTCACTCCCTAGAGAGTCTATTAGTATCTGTACTATAAATATGTATTTTGCTGGACGAAACTTTTAACTTGTGTTTTGTGCCGTATTGTATTTATATGGAAACGATGGTTTGAAGATAAAACGGAAATAAAAGAAACACTATCATATTAAGAATTCAAGCAGTTGGCTTCCTATGATTTTTCTATAGCAATTTTCCCTATTTTAATTTAGTAAATAATGTGGACTATTTCATTTTCGATTGGATGGTATAATTCAGATTATGTATTGAGATAAAGATAATTTTAAGTTAGGTTGTCTTTATTGAGTCCATTTATTTATTATAAGAAATGCACACACGATCGCACTAGTTTGCTCTAGTCTGAAGAAATGATTTTGTCAAATGGAAGTTTACTTTTTAAATCATGTATAAAATGAACAATTAATTTTCTTAATTTATAATCTGTCACTTTATTTATTCACATCAACTTGAAAAAAAAAAAAAAAACTTTTTGGTAAAAAATTCTTAGTTAAATTTATATTATTGTATATAATATATATGTGGTATTCATGCTTAGGGAGAGCAATTTTTGTTTTTTCAACCGGTAGTCTAGCCTCGTGGGGAGATAGTACAACTCGAAAGACCCATAACTGAGATCATACACATATCTCAAAAATATCTTATTGTAGATCAAAGTATCATTGGAAATCTTGCTCTGAAAGTGTAGCATTAAAATATATAAAGATACTGGAAAAACATATTAAAAATAATTCTCACCCTTCTTCTCAATTACCAAGTTAATAACTAATAGGTCATGTTATCAATAAAAAATAAATAAATAATAACAACTAAAAGGTCATGGCTAACAATACATCAGGAACAAGGGGTTCCTAGAACGACATCGTTAAAATGACCATTTCAGATTTTGTCCAAACCTCAAGCAATGTTAGTTCGCCTCTTCGCTTATTTAAAGGATCCATTCTCGAATTTTTTTTTTCTCCTTCTCATAATCAATTAGAATATCTATTAAAGAACCAAAATGACGTCAGTGTAAAATATGTTTGCTTTTCAAGTTACCTAAATTTTCAATTTAGTTTTAAAAATAATCCCTTAAAATAAGTATTTGTTTATTAAATCTTTTTTTTTTAATTTATTTATCAATTTTTTTTTTATTAAATCAACAAGTAAAAAATATTTGAACATTTAATTTTTTTTTTAAGTCAAACAAAGTTGAAGCTTGATAACCATGTTGTAGGTGTAGGTTGGGTAGGGGTTAGTTTTAAAATTATAAGTTCTATGGTGCAATTAAAGTTACTTTTGTTATAAATATTTATTTTTATTCATGGTTTAAAAATATCAATATCACCAAAGTTTTGATAAAAAAAGAGAGGGTAATTTGTAATTATAAATCATTTTAAGCCGATAGATAAACATTTAGTACGACGAAGTTATTTACAAACATGTCTTTTGATAAAAACAAAAATTCATGTGCGTTCAATCATACAAATATCTTGTGAGTTCTTGTAAATATTAGATCATAGGATTATTGACTAATTTTGTAGTGCCTGTAAAAAAAACTTAACTTATTTTAAAATATTTTTGTAATTAAAATGAGAAGACTTTCAATACTCATTAGGAATTATTAGATCATAGGATTATTGATTAATCTTGTCGAGTTTATAAAAATAACTCGAACTATATTGAGAATATTTGTAATATAAGTGGTAAAATTTTTAATTTTTTACAAAAAATTTAAATTTAAATCTCATTTGAATATGTGGGTGTGTTATTTTTTATTAATAAAAAATTAGATAAAACTAGTATTTTATTTGAAAAAAAGAAAAGAAAAAAAAATCGAAGTATATACATTATTTCATTAACACACGTTACCAGACAATCAACTAATTATGTTTGAAACAAATAGAGTTGAATTAAAAACAATATTGTTTTTTTTTTCTTGAAAGAAATAATATTGTTAAATACAAGATAAATAAATTTTTTTGAAAAAAAATTCAATTGTAAGCATGAATAGATTAAGAAATCAAAATTAAAAAGCTATGGAAAATCGAAAACTATCCCATTAACAAATCAAAATGTCCGTATTTGCCAACTGTCGTACGAGCCAAACTGATTATTGGCAGTTTCACTCCACACCCAAAGCGCACAAACACCGACATCTTTTTCTACGAATGTATAAAGTATTTGAGTAAAATACGAGAGAAATATTAATAAATAGGAGAATTGATATAAGAGAAAAAATAATAATGATTTCTTAGAGTATTTGAATTTATATCTTTTTTAAAATATCTTATTTTTTAAAACATTATTTATATGGAAAAAAATTTCACACACAAATACATTTTTATATGTGAATTCATGTTATTAATTTAAATTTTTTAAATTTAATTATTAATGTATGAATTTTGATCTAAATTATATATGTGATTTTTATTAATAAATTTTAATATAATTTAAAAAAAAAAAAAAAAAGGCACACAGAGATCTCCCCGAAATAGTCTTTAAATTTCAACGGCACGTATTTAATGACCTAAAAAAATCACCCCTTGACAAAATATAAAAAAATATTTTTTATTATTATTTAATGTATATATTAATTTATATATTTATAATTACATCATCATTTACATTTTTAATTTACCTTCAATTAATGAGTGACCTGTCACTCACTACTCACGAAATTATCGCTCCACTACACCCCAAAGGCACCCCAAACAAAAAACCTGTGTTTGCTCCTCAACGTCCGTCCCTCTATTTTTCTCTCAAACTCAGATCTAACTCTCTGTCTTTGTCCCTTTCGTTCTCAAGCTTCGACGAGGAAAATGGCTGTTCAACCCACGCCACGCGAAGAAAACGTATACATGGCGAAGCTTGCCGAGCAAGCCGAGCGTTACGAAGAAATGGTCGAGTTCATGGAGAAAGTTTCTGCCAACTCTGAAAACGAGGAGCTCACTGTCGAAGAGCGCAACCTTCTCTCGGTTGCCTACAAGAACGTGATCGGTGCTCGAAGAGCCTCCTGGCGTATCATTTCCTCGATCGAGCAAAAGGAAGAAAGCCGTGGTAACGAAGACCATGTTGCAACGATCCGTGATTACCGATCTAAGATCGAGTCTGAGCTCTCTAACATCTGCGATGGTATTCTCAAGCTCCTTGACACTCGTCTCATTCCTTCTTCCTCCGCTGGTGATTCCAAGGTCTTTTATCTCAAGATGAAGGGCGATTATCATCGTTACCTTGCTGAGTTCAAGTCCGGTGCTGAGCGCAAGGAGGCTGCTGAAAGTACGCTATCTGCTTACAAGTCTGCTCAGGTTTGTTTCCTTTTTCCATTCATATTTGGTTCTGCATTTACTGATTTATGCATATGACTTTTGTTTCATGGTTCTGATTTTTTGTAATATATCTTAATTGATTCGGTTTTGGTTTGTTGACTTAATTTTATTCATATTCTACAACAGATAAATGCAGATCTCTTTCCTGTTGTTGTTTATCAGAGTATCAATTATGGCAGTATTTATCTTGCAACTTGTAGCGTTAGGAATCATTTTGATTATCAGATTTATCTCAGACTGCTTCAAAATGTTAACTTGTATGGAATTTGATTTAGATTTTGTAATTTTTCAGGATATTGCCAATGCTGAATTGGCACCAACGCACCCAATCCGCCTTGGATTAGCTCTCAACTTCTCCGTGTTTTATTATGAGATTCTGAATTCTCCTGATCGAGCCTGCAATCTTGCTAAACAGGTAACGAGACTTGATTTCTACCTTTTCATTTGGGTGTGTAAGTCAACCATGTCCTATGTTTGTAACAATAATAGGTTCACGACAATTTTTCAAATCTAATTAACTTCATTGGTTCTACTACATATCATGCTGTAATTTTGATAAATTTAAGTCCAATCGATTTCTGTTGGTTCTACTGTTCCTATTATGCTGGAAATGTCCACTAGAAACTTATGTGTACGTGTCCACGACATAATTCCAATATATTGAAATGTCATGCACGTCTGAGTGAGACTATATGTTCCTGCTCCATCAGGCTTTTGATGAAGCCATTGCTGAGTTGGACACTCTCGGAGAGGAATCTTACAAGGACAGCACTTTGATCATGCAGCTTCTTCGTGATAACCTTACACTATGGACCTCCGACATGCAGGTAAGAACACTTATAATGGTCCTTGCTTTGTTATATTTTCTCAGGCCGTCTTTGTTTCTTTGTTTTTCTAAATATATATTCATTTTGGTCTGAAATACAATTCACTTTTACACAGGACGATGGAGCAGATGAGATTAAAGAAGCACCACCCAAACGTGATGAGGATCAGCAGCAAGGAGCATAGTTAACTGCAAATTAGAGTGAAACTTCTCCTCTATATATGTTTTTAATAGGAGAAGGTGCTCATTTTCTGATTTACGGTGTTTTTATATCTGTTATTGATGAATTCTTGGCAAACTGAGCCTTTTATTTATTTTATTTCCTCCTAAATTAGTTTGTTTCATCAGTTTCCTCAATTGCTTATTTCTTAAAGAAATTGAAGCCTCATATCTCTGTCTATTTTTTTATTTTCGTATGCCTTTTTTTCTTTTTGGGATCGAATCTTTAGTGTTTGTCTGTTTTTCGAATTTGATGCTCTCGAACGATGCACTATATTTATATGAATCACGTATGATCTCAATAAAAGGAGATGAATAAATGGGTTTTAAAAAAACTCCTCCCTTTCTCCCCCCCTTCCTTAAAATTGTTTTATTTTTAATAATAAAAAAAAAAAACATATCTTGCAACTAAACATTCTCCCTTTTTAAGTATTGTAACAGTAATAATAAAAATGACGAAAAGCTTGTGTAACAATTTCTGCTCAGTGAGCAATTGATGTTAAGTTGTGTTCAATGAGGATCAGCTAATTTCACTCAAGAAATTATTTATTGTTAATAGAGGATGTTGCTCATGTCATATGTTTATTTCTTCACCTGCAAAGTTATGTTTAGCCTGCCTGATATCTGTGTTTGATACAAGGAAAAGTGCAGTCACTTTGATTTAACAATCAAGTATGATCTGCATATTTTAATATGAAAACTTTAGCTATTAAAAAAAATATTAAAATAGTAAGAAACACCAAACGTCGCCCCCATTTAATTAAGGGGCATAATGGGAATATGAAAAAAAAAAAAAACTGCCCAATTTTACTAATCACTGCCCAGCCTTTGCACTTTTCATTAAATTAATGAGTTTGTGACTTGTTATAAAAAAAAAACAAAAAAATTGAGTTTTTGACTACTAATATTTTATTTTACTTTTAGCTTTTAGAATGAACACAACTCCTTTTTTGAAATTTTCAATTAATGATCCCAAGCAGCTTGTAAGTTGTAAATAAAGCTTGCACTTGTTGAGAAAACTGTAGTCTACAATTTGAGTTTCCTGAAATCTACTTTTGGGACGGGATATGTATATGCCTCGTAATTGATTTGTTGTCCCAAGCTACCCAGTTTGGTGAATGTGGTTATCAGATCAACCTGCAAATAAATATGGAAATTACAAATTACACTTCTAACTCTTGTTGATGAATAGATTTTATGATTACTTCGAAAAGAAGCAAACAACACGCTTAAATTGACAATCACCCTAAACACATGCTATTATTATTAAAAAAAACTTATGGCACTGACCTCATAATCCGTTTGGGATACTGTTTCTCGGCTGCGCTGGTATTTCTGAACCCATGGTAAAACTTCTGGATCTGTAGATAATAAGGTCTCAGTTGCAGTCTGATCCGGACCCAAGAATGCGGACATTACAGCTAGCTGGTCAAAAAAAGGTACCACAAGGATCCGTTACTGACAACATATATACTGTTAACGGACAAGTTATTTAGTTTTGTTGTGTCACTTGGTTTGTTAAAGTTGAGAAAGAGTATTGAAGAAAAAAATGAGGTTGCAAATGAAGTTAAAAATAGTGAGAAGTAACCTGCCGGGGACCCAAGCCAATAGCAGAAAATTTATCTTTCATTTCCTTAACACTTGCTCTGTCCCACTCTGGAACTCTACCTTCTGGATCTGGCTCTTGCGCGTCTGATCTCCCAAATTGCCTATCAAATAAGCCCCACTGTTTCCACAATAATATCGTCTTCATTACATGCATAAATCTTTTTTAACTACTAGTATTATAGAACGCATCAAGTGGCTTCCAAGCTTACATTTCGAATATAAACAAGTCACTGAAATTTTAAACAAAAATTTAGATTCAAATACGATGAAATACAACTATACAAATTTAAATATATACTCCATCAGACAAGGTGCTAGTGAGCTACCATGATTTAAGATAACAGCATACGTAGTATTCTGAATAGCCTCAGAAATTAATGAACATTAAGGTTTAATTTATTACTCATTCAGAATTTCAGATATTACCTTCCAGTCCTCCATATCAGTTAAATGATACTTTGCTATGTTTTCTTAGTAACAACAGTACGATTGAGCTTAATAGAAGTAAACCCTTTCCCATGACATTGCACACAGTAATTCATTATAAAAAAGAACTTTAATGAATATTCCTAGGATGCCCGGGGGAGATTATATACTTCCTCTTGACAATGAAAAGAAACCTAATGTGGTGGAGCACACAAGAAAAAGTCTTTGCCAATAATTGTGCTTAAAGAATGTTAATCACTATAAAACTTGATTACCATAATGTTCAGGTAAAGAAGATAGATATATATAGCACAATTACTATCTCATAATAAACAAACCTGACCGGTTGAACCATATGCAGTGTATAATAAGTTTCCTTTCTCTTCATTCCCACCACATTTGTGAATGGCGGCAGCTAAAAATGTTGCCTTAGTTGCACTTTGAGCTGCATATATAGAACAGAGGAATCACATAAGCAACACGTATAAAGAACCTGCAATTTATCAGCATCCACCCAAAAATGTACAACCTGCATACTGGATAAGATCTGCATAGGAAATGGGTCCACCCTTGGAGTATGAATCTATCTCCTTTTTTGCTTCCTCTACTAGATTCAAGGCGGCAGACAGCCCCTTGTTTTCTGGTCTGCTTATCTCTGAGCTTCAGGCAATAAATTCATGGAGAAGCTTTAGAAAGTTGTGACTTCTACATTGGTTCTAATGGGGAAAAAAAAAGAGAGAGAACAAAGCAAGAGCAATAAGGAAATGCTGGATATCATTTTCTATGAACGGCCCAAAACCTCCATCTCCACCTATACTCTACCTCAAACCCCACCCACCCTCAACCTCCACCCATTCCATTAGCAGCAGACAGAGATTCTGCCCATGCCCAAATCCGTCCACCATTCCCTAAACTCTCTTCAAGTTTCTTTCTTTCTTTTTTTTTTTTCTTTACTATGAAGATGTTTCTCCCTATAATTTTTTTAGTGGACTTGCTTTCATTATGCTTGATTTGTATTTTGTGGTTGATTTAGGCTGATGAGTTAGACTCTAATGATGATGAGGATTAGTTTTCATGCGGGATTGCAGAACAGTGGTGAACCTTCCATTTCATTTTAGTTTATGTTTTTATTATTATTTTTTGCATTGTGATTGCTGGGATGGTGGTGTATACTATAGTTAGACAGTTTTTGTTCTCGAACAAATTAGAACAAATTATCTTTCAATTCTTTTAACATATTCTTAGTATGCACTGCAAATACAGGCAAACCACTATCTTAGAAAGTCTAAATTACAAGAACAAGCAGTCTAAAACATCAAAGTTTTCAGCTTAGCTAACTGTTACTTTATAATTAAGAGATAAATGTGTACATGGTACCTGAATCTAATGGATCCATTGGGGCCTCCAGATTTGGTAGCCTAAGAAATTACAAAAGTAGAAGTAGATTAGAAGTTTGCCTTACACTCTATATGCTTTAATGTAAACAATGACATTTTAGTTTTATCAGACCTTGTCGTAAGTAATAGCATCATTGAGTGCCAAAGATAGTAAGGATGGTATAATATCTTGATTTCCCTAAAACAAATAAGAGGCAGACATTAAAAAAAAAAAAAATCTCGTATTGAAGATATCATCTGTGAAAAGAGCAGAAATGTACCTTTATTGCTTTGTAAAGGGTCTCCTTAATACTTGCTGTAAAATGAAGATATGAGAATCTAGATCAGAACCAGAAAAAATTAACAGAGACACTAAACTGGAAGTGTGAAGAACGTCTTACAAAGAAATTCAGAACGTTGTCTCCTCTGTATTAAATCAGCAGCACTAGCAACTTGAACAAAAGGTCCCAAGCTAGATATTACTTCCTAAAATTATTAAAACTGTCGAAAACTCATCATCACATAGCATTGATTACAACTAAAAGTTAAGGTTCAGTGTGCACTTGAAAGTAGTAAGTGATCGAATCATTACATAAGAAAGGATAAAGATTGATCTCACCATGCCAATACTCCCACCCATGCATTTAAGGATATCTCTCCGACGGAACCCATCCCAATTACTACTACCTTCTTCATCTTCAATTTTATTACAACGAATTGTAACCTGAAATTGCGTGAATTGCAAAGCAGGATTTGGAATTAAACAATTAAGCCTAAAAATAAACAAAGAAACTCAAACAGAACATGCATTGGGTACTCACTGCATAAGTGGGATTTCGGGTGGCAATAGTAGCAGTAGTATTGAGTGATGGAATAAAGGAAGACATTACTGTTGAAAGAAAGGACACCCCCATTTTTTCTTGTAAAGTTGGCAAATCCGTGAAATTGAAACCAGTTTACTCGGAGACTATGTGGGTTTAGAAGAGGAAGAGGAAATTGCAAAATGGCCAATGGGCAAGCGTCCCAGGGTCTACGTGTGGAGCACACAACTCACTTTCATGATGCGTTATCCTATCTTTTCTAATTCTGACTAGGATCAGTATTATTTAGACCCGTTCCTATGGACCCGAAAAACCGACCCGAATTACATTTTTATACATCTCTTTCTGGTTCGATTATTCGTCACCTTTATCAAGTTGTTCATTTGTCTGTTTTTACACATATTTAGAAGGCTTTGCTCTAAGATATACACATTTTACCGGACAAGTTTTTGTTGTTCATTTGTCTACCAGGGAACCGTTGCCTTGTATTACTATTTATGCTCTTTATGAGTACCTGCTCAAACCCACCTCTAGTATATGTATAGGTGTGTAGGTGCGTTAATGTTACATCTAAAAAATAAAAAATAAAAAATAAAAGAAGCTACTTCTCAATTATGAAGAGGTTTACTCGCAATACCAAATGATTTGAAGAGTTTTTTAAGCTACCAATTCAACAAAAAACGTCTTTACTTCCAAATAACAATAACAATATGTATCAATAACAACATGAAAAAGGGGGGGAAACAGAGCTGGAAGCGCAAAAATTCTCCTTTAGCTTTATTGTACTTATAAAGATACATGAAGAGTGCAAGATGTTGTCATTTGTCAAGTGTTGAACCCCAAAAAGAATGATAGCTAACTTTGCAAACTCATAAATAAGCCTCAGTCATGAAAAGAAAGGCTGTCTTCGTTCTTCCTATCCCTGTCCTGCATCCTCCTTTTAATATACTATTATTTTCTACACTGCCCTCACTATCTAGAGTTCTAAACTCAAAAATTTACACACTCCGTGTTACTAGGGTTCTAATGGAACCTCCAGCTTGTATATCTATCTCCAATAAATTATATGAAGTAGCAATGCTAAGGATCTTGAATAAGGGTAATGGTTTTCCACCATGTGATCCTATCTCATAACTACAGAGTTGTTCCCGCTTGGAGTTTCTGTCCGACATAAACAGTCTGGTTGAGGGTTCACGTAAAATGCTTCTTCCGAACGAAATCTATCCATACCCTTTGTTCCTGATATGGGGCCTTTTCTCTTCCGAGGGGAGCCTTGGCTGCAATCAAAGAGATATCTTAATTAAATTAAAAAGACAATACAAGATTCATAAGAAAACATTTTACATTGAATTTTTTGTAATTGCACAATATCCTGAAGCCATGTTGTTTATCATGACTTCTAAGACAAAAAATAGTCCAAAAAGGTACGTAAGCCATCATGAACTCAAGAACCCACGTATATTTATAATCACTCACCGTTTTTTATGGATTTCAATTATTCGATTTGATAAATTCTTGCCTTCCCTAATTGTTCCCTGCTCAAGTTTGTTAAATAGACGGACCAGAGCTTTCCTGAGAAACAAATAAAACTTGTAAAGACTCAGCCTTTGACCATATATGAAAGAGATTGATACATATCAGATTAATTGAAAACTTTATCTTGCCTGTCAGGTGATATTGTTTTCCTATGTCCAAGAAAACGACGATGACCTTCAACTGCCCTTGCCATGTTTCCAGAGTATGACGGAATAAACACATCACTTTCAACTGAAACTATATAGTCAAGTGCAGCCAATTGAGTTGCATGATTCAGAAAAGGCTCCAGTGCATCTGCGGAGGCCAATTTTTCCTGCCAAGCAATCAAGCAGAGATAAGCCAACAACTAACATGTATCTGTCAGATATCAGAAAGAAAGTAATCACAGAAAGTGGAGATGCTGTAGCTCACCCCAAGAATTAAAGAAAAATACAGTAAAAGCGCTGAAGAAAAAGTTTGAAATAATTGTGTACCTTGTTCATCAATAGCGGATAACGTGACCGAAAATCAGCCATACGAGAATCTCCCCCATAAATCTCTCCAGCAGCAATGTATATGGGAGTGTTTGATGGGTACCCAAGAGCTGTGAGGAATATTCCCACTTCTTTTGGAGTTAAGGGGCAATAACCTTTCAATCTCTGTTCTACGGGATCAATATCTTTCACTTTCCAGTAAGATGTGTTCTCTCTATTAGATGGTAAAAAAAATATTGTTAGACAGAACTTGTCCTGAGGACTCTAATCAACAGAAGGAACGCCTTTATTTATTAAGCAGATAAAGCATTTCATACCTTATCATCCTAAGTTCATCAGATTCAGCTGAAGATAAATCATGAGTGCATCCACTAAAGGCAAGCATATCTTTCTCATATCGCAAATGCAAAGCAATATAAGGACCATAGGACCTCATTCGATCCACTAACAACTACAATATTGTTGAAAGGACAAACTCTTATGATGATTATCAGAAAAGAGATAATTCAAAACAAAGCCAGACCAAGCAAAGTGACCATAAAGTTTTCTAATTACCTTTCCCATCTTTTCAATTTGAGGTGAAAAACGAAGAGCTTCATAACAAGCACGACATCGTAGCTTCTGTATATCTGGAGGCAAGTTGTTATTTGCTAAGCGAGAATCAGACTTTGCAGCACGAATAACCTTTGTAGAGGGAGGAGGGAGGCAAAAATGAAGCACCAAATAAGATTATTCTGCCAACCTAAATATAATTTTGAAAGGAACACATGCATTGGAGTACTCAAAGGATCATACTTTATAATCTTCCCACAAGCTAGCTATCTCATTTTCATAATAATCCATACCAGACCAGCTTCTAAAATGTTTTACTGTTCTTGTTGCACTAGTTAGTTCCTTAGGAAGCATTCTTATGACTTTTACGTCATTTGAGAGAGCATTGATAAAATGATCTTCATCAAAAACATCTGAAAAATTGCTGCAGATCCAATGAACCAGAAGGGAGGGGGGAATTTTTAACATCAGTCAGTGATAGGAATGGAAATTAAAGTGGTAAAAGACTAAATGTAATATAAAAGACAAGGCTACCTGGAATCCTGCCAAAATGACCGTTTATCCAGTTCTGGAATTACAAGAGTGGCATTTATAATACGGGCTACTGCTACCATGTCACATATCTGCATTCAAGAGTGACCATTTCTTTATTCAATCAACGTGCAGTATCTTAATAGTCACATACAAAACATGTGTCAAATTTTTAAAGTCAACAAGTTTCATATAGACTTTGTTGTTATAAACTTATAATACTATCAAGTAACAACTTTCAACTATGATGATAACAGGTAAGAGATCGAGGGATCAAATGTCTTATAAGCTCAAGATAGGATGCCTTCTGGAAGGGGAAACTAAAGACTTACACCTCAGAGGTCCATATTTGCATTAATTAGTACATCTACATCATGGAGGCACATAATGAAACGTTGAATAAGTGCAGCAACCAAGTCAAAAATAAGATGAGAGAAGGACACCTAGTCCAAAACAATGCTGGCTAAGGACTTCTTTATTTTCTAATGAAAACTGGAATAAAGCATAATCTTCCTCTATTTTCCTCTTTCAGTCATAGCTAAGAATGGTAATCAATAAATTAGAAAACAAACATGTGAAGGCAGAAATAAGTTTTGTTCCATATGAAACAACAATAATCACATACAACAGTTGCATGGGAAACAAGCTTGAGTTTTTTTTTCTTTTTTCTTTTTTCCATCGATCTTTTCATAAATGAAATTCACTTAATTTCCACTTCAATGATTTACTAAATTGACAAGAAAAGAAAGTAAATTATGTTTCCGGAATCCATGTTGGAAGATATTAGACAGATAAATATTTTGCAAGTTATCGTTATTCACAGTTAAATCCCACTCAAGAAAGATTCAAATCTTTACTAACCCCAGCACGCATCTGATTCAACCCGCCATTTGAATGAACAAGAAGATAACCTCTTGATTCTGGAGGGACTGAAACGTGAACCAAAAACTGGAAATTAAGTATTGTACAATTTCACAGCTGAGAGACACAATTATATCATTAACTTTCTTACGTGTATAATTAAGAGTTGGCTCAAGACATGGCTCAAAATGGCGATTAGAAGGAGGCTTCCAAAGCTTGTCAAATTCCAAAATCTCACTTGCACCATCCAACTGTCAAATCTAAAGGAGTGAAAACATGAAAGATGCATGATTCCTATCAGAATAAAAATAAAAATGATTCAAAACCTTTTAATCCTCTTTTCTAGTTTTCCTCCAGTATAAATTGAAGAAATAAATCACAACAGTTGTGCTGATTATGTTAAAGACTAAATTCCTACCTAATATCAACTGAATAATCCAGAACTTTCAAAATCTCCATATAGGCATATACCTTTGCGTGTGAATAAGTAAATAATCTATTATATAAATATAGCAAGCTAAGTTCATAATTAATATGATATGTGGAAGAAACACGAAACCTTGTGAGATGACAGAGGAGCTTTGGAATGGGGCGGAGCAACCTCCTGCATCCAGTTCTGCTCTGCGCTCAGCATCTGGTACTGAATTTCGCGTTGCTATAAAATTAGAATAGTAAACAATCAAACACATAACGAAACAAAGTAATGTTAAATTTATAAAATTGAAAAGCACAAAGAAAATATTTTATATAATTGTAGTCAATGTTGTGAGCCTTGGAGTCAATAAAAATCAAACCTAATCAATAAGATATACATAGTAAAGCACCAATCAAGTAACGAAATAAATAATAGATACCATATTTGAAATTGAGGAACCAAACAAGTGGCAATTAAAAAATAAGGGTTAAGAATAATAACAAGGAATAACAAGAATGATTGAGAAATTAAATCTCGTTGATCACATCATAAAAGAAGACAATAATAGAAATTTTGTAGAAGAAGATCGGAGAAGTTCCTGGAAAAGAGAAAACCGAAAAGATAAACAAAATCGAAAAGAAACCCAAGAATTGTTTTGTGTTTCTAGATTGCAAAAATTGGGAAAAGAAAAGGGGGCAAGATTGAAAGCAGAGAAGTTGGGGATCACTGTAGGAAGCTTGAAAGGGTCAGAGAACTTGGCAACCTTAGAAGGAAGGAAAACCGGCACATGAACTGAGAACATTGCAACCATCGCTATCGAACATATGGCGCACATTAGCAACTTCCTCATCACCGGCAATGCCCTCCATATCTTCTTTTGCATCTCTAACTGTCTCTCTATATAAATAAATATAGATGGATATCTTCTAAAACAAACATACAAACAAAAACTCTATCAATGTTGGTGAGACATTCACGAATCCAAAATATGTCTTATCGATTCAAGTTTATATCTTTCTGTTTAGAGATATAGAGTTCGGTGTGATAGGACTTCTTGGGTGAGCAACAGCTGTTAAGTGTTCTTGGATGCTTCGATCTTCTTTCTGGGTCTTTTAACTTTTGCCGATTAGCTTCGGCCAATTTTATATATTGAGCAGAATAATAAGGACTAAGCAGTCTGTCCTGTATGTGTTTTGTTCTTCTTGTTCGGTTTTTAGCCACTTATGGTCAGTTTATTAGTAAGTGGAATAATATTGGGTAGGAATTTAGGGGCATATATAATAAGATGAGAGGAAGAGAGGAGAATATTGTACAGGTGATTTATTTTTTGAAAAATAATAAAAATAATACTCTTAAAATTTGTAATAATAGAACTAATGCTTAATATTTAAACTTATATTTTTACGATTAAAAAAATAATTAATATGTCATTTTTTTTAAACACTCATTCAATTAGAATTGAACGACGACAATTTAAACTCATTTAATATTTCACGTTCAAATTAAACGTTCAATATTATTGAGGTGCTAGTTTTGTTATTATAAATTTTAGGAGTATTATTTTTAGTAAATTTTTTTAATTTTTTAGGACGGAGAGAATAATGAATAAATTTAATCAATTATATTTAAATATTAAATTACTTATATTTAATAATAAATATATTATTTTATTTTATTTTAATTTTTTTGAATTTATTAACTAATTTTAAATTATAATATTATTTTTACCATTACTTTAAATTATTATATAATTAAAATAATTAATTAAATTTATTGACTAGCAAGCAAAACTTATCCCAATTTTTTAATTAATTTTTTAAATTATTATGTGATTTGTGTCCAGTGTATTTTTTTTCCTTTGAGAAATTTACTCTAAATGTTATTTTTTTAGTAAAATACTTTTATTTTTTATTTTTATCCTAAGTGTCCAACAAGTAATACAACTAATTGTATAGTTATATTTAAATGTACAATATAAAATATATCTCTGCAATATAACATGCTATTAATATTTAAAAAGTTATTTACTCATCGTGAATTGTCGGTTTACATAAAAAATATATAATTAT
The DNA here is from genome assembly GCA_029378325.1 of Elaeagnus macrophylla. NCBI lineage: Eukaryota > Viridiplantae > Streptophyta > Magnoliopsida > Rosales > Elaeagnaceae > Elaeagnus > Elaeagnus macrophylla. Next base: position 13,539,095 of record CM055653.1, read on the forward strand.
AAATTTATTAATAAAATCACAATTATTACAACATTTTATTTTTTTCAATTTCTTTCATAAACAACTAATAAAATATCTAATATAGAACGTATTTATATATAATAATAAAAAAAGACAAAAATAACATGTTTAAAAAATATAAAATATATATTTTAAAAAATAAAATATTATTTTATCTAAAATATATCTCTATTAATTAAAATTAATAAAATAAATTGGTTATAATTTTAATTAATGAAAATATATTTTAATAAAATTATTACTTTATTTTTTAAAATATATATTTTTTAATTCTCAATCATGTTACTTTTATTCTTTATATTATTTCTCATAAATAAGCATTATATAAATCTTTTACTTTACGGATCAAACAGTATGATGCGAATTCCATATTCTCGCATTAAACATTGGGCTTACCTGAAATGGATTTTAATTCCTCGGATCTCTCTACAGAAACTCCTTTGTCTGTACACATGACACGAGATATTCCAAACAGTAACTTTGGTAGCAAATAACAATATAATTAGAGAATGATTAAATAAAACTGGAGATTGGAAAAGTATTACATAGATCCCAAAATATATTAATAGTTTTTTCTTTCTTTAGTTGTTAAATAATTTTTAATAAAAAAAAATTAGCGATATCGACTCAATCTTTTTTTTTTTTTTTTTGCGCGCGCGCGCTAATAATAGACTCAATCTAATTTGCTGTTGTTATAACTAATACAATTTCAATAATAATTAGTTATAAGAATAAAATAAACATTTCATGCAATATAATCTCTAGTCTCGAGTCCTGCATAATTATACCATGGACCGGCATTGTTAATTATATTGTATCACAAATTTAAATGACGTGTATTGGAATTATTAGTAGGTATAAACCGTATAATATTATATATGGTTCACAAAATTATATTTAATAATTAATGTGTAAATTTGTAATTATTGTTATTTGTATTATGTAATAATTCACAAGGTATGAACTGGACTCTTAACCTAACGCATTATTCAGATCTAGCATCTCAAAGTTTTCCTTCCCTTTGCTTTTGGAAATTCTTAAATGCAATATTATTCCGGTTATACTATAAACATTATTTTTTTTTTAATAATAACACTATTTACATATTTATATTTGAGATTCAAATTTTAAATTTTGTACATGTACAAGTGAATTACATACTTTTAAACTACAAGTTTGTTAACAATAAAATCTATGGGCCCAAGTGGTTACACTATAAACATCTTTCAATATGATTATTTACATGCACGTTTTTCAATCAGATTACAATACTATTTTTTGTGTAATTGTGAGATTTTGATAATTTTTAACACAATGCAAAATTCAACTTTCGTACAACTTAATAATATAATTATTGATCAACCAATTTAACTCATATTTAAAAAAGAAAGGAGAGCTTAACATTAGCTTTAATATACTCGTTATATGCTTTAACATTGTCCGAAAATAGCATAATGATGTTTTAGAAAAGAGCTTTGACTCTTTGAGACCTCGTAAACTTGTACATACAAGGCATAATACTGAAAATCAGCAACATAAACCACTGTGCCATGTGCTAAATAGACTAAAGTGCGAAAATCAACTACACTAATGTTTCTAAAGAATTATATTGCAATCCTGAAAATATAGTTTCTTAAGAAATGCAAAACTTGCAATCAGAGAAGTGGTATATAGAAAACATGCATGACCAAACTAAGGAAGGAAGACAAATCAGTGTTTCACCACCAGCAATTGTTTCCTATTCAAAAAGCAATTCTAAGCTTATAATGAAAACTTATGATATACAGTTATACCCTATCTGATAGGTGTTATGTACTGTTAGTCTGTTACTGTCACAAGCAGACATTGATATAAACTATAAAAACCATAACCAGCCTTCCATTTTGCCTACCTACCAGGATAACGTTCACATTAATAAATAAATAAATAAAAAACTGTTTGGGTTCTTGTTCATAGAATATAACTTAATTTGTAATTAGCGGGTTTAGGTTTATTGTGTTTGGATCAGATTAAAAATGAATTAATCCAAATACAACTTTAATGATATGAATTGTCACCTTTAATTTGTGAGTAATTTTGATAATATATATAAATAATGAAATTATTCCTATCCTTTTTACCTAATCATGAACTGTTCTATTGTTAACTTGGCATACTTGTGATAGTGATTGTGATTAACATACTTCATTGTTTACATCGAGGCTGCGCCTTTGCAAACGCATAAAATATTAGTATTGATTAATTTATTATATTACAAAAATACAGAAAGATGTAGGGTCAATTTTCTAATTTACTCAGTAATTATCTGTCTATAAAATTAATAAATTTTTAAATAAATAAACTACTCACACACACATATATATATATATAATAAGTAAAAAAGATTAGCTGCCTTTCCCTAGAAAGTAGATTAAGTATATTGTTCTCTCGTGACAAAAAGTGAAAACCACAAACAATTCAGAATGGAAATGGATTTGAAAGAGGTCTTTCCTAATTAATGAGATCCTTCATCCTGTGATTCTCTATCGAAAGGAAAATCGAGGGAGGAGAAAATAAAGGAAGAAAATTCAAACTTTTTTTTTTTAAACCATAAAAATTGTAAATAATAATTAATACAAGTTTCTGATAATGATAACTCTATTGTCTGACGTGATTCATAGGTAAGGCATCACTTCCTGTCTCACTAACCACTTTATAAATAATAATGAGATATAGAAGTATAATTAATGAATTATAAAAATTAAAAAAAAAATGCTAAACGGAAGAATCTAAATTTGAAATTCTTCTCATAAACAATACCATTAATTAAAAAACTTTACATTTTGTTTTCAAAATTATTATATTAATTTTAAATTAGAAGAGGGGTTAAAGTCGCTTGTGTTCTGGTTAATTTATGTTTGAACTAAAAAATACTACTACAAAATTGCATTTATAGGACGGCCACTAACCGTCCTATAAGACTTATAGGGCGGTCAGTGGCCGTCCTATAAAGTCTCATCCTAAAAGAATCGAAAAAAATAAGACGTTCGTGGAGCGTCGTAAAAAAAATTTGTAGCCGTCCTATAAAATTTTTTTAAGACGGCCACTGACCGTCTTATAAATTGTTTATAGGACGGCCAAAAATTTAAAAAAAACTATATAGGGCGGCTTTTGACCGTCCTATATAGTTTTTTTTTTTTTTTTTTTTTCTTGCCCGGACTATTAAAAAAAAAAGAACCATAAGAATGCGGCGATAAAGAACCATAACATCTTCGATGCAAAAATGAAAAATCCTATTTATAGATCTTAAAGGCGATAAAGAACACCAAAGTACATTTAGCTAGATCTAAATAAGAAAATCACAAAAAATCTAAATAAAAAATTAGATCTAAATACTATCATACAAATCAAGAAACAAGACAATCAAAACATCCAAAGACTTTCCTCTTCAAAGAAGCAGCTTTACGAACAGACTTTCCTCTTCCTTCCTTGAAAAGCTCGGGGACCTGATCTGTGATTTCTCAACCAAACTTCTGGATTTTTTTTTTGGGCTTTGAGACTTGTGTTTGAGAATTCTTTAGATCTGCTATTGGATTTTCTTGAGCTGGACGTTGAAAGAATCTATCTCGGTTAGAGCCGGATGTTGAAAGCAGAGCCTATTTAGTAATCTAAGCAGAGCATCAGCCTTTTCTTCGAGCTTTCAAGGATTCATCAGCAGCTAAGCTTTGAAGAGAAGGATTCATCAGCTTTCAAGGCAAAACCAGTACACAAACAAACAAACGAAACCCAAAAATTGAAAAACATTAATGAAAACGAATAAAGTCCAAGACCAGTCCCACAACAAAAGAATTGTGAACGAGAAACAAACCAGATCCGCCATTTTGATAAGACCCTCAAGGCGAGAGTCGTTCTTGATGTTGAGACGGTGGAACTGAATTCGATCAGACCAAGGCTGGTTATCAGGTTCAAGAAGATGTTTAATCTTGTCATTATAAACATCAAGAGCAAAAAATTTGTGAGGGGTCTCTATCATGAGCTTCTCACAGAGATGAGACCCAATAAAACCACCAGCTCCTATCATACAAATGGTTATTGGCTTAATTATGTTTCCATCTAGATCTATTCTTTTATATGAAGAATAAAAAAAAAAAGTGAATGGGAACCAGCTGGTAAGTAAAAAAAAAAAGAAAAATTCTAACTTTTTTATAGGACGGCTATTAACCGTCCTATATGTTTTATATAAGACGGCTAATAGCCGCCCTATAAGAAAGTTGAATTTTTTTTTTTAAGACGGCTTATAAAGTAACGCCAATTTTTTTCTGTAATGACCGTCCTATATTTCTTAAACGACGGCCATATACATGTGACCGTCCTATTTGTTTCTCACTCTAAATTTGAGGCCGTCTTATATTGCTTATATTGTAGTAGTGAAATGCTCCAGAAGAACAACAAAATTAATACTATTTAAAATTTTTAATAATAAAATTAATATTTTTTTATTTAAATTTATATTTTTACAATTAAAAAAATAACTAACATATCATTTTTCTTTAAACATCCATCTAATTAGAATTGAACGATGATAATTTAGACCTATTTAATATTGAACGTTGAATATTTTACATTCAAATTGAATATTAAACGTTCAATATTATTGGAGTGTTAATTTTACCACTATAAATTTTAAGAATGTTATTTTTTTTTAATTTTTCAAATATTTTCATTCCAGCCGTACTACTCGCTAAATGGGTACTCTAAATCATTAAATTACATTTGACAGGTATTTTTATTAATATTTCATCTACTATTATTTAGCCACATTAAATATAATAATTTCCTACCCTCCAAACTTACACCTAGATTTGACCCAAACTTAAGTCGGTGAGTAAATAGAGTTGAGCTGAAAATACTTTACTAAAGCCAATACCCATAGATTCTGTTTTTCTGTTCGAAATCTAATTTTCACAAGAGTTAGGCTTAGCTTATGCAAAAGCTTCCATAAAAAATATGGAAACATATCGTAATGTAATGAGAATGACTGAATGAAGAAGGGACGAGTAGATATATTAGTTATTAAGATCAATGAAGCACTTTTATCAAAAATAGTTGACCAATGAAGATTTTTTCAACGAGATTATTACGTCTTTGGAAATTGGTTTTATTAAAGTAGATACTAAGATTATGTCATGAGAACTGCATTTGATAATGAAATAATTAAAATTAAGGACTAAATGTAGTAATGGTTTATTAATTATGAATAAAATATACAAAATTTTATTTTCTTTCCGATAAAATATTACAAATTTGACATTTTTTTTTTTAAGTTTTGGAAAGTCCATTTTAAATAATTAGTTGAATCGTAGAGTTGTAATATTCTACTTAAAAAATTATAAATTTTTGTATACTTTAATCATAATTATTATATCATTTGCTATTATTTTCTTTAAAATTAATCTCCATCGCAAGATAAAAAGTATAAAATCCTTTCTCACTGCTGTCTTACATAAAAATAAAAGTATAAAATACTTAAATCTCTTATTTAGGAACTATAATTTATGCAATTGATTAATTTAACATATTTAATTTATTTTAACTAGTTTAATGTTTTTTAAAAAATTTATTACGATTTTAATGTTGAATATAGTATTAATAACAAATTAGAATATAATAATTGTCCTTTATTTTCTGTTGTAATTAAATTTATGATTAAAATTATTTAAAATAACATCCTTAAAATTCATAAGAGTAAAAATAGTACATTTATTTTAAATTGAGAAATGTATGAATTAATATTAGAGGTATTATTTTTGTTATAATAAATTTTAAAGAGCGTTAATTTTGTAGTTTTTATAATTTATTAAGAATATTAAAAGTATGAATGAATTTTGAGAATTGAAAGATAAAAAGGAAGGGTAAGTTGAAAAATAATAAATAAAAATCAATAAATTTTTTTATAAATATTTAAAAGATTACATTGTCCTTCATGGGTTTGACATATGCAAAAATCTCAAGTTAATGTTCAAATTTGCTCAATTGGCACCTTTTAATACATGAGATAGCAAATCCAAATGCGTAAATCCTTAGTAAAATAGTAAAAAATCATGACGGAATTTCCCCATTATTCCCATTTCTCAATAGTCATGCATAAATGCAGCACCATTAGTCGAGTTAGCTAGTTAGATCCTTCTACATTTTTGGTCCTTCTCACACTTATTTTATTCAATTGACTCACTTTTTTTTTTTCTTCTTTTTTTGAAAAAAACATGTTTATTTTCTAACAAATTATAACTTTAAAAATATATATTTATTAATGATATAAAAAAAATAAACATATATTTTTTTTAAGCGGGATTAAAAATGAATCTATACCTTTAAATAAATTAAATATATAGTTTTTTAAGTTTGTTTTAATCAATTTGTCCGGCAATTTCGCATTAACAACCGCTTTCCACATGCTGATCAAAATATTATGTTCATATGGGTGTACCTTTCAGAAAAATGAGACCACTATTTGTTTACTTTTGGAAGAATTGCTGTCACAGCCCAATGATCAATCAAGTGAAAAAATGGAAGCTAAAATAAATATAGCCTTCAATTTAGGTCTAAACCAAACCCACTAACACTTCAGAATCAATAAGAGCGAAAATACAAGGAAATCGAAGTCCACAAGTCATGCAATGCGCACATCAATTTAAGAATGTCAATTAAATGTATAAAGGTTATTTAAAAAAAAAAATCTAATGCAAGTAAGAGAAACATCAATAAGTTCATGTCACATACCCTCTCTCTTTCTTTTTTTTGGCTTGAAGTTAAAATGTTAATATATTTGAAATAATTCATATACCTAATTTATTTTTCATATCTTTTTTAATATGAAATTTTTTCTCCTGACGATTATCCTTTATACGAGAATACATTTGTCTCCCTCAAATTCTAATTATACCCTAATATCAAATAAATTTAGCTACATCCACCAAACTAATATTCATACTTCATCCATAACTATATATGAAGTGGATCATTACGAATTTCTCCGCCGTATAAATTCTTTACCAATAGTTAAATATTTTTCCCGCCAAGAATTACAGTACATGGATGAATTAAGTATTCCATACACTTATAAATTCACTAGTTTGAGTAAATTGTTTCACAACTCCAGTTAATATTATTTATCATAATCCACAAGCAGGCCTTTCACCGCTCTTTTAAAATATATATAGAGAATTGTTATTTGTAGAACAATAAAAATTAGAGTCAATTTTACCTACCTCTAATCATGAGATGGTTGTCCAATTTACTTGAATTTAGTTGGGCGATAACTTACCAGTAGTCGAATTGGATATATGCTCAGATACACATAAGTCAAATCGAAAGCCGTCAAATTCTTAAATATGATATATTTTTCTATTAATTATAATTATTGATGTCGTTTTATGTTTAAATTTTTTTTTCTTTCTATAAAAAGAGTTAAAATTAATTGATTTTATCATGTATCAATGTAAACATTGTATGCAAGAGTTTCTTGAACAAGTAGAAAGTTTAAACTCGTTATATAGCTTAACAATAAAAGATGGGATAAAAGACACCAAAAGTTCATCAACAGTAATCAAAGTATATAAATGTTCATTAACTTTTGAGTGAAGTACTAAAAGTTTAATAACTATTAAAAATAGTAAAAAAGATCAATTTTTTTAAAAATATCATAAATTTGTATGCATAGCATGCAATTAAGGGAATTATATTGACAAAATTCTGATAATTTTAAAAGTTATGGACTTTTATTATCATTTGTAATAGTTACTAGACTTTTAATATTATATCTAAAATTTATTAGACTTTTTGCATTCTTTAGTTATAATTAATAGACTTTTATTATTTTTTTTTTCTTTCCATAAGATGTACAGAAGTGCCGGAGTACATAGTTTGCTTTGTTGGTAGTTTATGGTTTTTAGGTCGTTATCTGGTTGGGGATGATATAGAATAGAGCATGGGAATTGCCATTATTAACTTTTAGTGAAGGATTTAGGGAAATTGGCACTCACTTTTGTTAGTGTTCCATCTGTCTTCTGCGTGTGGAGGATGAATAACCATCAAGCAAAAAAGTCTCCTCCTTTTTAGCATTTTATTGTTAGATTAACCATTTAACATTAATACAATGCGCTTATTTGTTAGCTCTAATTAGATAGTGCTTAATTATTTTACTATGAGAATTGACTTTATTATTTTACTAACTTATACAGGGAAGGAGCGAACATATTGTCTATAAGGACGTAAGGAGATTTATTTTTATTGGAAAAATTACAAAATTAACAACTTTCATACATTGTTGCTTTTGCTTAGTGTCTACTCTCTATTCACAAAAGCCATATATATATATATATATATATATATATATTACACCGTTAATTAGCCTTGTGTTTTCTTTATTGAAGGCATAGATAAAAGGCCCACCGACATTCGCGTTTGGGTTGTCCAAATAAGGATACTACTGTTTCTAGGATTTAATGACTTCTTATAGAGCTAAATTATTTATTTATGCAATTTTAACGTAAATTATTTTATGTCGTTATTTTTACTATAATATTTTACATTTTTACCCTTTAGTTGTCTCTTTGAGTTTTAAATTTATATTCGATTCAAGTTTTCAAACATCAATTCAACAAAACCAAAAAAGTAAAAAGAAAATGAAGATAATACTATTTTCTCGACAAACTAATAGAGTGAGTAAGAAAATTGAGTGGCACATGGAAAATTTTTCCTGGTTTACATACATACAGAGGAAAGAAATGTTCTCTAGTATGTAAATTAATTAACACAAATGAAAAAAAAAATGTTCTCCATAATGTTAAACTAAATTAACACAACAATAACAAGAATTGATTATACTCTGTTTTTGTTAGGCAAAACAGAGTATACATATAGGTATGTAAACTAGTTTACATACTATGTACATTATTATGTAAATTGGTTTAAACCAGTTTACATAATATGTACATTAGTTTACATACTATGTAAACAGATAGAGTGTTGATTCTTATTTGTATGCTGCTAATAAAAAATTTAGAGGTGATACAAGAAGTAAAAATGTTGTATATTTATTCCCCCTTAGCACATTTCTAGAAAGCTAATATATATATCAACATCTTAATTAGTAATACAAGAATTTAAAAAATAATGCATTTGCACTTCATGGTGAAACAAATTTCTACCATTGCAATAGACTACACCATTTAGTGAGAAACTATTTTAACAGTACCTTACTATTACTTATTAGACACAACTCTAATAGGCAACCATAGGAAAACAAAGAGCCCTTCCAACTTCAAAAGTTTTCAGTTATTTGAAAACAGAAGGAAACAAAGGCAACGTGAGAGCCTAGCTTGAAGAAAATGAGTAAAACAGTACGTTTGAAATCCTACAATGGAGCACTACCATATTGCTCTCTAAGAATAATAGTAATTAATTTATAAGAATCAAAAGCAAATAGTTAACAATCAGTACCTTAATTTTTTGAAAGAGAATTAATTTTCATGTATGTAAACTGATTTACATAATATGTAAATCAGTTTACATATTGGAGCTGACAATGCCTCCTGTATCTGTTTCATGTTTTCTGTCTGCTCATTGATCTCATCCATTGTCTTATCTACATCGTCAACATTCCTATATGTCCAATATTATCGATGTCAATAAAACTCATTTGGAAAGGAAGTCCGTGGGAATAGAATGCCGTCGATTACATACGTATGCCTTATGCATTGCCTTCATTCGCTACTGCTCCTGTTCTCGGAAAGCATCTACAAAAAGTTCTCGGTTTTGCACCTTCTAACATTTATCATCTGCCATTAACATATTCAAAATCAATAATGTCAATCAGTAAAAGTACCATATATATAGCCAGGCTATACGATTATCATTCTTCAGATACTTCAGGCTTTACATATTGCGCAGGTGTAACAGTATTAATTAGGAGTGAAAGGATATTTCTGTAATTTATCTGAAAATTATATAACTAAAACTGCACATGTTTTGAGCTTATTATTGCTAGTTTTGAATATATATTTACACCGTTAATTAGCCTTGTGTTTCTTTATTGAAGGCATAGATAAAGGCCCACCGACATTCGCGTTGGGTTGTCCAAATAAGGATACTACTGTTTCTAGCAGAATAAAAGACCTGACATTTATATATAACAATAAAAAAATAAAATCAGGATATTTAAAAAATATAAAATACATATTTAAAAAAAAATCATTACTTTATTTAAAATATTTTCTTTACTAATTAAAGTCATGAAATGAATCGATTACAATCCTTAATTAATTATTCTAGATAAAATAATAATTTTAATTTTTAAAATATATATATTTTATTTTATAAACATAGTTATTTTTATATTTTTATTATTTCTTCTTGTGCATAACCACTGCAACAGCCCTTCTATTGATTCATTTACCACTATTCTTTCTTCTTTTACTTGATAAAGGCATAATTTATCTTTGGGTTTTGATATGAAAATTTTATTCCAATATCTATGATATCCAAGATTATAATTGTTTAGAGAACAAATTAGTACATAAAATCAACCTGAGGTAGAGGCTCTTTATTTGTTCGGTTTTTTCTTCATACGAGCTAGTACGAGTAGGTGCTTAGAATAACCCATCAAATACTTGTAACTTAGTTTAGGATTGTTTTTTTTTTGGGTCAATAGTTTAGGATTTGAAGAAGGAAAAAAACGAGAGAGAATATTTTCGAAACACATATACTAATTGATCCTATCATAATGCCATTGACTCTAGCGATCAGTACTATATGTCCTGTCCACGTGACAATTGCACACATCTGAACTAAATTATGTTGGTTCGAAAAATAAAATACATGAGTGTTAATAAATTAATAAAAAATTATTATTAATTTGTACATCCAAAATTATTATTATTACAAAAAAATATGATTGTATTTTTAATAAATTGCTCAATAAAAAAAAATTTACAATAAAATGTCATAATTATCATTCTAATTAAGATGAGTGTTTAGAATTTACCTGATTTAATCATACTCAAATAATTCAAAACAATTTAACCCATAATGTTTGATTTTCTCGTTTGGATTGGATTAGCTCTAAAGATTTTAAAATAGGTTGGATCGATCGATATTGAAAATTTTATAGAAATTGATCCAACCTATTAATAATATTATTTTATATTATAATTTTTTTTTAAAATATTAAAAATATTAGTATTAGTGTAGATATAGCTATTTAATTTTAATAAATGATTAATTAGATCAGACTTATAGATAGCATATTAATACATACAAGTTATATTAATATTTATTTAATTATATGAATAAATTTTAATTAATTACTTCTTTATGCTTCTAATATTGCTCAATTGATACAAAACTAAATAAATTTTATTTTAATTTTTATTCTGTATAAAATTGTGGTACATGTTTTGTTGATTTATTATTTAAAAAAATTAAAATTCTTTTAGTTTTAAATTTAATCAATATTTAAAACATAAAATTTAATGAATAATTATTTTAAATAAAATTATATAATTGGCACATTTTGGGAATCAAGCTTCTGAGAAATTTTGATTTAATTAAGTTATAATTATTCATGTAATAGTTATTTTATTATTAAAAATAAAAATAAATTTGATGATTGAAAAATTATAAAAACTAATCCGTTCAACAAAATTTACAAAATTCAATTTGAATTAATAGGATAATTTTTGATGAATTCCTAATTTTTAAAATTTAACTTTAATAATTTAGCTTTAATTTTGGTGCGGCATCGTAATCCGTGATGTGAATACCTCTACGTTCATAGTACTAAAATATTTTAACAGTACCTTACTATTACTTATTAGACACAACTCTAATAGGCAACCATAGGAAAACAAAGAGCCCTTCCAACTTCAAAAGTTTTCAGTTATTTGAAAACAGAAGGAAACAAAGGCAACGTGAGAGCCTAGCTTGAAGAAAATGAGTAAAACAGTACGTTTGAAATCCTACAATGGAGCACTACCATATTGCTCTCTAAGAATAATAGTAATTAATTTATAAGAATCAAAAGCAAATAGTTAACAATCAGTACCTTAATTTTTTGAAAGAGAATTAATTTTCATGTATGTAAACTGATTTACATAATATGTAAATCAGTTTACATATTGGAGCTGACAATGCCTCCTGTATCTGTTTCATGTTTTCTGTCTGCTCATTGATCTCATCCATTGTCTTATCTACATCGTCAACATTCCTATATGTCCAATATTATCGATGTCAATAAAACTCATTTGGAAAGGAAGTCCAATAGAATGCCGTCGTTACATACGTTGCCTTATGCATTGCCTTCATCGCTACTGCTCCTGTTCTCAAAGCATCTACAGTTTCGGTTTTGCACCTTCTAACATTTATCATCTGCCATAACATATTCAAAATCAATAATGTCAATCAGTAAAAGTACCATATATATAGCCAGGCTATACGATTATCATTCTTCAGTACTTCAGGCTTTACATATTGCGCAGTGTAACAGGTATAAATTAGAGTGAAAGGATATTTCTGTAATTTATCTAATTTTGATATAACTAAAACGCACAGTTTTGAGCTTATTATTGCTAGTTTTGAAAAATTTAACTTTTAATCAAAATTGAAGCTATTTAGGCAAATTACTCCTGTTTCTAGCAGAATAAAAGACCTGACATTTATATATAACAATAAAAAGAATAAAATCAGGATATTTAAAAAATATAAAATACATATTTAAAAAAAAAATCATTACTTTATTTAAAATATTTCTTTACTAATTAAATGAATCGATTACAATCTTAATTAATTATTCTAGATAAAATAATAATTTTAATTTTTAAAATATATATATTTTATTTTATAAACATGTTACTTTTATTTTTTATTATTTCTTCTTGTGAATAACCACTGCAACAGCCCTTCTATTGATTCATTTACCACTATTGTTTCTTTTACTTGATAAAGGCATAATTTATCTTTGGGTTTTGATATGAAAATTTTATTCCAATATCTATGATATCCAAGATTATAATTGTTTAGAGAACAAATTAGTACATAAAATCAACCTGATGTAGAGGCTCTTTATTTGTTCGGTTTTTTCTTCATACGAGCTAGTACGAGTAGGTGCTTAGAATAACCCATCAAATACTTGTAACTTAGTTTAGGATTGCTTTTTTGTTTTTTGGGTCAATAGTTTAGGATTTGAAACACATATACTAATTGATCCTATCATAATGCCATTGACTCTAGCGATCAGTACTATATGTCCTGTCCACGTGACAATTGCACACATCTGAACTAAATTATGTTGGTTCGAAAAATAAAATACATGAGTGTTAATAAATTAATAAAAAATTATTATTAATTTGTACATCCAAAATTATTATTATTACAAAAAAATATGATTGTTATTTTTAATAAATTGATCAAACAAAGAAAAAATTACACTAGTATGTCATAATTATCATTCTAATTAAGATGAGTGTTTAGAATTTACCTGATTTAATCATACTCAAATAATTCAAAACAATTTAACCCATAATGTTTGATTTTCTCGTTTGGATTGGATTACTTCTAAAGATTTTAAAATGGGTCGGATCGATCGATATTGAAAATTTTCATAGAAATCGATCCAACCCATTAATAATATTATTTTATATTATAATTTTTTTATAAAATATTAAAAATATTAGTATTAGTGTAGATATAGCTATTTAATTTTAATAAATGATTAATTAGATCAGACTTATAGATAGCATATTAATACATACAAGTTATATTAATATTTATTTAATTATATGAATAAATTTTAATTAATTACTTCTTTATGCTTCTAATATTGCTCAATTGATACAAAACTAAATAAATTTTATTTTAATTTTTATTCTGTATAAAATTGTGGTACATGTTTTGTTGATTTATTATTTAGAAAAAATTAAAATTCTTTTAGTTTTAAATTTAATCAATATTTAAAACATAAAATTTAATGTAATAATTATTTTAAATAAAATTATATAATTCGGCACATTTTGGGAATCAAGCTTCTGAGAAATTTTGATCTAACTTAAGTTATAATTATTCATGTAATAGTTATTTTATTATTAAAAATAAAAATAAATTTGATGATTGAAAAATTATAAAAACTAATCCGTTCAACAAACATTTACAAAATTCAATTTGAATTAATAGGATAATTTTTGATGAATTCCTAATTTTTAAAATTTAACTTTAATAATTTAGCTTTAATTTTGGTGCGGCATCGTAATCCGTGATGTGAATACCTCTACGTTCATAGTACTAAAAAAAAAAAACTATAAAGTGTAAGCGATAATAAATAACAAATACTAAGGTCACGTTTGGTTCGCTGAATGCAATTGTAATCATAATCGTAATGAAATGTAATATAATGTAAACAGTATTACTATTACAGTATTTGGTTTAGTCACTGTAATCAAAAAAAGGAATCAGTATTACAGTGTTTGGTTTGACAACTGTAATGTAATGGAAAATACAGTAATATTACAATAATACCCTTAAAATTTATATTCAATTCTTATTTTATTATTTATTTCTTAAATCAAGTAAAATATATTCTTCAAAATTAAATAATTATTTTAAATAATTATTATATAAAATTTTAAAAAATAATTATATAAAAATTTAAACTTGTTAATTAATAAATTAAAATTTATAATCATACTATGATGTATAAATAAATCAACTAATGTCCTTTTCTGAAGTAAGTTAGTTTTCTTTCATGTTAGTTTTGTTAACATATTAGGCATAGTTTGTAAACCAGAAACAAGTGTTTTAAGGGGTAATGAAAGCTGATGCGTGAAGATATATGCTTTTATTTGTCTTTTGCTATATCCCAAGTGCAATATTTGCATTACATCTTTATTGTCTTTGTCGCTAATAATTTTATGATTTTGTTTCTTCCTAAGCTGAACTTCATAATAGATTTTAGTTATATTCAAATTGAAATGTTTTCTATTTTAAAATGTTCTCTGTCCTTAGATTTGGAACCCATGGCGGTGAAATTATGGAAGTTATCTTTGTTGCAAACTCTACAAATTATTCAGATTAAAGTCAGTTTTTTCAGCAATCAGAAAACTCAATAAAATTCAAAGCAATGAAGAAAAATTGAAATGAATAAATTCATTTGTATTCAATTAATCAGTACAAGCCAGCACAAAATTTATGCGCGAACAAGCAGAAAACCCCATTCAAATTAATCACAAACCCCATTCAAATGAATCAGTACTGTTAGAGTAATTGTCCACATTGATAAAAGATAATACAATGAAAGAGTTTATAAGAAAAATGAGTATTTCTACTCATTGGGTTAACCTTTTGAGATTAGA
This sequence comes from Elaeagnus macrophylla, assembly GCA_029378325.1. NCBI lineage: Eukaryota > Viridiplantae > Streptophyta > Magnoliopsida > Rosales > Elaeagnaceae > Elaeagnus > Elaeagnus macrophylla. The sequence continues at coordinate 13,554,496 of CM055653.1, forward strand.
GTACTTATAGTTCTTATAAAATTCTACATGGTATCAGAGCTATAGTCGATTAACGGGCCAAATACTTTAGGCTTCGCCTCGAAAAAAAAAATGAATGGGCCTTGAAAAAGGAAAAAAAAAAAACAAGTAATCAAATAGAATATAATGTAGTAAATAGGTTTAAAATACAAAGTGATGGGCTTTGCAAGAGACAAAGACCCACACTTTAAGGGGGATGTTAGAGTAATTGTCCCACATTGATAAATACTCATAGTTCTTATAAATTTCTACAAGTACAAGCTAGTACGATAGGTGCTTAGAATACCCATCAAATACTTGTAACTTAGTTTAGGATTGCTTTTTTGTTTTTTGGGTCAATAGTTTAGGATTTGAAACACATATACTAATTGATCCTATCATAATGCCATTGACTCTAGCGATCAGTACTATATGTCCTGTCCACGTGACAATTGCACACATCTGAACTAAATTATGTTGGTTCGAAAAATAAAATACATGAGTGTTAATAAATTAATAAAAAATTATTATTAATTTGTACATCCAAAATTATTATTATTACAAAAAAATATGATTGTTTTTTTAATAAATTGATCAACAAAGAAAAAATTACACTAGTATGTCATAATTATCATTCTAATTAAGATGAGTGTTTAGAATTTACCTGATTTAATCATACTCAAATAATTCAAAACAATTTAACCCATAATGTTTGATTTTCTCGTTTGGATTGGATTACTTCTAAAGATTTTAAAATGGGTCGGATCGATTGATATTGAAAATTTCATAGAAATCGATCCAACCCATTAATAATATTATTTTATATTATAATTTTTTTAAAAAATATTAAAAATATTGGTATTAGTGTAGATATAGCTATTTAATTTTAATAAATGATTAATTAGATCAGACTTATAGATAGTATATTAATACGTACAAGTTATATTAATATTTATTTAATTATATGAATAAATTTTAATTAATTACTTCTTTATGCTTCTAATATTGCTCAATTGATACAAAACTAAATAAATTTTATTTTAATTTTTATTTTGTATAAAATTGTGGTACATGTTTTGTTGATTTATTATTTAGAAAAAATTAAAATTCTTTTAGTTTTAAATTTAATCAATATTTAAAACATAAAATTTAATGTAATAATTATTTTAAATAAAATTATATAATTCGCACATTTTGGGAATCAAGCTTCTGAGAAATTTTGATCTAACTAAGTTATAATTATTCATATAATAGTTATTTTATTATTAAAAATAAAAATAAATTTGATGATTGAAAAATTATAAAAACTAATCCGTTCAACAACATTTACAAAATTCAATTTGAATTAATATGATAATTTTTGATGAATTCCTAATTTTTAAAATTTAACTTTAATAATTTAGTTTTAATTTTGGTGCGGCATCGTAATCCGTGATATGAATTCCTCTACGTTCATAGTACTAAAAAAAAAAAAACCTATAAAGTGGAAGCGATAATAAATAACAAATACTAAGAGCCTAAGATATTCAACTTGTTTTTTTTTTTTTTCCTTCTTCTTTCTTTTAGAAATTTGATTTCAAATATAGCAAAAAATAGATAAATTATGAAAGGAGTCGAATCAGTGTGCGCTTTTACTGAAAGCTGTGTGCAATATCTATGGTTTATATATATATATATATAATAAAAGAAAACTTGAGTCTTTCAACTCCCTAGTTAAACTACAATAGTACTAATCACATACACATATGTGAGCCCGATTCAGAAGGTTCAATTCTATGCACTGTAATGAATGAAATTATTTGCTTTGGTTTATAATTACGAATTAAAGGGATTTATAATTATGGTTCTATAATTTAGTGAGATTTTACGATTTTATTTCAATAAAAAAATCTTAAAACAACTCATATTGTTTAAAAAATGTTCAAATTTTATATAATTTATTATTATTTAATTTTTTAAAGCAATATTAAATATGTTGAGTCAAATTGCATCACAACATATGTGATGGAAATTAAATTGTGATGACCAAGTCTTTTGCACGTTACTAGCTATAAGCACTTCGGAAAATCCTTCATTAAGAATATTCATTTATACCCGTCAATATCAGATATATTAAAATTCTCTTTCTTTTTTCAAAAGAAAATTCTGACAGTGCCAGCTTCACAATTTGAACTTTACAACCGAGAGGAAATCGCCAGGAATTTAGAAATACCTTTATAATATATTTTTCACTAGTTATCGCTAGAGGGGTCACACATGACAGTGACACCAAGACTTTTTCCATTGTAATTTCTGATTATTAACATAAATACTTAAAAAGAAATCACTTGGACTGACTTACAATATTGAATTAGTAATCTTAAGACATTTTTCGGAGTTTGATGGAGAGAATTGGGCTTCGTCGCTTACTTAAACTAACAAGCCAAGTCATGCCAGTTAGCTTCTTTGCTGTTACATGCGAACGTTCTTTTGTCTTATCATCAATACACAAGACAAAACCATATAAACATGAGTGGTGTTATATATATATATATTAAATAATATATAATATATCGATCTAATATAAAATAAAAAATACGAGATGAAGAAGTAATTATATTTTTTTTATACTAACAAAAGGCTTATTAAATTATATCATGTGATACATTAAACTTTAATGAAAAGTATTTTTGTATAAGTATACATTTTAAAATTTTAACTTCATAAATCCATACATATATAAATATTTTTTAAAAAAATAATATTTGATTATTACTTTACAAAATATTAATTAGCTATAGCTAGAATAATAGTACATTGACTATAGAGAAGTATTACAAGTAGACAAATAATTTATTTTACCCATTTTAATTAATACTTTATTAACTTCTTTCATATTCTCTATATGTTATAAAATTCTCACAATTCATACTAATATATTAACAATGTTAACAGACTTTTTTATCCACATAGCATCATGAAAATTTTCACATATGTTAACTTTGTACCTAATATATACTTTGTATTTTAATTGTTGTATTCAGTGGCAGAGAAAATAGTCAAAATTAGAGGGAACACGACCCCACTATTCAATAATTAATAATACTAATCTCACACTTAAAAGACAATTAGAAACAAATTACTTTTTTTAATCTTAATATAATATAGCTTCAAAAATGTTGGTTGAATTACAACATTATTGAATTCTTATTCAAAATAATAGACTTTATAGGTAGAATTTGTGTTTTTTTAAGTCTTAAAACATTAGTTGAGAAGTTAAATATAATTAATTATTTTTACAAATTATAAATTTTTACATGTAGGATTACATTTCCAACCATGAGACCCTTGTCCTAAGGTGATTCTGCCATGTAAGTATATATATATGTATTAATTTACATGTCAAAAAATAATTAAACATCGATTAGTAAATAACACCATAATTAATTACTTCAATATAACGTTCAATGCAACACCAATACATTATTTCGTTGAAAAGTGTACATTTATGGAAATTTTCACATGCTATATTATCAATAAGTTAAAAAGGAATAACGATAACATGACAAGTACTATTACAAGTCCTTTCTCTAGCTAACAGTTGTATAATGCATGAAAGTCTTTTCCAATCAATTACTTGTAGGATGATGAATTAAAATAGAAACTTAGACCAAAACCCATATTTCTTTTTCTGATCACTAGTAGTACTACTACTACCACAAGTCTCTTTATTACCTTTTCTTATTCTTGGAACGAAAGCCAGAGATCTGCTTTTCTGAAGCACATTATTGTTGCTTCTCGTAAAAAATAAAGATATTGAGCTCTTGGATCTCTCTCTGGTAAAATGATAGCCATTTATGGGAGAAGAACAAGAAGAAGCTGAAGAAGGAGAAGAGTAATAAGATGATAAATCAGAAATATCAGAAGAAGAAGATGTATTGCAAGAAGATCCTCTTCCCGTTGTAGTAAACGTGGTACGTGAGTTTGAAGCTGGTAACTGAGACAATTTTGCCCTCAAACAAAGAGAGCAAACTCCAGGTGACTGCTTGTGTTTTGGATGCTTCTTGCAATTACGAGAAATATTGGGCTTTGATTTTGAACAATACTTTTTTGCCATTGATGAGTATTGTTTTGAAGATCTCTTGAAGTTTCCCATTTTGTTTTTATTATAGTCTGATCAGTTTTGTGGGTTTGGTGAGACATTTTATATATAGACTTGTTTGGGGGTCTTTTTTTCAGTTTCCATGATACTTCCTTGTAAGCTTCTTGAGGTTTTCTAATATTGCTTTTTCTGACGTGCTATACATGTTTGAATATTTGGCGAGTGTGTAGAAAAATATGAGTCAATTTTTTTATTATTATTAATTTATATATATATATATATATATATATTAGAAAATAAATTTGTTTAAAAGGTAAATTTTTTTTATATTTATCAATTATTTATTAACAATATATATATTAATATACGAAAATTAATATAGATAAGTTAGGGTAAAAAAAAATTATATATATATATATATATTCCCGGTTGTGCTTTTTTGAAGGATCTGTGGGGCCTACTTGAAGTTTGAAGTCGGTGGCTGTGATTGCTTGTGAGTTGTGACAATTTTTTATTAAATTGTTCAAATTGATTATCGACACTTTTTTTTTTTTTTTTTGTGCTAATTCGATTATCGACACTTTATTTTAAAGACTTAAAGAGAGCCAAAAGAAAAAGAAAAAAACACCAAACAGAGCTTTGGGTTTAATTTCTCTGCTGGTGGCGTGGAATTTAGGGGTTAATATGTGACATCACTTTCACACATACTCTGGCATCTGGCATTAAATGACGTAATATTATATATATTAAATTATAATATATATTTATTAAATATTAATTAAATATAAAATTAAGTGCGTAAAATAATGAAATAATTATATAATTTTTTATCAATAAAAAATTAATATAATTACATTATGTGAATTTATATATGTATAAAATTGTAAAAAAAAAGGAAAAATAACAAAAAAATAATATAACTTAAAATTTTTAATAATAAAAATAACATAATTTGTGTTTAAATTTATATTTTTACAATTAAAAAAATAATTAATATATATATTTTTTTAATATTCTTTTAATTGTAATTGAATGACAGTAATTTAGATTCATTCAATGTTGAATATTTAATATTACACGTTTAAATTAAACTTTGGTGCTAGTTTTATTATTATAAATTTTAGGTGTGTTATTTTTGGTAAATTTTAAAAAAATAATTACTAAATGATTGATGTTCAGGAAGTAAACAAATCAAACGGCGTCGTGTCACTTAAGGAATGTGGAAAACTATATACTGGATTAAGGAATGAGTACGTTGTGTGAAGGTTTAATTTACAGAAAGTGAAACTTAATCTATTTTATTTATTATTGACGGTTATTATTATTTTTTTTTTGGTCAAAATTATTGGCTGTTATATGTTGTTTGTTTTCTATTGACTAACTTAGTAATACAATATTCTTCATCTCAAGTCACGACTTGAATATAGTAAGTCAAATTAAATATAACTGGTACCTAAACTTCGTTTTTTCTGTTCATAAAAGTGTATTAAAAATTTAATTGTGTGTTTTTTTTTTAAGTAATGTAATATTTATTTTGAGATGTGAAATGATGTGTGAGTGAACATATGTGAGTATATACAGGAAATAATTTACTGACACATATTACTTGATAGAATTTATTTAGTACCTTAATTATATTTCTATAATTATCTTTTACAAATCGGAGATAATTATTGACTATTTATCTTATTAAATGATTATTTAATATATATGTTCGTATAATGACTCGGCATTTATTGGCTAATTGTAAGTATTTTACTAATTGTTACTATTCATCAGTCCATAATAATTTACACCCAATATATTTTTTTATTTTAAAAATATAAATTAATCAACTCGTAACTTATTTAAAAGGAATATACGCGATTCACTTGTAATTTAAGGAGTTGAATTATAGTTTACATAGTAGAAATAGCGAAAAAATATGTTCATATGATCACTCACTACCTGTTGACTAGTTATAAGTTAATTTGTTGATAGATGAAGTGTATTAATAATTATTAAAGAAGTATTTTAATTATATTTTTTAGTATTTTATTCTAAGTTATTTTATTTTTATAAATGAACTAATTTACTTTAACTTATATTATTATATTTAAATTAAAACAGTATACTCATATAAAAAAAATATAGTTAAAAATTAATTAATATATTTAAATTATATAAATAATTTAATTATTTAACTAACTTTATTTTTAATTTATTTAATAAAAAAATATGTGCTAATTTTATTACAATATTAAAAAAATTATGTACATTTTTTTTACAATGTTAAAATACATATTCAATACATTATAAGATAAATAAATATTTTTTTTATTAAAGTTGAAAATAAAATTTCAGGAGTTATTAAATAACTTAGCCGCCCAAACTAATTCATCGATTTTAAATTTATGAAATTATTTCTTTATTATTATCCTAATAATGAAGATTGTCTAAGAATCAGACTAAATTGAATTAAATTAAAAAATAGACCAAATTGGTTCGAACGATTATATAAATCACATGGTTCAGTTTAATTTTTATTTTTTCAAACTATTTGTCAAATGGTCCGGTTCAATTTTTTGAATTTTTTTACCACCCAAACTAGGTTATATATTATATATAAAAATTCTTTTTTTATATTATTATTTATTCTTAAAAATCAAAAATATATAATATTATTTATTATTAAAGATTAAATATTACATTATTTTTTTTTAGTTTCATCTCTTTGTCATACATTTGCAGTTTTAGTTATATGTAGTTTATAATGATTCTACATTTTATAAATTTTATTACCTTAATTGTGTTGTTTATGTAGGATATTATATAATTTTTATTTATAATATATTTAAAGTAATTTAGTTAAATTTTTTATTTTATTTTTTATTAATTTTAAGTTTTAATATGATTTGGAAAGAAAAAAATAAAAAAAATTGTTAGCTGAATCAAATTAGACTAAATTGAATCATATAATTTTAATAATTTTATTAAATAAAATGATCTGATTTAATTTAATTTAAATAATGATTTAATTGGATTAATTTTTTTAAACTACAAATTAAACTGAACCAAGCCATGAAGACCTACTGGCGGCACCAGTTGTTCCTTGGCTTCGGTCAGTACAACCATTGCCACTTTCTTAGTCTGAATAGTGAATAGCCTCCATTTATCGAGACAATCAACCTATACTAATCACGATTTTCTTTCTGGTCCGGTACTTTTTTTATTGAATTTTTTTCCTTTTCACTCAAATTATTTTATTAAAAAAGTGTTCAGCCGACAAAGTTAATATTAAATGTATTTTAAGTTAAATTTTTATCAATTAAATATATTTAATGTTAAATTCGAGCGATTAAATTTATTAAATATTTAATATTAAATTTAGACAGTATTCATTAAATGTTATGAAAATACTATTTTTGTTTTATAATGTTTTTTTTCTAGTTATTTTATTTAAATTATCCAAAATTTTCTATTCATAGTTTGATGAACTAATTTTTGTTATCCCAATTAAGTGAATTACACAAAAAGTTTTCTAATATATATATATATATATATATATGTCCAATTTCATTCAATCCATAGAGTTTTTAATCCACAGAAATACAATAAATTACTGCTATTTATAACAAAGCCAAATGTTTTTCTTTTCTTTTTCAATAGCCGTACCCTTATTATAATTTAAAATCTCAAACACAACCTATAAATCTTGAAATAGAATATTATAATTACTTAAATTTATATTTATATTTATTTTTATATTTATATTAATTATATTATGATATGTGCTAAAATTATCTAAAAATTTTACACTTATTTTTTGCATTCATATTAATCATATTATGACACGTGACAAAATTATCTAAAAGCTTGAATCACTTATCTAATTTTTTCAAAATAACTTCGTCATATATTACAATATGATTAATATAAGTACAAAAATAAAGGTAAATTTATGTGTTAGAAAATTAAATCACTTATTTATTTTTTAAAATAATTTTATTATCTATCACAATATAATTAATATAAGTATAAAAATAAAAATAAATTTATATATTATTAGTAAATTTTTAAACTAACAATTAAACGATAAATAGTAATTGAGTGGACGATTAATTCAAAATCATAAAAATTAGACCCTCCTATGTATTCATAAGGATTATCCTCTTATTATTTATCCAGATTTGTATATCAATTACTTTTAGCGCATGTCGTGGAAAGATCCATGGTCTTTAAATCTTTAATGTAAAGAACATTTAATAATATATATATATATATATATATATATAATTTTTGCATGCGTTTAGGTAACAAGTATTTCTTAGAAAAACAACACAATATGGGTGTGACAATTCGCTTTTTAAGTTGGGTTTAAGTGTACTTATTTTTGTAAAAGGAGAGAAAATTTAAGTAATTATAGATTTATTTATACTCACTTTACTACGATCCGTCTGACTGGTTTATTGAGCAGAGTGTGTGTGTGAGGTAACATTTTATTTTTTGAAATTTCTTATAGTTTAGGTAGTAAGATTTTTAATTCCTTTACTAAGAATTTAAGTTCGAATTTTATCCGAATGTGTGAATATGTTTTTTATTATTAATAAAATGAATGAGGTTTTAGTGCTTTAAAAAAAAAAAAAAAAATTTGGGAGAACAGTAACCAATAGTTCGATTATCGTTATCTTTAAATGTTACTAATATCCTCTCACACCTGAGTAGTGGAGTTACGGTGGTTGATCTTATTTCACAGATTCGAAAATGTTACTTCATTTTTGTTAATAGAGGAATCGGCATTAATGGAACTTGTTCTCCAATTCACTTAATATATATATGTACACTTTTTTTCTTTCTTTCTTATAATTAGTTTAGTTAAAATATTAATTTAAAAACACAATTTTTTTCATCAAATTCAAGCTTACTATAATCTAAGAAAAGTAATCTTCTAAACTATACCAACTTAGGGAGCAAATTAAATTACAAATAATTGTTTTAAATGAAACTGAAACTCTTAACCTTAAGTTATTGAGACAAGTTTTAGTATGAGACTACTTGTGAATAAAAAAAAAAAATACAAAGACCATACGTAAGCTTCATTACTATTTTTTTTTGCTATTGAATAAGAATTTCATTTAATTGTCTGGCATCAAAACTTACAAACCTTATTTTTAATAATAAATTTGATTTACAAATAACATGAGGTTCACTACTCCTTAGCAGAGGTTACATTTGGATCAAATTCTCCACAGCCACTTCATTAATTCCTAGTAAAAACACAGTTATAGCAGCAAAATGCAGTCACTACTTTCTCTTACAGAATGTGAATTAAAAATAAAAGAGAGCGTTTCACTCTTCCTTATTTTATTTTATTTTTGAAAATATGAATAAAGAAATAGAAAGGTATTGGTTGATGAGTTGCTAGGGTTGAAAAGTAGGGGGCAACAATCTGTAGTACGTACAATGGTGTTCAAGTAGAAGTGGGAACACATTAGCATATTGTCAAAAGCCATAACCACATAACCAAAAGGGTTGGTGACACAACCACTTTATGTTTATATGTTCTACTTAGCCAGTGGCAGTGTGTTTTATTATAACGCGGAAAGCCAGCTCCTTCACAGTGGTGTACTGGCATCTGCCTTCCTCCTCCTTCCTTCTAGCCAATAGTCACAATAAATAATAATGGGCCCTCCGTGTCATTATGTTCTTTATTTTTTAAAGGTTCAATACCCTTATAATAGGGTGAGCAGCGGATCGAAACTGCCTGTTTTTCACAAATTCGAATCCTATCTGATCCGAAGCGAATTTGAAGATTTCTAATCCGAATCCGATCCGATAATGTAGTCGATCCGAACCAATCCGAATCCGAGCAGATCGGATTTTTTGGATCGGATAGGTCAGATTGAAATTATAATTTATTTTTTATTATTATCATATATAAAACACAATATATACTAATATTTAAATTTTAAAATGATATATTTTTTAGTAAAATTTATTTATTTATAGTCACAAATTAGATAATCAAAATAATAAAAAGTATACTGTTAAATATTATTAAATTATTATAGAGAATTTAACATTTTTATTTTTTAAAAAATTAAAATAATAATTTAATGTAATTGTGGTATGTATAAAATTTAAATATAACACATTAAAAATAAATATACATTTATTTAAAATTTTAATAGTAGTTCAGTCCGGATCGGATTATAAAATCTGTCAATCCGAATCCGAACGGATTGTATACTTTTCGATCTGAATCCGATCCGAATCCGATCCGACTACAAAATATATCAATCCAATTCGATCTGAATCCGACGGATCGGATCGAATTTATTAATTTAAACGGATTGATCGAATTATTTGCTCACCCCTACCTTATAATACTCCAATTTTTACTTTAACATGTAAAATAATTTCAATTTTTCACAGCAATATATCAGATACTAAAATTTTAGTTATAAGTATTTTTTGGCTAAGTTATAAAAAAAATTAGTTAATCAAGAATTTGCAATGTTAATAAAAATTTACCATTTTTAAAAAGGTATTTTTGTCTTTCCATATTTAATTTTTTTTAATTAAATTTTTTTATACTAATAATCTTATTTTAATTATGTTATTTAGGTTAAGATTTTTTTTTTAATAATTTAAACAAGCTACTTTGGAGCTTATATTTTATGAAGATTGAAACACAACTCATTTTAAATTTTAAAAATTGATTTTTATGTGACTTAGAATTGCTATTCTAATTTATACATTGTACATCTTTATAGTCAACAGGCTAATGATATATTCGTTTATTTCTCAAGCGTTTTAGTTTGATGCAAAAAAAAAAAAAAAAAAAAAAAAAAAATATATATATATATATATATATATATATAGCTTAAAACATTTCTTAAAATAAGATAGCTATATATATAGCTTAAAACATTTCTTAAAATAAGATAGCTTGTAAAAAACAACTAATAAAATTTTAATAAAGAAAAAAAAAACTTAATAGAAATAGCTTAAAGCATGTCTAGAAATAATTTAAACAATTAAAATATTATTCTTAAAATAATAATAATAATAAATTTAAATATGAAAAAGGCAAAAATATCCTCTTTAAAAATGATAAATTGATATTAATATGTTAAAATTTATAATTAATTAAAAAAATAGCATAATTTAACCAAAAAGATATCCGTGGCTTAAATTCAGCTATCTAAAAAATCTGAATTAAAACTTAAAATTATTTAAAGTACCAAAATAAAAATTAAAGTGCTTTAAAATTACCGAAACCTTATTTTCTAAAGGAAACGTACTCATTCTGTTAAAATTAATATCCCAGGCGTCTTAGTCCAGTTAAAAAGTTAAAAAGATATGTCACAAGTCTATGCAAGGCATTAGAATCACTGTGTCCACAGTTAATGTAGAAAACTACTTTATAGTTAGATCACAAAATTTTAAATTACAAATTTGTATGTACTACAAGCTATGACCTATCTCTTACCGATCCTAAAAGTTATAAAAGGGTATTATTGTCTTATCATTAGTTTCTCACTGATTAATACACGCCAATGGGCTATGTGTTATGACATTTGTTACCCTTGGATTGGACCTTCTTAAAAGGACCGCGTCGTTCATCTCATAATAAAAAATAAGTTGAATGTTGCAATTGTCATTAGATTCTTGGCACGGTGGGTGTATCATCGCTACAGCCTATTTTAAACACCACTTAATGTAACGTGACACAAATCGGTAATCTCAGTACTAGCTCTAGCAAAACAAGCTATTAGGTCTATCAAAATTGTCCTTCAATTTGTATAATTTAGGAACTTACGTTGAAAACTGCGTAGAGTTATATCTATTCTCTTTAATTCCATACTTTGTAAAAGCTAAAATCTCACAATAGTGAGATCGTTGTTCACAAACATTGCAAAGGGATACAAATCAAGCTTGATAATTCGGACATATCACCTGCATGACATTCTCATTTAATCCAGTTTAGCGGATAAAAGGCACAGACAGGCCATAAAGCAAAAGGAATAAGCTCCAAAACAAAATGGTGGAAAATAATCATAGTCAATGGTCATATCTTAAATCACACCTTGATAGAGTTTTCATCGGCAATCTATTTATATAATAAAATCATTCATTATTCCCAAACTTACTGACTAGTGAGTACATGCTACAGCAAGGCACCCAGCGAGAATGGCTGCATTCAAAATGAAACAGCTTCAACTTGTCTAAATGATATGAACAATGTAACAATTGTAGAACCCAACAAAATAAAGCACATGCCTACTAAGTTGATGCAGCAGCTTCAGTAGTATTAACTTCTCTAGCCACCTGAGATACATATGGTTTCAGCTGCAGACAAGAGAGGAATCAGTTGAAGAAGCGAAAATGTCATTCAGAGAAGTTAGAACTGTAGAACTAAGATTTTTTAGCCTAACAAAAACTGGTAAAAGAAGAGACTAAAAGTGCATATTGGTTGAACAAAACAAGTAATTTCAAGAATGAACATAGCAGAAGTCATAAAATGAAGGACAATGATGGCATGTAATGCGACCTTTCTAGGGAAACAAGTGAACTGCTCTCTGCTCCACTTCTTGAGCAAAAAATACGAAAGAAACATGTTTTTATCAACAAATTTCATATGCATGATAACCATTAGAGATAGATACAGACCTAAAAGAATAACATATTTGACAATTCTAATAGTGCAAAGAGGGGCCTAATGAACTGATTTACTAACAATCTACAAATCACCATTTTAGAGAATGGTTGCAGACAGAGTGGAGTTCACTTGTTCTAACTTAAGTGTTCATCTGAAAACTTTGAAAGCTCAAATCCATATGAAAATCAAGCCAACATCCTGAAACTAGTAAGAGTTTGGTGTTAAATCCCATTCAAACAAGATAAACGAAACCCGTCCCAATATATATAGTACATAAAAAATAACAGTCATTGCTCTTTAACAGAGTCCAGAATTTCCCCAAGCAACAAATTTCGCTACACAATGATGAAAAATTAGTTTCCTTACATGGAAAAGAAAAGAGAAAAATAAAGAAAGCAAGCTCAAACAACCACTCCTAATCCCAACATCACAAGTAGCCAATCATAACGAAAATATTGTAAAATGCTTATACCTTGAAATCGGTTAAATCAGGGACTACGTAGTTTGGTAATTTCTCTGGCACAATGACATATCCACCTACAAAAATTTTCTCAGCAGCATTAAATTCATATAAATGTTTATAAAGATTGACAGGAAATATGAAAAAAGTTCATCTCTATCTCAATAGAATTGTGATAAGACAATCCTCCCACATTAACTGAATGTCAGTCACACAACAAACGTTTACACAATACAATTATCATTACTCACATTTGCATAACATGTGATCATGATGATGCAGCAAAACTTATCTTATTATAGCGTCATCCAATTATTTAAGGTTAAAGACAATTAAGCTTTCCTAGACAGGGTTTATAAAATGTACTAAAGACCTTGCAGTACTCAATCACAACTTACTTTCAATATGTTGTTAACCTATCAAGTTTGCCTACAATGATAAGAATACCTTCATTAGAAGATGGAAATGGCCATATTAAACTAGTATGGCGTTGTAATAAAAATGCATGTAAGGTGAAGCATTAAATTAGTCATTACAGTAATTATATATATACCAGGTAACACTAAAAAACTGAGACTTCATAATCAGTCTAAAAATAGGACTTCGTTCTATACAAGTGTAGGCAACATGGCTCACTGGTAAAGTCCACGACCTGCCTCGCCCACTTCCCAAGTTCAACCTCCTCGTCCCTTTCTTTAGATTAGAGGGGAGGTATTTAAAGTGATATAATTCACTTAAAAGTAGAAAAGTTATAGTCTCATCTATAAGCCATAACTGAAGGTAATATATGTTATGCCTCAAATGTCCAGTTTGTTACATGTTTCTCTAGGCAAAAGGTGAATAAAAATCTAGAAAGAAAAAAAAAACTCTTAAACTCTCAAAGCTAATACAAACATTATACCACTGGTCTAAAATCTAAATGGTGGGATGTGGACAAACCCTTTCGAGTATGAAAACCAGTTGGCTTGCAATTCTTCCCCTTGTAGTAGTTTCTTGGAGCTCTTTTAGAGGAAAGAATGTCAAGTGATGATGTCCGTTTCCTCCGAAATCCCCTTGCCAATCCTAATATTAATCCCAAAGGCATTTTCTTTCCTTCCTAATAATTGAACAACCTACAAACCAAAGAGAAGGCTTAAAAGTAAGAGCCACAATCTCAATGCATGATCTTTACGTAAACTGACAGAACAATCACTTCAAAATCATGATCAACCCTGCAGAACTTTGAGTAAAAAAGCTGTTCACCTATTCCAAACAATCATACAGAGACAGGATCAAACATGGGTACAAACACGCCTTTACAGAAAATTTAAAAAACCTTACCAGTTATAAAAACTGAAACATTCCAATTACATTGCTCCTAAGAGCTTGTTTTAACGTATTCTGTTGAAAGTTTTCTAAGCTCAAACTCAAGTTTTTAAATTTAATGTTTATTTAGTAATTAATTTTATTTTATCTTTTTATTTTAATTGGAATTGATTTCCACTTTTTAGCCTAAATATGAAACTTGGAAAAAAGAAGCTTCCTAAACTTGTTTTTTTATTTTAAGTCCATAATTAAATTTTAATTCCTACTCTAACAACTCATTTTAATGACAAACATGGGCAACCTCTTTTCTATCGTCATTTTAAATAAATTAAAGTTAAATTAAAGTTGATAATATAAAAAATAAAAATGACTATTAAATAGAAAATAAAAATGAAAAACGGAACACAGAAGACAATTCTATCGACCTAAGTTTGTATTCTAAAACACAATAATAGATATATATATAAACATAGTTGACTCTTTTCTCAATAGCTTAAGTTTTTAGAAGAGTTGTTTACTAACAATTTCTAGCATAATATCAGAATTAGAGGTCTTGTATTCAAGACATCAACTTAATTATTGAATTACAAGTGTTTGACTTGCATAGTACATAGAATTAATAGTTATGAAAAAGTGATAGAATTAAGATTCCATGTATAAAATGATAGATGACCTAATTATTGAATTGCAAATATTTAACTTTCATGGTGCATAGAGTAAATACTTAATAAAGAGTAACAGATATTGTTGGGGAGTAATAGATATATAAAAATATAGTTGATCATTCTCCCATTAGCTTAAAAATTTTGGGAGAGTTGGTTGCACAATAATTTCTAAGACCCAACCCATTACAAAAAGAGCCCTAACTCGTAAGTGATCCAAGAAGTGTTCCTGTATTTGAATTTAGCCTGGAATGCATTAATTTCAAGCATTCCTCAAAATCTAACATTCACGGAATGAAAAACAAACTTACATTTTGAATGAGATTATTGTTAAAAGCAATAACAATAAAAAGTTGCAGGTAATCCAAAACCAGTCCGAATTCAGCCGCATGACAATGGATACATTCTATATGCTAAGACTAGACATCACTACGAACGTGAAATAAAAACCACTGTAAAAAACTTACAGTACAGCCAAAGAAATTAACTTTAGGGAAGTGAGATAAACCCAAAACGAGAGAAACAGATAAAGAGATGCAGAGTCATACTTACTAGTGATTTCCAATACAAAGTCGAGCAAAGATAACGCTCAAGGGTTTTGAACGTCTGATTTCCGCAGTCAGCCAGAGGCAGTAGGGCTATAACAGAATAGAGAATAGAGACGACTGGAGTGCTATTAAATTACCCGCACATTCTAGTTTAAATTAGGCAATTAGCTCACCTTCAAGTTGCTATTTGGTGTAGTGCGAGCTACAAAAATGTAACCTTGTTTAGACACTCATTAGAGGTACAGACTCTATCGATAATTGGGCCAGTACTTTAATTTAATGGGCTTGATGGGCTTTAGAAGCAGGCTTATGGCTCCCCAAATAATATTGTCCAATTCCCAAATCTTAACTGGGTTTGGCAGTGGAACAAGAGAGGATGTCTTTTGCATAACTTACGGAACTTTTTTACATGATTTCATTTGTGTCCAAATTGTTTAAAGAATATTATAAATCAAAACATAAAAATGAACTTAAGTTTATCTTTGATTCATTGATAAACTTAAGAAGCTAATTTGTCAAAATTAAGTAGAAGACTAATCTTTAATTCTTTTGATTCATATGCAGTAATGGCTATTCGTATTGAATGAATGAACTAGTACTACAATGAAATGCAAAATACATGGGTGGTGACTGGTGGTGTTAGGTGGTAAATGGAGAGAGATTTTTTTTTATTATTATTAATGAATAGCAAACAACTTGTATAATGTGTTGTTCCTTATTAACATAATCCCTCTCCTTTTCATTGGGGAAAAAAAAATAGAGAATTTAATTTCTTTTTTTGAAAAAAAAATAAATAGATAAAAGTATTAGTGTACTCGATCCCAACCAAGTAATTTTGAAATTATATGGGAAATTTTGGTGGACACAACTTGAGGTTTAACAAATTACAGTTTGGATTCTAAATAGATAAAATTTGTACTCAATAATGTACAATATCATATTCAACAAGTACATTACTTATGTACAAGACTTACACAACATTAATTATATAACTTTAGATGCGAACAACACAAACTTAAGTCATTGTTCAACCTTACATTCAAATAAATTAACAAATAGTGATTAATGAAGGGAAATCAGAATATATGCCAATTAGATCTGTTATCTCTAGTCTAGAAAAGAAAAACAAGAACAAGGACAAAGCTAGCATTTCACGAAAAAAAATCCATGGGATTAGGATGGTTTAGCTTTGTGGATAAGCTCAAAACAGTGGTTGTGGGTTTTCATTATCAAAGCTTAAAGTTTAAAGGGACATCCAAAACAATGATGCTAGAGTTTCAAGTTTTCCACAAATGGGACCTTGACAATAACCTTAGATATATATATATATATTGTCAGCATCAACCTCAATCAAAGACACTCTTTTCCTACACAAATGTCACATCTCTTAGCCCCAGCTTCCAATTTCAAAGAAAAAAAAATTGATGTAAAGAGGATTCGCTTTTTCTAATTTAAATCCATTAAAAGGGACCCTCAATATTCCCCGTAAAAAAAGTACTTTTGAAAAAGAAATGGGGTCCCTTTTAAAAGTTTCACCATTACATAACTAAAGCAAGCAGGCAAGCACTTCAACAGTAGCATTTATATGAGTTTTTTTTTTTTTTTTGGGGTCAGATTTATGTGAGAATTGTTGTGTTGAAAAATTTCAATAGGGATGGGACAAAAGTATCCATTTATAGGTCCATGTCCTATGTCACCCATCAGCTTCTTTATTAACTAACTCTCTTCGCAAAACTAAATTCCCCCAGTTATTAGTCATTTTCTTGCAAAGTTGAACGACCAGAAACAGAGAGAAGTCTGTGCTCAATTTGTTACTTCTTTTCTCACTTGTTTTTCTTTGATTATCAAAATCCTGAGGCCTCCTTGGAGGTTACTACATCAACTTCATTTACTTTTTAATTTATAGAATTTAGTTACTTACCCTCTACAGAATGAACAATTCATAGACATCAATTATATATCCAAGTTTCCCTTTTTCTTTTAATTTCACTTTTATATATATATATAAATGAGTTGCTTTTACTTCCAAAAATTAATCACATAGACAAATAATTTAAAAAAAAAAAATATTCATTTCATCAAATCTAATATATATATAATTGATTTGAGTATAATTTTACATATAAATCAATACATAAGCATACATTAAATTTGAAACAGCTTTTACTTTCAAAAATTAATCATATTGACAAATAATTTTAAAAATAAAAAGATTATTCATTTCATAAAATCTAACATGTATATTATATATAATTAGTTTAAGTGTTTTTTTACGTCTAAAGTAATACATAAGCCTATTTATATTAAATTTGAAATAACATTAATTATAAATGTTATACTATTTACTTATTTGTACTAATTATGGTATATTTATAATAATTAATTTTTTTTATTGAAAAAATTCTTCTGTTTAAGAAAAATAAAATTATTGTCACAAATTACTACATTATTAAAAATTACCATCATTTTTATTTTTATATTTATTAAGAACGGATCAAAGAGTACTAAAAAATTGGAGTCTAACGATAGAACTTAAAAAGTATTTATGTTTGAGTGCCATTCAATAGCAATTTTAGTATACTAAAGATTCGAATTCTCGAATCCACGCTCTGCGACAACAATCAAATGTCTTAATCTTAATTTCTAAATTACTGAATCGGTTATAACAACTAAACTTTTCACCGCCTTATTTAAAAAAAAAAAAAAAAAAACACTTTTCACCGCTTTGAACTTTTAGGAAAAATAAAAAACTTTCACTGCATTTTCAGACTGATGCCCAGAAATTTGAAGAAAAGTTGTGGCTGTTTTATAGGAATAGGTAGATTCCCGTAGGGCATTTACATTCAAACATAGAGAGTGGTGATGATAGTCACTGCATTTTTTATTTTTTTTTGAGGTCTGTCTCTTTCCCACTTAATTTAGAAAAGTTGAAAATGACTCCTGTCCTTCCCCCCCTACATTACTTCCAAACGAGTCGTTAATTACTGCTTCACTCCTCGTCAAATATTTGTGTTTTTTTTTTATTTTAAATTTATATTAATTTTAAATTTAATTGATAAAAAATATCATATCATTAAAAATAATGTGTAATTTATCCCTCTAAACCTACTCTATTCTTAGCTCTTCTTAACTGAAAATTAAAATTGGGATTACAGTTAATCAATTATATTATTTTATCTCTTTAATTAATTTAAAATATTAAATCATAATTTACTCTAAAATTAATGAATAATTTTTCGATTAAAATTACCATTCAATTCTTTTTTATTTTTTGGTTTTCTTTTTTCCTTCTCTTTCAAGTCTGAATAATTAACTAAATCTATAACTATAAGAAATGGTGGTTTTCATAATTAAGACTGATGAGAAGAAATGAAGATGGGCATGTTTCCTTTTGTAAAAAGAAAAGTGATGATTAATAACTATATTTTTCAAAAGTTAAGTACAAAATAAAGGGCAAAGAAAATTTGGGGAATTATTTGATTACGTTTAAAGGGGTGGTTTCCCTCAAGGTGATGGTATTGGTACACTAAAAAGACATATCTTGCAGAGCCTTGCATGTTTCTAATTTTGAATTGAACTAGAAGCGCGTCATATAAGATAGTCTGTTTTTATAGATATATTTTTATTTTGATCCTTCGTAACGCGATAAATAATATCAGGAACAGATCAAAAAACAAAAAACAAAAAACGAAGACAATTTCCACAGGAATATTTTACGGAGTGAGGCCATATACAACTCAAATTATATTTTTGTGTTATTTAATCCGTTAAATTATAAATAATATTATTTAATTTTTTGTATTATATTTAAAATAAATAATAGATTTGACACAACATAACATTCCATTTTAATTTAGTAAACTTGATACATAATTTTAAAACTATTTACTAACTTGGTCTAAATTATCAAATTAATAACATCATTTATATAATCTAACATAATATTGCTCACCATTATTATAATTTTGCAAATATTCTAATCAATTTTATTATAATTAATAATTTTACGTTAAATGCCGTAATAAATTTTTTTTTTCCTTCCAAATAACAAACACCTTGTGAGAATAATAAATTAAATTGGTCATATACTCTTATAGTTATATTATTAAAAATTTGTTTTGTAATTATCATATCTATAGATTATATGCTCTACTTTATTCTTGCTTAAACATAACATAATAATATAAATTTTTAAGAATTTTTCATTAATTTAAAAAATAGTTTAAATCCAATTTAACCAATTTATATATTTTTAGGTTACCAAATTAAAGAAATTTGGTATAAAAGTGATCAAATTAGAGTATTAAATTGATGATTTAGTCTAACCATAAGTATTATTTAATAAATATATAAATTGAGATTAATACTAGTTAATCTTTTGGTAAAATTTTTAACAGGACTACAGACCTAACCCTTCACTACAACTGCCCCTGAATAATATATAATAAAAATGCATCTTTATAATTGTGTTATACATATACTTAATTTCTTTAATATTTTCTTTAACATTTGTTTGTAATAAGTTTTTAGCGTTTTATTTATAATAAAAATATGTTTTTATATTTATATTTATATTTATGTGAACATATTCGTATTAAAAAACCTAAATTGAAAATATAGATTAAACGGAAACAATAAGTATCTTCATTAAAATTCATAATTAAAAAATAAAAATCTTACGTGGCAATTAACCATCTTAGACAGCCAAAAGTTGCACCTTTGTGTAAGTAAAGGAAAAGGTGTCAAAAAATTTGCTTGCATAAGGTACAAGCTGAATTATAGAAGCATTAACTGCAATTTCACGACGTATTTTACTCACATTTTTCAAATCTCTATCTATTTACGCCTTAATTAAGTAACTGCAACCAGGCAGCATCACGAGGGAAAAAAAAAATATTACAAGTTCAATTGGGTGACAGCTTTAATAGTCATTTAAGCTTGTCAGAAATTAAAATCTGTGCAAGAAATTTGATATATTAATTTTAGTTAAGACATAAGTATCCATTTTGTGCCGGAGCTTAAAACTTTGGTTAGAAGGCTATTGCTTTAAATCTTTGATAATTTAAAGAAAATATAATTAATACATTAAAATAGAGTTCTTTATTTAAAAGTAAATACATAAATAATTATAAAGGGTATAATAAAATTTACTGAATTTTTAATACTTTATCTTAGTAGACATTTACTCCTTTAATTATAGTTAGTAGATTTTTAATACCTTTTATCCTATAATTATAATAACTTATGAGAAATTTTCTAATGCATTTACATGAACTCGTTTCGTGTATAAATTATTTAATTAATTTTATTTTTAATTTTTTAAAATATATATTTATTTCTTACTAATATTATATATATTTTTAATGAGAAGTTAAAACTTTATAATTATGTGATGTAATTAAACTCATCAAACCTTATCTAAAAAGTTTTTTTTTTAATTCTTTTTAAAATCCTTATATAAAAATTGCTATTTACTATTTTTACATGTTAGATCAAGTATGTATTGGTCCGTTCTAATTTTTAAATTAATAACAAAACTATATATAATTATATTTAAATATATTGAAAAAATATAAAGCAAGTTTGCTTTATTGCAGTGGGAAATAACAATGAAGAGTGGGAGCTTGATCAACTGAAAAGAAATTGCAGGATTCATCTGTGCTAAATAGACTTTGTTCTTCCATTCTCACAAACTGGTTTTGAATTTGAAACCTGTTCATCAATAAATTATTTGAAGAAGAAGATGATGATGACCCATTTAGTCCAAGTGAATATTTGGCATTCTTAAGTGCTCCATTAGAGGATGACCCATCTTTGAAATTGAAATCTTCATACATTTTAAACCCTTCTTCATCTTTGTCACTATCTTTTCCTAATTCCAATGCATTGCTTTCATACCATGAAATTGGAGTTTCTTCTTTTACAGATTGACTACTCTCTGTACTATCTCTGCATGTCTTTGCTTTCAACAGTCTAACCTGTAATTTTAATTAAATAATTAATCAGAAATGATCAAAATCTTTAAATAAATAAAAAAAATTAGTAATGCAAATTAACCTTTTCATGAAGAGATTGATTTTGTTGCTGAAGGTTGTCAAAGTTGAGCTTCAAAGAACCATAACTGGCTTTAAGGACGTTGTAATCTCTCTCAAGTTGCTTAGTCTTCCAACGAGCTCGACGATTTTGGAACCAGATAGCTACTTGTCTTGGGTGTAGGCCAAGTTCCTCAGCTAATTGAATTTTTCTGTCAGGCTTAAGCTTGTTTTCAACCTCAAAGTTTCTCTCCAAAGCTTTGACCTGATCAGAGTTTAACCTCCTTTTCTTTTCCATAATCAATTCTTCTTCACAGTCTTCTTGGTCTAAATTATCCAACATTGCCTGGAATTCTCTGCTGTAACTTTGATTTTTCTCTGCTTCTTTCTCCTTATCTATGTTAACATGCTTGTCATAATCTGTGTATCAAACAAAATTGACAGAGGGTAGGGACGGGTATGTGATAAAGCTAAATCATTTTGAGTGTAGTATGTGGGGGCTTGGATTTGAAATTGAATTTTGGTCGTATTTAATTTAATATCTTAATAGATCTGCTGTTCATATTTATTTAGATCGTTATCTTAACTACCGAATTTTAAACATTGTATCAAATTTTTTTATTAAAATTTTATTATATAAACAATCGCATATTATATTTTTTACTGTTTAAATTTTAAAAATTAATGAATTATATTAAGTCTCGTTAACATTTCATCTCAATTAACATTTCACCTCAATTTACGGACTTAGAATAAAATCGTTAATCAGAACGACTATGTCAGTTCATGGTGCTTATAAACATTTGCCCAGAAAGAGCAGAAGATTAAAGAATACAATACTTGGATGATAAGTAGTTTCAGCCAAAGCAACCATTTGGGTTAGTTGAGGTATTAATTTGGATTGAAAACAGTGAACGAACAGAGTGAGAATAAAATTTGTTCTTCTAGTATGTAATAGAAAATCCAGTTGCAGAGAGAGCATGCTACTAAATTCAAATAGAATTTGTTTACCTTTTGGTTGGGAAATGGAAATGAGAGCACCCAAAGAATCTGAGCTACAGAATCTCTTCATTCTGAAAAGAGTAGGCTAAAACAGAACTTAGTCTCAGAACCCGTAACTTGAATCAAAATCCGTTTGATCCTCTTTGATCAAATCCTTAAATATATGCTTGTTAAAATATATATAGAAACAAAAATTGGAGATGTTGAGTGAAGAGTTGTTGTAATTTTCCCTTATCTCAGTTTTCTTCTTCCAAATAGAGCCTCCAAAAACCTTATCAACAAGCCTTCAATGAGGCCAACCATAAGTTTATTCGGTTCAAGCAAATGAAATCCCAGCAAAGAAAAATCGGATTATTAACAAAAGCCTTGTACTCAATCAGTCAATCATTATCTTATCAGTCTTAAAAAAAGGATCAAGAGAGCAAGGGGGAGTGAGAGAGTGTGAATAGTGTTTTGAAGTCGTAGACACGATTGTTGCATTCACTACGTTAAGTTTTATATATACATATTTGAAATTGCGAAATTTCACTCAAGTTGGTTCATTATCGTTTTTTTTTTTACTCTACTTTTATCCTCTTTTATATATAAATAATTCGGTTATTTATTAATTTTATTTTTAGTTCATTGAAAAAATATATATATATATATATATATTCATTTTTTTTAATATTAAAAAAAAATATCCATTTACATTAAAATAAAAACAAAACTCTATCCATAAAAAAAAATTATATCATACATTAAAACTTCTTATTAAATAAGTAGCCATATTTTATTCACAATAATTGAAATTTCGTATCACAACTTTATTATTTATTATTATTGATTCGATGTCTGTATCAAGTCGTTCCAATGAAGAGATTGCATCAAACAAGCAACTGACTAAAAGGTTAAACTATGATAATCAAGAATCAAGATCAAAGTGTCCGCACGCACATAAGTCCTCATAATAATAGTTGGTCGGTAGGAGGGAGCTATCTTAAGACTGGAACCTGCGGCTTTACCTAAATCTTAAAGGTTTCTTATGGTGCTTAGGAACAAAGGTAACATTATGGTAAGAAAGATGGTGATTCAAATTAAAATTTATTGATAGGTTGAAATAGACTGGACTAGTGATATTAATCGAAGATATTTGTAATAATAAAAACAACGAAAGTTGAGATAAGTCTAGGTCTAATTTATTTACTATATTCTCGCAAGAATAAAAATAAACAAAAAACACAAAGGAATTTTCTTTTCTTGTTTTCTTTCTTTCTTGTTTCAGTTCACATTAGTATTAGGAATTTAGTAAATCGGAAATATGAGAAATTTTTCAGTTTTTTTATCTAAGAAATTTATCAAATTGAAATGAAAGTTATAATTATGACAATCTAATTCAGGTATTGTACAGGTAATTGTCCCTTTCATGGTAAATAAGCAGTTAATACTTCCATTGTTGATCGATTGAATGGTTTTTATTAACTTTAATTCTTATTAGATTAAGTTTAAAATGAGGAAAATACTTTCTTTCTTTCTTTTTTTTTTTGAAAAGTCATAAATGTGAGAAGTAAGTTATGTCACATGCCAATATCATTATGATTTATTTGTTATGGAATGACCATCCTATCTATAAAAGATATATATTCTTTGTAAAATATATAAAAATTCGTCAGTTTGTACTGCGGTAAATACTGGGCATTAATTACAATGTAAAGTCCCAAAATATTAATAATCTTATCATATTAATACTTTCTTTTAAGCCCACAATCAAAAGGTTAGGAAACAGGGTGTTAAAGAGTAGTGATATGTGAAAAGGAAAAAAAATTGTTATTTATTATTAGTAAATATATTAATAATTTTTTATGATTTATATGATAAAATTTAATTAAATATATGTTATTAAATTTTATAAAATATTTATTGCATGATTTATATTTTATCAAATTATAAATTTATTTTGATCAAAAAAAAAAATTATAAATTTATATGTAAATTTTGGTACAAATTATTACATATTTAAATAATATTATCTAATATTATTATATATATAATTAGTTATTATATGTATGTAATTAATTGATTATTAATTAAATATAAAATAATAAATTAATTATAAAACACCATATATTAAATCAATTATATATATATATATATATATATGAAAACCTAAACAAACAACGAAAAAATCCTTATATTACTATGATACCATTTAATAACTAAGTGTCCTGTATCACTGGATAGCTTAGTAAATAATATTATTAAATTGTATGTATTAAATTATAAATTTGAGGGATAAAATAATTATAATTGTGCATAAAAATCTTTCTGACAACAGTCTGAATTTGAAGTGCTAACCACTGTTAGTACTCACAAACAAGTCGTTAATTCGAGTGAATAGAACATAACGGACGTTACCCCGTCTCCACCTAAAGAGCTTTATTCTATTCAAAATAAATAAATAAATAACTAGTGTCATAAATCCAAAATAAATAAATAAATAACTAGTGTCATAAATCCAAGAAACTTATATTTTAAAAAAATATAATAAAGTCACATATAAAATAGAGATATCATAATTTTTTAAAATAAATACTTTAATCTTATAATTTATAAATTAATCACTTATAAATTTTGTTATTATGAAAAGTAAACGATCTTAATTATATAATTTTTTAAATTAAATATTTTTAGTCTAACAAAAGTATTAAAATTGGGGAGTTATAATACATAATTTTTATAAATAAATAGACTATAAATATTTAATTTAAAAATTATGGAGCTAAAATATTAATTTATATATAATAATAAAATTATTATAATATTTTTTAAAAATTATAAAATTTACGATACTTAATATAATAATTTTAAAATTAAAATATTTAAATTAAATAATTACGAAATGCTTGACCTCGACTTCTCATATAAAATCACTTCTGCGACATCAAATATGCCGTTAAAGTATATCGGCCTGACAAGGTACATCCCACCGTTCCCACGTAGGGCGGCATTTGGCAAAAATTAATTGGTATTAAAATTTTAAAATTAATTGGTACATTTTCATACTCATTAATATATTAAAAAAAATTTACTATTAAATAAAAAAATTAATTAAAGATAATTAAACTTTTTTTTTTTTTTTTTTTTTTTTTTTTTTATGAATTTAAATCAACATAACACAATGTCAATCTCCGACGACTAACACCTCTAAATACATTAGTCCAAATCTTCTCTGATATTTTTGTTATATTAATTTATATATCATCAATACATAACACACACATAAATAAAAGTTACTAAAATAAAAAATAAAATTATTTAAAATGTAAAAATTTTAATGGCATATAATACACGAAAAATGATAAATATAATTTATAGCACTAAACACAAGCACCAAGTTTTGGGTCTTCTCTTCACTTAAAACTCAAACCATTAAGAAAAGGAAAAAAAAACTTACAATACTTTTTAATTTATAAATTATAACTATAAAAATAATATTTTCATGTGTTATTTATATATATTTACTAAAAATATTAATACAAATATTTTATATTAAATGTGAGTGAATTAGATATCATTTCAATTAAATTCTAATAGTTTAAACTCATATAATATTGAACTCTATTTTAACATTATTATAGTATTATTTTTGTTATAAAATTTAAGAGTGTTAATTTTTATAATTTAAAAAAAATAAAAAAATACTACCTTCTAGAAACGCTCCTTGTCATCTTATAAATGGAGGGAAAAAAAAAAAACTTGACCACCATTATTTTTTCCCCTTTAATCTTTCACTATATTCCTTTACATTTGTGGATTTTTTTTTCTTTTTAAAAGAAAAGGAAGTTTTAAAGTCTTTTTTTTTTTTATTAATAAAAAAAAATACACTTACATATTCGAATAAAATTTAAAATTAGTTATTGTCAGAAGCGATTAGAAGTCTTTACATTTGTTGATGTTATTATCAAATATCAAAACAGAATGAAAAAAGTTTCGGAGCGACTGTTTTTAAAGGATCAGGTGGAAGTTAGTCTCTTCTTTTCTTCCTAGAATGGCGCTTCAGACTTAAGGCATTACCCAATTTCAACTACTCTCTCATAAATTAGTAGAAAACTCCTGGGATGGAATAATAGAACCGCAACATGAAGAAATATTAAATACCAGCAACATCCATGGCATTGCAGACCCATTTAGGGACATCTCCTTTGGGGAACTACAAGGCAATAATAAACATTAGAAACTTATTTACCCAAACGACTGCTGCAAAGAATATGCAAATAACAATACTGCATATCATAATTACAACTGATATGACAGTTTTTCATTGAAAACAGACTATATAATTGTATAGGCTTAACTGTACTTACAAATAAGATAAATTTTTTTATATTTAAATAATTACAGGAGAGAAAGCTGATTCTTGAAAGTATCTATTATTCTGTAATTACACATACAAGAGAATGTATTAATAGCATGTACTAGCTAACTAACAGAGGAAAGCATTTGCCCATAGCTGACGTGGCTAGCTAGCGAAATATCTTATGAAAACTATTCTATAATCTCAATAAAAGAAAAACATAGTGGTTTGTCATGAGATAAGCATTTTACTGAGAAAATATAACAAAAACAGAAAACAATCATGTTAGGAAAACACTAGTAGCCTCAAAAACTTTAGACTAAGAAGAGGCATACCAAGGCAAATGGAAGGCTGTTGAACCATAAATTTAGCACACATGTATAAAAAAATCAATTATTGATGAATGAATCAAAGTGAACAGTCTCGTCCCAATTCTAACCTAAACCAGACGAAATGAAAGGACAGAAAAACAAAAAAGGGGTGAAGAAAAAGCCACGAGGGCAAACCGATGGGCACATGCAGACACATTCATAGAGAAAAACCAAGAGAAAAAAAAAAAAAAAAAAAAAAAAAGGCAAGATTTCAAAGAAAGCATTACCATTTTTTGCAGAAACTCACGTACAAACCTACAAAGGATTAAAAAAAAGAAATTCAGAATAGTAACAAGATAGAGGAAATTCAATTGAGAATAAGCATACCTATTAGCAGCATTCTCAACAGTAGCATATAGTGAGAATTGTCACAATGTTCTTCCTGTCTTTTTTCTTAACCTAATCTTTTGAGGGGGGTGTTGTGTAGTTTATTAGCCTTCTAGTTTCATACGAAACTTGAGTCATGTTTAGTACACTTGACTTGATAAGAAATAAATGTAGTCAATTTTTTGGTTTCAATAACTCAATGAGTATCAAGTATTTAGAATTTTTCGAAATCACTCATAAATTCTTTGGTAAAAACTAAAAAGGAGTACATAAGGTCTATCACTTTGAATTTTTTTAATCCCCAAGTCTAGTTCAAATTTATTTTTTTTGCAAGGCCCAAGTGTTTTTCAACTCTTTTTTTTTTAGTGGCCAACAGGCTTTGGCCTAACAACCAATGAAAGCTAATCATGAAGAAGCTGTAGTCATGAGTTTTTATGGAATGACCCAATCCCAAAAAATTCTGAGGTGGGGCTCCTATTACCACAACCGCTTCTAATTTATACTGGAACTATTGCTAGGAATACAAAGTGCAACCAAATAAAGAATTAATCACGTATAAATATTCCTTTCCCACCCATAATCCTCAGTATCTAATGTGACCTTGGTGATAAGCTTAAAGAATGATGTGAACAATAAGGTGAAAGACAAACATACTCTGGAAATCTCCCCTCCACTATTGATGTGTGCAAATCTCTGCTAAGCTGCATCAGAAAGAGTAAAATCACATGAGAACAAT
Source organism: Elaeagnus macrophylla (assembly GCA_029378325.1). Classification (NCBI taxonomy): domain Eukaryota; kingdom Viridiplantae; phylum Streptophyta; class Magnoliopsida; order Rosales; family Elaeagnaceae; genus Elaeagnus; species Elaeagnus macrophylla. The sequence continues at coordinate 13,582,994 of CM055653.1, forward strand.
TACCAAATATCGTCTAAGAATTTACATGAGTACCTTCATCATGTAATACAAATTGTGATATGACAGAAGCTGAGATCCCATAGCATCTAGTGTTACAAGGCTATGAATGTAGGCTCTTGTGTAATTCTTGCAGACCTACACAAAGTTGATAAATATGTTCCGGTAACCTACATGATACTTCAATTTCATGTTAACCAGTAGATACTTCAATTTCATGTTAACCAGTACTATCGCATACATACCATACAACCACACGCAGGATCAATGGGACGAGTATCATTAGCCATTGTGCTGAGTTTGAGTTTTAGCACACCCTGCATGATACTTGTACACCATAAGGAGTTCAAAAGGAAGAAAAGAAAAGGAAGAGCATGTTTGATTTGAATCCAATTTTTCAAAAATTGTTTTCAAATCAAAAATAAAAATCCACCGTACTAAATAATAATAAAAATTCTCAATACAATACAAAAAAAGGAACATACTATTAGCAAATTCAACTCCAAACACACCAAAGTTGTTTTGTAATTTAAATGAGCATCTATAAAGTTCCCAACTTAATTGTTTTCTCCCCCACGTTCTCTTTTAGGATGTGCAAAAAGTATTCAGTCTCTACACTAGTATTGTGCACATGATACTTGTAAGCATGTATATTGTATGCATGATATTGATATCTGTGTATGTGTATGTGTTTATCTATCAAGTACAATAGTACGTGCAACCATGAAATTTTGAAACAGAACACACTACACAGGACCAGAAATAGTCAGGGAAACAGATAGAGAAGCAGATATCTTCTAGATAGTTATGAGAAAAGCCATTACCTCAGGTACGAGAGCAGTGCCAAATCGAGCAGTACGGGTTGGATAAACACAATCATACATGTCAGCACCTAAAGCACTACACACTACTATATCCAATGGATAGCCAACACCCTAAAACAAGTAAAAGCAAGATTTCATGACTTGACGAATATCAACAAGGCAAAGAAACAGTTAATAAGTGATCAGAGGAGCAGTTAAAATAAAGAACTGAAATAAAAGCCAAGCAATACCATAACATATCGCGGCTTATCCTCTGGTAAAGCAGCAGTGCATTGAGCAACAACACGCCAAAATGAATTTTTATCCTCACCACCAGATAGACCACCAATGGCATAGCTGTAATAGATATATAACATTGTTAATCGCGCCATTTCATGATTAAATCACAATACATGATTACAAAATTTTATTGGTTTATGATGCACAATTGCTGAGTTCAAACATCAAACATAGAAACAATGAAAGCAGTAATAAAAACTAGGACTATGAGTTAACTAAACCAAGACAATTTGCATATTATGAGGGGGAGGGAGATGAAGAGTGAGTCTTAGAGAAATTGTCCTATATTAATAAAAGACAGTACTATGAAAAAGTTCATAAGTCATTAGGTTTAACCTTTTGAGATTAAAGTGCTTATAATTCTTATAGACTTTTACATGGTATCAGAATTTTAATCGATTAATAAACCAAAAATTTTGAGTCTCACTTTGCATCAAAAAAAAAAATGAATGGGCTTTACGAAAGAAAAAAAGACAAGTAACCCATATAGACAAAGTAACGGGCTTTACAAGAAACAAAGACCCACACTTTAAGTAAAAATGTTATAAGAATTGTCTCACATTGATAAAATACAATACTATGAAAGAATTTACAAAAAATATGAGTGTCTCTATTTATTAGATTAACTTTTGAAATTAAAGTGCCCATGATTCTTATAGATCATAACCACTATTCTTAAACATGTGTTTAGATGAGTTTAACTTTTGAGCATATGTTTGAGCAATAGAGAGGTCAAAATGGAAAACTATCCTAAAAAACCCGATCTTTATAAATAAATAAAAGATAATCCCTCAAAAAGCGTATCAAATATTACTAAATTTGAACATGCTTTGCCCAAAGTTTTTTTTCTCTAGTGCAACAAGTGCTTAGTAAGCTTCCCTTTAATCTTAAACTTTACTATACCTCTAAGTGATTAAAGTTTACAAGATATTGGTTACGACAAATGTCAACATATCTTACATACATAAACTAGAAGCCTCAAAAATATGAAAATCTTAGAAAGATAGAGGAGCTATCTTCTTACATTGAACGAGGACCCTCAATTTCATAAATAAGATTAAATAAACACATTCTAGGAGAAAAAAATCTAAGAATTCCTCTTAGAATAAGAAAAGAGATTACCAAAAAGGGAACATGTGTATATATTGTATTGCTAATTTGATATTGAACCAAAATGTTAATCGTTCCAGTTAACTTTGCATCAGATGTACATTGTAGTGGAGGAAGAAGAAGTCATTTTTGAAGAAATTAAGATCCAGTTTTCCAGATACCTATGTTTCTTAACTACACATTAAATGTCTGATATGTAGCTAAGCTTTTAATCTGAATTATTATTTCCCTTCTAAAACTAGATTGGACATACCCGGGCAAATTCCGTTCCACCAAGCCTCTCACACAAATATCTCTGATCCAGATAAGTTATGAAACAGATAAGAAATCATAACAATACTGGAAATATTTAAACAAAAAATTGAGAAATCAGCAGGAAGAATACAACAGGCATTTAAATTTTACCTCAGAACAGGATCTAAGCCCCCTTGTACAATTCCAAATAAGTTCTGATCGTGTGGTCTCTTGTGAGCTGATCACAAGAAGCATGGAAATGACAATAGTTGCTTACCAACAAACTTAAACAATGAAGACAATTATAAAATGTTTAAGTTATCTGTGTAAAGAGGGTTATTAAAGGAGAAATGCACTTTAACGTAAGCAAATTATTGGAATATCAACGGATGGCAGGGGAACCAAAGGCGAAACAAGAAGCCCAGCTTGGGCAAAGCACCACTTCCACTTGTAACTAAAGGCAAAACGAACTATGATCCTAGACTAATCAGTATAATCCTAATCTGAAATAGGCTTTTACAAAGCAACTAAAATGGAATAGAGATTCGAAGGAATGATCTTTGGGTTAAAAGGTATACTAAGTAGTTGTTATAGTTCTTCAATGCTGCTTATTTGATTCTTGAGTTCAATCAGTTGATTATATAAAAGATGTAGACTGTACCAGTCTTGGCATATATACCAACATCAGTTACTATTGACGCTAGATATACTTACCTGCTATACATCTGTCTATCCATCTCAGAGTGCGATACATGGCCTCCTCAATCCTTGGACCAGTAATAGTGGTTTTGACAACGTCATCAAGAGCCATTATAATATCAGCTCCAATTTTGTTCTGAATGAATCATTGGAAGACGACAAATGGTGATCTTATGTAAGAAAACTAAAGGTTACTGACATTGATCGTGCACAGTTTGCATGAAAGCAGAAGGCTATTGATTTTCAAATTTGAAAACATAATTTATACTTATTGGGAGAATTAATCTTATTCTGAAGCCAAAAGCCAGAAATATCATATATTGTAATGTAAAATTTATTCTCTCAGCAGTTATAATTAGATAGATATATCAAAGATACTCGAAATGTGGTGCATGTACGCATTAAAAAGAAAAAAATATAAATAATGTAAACCAATACACACAAATAATTGAAATAAAATGACAACTTCCTAAGAAAATTCAAAAAATAAAGGCACTCTTCTACGCAAGTGGGCACTCTTCTATGCAAGTGAACAATCAAAGCCAAATACCTCAGTGAAATATAACCAAAAGTCCCACTATTTTATTTTCCTTTTTCCTATTAAATGTCAGAGTATAAAGAAATAACATGATACAGGGAAACACCATAAATGGATCAACTGAGAAGTTTGTCAAGTAAAAATAATATATATAATTACTGATCCTCCCTTAATATTTTGTAAAAAATTGTGTAATATATATAATTACTGATTTGTACTTGGATTTGAATTGATTCCTCGGGTGTTAAGAGCATTGGCTTCCCATCCACTGGAGACTGGACAAAGAAAAAATTAATCACAAGCGAATTTGAAAGAAGTGCTTCAATTTCTAAAATATGCAATATAGATTCATAAACAGAACAAGCCTACAACAAATGCTGCAAGAATGTAGCCATACATTAATACATTTATTAGAACAAGCATGAAATCGCTGAGATAAGAAAGTTGTTTATGCCAGGTTGCGCAAATCAGTTATCTCTGCTTGCCAAAAAATAATAATAAATTAAATGAAGGCACACAACTGATAGTGCATGGTCGCTCTTATAAATCTTTAAATCACAAAAACTGAAGATAAAATCAGTCTATAAGTTCAACAGACAACATGCTCCTGTGTAACCAACTTATAGGTTCATTAGTTATAGAAATATTAAACAGAGGTGCATTACCTATTTTTGGATAGTTTACTTTTGGTAAATTTATTTTCATGAAACTGATATTCCTGAAAGATGTTCCTTTGTTTAGGTAATCGAAGAAATCTATTATATTTCCTTTGTTACTAACTTACTAATGAAAGAACAACAATCTACAAATAATGACAAAATTAAATAAAGATAAACCATGTAAAAGACAGATAATCAAATTCAAGTGAATTTTATTGAAAAACATTATTTGAGGTTTGAGGTATATCCAAGCCCAGAAAGGTTGTATTTTCTGTTATTGCTGAATGCACCACTGACCACACAACCACCCAACAAGAAAACTTCATTCCCCTTCCCCTTCCAGCCAACACTCAACAGTTAATGCAAGCACAGAAAGAAATATTTGTAAGTATAACACTCTTGTTCGTAAAAATGAAACTTTCATGCAGACACAGTTGTATTTTATAAAGATACTGCATTTATGCCTTTATGTTAGTAATTACTAAATTTTAGGGTTGCTTTCTAACTTTTCTCGTCTGGTGACACTAGAAAACTTGAATAAAGTCATGGTACCCAAATTTAGTGTATTCGGTATATTTTTTTGGTTAAATATATCATCCAATTGGATATAGGTTCATAATTTTCATTAGTACCTAAAGAACTACCTGAAATGTTACACCATTCTCAGTGATGTCAGCTAAATGCAATAATGAAACCTGAAAAAATAAATACCAGAATAAGTTAGAAACCTGAATCAAAGATATCTTTGATGGAAACAAAGCCTCATGAAAATACGGTACATATGGCCGCTAAAAGTTCGTGTAGATTTACTGAAGGGAAAATGAAAAGACAACTGCAGCCCAACAAAAAATAAATAGGAAAATAAATTAAAGAAAACCATCTGGAAGCCACCAGAGTCTGTCAGCAATGCCCTTGGCCAGTTCATAAATTTATGGAGACCTCCCATTTCATGAATAAGCTCAGAAGTAGGACGAAGTGCCAAATGATATGTATTCCCAAGTATTATTTGGCAACCTATCTCTTCTAGCTGGTTGGTTGTTAATCCTTTTATTGTCCCTACAACCAGAAAAACCTTATCAGTGTCACTGAAAGTCAAATACAGCAAAGTAGAGCTCAAACAAAGCAGCCTGTGAGTATGTATATTTAAAGTATCAGCATGTCAACATATCAGAAGTGTAGAAAAGAAGAAAGTGATATTTCGTTCTGAATATTTCACTAACTTGTATTACTTTGCACAGATTACATGAATTTATAATAGAAATAAAACGACATAAAAGGATAATAATTAAGTACAATGATCTCTACCATATTGGGAATGATCTCTACCATATTAATATTTTATTTACTTTCCTATTTTAAAATGAATCTCAACACTCCCCCTCAAGTTGGTGCATACATGTCACACATGCCCAACTTGTCTAAGAACTTTAAGAACACTCGATTTGAAAATGCTTTGGTGAGAATTGCTTTGTTGATAGCCAAATTCTTTCATAGACTTTGTGAATTTGCTTGCTATTGTAAAAGTGGGTTTTGGGTTTTCAGGGGTGGCGCGATTTGTGGGTGTGATTTTGGTCTGATTTCTGTTTTGGTCTGTGTCTGCGGTGGTCTGTGGGATCTGTTTTGGCAGATCTGTTTTTGGTGGTCTGTGGTGGCGCGACAGAATGTGCCTTTAATGTAAGAAATCTTTTCTCGTTCAACAATATGCATCTCCTTTAATTGAGATCACACATTATAATTTTTTTCAGTAAGTAAAATGCCAGCATTAAAGGGACTTTCAGACTGAACAAAAAAAGAAACTGATTTGGTTTCAGATGATTCAATGGAATCACTCCTTTTTTTTTTTTTTTCTTTTTTTTTTTTTTTCCTTTTTTTTTTTCTTTTTTGTTTTTTCTTTTTTTTTTTTTTTTTTTTTTTTTTTTTTTTTGTTTTTTTAAATAGATATATATATATATGGAATAGAAAGAAACAGAAAACAAAAAAAGGAATTAAAATACGATGAGGCTGAGCTGGGACAGGGCGTTAGTGGCCACGAAGGGGCTGTGCACGGCGCGGCGGGAGGTGCGCGATGGGCGCGAAGCTGACTGGTGGATCTGGGATGCGGTCTGGTGGATTTGGTACGCGGCGCGGCGCAACGCTGATTGGGTGGATCTGGGATGCGGTCTGGTGGATCTGGTGCGTGGCGCGACGCTGATTTGGTGGATCTGGGATGCGGTCTGGTGGATCTGGTGCGTGGCGCGACGCTGATTTGGTGGATCTGGGATGCGGTCTGGTGGATCTGGTGCGTGGCGCGACGCTGATTTGGTGGATCTGGGATGCGGTCTGGTGGATCTGGTGCGTGGCGCGACGCTGATTTGGTGGGGTGGTCCGGTTTTCATATCGCTGATTTTTTTTTTTTATCTGTTTTTATGGTTGATATGATTGGATCTGTTTTTATGGTTGATATGTTGGTGGTTTATCTGTTTCAGATCACTGGAAGTATTGTGATCGAGTTTCTGGGTTGGGAAGGTTGTTTTTAGGTGAATAAATCTGTGTATGGTGGTGGTTTTTGAATGAGTGATGGACGGTGGTCGGTGGGTTTTAGATGGTGGACAGTGTTTGAGTGGCATTTTTTTTTTTTTTTTTTGGTGTAGGCATTTTTTTTTTTTTGGCAGTTTGGTTTATAATTTTTTTTTTCTTTTCGATTCACAGAATCCTAATCGGCTTTGATACCATGTAGAAAAGAAGAAAGTGATATTTCGTTCTGAATATTTCATTGAATTGATTTGCTTTGCACAGATTACATGAATTTATAATAGAAATAAAACGACATAAAAGGATAATAATTAAGTACAATGATCTCTACCATATTGGGAATGATCTCTACCATATTAATATTTTATTTACTTTCCTATTTTAAAATGAATCTCAACAAGAAGTTCACAAATGAAACCAAGTAACCAACAACTGATGAGCTCCAATACTGGTAACCCCCCAATTATGAAAATTGTGCCATGAAAAATAACAGTAGTTATCAACATCTGACATAAATGACAGATAATATTATGATCATAAACTGCTTCATCTCTTCTTGCTTGAGAGTACTCGTTATAGTATGTTGTTGAAATTCAAAGCAGTATGCATTAAAAGATAGGTAATAAATAACAGAATAAGAAAAATACAAAAAAAAAACATTAGAGGAAAAGATAATGTGCTCATCGACAAATTAACTAGCAGTCCATTTACTTGGACCAAAAAGAGTACACAAGGAACATTACTGATTTGAAACTCCAACCTTGTGTTCCAACGGGCATAAAAAGAGGTGTCTGGCTCAGAAAGTGTGGAAGAGTCAGAGTTGCTGCACGAGCAAGATTGAATCTTCCAAGAATCTAAATTAGAAAAGCACCAAACCATCTTCCAAATTAGTAGTTCAATGATAACAACAAGCATGACAATTCAAACACCAAGTAGCACAGCTATTTAAGCTTATAAAACTTTAAATCATAAATATTTCAAGCCTAACTTTAAATTACATTCTCATTCTCAGATGTTTTCCTTTGTTAATAATTGAAAGGAAAACAACACATGGAAAAAAAAAATAGAGAAAGAAAGTTTGAGTGCCTGACAATAAATATATAAAAGTATTGTTGTTCATCCAATAGCTCAAATTTTATTTTTAGACGAATAACATGGTGTTATAGGTGAAGATCTTGTGTTCAAACATTGAACACACTACCTAATTGTTAAATTTGAAGTGTTGGGTATAAATATAAAGTGACTGCCTCATCTTATCTTCTGTCCCATTTATCGTTCATCATGAGCTCATGATACGATATTGTCTCATTTTTTTTTAAATATTATCTTATCTCGTTTAGTTTGTAGTTTTAATATGCCTACCTATAAACATAATAATATATTAATTTTCTTATTAAAATGACATTATAAATAATTATACATCATATTTTCTATTATTTTTATATTTTTATTTGTCTCAATTTGGGTACAAATAAGATATTTCAATTAGTACTTATCTCCTTATAAACAAGATAAAATGGACTATAAAAATTAATAGTACATCATGAATCCGCAATGCGAAAGGATGTATAAAAATATTGTCACCTAGTCCCATTAGCTCCCAGAATTGTTTTCCCAACAAAGTTTAGCACTTCAACATAAATAAGTGAAAAAAGGAAAACAAAAAGCGTAAAAGTAACATTTCGATAGAAATTCAAGCTACAGAGGCCACTCATTCATATAATATAATGTTTTCAGAGTTCCTACCTCAAAACGAAGCGCCATTGCTCCAGAACCCGCTGGAAAAAGCTGCGATAATAACAAAGTTAACAATCAACAGAGGAAAACGAAAAGTAAATTAAGAAGAGATATGTTTGTGAAAAAAAGTCTTAAAATTCACATAATTATTATCAAATGAGTACATTAAACTCGTAATTATTGATAATTATTATGTTAAACGAGGTTCATAATTTTTCAAAATATCCTGTAAATTTATAAGTTAGTTTATGAAAAGTAAGTATTTTTAGTTATAAATTTTTTTAAAATAAATACTTTTAAATTAATAAAAATATTAAAATTAATGACTATATTACCTAATTTTTATAAATAAAATGTAAAATTTACTTATTTGTAAATAATGACGACACTTTACGACCTTTTTTAAAAATTATGGCATATATGTGCCTAGTGTAATTATTAGGCTTCCAATATGCTTGTGGAATCTTCAGGAGACAATAATGGAATAAAGCACGGTATGAACCGAGCCAAGTTTTAAAATAACAGAGACATGGAGTGACAGAAAAGAAAGAAGAAGCGAAAAGAGGGACTCAGACAGTGACAGTGGGAACTGGGAACAGAGGAAGTTACCCAAATATGCGGTGTACCCACGCAAATCGGCAGCCGCTTTGTGTAGTAGGGTGAGTTCTGTTCCCTTTCCAAGGCCTCGTTATTTTCGTGTTTTGAACGTGAACTTCCGATAGTTAAATTAATGGCGGCGATAATGTACATTTTCTGACACTTTAATTATACGGTCCGGTTCAACCCAATTTTTTAATAATTTTAATAAATTGAATCGAACTGATTTTCTTATAAAACCGAAGTTAGAGCGGCCGATTAAACCGGACTAATCTGATCAGGTTTCGGTTCTAACTAAATATAAAAAATAAGAAAACATAAGATGTATTAACTGTTAGCCTAGTGGAGGATGTCCTTTGAGCTCATGGTTTTCAATCTTATTAACTTTTTATCAAACTTTAATTAAATGAAGCATAAAATGCCTCGAACTAAGGCTTGAGACATGAATGATATTAGCAATTCCACTGGGCAGCATGGATTCAAGTACGTAATTAAATATATAATAGTTGTAACGGCTTGATCTGGTTTAATTGAATTAAAAACTTTACAAACTGGACCAGATTGTATTAAGTGACAAATTGGAAAGGACCATACAAAACAGTCCAATTTTTCAAATTGGTTCGATTTAACAATTTATTTATCCACCCCCAATCTTAATTGGCAAAATAGTGTAAAATTTACGTGTTAAAAAAAGCAATTTTATATTTTTATTATATAGCAAGGTTTAAATTTTTTTTTTTATCTTAATATTTAATTTATTATAAAAATGTCTCTAATATTTAATTTAATTAATATTTTATTATTTTCTTCATTACTATTAACAAACTAAAGGTTAAATATGATATTAAAAAATAACTATTTTTACAAAAAATACATAAATATTAACGGAATTAAACATTACGAAATTTATGCAACAAATTAAACTTTGGTAATATTTTTACTATAGGTTATATTATAGACATAAAACATAATTAAACCTTATATGATTATTGCACTAAATTAAAAGTAGTATCACTTTACAATGTTTTTTTTTTTTTTTTAGATAGTTAATTTATATGCAAAATTAACCTCATTTTATGTTTATGAATAATATACAAATTCTATATTTTTTATGCATAATATAGTTTATTGGTACTATAATAACAATTAATTTCTTAACCATTGTCGATATATGTTGTTTAGAACGAATGTAAAAAATAAATTATTTTTGAATAAAAAGCTGAGATTAACTGTATTTTTTACGTTTGAGATTTCACAGCAAAAGAAAATGACCGTTTACCTTACTTGATTTCGTTTGGACGCAAAAAAGCAACTAAGCAACGTTTCAAAAAAAAAAATTTGGGTCAAAGCAACGGTTCTATTTTGTTCGGACAAAATAAAGTTGTAATTATTAGTATACACTTCCTCCAACTTATTATTATTTTTCATTATTTATTAAATATTTATATTTAAAAAAAAATATTTACATTAATTTAAATTTTATTAATACACACGTCATCATTTAATCCAATCTCAATCAATAATTTCTCATGTTTAAAGCAAACGGTTATTTATTGTTTTAATGAAGTATGCATCGGTTCGATCGATCCATTGTTTTTTATAATTTACTCAATTATCGGAAGCAAAACATATGCACAGTTGTTATCCAATGATGATTGGCCAGCTTCTATTACTAAGTTGTCATCCTATTATTAGTCAAAAATATTTTTATGATTTTTTCATGCTCTTCATTTACAAAAATATTTGAAGACACTTTTGAATTGTTTATTTAAAGGGGGTTGCACGAATAGGTTTCATGAATTCAACTGTATATTATAATTCATATAAATTACAACTCTCCATAAATTTCATTTTCTATCTATTTCAATTCAATCTGTTTTACGAGACACGTACCCTCTCTTTTCTTTATTGTACTTCTCTCTAAAACTTGTTTTTTCTAACTCACTGAGTCATTCTCCAAAGAAAATGGCTCGCTCAACATTAGTGTATCTTACGATCTTGGTATTAGTAGCTGCATCGGCTTTAGGTCAGTCTCCTTATGCAACGCCGGTTGGTTCGCCCATGAAGTCTCCAAAGGCTTCTCCTTATCCGGTTAACACTCCAGCTCCTACTGCTTCACAGACATCATCTTCACCAGTCTCGTCTCCAATATCTTCGATTGCTCCTCCTGTCTCATCTCCCACAAACTCTCCTCCACCAACATCTGGCCCATCATCGGAAATCCCTTCTTCATCCATTAGCAGTTCTCCTTCACAATCCCCAACTTCTTCACCTCCTCCGAGTATTAATGCCGCTTCTTTGAACAGAGTCGCTGCTGCTGGATCTGTTGTCGCTGTGTTATTCAGTACTTCATTCTTGCTGTAGATCTGATCAGTGTTGCTCTTGTTCTTCAGCCGGATTGGCAGTTTAATTAATAGGAGCGCAGTACTTATTTATTCTAATAGTGTCTTTATTTATATTTCTAGTTTACGATGATGGATTTAAATTGACTACTGGTGATTATTAACTGATTTGTGGATAGTTCTTATAGCGATTTTATTGTAATTTTGATTCGCATACTACATTGTTGTATTGAATATTCTTTTGTTACTATTTATATAATTTATCTTTTCTTATGCGATGATCGATCTTATGGGGATTCACTTCTTCGGTTCATTGTCTCAGCAGCTTCATATCTTTATTTTGATTGTTGTTTTCCTTAAGTAAGTTCAGATCCTGCAGTACACTTCTATTTAATCAGACTGATTTACTATGAAGGTTTGCACGACAATTTGATATAAATTGCAGATATATGACATTTGACTAACGTAGAAAACTAAACTTTATTTGTTGCAACGACAAACAACATTAAAAAATATGTTGTCCGTAATGAAGAGATTATATTAAAAACAACATTACAACGAAGAGAAATTCTTAAGCTTCATCTCAAAATAGAATTCTTATTCTTTTAACAAAAATTGTGAAATTGGACTGGAATTGTTCATTTTTAAAAAGTTAGGAATGCGTTTTAGAATGTTGGTAACAGAAAAGGACAAATAAAACCTCTCTCTAATCGCATTTTGTTCTCATAAAAGAAAATAGGATATTAAAAATACTAGTAAATGTGAAGAAGGATCACAAAACAGAATGAGACAGAGGCATAACTCTACGTGGAGAGAAATCAAAGAAATCGACACAAATTTTCATCCGAAATTATACAGGTGGAAAACAAAGAAATTAACTCTACGTGGACGATTATCATCACCATGTTCAAGGGGCAAGTAATTGCATTCAATAACCACGAGGGAAGATAAGGAAGCCTTTCATTTCTTTAGAAACATAGAAAAACACAATTCTTAAGCCAGTTTAAGTACAAAAAGTCTATCAACGATAATTGAAGCGCACACAATTTCTGTCACTTCTTTTGCATTCTCAATTCTGGTGAGTTACATCTCAAGGGTGAAAATGGCTGCCTTGCTGAATCTAGCCCTTCAAAGTCAATTTTCTTCTCAAGCGGACTAGTTTTGTGGCTAGATTTTCGCTTATTTGACTGCAAAGAAATGAACTCAATATTAGGACAAAGTATATCAAGCCTCAAATGGAAAAAACCTGAATTTCCCATTTCTCACCTTGGTTGATACACTGCCAGTGTGCTTTCCACTAGAGCCGTGATGGTTTCGCTCTTTGAGGTATTGTCTGAGTAACTTTTTGTTCTCCTCACCTAATACATCATTTTGTTTGGACAGTAGGTTGACCTACATGCATCACACATCACTCATAAATTAAAAATATCATTCCACCAGATATACAATAGAAGCCACAATAAAAGTAGGTTGAACTACCTCCTCTTCAGCTTTAAAAAGGTTAATCTTCAAATGTTCCTTATCCTTTTGGAGGGCTTTCACCGCTGCTGCTAATGATAGAACCTGTTGAGTTGATGACCTCAAGCTACCATCATGACAGAGAAAAGGAAAATATGTTAATGGAAAATTTCAACACAAAGTAGGAAAAAAGTGTCACAAATAAATTTTGTTAAGCAACTTTTAAATCATATAGAATGTTATTACAAAAACTACAAGAATATATAAGTCTCACCATGCCCACATCTTAAGCAGCCTTCGACATGGCTCATGTGCACTGTTAGCCTCTAACAGCACATGCGCAGAATTAGTCTTGTCTTCACTAATCAATGTGGTTAAAACAGACTGAAGTAGACTTTCTTCAACATCAATGCCCTGAGCAGATGAATCAACCTCCAAAAGTAATATAAAACAAACTTATGCCTGTCAGTGTGAGTGAATTAAAACTGATAATTCATCACAAGTAGTAGCTTTTTTGGTGGTAAAACCTTATGAGTCCCACCCCTTTCTACGCAGTTAAATATTAAGTACAGAAGAGTTGGATCAACAATATAAGTCGCCATATAAGTACACCAAACTTGACTGCCATTTTTACCCTCTTCTTTTGAATATAAATTTGCGCCAAACATGCAATGACGTTCTACTATATATACATATTTTATTGTTTTCCATTAATTTTGATACATAGCTTCTGCAATTAGATAAAACAGGGGAGAGAATAAAAAGCTCAAATTACTCCAAACTAGAGTCAAAGCATCAGGCTATAATATAAATCATGAATGCAATAAAAAGCTACTTTAACAATACAGTGTTACAGGATTCAAGACACTCGTTATAGCATTCATCACAGGCAAAGAACCTAAGACAATCAGAATAAAAAAAGAAACTGAGAAAAGGATCAAGAATTAGAGGTTACCAAATGATCCTCAATTTTATGCTTGTATATAAGCAAATCCTCCGACAATCCTCTCACTTCCTCTTCCAACTCTAAGACACGAGCCTCAGCCTCCTTAGCCCGTTGATCAGCCTCATTCCCGAAATCCATCAAAGCTTCCCTGTCATGATCATAGAGCGAGCACTCGCTTTTCCACTTATTACACTGGCTCAGTAGATAGGCGCACTCAGATGCTAGTCTCTGATTCTCCTCAACGAACTTTTTCAGAGATTGCGCATTCATATTGGCTTCGGCCTAAAAAGAAAACAAATCAACAAAACCAAATAAACAGAACAAATGTAAGGCATTCATATAGAGAAAAATAAATACATACGCACAACCAATTCAAATTGCATAAATGGGAATTTTTGGTAGAAACAAACCCTAACGCGTTCAATGATTTTATCTTTCTCCTTCAACTTGGACTGTAGGAGTAAATTCTGCTCGCGAAACCGCCTATTAATTTCTTCAGAGGCTCGAAGCTTTAACTCAAGAGTGTTGGTGGACACTGGGAGGCCTAACGCGCTATCAATCGATTCTTTGATGTAATCATCGATTTCTTGAGGAAGATCCATCCTTTTCTCTATTGTTATGCAAACAACCCAATACCTAAATCAAGATGTCGACTGGAGACAAAACCCTAGAACTTGAATTTCCAGAAATTTGAAATTAATAGCGCTGAAGTTACCTGGATTTTCGAAACCCTAAATTCGAACAATAGCCAAAGCGAGTTCTCTGGCTGAAGAACTCACTCTGGCTAAGAAATTACTTAGATGCAGAAAACCCTAGAGACCAAAAGAATCTAAGCTTTTAGAGATGAGTTAGCAGGAGTAATTTTAGGGTTGGAGATCGGAATGAGGGTTCGAATTCGCTATGAAATTATCCTGATTTCAAATGGGGAACGCTAGCCGTTGGAGTGTGCCTATATTATTTGTTCAAGAAAGGTAGGGCCCATCTTTTCCCACTTGATAGTCAAACTAGATTCTTATAACAGTCAACTGACTAAACCGCTCAGTTCAAATTTTTTTAGGGCTTTTGATCAAGATATTAGATAGGAAGGGTGGCAGTATGATTGTCTAAATTAAATATAAATTGAAAAATATAAATCGAACGTGTATGAATTAAATTTTGGTTAATTTGAAAAAAAAAGAAAAATTAAGATTAAATTACGGCGAGCCCAACAATAAAAAATAATTATAATAATTATTATATATTATTACTATTATTTTTTATAAATTAAATTTGTTAATTTATATCACAAAAAACTTACTTCATTTCTCTTATTAATACTTATACAAATATATTATGTTATTATTAATCACAATTATAAAAAAAAATTTAAGTTTAAAATATTTATTTATTTTAATTTTATAAAAATTTGTAATAAAATTTTTATTTGTATATTTAATGTTATTAAAATGCATCGAATTTGATTCAAAAATTTCATTATTCTAATGAGATTAAAAATTATAATATTTTTAATTAACATTGAATTCAATAAGGTAAAAAAAATTTAATATATGTAAATAAAAATTTGGTTCAATTCAGACTAATTTAGACCAGCTTATTTTTTTTTTGTTTTTGTAATTGATAGTTCCTAACATGCATTAAATTCGCTTTGAGTTAGGGTTACAATTCATAAGACGACTTAAATTCAAGCTAGCACAAACTAATCTAACTCGCACGAATTGATACCTAAAAATTTGAAATGTTGATTAAGATATCAATATATAATTTTTATGAAAATATTATTAATGTTGACCAAAATTTTGAAAAAAAAAAATGAAAATTATATAAACTTTATTAAAAATATGGAATTTTTTTTTATATAAAATTTTAAAAAATATTAAAAAATCAATTACTTATATTTTAAACTAATTTTTTTATTTAATACTTATAATATTTATATTAATCAGATCAATTAATTAATATATTGTATAATAATTTTTTTTTATAAATAGTAGAATAAGTAGTTAAAAATTTTGAATTAATTAAATAAAATATTTTATATTAATTATTATAAATAGATAAATTTAGACACTATGAAAAAAATTTAATTGATTTTTTTTAAAGTACTCATAGTCAGGGAACATAATGAACTTTATTCTTTCATGTAATCTATCTATATGTTATAATATTAATATAAAATAGTATAATATGTTATCTTTTTGTAATAATTTACTATTTTTAGCTGCAAAAGTGAAATGATTAATAAGAAAGAAGAAAAAGAGATAAAAAAAAAAAAAATCAATATTCATATTTTTAACATTTTAATTATAATATCTAAAATTTAGATATTTTAGCAAAAAAAAAAAAAAAAATATATATATATATAATATATATATATATATATATATATATATGTTTAAGTAAAAAAATTAACGACAACAACATTTTAATAACATTTTCAACTTTTTCGCAATATTTAAACTAAATTATATGAATATTATATTTTGATATCAGAATATGCAAAATAAAAATATTGTCCTGATAATTTGACATTTTCATTCTTCGATAGTATTATAGATGTAAATTAGGAGGGAACAAGTTACTTCAAGTTGTACAAATTGGATTTCCATATGGGCAAGATGTGGAGTAAGAAATCAATTTTTAGGGAAGCTGAGCTTTGAATTTTTTTTTATATAATTTTAATTTTTTATTTAAATATTAGAAAAAAATTATATTAAATAATATAAAATTAATAGGACTCTTTTTAATTTAATGTTAGATTTTTTTATGTTATGTTATAATAAATACATAGAATTAATACTAAAAAAAAGTAATTAGCATATTATAATTAATATAAATATAAAATATCTAACAAATAATATAATAAGTTAATAAGTATTAATTTTATGCATGTATAAAATAAATTTAATTACTAAAAAAATTAAGGAAATGTGAAGCTTAATTAAAGACAGAAAAAATTATAAGTATTAACACTAAAACTAAAATAAATATATAAAATGTAAAAAATAATATATGATTTCAAACTTTAAGCTTGAAATTATATTTGAAAATAATAAAAGATAAATTAATAAAAATGAATTAAAAACTAAAGGAAAAATGTTAAAATTTTCATATAATGTTTTCAAATAAATTAAAAAATATTATAATAAAATATTAAATAAAAGTTAAAATTTAGAATAAAATAAAATAAAATATGATAAATTTTTGTGATATGAATAATTAAACTTTAAAAGCTTTTTCTTGAAGCTTTTGTTTCTTTTTTTAATTTTTATAATATTTAATTTAAAATTAAATATTTAAAATATTTTTATATATTTTATCTATAATTTTATTTGTGCATCTACATATCGGAATAAAAGTGCAAATATTTAATTATTGTGGTAGATAGCATTTATTTGATATTTTTCTTGATATCATTTATTTTTATATCGAATTGGATGACATTTCTAAAATTAAATAAAAGTTCGCAGATCTACCTGACTTTTAATCAAGTTTCAAGCTTAAGATCGGACTTTTCAAACAAATTTTTATATCTATTTATTTTATAATAAAAATTTTAATTTTAATATTTATTTATAAAAATAATACAATAATTTAGTGTAAATAAATGATAAAATTAATAAAATAACCCTTAAATAAATTTTATTAGTTAAAAGAAATTATTCACTTAGTTCATAATAAGTCTTACCCTGAATTTATAAATACTAACTAATACATAATATTATAAATAAAAATAAAAATAATTTTTTTTGAACTAATAGGTGAAAATTAAATAAAATAAAAATAATTATAATTCATTTCTTCATCTTCATAATCCAGCTTCATTCAAAGCATCTTATAAATATTTTTTTTATTTAATTAGAATATCAGATTAAGTTTGTGTTCTACTAATGATTTAAATATTTGGTCGATTCTAAAATTTTTTGAGTAGGGTCAACTTGGGTTTCATTGGGTCTAGTCGAGTTGAATTTGATTGAATCATTCAAATTTTGATATGATCATCAAGCTAAATTTATATGCAGATAAATAAAATCGTATACAATAAGATAGTATAGAAGTATTGCACTAAACTTGTACCGGATTTTGTGAATATTTGGATCGGAGGTTACACAAGCTCAACATCATTTTAGGATGATAATTTAGGCTTCAACTCGACATTATACTTATTAAGTTTTGAGTAACGTTAAAAGACAATAAAATTATAATCATATTCTATACCACTACTCATATAAACCATTAAAATTTAAAAATGTAAAAAATACATTGAAAAATAAAATCAAAAGTTATGATATAATAATGATATGAAACACTGCTTTAAAAGTTGAGTTACATAGTATTTTTTTTTTTTAGTTAAAATTAACTATTAATTTTTTATACCTTGTAAATATATTAATTTTTTTTTTATCATTATAAATAAATAAATTAGATAAAAATATTTTTTTATAATATTAAAATATATAACAAAAAACAAAAAAAAACTACACACAAATGTACACAACCGTACTACAAATTATCACCCTTATTAATTTAGCAACAAAGAAAACTAAAAACACGATTTTACTCATTTTTAACTTAAACAAAATTTCCATTTTATAATATTCACTATTATAATTTTTCACACCACAATTTCATCATTTTACAATAAATTAAAATATGATTTAATTAAGAATGACAGAGTCATAAGATAATGGAAAATAATTTTTTTATGAACAAAAAAAATAAGTGTTTGAGTTAAAAAAATTGAGCAACTTTTCTTTTTTTATTTTAATTAAAAATTAAATTACATTGAAACCAATCCATATACATATGATATTTTATTATACTTAACAAAAAGTTATAAGAAAATAATTAGATAGCATGACAGTTTGGTCACTTTACTTTTATAAATTAAATACATTGGTCATTTTTATTTAAATTTATACACAATGATCACCTAACTATTACAATTGTGAAAATTTTAATTTTTTTATTCATTTTTTATGAAAAAACTTAAGTTGTATTGAATTAAACCTTACCAATTGGGGGCTGATAAATGTTTGAAAATAAAAATGTTTCAAAAAGTTAAAAAAAAAATAAAAACTAAATTAATTAAAATGAAAAAATTAGCCTAAAATAACTAAAGTATTTACATTTATAATATTAAGATAAATGTGTAATAATTTAAAAAAAAAATTATTAATACGATCAATTTATAAAAATTATGTGATGACAAATGCACTTTTTTCAAAAGAATTTTTTCCTTGTAATTTTTTTTTTTTTTACAAGTAACAGGACTTAAAAAAATACAATTTTAAAACGAGATTACTTTTTTCTTTTTCCATATTCACAAAATTGGTACATTTCCCAGGGAAAGGAGAGAAAGGAAAAAAAAAAAAAAACGCTAAAATGTAGTACATCAAGCTAGAAATTGGAAAAAAAAAAAAATAAATAAATAAAATAACAAACATATAACATTAGCAACAAAACCAATATGCAAATAAAATAGGATGCAGCTTGCAATTGGTTTATTAGTTTGTAATTGTACTCTTCAACTTATTAGTTACATTAGAATTAGAAGTTGGTTAAATTTAAAATGTGAAACACTATAAATTCATAGTTGTTTGTTGTTTGAACAACAACTCGATGGTATATAAATGAAACATAAGAGTTTCGTGGTGATTAATTTATTGATAAGTGAATCCCCAAACTAAAGAATTTGTGGTATTGAAGGTGGCAAAGATTTTTGCTATGTATTCTTGATTCTATCATTTATTAAATATTTGAGTTCAAATTAGTACTGGTAAAATTAAATTATGAACATTTTGTTTATTATATAACCTAATTTTTTAAATACATGTATTTATATATTTAAAATAAATTTTAGTATACAAGCTGTTTGATTAGAAGAAGAGAAAAAAGTTGCTTAATTAAGGATTTTTTTTCCTAAGAAAAGATTCCCTTTTTGTGTGTGTGTGTTATTTGTCCTATAAATTAAAATTAAATAATAATAATAATTGTTGGACGTTTGCCTGTTTAGTATTTGACTGGTTCTTTGTCCTGATCAAGGTTGAAGCCAACAAGAAGTACTGTGAACCCAGCTAGCTAGAAATTGTTTGCATAAACAAATAATATTATATGAAATATGGTTTAAGTATGTAAATATGAATGTAAAATGATATATCATAAATTATTATTAGTAAGTATAATATTATAACCTATATAAAATTATCATATCAAGATTGCAATAAAGTTGTATTAGATAGAAGTGTCTTAATATATATATTAAGATCAGTTCAAAGAGAATCAAAAGCATAACACACAAATTAAGAAAAATTGAATCCATTGTAAAAGTTGCCAAATGATCCCAATTATATTGAGAGAGTAAAACAAAAAGATAAAAAAAGGACGAAAATAGGTCAAAATAAGGGAAACAAGTTATCAACTTTCAGCTAAAAGCAGATTCTTCTTGAATTGTGAGCATCATTTGATTAACAGCAGCTGCTATTTCATCCACTGTGTTCAGCTGACAACCTTCTTCAATCTGTTTCAGTTTCACACACAATTAAAAAATTCAAGAAAATATATACACATCAGTTTAATATTTTACCGTTACTTGATATATGATAGTAAAAATGAATAATAATTAACTAATTAATTACCTTGACACTAACAGAGTAGAGGACCGTTTGATCCACAGTAGTAACATTAAGATGAAAAATACTTAGCATGAGGCTTTGAAACCCAACCACCATTCTCAGAAGCTGTTTGGGTCTTTTCTTTGTCATTATTTTAATATTGGCATGACTATCCACCATACTCACTTGTACATCAGAAACTTCCCATTCATTTTGAGTCTCTGGAAATGCGAACAACTTAGGCAATGGTGAAGAAGAACTAGAATTACTGCTTTGCTGATCTTTTACTTCATTTGTTTTTTTATGACCCTCCATAGTCTGCAACAACTGCTCTAACTCTTTCACAAAATTAATGGCTCCTCCAATTATTGATGCTTGATCTCCCTATAATTACGTATTAATTAATAATAATTTTAATTAATTAATTTGGTCCAAAAATTAAAAAAAAAAAAAAAAAAAAAAAAAAGGACAGACAGACCCTTGGAACATAGGAAGGTGGCATTAACGAACGAAGGTTGGCAAGGTAATCATTCATTTGTTTACGACGATTGCGCTCAACAGCAATGTGGGTCCTTCTTTGATTCTCAATTTCTTCTTGGTTTTTGATGCTTCGTGTTCGTCTTCTTTTGCGTCTGTTACTTTTTGTACTACTTGGTTTTGTACCTTCCATAATGTTTAATGGACAAATCTGATCACGATGCTTTTGCATTGGTACTGAAGGAAATGAAGCTTCCCAATTGTTATTAATTGCATTCAAATCTTGATCTTGAAGCTGATCAAAAAGCAAAGCTTTAAAGTCTTCTTCTTGAAAGTGATCATAGCTCCAATTAGGTCCTCCTGTTGCTACCATGGAGTATAAATCCTTGTATCCAAAGTTAAATAATGGATCTGTATTACTTGGGTATAGCTCTGTTTCTAATAAGGTCATCTTAATTTGTATGTTTCACTCTGTTTCATAAAGATGTGTTTGGAGTAGAGTACTTGAAGAAAGAAATTTAAAAAAGGTAGAAAAGCAAAGATAGCAAGTACTATTTTTAGCCTAGCTAGCTGTTTTCTCCAGAGAAACACCTTTTTGTGATTTCCTCACGTACCTAAAGTTGCGAGGCTTTAAAGAGAGAGATTTACCATCGGTATGAAATTTATTTAGATATATTAAAAAATTTAAAATATTAATTACTAGTTTAAAAGTATTAATTACAAGTGTGAGTTAAATTGTATAAAAAAAATAAATAAATAGGTGCAGCATATTGCACGTGATATTTGATGGACCGAGAAATTATTTTTTTATTTTTTAAATAAATAATAATATAATACTTTAATTTAATAAAATATAAAATTATTGTAAATATTTTTTTAAAAAATGCAATTAATTAATATTTGATAAAAAAAATAATTAATAAAATTTGAGAGATTCTCTAAGCTTAGGTACTTGAGATAGTAATATCGTATTGTACTAATTAATTACTTACATTATTTCTCAAAATTAATGATGAACAAACTCTTAAAATACCCCCAAATTGACAATAAAATATGTAGAAATTAAATTAAAAAATATTAATTACGAGAGAAAGAATCTAGTTTGCTAGTTGGTAAGTGGGTCCTAATGTCATATATAAAGTACTTCGTGTGAAGACAGCCATCTCCCTACTGTTGCTACAAAAAAAGGTAAGGCTAAATGGGTCACTTTTTGCTATATTCAAATTATGAATTATTTTTGTTTTTTATAACTTAACGTATTTATTAATTCATATATTTTAATTTAATTAACTTAAAAAATTTTATAATTATTTTACATTTATTTTTTATCTTTAATTTTATGTATAATTTATAAACATTCGATACATAATCGATACATATAGCATTAATTACTAGTATTTTAATCGTTAGAGATGTGATTTGAAGTGGGTGTTCATTTGGTAATTACACGGTCGGACACTTGAACATGAAAATGGAGAAGATGACGAAAATAGGCGCGAGTCCAGAGATTATGATGTATATCAATAAACAGATGGAGAGAGAAAGAGAACAGTGATGAGAAAAACAAAGACCAAAATAGCTTAGTTCAGGTGTCGGACTTGTTCAGAGGAATCCATGTGAGCTCACAAAGCCACCTCTGTAATCATCTACTTTCAAGACTATTATTGTGCCCATCTATCCCTATTTCCAATACTACCTACTCGCCTACTAATAGTGTGTATATCCCCTGTTTTCTAGTAGATATGTTAATGTAGAAAAAATATTAATAAAAATATTAGTTGATAATCGATATAATGCTGAATAAATTATTATTTATTATTATTTTTATTTATTTTTTAAAATATTTTTTCATTATACATTTTTATTTAGTTCTATTTTTAAAATAATTTCTTTATAATGAGAACAATATCTAGTATGTAATTTTAAAAAAGTTATTTTGTCAATAATATTTAAATTTAATTATATAGCATAATTTCTTTATAAATAATATTTTATTTTTGTTTCATTTTTAATCCCTATGCAATTTTTTTTTATAATGTAAATAAAAATATATTTTTTTAGTATAAAAAAATAAATATATTTTTTTTTATTGAGGGGTAAAAATAAAACTAGATAAATAACTGAGTCATTTATGCACCGAATGATTAACTTTATTACATTATAAATATTTACACAATTCTATAATTTTTAAACATGAATTATTTCAAGCATTTTAATTACATATTATATAACCTTTTAATTTATTGATAAAATAAATATTACATGCATTTAAATTAGCTGAAATAAATAAGAAAATTAGTTTTAAAAATAAATAAATTTATTATTATAATATTTTTGATGGTTTATTAAAATTTTCAATAATTTTATTACTCTAAAATTTTCATGTATTTTTATGACGCTTCTATCAATAACAACAATATTTAAGTCCAAATATTTTCATGGATATTGACATTTAAAACCTCATTTATGATAGTAATGTTTTTTTTGTCTAAAACTTGAAACAAATCTAAGTTAACATGTCAGTTTACTATCATAAATTTTGTAGGTCTTATATTAAAAAAAAAAAAAAAAAAGTAATTTTAGATTAAGTTGATGTGGTTATTCTAACTACTATTCTTTTATTAACCTGCATATGGTAAGACATTCTCAGGTTTTATTCTCCCTTCTTTCTCGGGGTCTCGTTCCATGGAATATTGCTAAAACCACAGTGGTATAATTATTTATTTATTTGTCTGTCAATTGTTTTTTATGTTTTTCCATTATTAAGTATTGCCACATTGCCATGCATGCATTTATTTTTTAAATCCCCAAAGTATAATAGAAAATAATTCATAATACTATATATGAACAAAATCCACAACCAACTGGAATTCCTTTGAATGTATCACATAAATTGTAGTTTTTAAGATTTCAATTATCAATTAATTATTCTTTAATAGAATGCAAGAAGCTAGGCTACATGTGAAGTCATTTTCTTCCTTGAGATATCTTTAAAAAACAATTGTGCTTTCCTTAATTATAATTTTTTTTTTTAATACAGCTCAACTCACACAATTTTTTATATATGCTTAATTTTTGTCTAATTTTTTTTTCCAAAAATTATTTCATTTGATAATTAAAAGTACTAAATACAACTTAGCACTAAAATAGAGCATACATGAACATATAGATAACCAACTTTTTAAACAATTGAAAGAGGCATAGACATATATATAACAATTAACAGACAAATAATCGATTTATTTAATATCCATATTTCATTCAACATCCATCTTTTTCTGAAGCATATTAATTATACCACATTTAAGCTATTTTTTCTTTTATGAGAAATTTGAAGCTTTTTATGTGTTTTTAAGACAAAAAGGTAATTAGCATACTTTTTGTTGCATGAAACCTCCAAAGGGGGAGTTTAGTAGTTAGTAATTAGTGTTGAAAATTGTTGAAAAATTAAAATTTTTAAATTATTTTAATCATTTATTACACATTCATATATATTGACTTTATACACTATATAAATTAAATGTACTTGTAATTCAAAAATTAGAGTTGTTGGATAATAGATATATAAAATGATTGTTGACTTCTCCTCCCAACAACTTTGTAAGGTTTATTTTGTATTGGCAATTTTCGTGGACAAAATATTTGACTGTAATCTAGAATAGAAATTCACCGATTAATCAGACGATACATGATGATGGATTCACCAAGCTTGCAACTCCCATATGACAGGTATAATATTCTATCATGCATACATCTTCACACAAATGAGCACGACACTTAGTATGGATCGTAATGAAAAATAACTTGTGCTTTTAATTGGTCGATCGATCGAGTATATTGTTCGATCGATCGAGTGTGGAACGACATCGATCTAGGTGCTCTCGGGTTGAGCTAGATCGATCGATCGAGAATTGGATCGATCGATCGAGCCAGTCATTAGATCGATCGAGCTAGTTTTTCACTTCTACTAGAACTCTTTTTTAATTCGACCCATGTGTTACTTTTACCAATTTGACTCATTTAATGAGAAAGCAGAATTCTAGTATGAGTAGAAGTGTTAAGAAAGTAGAATCCTTGTGTGAATAAAAGTGTTGTGAAAATAGAGTCCTTATTTGCGTAGAATTGTTTTAAAAGTGGAATCCTTGTATGAGTAGAATTCTTGTGAAAGCAAAATCCTGAATTGAGTAGAATTGTGGAATCCTTGTATGAGTAGAATTCTTGTGATAAATAAATCCTTATATGAATAGAATCATTGTATGAGTAGAATTCTTTTGAGAACTAAATCCTGATATGAGTAGAGTTATAGTCTATTGCAAATCCTATTTGAAGTAAAATTGGACTCTATTTAAGGGAAGCTAGTTTGTGCATAAAATTCACTACATCGAAATAAGTTTATATAAATCTGACTTGTGCTTTTAACTTCTTCTCTTCATCTATCATTCTTAGGCGTTCTCATGTTTTATTCATATGCCTAATTGATTTGCATGATATTGAGCTTTATATGATTGTTCTAGAGTTTGCTAGCTGATTTAGTTTTTACATCGCATGCTGTTGAATCTGCTAGTTAGGATTGTTCATTGTTTGAATCCGCTCTAGGACACACTTTGCACTTGTGTTATTGTGCTAACGTTTCAGGTGACGGGTTCGGTATTTCGTGTGACTCGAAATTACCGAAGGTGACGGGTTCGATTGATCTTGTGTGACTCAAGTAGATCGGAACGTTGGTCCGGATCCAGACATCTAACTATTGGAGGCTGTGAAAGGAGCGAAGGCTCGTAAGTAAATTACAGAAAGGGGGATCTATCTGCGACGGGTAGTTCTAGACTCTATGGTTGTAATTGAACATTGATTTTCATAGTGGATAGTTAGGTGGTCCGGTGGACCGGTGGTTTTCCTCTTAGGTCATTGTTGTGGCCTAGGTTGTTTCCACCTAAAAATATCGTGTTTTATTTTTATTCCGCATTTTATCTTTACACGCGATTGCATGTCTGGCCGTTGTGATTAGATTACATATTTAATATTTGTTAAAAATTGAAAATAACCTATTTACTCCCCCTCTAGGCTTATTTAATCCGTGATTAAAAACTTTCAAACTTAAACTTTTAAGAGAGTTGATTTTCTAACAATCCTAATTATTAAATTATAAGTGTTTGGTCTGCATTGTGCATAAAACCAACACTTGTGAAGAGTAATAAATGTATAAAATAATTGTTTGCTTTTCTTCTAACAACTTAATCTTTTAAGAGAGTTAATTTTTCAATAATCTTTAATATTTAAGAGGATGTTTAATAATTATTTTATATATCAATTAGTAGAAGTAAATGTGTGTGTATAATTATTTATGGAAAAAAAAGAAGATGGAGAATACAAGCAAACTTTTTTAAATAAAGATAATCGTAAATATACAACCTTACAGCTGGCTTGAACAGGAATTTGAAGTGTTTTTTTTTTTTTTCCTTGTGTGTATATTTCATTTCATGGGAACCATCGTTAACCCTAGAATAAGGATATATGACTTTTTACAACTAATCAAAGATTTATGCTGATCGTATTGCTAATGAACGTTGCAAAAATTATTATGGAAAAATGTCCATTTTGATCCATTAACTCTTTTTGAGGGATCCATTAACTATTATAAGAGAAGAAGAATGGTAGATTTTGTTGGATATAATTCAGGGTAATATATAATTAAATAATATCGTCTTAAAAAATATTCTCAATGTATGTTGTTGGTTTTAAAGTGAAACAAAAAGATAGGAGTGTCAATTGTATCGTGTTTATTTGTATCGTATTTTTATATTAGTTGATACATTAAAAAATTTATTTAAATTTTTTTTGTATTACTTATTTATAATAATAAGAAATAATAAAACTTTTAAGAATATAAAAAAATTATTGATTAATTTTTATTAAAAAAATTTATATCATATTTAAATTATACTATCTATCGTGTGAGAAAATATTAATATAAGGTGCTAACAAAGACTTATACTGATTGTACTCCTTTAACTAGTTGATTAATGATGTGAATGAATAAGAGATGTCACGCAGTGCAACCCCCAACATCACATCAGCCCACCCTTGGGTTGTCTATGATGATGAGGATTGTTTGTCTCACCAGAGTAGAACGGCGAGATCAGATGTAGTTAAGGACTAAGAAGTTTGCATCCCCACCGAATAAATATGGGTCGGTTTAAATTTAAAGTAAAATTAGAATTAATTTAAAATAATCATTTCTTTTAAATAAGAGTAGAATTGAACTATAAAATTTAAAAAATTAATCTAATTTAAATTAATTTTTTTATTTAGTTTGGATTGATTAAATAAAATTTCTTCATTTTTTTTTGTTAATAAATTTTATTTATTAATTTTTTTTAAACTCTTGTATTATAGTTTCTAAAGTTTTTAATGATAATTTTATTATAATACCTATTTTTAAAAATATAGATTTCGGTCACTTATCCATATCAAACACAACGTGTTAGAAAAAATTAAAATTAAAATTAAGACAAATAAGAAATAAGAAATAAAGAATAGTAATCACATGGAAAAATTTGTTAATTTTTATATCCAATAATATTGTTAAGTAATGTTATTCATACAATGAAAATTCTAATAACAAAAATATGAAAGATAATATAATTATAAATTTATAATGAATAAATAATTAAATAATATAAAATTAGTGTCTTACGTGGATAAAAAATAAAATTAATGAGAGTATCTGGTAGAGATGTGCTTGCACAAATTTCGCTTAAATATCCAAACTCTAACTATAAAAGTGAGAAAAATTTGTTGGCAACTAGCTAGAATTAAACAAATGTATGACTTGTGAGAGGTGTCATGAGTAACTCGTAAGAAGCGTTTTAAATTTTTAAGAGAAAACTGATTCATTGAAAGAGGTATAAAGTATAAACCTAATTAACTGTGAATGAAAATTAATTTTTTTTAAATAATTCTATAAAATAACAATATAAATATAATAAGAAAAAATTAATGAATAAATTGGATTAATTCGATTTTTTTAGGATTTTAATAAATGAAAATCAAACAAACTCAATATTAATATTTTTTTTATTATGAATAACAAAACTAAACCAATGAAATTTAATAATTAATTTTTTTGGGTTTGGTTGATTCTGTATATTTTTGTTCACTCTTACCATTTACTTTGCCGAATAGCAATTAATAGAATTTAACTCATTTAAGCAATTTTTGGTGCATATAGTGCTACCAAACACATTTGTTAATTATTGGTGACACAAAAAATTGTAATAATGATCTCAAATCGAAGCCTAATACAATTTAGGAACAAAACTCGCTCTACTACGTTGTTTTAACATTATTCATTTACTATAATGCCTCTAACCTTAACTCAATAGTCACTACTCGGCTCGTCCTTAGTTGACACTCAACACACCCAATTCTCAAACTGTCAAATCCAATTGCCCAACCCAAATAATAGTGCAAGGCTCGATAGCCTTTCCTCTTTGGACACATCATCGACAACTGACAATACGACACCCAAACTTCAAAGCTCAATGACACCTAAAGTCCAAAGATTCACAAACTAGTCCACCAACTATCCATCGCAAACAAGTCGACAATTGTGTTATCACTGTCGATTCGCCACATACTCATAGTCGAAGTATTCGATCATCCACTTGTCGCACCATTTCTCATCACTCAGCCATGTGGTATGTTTGATAAACCTTTTCTTAAACAACTTATGCTACATTTTTTTTCTTTATCAAGATTTGTTTATTATTATTTTTCAAGTATGTTTGCTTAATTTAATTATTATATGGTCGTGGGCATTTTTTGATGCTTTGAATTTGATAAATTGTATTTAGGAATTGTTGTAACTGGATTTTTTTTTTCAAGTATGTTACCTTAGTTTAAGTATTGTATGTTTATTAATTGAGCTATTGTAACATGTTATATTTATTATTATTTTTTATATGTAACGTGTAATATTTATTTTTGTTGTTGTATATAATAAGTTATATCTATTTATATTTTATATGTAACGGATTACATTTAATCTATCTTTGTATGTAATATATTACATTCATCTTTATCAGGATCGTCGAAGCTCTAATATAAATATAATATATTACATCAACATTTATATTCGTATGTAACATATTACATTCAAATTCGATGAGGTCGTCAGAATTCTGATAAAATAAAAAGAGCTCCTGTGAGGTCACTAATGGAGTCGTTGGAGTTTTCAAAAATTGAGAACAAAAGATATTTTGGTAAAATACTTTCTTATTATGTATAATAAATTATAAATTTTGAGTGTTAAATTGTTAGTTTGATAAAATTATAATATTTATTTAAAAACATGTTATTTAAGTCAATCTCTAAAAAATAAAAATAAAAATAAAAAATTGATGCGTGCATCCATAGCAATATTGAAATTTGAAGCTTTCCGATGCTAGATCACGTGTCTATCTCGTGTCTCAATTGAACTTTGGTACCTTAGATCGAAGCATCTAGAGATTAATCCATTATGGGCTTAGCTTCCTTATTCTCCTGGGATCAGGTTTAACTATTAAATTAAGGCCTTTGGATCCAAATCTGGAGGAATAACTGAGATCAAACCTATAAGCCTATACACATGGAAGACTAGGTATTCTATTCTTGCATTTCAATTCAATTAACCTAACACAAAATTTTAAATTTATTAATAAATTTGATTAAACTTACTAATATTATAAACATAGTTTAATGTAATGATCAATATGATTTCAATTCAATTAACCTAACACAAAATTTGAAATTTATTAATAAATTTGATTCAATCTTACCAAATTTATAATATTATAAACATAGTTTAATGTGATAATCAATATGATCATAAATACTAGTTAATGTCAAATTTTATAATTAAAGTAACAAAAAAATTATTATTTTGTATCAAAATAACTAACATTGAGAGAAGATAGGAAGCAAATTGACTCAATATTCTTATACATAAATATTTTTTATAGGTATTTTATTTAATACTTCTTACCATTATATATAAGTTACACATTTCATTATCTTGTAATATAATAATATATGTTTTAAATAGACACTGAAATTGTTTATTAAAAAAAACTTAACACCTTACAAGAATAAGGACCAAATTGAACTTATAGTCTTATAAGTCTTCCATTAATTAAGAAATAATTTTTAATAAAAAAATTGAGCAATATATGTTGCATATCCAAATGTTTAGGTATAAAGGAGTGGTCTAAAATAATAAAATACCAAAAATTCAACTTTAAAAAATTAAAGCTAAAGTTTTATTAATTTTAGAATATAATGTTTTCTTCTAGAAAAACTTATCGTCACTTTTTCTATATAACTTTGGCCCAAAAATAAATCTATAAAAATGTTAAAATTGAGATAAATAATTAATATATTGAATGATCAATTTGTAACTCAACTTTCCTAAATTAACTTAGTTACTAGTTAGTCCTCAAAATTTAATTTGACTAATTTAATATCTAACTTTTTTATTTTAAGGTATTTTAACTTTCTCGACTTGATTAATTTGACATCCTATTTCATTCAATTTAACCATGTAAATATTTTTAAGATACCAAATTGATCAAATTGAATAAATTATGATCTCAAAATTGTTAAATTAGGTTATAAAAAAAATTGTTAAAATTAGAAAAATCAATTAACAAATGACTCGATTTAGTATTTGATATTAATTAATAAATATTTATATTTATTTTATTACGCACATTGATGAAATTAAACTAGCTAATAACGGACGAGCAAACCAAGCAGGTAATTGTTTATCAGAAAGAAGGGACAGTAGTTACAATTTTAGGGCCCAATTAAGCAATGAGAGTAATATGTTACCATCAAATCTAAAACAAATCTAAATTTGCTCTACTAGGGTTCATTGAAAATTTTTAGTTACAGATCAAATATACCTAAAAGAAGGTGAATAGGTTATTTTCAATTTTAACAAATATTAATTATGTAACCTAATCACAACGGCCAGATATGCAATCGGGTGTAAAGATAAAATGCGGAATAAAAAATAACATACGATATTTTTAGGTGGAAACAACCTAAACCACTCCAATGACCTAAGAGAAAAACCACCGATCTACCTAACTATCCACTATGAAAATTAATGTTCAATTACAATCATAGGTCCTAGAACTACCCTTTACAGATAGATTCCCCTTTCTGTAATTTACTTACGAGCTGCCGCTCTTTTCATAGCCTCCACAAGCTAGGTGTTTGGATTCAGACCAACGTTCCAATCTACTTGAGTCCCACAAGATCAATCGAACCCATCAACTTCGGTAATTTTGAGTCACACGAAATACCGAACACGTCACCTAAAACGTTAGCACAAATAGCACAAGTGCAAAGTGTGTCCTAGAGAGGATTCAAACAATGAAAAATCCTAACTAGCAGATTCAACAGCATATGATGTAAAAACAAATCAGCTGGTAAACTCTAAAACTATCATGCAATTCTAAATATCATGAAAGACAATTAGGCACGTAAATTATTCAAACATAACCACACAGTATATTTGAACAATTAAAATAAGAAAGTGCCTAAGCTTAAAGATTAAGAGAAAAAGATTTTTCTTTGAAAATACAATTCAGATATGGAAAATATTAGTTTTGTGTGTAGTTAATATTTTGCACAAACAAGTGTTGCTTATATAGAGTCCAGTTTGACTTGAAATAGGATTAATAATAGAGTACAACTCTACTCATATCAGGATTTAGCTTTGACAACAATTCTACTCATGTTAGGATTTTGCTTTCACAACAATTCTACTCAAACAAGACTCTTCTTTCACAACAATTCTATTCACAACAATTCTACTCATATAAGGATTTTACTTTCACAAGAATTCTACTCATACCAGGATTCTACTTTCACAATAATTGTAGTCATATAAGGATTTTGCATTTAACATTAAATGAGTTAAATTGGTAAAAGTAACATATGGGCCAAATTAAAAACAGAGTTGTAGTAGAACTGAAAAACTGCCTCGATCGATCTAGCAAAGAACTCGATCGATCTAGACAATATTCGATCGATCGACCAATACTCGATCGATCTAACCATGCAATTTCAAACTCGAGAGCAGCTAGATGAAAGTCAGTCTATACTCGATTGATCAACAAATTAATCGATCGATCTAGTTCAACCCGAGAGCACCTAGATCGAAGTCGATCTAGACTCGATCGATCGATAACTCAATCGATCGAACTATCCTCTCGATCGATTGACCAACATGTGCACAATTTATTTTTCGTTACAATCCAAACTAAGTGTGGTGCACAATTGTGTGAGGATGTATGCATGAGATCATATTTTACCTTCCATCATCATGTATCATCTGATTGAACGGTGAACACTTATGCTAGATTACAATTAAACATTTTGTCCACGAAAATTGACAATACAAATAAACCTTACACTTATATTCCATCAATTCCCTTACCCAATTTCTTCACCATTTTTGCTGATTTTCTATCGTGTTTTTTTTTTTTGGTGATTGATCTTCGACTTTTCGATTTGATGATTGATCTCTGTGTACGTTTTTTGTCTCCTTGGATGCTAATCAACTCCATGATTCTTAGGTTCTTCATTGAGTTCATTTTTGCTAATCATCAATTTCTTCTTTGTGATCATCAGGTTTGGAGTTACTGGTCATCGATCATCACTCGTTAGGCTATATATCGTGCTTCCTATTCATATTGTTTTTCTCTGAACACTAAGTGCATCAAGTTCATCACTCCCCTAGCTCTGCGAACAATTTAAGTTCTATTTCTAAGATTTTAAGCTTTGTTGATTGCTTCTCATTTTTGTTCTAACCAGGAGATTTGGTTCTTCGTATTCATTCTAGCCAGGACGTTTCGTTACTTGGTAGTTCCGCTTTTTTGATCAAAGTAGTTGGTGTTTTCTTTGATATGGAGCAGATGATTCAAAGTATGATTCATTTTGGTCCTATGCTTGAACTTGATGGTCTGGATGATGAGTATCAAGAACCTCTTGACTTGGTGATTACCGTTGGTGACGTACTGGCCGGAGCCAAAAAAAAAATAGGGGCTGAAATTTAATTTTTTTTATATAAAATAAAAAATTAGTAAAAGTTATAATAGATTATACTCAATCCAATACTAATTTTTTTTGTCATATTATAATATAAACATAAAATTAGCACTAAAAAAAAATAGAATTAACACATTATAATTAATTTATAACAAAAATATAATAAGTTAATAAGTATTAGTATTAGTATCATTCATGAATACAATA
Source organism: Elaeagnus macrophylla (assembly GCA_029378325.1). NCBI lineage: Eukaryota > Viridiplantae > Streptophyta > Magnoliopsida > Rosales > Elaeagnaceae > Elaeagnus > Elaeagnus macrophylla. The sequence goes on from CM055653.1 coordinate 13,616,316, forward strand.
AATGTATTAACTAAAAAATCTAAGCTTGAGTCTATATTTAAACATATATGTTTATAAACAATATAAGAATGATCAATAATAATAAAATAAAATAAATTTTTTATATTAAAAAATTTCAAATAAATTCTAAAAGATTATTAAAATAAAATGTCAAATAATATAATATTAGATAAAGTTAAAATTTAGGTTAAAATAAAATATGATAAACATAAACTTAAAATTTTTAATATGAAGCTTATCGTATAAACTTATTATATATTTATTTTTTTAACTTTATTTTTATAATGTTGAGTTTAAAGTTAAATACTTAAACTTTTTTTAGATTGTCATATTTAAGAAGAATTTTTACATAATATATGACTACAATTTTTTTTTAACTAATAGTTACCAAATATATATATATATATATATATATATATATATATATATATATATATATATATATATATTTAATCATTTTATTTATAACATATTATTTTTATCCACTTATTTTTTAAATATTATTAATATATTTCAAAATATGTACATAAAAATTATACACAATATATTATTACAAATAAAATATTTATTTAATACTAAAAATATACATATAATTAATTTTTTTGTAAAAAAGTTGGCCGAGGCTACAACTCCGCAATACTCCAACCTTGGTGAGGTGGTAATGGAGAAAATAGCTACAGGCTTGGATGGATTCCATATCGATGGAACCTTGCTGGTTGTGAAGGAAGTTAGTGTTGCTCGGCGTTTCAGCTATGGGGTAAGGCTTACAATGGTGTTTTTGTGCATTCATAATCAGGATGGTGGACTGATATGCTGTTTGAGTGCCAATGTTATGTTCAATGTACGAGTTTCTGCAGTATCTGAGGAAGCTCAATGTTATGCTCGTGTCATTGTTGCTTCAGTGTACAAGCTCTATGATTACTCAGTGGATTAGTGTGTTGTTATATAGTTTGGTGCTTTGTTTTTCTTTTTCTATGTTTTTGTATGTGTGTTTGTGAGTATGTTGGTCTATTTATACGTTGTTTGTGTTATGAGTGGCTTATTATTTTCTGAAATTAGTTGTCTTTGTTAACTGAGGTGGATTGCTTGTATTTTGTAGGGTTTATAGGGTGATTGATTTTAGTGACTTGCTCTACGTAGGATAGGGTGAGTTTATTTTGTCATTTGAGAGGTTTCAGTTATGTTCACTGAAATGTATTATTTGCTTAATTTATTTCAATAATAGTCTTTTCATTTGCCAAAAAAATTGGGTAAATATTTATCAGTTATATAAGAATGCAAAAAAAAAAATTATATGAAGTAGGTTTGTAAGTAAATAATATATCTCGATTTTTTAACATAATATTAGTTGTTTTTTAATGAATAAATAAATCAAATAACAAATGATCAAAGCATTCTACGTCACCTATAACCCTGTTTTCTATAAAACTCTCTCAATAATGCAAAGTAAGGTTCTATTCTTTTTACCAATGAGATGAATAATATAAGTAATATACGTTATCATTCCTTTTCTGCAAAATTGATGCTTACAAGAAATATCTAACGTATAGAATATATGCACAATATATTCTTTATCAAATGTTAAAATAAAACAAAAATTAAAAAAAGGAATTAGATTTTTTTTTTTTTTGCCAAATATTATGATCAAGTTAAAAATTAAATAAGATAGAAGATACATAAGCAAAAATATTCAATTGAACTTTGTTATTTGTTATAAGTAATACGTTGAGGAAATCTTTAAAACAAAACAACAAATTTCTTTTGTATGATATTATAAATGAGATTTGATAGCGTACTATTAATTATTTTTGTGAAAAATAATGAACCAAAATAAAAAATTTATAATTTTATGCACACTTATTTATATTTGAAACAAATATACACACAATATAAAATTTGAAAGTTAAACTAGACATTTTAAACAATAAATATGAGTTTTTTTTTTTATAATTAAAATTTATTTAGGAAAAAAAAAAGAGAGAGAGAGAGAGATAATATTAAGAAATAAATAAAAATAATAATTTTATGAAATTTATTACTTAAATTTTAAATTGTTCATTGTATTTTTTTATTTATAATAAACTTAAAGAGCGAAGTGACATCTAACGTTCATTTATTAAAATAGTTAATATTAATAATATGTAAAATAGTATTTAAATAGATACATAATATTTTTTTTTTTTAATATATTTTAAAAAAATTGTAGTTATTTATATATTTTTAGAAATATATATACTAAATGTGATAAAAAATTGAGATTCCTAGGGCCTAAGCCTAAGTAGCCAAGTTGGTCGACTTTTTCACCTAAATGGCGGCTACATGTATAAAAACAGCAGGAAATACATTAATAAATTGTAATATATTAGTCAATACTCCTCATTTGCAGTAAGAGATTGGATTGGGCGTGGTTTGGTATTAGTTTTTTTTTCTTTTTAAAATATTAATCGAATTAATATATTAAATTAAAAACTAATATTAATTTATAAAATATTGATTAGGTAATGTGAAACTAACTTATTTATATTAGTTTAATATATATAATTTATGATTTAAATTTACTTATTTTTAAAATAAATTTAATTTATATTGATAATATATTAATAAAAAATTAATAAATAAAATTTATTATTTAATTAATAACTTAATTAAAAAAAATTATATATTAGCATTTAAATTATAATTGTCCATCAATTTTTAAGTAGTGAATAATTCTTAAAAATGAATAAATTATTAAAAATTTAAAAAATAATAATTTAAATTTTTTATTAGTTATATTAAATATTTATAAAAATAAAAATTAGTAAAAAATAATATAAATTACTTTACTTTTTAAATTAATATAAAAATTAATTAAAATTAAATAATTATAATATATATTTTATATATATATAAATATAAATATGTAAAATTAAAAATATAAATATGTGTATTAATAATATAGATTAATTTAATTAAATATAAAAATTTTAAATCATTAACTTACTTAATACATGTCAATTTTTTATATTATTAAAACGAAAATCAACTTTTTTAAATATATAAAACATAAAAATTGATTTAACTTAACTTAATTTTAGTCGCACATATTTATTTATAGGTTATTGTTCCCGGTAAGTGCCAATAAGATCCCAGCGGAGGAGCTCATTTATGTAACTAGACTTTTAGGTGATACAACAAATTTTGACTAGTCGCTATACGGCTGCATCAGTATGGGCTCCCTCGTTTCTCATGCAAATCTCCTTGAATATATTAATATAAGACTCTTGTACGGAATAAGATAAAAATGATTATTTTACGCTATTATTTTTGAATTAGGCATCACGTGGCAGTCACATCCTAATATCTGTTAGCAAGACAAACGGACGTTTATTATTGTCCTCAATTGTTATAAATTTAGAAGAACAAAACCTAAATTGTTCTATTTAAAATATAAGAATTAAATTATTTTATAAATAAAAATATTTAAATTTAAAATATATGATTTAATTATATATCATAATTATTTTTTAAGCATAAAATCTTATTTTTAATCTCTTAAAAAATATATATTTATTTTTCTTATAATGTAAATGTTTATATTGTTTAGTGTTAAAAAAATGAACATATATTTTTTAAAAATAAAACTAATTAAATAACTGGGTCATTTATGCATTGAAGAAAAAATATATTTAACCCAAAAAGAAACATGACATCTAATGTTATGCCTTTAATTTCCAGCTCAGGAAGAAAAGAGAAGTGCTCAAGCAACTTATTCACACTCAATGTATTGTTTCATTTATTGTATATATGATTCAGTTATTCACCTAATTTTATTTTTAACTCATTAAAAAAACATATATTGTGTTGTCGTAAGAAAAATAAGATATATATATTTTTAAGTTAAAAACAAAACTTCATATATGAAATTATGATATGCCATTAAATCAAATATTTTTTCTCTTTCTAATTCTTAACGTTAGGGTGGGCAATGATGACTAAGGATAGCAATTTGTGTCATAGCTCGATTGATCGAATCGAATACGAATCGAATTAAATTTGGGCTTGTTTATAACCCGAAAAAAATGGAACTAGGTTAGGGTTAATCCATTAGCCCGAAGTAAAATAAAATAAAATTTTAAATAAAAAAATTACAAAAAGAAAAGAAAAGACTATATTAAAATTAAAATAATCTTTTATCTTTTTCAGTACTTTTCTTTTATGATATATTGGTTATTTTTATTCCCTTTTCTTTTGAAAAATAAGCTGATAATGAATAAATAGTTATAATTTATTCATTTTTTTTACAATATTATGCTATATTCTTTGATGTTAATGCATTTAGATTTAAAATCTACCTAACTCTTTAAACAAAAAAAAATAATATTAATATTTAATTTCAATTAGTATTATAAAATTTTTATTTTTAAATTGATTAGGTATTAGTTTTTAAATTAAAAATTTTAAATATTTTATCAATCTGTGTTATGTTATTCTCTTTTCTACTTATTCATTGTCTTAAGAATTTTGTATTATGTAATAGTCAAAGTTTTATTATTGTGTATATAAAAAAAATCATATTCTCGTGTAACATTTTAATTTAATTTAACTCTTCATTTTTTAGTAAGTATTTTTATTTAATCTACTCATATCTATTTATTTTGTTTAATAGCTAGAAGAAATTTTATTTAGACTTAAGAGCTCTTTATTCTAAATGTAAGTTTTCATAAGAGCATGACGACTTCTAACTTTTGCATAGTAGGATTTAATGTATTTATCCCTTACCTAATTAATTTAAAAATTAACTTGAACTTTAATCATTAAACATATTTTTTTTAATAAAAAAACTCATGTTAACTAAAAAATATATATAATTAATAATTTGGGTTAGTTTGAGCCGGCTTGTTTAAGTTTGATTTGAGTTCGGGTTTATCTTTACTATTTTGAATTAAATTTAAATTGAGTTAAAATTAGATCAATTTAAATTAAACTAATTTAGATCTAAATTACACGAATTCACATTCTAGCGATGGCCCCATTGCAAGTGCCTACTGCCTAGGTAGTTCCGTCCCTTATCATCACTGAACTTGAACTACTTTTCTCGTATAATAATCCATCGATCCTTTTTGCATGTTACTACTGTCTTGGAGTTGGGTCAATGTTTCTATTAAATATGGTTCCATGGTAATAAAATTCATATGGTTGCTATAATCGCTCAAATTAGCAGGATAATAGAGGGGGAAAGAAAAGGAAGATTATATACATCAAAGTTCAAAATTGGTCTGTTTAGCAAAAAAAAAAAAAAAAAATCAAAAATTGGTCTCTCAGTTATAAATAATTTTGTCAAGTCAAGATGAAAAATATTCCATTGTAATAAAAAAAACTAAGAAAATAATCTAATATAATTTTTTTTTACTAATTTTATTTTAATATAGACACTTTATTTACATTTTTTATACATGTATGGATCATGTTAGAATAAAAATAATAAAAAGCAGTTAAATTAACCTATTTTGAAAGAATTGTCGGTTCAAGAAATCCTATAAGAAAATTTGTAATTCGTTAGGCTATTTATCAAATTGTAATTTTTTTTTAAAGTCCATAATAACAAATCATAAATTAAATATTTGTAACTTACAGTTTTTAATTTATTTAAAAAAAAAGCCACATCAGAGATAAAAAGAATGATAAAAGATAAAATCGCCATCACACACTATACCTACATACTTACAGTTCATCAATAATTAAGAAAGTTCTCAACTCTAAATAAATTTATACCCATCTAAGATCACTAAAAAATGATGGATAAAAACTCGACAACAAAACATATATTTTTAGCCTTAACATACTTCGATGTCCAACAAAACTCAAAACTCCAACATTCAAACAATCTTATTATCCTAACTACCTTCTCTTCTCTCGATAAATCCAACAACTCATTACTCACTTCTATGTGTGACTAATCATATGAATTGACGACATAAGATGCAAGGAAGATATCTATTGGTATTGATATTGGTATTGGTTTATATATGTTTTAAGTGACTGATGTTTAGAATTGATAATAAAAATGTGCCTTACTTTTAAAATATTGCAAAAATATCTTATATTTAGTTTTATTTATATTTATTTTTAGTAATTTCCATAAAAAATTAATTGTTAAATTTGATATTAAAAAATTAACTCTCTTAATAAAAATAACTAAAATGACATAAATATTATCTGAATGTTAAGATATTTTTACAGCAAATTAAAGTTTAGGAACATTTTTTGCTATTAACCTCGTAAAAATATAAATTATATTTAAGCCTTAATTTTTTTTTATTAGAAATGACATCAAAGCTATAAGGAAAAATAAATATAGATGAGTTTATTAATGCCATTAGAAACTCCTTACATTATCTGTCATATACATATGTAATAATAATAACGAAAAATATTCCTAAATTTATGTTATAATAATACTTTAGTCCATAAATTTTAATATAATATATTTTAATTTTTAAACTTTCAACTAGTATATTTAGTTTTTAAACTTGTACAATTTACGACATTATGTACAAATGTAGGTCCTTAAACTATTACTTTTTAGACAATTTAGTCCTTAAATTTTATTAAAATGATATATTTTAGCTTCTAAAATTTAAACTAAAATATACCTTTTTTTTTTTTTTTTTAAATATAGAACTTAAATATACAAGTAAAAAATTTAAAATTTAAAATATCTTTAATACATAAATTTAAGAACTTTAATATCACTCCATCCTAGCAATAACCATCAAAGAATTATACTTAGACATGATAATATATATATATATATATATATAGACACACACACACCAGTGTGATTGTTTGGGAATTAATATTTTAATAAAATCAGAAATTCTCATGAACGTGGAGTATTTAGATTTTAGAGTTTGAATTTTTGTATTTAAATTTAAGATTTAGGTTTTAGAATTTAGATTTTATATTTACAGAAAAATATGTTATTACATGTAATTGACTATGTTACCAAAGTTTCATAAAAAAAAAAAAACTATGTCACCCAATATAAATACTATATAGTGTAGAAAAGAAGAAAGTGATATTTCGTTCTGAATATTTCACTGACTTGTATTGCTTTGTACAGATTACATGAATTTATAATAGAAACAAAACGACATAAAAGGATAGTAATTAAATACAAAGATTTCTACCATATTATGAATGATCTTTACCATATTATGATTTTATTTACTTTCCTATTTCAAAATGAATCTCAACACTCCCCCTCAAGTTGGTGCATACATGTCACACATGCCCAACTTGTCTAAAAACTTTAAGAACACTCAATTTGAAAATGCTTTGGTGAGAATTGCTTTGTTGATAGCCAAATTCTTTCATAGACTTTGTGAATTTGCTTGCTATTGTAAAAGTGGGTTTTGGGTTTTCAGGGGTGGCGCGATTTGTGGGTGTGATTTTGGTCTGATTTCTGTTTTGGTCTGTGTCTGCGGTGGTCTGTGGGATCTGTTTTGGCGGATCTGTTTTTTTTTGGTCTGTGGGATTTGTTTTGGTCTGTGTCTGTGGTGGTCTGTGGGATCTGTTTTGGCGGATCTGTTTTGGTCTGTAGTCTGCGGTAGTCTGTGGGATCTGTTTTGGCGGATCTATTTTGGTCTGTGGTCTGCGATGGTCTGTGGGATCTGTTTTGGCGGATCTGTTTTTTTTTTTTTGGTCTGTGGGATTTGTTTTGGCGGATCTGTTTTGGGGGTCTGTGGTGGCGCGACAGAATGTGCCTTTGATGTAAGAAATCGTTTCTCGTTCAACAATATGCATCTCCTTTAATTGAGATCACACATTATAATTTTTTCAGTAAGTAAAATGCCAGCATTAAAGGGACTTTCAGACTGAACAAAAAAAAGAAACTGATTTGGTTTCAGATGATTCAATGGAATCACTCCTTTTTTTTTTTTTTTCCTTCTTTTTTTTCTTTCTTTCTTTTTTTTTTTTTTTTTACTCTAAATAGTCTCTGTGTCAATTAGAGACCAAAAAAAAAGGGAAGGAATTGCGACGTAGCTGGCTGTCGACGCAGGGGAAGCTCGCGGCATTGGCTTTGGCGACGGGAGCTATGGCGACGGGAGCTGTGGGTGGCGTGAGTGGCCCGTGGCGACGAAGGGACTGTGGAGGTGCGCGATGGGCGCGATGGGAGGTGCGCGATGTGGTCCGGTGGATCTGGGATGCGGTCTGGTGGATCAGGGGCGCGGCGCGGAGCGGAGCGGTGCGACGCGGATTGGGTGGTCCGGAGCGGTGCGACACTCTGATTGGGTGGTCCGCTGATTTTTTTTTTTTTTTGGATCTGTTTTGATATGACTGGATTTGGTTTTATGGTTGATATGTTGGTGGTTTATCTGTTTCAGATCACTGGAAGTATTGTGATCGAGTTTCTGGGTTGGGAAGGTTGTTTTTAGGTGAATAAATCTGTGTATGGTGGTGGTTTTTGAATGAGTGATGGACGGTGGTCGGTGGGTTTTAGATGGTGGACAGATCAGTTTGATGTTTGGTGGTGGATTTTGGGTGGTGGACAGTGTTTGAGTGGCATGTTTTTTTTTTTTTTTTTTTTTGGGTGTAGGCATGTTTTTTTTTTTTTTTTTTTTTGGAGTTTGGTTTATAATTTTTTTTTCTTTTCGATTCACAGAATCCTAATCGGCTCTGATACCATGTAGAAAAGAAGAAAGTGATATTTCGTTCTGAATATTTCACCGACTTGTATTGCTTTGTACAGATTACATGAATTTATAATAGAAACAAAACGACATAAAAGGATAGTAATTAAATACAAAGATTTCTACCATATTATGAATGATCTTTACCATATTATGATTTTATTTACTTTCCTATTTCAAAATGAATCTCAACATGGTATCAATGTAGAAAAGAAGAAAGTGATATTTCGTTCTGAATATTTCACCGACTTGTATTGCTTTGTACAGATTACATGAATTTATAATAGAAACAAAACGACATAAAAGGATAGTAATTAAATACAAAGATTTCTACCATATTATGAATGATCTTTACCATATTATGATTTTATTTACTTTCCTATTTCAAAATGAATCTCAACACTCCCCCTCAAGTTGGTGCATACATGTCCCACATGCCCAACTTGTCTAAAAACTTTAAGAACACTCGATTTGATAAATGCTTTGGTGAGAATTGCTATGTTGATAGCCAAATTCTTTCATAGACTTTGTGAATTTGCTTGCTATTGTAAAAGTGGGTTTTGGGTTTTCAGGGGTGGCGCGATTTGTGGGTGTGATTTTGGTCTGATTTCTGTTTTGGTCTGTGTCTGCGGTGGTCTGTGGGATCTGCTTTGGCGGATCTGTTTTGGCGGATCTGTTTTTTGGTCTGTGGGATTTGTTTTGGCGGATCTGTTTTGGTCTGTGGTCTGCGGTCTGTGGGATCTGTTTTGGTGGTGGTTTGCGGTGGTCTGTGGGATCTGTTTTGGTGGTGGTCCGCAGTGGTCTGTGGGATCTATTTTGGCGGATCTGTTTTGGTGATGGTCTGTGGTGGCGCGACGGAATGTGCCTTTGATGTAAGAAATCTTTTCTCGTTCAACAATATGCATCTCCATTAATTGAGACCACACATTGTAATTTTTTTTAGTAAGTAAAATGTCAGCATTAAAGGGACTTTCAGACTGAACAAAAAAAGAAACTGATTTGGTTTCAGATGATTCAATGGAATCACTCCTTTTTTTTTTTTTTTTTTTTCCCTTTTTTTTTCCTTTTTTTTTCTTTTTTTTTTTTTTTGTTTTTTGTTTTTTTAAATAGATATATATATATATATGGAATAGAAAGAAACAGAAAACAAAAAAAATGAATTAAAATACGATGAGGCTGAGCTGGGACAGGGCGTTAGTGGCCACGAAGGGGCTGTGCACGGCACGACGGGAGGTGCGCGATGGGCGCGAAGCTGATTGGGTGGATCTGGGATGCGGTCTGGTGGATCTGGTGCGGTCTGGTGGATCTGGTACGCTGCGCCATGCTGATTGGGTGGATCTGGGATGCAGTCTGGTGGTTCTGGTGGCGCGGCGTGATGCTGATTGGGTGGCCGGATTGATTGGGTGGTCCGATTTTCAGATCACTGATTTTTTTTTTTTTTTTTTGGATCTGTTTTTTATGGTTGATATGTCGGTAGTTTATCTGTTTCAGATCACTGGAAGTGTTGTGATCGAGTTTCTGGGTTGATAGCGGCTATGTATTTGCTTTGCGAGTTGGGTTTTGATTTCTGTTGGGTTTGATTTTTGAGGTTGATTTCGGTTTGATTTTTGCTGGGTTTTTGTTTGATTTCTGTTGGTGGTTTGGCGAGTTTGATAAGTTTGGTTTGGGTGGTGTCTGTAGTGTTTGTGGGATTTTTTTTTTTATTCAGAATTCTAACTTGGCTCTGATACCATGTAGAAAAGAAGAAAGTGATATTTCGTTCTGAATATTTCACTGACTTGTATTGCTTTGTACAGATTACATGAATTTATAATAGAAACAAAACGACATAAAATGATAGTAATTAAATACAAAGATTTCTACCATATTATGAATGATCTTTACCATATTATGATTTTATTTACTTTCCTATTTCAAAATGAATCTCAACATATAGATAGGTTGAGTTTCTTGTACTTCAAAGGTCACTATTTATTATTTTTTACTTGAAACTTTTCAATTTGAACTCATTTTCTGCTCCCAATAAAATAATTAGATACTGTGTAAAAGACAAAATAAAATAAAATAAAATAAAGAAAAGAAGTAAGATTTATATATATATATGGAGATGAATTCCCTGAAAATCCTTGTAAATATGCCAAGGCTTTTCCAGTTAGATACATAATCTCGCACATTAGCTGGTAGATTATAATTAACAATTAAAAAGTAGTAAAAATAACAGAAATACATTATTAATGAAGTGTATTTTATTAGGCAGAAATCCTCATATGTACTAAATGCAGATCCCAGGTCGTCAGATTATGATAATTAAGGATTAATTGTATATGGTATGTTTACCTTTCATATAGTATTCATATATATTATTATTTTAGTATTTATTTTTATCCTTCAAATTTTAATAATATAAAAGAGGGATGATTTAAATATTAGAGATTATTTTTTTATAAAAAAGTTGGGCAATTTTTTTTTAAAATTATTAACGACAGAAATAGACTAGAAGAAATATAATTTTTTTAGATGACTTTGTATAATTCTACAAAAATACGAAAAATAAATTTTGTGTATGTATAAGAATAGACATTTTAGTATATGGAACTAATTATTCTCAAAACAAATACATAAAAGTATTTCTTAGAGCTATACTATCCGCCATAGTTGTCGTCGCCAATTTGTTTTTGTTATTAACAATTAAAAAAATTCTCACCCATTTTTTTTTTTTTTAAATTTGTTAATAATGAAAAAATTATCTATTAGTATATAGTGCAATAATATATGTTATTTGTGAAGCCCGAGAAAAAACATGGGTTCAAATATTGTAAATAAAATATGTCTGCGTACGTATGAGTATATAATTGTTATTTCAAAATAATAAAAAAAAAAGTCACTCATTTTTTTTTAAAGAAAATAATCTTAAATCAAAACTACTCCTCTTTATTTTGCCGAAATTATGAGTTATTATAGTATTTTTACAAATAAAAAACTATCAATAAATAAACTACGGATGAAAATAAGTACTAAAATGATAATATGGATAATAAGTTTATCAAACTCCCCAAAAGAGAGGAGCTCATTTCAATAGCTGGACGGACCTTTTGGAGATACACAACAAAAGTTGACTGGGCGTTAGAGGTTAAATCAATGTGGGCTCTCTTCCCATGCAAATCCTTTAATATAAGCCCCTACTCTCTTTTCTCTTTCTCTTAAAGCAACCACACTAATATTTGGTACAATTCGAACTATACATAAGAAAGATATCTGCACTATCAATAGATCATTTAACCTTTTTTTCATATAAAATTAACAATTTTTAATAAATGAATAAATTAAAAAAAAAAAAATTATGACTTAATATAGGTGCACCGTGACATAAAAAATTATCCAAATACAATTAACAACTTCTAGAATCTAATTGATCTACAATTAATGGCCAATTGTAATGATTTTAATTTTGTAACTAATACAATTATAAAACCAGATATATTATTCATTGCTCTTATGAAGTATACTATTAATCTATCATATTCGTTTATTGAGTTTGTATTTTTTTAAAAAAATAATTGCACTAATTTTATATTGTATTAACTTAAAGTATAACATCATCACTTATTTTAATAATAATGAATAATTTTTCAATAAAATGATAGTGCTAAACCATTGACTCTTAAATACCTATAATGCTTCTTCTTCTTCTTTTTTTTTTTGGGTCAAGATACCTATCATTCTTTGCTTTACTATTATTATTATTATTATTATTATTATGATTGTCTTATACGAACTATAAGTCTTATAAAAGACAATTTCCCCCAATCTCACTCACTCACTCATTCATTTGCCTAAAGTACCAAACATATATGGAAGCTGAAAGCAATACCAAAATGAAGAAAATCCTTCTAATAGTAAATTGCATGATATTATCAATAGGAAATGCAGGCGGGCCTTTAATATCAAGACTCTATTTCATCCATGGAGGCAAAAGGGCTTGGTTTTCAAGCTTTTTACAAACTGCTGGTTGGCCTATGATTTTGATTCCCTTATTCATATCTTATATTCAACGCCGTAAAACTCAAGGCTCAGAAGCCAAGCTCTTGTTAATAAAACCAATTTCATTCTTAGCCTTTTTAATCATAGGCCTACTCACTGGTCTTGATGATTACTTCTATGCTTGTGGTGTAGCACGCCTTCCTGTTTCAACCACTTCTTTGATTATTGCTTCTCAGCTTGCTTTCACAGCTGGTTTTGCTTTTCTTTTAGTGAAGCAAAAATTCACACCTTATTCAATAAACGCAGTCATTTTGTTAACAATTGGAGCTTCTATTTTGGCTTTTCATACTAGTAGTGATCGTCCAAATGGGGAGTCAAAGAAAGAGTATATAAAGGGATTTTTATTGACACTTGCTGCGTCTTGTTTGTATGGTTTTATATTGCCCTCGATTGAATTGAGTAATAAAAAGGCAAAACAGGACCTTACTTATTCTTTGGTTTTGGAGTCTCAGATGGTTATGTGCTTCTTTGCTACTGCTTTTTGTGCTCTTGGTATGCTCATCAACAACGATTTTCAGGTCTGTTTTCTTTTTAATATTACCAATAATATTTTGTATCATGATATTTGAAATTTATTTCAAACAAAAACAGGTCCTCAATAAAACAACTACATGTCGATGAATTTTTTTTTTTTATATAAATAATATTATGTAACGCATACATGTTGATACAACTGAGCTACAACTTTCTTGAACACATTAATAAATATTAGCAACTGTTTTATCTAAACATTTAAACTTTATTTTATAATTAAACTTTTTTAAAGTTAAGCAGTGCTTAGTGCTTGTTGTAGTTCGAATATATCACTTGCAAAATAAATTTAAAAATTATGAAAAATAATATATCTAAAATTTATAATAACAAAAATTAAATCTTAATAATATTGAACGGCGTCTAATTGGACGGCGTTCAAAGAAAATTAATGTAAAAAATTATTTTTTTTAATTGTGAAAATATATTATTTGAACACAAGGGGTGTTACTTTTATTAATATAAATTTTAAGCGGTGCAATAATTTTTCTTACTTACATTAACTATTTGCTAGCTAATTTTAAGCTTAAAGCATATTTATAATTATAATAACCCTATAATTTTAACATTTTGGTACATAAATAACAGAATGATTCAACTGGTTTTACTTTTAATTCTTTCAGTAAAAAAAACTTTTTGTTTTCTTACGACGTTAAAAAATACATGTTCATTTAAGTTGTAAGAAGCAAATAATTTTTTTTCCCAAATTAGATTAAAAATAAGACTTCATGTGTGAAGAAGATTATATCACCCAATTAAACTTAATTTTTATGGGATTTGCAGGCTATTTCAAGAGAAGCAAGAGAGTTTGAACTAGGGGAAACCAAGTACTATGTAATCATTGTATGGAATGCAATATTATGGCAGGCGTTCTTCTTGGGAGCAATTGGAGTAATCTTTTGTGCCTCGTCTTTACTCTCTGGCATTATGATTTCTGTTCTTCTCCCAGTAGTTGAGATCCTAGCTGTCATTTTCTATGATGAAAAATTCCAAGTAGAGAAGGGTGTTGCCCTTGTGCTTTCTCTTTGGGGTTTTATCTCTTATTTCTACGGAGAGATCAAGTATAACAAGAAACAAAGAAAGCAAATCCAAGATACTGAAGTTCCTCATATTCCCACCCCGTGATTCAACTTTTCTCTCCCCTTTCGATTTTTTATCACATTTCAAATGAGGGGGTGGAGGTGAGATCTGATACTACGTACAAATAGACCTAGATAACTATATTCATTGGGTTTTGCAATGTCAACTGTGTTTGTGATTTCTTTTGTGATGTATAATTGTGTTGATATCACCATATGTACGTAGCTTCTTAGCCAACAGTCAAAGTGTCAACTCTTTTTACAATATGGGGATTGGTCATCCTCTTCCATGTGAAAGACAAAGTTTGAAAATTTCGCTCTCAATCATTTTTACTGTCTCATATTGGAAAGAAAATTATAAGCATAATCTAAGGTTTTTTTTTTCTTTGTATAGGTAGAATTGTAGTGAAGTGGTTAAAACAGATAAACCATAAACGAAGTGGTTAACCTTTTCCAAGACACCAACTACTAAGGTGGAAAATAATAGGGGATGTAGATTTCTTACACGATCTAATAATTCGAACCGAACACGATACGATACGAAATTTTTTTAGTAAGAATTGATCAATAATTTTTTCATATTCTTAAAGGTTTTGTTATTTCTTTCTATTATAAATAGGCAACACACAAAAAAGTCGAGTAAATTTTCTTATTGTTAACTGACACGAATAACACGAACCGAACCCAGTGCCGACACGAATATGACACGGACACGGCTAACACGACACGATTACCACCCTATAAAATATCAATCTATTGTTATATAGATAGGATAGCACCCAACATTAAAGAGAGTTTACAAAAAATATGATAAATATCCCATCTCTATCTTTTTCCTATTTGCGTTATAAAATTAAAACAACACAGATCCTAAATTTTTTGAGGTTCTACACTTTAGTCATTTTTTCCCCTCACAATTGCAGTTTTATTATTTTACTTTTTATTTTTTTCTCTTTCACCGCCTTACTTTTTTATTTATTTAAAATTTTATCTTTTCTTTCTTAATTTTTACACTTCGATTCTTTCTCTATTTTTTTTTTTAACATGGTTGAATTTTAATTTTAAATCGGTTTTAAATTATAGACTAAACATATGAAAATTATTAAATAAAAAGACTAAATTATAAGAAAAAAGTGTGAAATTAGTATAACAAGAAATTTAAGGACCATTTATTTATATATGTGTGTATGAAGTTCAAAAATATCACACTTAGTTGAAGTTCATACTTTCACACCATCAAAACAATTGATATTGTTTTATTAATTATTCGATCAAAATACAATAATAAGAACATTAATTAAATTGTCAAGATCTTGTAGCCTAGCAGTATGATACCACCTTATATATGGTGAAAGTCTCGGGTTTAAGACTTGAAAAATATGGATATGAAATCCACTAGGGCAAAAAAAACAAAAAAAAGGAACGCTGATTAAATTACATGTGTTTTCACATAGTGCATAGAAAGAAGCAATAATTATTTTATAAAGTATTGTGGATGATACCCTTCTTTTGTGCGGATTTGCATTGATCTGAATATATCTAAATAAAAAGAATGCATTAATTAATCCGTTTAATAATAATTTTTTTGTTATTTTCTGTTCTATCTAGCTCTCTGAATATAGAGGGCAGCAAGTCACTGGCATTTTTCCATTATTAATTTTCTAAATGATGACCTTTTATTGACTAAATGATCATTTTTCTAGAAACTATTAGTCTATTGTCATAAAATACTGACTATAACTGTATCAATCAGTTCTACCAAACTAAATATTAAATCATGTTTGATAAGAACACATAAATATAAATTATGTTCTCTCTCCCCACTAAACGTGAAATTGAATTCATTTAGTGTTGGATTTTATTGACGAAATGGCCAGAAGACCTTAAATGAATACTAGGTTTGCAATATTTTTTAACAAATAAAAAATTGAAGGCAAATTTGCAATCAGTTCAAGATAAAAATAATAATAATAAATAAAAAGATGAATAAAAATAAACTTGAGTTCATTATTTATTTATTTTTAAATGGATACATACAGTGACACATTGAGTGTTCAGAAGCCCTTGCTTCTCAAATTCAATGTCCCGTAATAAAAAGAGAATTTGACCTCTATTGACAAAATCAGAAAGAGAGGGGGGTAGTTAATAGATTATAGACATTATTATTATAAGTGAAATATAAACATTTCTATAAGGCAAAAATATATGTAGAGAACCATGTCACAGATTTGAAATTGAAGTACAAGCAATTTCAAAGCAGATAGTGTATTCCTTCACCCAAATGAGAAGGGATGAAATATAACCAATGGCTTTGGGACAATACCTTGTGTGAATATCAAGGTGATCAGTGTGGGAATTCCTATACCTTTAACAAAATGCTCAGCTAGATCCGTCAAAAGTACTTGAAATCAGCATCAGCTCATGACTTTTCTCAGGAAGAGAAGAATCAATATCAACATGGATAGTTCAAGCATGAACTTTGGAGGTGTAAAGTGATCGAAAATTTGATGTAACCTGTAAGTTCAACCAGTACATAGCTGCTGGTAAAGCCTGTTGTCCATTTAAAAATCTTCATTACAATCAAATCGACTATTTGCAGACATTGAATGATTTTTCTAGTTTATAAATAACGTGCATAAGCCACTTGCTAGTATTATCATACAAATTGCTAACTGAACCATGTGCAAGCCTAAGTGTCCATCATAGAAAAACATGCAACTACAATACGTCATATCCATGATATAAAACTTTAGGTCGGAAGAAGGAAACAAGATTTCATAAATTTAAAATCTTGGGGCCCTTGGGGGGGCACACATGACATGCATCAACACAACCTGGTACACACAAAAAAACAAAGCTCCTAGATTACGACATGGCTGTCCCAAATCGTTTCATTTGGACAAGCTTAAATAGCTTTGAACAAAATTCAAATCAAGTATCAAAATCAAGGAACATAGAGCATCAGATAACTTTCTTTTCATGCACAATATATCTGAGTACCATATGTTGTTGTCCACGGTTGCCGAACCAAAAAATTTCAATAAACCAAGAAACAAACTTTGAGGTATATTGTACAAAATTAAGAGTTCAAAATCAGCGGAAAAGAAAATTAATTAGAAAAACAAACCAATCAAGGCATATTTAAAGGAAAAATAGTAAAGCCTTACCAATTTCCTTCATTTGTACTGCTGCTAATTCCATTATCTATTTCCTCCTTTGCAAATTCCTCTAATATCTCCCTTTGCCGCTCATTTATTGAACTAAATAGAATTGAACAAAAACAGAAGATCTACATTGAGCCCAACAGTGAAGAAAATGGGATAAGAGGAGTAGAGCAAAAATATGCAGACTTAACTCTCATTTCGCCAAAGCGTTAATCACGTAAACTAGATATAAGGAACAATAAATTATAATAAAATATGTAGAACAATGATACACTTACAAAAAGGCACCAAGCTATACAAAAATATAGATATATGCCCCATCCATTATAAAGCTCCAACACCTAACTAGGATATACAAGCTTCCTAATTAAAAACTATAAGAAAATCTTTCCATTCTTTAGAAACTAACGTCCATACGATACCAAAATAAAGCTTTCTACCAGAACAAAGATGTCAAACAACCTAACAAAATAACTTTTAACCCCGTTACTCTAAAGAACAAAGATGTTGCTGTCAGACAGCATCTGAATATTTCCTAAAAATAATTAAGCATAAAAACCAAATCTCTCTTCATTTGGAAAAATGATTTGTGCAATTGGACAATAATGAGACACAATGAAGTGGAGAGAAACAAAAACCTTCGGTCTTAAAACCCAAGCAATAATCACTAAAATATTTCACAAACTTTTGTCGAATTAATGTAGAGAGTAGAGAGCAAAAGACTTAATCAACCTATTTACAATGCAACTAAGATTGGGTAGGTGAGATTACGTGGGAAATTTGATACGGAACCGCACATATTGATCTCCATGGTCAACCAGAAAACCTTGCTTTGGTAGTCCTGTAGCAACATAAAAGTCAAGCATTAAACGAAGGAACTAAGCTTTCCAGCAGGCCAAGAGCATGATTCAGTACCTTTGCCTCTCAGCACCAGAAGTTGTCCAGGCTGAACTCCCTTTGGTATCTGAAGGTCCATAACAACAAGAAATAAAGATTTCTCAAAAGGTTGGACTTGTGTAAATAAACTTCATATAAAGAAAGACAAAAACACTTACAATTTTAAAACAAAAGGTGGACATCATACAGCACAATAAAACAGTTTCTATTTTTCTAGTCAAAGAACATGTTTCAACACCAACATGTAAATTTAAAAGATATGTGAGATATTGGCTTCTTTCTTGCCTTCCATTTATTACCATTAACATTCATTCACAAGAATTGGCTACTTAAGAACTTAGAATTTCATATTACTAAAGACTTGTAAACTGGTTCATTAATAGAAAATATAATACAAACAAAATAAGAATAGACTAATACGAAGAGTATCTTACTGCTATTTGGATCTTCCCAGACAAAGTGGGTACCTCTAACTTTCCACCTAGGATGGCCTGAAATAAATAAAAACTCAATAAACCAACAAAACTAGTTCACACACACAAATTCCAAACCCCCTCCCGAATCAACATTACACATCTTATCACTGTTATAGAAATCGAGGTAAAATAGTAGCCCCACCTTTGTAAAGCTTATATTAGTATCTACGTAGACATTCGCCCCATCTCTAGTAAAGACAAGATCTTCAGCAACCTAAATTGAAAGTGGGGGGGGGAAGCTTAGAAACTGGAGCAAAAAAATTTCATTAATTAACCATCAGAACAACAAGTATCTAAACATTATAATGCTATCCATACATGGAAATCATGTAAAATTGACAGTATTATTATCTGAAGAAGAATGAAAAAGAAATCAACCATCCAATTCTTTAGTAGGGTAAGAGATGGGCTAGATGGAAGTAAGAAAGTAGGAATTCAGGAAGAAACAGGAGAGAAAATTATCCACTTCCCTACCAAAACCACCATATATAAAAGTGGAAACTATTACCATTAGACATACATAGGTTTGAGCATATCTGGACGAATTAGGCTATCAAGGGGGTGATGGGAGGAAGAGAAATGAGCACATACTATGCATCTCACACAATCATTAATGTTGTCCCCACGAGCTTTTTAAATCCCAAAAAATGTTTTCAATAAAAGGTATTATCACCACAGTGGGAAGCTTACAATAGCACTCAACATTTGAGAACAAATCCAGAAAGCTAAAAAATAAAAAATTTAGAAAAGTGCCTTTAGTTTAATGTATAAGGAACCAGGTTGACTTCCTCTTCCTCCAGCATTCCCAGCCTGCGGAACACTTATTGTATCTCCAGATTCAACGCCTGGTCCATATTTAAAATAGAATTAACAGATGTTCAAATGAAAGAGAATAAATAAACAAATCTCATAAATGAAATCTCAGGTCTGAACCATACAAATGATGTTTGAGCCAAATACAATATACAAGGGACGGATGGATGGGTGTATACTAGAAAGCACCATATCATACCAAGGGATGCATTTCAATGACTAAAATATCTCTCTCCATCTAATCCGGTTGGGAGCCACTCATATTACTGATGGCTCAAACAAATAATCGGTTCAGTTTAATATTTTTAATTGCTATGTTGGACACTTCACATCCATCTGAAACTTGTACATGGCTGCCTGCCTTTATCTTAAAATGAATTAAACAGAATTTTATTACACCAGATGATAACTTGACAAAATATACTCCTTTTGCAACCCCATTTTATAACAGAGACACATTCAAAACCAACTAAACTGGAGGATAGGGGAATGAAAATCCAACCTGCTGGAATTGTAACTTTTATGTCCTTAACACCATCAAGTATCCCAGATCCTCTGCATGACATACATAACTCCTGCCCAAGGTACATAAGAAAACCAATATTACTTATGACCAAAAATCACACTGATCAGAATATTTTACTAGAATCCAAGTTCAACCTTGATTATTTGGCCTGAGCCTTTGCAAGTACTGCATGTTGATGTAAATGGAGGAATTGTCACCTGATAGAAGACTAAAATAGCATCAGGCATGGATTTCCAAGAGTAGAACAAGAAAATCCTCAAATTGTGAACACTTTCACAAGGATCATCCACTTATTATCATCCAATAGATCTTTGGTTCACTTACTTTCCCAATACCACGGCAAGTAGTGCAAACTTCTGATTTGGCATATAATGGATATCCATGCCCATCTACATCATGAGAGAGGGAAAAAAATAAGCGAACTTCAATGATTACATCCCTTGATGTTTGTTACAATACCAAGCCGGTGGTGACAGATTGTTATTACAGTTTTAGGTCTTGACATTCAGCAGTAATGTTGTCAATGAAAAACAACGAAAAATTAGACAGTTAAATTATTCGAATTTGAAATTTGCTATATATTATTCATCAATGACATGCTTGCAACTAATATCTATAAGCACCAAACCAAAAATAAGAGACTACATTTCCTAAAAGCCACATAAATTTTGCAAAACAGTATGAAAAATTATAAAATTTGGACATCTACTGTACCTTTCAACACAAATCCATTACAAACGAGATAATTTAAAAAACATATTAGATTTACTTACGACAAGAGTCACATGGAACATATGCCTTAAAAGAAAGATGCTTTGTGCACCCAGTAGCAGCTTCTGAAAAAGAGAGAGACAACTCCATCTATGGAACACCATAATTAGAAAACGTAAGAGAAGCATCAGGCTTGGATATACAGAAAAGTAATCATTATGTGAAATTTTTGACCAAAGACAAATTCAAAGCTAACCTGAATGTCTGATGCAAAACGATTTACTTCATGTTCAAAAATCTGTAATATTGGAAAAAGGATCAATTAAAACAGAATGTCAGAAAATTGTAAATACTAAGCAGAAAATTAAAGTACCTCAGAGAATATCTTTTGGAATGAATCAGAGAAATGGGCCCGAAATTTATGTCCAAAACTTTCTGCAAAACCGGCATCATTTCCTGCATATTCTGAGCCCATTCTACGCTTCTTCAACAGTTAGAAGAGACAGAAAAACAATTCAGTTAAATTGAATGCATCAAATGGTAGAAGTGTTTTTTGGTAACAAAAAACTTCTTAAGCTTAAGTGACAAAGACTCAGCACTCTACTACTGTGCATTCAACACACCCCTGATTTCATTAAAAAAGTGAGGTAAAATAACAAAGCCCAAGGCATGGTAGAAAGGATCACATGGAATACACATTTGACTAGAAGCACTATCAATTGATGAAAGTTAAGGAAAACTATATTGGAAGCCTGAAAAACTGACCAACTAAATAAAAAAGTAGTCACAGGTTAAAGGGAAACAGAAGGGATAAAGTTTAGAACAAGAGAGCTTTACCTGGTCGTATTCTGCCCTCCTTTCAGAATCTTGCAAAGTCTGAGGCTCGCAAGTAGTCAATGAAACAGTCATATTGATGAACAAAACAGCTAAGATGCCATATGATTACAGTATTGTGCCATATATGCCTTTGTATTATTAAAACCATAAAATAAACATGTTTTGAAATACTTTAATTATTTGACTGAGAACATCATATCACATACCAAAAGATTTAACCCTCCCCCCTTTTTTCACTCATTTTAACTCAGATATGGAGAAGAAACCAAAACAAGGGAATGGCTGCCCCATCAACAATGAAATATATATTGCCTCCCCAACTCTCTTCCGACTTACATATATGCTCTTATTTCCTCATTTCACATTTATAGCAACACAAAACAGGGTGAAATCAGTTCCAGAAAAAGGAAAAAACAAAATCAAATAGAATATGAGTTTTCATGAAATCACAAATACAAACCTCATAGGCTTCTCTTATCTCTTGAAATTTTCTCTTTGTAGAAGTAATGTTTTTATTTGCATCTGGATGGTACTTCTTTGCAAGCTGCACAAAACTTTGAACTTAACAATAGGAATTTGGAAATAATAACACATCCGCAGCAATGATGGCATCAAACAAATATATTATATTGCCCAAAAAATTTCAGATTCAGCAAGCATAGAATAATATTGCTAACTCACCCTCCAAAAAGCACACATAATTGTATATTACATTTTTGTTCAAAGATTAACACATTGGTTTGTGTTCAAACATAATATTACTCGAATCGTATTTAAGCAAGATCAAGCATAAACTTCAAATAACACCCAGCAGGTTTTTGTTATAAACTCCATTCTTTCCAGAATATTTAACAAGGTAAAAAAGGCTGCCCAGAAAAGCAAAAGGCAGAAGTAAGAATCTTTTTCACATGAAAGAATTCAGCACTTTCATTTGACCTAATAAATCTTAATTCTTCTAACTGCATATTCTTTTTGAATATAAAACTTTTATAATAACTTTATACAAGTATACACTGGAACCAACGTAGATATATGATAAATGTAAAAACAAGGCACGGTTTGAGACTTTATAATAACGACGATAATAGTAATGGTAATAGTAGATTACTGTTAATGAAATCAATTGCATATTACATTTATAACCAACATGTGCAAAATTTTAGAGCATTCAGTTTCTTGCTCATATTTGAAAGATATCCTTCTTGATATAGAAACCTACATAAGTTATACAATGGGAATAACATAGTCTATAAGCACTTTAACCCATGCCACCGATTAAAATTATGACTTCTATATATTACTTGGATATTTGTTATTTCAATCTTTTCTTTGTACACACACATATATGAATAGTGTTGCTTCAGCCTCTTCTTGTTGGAATCCAGGAAGAAATACTTGAGGAAAAAAAGATCAACAATCAAATAACATCTCGCATACTGCAAATAAAACTGCAGTTCTTTTTTTTAAAATACTGATCATGGCTCAGATGATTGCTCTTATAGCACAACAAGTACCAATAAATAGTTCTAGAGAACTTTCATGTTGAAATTTACATCATCGTATACTTACTGCATGATAAGCCTTTTTTATCTCATCCCGACTTGCATTCTCAGGAACACCAAGAATATCATAATAGTCACGTTCAGGAGAGCAATGGAAACCTATACAATCATATAAAAGCAATCATACAAAAAATTTGATATATGAAATATCTCCACACCCAAAAACAAGTACAATTAATCAAAGATCAATTTATGAAATATATATACCAGATATTTTTGGCAAAAACAAAAGGAATTACTCATCATGCTTACATCTACTAGTTTAATTTTCACCGTATGTATGGTACTTGATGAGACGACAAGGGCATGGTTTAAAGAAAAAGTGTATTATGATAAAGATAAAAAAGCGAACCTAATAGAATTTTTATGAAAATATTAAAATAGTATACATGCAGACAAATAATATTTGCTAATATTGGCTTAAATACACCATATAACTGTAATAGAATAAAAAGGCAATAAAAAGGCTTGGTTGCAGAATAAAATAAATAAACAAAATCATCAAAATATCGAACTATACAAGTTGTTTACATAGTAAAATGGAAAGAAAACTAAAACCTGAGGCATGAAAGTGACGGTTCCTCGATGAAATACCAACATTCGGATGTATACCATTGACAGAACTACAACAGTGCAAAGCTGAATTGAACGAAACTCCAATAAAAAGGAGGGAAAATATTAAGAAGTGAAAAATGAGAGAAGAAAAATTCGTTAGCAACAAACTGATGAAGTTACCTCGTTCCAAAAGCCACCTCTGCCGCAATGGGCAAATGATGCCAAGACCATTACCCAATTCAGTCCTCGACTCGGCAGCCACCGAAGGCAACAAATATCCCCGACACTGCGTTAAACGAAGATTAGTAAATTAAACCAAGTTCGATATAATTAAAAACTTGGCTAAATGAGATAATTAGTTGTGGGTTCGTCTGCTAACCAGGCCTAGCCACCTGACTTTGTTCATTTCGAACTCAAATGTAGTGCCAGTTTCAGCGTAAGTTTAATTAAAGTGATCGAAACTGAGTGGACCATTCATAGATTTATTTAAGCTGTTAAGAACCCAAAATAATTAAGCTCAATCAACTGAAAAATGAAGACAAATCTACGAGACTCAGGGAAATGAAACAATCTAAATTTGCTCGCTTTTGAAGAGGATTCTATACTTCTGTGCAAGGGTTTAGTTTGGGGCTTGGGGCTTAAGGCGATACAAAAAAGAATCTAATGGAAACGACGTCGTTTGACCTGGAAAAACTGTAAGGCTAGAGTGCTAAACTATATTAATGTCATACAATTTTTCAAAATATATATTTTAATATTGTATATTTTAAAATATATTTTTAAGATCATTTAATTTTTTAAAAATATATTTTAATTTAAAAAATATATATTTAATTTATATTTGAAATAAAAAGTTAAAAAATATATATCAATTTTTTTGTGATTTTTAAAATTTATTAATTTTTTACATTTTATATTTTTTCCAATATTAATTCTTTAATCTTCTTAATTATTTTAGCTGTATAAATGATCCAATTATTTAATTGGCTTTGTTTTTAACCTTCTTCAGTAAAAAAAACATGTTTATTTTATTATAATACTAAAAAACATATGTTCATTTACATTATAAAAAAAATGAAAATATTTTTTTTTAAAGAAATTAAATGAAACTTTATATATAAAAGGAGTTATGCCATCTCATTAAACCTTCTTTTAATCTATTTCAAATTTAAGTTTTTTTCATTTATTTATCTTATATTTATTTTTCGAAAGTTTGAGTTTATTCTTGAAAAAAAAATATTTGAATTTGATTGAAAATTTTAAAAAATTACAGGATTCTAGAAGTATATCTTAAAAGATACAAGACTAAAGTGTACATTTTGAAGATTTACAAGACTTGTAAAAACCTTAATCATTTATTATTGGTCTCAAACTTTAAATAAATTCACAAATAATTTTTTAAATTTTATAATTTTATAATTTAGTCTCAAATTTTAAAAATTTCACATATAAGTCCACAAATTTTTAAATCTTATAATTTAGTATGGCCTAAGTATAAATTTTTAAAAATTTGAGAATAAATTATATATTTTAAAAATTTAAAAATTTGTGTGTGAAATTAAAAAAAATTTAAAAATTAAGTTATAGAATTTAAATATTAAAGTTTAAAAGAATCTGAATGTAATTTATATAACTAATGTTTAAAGTTCTTAGTGTTATTATTATTATTAGTTGGCAAAATGGATCTTAATGTTTGAATTGTTGAAAAATAAATTAAATTCCTAATTAAAGAGAAGAGTCGTGCCCTAATTTGGACCATTTTAAATGTTAAACAAATAAAAACATAAAATAGCAATTTTGCCAATTAAAAATGTCATGCATATGTTATGTGATATTAAAAACGTAGCTTTGCAGCCTTTGCTAACAAAAATAATTTAAATAATAAATATATTTTTTTATCGAACAAAAATAACTTAAATAATATATATATATATATTTTTATCGAACTTAAATAATATTATATTATACGAAATTTAATGTTGAGATTAATACCATCGGATATAAAAACATATTTAAGCCATTATATGTTCACTGTATGATATTTTTATTGGGTTTTTGTCTAAAATAGGCAAATCATATAGAATAGTTTAAAAAAAGGCTCATTTAAGTTTTAGTGTAGAAATGAACAATTTTTGACTTAGAACCTGAAACTTCTAAGTTAACAGGTCTTCCTCTTTCCTCTTTCCTCTTTCCTCTTTCCTCTTCGTCTTCGTCTTTCTCTTCTTCAATTTTCTCTTTGTCTTCCTCTTTCTCTTCCTCAATTCTTTCTTCGTCTTCCTCTTTTTCGTCCTCAACATTGAACAAAATTTGATAAAATCAAGGTCTGAAGTAAAATGTCAGTAGACTTTGTATTTGGCATTTTGTTCAAGAGAATTACATATGTTCAAAGTAAAACCAACAAACGTTTTCATAGCTAAAAATAGTAAAGGACGTTTTAATATGATATCTAGTTTCATTTTCAAATATTAAGAAATCAAAAAATACCAAGATATAACAAATGGGGGAGAAAATAGCAAGAAGTGGTAGTCCGTGTACATACGAATATGAATGAAGAACTAAAAATGGAGTTTTCTGATCAGCAGCAATGATAGTAGAACTTCAGCTGCAAATGGGTACATTTTAGGAACTTTCAGATACGTAAAAAAATAAAGCAGAGTTCCTTCCTCAGTAAGAAAATTTGACTAAAAAATATGTTTATCGTTTTACAAAAATCCTAAAAGTTTTAATATGATATCTAGTTTCATTTCAAAATATGAAGAAATCAGAAAAAATCAAGATATACTGAAATATACCTCAAGTATATCTGGTATATCTATGGTATACCATAGAGATATACCAGATATACCATAGAGATATACCAGATATACCAAAGATATACCTCAGGTATACCAGATATACCCTCGTATATCCCTGGTATATCGAGATATACCAGAGATATACCAGACCAGATATACCAGAGATATACCCTGGTATATCGAGATATACCACAGATATACCCTGGTATATCGAGATATACCCTGGTATATCGAGATATACCACAGATATACCAAATATATCCTGGTATATCGAGATATACCAGAAATATACCACAGATATACCAGATATACCCTGGTATATACCAGATATACCAGAGATATACCACATATATACTAGATATACCACAGATATACCAGAGATATACCACAGATATACCATAGTGCAATGCAACTTGAAGAAGATGATGAACAGTGCAATGCTGGTTAAATTTGATTAGCACGTATAATCTGAATAATATAAATTTCAATTAAATAGTAAATTAGTTGGAGAATATTTTGCAATTGACAGTTCTTTTATATAGTCTTATTCTTTCTCTTGCAGTTGATTTTCAATGTTAGATAGTGACGCAAATTGTAAGCACTATTATATCTGTATGAGTTGCGTAAATTTGGCTATTTCAAAATTCAATAGTCTATATGAAGACATCTTCTTCGTTGAATTTAAACCAATCAAATATTTTTTGTATGTTGTTAATTCAATAATCTATATCTCTGGTATATCAGATAAATTGAACAGTGCAATGCTGTTAAATTTGATTAGCACCAACTTGTGCAAGAAATGTGAGGCGTTGTTTCTGTTAAATTGCCCACGTGTTCTCTGAGGAAGAGGAAGAAAGAGGAAGAAAGAGGAAGAGGAAGAAGAAGAAAATGAAAGAAGAGGAAGAGGAAGAGGAAGAAGATGAAGAAAGAGAAAGAGAAAGAGAAAGATGGAGAAGATGAAGAAAAAGAAAGAGGAAGAACCGGCAATTTGACTATTTCAAAATTCAATAGTCTATATGAAGACCTCTTCTTCGTTGAATTTAAACCAATGAAATATTTTTTGTATGTTGTTAATTCAATAATCTATATCTCTGGTATACCAGATAACTTGAAGAAGATGATGAACAGTGCAATGCTGTTAAATTTGATTAGCACCAACTTGTGCAAGAAATATGAGGTGTTGTTTCTGTTAAATTGGCCACGTGTTCTCTGAGGAAGAGGAAGAAAGAGGAAGAAGAAGAAAATGAAGGAAGAAAAAGAGGAAGAGGAAGAAGATGAAGAAAGAGGAAGATGGAGAAGATGAAGAAAAAAAAAGAGGAAGAACCGGCAACTTATTAAAGACTGAAAAAATTGCTCTTTTTTAAAATTTAATATAAAATGACTTTTTTTTAAACTATAATATAAAATTAGCCTATACAAAATCTCCTTTTTATTTCCATATTTAACAAATGGCACCTGACTTATAAAAAAAACAAAACAAAGCGCACCTGAAACTACCTGTATGGCGGCCGTCCTGCTTTTCGCCGGTCTGAGACGGTAAGCTAACAGCTTTGCTCATACTTCACATATTTTTTGTTTCTTTTTCGAAGATTGTCCCCTTTGATCCATATAATGACTTAGTTTCATTAAAAAGCAGCGTCAAGCTAAAACCAGAAATGACATGTCGTCCGCAGAGGCTGATGTCCTCTCTCCTTTCGTCAATTTCTTCTCTCACTGAAGTCTTTGAAGAACTCAATCCTAATACAAGGAACAATCTCAAGAGCAATATTTTCTCGCTAAAATACCCACAGGGCAACCCAACTAACTTGCTCCATAACTGGGTGGGCCAAGGTCACAAGCTCTCCTTCCCCGAGCTACGGCGTATCATAGTTCAGCTCCTGAAGTCCAAGTGCAACAATCATGTTCTTGAGGTTCTCTATAATTTCTATAAACTGAATTTTTTGTTCTGTATGTTGACTTAATTTACCATGTTCTTGTTCAATGTGTTGCGTAATATCCATAATGTTTGTTTTAAATTTACAGATATTTAATTGGATGGAGACCCAAAGCAGATTCAAAATTTCAAAGAGTATTTTGAGCATTTACTGGATAGTGCTTCTCGAAAAGCAGCTTACTTGCCTCTTTTCCGTGGTCATGTTAAGGAAAGGGACACCGAAAAGGCAGAGGCTTTAATGAGGAAGTTGAGTGGGTTGGGACTGATTGTGAGTTCAGATCCCTATAATGAGACGATGAAGTTCTACATTGGGTACTTCTCAGTTTGAGAAAGTACTCCTTGTTGTGCAGTACATGAAGAAAAACAAAATACCCCTTAACGTTTTGTCCTACAATCTTTTAATGAATGCTTGTGTTGAGGTAAATGGGGTGGCTCATGTAGAGACGGTTTTCAAATAAATGGTGTGGGATCACAATGTTGAGGTGGGGTGGAGCACTCTTTGCACCATGGCTAATGTTTATATGAAAGCAGGAGCTGTTGACAAAGCCAATTGGGCTCTCAAAAATGCTGAGAATAAACTGTCTAGCAGTAAACGTCTTGGGTATTTCTTTATGAAAGTTTTTAGTTAAGGATCGAATAAGCCTATAGGGAGGTGAATAGGTTATTTTCAGTTTTAATAAAATTTTAATTATTTAACCCAAACACAACGGCCAGACATGCAATCGCGTATAAAATTAAAATGCGGAATTAAGAAATAACACACGAAATTTTAAGTGGAAACAATCTAGGCCACAACAATGATCTAAGAGGAAAATCACCGGACCACCTAACTATCCACTATGAAAATAAATGTTCAATTACAAGGCAAGGTCTTAAACTACCCCTCACAGATAATGCCCCCCTATGTAACTTACTTACGAGCCGTTGCTCCTTTTACAGTCTCCAATAGCTAGATGTCTGGATCCGGACCAACGTTCCGATCTACTTGAGTCACACAAGATCAATCGAACCCGTCAAATTCGGTAGTTTCGAGTCACACGAAATACCGAACACGTCACCAATAGTACCTGAAAGATTAGCACAAATAGCACAAGTGCAAAGTGTGTCCTAGAGCAGATTCAATAATGAATAATCCTAATAGCAGATTCAACAGCATGCGATGTAAAAACAAATCAGCTAACAAACTCTAGAACGATCATTCAAAACTAAATATCATGAAGAACAGTTAAGTGCGTGAATTATTCAAACATAACCACACAATATGTTTGAATAATTAAAAGATGAAAGCGCCTAAAATTGATAGATGAAGAGAAGAATTTTTGTTTAAAAGCGCAATCAAATTTATAAAAACTTATTTCTGTGTGGTAAATTTTATGCACAAACAGCCCTTACTTATATAGAGTCCAACTTTAGCTCAAACAGAATTTGTAATAGATTACAACTCTACACTTATCAGGATTTAGCAATTACCACAATTATACTCAAACAAGGATTTTGTTTTTTAACATTAAATGGGGTCAATTAGGTAAAAGTAACATATGGGTCGAATTAAAAGAGTTTTAGTAGAGGTGAAAAACTGACTCGATCGATCTAACAACTGTCTCGATCGATCGATCCAATGATCGATCGATCGACCAGATTTCTCGATCGATCTAGCTCAACCTGAGAGCACCTAGATCGATGTTGTTCCAGAATCGATCGATCGAACAGGACTCGATCGATCGACCAAAATTCTCGATCGATCTATTTTAACCCGAGAGCACCTAGATCGATGTTGTTCCAAACTTGATCGATCGACCAAAATTCTCGATCGATCGATCTATCTCAACCCGAGAGCACCTAGATCGATGTCGTTCCACACTCGATCGATCGATAACTCGATTGATCGAGAAACATGTGTACAATGTAATTTTTCGTTACGATCCATACTAAGTGTAGTGCTCAATTGTGTGAAAATATATACATGACAAAATGTTTTACCTGACATGAAAATTGCAAGCTCAGCTACTCCATTATCGTGTACCATCTGATTTAGAATATGACGCTTATACTCGATTACAATAATTAATTTGTTCACGAAAATTGCCAATAAAAACAAACCTTACACTTTCTAATTACGATGTATGCTTCTTTGAAGAATAAGGAAGAAGTGCTTCGCCTTTGGACAACTAGTAAAGCAATAGGTGGGAGAATAACATGTACGAATTATATGTGTATATTGTCATGCTTGGTGAAGATGGATGATATTGTTGAAGCTGAGCGAGTTTTCATGGAGTGGGAATCTAATTGTCGTAACTATGACATCAGAGTTTCCAATGTCCTATTGGGTGCATACATGAGGAGTGGACTGGTAGATAAAGCTGAATCGTTACATCTTCGTACATTGGAGAGAGGCTGCTGCTCAAACTATAAGACATGGGAGATCCTCGTCGAGGGATGGATAAAAAACAAAAACATGGACAAAGCCATTGATGCCATGAAGCAACGGTTATGTATGTTGAAACATTGTGAGTGGAGGCCATTGAATGGTATTGTAATAACCATTGCGCACTATTTTGAGAAGAAAAGGAATGTTGAAGATGCATTCTCTTATGTCAAGGCTATCCATGATTTGGGCTTTGCAAGTTTGCCCCTTTATAAATCATTGCTTAGAGTCCTTCTATCCGCTCAAAAGCCAGCTTTTGATGTAATAAGAATGATGGAGGATGATAAAATTGTAATGAATGATGAGACTTATGTTCTTGTGCAAGCCTTTAATTTGTAAAAACGGTGTTGCAATAGAAGAAATACCTTCCCTCAAGAGACTTGTGGGAGACATTCCATATTTCACGGATTGCTCGTTAAGAAGTCAAATGTAGAATCAAAAGGGAGGAAAGGCAAATGATTGAGGACATAACAGCATCATTTTTCTTTCACTCACAGAAGTTGGTTCTCTGTCATTTTGGTGTTAATGGAAAGCTTTTATTTCAGGAGTCATCTCTTATTTGTGCTCAAAACAAAGAGGAGCAACCCAGTTTATCCCTAGGATGAAATCTTTATTACTTCCATTTCCTTAATTGCGCTGAATGGTTAGAGAAGTTAAAGAAATTGAAATTATCATTTATTGTTTCTGTGTACCTTGCAAACCATACAAAACGTTATTTCTCCGGCATACAAGGTATGGATGGCATCAATAGAATAAGTGACATGTGAAATATTTTAGGAGAGCAAATAATGAAATGTTAGTTTTATTGTGGAGACCTCTGTAAAAGATCAAACTCTTCAAGTTGATCCTGCTATCAAGATCTTGTGAAAGTTTATCCTGAGATGGCATGCATTTATTTTTATAAATGGGAACCTCAAGAAAACTCTCAAACCAAGCACTGAACTCAGCGTCCAACCAAGCCGACGGCAACATCCAAAAATCTGATGTTTTCATCTCTGAAGAATTTTCAAGACCACTTTCCAGGAGCTTGAGGTTCTCTCTAACTTCTCCTACAGCTTTTTCCTCTCTCTTCACCTTTCTTCTGTTTCTCTTAGTCTTGTGTAACAACAGTTCCAGAAGCTAGTGTGAATATTTGATGTAGTTTGCAACTTTACATCTTATTTGAATTACACATCAGATTGCCTTTTGCCTAAAGAAGCACCCATGAACTAGACATACTCTTTGATTTAACAGTGAAGTGAGGTTTTATCGCAGATAATTATGTAGGAAATTTGATAAGAGGTTGATAACATTTCCTATATTTATTTCAGATTTCTTTTTTTTTTTTTTTTTTTTTTTTTGAAAGAGAACGATAATAATATCTGATAAAATTCAGTTGGTTTTCTGTAAAGTTTGAGAAAGGAGATGACCTTCACAGCATATGGTGGTGAGTGTCCTCTGACCCTTTCCAAGTATTTGTTTCCATATCTCTCATTTGAGAGAGATTTATGGATAGAGAAAAAAAGAAAGAAAAATTATTGAAGAAATTTGACCCCAAAAAAAATTATTGAAGAAATTGCATACGTTTTCCCATTCAAGGTGAGACTAATGTGATGACTGAAACAAACAGCAAAACTGACTAAAGTTTCAAGGTCAATTCTCAACCTCTACATCACACATGCAAAATGGTACTTATGGCTTGAACTTAAAATAATAGAGAGAAATAAACAGCAAAACCTCTTCCTTCTCATCTGCAAATCTAGCCTAGAAACGAACCATGACATATTCTAAATCTTCTGATATCCCATATCACCTTGAAGTCCACAGTGCCACTGCAACATTTCGATATATTCCATCCTGCAAAAGCTCCTGAATCAAGACACCAAATTATGACATTGTACCTTATACATGCTGAGAAATTCAGTTGTGATTAAGCATGAGTTTTTACCTCTGGCTAAATAAAAGAAAAACCCTCTCATCATTAGGATGAAAAATTGCTTAAATTCTTTCATTTTGCTTCAAATTAAAAAAATGGGGGACTTAATGTTAGTGATATTTGTTGATTTAGAGATACCCCATAAATTATTCAATGGATGAATAAGTCATACATTTGAATCTAAAGGATAATGACGAAGTGAAGAAGACAACCACATAAAAGTACCGAAGTGAAGAGGACGACCTCATTAAAGTGGCTAAGTGAAAAAGATGACGTGAAGATGCAAACCAAATAATTGATGAATCTTTATTATTTATAATTATTATTAATTTTTGACATCCTTTCTATCCTACCTATTCTATCATGACAGGTATAAATATTTATTGTGTCTATATATACGTGTACATATGAAAAAAGAAAGGATATACAACTGTGAGAAAATTCTCTAAAACAAACGACATCTTAAATTTTGATTGGGTTATAAAAGAAAATGTATCTGTCCGCAGAGAGTAACAAAACCATAAACTAATAATGGAAAGGTATAATTATGTTGGACACAATGAATAAAACTACTTAGAAGCTAGGTTTTGATTAAACAAACATTGTTGTAGATATAACATGCCCCCTCCATTAGAGCATTAGAACGTACTTGGCGTCAACTAATATTAAGCCGTGTTCCATAGCCACATTCTGCAACAATAAAACAAATATCACAATATATCAATCAGTGAGTGAATCCACGATTAGTCCATGACTTTATGAAATGAGTTAATAGAGGGCAAAACAATATTAGTTTTTTATTGTCTTTTCGCTCTTAAATATTCGGTCACAAGCAACTTACAGATCTAAGCCCAATTCCACACATTTGTTATATATATTTTCTCAATAATAATAATAATAATCGTGAAAGTGAGGCCTCCTCTAAGCCATGAAGATTTTAATAATGAAAATTTGTAAGTGCTATTATTTTGTCCCAACCTAACTTAAGCTTTAAACGCATCGTTAATAAGATGACTGAATCTAATGTCAATCCTTCAGACACGCCTTCAAGTAGGGAGGGTCAACTTTTTCTGAAGTAGCATGTGCATTATCTGCCTTACTCTTTGACAAATACATAGTAACCTCATTTCTTTTACATATTTTCCATTATTGTTTATAATGATAATCGTCTCAAACAGTCCATTCTTTTAAACATTCATAAGTAAACTTCTTAATGCACAAAACTATGTATGGAACCCCAAAGCAGAGTCAACGCTTGTAACAAAACAATGAGTCTGTGTCACTCAACTACTATAATTCCGGGCCTTTTCCTTTTCTCCCTGCTTTGGATTTTTATCCTACTTCACATTCAAGCTTCCCCATTTTCTCCTACTTCGTGGGATTTCATCAAGAAATCAAAACCAATACCTTGTACCACCAATTATCTTCATCATCAAAACCAAAGCAATGACAATATTAACTTTCTTTCAAAGCTCAAAGAATCTGTTACTTTTATCTCTTGGTTTATGAGTTTGAGTTTCTTCAGTGATACTTATGAAGAGAACGAATCCAAATACCTTTATTTTCCATCCCAAGCATCCAAAGGAAGGCTTCTATGCATCAAAGGGCATGACTCGAAAGAGGGAACTAATAATTCATATGCCTTAGCATGGTTAGAGAGTCTTCCAGACTCAGCAATGCTCTTAGAAGGCTTGACCTTTATATCAGACGCTGACTATGACTGCAAATCTGTGGCATGGAATATCTGCTATGGTCCCTGTCGTAGGTTGGTCAATGAGGAATGGTTGCTTGAAGCCAACAAGATGGGTATTGTTCCATTGGGGAGAAATTAGGGACAGAATGGGATTGTGGCTTAAAAACTTGATGGAAGCAAATTTTGGGGAAGTGGTAGTTGAAGGATTTGGAAGAGAAGGGCCTTACTGTTTCAAAAAGGGGATCGTGATGAGGCATAATTTGGGGAATATGGGGAAGGAAAGAAAGCTTGAGGTTTCTGACTTGTGAAGATGTAAAGCAAGGATATTTTGTGGTATAAACCCAGCTGGTAGAGACAAAGAAGTCAATGAAAGAGGAGAAATTGTTATTAGGCTAACTTTGTTAATGAGAAAAGGTTCAAGAACATTTAAGAATGCTACAGCAGTGAGTAATGTCTTTGCTAGGGAGTGTTCAAAGGTCGAGGGCTGTATCTTGAAAATGGCTCAATCTGAAGATCTTGGTTTCTGTGATTAGGTTTGCACTTTCTTTGTTATCCCTTACGTTACTAAACTAAACTTTCTTCTTTACCATAAAAATAGAGCAATACCATAAAGCTGCTCTTAGGTTACATTACAGTATCATTGTTCTACTGTAGGACTCAGGCATTGGTTTGTATGGTCCAGGTGAAACTGATGACTAATACCGACATTGTCGCATCACCTCTCTGAGCACAGCGAACCAACATGCTCTTCATGGATAGAAATAGTAGCATAATGGAGTTCTTCCCTAAAGGATGGTTGGAGCATACAGGGGCAAGGCAATATGCACATCACTGGATGGCAGATCAATCTGGGATAAGACACCAAGGTGCTTGGTGGGATCCCCATGGTGACAAGGAATGTCCATCACCTAAAGAAAACCTAGAGTGCTTTAAATTCAACAAAGACAGCAAGGTTCGGTCATAATGAGACCTATTTTGCAGACTGGGCAAGAAAAGTCTTCAATCAAGTGAGGATGATGAAGTTGATGCAAGCCAAGAACAGTTCACAAACAAATTCAAATATCTGTACATGCTAATTTGTCATTCAGTATGCCCTTTAGAACCATAAATTTTCTGCATTTTCAGTGAGCAAAAACGAGGGCACAAAACATGTTCTAATATTATGCAGTTTCTCTTTATATCGGGTGCCCAAATAAAAGAAAACAACACCACTATAGTGCAACTTATGACAATAATCTGTCAAGTCCTCGTAGTAGTTAGAGAATAGATAATGCTGTCCTTCTCACGAAGACCATCACCCAAACTTTATGGGTATTAATGTATCAGATCAAGGTAAAACATTATCTATAATGTTTTGATTTTCATTATCAACTCATGCCGAAAAAAGGGCATGCATGTATGTTTATCGTTAATACAAACAGTAATGCTCTTAAACACAATATTTGAAGTACCCATTGCCAAGACTTTCATCAATATATTGATTGTTGTGTTAAAGATGGTGTGAAACAATTTACAGCATACAGTATCTCAACATATTCATTTTGGCTTCCCTAAAAGATCCTACATTGGTATGAAAGGTGCTAAAACTGACGATAAACTTCATCTTCTGGAAGTCTTGGACCATAGGTAAACAAGAAAGAAACAAAAAAGTGCAAAAAGAACAACATGAACAACATTGCTTGAGCCACTCTGCACGATGCTCTTGTTCAATCTCCTAACATTGTTCTTCACCCCTGCTTGTGCCTTAATCAGCGTCATTTGCTGCAAATAATCAGTTAACGGATGAGCTTTCAGACAAAATGTCGGTATCTTTAGCATCAATAAAAAAGAATTTTAAGTACAGAACCAAAAGAACAAATTTCACCAGTTTGATTTCGTATTTCATTCTCTTGAAATAAACATTAAATAGCTAAGTTAGAGACTTAGAGGAGGTCACTATATTTTCTCTCTCTTTATATTAGTATTTCATTTGCGCACCATCGAGTCTAGGTACTTATTGCAGGAAAATTCCTTAAGACATTGCTTGATTCCATTATTAGTTCACTGGATGAAGGTAATCAATTCAATAAATAATTGTTTAATAGAACAATGCCATTAGCACCGCTAGAATTTTCTATCATGTAGAAGTTGATCCAGTTATTGTAGCTGCTAAATTCAAACTTAATCTCAGACGAGAACGTTTGCAGTCTTTACATGAATTAACACTGACCATAGTGATAGAAATGAGAATTAGTTACATCCCCTTCCTCAGTTCTTTTTATTCTTTAAAAACTTAATATATGTATTACCCAATAATTTGCAAAGAGAAATCAATAATTTAATAACAAAATTAAAAAAGTTTTTATCTTTCGAGCAAAGCTATCACAATGATAGGCTTACCAGTTGATTAATAAAGTCATTCTGGAATGTTGCTTCTGCACCTATCTCTTGAGCTACCTGCACCAGGATATAGTTTGTAATAAGAGAACTCGGTAGAAGTCATCTAAAACTTCATTACAAGCAAAGAGAAACACAACATACTATGACAAACTATAAGCATCTTCTAAAGGCATGTTATAAGGAAGTTTGGAGGAGATAATACAATACACCAGAACATTAAAACAAAAACACTTGGAAGCATTTTGGAATGCAAAGATAGAACACCCAAACCTTCGGAAACGTTGCAATAATAGCATTCTATAATGCTAGGGCTTCTGCTGGGCACGTTGAATTGACCTCATATCTAAACTCTAAAGCTTTTGAATACATGATAAGTTGTCATCAGCTCAAAGCATACTAAATTCGCATCTGATGAATAACATATTTATAGGCCATAAAAAAATAAAAATAACAATAATGAATTTATTCAGAACCTATGTTAACAATCTCGATAAAGCACGGCCGGCTCTTCAATCACATTATGATAAATTTTAAAGGAAAAAAAAAATAGGAATTAAAAGAATTGAAAAGGACATACGTTTCTCAATATCTTGACTTGACTACGAAGACCGGTGATCTCATCATCCAAATCGCTGTGCATCGGATCTATCCGCAATTGAATTTCATCGGAACTACCCACTGGTCTCGTGCTAAGACCCTTACTGCATTCATAAATTTAATTTTCAACCATCAATTGGATTCTTAATTCCTTAATTTGTTCCATGAAACATTGGCGCCACAAATCAATTACAAGAGAAAAGAGGAAAAAAAAAAGGTCATGTTTAACCAAATTCTTCCGAATTTCAAGAGAACAGTTACTTGATCAATACTAGAGAAGACCTATTAACCTTGATCTATAAGGAGCAGCGCCGCCATAGGACGCCATGCGTGATAGAAAAGATTAAGAAACCTTTGAATGAAGGAGGTAAGTCGATAATTATGTACAAAAAAGGAACGGTACGATTCGAGGTTGCAAAAATGGAGATCAAGTGGTGCTAAATCAAATTCACAAGGATTACAACAAAAGATAGATTGACATAATAAATCCTGCACTTCCTTGAGTTGCTGGACCAAATCAAAATGTAAAAGCGACCATGATGAGCTGATGACGTTGATAGAGACAATAGCCCACCGTTTGATTAGATTTGAATTATCCAAGCCGCTCATTGAACTTGGACGATATCGTAACCCGGCCCGAGAAATATGTCCAAATTAAGGCGGGTTTTCTAAAGCAGGTAGAACAAATCCAATATTACTCAAACGCTTAAGGTAATCATCTAAAACTCTGTTTTGATTTTTTCTCTTTCGGATCTCTATGTACCTACATGTGGACTAGAAATATCTGATTAACCAAACTTTACGTAGGCATTATTCACTGGCTGTACTCTTGGGTGAAGATAGTAACATAAACTCCAATGCGCAGTTAAGACCGGATAAATCTGAGCAATATTTTCATATCCGTCCTCTTGGTGGTCAAATTGCAGCAATAGTTTACCAAGTCAGTCACCCATCAACCATTAGTTTTTTCGTTAACAAAAATATTCTCAACATGGGATTTATTGAAAAAAAAAACAATTAATTCTAATATTTTTATTTTTTTTAATCATTCCCGTTAAAAAAAAAAACACTAATCCTTAAACTCTACATCAAAAATTAACATGCCAAACTACAAGTAAGAGGGAGAGAAGTATGACGTAATCAATATATCGATATGATCTAAGATTTTGAGTTTATATCTCTGAACAAGAATACTAACTTTTTCTCTTTAAAAGGAATTTTTATCATAGGGTGATAAAATTGAAAGAAATAAAATTAGTGGTGTTTAACTTTGGTTTGGTGAATAAAATTTTAATAAGTAATGTAATATATTATAAATTTAATTAATATAAATAATTTATTTTCAATAATTTCTTCCAAATTTTGGTTCCAACTTTTGAAGGTTCTTTTGACCAGCTGATTCTTAAACTTGAGACCACCACTTTACTGAAAGGTGACAAGTCCACTTTCTTTAAAGTTTGATGGAATATGAACTAAAAAGGTTCATGAACACTACCCTCATACAACAGCAACGGCATACAAATAAATAGCGTAAGGTTGAATGGTATAATAAGAATATAATTCAATAAAAATAATAATATATTATATTTATTTAAAAAATATAATTCAAATAATAATAAATATTAAATTAATATTTATAAAAATATTAAATTATTATTTTTATTTTTAAATAAAATAAAATAAAATAAATTAATAAATAATTATACAAATATGTAAATAAAAAATAAAGCTTTTAAAGTATTTTTGAAAGATATTGAAGGAATATGTAAGGTTTCTTTGACAGCAAGTAGTTGAAGAAGACAAAAATGTTTTCAAAGGAAAACCACACGAATGTTATTGATGGAATAGCTGCTGTTTTTTATTTTTAAACCATAACAACAAATCCTTTAAAGTAGGATCTAACAAGATACAAACCTATCCTACTTAAACTAACCGAGACCAAGTCTCGTTTATTCCAACGGCTAACTTAGTTAAGTTGCCAACTCAGCAACCTCATCAGCAGCTCCTTAACAGCTTCAACAGAATAATCATTCTTAATATGTTAGAAAAATAATACCTTTTTTTCGTACTCTTTATTTGAACATTAAAATTATACAAATCATTGTAGAGTCTTTTTGTCAAACAGTATACCATCGTTTTAGGTTGATGAAATAACTTGTATTCACAATTTGGTAAATTAATCAGCAATGTTACTCTCTTTCCAAATATCAATGAGATAAGAGTTAAATAACAACGTAACGTACATAAGTCTATTGAAAAATATTGCATGAATGATCACTTAAGTTTTTATAAATGAAATACATTAGTAATTATTATAAATGGGAATATGGAATGAGTGCAGGACGGATAAGGACGTATGATAATAACTATAATCATCTCGCACCAATTTCGTATAGAATTAAATAATGATCGTTGTTATGAGTGGGTTGCACCTTTTTTTACGGTTTAACTACGTTTTTTATTTTTTAACTAAATGTAAGTACGAACATTTTAATTACGAATAATCAAAATTGTAATTATTCATAATAATTTGACAATTTTCTCTAAAATTAATTATAATTGATTAGATGTGAGTTAGAATAGTTATTTCAATATCAAAAATATGGTTAATTAAAATCGGATATATATTAATTAATATTATATTCTTATACATACAATTACGTAAAAAAAATATTTTTAAATGTTAGTACACACAATACTTTAA
Organism: Elaeagnus macrophylla; assembly: GCA_029378325.1. NCBI lineage: Eukaryota > Viridiplantae > Streptophyta > Magnoliopsida > Rosales > Elaeagnaceae > Elaeagnus > Elaeagnus macrophylla. Next base: position 13,656,624 of record CM055653.1, read on the forward strand.
ATAGTTAGATTAAATTTTGTCTAATTATATATATATATTTTGTATTTTACTTAAAAATATGTGCTAAATAGCTAAAGAATGAAAATTAATGTCAATATTTTAAATAATGTAGTAGAATAAATATTATGTTTACATTTTTATTTTTTAAATTCAATTTTTTTAAAAAAATTTCTCTTCAAATATATACTAATCTCCTGTTATAAGGTTTAATTTATCCAACTTAAGTTTTTTCATCAAAACAATGATCTAAAAAAAATTAAAATTGATAAAAAATGACCAAAGTTTTATATTAATAATAATTAAGTGATCAATATACACAAATATTTTTTTAAAAAAAATTATCAATATATTTTATTTATAAAAATAAAATGATGAATAATCAAGTCTACGCAATCAAAAGACACTAACACAATTATTTCAATCATCAACAAATGCATGATGAGAATTTTGATTCTTAGTTAAATTTTTAAAACATATTATTAATTTTTTAATTTTAAAACTTTACTACTTTTATAAATTTTTAAATAATATAATTTGATATTTAACTTTTTAGAAATTTACAAATAGATTGGAACATATTTAATCACTTACATGTATGTTAGATAAAGATAAAATTTATTTATAAAATTTTAAAAATATAATAATTAAATTGTATATTTTAATTGTTTTTGGGTATATTCACTATATGTATGAAGTTATATATATGTTTTGAGAATTAAATATTATATTTTAGAACTTTATGTATAAATAACGCTTAAAGTTTAGGGGTAGTGAAGCCAATAATACAAATTAATTGGTTAAAAGCTGGAACATACATAGTCAACCAACGGGAGTCAAAAGTTAGGTTAATGTTGTCAAATTAAATTAGGCAGTTGTGCCTAAAATTTTCTGAAATGAATCAGTAATTTAGAGTTTACTTTGAATTGAATTTAAGAATACCTGATTGAGAAACAAACACTCACAGTAACAGGCCAAGGCAATAAATTGCACGTGAGTAGCGAAACCGACCTTTCTTGATCCTCCACCTTATTAATGCTTTTATACCAAACCCATTTAAAATCAATTATCATTCAAATTAATAATTCTTAAATTATTTATTACCCAGCTTAAATGACGGCAACACAACGTTGATGCCATGGGGATTTTTAAGTACTAGGAATAACTTATACATATTCGATAAATATTCCATTTAGTTCCTATCTTTTATGTGATCCTATTCAAATTGATTCTTTGACTAGCTAGGTTTCAGCCTTGTACGATATATTTTTCTGGGTTTCTATATTTTCTATTGTTCACCTGGTAAAGCTTCATATTAAATATAAATTGAAAGAAAGAAAAAAATTACATTGTAAATTATTTTTTGAAAACAAAATAATAAGATAAATCTAATTTTTTAAAACGGAGAAAATCTAATCCAAGTGGTAGCAACATAAAAGAGCATATATGATATATATATTAGTGGTTGATCTCGTGCTTAACAGTTAATGTTATGAGTTTTGATATGTTACTAAAAAAATTTGTTACATTTTTTTTATAATTAAACTAGGTTTAAAATAATATTTTGTAAAGTAAACATAATTAAAATATATATATATATAATCCCATCATCGCAATAGCAATACCAACTTTGTGTTTTTTTTCCCCTACCTGCCAAATAATAGAGGACTTTACCATTTACATCACAATTTAATGTTTTTGTATTTTTAAAAATGAAAATATTATTTTAATATTAATATTTTTTATGCTGAAAATATGACTATTCTAACTTTCTTCCACAATTATTATTAATAATAAAAAGCACATAGATATTATCATTAAAATAAAAGCATGATCTTATTCACCCCCGTACACGTGGCCCACATACTCAATGATATGGTGGGAGAAACTTTTTGCTGGGTAGTCTTCTTTCTCTAATCAAACCCTCAAAGAAACTTTACCTTTTGTGAATCCAAAAAGATATTTATTAAGTTTTAATGTTGTTAATAATGTTATGTGGGTTCTTATCTTAACAAACAAAACAGTACTGTAATGCATGTACTAAGCAAATTGAATGGTCTTTATTGTGACTTGTTGTGCATTTCAGCACCATTTAATTTGGTGAAAAATAACTTACTTTTTTATTATGCACTAGGTAAGAGAGACCCCACTGAAAGGGGAAAAAAATTTGTTTGATTCATTTCATTAAGTATGGCTAAGATTTAAAGAGACATTTACTATTTTGCCGTTTTAGTGTTTGAGAGTCGTTTTCCTGTTTTGCAAGAGTAAGGGTATTAATTCGTATAAGTTGGATTAATTTGAGTTGGTTTAATTTAATTTAATTTAAATTAGTTTAATTTTAATTCAATTTATATTTAATTTAAATTAGCAAAAGTGAGCTTAAATCGAAATCAAACACAAACGAGTTGGTTCAAATAGGTCCAAATTAGTGCAAATTATTAATTATATATATATTTTAATTAATATGACTTTTTTTTATTAAAAAAATATGTTTAATAATTAAAGCTCAAACAACATTACATAAAATAATAAAAATATATATATAAATATAAGAAAAAGTCAATTATTAAATTAATTAAGCAATAAGTAAATGCATTAAACCCCACACATATAAAAGTTAGAAGTCGTCATGCCCTAATGAAAACTAACATTTAGAATAAAGAGTTATCAAGTCCAAATAAAATTCATTCTAGCTATTAAATAAAATAAATAAAGATGAATAGATTAAATAAATATACTTACTAAAAAATGAACAGTTAAATTAAATTAAAATGTTACATGAGAACATAACTTTTTTTTATATACACAAGAAAAAAAACTTTGACTATTACATAATATATAATTCTCAAGAGAATGAACAAGTGAAAAAGAGAATAGTATAACACAAATTTATAAAAAAAAATTGAAATTTTTACTTCCAAAACTAATATCTAATCTATTTAAAAATCAAAACTTCATAATAATAATTTAAATTAAATATAAATATTATTTTTTTTGTTTAAAGAGTTAGGGAGATTTAAACGTTAAATGCATTAACATTAAAAAATGTAGCATAATATTGTGACAAAATAAATAAATTATAACTATTTATTCATTATCAGCTTATTTTTCAAAAGAAAAAGGTAGAAAAATAACTAATATATCATAAAAGAGAAGTACCGAAAAAAATGAAAGATTATTTTAATTTTAATATTTTTTTTTTTTTTTTTTTTTTGTTTAATATTTTATTTTATTTTGAACTAATGTGCTGGACTTAACCAATTCAAGTTTTGTCGGGTTATTCTAAATAAGCCGAAATAAGCTTAAATTTAATTCGATTCAATTTTTTCAATTCGATTAATCGAACTATAAGCATAAATTGTCGCTCTTAGCAGAGCATCGGACCATCGAACCAATGCTTTTGTTTTGTTCATCGGTCGTTTCTATATAGTTTTCTTGTTTTGCCATTTTGTTTTGTTTAATTTTTCTTCCTTTTCTCAGGCGGTTTACAACTACTAACGTCAGGGAGTAGTTGGTGGCTGTTTCTCCAACAACCTTTTCTTGGCTTCGTGTTGTTAGTTTTGGTCCACTGTTGTTTGGAGTTATCTCGTATTTTATAGTGCTTGATCTATCAGCTTCTTTCCTAATTATGGTAGGCAACTTTGGCGGCAATTTTTCCAATGTTTATGGATTTTTTGGTGATGGAGGCAGGTTGTCATGCTAGTGGTCTTCCATTGCCGGTTGGGGGTATGGTTATTTTGGGTGTATTGGCTTTGCAAGTGGTGTTATTTTAATGTGTATTTTTCGTTTTTCCTGCTATATTTATGATATAATTTGAAAATTGCAGATGATGTATTTTATACTTTCTTTCGTAAGAGAAGCTACTACAGTCAAGCTACAACTTCTACTCGTTTAGAATCGTTACTTTTCTGTATCGTTAAATCAAGCATTTATTCGAGTTGTAATATAAAGTTAAAATATAAAGGTCATTTATGAACCTAACAGAACTATTGAAACTATAGCAAATTGCAAGTTTTGATTTTTTTTTTTTTTTTTGGAGTGGTGATATTATTTTTAGTATGATTATCGTATAAGATTGTATTGATAATTCATATTTAATGAAAGTGTTTCTTGTCTTTTATATCCAAAACAAAAAACCGAAAGGAAAAGAAAAGAAAAAAAGTAGGGCCGAGATTTAAGAGACGTGTTGCTTCCTTATTAATGTCATTCGTAGTTTCAACTTCTCTTATTTTTCATTACTTGTTCTAATTTTTGCCACCCCTTAGTTTCTTAACTTTTTGTTCAGAGAAAAGAATGGTTGCCTAATAAACAAAACTAGAAAGGGACATGATTATTTATGATCGAAATTTCGATAGAACAATTGATATATCTTTGATGTTTTCTCTTTTGTAATGATAATTTTTTATATTGAAATATTTTTATTTTCTAAATATTATAGGCTATATAGAAATTTAAATTTTTAATAATTTTTTAGCTTTATAATTTTTTTTAAAAAAAATATATTAATCAATATGTTTTAAATATTTTCGTAAAGTTAATGGCAATATAATTGATTAATTGAGAAAGCAAAGGTTAACATTTTGTGGCATCATTGGTCATGCAAGTGACTGTTCCCACCATAAGTTAAATGGATAAAGCGAAGACAGGCAAGTACTACAAGGACTAAATACTCACAAAAACTTCTATATTCAAAGCACCCTATTTCTTATCCTTTAAAACTGACTCAATTCAAAGTTTCCAATTAACCATATTTTTTATAAATTTTGTTTGTTGCTAGCAATAATAAGACTACTCTTAGGTTCAAATCACATTTAATATCGTTAGATAAAAAAAAAAAAAAAATTGTACAGTCAGATCCCACAATGATGACATGTCTTGTCTTTACCTTCTTTGACATATTAGAAACCAACAAACAAAGGCAGATAGATTTTCTTTTCTCATACAAATTATAAGAGAGAGGAGGGGGAGTCCTCCATTGATTTGGACTTGGCTGGCTGCTTTATGACGCAATCGAACGGGCTGGTGACAAATCATCAAATAAAAGGTCCCACAAACCAACTATAACCAAGTCAGAACAAGTTCAATAATGCTATTTAGTAGTTCAAACTCCATTTTTCAGCTTTACCCATCAAATAAAATCATGTTTATCACCTGATCATGTTCCCTGTAGGACCTCGGCGGTTATCAAAGCCAGAGACCAAGAGATTTTCGTGGTTATATTGAAACTGATAGAGAAGGAAGTTACTGCATGGTGTACTTGTTCGGCACTTTCAATGCATTACTAATGAACCTCACTGTCAATTTTGATTCATTCCATATTCAGAAATTACAAAGCAAAGACACAATCTCTCTTAGTAATTTGGCATATGGCCCTATGCATATTTTAGCATTTATTACCCATCTCATATTAGCTAACATCAACAGTAATAAATTCAACAATCAGGTTCTACAGCAACCTCTAAACAAAAAGGAAATTACCCAAAAAAAAAAAAAACACAAACAATCGGATAGAGAGGTGTATCAGATTGATAAGCAATTAGTTCTCACCGGCTACAGCTTAACTAACTTCCATTGAATCAAATAACTGAACTAACTTCTTCCTTTCTAGCAGATGCTTGCTTTTTCACTTCTCTACCTCCACGGCTCCCACCCATCCCAGCCTTCACTTTCGGAACGATTTTCCATTTCTTTGACAAAAGATGATTCTCGTAGTAATCGAATCCCATGTCTATTTCTGGAGCTATTTGATGACCCTTTCTTCTCGGAAGGTAGCTTTGTTTGTGATTAAATGAAAATGAAAGCAAAATCAAACGAACTTGGAATGTAGAAGAATGATAATACAACCGAGTATGTGATCCAAGAATATGCACATCCTCAACCCTAATCTCATCTCTTTCGAGCCCTGGGAAGAATAGAATAGTTGGTTGTCCACAATGTTCTTCATTAAACCCACAGCAAGAATCCATCCCAAGAGCCCAAGTTGATTGCCCCTATTTTTTAACAATGAATGCATTAACCACTACCTGCAGTACCTAACTTCCCTGCAAAATGAATAGGAGTGGCTATGCCTGCTACCAACTTCTCTTAAGCAAATTCTACAGGATATGAACAACATCCGGAGTATCATCCCTTGGCCCGTCAAGAGATCGATACATGTATAATGTATCCACATACCCACTGGAGGGTACCTCCTCTCCGAGCGTCATAACTTCCACCACCAGCCCAGGCATTGCTTGAGCTATCTCCCTACAACCTTCTTCTGTTAAATGACACTTAGACATCCAGAGAAATCTCATGTTGTAATAGTGCTCCAAGCCAGACCGCAATGCTGTATCTCCAAATGGACTATCCCTGATCTCAAGCTTCTGCAGTTTAGGACATCCCTCTAATACATATTTCAGTGCCATGTCACTGTCTCCAGCAAAAGCAACAGAGAGAGTCCGGATCAATTTTCCATATTTTCCAATATAATTGAAAGCTTGGTCAGTCAGTAAACCCGACACAGCAAGCCGGGTGAGCTTCTTACAGTTCCTAACAATAGCTCCAAATCCTTCATCCATAGGCTGACCAGTAACATGGTCTGGCCCGTGTATACCCATTATACAGAGACGAAATACAACCAGATCAGGGCAGTTCTTCGACATGGCTACGACCGCTGTATTTGTCATTCTCCTGCAAAAATACAAAATAGATTGCAGTTTCCTACAGCCTTCAGAGATCGCTTGGAGACCAATATCAGAGACAGGGCCCTCAATATCTTCCTGAGGATCAACAGGGAAAACCCGAAGCTCTCGGAGTTCCTTACAATTTGCACCAACTGCCTGAAGTCCCTCGTCACCTACTGAATCAAGCACCTGCATGCGAAAAACAAAATTAAGACTCTAAGAAGCCAAATATATTCACAACATCAGAAGATGGACACAAAAAGAGCACATACCCAGAAATTCCGAAGCTTGTGGCAGTGACATATGACCGGTTTCAATTGCTCTGCGTTGATATTCGCATAGCTGAAATTCAGAGAGGTGAGATTGGCACAGACAGGGTAGATTGCAGGCAAGCAATCTGGCTCTATCTCTCTAAACCCAGATAAACAAACCAAGGATTTGCAAGTGGCAAAAGCAGAGACATAATCCAGATCCTGTTCACCTGGAATGAAGTCCTCTGATAAGCTGAACGAGCCTGTTCCAAGATGTGTGAGCTGAGGAGCTCCAACCATCAGACGGTACAGCTGCCCAATTGAAACATGGCGATTCAATCTAAGCTTCCTCAAAGGGGACCTAGCCACCAGCCTCACCAACGCCTCAAAATTTACAAAGCAATCCATACAATCAAAAATTAAAGATTCAAGACAGGTTTGGCCCTCCGGAAAACAAGATATCCAGTCCACGTCATCATCAACAACCTCAGTGTCAATCAGCTCAAGAAATCTAAGTTGTCTGCAACATATAATATCAACTTGGTAATGTCAAGCCATGATTTGGATCCCCATTTTAATCTTAAAGCACACCTTATTGTAAAAAACAGAAAACACAGCTCAAGATATTTGCGTACTTTATTTTCAGAAATTCAAAGCAGATCATAAAACTATAAACTACATCGAGCAGTATCAAACAAACAATAGATCCAAATAAGCCTATCCAGTAACACATTAGATCAGAATAAGAAAATATTGTGCAATTTTCATCAGCCAGCATCAATAAACTAGTACCAATTGCTTCAATATAGAGATCGAATATCCATTACAAACAATAGACATATGATTCGAATAAAACTCGAAAGAATCTACAAAAAGACATCACATACCTACACATGGTCACAACCATAGCCAGGCCACTGGTGCCAAACCCTTCACAGCAAACAAGTACAAGCTCCTTACACCCAGGAAGAGACTGAGCGATGGTTGTCAGATCACCATCTTTAACAGTCATACGTTTCAAGTAAACCTTCTCAAGCCAAGGGTAAGCCGTGGCCATTGTCGAGACCCAGGGGGTGAAATAAGCACCCCAATTGGTTGGCATGAGGCTGAAATCGGAAAACCGGGGCTTACCCTTTATTATCACAGACCGGGCACGAGGGAACCGGGCAGTTACTCGTCGGGCCGAGACGGCATAGCAGTTTCCTATAAAGACCTCGGATCGAGTGAGTGCCTCTACACGATACCAAGACTTGCAGACCAATGAGGCGGCGTTACGATCTCGTCGGCAAGTGAGAAAACATAGCACGTTTTCAAGGACGTTCTCGAGGACCTGGTCAGGGTATGGGGATTGCAACTCAACGGAGCTCGACCCGGTCCCGGACCCGGATGGGCTGGAACAATTTCGGGTTTCGTCGCAGGATTCAGTTGAGTTGCCGCCGAGATCCAACGGTGGACATCGAACGTCGTCCTCCGACATTTGGGTTGGTGGGTCTTCTTCTTCTCTCATGCACCGGTCTCTCTATGTATAAGTGTTTTCTCTTTGTTTCTTGATCTGGGTTTCGATCAGAGATTAATAAAGATGGAATCTTTCATATTATTTTAGAGGCTTTTTGCTGTTAGGTGAAATGAATTTGGAGAGTGAATGATGAGAGAGGGAAAAAACAAAGAGTAAATTGGGGAAGGAAAGAGGCTTTGGGTTTTGAAGGATTAATTTAATAAGTTTAGAAAGAGAAAGTGAACTGTGAACTGTGAACAGTAGGCTATGCTGTTTATGTCTCTGTGCATTGGGATTCTCCAATCTCCATCCATGCCTTTTTTTCCATCTCTTATTCTCTTACGTCTTACTATTTATTTACTATTGCTCTCTCTTTTCATCGGCATATCCGATGGATTTATATGTATAATATGCATTAGTGTATTAATTATTAATTATATATAAAATTATAAGTATAATTGTATAAGTTAAAAAGTGATTATAAATTTTAATATTAATAAATAAATAATTATATTATGTTATATAAATTAATATATATATAAAACTTTGATAAAATATTTTTGAATGTGCAATCGCTCTCACAATTCGTCACCATTATTGGGTCTTTGGAAACTTTTTTTTCCGCTCTTAATTACCTATTAATATCACTTTTAAATAAAAATATCGTTAATATATTATTATTATTATAATAATAATAATTTTTATTATGTCCATGTCCCACCCAAGTTAATATTAAATAAACAAAAGTTGTGGGCTTGTCGACTAATCCCATTCTTTACACATATTTAATGGTACACCTTCAACTTTTTCAAATTTTCAATCCGGTACCAATTTTTTCATATAAATAATACAATGGCCCAGGTAGACAAACTCTCATGCAGTACCTACATGTTGCTGTTTATTTGACATGTCATTTCTTTACACGTATGAACTTTCAAAGACGAAATTTTATGTTATGGATGTTCAGTAAAATATAATTTTATCGATTTGATTTTTTAAAAATATTTTCATCTATATATCTATTTTAATACGCTAAAAAATTAACAATTTTATATTTATTTACTAATTTTTGACAGGATGGATGCTTTAAAGATATATGTATTCATATTTCAGTATCTATTTATTATCCAAACTTTTAAGTAATATTTTAAAAATATTCAAGTTCTTAAGTTGGCATATTTTTTTACCAAAAATTAATCACATATATATATCACATAATAAAAAAATAAAGATAATTTGTTAATTTTAAATTATTATGATTATTATTTAAGTTTCATGTCACATATATTTTGTAACTTTAAGTAAATGACACATTATTCTTGTAACTTTAAATATAAGATAATTTAGTCTAATAATTTTAAAAAATTATTAAAAAATAAAAAATAAAACTCTATATATTTATTTTATCTCTCATTTTATTGATATTAGTTTTTTTTTTCTTTTATAAGTGAATTTTTTTTATTTGAAAAAATTTAAATAAAAATTTTATTTTAAAAAACTAAATATTGTTGATTCTAATACCAAACTTATGTAGAATAAGAAGAATAAATAATATAAGAATTAGAGTTAAAGGTTGAAATGAATAAAAAAATGAAGAAACAACAAAAATTAAAAAATAAATTAATATTGTATTCAATTTATTTTGACATTTAAAATAAATAAAATATTAAATTTTATTTATAAAATTAAAATAATAAAATTAAATAATTATTATTAATAAAATATATAAATAAAAATTAAAACTTAAAGATGAAGGAAGATAAATAGTTTTGTTTTTATTTTTTATTTAATTTTAACAATTTTTTATTTTACTTTTAAAATAATTTTATTTTTTAAAATTTAAAGTTTACTAATAATTTTTTAAAATTACATAACTAAATTAGTTATCCTAAAAATTATATAACCAACACGACATAAAACTAAAAATAAAATTAAAAAAAATTAAGATGATCAAATTATTCTTCATTTTTTATTATGTGATATGCATATAATTAATTTTTAGCAAAAAAAACATACAAATTTGAGAACTTGAGTATTTTTAATGTACCACTTGAAAACTTAGGTAATAATGAACACTAAAATATGAACATGAGTACCATTAATATACCAACATCTTTTATATTTTTTCTATCTATTAGTATATATATATATATATATATATATATATATATATATATATATATATATATATATATATATATATATATATATGAGAGTGAGCTTTAAGCCTAAATAGCCTATATTTAGAGTGTGAACTATCATTTTTTAAAATTAGCGAAAATATGTTTAAAATTGTGAGTTTTAATTATATAAAAATCATATAAATTATTAAAATGTTATTTAAGACTAATAATTTAATACATCGGAGTTCTAGAAACCTCATTGTAAAAATATGTAACATATTACATACAACAACAAGAGTGCATGTAAACGTGTTACATATAACGATAAAAATATATGTAACATATTACATACAATGACCGATATATATAACAGATTACATATAACAATAGGTGTATGTAATATATTACATACAGTGATAAAAGTGTATGTTACATGTTAAATACAAAAAGAAGAATAAAAGGGTAAAAACGTAAATTATATCCCAAAATAGGTTGTAAAGCGAGTTTTGTTAAACTGTTTAAAAATTTAAATGAATTGTTACAACAAGTCATTTATTCAAATAGAGTTTATAATTTTGTATTTATTTAATAATTTTTGCTTGACAATTTATATTTTTTTATTTTTATTTATTTGACATATTTTGTTGAAAATTTTATATTTTTTAATAGAAAATTAGTATAAGTATATTTATTTCATATTTTAAATTTTGTTTGATAATTTTTTATTTATTTTGAGATAAATAATATTTTTATTTTTTATACTTTCCATTTATATAATAAATTTTGTGTGATAATTTATATTTTTGTATAACTATTATTCTATATATAAAGAAAATTTTCTCCATAATATTTATTTTGTTTGATATTTTCTTTAACAATTATAAAAGGAATAATTTTTTTTTTATTTTTAAAAAGTGACAAGGAAGGCATTAAAAATAGCCTAAAATAAAGTTAAGAGAGTTTAAATTATAGAATATGCCTTACATTAATATATTTTATATTTAAGTATTTTGACCGTTATTATAAGTGTGAAAAACAATATTTTTTCATTATTTCTTTGTTTTTCCTTTTATTTATTTTTTTGTCTATAATTTGTTGAGTTTTGTTTTTAATTTTATTTTTATTGAGAATTATTTATTATTTATTTGATGTTTAAAATATATATTTTTTTAAAAAATAATTTGAAATAGATTATTGAATAGATAATATCAATTTATCACCACTCATTATAGTTTTTTTCTTTATTATTAATATTATTTTATGACTTCATTTATTTAGCATAACTTTTTTATTAATTTTTATTTATGGGTATATTATATAAAAAGTTACATCTCAATATTATTTCGTATAATAGATTTACGTACAAATATAAGTTTATTTTCTTAGTCTTGAAATTCAACTTAAATAATTCTAAACTATTATGCCACATTAAAGAATTTTGATGAACAACCATAATTTGTATAATATAATATATATGTATTATCTAAAGTGGCTCCGGTTAAAGTTTGAAATTTTGGTTTTAATGTAAGACTTTTTTTTTTTTTATCTTTTAGATTATATAATAAAGATTTTATTTTGTAAATCTTTAAAAGTTATTTAAAAATATAATTTTTAAATAATTTTGTTATTGTTTGTAAGTTGTAAGGCATTAACACTATATCTCATTAATATTACTTTAAAAAATATATTAATATAAAATTAAAATATTCATTAATTTTTTAATTTTAAATTAATTATTTTTGTTGTGTGTAACCAAAATTAATATTATTTGATAAATGTTAAATTTTATTTTGCAGTATATGTATATGTATGATAAAATAATCCTCCTAAGATATAGTATCAATTTGAGATCAAGAATAACAATCGTGTTGTAGTAATGATGTATTCCCTTTTAATAGAGTTAAAAAGTTTAGGGCTAGTTTTATATTTATTTAATCCGATCCGGCCATTTGATCAGATTGAAATATTTTAATCCACATTTGATTCGATCATATTTTAAATTCGATCATATCCGATCCACAATCTATTTTAACTATATTTTAATATGCTTAATTAACTATATTTTAATATTTTTGAATAAAAAATTAATTTATTTACATAACATAAACATATTTTAACTTTTTTAGACTTTTTAGCTAAAATAAATCTTAAAATACCAAATAAAAATATTGAAGTATAACTAAAAGTGTTCAAATAATCAAACTAAACAAAACAATACAATATTAATTACAATGTTCATTTAAATAAAATTAACAATTCATTCAAATAATAAACAAAAGCTATGTTTATAATAGTCTAAAGCGAAATTAAGTTTATCATTTCATTCTTTAACATCTATCAAGCATCTTGAAAACAATCTTGAGTCTTGATAGAAATAGCAAGAAAATTTAGTACTCCATTGCCTATTTGCCATAATTTAAAAAATGTTAATAAATTGATAAATAATTATTAATTATATATAAAATAACATACAAAATGCATATAAAATAAATTAATTACTCGTTATATTCAATCAATTGCAATTTCTTTAATGCCTCCTAACATATCTACAAAAAAATCAAATGATTACTTTCCAAATCTGGTAGTTAACTAAATGATTCTACATATATGAGGGGGAAAAAAAGATATAATAATCACTAAGTAGTAAATAAACATAACAAGATTATCCCAATTAATAATGTAAATTTTGAACATATTTTATTTACTTTGTACCAATGTAAATATACACATGCTTGTAACTGGGCAATAAAAATGCTGGTAAATACACTCTTTAATAACTCGTGTCATTAAATTGCGTCAACAATCAGATACAGAGAACTCAATCACTGCTCTTACGGGAATAAAAGAGCACAAATCTTTTAAGAGCAACAATGCAACATACATTTGGTAGGATCCAAAAACTCTGCATAGAGAGTTTATATTAGGGGTGTATACGATCTAATTTAGTCTAATTTTTAGTAAAAAATTTAATCAAATTGAACCGTTCATATTATTTTAACAAAATCAGACCAAATCGTTTAACTAATAAATTTTTTAAGACCGAACGATTTGATTAACGGTTTTCAATGATTTTACAAACTTTTTTTTGCTAAACTTTTTTCTATAATTAAGAATGTAATCAAATTATAACACAACATACATAATAATAAATTAATACATTAATTCATAAAATATATGTATTAATCTATAAAATACATTTTCTGCTTACGTTTTGAGTCGAAACAGAGAAGAGAGAACCGGTAAATTACATATTATAAATTGTAATATATTAATATAAGTGATAAAGTTAAAGCTGCAAACAGCGAGAGAAGTAGGTTAATAACTGACAAATAATAATAATATATTATTTAAAAAAATTAATATTTTATTTATAAAAGTCTGATTTGATTCAATTGATTAAAAAATTTATAAAATTAGACCGAACTATTTTACCAACGATTTGTGATATTTTTAACTGGACTAGACCATATATTTTATAAAATTGCTCAATTCAATTCAATCTGCTCCAATTTTTCGATTTTATCTAATTTAATCTAATTTTTAGACACGTATATATAAATCACCCAAAATTAGCATAATCTAACGATAGTAATGATTATCGGCCAAAAATACTAATCCGAACATAGGAAAATCAAAGGATAAAACTTAACAAATAATCATACTGGAAAAGTAATAAAATAAATAAATAAATGAATAATAACTCAGAAACGAAGTAGTGAATTTCAAGCCTAATCCCATAATCAAATTAACAAAGATCTGCAAATTACAACCAAAAGCTTGAGAAGAGAGGTAGAGCTTATCCTATATATCATTTATTAACAAATAAACATTTATTACCATATAATACCTCTCAACTATCAACGGTATGCAAATACCAGAGACACAACACTAATCTCCAGGATATAGCAAGGTACAACAAAGAAGAATTTGGATCCCATGGAAAATAAGCAATAATAACTTAACAAGGCTGGAAAAATTAAGAGTATGACTTATATATAAAAAACAAGCAAAAGAAGAACCAGGGTGTGCGGGTGAGCGAAAGTGTACCAGTGGTGAGGGAACAACAAGCGGGAGGAACCCACGGCGCGACGAACCAGCTACCATTGACCTGCGACCAGCGGTGACAACCAAGCAGCAGCTAGGGGCGACGACCAAGCAGTGGTGGCGAACAGGGTTGGGATGGAGACCGACCGTGAGTTTTGAGCGACTGATTGTTTATGTTTAAAATTTTGATTGTGGGGTTTGAGGTTTGTATGTTTTTAATGTTTTGTAATATTTTTGTTTAAAAAAAAAGTATTTTACAATTTTTAATATTATTATTGTATATAATGTAGTATATAATATAAATAAAAATGGTTATTAAAAATATGATATATGTATAAATTTAAAATATATTTAATTTTTTCGATCGGATCGGATGATAAATAGTAAAATTTGTCAATTAATTCGAATTTAATGATTTAAAAAAAATTTAATTTAATCTAATCATT
Organism: Elaeagnus macrophylla; assembly: GCA_029378325.1. Classification (NCBI taxonomy): domain Eukaryota; kingdom Viridiplantae; phylum Streptophyta; class Magnoliopsida; order Rosales; family Elaeagnaceae; genus Elaeagnus; species Elaeagnus macrophylla. The sequence goes on from CM055653.1 coordinate 13,671,645, forward strand.
GAATTAAAATTATTTAAAAATTAATAAATTGAATCAAATTAATCAAATGATAAAAAATTTTTAACACTCCTAAAGTCATCATTGTATATCCGTATGTGTATAATATATACGTGTGAATTTTTTTTTTTTCCTATTCATAAGAATAACTAATTATAAAAATGTACAATTACTTAAAAAGTGTGCATAGAAGACAAATCTAATACTTCCCTAAAATTAGATAACTATTTCCATAAAAATTAGAGTTTTTCTTAGATAATAAAAATTGAAGAAACAAATAGATTTCAATTGCATAATCAATTCAAATTGACTGTATACTACAAAACCAGCATTCTTTTTATACCGGTAGTATTCAACTATTCACCTCTAGCTTTTTATTTATCGAAATTATTACAATAATATTAAATTTTTAATATTAAAATTTTCAACAATTTCATTAACTTCATGAGCTTGACATCTAAAATATGGATTTAGTATTTTTAAAGTACCCAATTTTTATTTTAGTATTTTAAATAATTTTAATTTTTAACTGCGATCTTTCAAATATTTGAATTTTAGTCACTAATATCTTTTTAGTTAAGCTATACAATTTTTTCGAATTTTGAAATATTAATTTGCTATATCATTGGTCCCTAAATTTTAATTAAGTTCACACTTATGTTCTTAAACTTTTAAATTCTACAATTTAGTTCTCAAACATTTAAAATTTCACATATATATTCTAAAATTTTGATTCAAAAATATGTATTTTAATACTCAAGATAGAACCTATGTGTAAATTTTTAAAAGTTTAGAAACTAAATTATTGGATTTAAAAATTTAGGAATCTACGTGTAAAATTTTAAAAATTTTGGAATTAAATTATAAAATTTTAAAATTTTAAATTTTAGTGTAAATTTAATTAAAATTTATAAGTAATTAAGCATTCTTTTTTATTTTTTTGAGTCTCAAGGCTCACGTTCACTTGAGGATCGTTGATCCCAAATGATTTTCCAACCACGAGCAGGATATTCAATATAACTTCTCTTCCATGAATTCTAAATGTGGTTCAATCATAAGCTTTGGTAGCTACAATCGGGGGGATGTATGAAGGGGTTAGAGGGGGCTTGAGCTTAAGTAAATTTTTTTTATAAAAAATTAATTATGTGTATATTTTTAGTATTAAATAAATATTTTATTTATAGTAATATATTGTGTCTAATTTTTATGTACATATTTTAGTATATATTAACAATATTTAATAAATACGTAGATAAAAATGACATGAATTGTAAATAAAATGGTTAAATATATATATTTTTTCATGTATTTGATAACTATTAGTAACAAAAACAAAATTATAGTAGTATACTATAAAAAATTATTCCTAAATATAAAAATCCAAATAATGTTTAAATATTTTTAAACTCAACACTACAAAAATAAAATTTAAAAAATAAGTATATATATGATAAACTTCACATTAAAGTTTTTTAAGTTTATGTTTATTATATTTTATTTCAATCTAAATTTTAACTTTATCTAATATTATATTATTTGATATTTTATTTTAATAATATTTTAGAATTTATTTGAAATTTTTTTATATAAAATTTTTATTATTTTTATTATTATTAGTCATTCTTATATTGTTTATAAACACATATTTTTAAATATAGTTTCAAGTTTAAAATTATAAATCATATTTTATTTTTTACATTTTTATATGATTATTTTAGTTTAATGTCTATAAATCTTAATGTATTTGATTGAGTTTTTTATTTGCTTAGATTTTTTAGTTAATAAATTTATTTTATTCATGAATAATCATAATATTTATTAACTTGTTATATTTTTGTTTAATTTTCGTTATAAGTTAACTATAATGTATTAATTCTATGTCTTTATTATAATATGACATGAAAAAATTTAGTGTTGAATTGAGTATAATTTATTATAACTCTTACTAATTTTTCCCCCCCACCCCCCCCCAAAAAAATTTTCTGCTCCACCCCTGGCTACAATCACAATGAACTTGACCCATTGTCGCTTGCAAATACCATTGTTGCTTTTGTTAATCGGATTGAAATAATGGTGGTTATTATTGTTATAAGTTGTTAGTCATCAATTTTCATTATTTTTATTATCTATTACTTTTTATAAATGTTGATTTTATGTATATGTAGTCAAACATTTACAATCAATAATTAAGATTGCTCTTAGAAACATGATCTCGAATTCTGATATCATGTTAGAAGTTGTTGATCGTCAACTATTTTTAAAATTTAAACTGTTATAAAGAAGATTAATATTATTTTTATATATCTATTAGTTGCTAGAAGTCAAAGATGAGTTCAATCAAAAGGTGGCAAGTGGAATTTCTATGTTGGTGGAAGACGGGTGGCCTAAAGTTGAAAAACTTGGTGATTTTTAGTCGGTAATTTGATGTTTAGTTTTAGATTATGAATGAGTTTGTTTTTTATTAATTGGGGTTGACTTTAGAAATTTGTAACTGGAGTGATCAGATTCAAGGTTTGAGGACATTGGAGAGAGAAGATGGGAAGTTCAGTGGTTAAGATTGATATGACATCCTTCCATAGAAGCAAACCATTGTGGAGGAGTTGCCTTATTATATTCAAAGTTGAGGTTTCTAGAATTATTGCAATAGATTGATAAAAAAAAATCATTTTTTTATGGAATGGATTGATAATTCCCCCACCCCCCCGAGAAACTGGTTCATAGAAACAATAGAATAGAAGACTTAAAAAATTCATAAAAAAATAAATATTAGGGTTTTCAAATTTTTTTACTAATGTTATTTTTTTTTTTTTTAAATTATGGTCGATCTAAGATTAATGTAAAAAAAAAATTTCGAATTATAGAACTTATGAACACCACTTTTGATTAATTAAAATTAAAACTCCGGCAACTATGAACTTTCAATTATGAATTATGACAACATTTACAAAGAAAATTTACTTTGAGAGAGTGTCAACTCCAACAAGAGGTTAACTCTTTCTCCTGTAGACAAAATCTGAAACATGAGAGATGAACATAGAAGATAGGACGGCTAGGATTTAGACAGAAGAGAAAGGAAAAAATAAAATAAAAAGTAAATTAGTTTTATTTTTAAAAAAGTATAAAACATATAAAAAAAATTAACAAATTATGTTCTCTATATAAAAAGTACCAATCATGATAATAAAAAATTTGGAGAATAATAAAATTAATACCCTTCAAAATTTTTAATAATAAAATTAGTACATTTTGTGTTCAATTTTATATTTTTACAATTAAAAAAATGACTAATATGTCATTTTTTTTTTTAACATTCATCCAATTAGAATTGAACGATGATAATTTAGACTCGTTTAATATTGAACGTTCAATATTTTACGTTCAAATTGAATATTGAATTGGGGTGTTAGTTTTGTTATTATAAATTTTAGATGTGCTATTTTTGATAATTTTTTTAAAATTTTAAGATAAATTAATTTTATTTTAAAAAAGTATAAAACATATAAAAAATTAATAAATTATGTACTCTATATCAAAAGTATTAATCATGATAATAAAATTTCTTAAAAATTAAACTCTAAAATTAATCTTAGTTAACTTAATTTAAATAAGTGATTATTTTATTAGTTTGGAATTTATCTTAAAATGAGTATTGTTACTCACTTTTATATATATATATATATATATATATATATATATATATAATTTAATTTTTGAAACCATTAATTTTTAAGGATGAGATTCAAAGCAATATATTTCTTCAATTTTATCTCTTTTATGATTTTTAAATTTCAATCATTCAAAGATGATGGTATAAAAAATTAAATATATAATAGAGACTATTGATTCTATTACACACATTATATAATTTTTATATAGTGTATAAACATGATTCATCTACTCTTAAAAGATTAATCTTCAACGAAGTTAAGTCTTATGTTATTTATAAACACTATATTAATATAATTATTTAGCGACGTGAGACATTTTTTTTTATACTTAACATTCTTTCTCAAAATGTGGATCATTTGGTGGAACATTTTATATTTTAAACATATTTTGTTATACTTAAATCAATTGGATCACTTATTATTATTATTTTTGCATGGCCAATATATGTTTTTCCAAGAAAGATTATTAGTTTTTTTTTTTGGCCAATTAAGATCGACGAAATTTCTGATATTATATAAATTTTATATAGTGTATGAGCAACATCAATCATTTACTTCTAAAAAAGTTAACAATTAATCTTAAAAAAAATTAAATCTAATATTATTTGTAAATATTACATTAGTATTATTATTTAAACGTGTAAGATATTTTTTTATACTCTAACATATTAGTTAAATTATCCCATTTACTAAGATTAGCATATCATTGAATAATTTTCCCAATAATACTATTGCACACTATTGTTTGTTGCTTTAATGGTTAACCTTTTTTCCCCCTACTAAACCTAACGGTTAACTCTTTATCTTGTTCTGTAGCAAAAAAAAAAAAAAAAAAACTCTTTATCTTGTTAGTTATGATAACTTACTATGTTAATGACACTTTTTGTATGTAAGTATAACACTAAAGACTTGGGGGTAATTAAATATAGAGAATAAAATGCCAATTCTTGAAACAATCTGTATTAAGTATAGACCTTCATATATATTAGCACCAGTGTTATTATAATATGATCGATTTTTTCACAATTTATTAAAATAAATTTTGTTAAAATAACATTACAACTCACACATTAAATTGAACTATGAATTTTTTATTTTTAACTATTTTAAAAGTTACTTGTGATATAGATGGGATTCTCTTTCACTTCATCTAGAAATATCATAGAATTCTCATTTTCAAATGTATGCCAAATTTACAAGGCTATTTTATTATTTATCTGTTTTATTAATAAAAAAAATTATTATTAAGCCCTCAACTTTGCTCGATACAATTTTGGAGACCGAATAGAATACTCAATATAAAAAGTATTTATATCTAATAACAAAAAGAATAAAAATAGTATGTTTAAAAAACATAAAATACATATTTAAAAAATAAAATCATTACTTCACCTAAAATATCTCTCTATTAATTAAGATTAGTAAAATAAATTGATTATAACCTTAATTAATAAAGGAATATTTTAAGTAAAGTAAAAAATATATATTTTGTTCTTTTTACTATTTCTTGTTAATATGTGCTATATCAATCTTTCATTGCTCAGTACATGGGCTCTTTCAGTCGGGCTTGGACCCGATTATTGATTGTGCTGAAAACAAGCTTTAACCTATTGGACATAACCATCTTAATTGAAAAGAAATTGATGTTCTCAATTATATTACTCGGTAATATTGAAAACATAATGCAAGGAAACCATAAAAATAAAATAAACCTGTGCATTACTTATCAACACATGCCATAATTGTATCAACAATAGCTAGTTTGAATCAAAACATTGTTTTGAAAACTAATGTTGAGTTTAAAAGGGAACAAAGTGTAACCTGCTAAAAATATATAATAGAGATACTTAGATCCTAGCTTTCAATTGAAGTTTTTTAGTCTCACAACTTTTAAAAAAGACACACTTTAATTATAAAAATCAAAACTACAATACTAAAATGCTCAATTTTTTAAACTAAAATGCACTTTTTTTTAAATTAAATTGCATTTTTTTAATAATATTAAATTAAAATACTTTAATTATAGAATTAAAATACTCATATACTATAAAGGCACACCTCTCCTATTATTCTTCTGGGTTACGATCTCTTGGAGAATATAATGCAAATTTTTTTGAAGCAACAACAACATTATGAGGAGGGAATTAGTATGGATAAAAGACCAAAAATATAGGGTATTTGTATTTAACAATAAAAATGAGAAAAATGGTATGTTTAAAAAATATAAAATATATATTTTAAAAAATAAAATCATTACTTTATTTAAAAATATTCTTCTACTAATTAAAGTTAATGGAATAAAACGATTACAATCCTATTTAGTGAAAAGGTATTCTAAGTAAAGTAATAACTTTACTTTTTAAAATATATATCTTTTAATTTTTAAATATATTATTTTTATTATTAAATTTTTTTTTAGATATATGTTATATCAATATTTCACTAATTTTGTATTAATACTGTAAAAGCCCATATGTTTGTGACGTCCCTTTTTGTGTTCGATGTCTAGGGTGGGCATTTAGTATATAATTTAAGGTTTTGTGACGTCCCTTTATCTGTTAATGTCTAGGGTGGGCATTTGGTATATAATTTATGGTGAGGTGTCATAGAAAGTATGTTAGGTTAAATAATTAGTATCACTTAATTTTTTTATTTTAAAAGGATATCATCTAATACCTTTTATTTGAAAAAAAAGATTTATTAAGAAAAAATTATATTTTTTAATAATTTTTTATTAAAATATTTATTTTTTTTAAAGAAATTAAAACACAAATATTTGATAAGGTTAAAAGTAAAATTTAAGATTAAATTATTGAATAAAAAATAAAAATAATTATATTTAAATATAAAGTTATTTAAATAATTTTTTAAATTTTAAATAAGTTAAAAATTAAAAAAATATTAAAATAAAATAATGGCAACTAACAAATATTAAAATAAAAATTTATGAAACCAATTTAATGACTTTTATTTTAATAGCATATAATCACTTTTAATATAAACATTATTAAAATATTATATTTATCATTTTTTCTAACTAAGGGACTAATTATAAAGGTGTCAATTTGTATCATAATTTGATTGATTGAATCAAAGATTCTGAATCGAATTCAATTTAAATCAAATTTGAGCCACCTAAAATAATCCAAAAAGAATAGAGTTGAATTCATGATAACTCATTAGCTAGAAATGAAGCAAAATAAAATTTAAGTCAAAAAATTAAAAAAAAAAATCATGTTAAACTAAAAAAGAAAATTTTCTTTTGTCTTTTAATTTTTCTCTTTGACTCTCAAAGTACTCATACTTTCTGTGATGCGGTAATTTTCTCTCTCTCTTTCTCTTCCTCACTCTTTTTTGTCAATATATACTTGTGTTTTTTATGCTAATGTTTACATTATTCAACTATCATATCTCCTTTTTATCTCTTGTTATCTAGCTAGTTTGTCACCACTTACTGCTTCATTTCTTTCAAATTATGCTATTTTAAAAATATATATATTCAAAGAAGTCATTTTATTGTTATCATTTATAATTATTATTTGTTTTAAACAATGCACTTCATGTAAATAATTTTATAAGATCTTGATAATATATAATGCTTGATTGAGTTTTAATAATATTAAATAACTTTTCTTATATACGAAAAGACCAATAAACTAAAAAAAATACAATTTCATAAATTATCGCTTTTAAAGTAAATGACATAAATTATAATTTAAACCATAAAAAAATAAAAACTTCAAATTTAAAGAATTTAGTTACAATTTTCTCTTAAATATATAACGTTTAAGTTGATATGAGATGGTACGTTTATTGATGTGGTGTTGGTTTGTCAGAAGGCTTTATTCCTCTAAATTCTGTAAGTTAGATTTTTTTTTCCTAAGAACTGTCAGTTGGATTAAATGTAAACGTAACATTTATTGTAATTTTGTTAAAAAAAAAAATTCAGTTTAGGTAGTAAAAGTTTATTTCATTATAATTAAATAGAGTTATATTGACTCAATTATATTAAATTTATTATAATTAATTTAATAATAATAAATTATAATTGTATAATATAATCAGATAAAATTAATTATAAATATTTTAATAAAATAATTTAAATTTAAAATAATTTTTTATTATAAAATTTATTTAAGTTAAAATTAATTTAGTTTTATATATTTTTTTATTTTTAAAAGTGAAAAATATTATTTTTTTAATTTTAGATAAAAAAGTGAAGGACATAATTTTATAATTAAAAATTTAAATAGATTAAGTTATGTGTTTAATACAATTTGGACATATTTTTAATCATACAAATTTTTTACATAATTATATTATTTTTATATTATATGATACAATATATTTTTATAATTAAATTTATAGTTATAAATAAATTATATAATTAAAATTTTTAATATTATGTAATAAATATGTCTTAAGGTATTACTATCAAATTATACCTAGCAATAAATTAAAAAGAACAAAGCAAAGTCGCTGAATATTGTACACTAGAAAAATTATAGTATTACACTTTTGTTCATCTATTCTTATATTATAAAATATGTTAAAATAATTTATTTATCTAAATAATATAAACTCATAACATAATATAAATAGAAATATAAAATATAAGAAAATTAAAATAAGCATAGAAAAGGGCAGGAAACCGACGCTGACTGATTAGGACGGATGAATGCAGAATTGCATACTCATATTTATTGTTTTTAAAATAAATAATAATGTAATATTTTATATTAATAAAATTTAAATTTAAAATTAATATAAATATATTTTTAAAAAAATATAAATGTCCAATATATGATAAAAGAAAGAATAATATAATTAATGAGATATATATCCTAAAAATAATGAATATAAAAAAATTATATTGCAGAACCACCGAGTTTTTTTTTAAAGCATCACATCTGTATCTTTATTTGAATATAATTTTTGCATTAAAAATTGTTAAAAAAAATTCTATAATTTTATATTAAAATATTTTGATAAATATAACGCAATATTGTTTATTTAAAAAAATACCACTCATACATTTTTTTTTTCTTATTTTTTAAATATTACAATAAAAGCTAAAAAATATAAAAAAAATTATTTTAATTTCTTTTATACTCTAATTATAGATCTTTAACTAAAATTTGTTTAAAGTACTATTCATTGATCGAAAAAAATTATATTTTTTTTATTAATAATATTATTTATTTTTAATTCAAAATTAATATTAAACATATAATGCAAAATTAATGTAAAAAATATTTGCTCAACATAGACAAATAAATGATAAAGATGCTTATGTTGTACTTTAAAATGCATCAATTGAATATTTGAGAGATGAATATACTAATTTAAAAAATTAAAGTTCATTTTTGTATACTTTTAATTTTTGTAATTTTTTTATTAATTGTAATTTTTATTTTTCAACTGTATAACTTTTATTTGCATAAAAAATATTTAATGAATTTTTGTTCTTATTAAAAATATAATTTTGAATTTATTATAATTAATTAATTAATTCGTTAATAATTACAAAAATGATATTAAAAGAAGTCTTTCAAATGGTTAACCGGATACCATGTTTCACCCTTCTCCTAGCAAACAGAAAGTGTCTGTATTACGCTTTCAATCAAATGTTTAACCTTTAACAATCAGAAAGAGTATTGAACAAAACAAAATCAGAAAGAGTATCTTATCTATTAAAATATGTTACATTTTGATAACTATTACTTTTTTACCGGATCTTAGGCATTAACATGAATAAATGTCTAAGATCTGATCTCGAGTTTAAATAATAAATAAGAATATTTTATATTTAAAAAATTATAAGTTAGAGTTTTAATGGATACAAAAATTCATTATTAACTAAAACCTAAATTTATACCCCCAAATAGTTGCTTATAGTTTGCAGTTTGCTTAAAACAATTGCCTATGATAACCTGAAAAGCAGAAAAATGGTAAACCAAAAATACATATCGGTTAAAATGGTACATATCTACGCATTACACCAAATAAAAAGTATAATTTATATGTAGAAAGATATAGTTTTTATTGTGATATTTAGTATAATAGGTTAAAAAAATATTTAATTGTATTGTGTATACCTTACATACATAAAATTTTATTTTTAATCTTTTTCAAAAAAAAAAAATATATATATATATATATATAATTTTTTAGCGTTAAAAAAAAATAAACATTTTTTTTACTGAAAATTATTAAAAATGAAACTATTTAAAATATATAAGTTATTTATACACTAAAGAATAAAAAAAATAATGTAATTTTTGTATTAAAATAATGCAAAATTAAAATAAAATAAAATTTTGAGTTAAAGATGGTCAAAACTAACTAAAGCTAAAAGTTAACTGTTTCATCATTTATATTTATATGGTTATTCAATATAATTAATTATTGATTATATACGTTTTTTTTTTTATTATTACACTACTTTTACGTCACATACTTAATAACCGATGAATAATTTCCCTTATTATAAATATATCATCGACTAACTTAACATGCCATTTTTTTTTTATTTAATTCAGTTTAGCAGACCTAATTATATCAAATCATTTGTATATATAATTTTATTTATTTATTATAATGTTATTTAAAATAAGGAAAAGAAGAAGAAGAAGAAGACAATGAAGGGGAGATTCTACAGTTACGAGAAAAAAAAACAAAATAAATGTGATATGGGAGAATGAAATTCATTTTCAGCAGCATACGTAACTTTATCTCTATGGATATAGAGTATTGCATGTTAGGAAAAACGTAAAATGTACACAAATTTATAAATATATTTATATTTTTATTAATTATGATATATTAAATCATATTTTTTTAAAATTATTATAAAAAATTTAAAACGAAAAATTTCACAATTTTAAAAATATTTTAATGCTTAAAAATAATAATTAATATAATTATAAATATATATACACATTTATGTATATTTAAAATTTATCTCGTAAATTAATGCAAAATATGTATGTATAACCAAGTAAGTTATTATTCATTACTTTTTTGAAGTATATTATTGACCAATCATATTGTTTTTTTTCTTTATTAACCATCAATTATTTGTATTTTTTAAAAAATTATTTATATTAATATTTTATTTTATTAATTAAAATATTAAATTATCATTTATTTTAAAACCATCAATAATTTTCTAACCAAATTAATATGAGGGAGAAAATGCCGCAAGAACTTCAGCGCTGATCAAAGGAAGAACATGAGGACAAATGTGATGAAACGTTACTAAGTGAATTAAATTAAATGCACTTATGATTTATTTTGAGAAATTACTAAAAATAACACCCCTAAAATTTATAGTAACAAAACTAGCACCCCAATAATATTAAACGTTTAATTTGAACGTAAAATATTGAACGATCAATATTAAACGGGTCCAAACTGTCGTCGTTCAATTCTAATTGGATGAGTGTTCAAAGAAAAATGACATATTAATCTTTTTTTAATTATGAAAATATAAGTTTGAACACAAGGAGTGCTAGTTTTGTTATTAGAAGTTTTAAGGGGTGTTAGTTTTGTTATTTTTTCATTTATTTTCTTAACAGCCCTTAATTTCATGCATGATCATTAAGATTTTGGTACTCTCGATTCTTTTTATTTTATAAAAATAACAAAAAAATACCTTTCAAAACTTTTAATAATAAAACTAGCACTACTTGTGTTCAAACTTATATTTTCAAAATTAAAAAAAATGACTAATATGTCATTTTTCTTTGAACACCCATCCAATTAGAATTGAATGATGATAATTTAGACCCGTTCAATATTGAACATTCAATATTTTACGTTCGATATTATTGAGATGCTAATTTTATTACTATAAATTTTAAGGATGTTATTTTTGATAATTTTTCTTATATTTTTAATGTATCACAAATACCTTTAAAAATAATATAGCTAAATTAAAGAGGTGAAAAAATCACTTATATCTTTAAAATTTATTATTTATTCAAAAATATTCTTAACGTTTGAATAATAATTTTTAAAAACACTAAAATTGTAAATATTATTACAAATAGCTCCAATAATAATTTTAAATTTTTCATCCATTATCTCTCTTAGACAATTTTTTTACTAAATTACTTAAATACCCTTTAAAAATAACAACAAAAGTAACAAATATATTTACTTATTTATTGTATTTATTATAGTTAAAAAAATAAAATTTAAACTAAGTAAAAAAAATACATAAAAGTATAATGCTTGTACATGTTTATTTTATGTTTCTAATGTCATGGGTTGTAGTAAAAATACTCTCAACAATTAATTTGCTACAAAATCTCTCAATGTTTAGTTTTATTAATCCTTTTGATCATTTTCTTTAAAAAATTAAAGGTTGAATGTGGAATTAAAAAACTAATATTTAAACGTGATATTAAAACTAAATCTGATAACATAAATGATCAAAACAACATAAAATGTTAAAAAAATTAAATATTTAAGATATTTTTGCAACAAATTAAATATTAGACTATTTTTGCTACCGACCTAAAATTTTACGAAAAAAAGACATATTTAAGCCAAAATATAAAAAAAAACTTATTTAACATATATGTGGTAATTTCTTTTATTTGTTCAATAAAAGAGAGAATGAAATAATTTTTAGTCAAAATAATTAGAGTTTTAATTTTGTTTTTTGGCAAATAATTGTATTAAACTAACTAATTAAGCTTAAAAAAAATTAATAAATAATGTAATTTTTAACTTTGTATGAGAGATATTAATTTTTTAATTATAAATTCAAAAATTTGTGCTAAGAATATATTAAATATTAAGAAATTAACTGTAAATATTATCAGGTTATAAATTAAGGATATTAGTGACATATATAAAATATTAGAATATTTATGATGAGTTATAAATGTTAGAAACTCGTGGGTATTTAGAAAAAATTTCGCAGGAAAAATTAAGAAACTAATAATAAGTCTTTAAACCCATTATAAATTGATAAGTTGAGGATATTAACGACTACATGAATTACCGGTGATATTTATGATTAAGTTATAAATATTATGGGTATCTATCATAAAAATAAAAATTCATGGGTGTTCTTGATAACTTCCCATTTTTAGGAGAAGCTTAAAATCTTTTTTTTTTTTTACACGTGAAATGAAAATTTTGCTGCACTTGAAACTAATTATGAATTGATTAACCTGCAAGCTGCAAGAATCTGCTGAGAAGTTTTCACAATCAACCATCAACAATAACTAAATCAAATCACAGAATAGGATTTAAATTAAGAAAAAAAATATATATATGAAATTGGGAAAAGAAATAGGAAGAAGTAAAATCGAGAGCCCTAATAAATTAGTTCATGATCAGCATTCAGTACTGAAATAAAATCGGCATACAAATATTCTCTCTCTAGTTTTCAAATCTTCTTCTTCCTTTCACCTCATTAACTAGTGGATCATAAGATCCATAAGAACCCAAATAAATATCGAAAATTAATTTAAAAAAAAAAAATTTAGGGTTTCTTACCAATTTGAGTGAGCTTATTATTATGCATCCAAACCTTAAGAACTTGACGCTTCACACCAATCTCAGCACAAAACTGTTCCACGCAAGCGTCATCACGCTTCTGAATCCTCCATCCCAATTTCTCAGCAAAATCCAACATCTTCTCCTTTTGCTCTTGCGTAAACTTAGTCCGACACCTCTTCTTCGATCCACCACTAGAGCTAGGATTCGATAAATCTTCTCCTTCTTCCTTACTGTGCACCCCACCACTCCCAGAAATCATAGGCCGGTTATGGGTCTCCGGCGAGGTAAAACAAAGGTACCCAGATGCCGGATTTGAAGGAGGAGATCTATAGCAAGTGGAAAAATGGTGCGTTTGGGGTTGGGGATGAAAAAGTGTACTAGTTTGAGCTGATTCAGTCTCTTTACGGTGGAAATTTCGGTGGCAGTTACAAGCAGCGCATTTGAGAGCATCGAGAGTTCCTTCTTCGCCGGCGGGAATGAACTCGCCGCAGCCGTCTAGGGCATGTCGGTTGATGCTGACGGCATGATTCTTCAGGCACTCTCTGTATCTGATGGAGCATGTAGGATTTAATGGTGTGGAAGCACCTACTTGATCATCTTGAAGCTCTTCTTCATCCTCGTAATCCATTTGGATTTTTGATTCTTGGTCTTGATTATTATTATTATTAATTATAAATTTTTATGGCCTTATGGGCAAATAGCAGATCTGCTCCCTCATACCCATCAGCACCAACCAAACACACTTTCTCAGTTATTGTTTTTCTTTCTTTTTTCTGTTTTTGAACTTTTAAATTCTCTCTCTCTCTCTCTTTGTTTGTCTTTTCTCTCAAAATATATAATGCTTACATACTCAGATTTGGCTCGGTCGTGACTTGTACACCACCTTGTGTAGTGGCGCAGTGACGGAACTATATTATAGTTTAACCAGGCTTAAGTCCGGATGTATTTTAAATTTTTATAAATATTACTAATATCTTTATAAAATTTAATATATTATTTATATTTAAAATTTTATAAATAAAATACAACCAATACATTACTTTATAGTCATATATTTTATATAAAATCAAAATTCTGCTATCTGCTACATCAAGTTAAAATATAATATTTTTTTAAAAATATTATTAAAATTATCTATATTCTTTTTAAAATTAAATATTTAAATTTATACTCAAATCAATAAATATGTGCTATATATACTTTTAAAATTTATAACTTTTAAACTTTTTTATCCATAAATATTATATAATTATTAATTTGAATGTTATTGTAAGTATAAATTTGTATATATTTAATAATCTTCTTTTTCTATAATAATTGACTATCGTTTAATGATTTGTTAAATTTTATGTCCTAAAGTATCATTAAGCTTAATTTAAATAAAAAATTTTATTTACATTTTAAAAATATATATTTTTTAATGTTAATTATAAATAAATTAAAATCAAGAGTACAAAAGTCTTTTTTATTTTTTTTTAAATATATATTAGTCCACTTCGAAAAAATTTCTTGGTTCCGTCGGTAGTGGGGTTATCAAAGCCTTTTAAGCTTGTTTGTTGTTGCCTCTGTGTGCTTATTATGCTTTATTCCTCAATGCTCAGTATATATATTCAATGAAAACTTCAAGCGAGTATAAAAGATACTTAGTGTTGGTTGAAGAACGTGCTGGAATTATTCAGTGGTGGACGAAGTTTGTTGTTGAGGACACGGAGATGACGGTTGAAATAGCTTGAGTCTGAGATCTACTTTTGTCTTTTTGTTCGTGTTTTATTGCTTAAGAGTTGCTTTATTTTTTCTAGAACTCATGACATTTTTGTTTACAGTAATAGTAGTAATTTAGGATATTTGTTTTGAATATTGGTCTATAATTTAATTAAAAATATTTCAACAGTAGCATTAATTTCATTATTTTTTCACTGTACACTAATTTTTTATTTTTTCATTTAGAATAAAAAAAATATAATTTTATTTAATATTATTATTTATTTTAATTATATTAATCAAATAAATATTATAATAATAATATTTTTTTTATTAAATTCAATTTCTATTATAATTTACACTTTCATAAAACATGATTTAGATGGAGATAAAGGTCTTATAATTAATACATATATTAATTCGTATAATATAAATTATATAATATAATATAATTATTATTTATTAATAAAAAATTTTATAATTATTTTTTTTCATTTTATATTTTATATTTTTAAATTTATATTTAATTAATAATTAATATTTTATACGTGAAATAATTTTTATCATAATTTAATTTAATGTATATATTAATTTATATAGAATAATATAATTATCATTTATTAGTAAAAATTTTTACAATTTTTTATTATATATTTTTAAATTTATATTTAATTAATAATTAATATATTTTTTAATGTATATAATATTATTTAATTTATTTTAGACTTAATTTAAGTTTAACTTGTATAATTTTTATGTGAATGGGAAGTTGAGAAAAAAGGTGAAATATTTTATTTTTTTAAAGACATAAATAAAAAATATTAATATAAATATTATATTTAAATTATATTATTGTAATAAATAAAAATGATATCTCTTAACTGATTGTTTCCTTAATAGTACTTATTTTTTTACAAAAATATCTTTTTATATGACTTGGGAGCTTTTCATGAACAAGCTCACTTTTTGTGTAGTATAATTTTTTTTTTAGCTTATTAACTCATTATATTAATTTTAAATGAATTAAAAATGTTAACTTGACACTATTGGTTGCATGAAATTATTTTTATTTTTCACATGATATATATAAATATATAGTTATTGTACTAGTAGTATTCTCATTATGCTCTTTCTGGTGGTTACTATTTTCGTGTGTCTTTTAAGCATTCTCATTTTAGTTAATTTATTTTTAAAAAAATTATTGAGTTTAACTTCTTTTTTCAACTTAGTGGGAGCCAAAAGAAAAGATAACTAGATAAAAAGTGGATCGTCAATTGTGGCCATTAATTCTCAACAGGAAAAAATAGGGCTTTATTACCTTTATTTAATTTTATTTCATACAGGAGGAGAGTAGTAAGATTATGTTTGTTACGTTATATTAAATAAATTAAATATAATTATATTATAATTAATTTTATAATATTTAATAAAAAAAATATAATATAATTGAATTAAATTATTTTTTATTTTTTATATTAATATAATTTATATTTAAAATAATTTTTTATTATAAAATTTATTTAAATTAATATTTAAATTATTTTTTATATTATTATATTACATTTTTAAAATAAAAAATATTATTTTTAATTTAAGATAAAAGAAAAAATTAAGACACGTAAATTTATAATTGAAAATTTAGACAGATTAAATTAATTGTCTAATACGATTTAGAACCACACTTTCTAATCATACAAAATTTTTATATAATTGTACTACTTTTATATTATATAATATGATTTAATTTTATAATTAAATATAAATTTATATATAAATTATATCATTATAATATTTAATATGATATAAAACACATTCTATAAGATTTTTCTCTCCGAAGGTCTAAAATAAGTTGGTCCGGTCCAACGCTAAAAGAAGTCTCACTATGCTAGCGGTTCAGGTGGTGTTGTCATCTCTACTCCTCATGCTGTTCTCTTTTTCTTTTTTTCCTTTTTCAAAGCTATACATATTTTTAATAATTTTAGGCTATACATATTTTTAATAAAATAAAATTATTTAATAATTATGATTAAAATATTATTTTCTTGTAAAAAAAAATTGCAAATTAAAACTAAATAAGAGAGAGATTTTTTTTTTCCAAATCTTTAAACAAACATAAGTAAATTAATCCCTTTAAATGAAAACATCTTATTACTGTATGATAAATTTTAAGAAAAATAACAAAAATAATATTCCTTAAAAGTTATAATAATAAAACTAGCATTCAAACTTATATTTTCACAATTAAAAAAATGACTAATATGTCAATAATTTAGACCCGTTCAATATTGAAAGTTCAATATTGAACTTTTAATATTATTTGAGTGCTAATTCTGTTATTATAAATTTTAAGGGTATTATTTTTAATAATTTTCCTAAATTTTATTAAAATATTACTCAAATAATGATTTTGTCCTTTCTTAAACCTTTTTTTTAAAACAATTGATAATTTTTTTTTATTTATTTTTAACTTAAATAATTAAAAGAAACAAATAATTAAACTTAAGGAATTATAGCAACTAATATATATATCAAATTATAATGTAAGGATCACTGACAGTGAGATAGCTCAGTGGGTAACGTTACTAGACTACATGCACCAGTCGTCCGTTCGAAGGGTAAAAAAGCCGCAATTGTGCAAAAAGATCCCTTATGACGTAATCCTGAAATGCTAGTTCCTGTCGGTACTCTCAATATAAGCGTTGATTTAGGTAAATAGAGAATAGCGGCTGTTATTCCGTCACCAAAGAGTCTTATTTTATTAAAAAAAAAAAAAAATCAATATAAGGATCATAATTGCTATACAAATATGAATAATGTTATCTTGTTGGCAGCTATATAAGTTGCAAATAATTTCACATCTTCAAATTACAATGTAAGTTCATAATTGTTATACAAATATAAATAATGTTATCTAGTTAGAGCTCTATTAGTTGCAAATAACTTCACATCGTACGTGTCAGATTGCTTGTTCATCACTCTTTCTTCTGTCTCATTGAGGAGACACTTTTACATCAATTAAGTTTAATATATGATATAAATTTCTATTTATTTATTATTATATATAAAAGTATGTTTTTTATATATAAAAAATTATAATTTATAAAAATATTAATAATATATGCTTAAAATTATTAAAATATACAGCATAAACGTGCATACTCGTAAAAAAAATTCCAGAACTTTCCTAAACCTCCTTTAGTATTTCAAAGCTGTAAAAGCACTTTATCAACCACTTGATGGGAAGCAGAACTTCCATATGAATATAGAACATCCAACGAATCCACCACCACAGTATTTTGCATTATATATATATATATATATATCAACCGTTCTTCCTACAAATAAATTAAATAAATTTTTTAATAAATTAATTTTAACTATTAATTTAAGTTAACAGTATATATATTTTTTAATTTAATTTTATAAATTATTTATTAAATTTAAATTTGATAATATAATATTATTTAAATTATTGATTTATATTATTTTATAATTACGATGATTTATTATATTTATTTGTTACATAAATTTGCTAAAAATGTTCGTTAAAATTATTTGTACGTGGAACGGTATATACACACACACACACGTGTCATTTACCATTTTAAATGATTTTGTCTCAAATTTTTTTAAATACAAAATTATCATTATTATTTATTTAATAATTAATGATAATGATTATATTATCATTATTATTTATTCAATCGTAATGGTTTAAAAATGATGCAAAAAGAAAAAAAAAAGATTTAAAATATAAAATATAAGATTATAACTTTTTATTTATGATTTAATTTTATATACTATAAATCATACATAACTTAAAATACATATTTATTTTTAAAATAATTACATTATTCATAATTAATGAAAAGTTTGATACAATTGTTCAATTTTAATTACCAAATTTTTTTTTCATTATTATTAGTTTTATTTATTTAATATAAAATAAATAATCTTAATTATTGTTTAATTTTTCTTCAAAAAGTCTTATCTAACTTAAAATATACGATATATGTTTGATTTTTTTTTTCTTTTCTTAAAATAATGGGTTAAAAAAAAGGAAAAAACAAATAAACAAATAAAGTTGAAAAAAATTTGAAAATTAAAATATAAGATTTTTTATTTGTAGCTTAGTTTTTTTATATTAAAAATAAGTTAAAATACGTATTTATTTTCAAAATTATAAAAATTTTATAATTAAATAAAAAATTGGACAAAATTATTCAAATCTAATTACAAAAATTTTATTAATATTAATTTTATTTATTTAATTATAATAATTACATTATATTATAAATTTATTTCTATTTCTATTATAAAATTTTGTATTTTATATTTCACGAATGTTAATATTATTACTACCATATAGATGTAAATGCACAACTAATAAATTTTGAACGATTTTTTTCAATATTTTGATTTAATTATAAATACATATATATTATTAATTTATTTTATATATTTAATGCATATATAATAAATAGTTAATTTTACTTTTTAATAGAGTTATATTTCTTTTAAGTACCACACTAATGAAGGATATATTATTAATTTAATTTAATTTCGTATATATCAAATACATATATATTAGAGAGGCATGCAAAAAAAAAATCTAATTTTAATGGAGTTAGAATCCTAAGTTATAATTATTTAAAGTCTCTCTAAATCAAGATTATAAAACTTTATTATTTAACATATTATTTAATTTATGATATTAAATATTAAAAAAAATAATAGACTACCTAGTTTTATTTTTAAAAGTTTTAATCAATTTATTCGTGCACATTAAACTATATTAATTTAATTTTTTTGTTTTTTAATTATAAATTTAGTAAGATATATTGTATACATATAAAACACGTGCATTTGTATGTGCATTTTATTAATTATTTATAATTTTTTTTTATTAATTAATATGAATTTTTTTTTAAGTTACAATAACTTTATGCATGTTTGAACGTCTTAAAATGAGTACTGTTATTGTTGTGCTTTATATTAAGTATATTTTATAAATAATAAATACATACTTCATCCATAGCAAATAAGTGTTGTATTGTATATATATAATAATTACTGAGATTAGTAACTTGCATGAAAAATAACCCTAAAACTTTGAGGATGAGTAAGTAGGGATGAAAGTATCCCGATCTTATGATGAATTGATTTGATTTGTTGTCTAAAATTTTTAATTTGATTTGTTGTCTACAACCATTAAACTTTTTGCCGCCATTCCCATAGAGCAAGGAAGTGAGCGAAATTGAAATATGAAAACATAGATTGGTATGCACAAAACGTGAGAGAGAAAAAAGATCCACATAATAGATCTAGATCCCACCAAGGGAAACACAGCATAAATGTGAAAGAAAAAAGAAAAAGGAAAAAAGAGCCCAATATAAACAGATAAGATATGAAAACAATGACGCACTAAGAAAGTTATGCTTGATTATCAAAAAAAAAAAAAGAACAAGAAAGTTATGCTGGGAAATAGCTCCAATAAAAAAACCTCACTCGAGAAGGTACTTAAAACAAGAGCAAGAGAGATGCAAAAACCTCAAGGAAAGGGAGGAGGCGCTGCCTTAGCGAGTGGGAAGAAGAAAAAAAAAAATAAAACCCGTCTATTTATACATTAAATAGAAGCACTTATTATCTTAAAAATTCAAAGTGGATTTGTAAAGGAAAAAGTACATAACGTAATCTATTAATTTGGTCGTACTTCTATATCGTTGTGATTTTTCACTTCATTATTCAATTTAGAATGTTGCTCGTTGCATTCATATTCAATTTTCTCCATAATAAATAACTTTCAAATAATTATGTATAAATTATTATAGATATACAAAGAAATAATTGAAGATAATATACATAATTTTAAATTATGCTCTACAAATTTTTGAATAAAATTATCCATATATTTTAAATTAATGATTATTATTGTCCTTTGCCCTTTAATGTATAAATTATTAAGAACTCCAAGTTTTTGAAGTATTTAAAATATTAATTGTATGTCAATGTTTTTAAATAATTATAACAATACTATAATTTTATTTAAAATAAAATTTTGTAGTTACTAATTTTAATATTTTAAAAATTACGTATAACGCACATGTTATAATTAATATAAATTATAATCATAATGTAAGTCTTTATTTTAATAAAATGCAAGATCTTAATAACAATGTTCATATAAAATAATTATAGTAACGTCCAAAGACCCTCTCCAAAAAGAGAGTTCGTAGGCGTCGCCTAAAAATGCATCAATACGAGACAGATTAAAGAATGACAATGTTTATTTATTTATTGCTTTATATAATACATTTAAGGACCTCATTTTATATAAATATTTATAATATTTTTTTAAAATTATCAAAAAAATTCACAACATAATTATGTACGTAGACAGAAGTTATTTATAATATTTTTTAAAATTATACACAATATAATTATGCACCTAGACTAAAGTTTTTCCAGTGCATAATGTCCCCATAAAACAAATTTTTTGGCTCAACTTCAAAGCTATTACAATTCTTTTTTCTCTCTTTCTCACTCCCTTTTTTCCCAATCATTAGGCACCAGCCCCAAAAGCAAAGTAATCGCAATTTGTGGCGCCCAGACATATTCCCTAATTATCTTAATACATCACAAAATTATTTTAAAAAATAAAAAAAAATGATTTAATTTATTAGATACTTTTATTATTTACAAAAAGATATCATTACTCCCTTTCACAATTAGATTATAGTAGACTAGAATTTGAAGTAAAAAAGTAAAAAATTCTTGAGACTTATGCGAGAAATTGAGAAGAACAAATTTATTGCTAACACAACCTATCAAAATTATTTCGAGTGAAATTCTAAAAGAAAAATATTGTAGAGTCTCACACATCCATTTTTACTTTTATTTTATATTTTATTTGACATTTTTAAAATACCCATACATTCACTCACTTTTACAAGAAGTTGTTGGATAAAGTTTGTTGAACTTCTCTAATTTCAAATTACTGTACCTCAAAAGCTAAGAAATTCCTCTCCTGGAAGCTTTCTACTATTTCCTTGAGACTGGTTTCTAATGGAATGAAGTCGATACCCAAGCCCTTTGCCTTTTCCTTGGATACTTGAAAATTTGGCACAAAAGTTTCGTCATCTTCAGACCTGTCATCATTTGTTTAAAAGTATGAGAAAAAAGCATAAATCAAGTGAAAATTAGTGACTAGTACTGGTAGTTTCACAATATGTTTAGCATTATATATATATATATATAGCCTTTAAGCCTAACAGCACATGCAGCATTATAAAAAGGAAAAGTATATATATAAGTGGTACATTTTAATTGTAAGTACAGTTGAGTCACATATCTCTGTATCAAATTAGAAACTATCACGTCAGTGATTATTATATATTTGTGATGTATATAAAAATGGAATAGTGAACCGACAAAACTAGTTCCGTCTTTGCCAAAATAAAGGATAACTAGAACTATGCAACAACAAGAACTGATAACCATAAGATGCATCAGAGTGATGGTAGAAAAAACATTGACTTACTTCTTTGGGAGTGGCAAAGCAGGGTAAAGCGCATGTAAAATTCTCAAGACTTCCGAGTAATCAAAAACTCTTTCAACCAAACAATATCTTCCACTGGCTGAAGGAATCTCAAATGCTTGAATATGTGCGTTGGCAACATCTTTAACATTAATCACCCCAGATACCTTTGTTTTCTCTCCTACATTCAATCATCAAGCCATATAGATAGTCTAAAATGTACATTTCATTTACAATATTTGCACATAAAACATCATGAATCACCCCGTTAATGCAGCTGCTTGAGATCAAAATTATGATATTATAACTTCCTCTTATCTCTTTTTCCTCTTGTTCTACCTCAAAAACAAATTAATACCAAACACTTAGCGTGGTGTATGAATTAGACCCTGATAGTTTAAAGACACTTACCACCTATCATTTTAAGTAATAAAGCGGTGCTGCTGCTTAGTTTTGACTGTAATAGGGGACCAATTGTCATTGATGGGTTAATTACAACCATGTCGATACCCTTCTCTTTCGCAAAATTCCAGGCGGCATCCTCCGCCAATGTCTTAGACAAAGCATACCAATGCTAGAAACAAACGAAGGAAAAAAGCAAAGAGACATCTTAATTAACATATAAGTGACTATTTTCTATATAGTGCAAGTCAAATACTGTGAAAAAGAAGCAAGGTTCGTCCACGAGACAAAATGTAAAAGAGCAAACAGTATGTGTCAATAAGAGGCATTAAACAAAAGAAAACTATATGTTCTCTTATAGAGGAAGAACAATGAGAATATGAGTGAAAAAAATAGCTGCAGAACTCAGATTCAATTACATGACTCTGTATTTCCTCTATTACATATTAGACAAGGAGTCAAATGACGACAATATGTTAAAAAGATATTCAGATAATTACATACTGCCCTTACCTTTGTTTTGTTACAGAAATTGGGATCAGAAAACCAAGTCTCGTCAACCAACACATCAGGAGCTTGGATCTTTTCATTAACCAAGACAGAAGCCATGGAAGATGTCAAAACCACTCGTTTAACAGACGGGTATTTTGTACATGAGTTAAGAACATTAAGTGTGCCCTTAACAGCAGGATCAATTAGTTCGGCCTTGAAAAAGAGGGAAACAATTATGTATCAGATGCAATTAGAGCAGCAAAATGAGTTATATGAAACTAACTGTTACGCAAGCAAACGAGTCCACATGGAATAAAAAAGGGTTGGTTTGTGGGATATAAGTGAGTTGAGCTACTGATCCCAATAGGTTAAATTTTGGGATAGAACCCAACTCATTCAACACTAAAACAACAAAGGTTCACTTATCTAAAATACCATAAGGAATTGACAGAGGTTTTAAAACTAATGTTCTCACTAAGCAATGAACAGAGGATAGAACAATTTCTTTATTTAGAAGTTCGAAGACTCCCCAAAACTACATGCATCATTTGTTTTTATACATAGGAACAAGTGTCAGCCATGTCTGGAACAAACGGAAGTATCAATTTTCAAGAGAGAATAAAGTTGAAGGAAGAAGATATGAGTGAACCTTTGGATCCTTTGCATCGAAATAACAGGGGGATGCAGTATGAAAGACGCCTACACACCCCTCAACAGCACGGTCAAATGAGCCTTCATCCAGCAAGTTCGCTTTCAATAGCTGAAGTCTTTCCTTGGCTCCATCCAGTGAAAGTAAGTGGTCAGTCTTTTCTGCATCATCTGTAGAAAATGAACCAAGCAGACTTAACCATAGATTTGAGAAATTGTTGGTTGGAATAAGATGAATAAAAAGGTTAAAGCAAGCATTATTTGGTAAAAACAAACATAACATGTTAAAGATGTTGCATAATTATTGCTTTTCCCATTTACAAGCAAAAACAAAATTTCAAAGCAACACAAAAGGCCATTTGTCTTAATGAACACTAAAAATAAACATAGGCGGATAGAAGAAAGTCAAAACAAAGTCGAATTTGGTGCCAGGTTATAATGGTTCAAGCAACTGCAAAGGGTCCTCTAAGAATAAGAAACACGCTTGTGTCTACACCAAAAAGGATCCATTAAAGAAAATACCCAATGCTAAAGCAATCACATATGTCAAATCAAAGACGAACACACATATTTCCCCTAATAATACATTCGAAATTGGACTTGTAAACGCACCAAATGAACCTAGCTAATAATAAACACCAAACACCCAACTAACAATTAAAGATCTTGTATGAATTTATCTCAAATCAAAATGTCACCTCCCATTCCCAATCAGGGAGGAAACTCGAAGTTTGAATTTGAAGCTTTAGCCTTAATTCAAGAGAATATTCATATCATATAAAGGAATATTGTGTTCATCTAAAACTAAAACTAAAACTTTTAAGAGAGTTGGTGGCCAAAATTTTTTAATATGATATCAGAGTCAAATCTTAATTGTTGAATGTTTTGCCTCTAATAGTTATGAAGGGTGATAGATAAATAAAAGTACTATTGGCCGGATTAAATTTAAAAAAAAGTCGGTAACTAGCAACTTCTAACACATATCACTAATGATCAAACAAATCAAATTCATCTGTAGCAAGTAAATAATTACCATGGGTTATGTTATATAAAACAAAATATACAAAAATAAATAAAAGAAAAAAGATCTTGAACGGAGAAAGGGAAACTAACTTGGGTCACGAACAGTAGCTTTGACAGTGTAACCACGTTGGAGAAGTAACTTGACAAGCCATGAAGCTATGTAACCAGAAGCACCTGTTACACATACAACCACCTTCTCTGCTCCTGTGTATCCGTCGCACATGATTTTAGAGCTTCCTTATGATGGAGTTAGTTGCGTGAAGATAGGAATTCTTTGTTGATGTTTTACTTAGTCAATATTTCTGTTTAAATAATCCCTAGTCTCTAGGGTACTGCTTATGTATTTGAATCATTCTTGTTCCCTTTATCACGTAGCAATTAGTGCTAACACGTGCGCTGCAATTTCGTTGTTTCAGTTAACCTTTGTAAGGCTATATAAGCCGAAGTTGTTGATTCAATAAAGTGGTGAAATATCATTCCATCAGTTTACTTGTGTATTAGTTGTTGTTATTCAATTAATCACAACAAATTGGTATCAGAGCAAACACCGTGAGGAAAAGAAAAAGAGTGTGAGTGAAACACAGAGAGAGAAAGTGCGTGTGAAAATGGCGTCTGATGCAAACAACTTTGCACAGCTATGCATCCCTAAGTTTGATGGGGATTATGATCATTGGGGTTTGATCATGGAGAATCTCCTCCGATCAAAGGAGTACTGGAATGTAGTTGAAACAGGTTACGCAGAGCCACCTGTTGGAGAAATATTGTCAGCAGCACAGAGCAAAGCCTTAGAAGAAATGAAGTTGAAAGATCTGAAGGCCAAGAACTATCTCTTCCAATCCATCGACAAGTCTATTCTGAAAACAATTATTCAAAAGGAGACTGCTAAACAGTTGTGGGATTCAATGAAGATCAAATATCAAGGGAATGCTAGGGTGCAGCGTGCTCAACTTCAAACTCTCCGTAGAGATTTTGAAATTTTGGAGATGAAATTGGGAGAGACAGTTACCGATTACTTTGCAAGAGTAATGGTGGTTGCAAATGACATGAGAAATTGCGGTGAGGACATGCCGGATGTCAAGATCGTTGAAAAGATTCTCCGCACTCTCACAGAAAGGTTCAATTACATTGTGTGTTCAATTGAGGAATCGAAAGACATTGATAGTCTCTCGGTTGATGCACTACAAAGTTCATTGCTAGTTCATGAGCAGAAATTCCGGAAAGGAAGTGGAGAAGAACAAGCACTCAAAGTGACACATGAGGAGAAATACAGTGGAAGAGGACATGGAAGAGCTGTGTTCAGAGGAGGCAGAGGCAGAGGAAGGGGTCGCCAATCATACAATAAAGCTACTGTAGAGTGTTACAAATGCCGAAAACTTGGACATTTTCAATACGAGTGTCCAACTTGGGAGAAAAATGCAAACTATGTGGAGTTGGATGAGACAGAAGAAATGCTTCTCATGTCTTATGAAGAGATGCATGGTACGAACCGAAGTGATGCATGGTTCCTTGACTCGGGGTGTAGCAATCACATGTGTGGTGATCGAGCCTTGTTCTGTGAGTTAGATGAAGACTTCAAGCAGACAGTAAAGTTGGGAAATAATATGAAGATGAATGTGGTTGGAAAAGGGAATGTAAGGCTGTGTCTAAATGGTCTAAATCATGTGATTAGTGGAGTATATTATGTACCAGAGTTGAAGAATAATCTACTGAGTATAGGTCAACTACAAGAAAAGGGTCTTGCAATCTTGATACATGAAGGGATGTGTAAAATTTATCACCCAAGTAGAGGGTTGATCATTCAAACAGCCATGTCAGCAAATAGGATGTTTATTTTGCTAACTAACACAACCGAGAAGATAGGAGCTTGTTTCCACACCAGCACACAAGACCTCTGTCATCTCTGGCATTGCAGATATGGTCACCTAAGTTACAAAGGGTTGAAGATCTTACAGGCTAAGAACATGGTACGTGGACTACCCTCTCTTTCTCCTATCTCTACTGTGTGCACTAGTTGCTTGATCGGGAAGCAACATCGAGAGCCGATCCCTAAAACAAGTTCGTGGAGAGCTACTGAGAAGTTACAACTCATACATGCAGATATTTGTGGACCGGTAACTCCTACATCAAATAGTCAGAAGAGGTATGCCTTATGTTTTATTGATGATTATACTAGAAAGGCTTGGGTTTACTTCTTAGCTGAAAAGTCTGAGGCTTTAAATTCATTCAAGTATTTTAAGAAGCTTGTTGAGAAGGAAACTGGAATGTATATCAAATGTTTACGTACAGATAGAGGAGGGGAGTTTAATTCTGTTGAGTTTAAAGAATTTTGTAGATTGAATGGCATCAAAAGACAGTTAACTACTGCATACACTCCCCAACAGAATGGGGTGGCTGAGAGAAAAAATAGGACGGTGATGAATTTAGTTCGTTCAATGTTATCAGACAAGAAGATTCCAAAAAACTTCTGGCCTGAGGCAGTGAATTGGACTATTTATGTGTTAAATCGGTCACCTACATTAGCTGTGAAGAACATTACTCCAGAGGAAGCATGGACAGGGGTGAAACCTTCAGTGGAACATTTTAGAGTTTTCGGCTGTGTAGCACACGTGCATGTACCAGATGCAAGAAGAAGCAAACTAGAAGATAAAAGCTTTGTGTGTGTGCTTTTGGGGGTCAGTGAAGAATCAAAAGGTTATAGATTGTTCAATCCTGTGACTAAGGCAATTGTGATAAGTAGGGATGTTGTGTTTGAAGAAGAAAGGAAGTGGAATTGGGATGTCAGTTATGAAGAACAAATTTTGATGGATCTTGAATGGGGAGATGCAGAGAACAACAACAGTGATAATGAAGATGGTACAAGAGGGGACGAGAATGGTGAGGCATTTGAAGAGGACATTGGTGAAGATGAGAACAATGAAGATCAACAAGGAGTAGCAGACGAGTTGGTTGATGAGGGGTTAACAACAAAGAGTGGACGAATTATACAAGCTCCAGCTCATCTAAATGACTATGTTAGCGGTGAAGGGCTTTCAGATATGGAAGATGAAGTGAACATGGCCTTAGCTGCATCATCGGATCCAATCACTTATGAAGAAGCAGTTAAGAGCTCTAAATGGAGAATGGCAATGGATTCTGAAATCAGTTCGATCGAAAAGAACCAAACATGGAAGCTCATTGATTTGCCAAAAGGTGCCAAGAAGATAGGAGTTAAATGGATTTTTAAAACGAAGCTCAACGAGCTTGGAAAGGTGGATAAGTATAAGGCACGTTTGGTAGCTAAGGGGTATGCTCAGAAACATGGTGTGGATTACACAGAGGTGTTCTCTCCAGTAGCAAGAATGGACACGGTAAGGATGATTGTGGCACTCGCAGCACAAAGAGCATGGAAGATTTACCAGTTAGATGTCAAATCGGCCTTCCTTTATGGAGAGTTGAGCGAAGATGTGTATGTGGAGCAACCTAGGGGCTATGAGAAGCAAGGTAGCGAGGAAAAAGTTTACAAGCTTCACAAAGCTCTATATGGTTTAAAACAAGCTCCAAGAGCTTGGTTTAGTCGTATTGAGTCTCATTTCATCAATGAAAACTTTGAGAAGTGTCCAAATGAGCAAACACTATTCATCAAACGAAGCAGTGGAGGTAAGTTGTTAATTGTGAGCATTTATGTAGATGATTTGATATATACTGGTAATGATGATAGTATGATGAGTGAGTTCAAGAGTTCGATGATGAGAGTTTTTGATATGACTGATTTGGGGAAGATGAGATTTTTTCTTGGAATTGAAGTATCACAAAAGCTAGAAGGGATCTTTATTTGTCAAAAAAAATATGCTATGGAGGTATTGGAGCGTTTTGGGATGGCAGAGAGTAAAGCTGTGAATAGTCCAATCATACCAGGGTTCAGGTTAAGAAAAGATGAGCATGGCGATACTGTAGATGAGACTTATTATAAACAAATAGTCGGTAGTTTGATGTATCTCACCACAACTCGTCCAGATTTGATGTTCAGTGTAAGTTTAATAAGCAGGTATATGGCCAAACCAACCGAGCTTCATCTTCAGACTGCAAAAAGAATTTTAAGATATTTGAAGGGAACTGTTGGTTATGGAATTATGTACAAAAGTGGAGGGAAAGATAAACTACTTGCATTCACAGACAGTGATTATGCAGGTGATATTGAAGACCGCAAAAGCACTTCGGGGTATGTATTTGTGTTAAGTTTCGGAGCAATTTCATGGTTGTCAAAAAAACAGCCTATAGTCACCCTTTCAACTACTGAAGCTGAGTTCGTGGCAGCTGCTGGATGTGCTTGCCAATCAATCTGGATTAGGAGAATTTTAAAAGAGCTTGGTTATACACAGGAAGGTTGTACCAGAATCATGTGTGATAATAGCTCCACAATCAAACTTGCAAAGAATCCAGTCATGCATGGGAGAAGTAAGCACATTGATGTACGTTTTCATTTCTTAAGAGATCTTACAAGAAATGGAGAGATTGAATTGGTGCACTGTGGGACACAAGATCAAGTAGCTGATTTAATGACCAAGCCTTTAAAGCTGGATTCATTTCAGAAACTCAGGAGCATGCTTGGAGTATGTGAAGTTTCAGAAGTAAACTAGTTGCTGTTAGCAATTAGTTTAAGGGAGGATTTGATGGAGTTAGTTGCGTGAAGATAGGAATTCTTTGTTGATGTTTTACTTAGTCAATATTTCTGTTTAAATAATCCCTAGTCTCTAGGGTACTGCTTATGTATTTGAATCATTCTTGTTCCCTTTATCACGTAGCAATTAGTGCTAACACGTGCGCTGCAATTTCGTTGTTTCAGTTAACCTTTGTAAGGCTATATAAGCCGAAGTTGTTGATTCAATAAAGTGGTGAAATATCATTCCATCAGTTTACTTGTGTATTAGTTGTTGTTATTCAATTAATCACAACACCTTACTCATCTAATATTGTAGGCCATTAAGCTCTTTTAATTTTATACTAATATTGTTGTATGCGTCATTGTTTACGAAAGCAGATAGCGGAGCGTCTAAAAAGTCATGCGCACTCTATAGTCTATCTTGTATATTGAAGTGAAAATGATACATAGCACGCCGCATTATGTCAATCGTATAGTCTATTGGAATTTATGTTGCCTTTCATATCACACACATTTTAACCGATAGCAATAGAGGTATTAGAGGAAAAAAACCAAGTGATTGAGATTCCTAAAAGAAAAATAAAAAATACAATAAAAATAATATTTTTAAAATTTACAACCACAAAAATTATATATATATTTTTATGTTAAACTCTTAGATTTTTATTATTAAAACAAGTTCAACTCATTATTTTGCAAGAAAATATTTTTAAGTTTAATTACAATCATTTAAAATCATTTAATATTTAATTGAATTATATTTAATATTATTATAATATTATTTTTATTATTATAAATTTTATGAATATTTTTTAAAAAATAAATTAAAAAAAATTCATTTACAAGAGATGTGACTTGAAGAAGAAGAAGATATTAGGTTTATGACTCTTGAAAGTTAGTCTTTAAAATGAAGTTCAAATTTCTTATAAAAGGAGACAGGGTTATTTAAGAGTTGATGGATAGGTCCATGGGCTTGTGTTTTAATTTAGGCCCAATGCAATTTTCTTTGGTACAGCCGTGTAGGGTTTCTCGAGCTTCAAAATTATAAATTTAAATTACATAAAAATTATATAAATTACTAAAATTTTATTTAAAACTAACAAACAAATATATTGGAGCTCCGGTGACTTCGTCGATGAATTCACTGGAGCTCTAGAGATTTCGATGGTGATATCACCAAAAATCCAACGACCTTACCAAAGCTTTGGTTACCTCGCTGCATAGGTATTTAAAATATTACATATAACAACATAAGTATAAATATAAGTATATGTAACATGTTACATATAAAAATAAAAATGTATGTAACACATTTTATATAACAGAAAAAAAAAAAAAAAAAAATCATATCAACAAAGTGGCCTAAAGATTAAGAAATTCATATATAACTGGCCCAAAGTGGAGTATTTTCTACAGAGTCTCTAACAGATTCATTGTAGATCTCTATAGCACAAAACTTTAGAAAAAAATTATCTATCATGTGCTGCAATAATAAATATGATTATCAAATGACAACATTCAAAAATCATAGAGGTGAGGGATGACTAGTCATCTATTAATAAACAATGAACAATCTTATCAATGTAGTCATATATATCTACAACAGTATACTCGGTAATTTCACTCATGGTGTATGTCTTTCCACTATTTGTTTGCCAATATACAAAAATACGTTGTGCATAGAATTTAAGGATGTTAGATGTAAAACTATTGCTCACTCCAATATAGCCCTATAGAACAAGAACCTAGGCAAATAAAGGTAAAATGGACAGACACTCACAATTTGATGCCATTATTGCTTCCTAGGGTGCCGATCTTGCCAAGCCATTGAAGGAGGCTCAGATTCCCTACAAGATCCATACTGTGAAGGATCATGATTTGAATGAGAGGCTTTGCTTGGAGGTTAAGAGGCTAGGTCTTAGAGCTGTCATGATTGAGAGTAGAGGATTTGAGGCTGTCAAACGAGATGGAAATCAGAGATAATAGGAAAGAGGAATGGGAAGAAGGATCTGAAAAGACATAACAAAAAATGGCTAAAACAAAATAAAAGGGCAAAAACGTAAATATTATTGTTCTAAATGAAGCAGCATAGCAACTTTAGTCAAAAATGAAAATTATGAATTGTATATTGTGTCACTATTTAGGAGATAATAGTATCAAAATTTGACTCTCGTTGGTGGTGCATATCCTCCCAAGTTGAGGTGATAATTATGTCATATTAGTCGTATTCATTTTATATTATTTGTATTTGTATTATATTTGTTTTATGTTATTTATGTGAAATTTTCATGTTAGTTGATACATTAAAACATTTATTTGACTTTTTTTCGTATTACTTATTTATAATAGTAACAAATAACAAAACATTAAGAACATAAAAAAAAATTTCAATCAATTATTACTAAAATATTTATTCATGTCATGACATATTCAATTGTGCTATCAAATTATGTTAGAAATTACTGCAATTACTTTAAAGTCTCAACTATTAGTATAAATTATTATTTACTTCTTCATTACTAATTTTAATTAAAAGTTTTAAATAATAAATATAAATAATATTTAATAGTAAGAACTTAGTATTAATTATGAAGGGGGTAAGGGCTTTGTATTTAAAAATAACTTATAATCAAAGAAAATTAATTATAGTCAAAATTGTATGACATGTATGTTCACGATGGTTATTTGTATCTTACATGAATGAAACAAAGTTTAATTATTGTTTTTAATCGAGGGTATTTTTATTGTAATAATATTATAAGACAATATTATTACTCTTAATTGAGATTATAAGTAATGAAAGCATATAACTTATTTAATTAAGAGACCGGCAGCTCTTGATTGGTTTCTAACCTTTGATATTATTATTAGTATTGTTGTCAATGATACGGTGTGGGGGTAGGTTTGATATTTTCATTTTTATGCTAAATATTTGACGGGTGGGATGAGGTGAGATGAGATAAGTTAAGGTAAGGTAAGGTACAACAAAAATTCTTTACCAAAGTTTCAAAGAATTTGTTAGAATTGAGTTTTCTTCGCTAGCAAATAATACATTTTTAATCATTTATTTTATGTTCTAAATTAATAAAATTTATGTTAAAAGTAAAATTATTTTTAATACGTATTAAATGCAACATATTAATTATAAATATAATTGAGTTGTTTGTTTTGATAGATATTAAAAAATTAAGATAAAATATATTTTTAATTATAATTTTGTATTTTCTTAAGTAAATATATAAAAATTATATAAAATTGAAAAAAAGTTAGGCTCCAAAATTTGATGGCACAGGAATGTATTCCCCTTATCCATCCCACGAAGACTTTTTCTTTATCGAGTTATTCCACAGGTGAAAAACTTGAATTTTTTTTTTTTTTTTACGACTATCTACTCGATTGAAAAAATTGTTATTATTAGGCATCTAGTTTCAAGAACTATGAAACGACAAATAAAATAAATTAAAATAAAAATAATAATGGAGGCATATTTTCATTTTTGTTTATGCATATAATTGTTTATCAATGTTTTAAAATTTACATGCTAAATTATATCTTTAAAAGATAAAAGAATAGCATAAAGCAATTAGATGAGATGTTTAATGAGTTAGGTTAAACCAATTTATTTAGAATCTCACCCATATGTAAGTGTATTTTCTCTTATTAATAAAAAGGAAAAAAAATTTAGTACCATTTTTTTTTTAATTTTTAAAAAGGTGAGTTTATTTTTTAGCTTATCTAAATTTTATGTAATATAAGCTCAACTTATATCACTTTTAAGCGAGTTGAGCTAAAAAATTCAAATTTATTTATATTTTTTTAAATAAAAATATATAAAATTTGTTTATGGATAAACGTGTTTGCATAAATATTATTTTTTTCTTATATTTTAATAAAAAAAGAATAAAATAAAAAATATTAATTATTATTTATAAATATATTTTGTTAATTAACACAATAACTGTTCATTGGCTAAGTAAACTGGCTCATATTATGAGATATTATTTATTATAATTGGAGTATACATCCTACCAATTTTATTAATTTAAAATAATGCATATTCATTTATTTCAAGAATAATGTAAAATATACTCTTAAATATTATTAAATTATTATAAAAGATTTAATATTTATATTTATTTTTTAAACTAAAATAATAATTTAATGTAATTGTGGCATGTATAATATTTAAATATAATACATTAAAAATAAAATATATATTTATTTATAATTATAATAACAATTCAATATGTATCAAATTTAAGCGAATTATAAAATTTATTAATATAAATTCTAATAGGATATATAATTTTAATTCAAATCTAACTATAAAATTTATAAATTTAATCTGTTCAAAATCTCACTGATTGAATTAATTTAAATAAATTAATCAAATTATTTACCTTTATTTTAGAGAATAGAGCAAAAATTAGAAGAATGTAAGAGCAATAAATATTTTTGAATTATTAGAAAAAATATATATTTTTTGGAATTCATTTACCTAATTGGTATTGCTCCTAACTGACCTTGACTTTCCATGAAGCATTTAGTTATAGTATACAGTATACTAGCACAGGACTATCACTGGATCTTATTCTCCACCAGATCTTTCCTCCTGTATATTAATTTCCTTCCGAAAAGCTCCTCCCGTACATCTTTTTGTAACTTTTCTTAATACTATTTTCCTTTATTTCGTTCTGTGTGTCGCGCGCCGTTTGGTATTTCAAGTGTGCCTTTGTTGCGTGGGAGCTTTTTGTTGATACAAGGAAATGTACGAAAAATTTGTTGAGCTACGTTAACATTCAAGCTATTAAAATAAAGTTTTTTTTTTCTTTTACTTTAAGACTCAGTGCATATAGTTTGAGACTGTTAATATATTTACTTCTTTTTGTTATTTTATTGCATCAAAAAAGTCTATTTTGTTTGATAAAATCAAAATAGTCTAATTTGTATTGTTTTTCAAGATTATTACATGTTACATTGTATTATATTTTCCTAAAGCAAAGATAATTTTATTTTCTATTTAATGTATTTTAAGTGTAGTTAATCTTGACCACAATTTATCCATAATGAACTAGTCGAGTCGCAGTTGGTTGATATATTTGGAGTCAAGTTTTAAGCGCCGATAATATCGGAGTTCTACCCCTGTAATTAAAACAATGATAGGTTGCTTCTAATGATCAAGTGCTATATCTCACAGAATTGATAAATTGTGATTGTACGACGGTCTGCATTCTCAACGAGGATTTTTTTTAGAGAGAACTCAAACTAGAGTCACTGTAGCTGACTCATATGATAGATTTGTCTTATTGTAGTCTAATATGATGGAAGATTTAATACAAATCAACAAACATACTATTATTTTATTCTTTCTTGTTCCTGAACAGGCCAAAAACTCCTGGTAAAATTGGTTGAAAACTTGAATAACCTAACTAAGATCTAAAACCAACATTGTTTTCGAAAAACAGGACAAAAATGCCACATTAATGGCAATATGACATATCATCAGTCAAGTTGGAGATCACATTAGAAAATATTACAACAATAATTTCCATATATTGAAATGAAAATTCCTTAAATCGCTACTCTACCTTCTTTTTCTGATAGAGATGAGAGTAAATTAAAACACACCACTCACTTGCAAACTCCACCACCTCTAACACACACCCGTGAATTGGCTTTGTTACTATCCAATGAAAGAGAGATAAAGAAAATAAACTTTTTTTTGGAAAATTTTCATTCCTAATTGTAATCATAGATAGAGACCGATGGTTTCTCTTGCATTTATTTCTCATTTAAACCAATCACCAACTTGGACATAACAATTTCTGCTAAATCTGAACTACTAGATTCTCTCCCAAACTCAAGCACAAGCCCTCTCTTACTATTTTGTACAGCTCTTGGACTCAGCAAAATCCCCACAGACCTTGACTTGTTAAACCTCACTCCTGACATCTTCAACCCCACTTCCGGCTTCTTCCCCACCCACGAATACCGTTGGGTGTCCAAATTTGAATCCGACCCGACTTTAATTTCCCCAAAAGACCGTCCTACAGACTTTGATCTGATCACACCATCACCAATCCCTTCTATGTCATACTCTGCACTTGAAACACTAGATACCTTACTATTCCTCCTACTGCCTGCCCTAGAAGTCGAAACCCTCACTTCATTGCTCTCTTGAACTTCTAGCTGAGCCACAGGCGACGTCGTATCGTCCACACAATTTACTATCCTTTTCAAGTTATTCCACATTGGCGGCGCATGAATCCTCTTCCTCAAGATCTTCAAAAACTCCACTATCTCAGCCATGGCCGGCCGTTTCTCCGTTGTCGATCTCACACACCTCGCCGCCAAAACCGCCAGGGGTCTGATGAACGACGGGTCAATGGGTGGATTAATTCTCCGGTCGCAAATTTCGGCATATTCTCCGCCCTTTATGATTGGAACAGCCCAATCAACAACCGAAGGTGGACTGTAGGTCATATCGATGGCGTTTCTTCCACTGATAATCTCTAAAAGCAATATCCCAAAACTGAACACATCACTCTTGGTGCTTAGATCTCCCGGGGCTAGATAGCCTGGATCGAGATATCCTAGAGTACCCGCTGGTGGCGTACACTTGATACGAACGTCCTCCACGTGTCCCCTAAGAGCCAACCCGAAATCGCCGAGTCTGGCGTTGCCGTTGGAATCGATCAGAATGTTGGAAGACTTTATGTCTCTGTGGATCACTGGTGGGTTCGAAGAGTGAAGAGCTTGAACCGCTTTGGATACCTGTAAAGCGAACCGGACTCGACGGTTCCAGCCGGGTGGTCTAGAACGAGCGTGTAGGAGATCGTAGAGAGATCCATTAGGCATGTACTGAACGACTATTAGTTTTCTATCTTTAGGGTCAGAGGAAAAGCCGATGAGATTGACGAGCCTGGGATTTTGAACTCTTGAGAGTATTTCGATCTCGTTCTCTGCAGGACTAGTACAGCTGGTGCAATTGTTACAGTTACGATTGTGGTTGTGGAAATTATGGGTTGTTGGGTTAAAAACTTTAGTTTTCTTAACAGCGGCAATGAGCTTTCCATCATCAAGAACAGCTCTGTAAACACTTCCATGGCTACCCTTGCCCAAGAAAGTCTCTGTGGAAAATCCATTTGTAGCTGAGACGAGCTCGTCGTAGGAGAACACTCTGATTTTATTGTTGGGTTTTTGGGTTTTCTTTTGAGTTCCCAATTGTAGGGATCGCAGATGGCTGTGGTCGACTCTGCATTGCAAGAGAGATAGCCCATGAAGAGAGGATGAGTAAGGTTTTGTTTAGGTGGGTTTTCTGAGGAAGTTAGAGAGACAGTGGTGGTAGTTATTGTTGTTTGAGCAAAGAAGAGATGATAAAAAGAAAGATTCAAAGGACAAGAGTGAAGTTAGAGAGACAGTGGTGGTGGTGTTATTGTTGTTTGAGCAAAGAAGAAATGATAAAAAGAAAGATTCGAAGGACAAGAGTGGTGGGAAACGAGAGCACTTTGAAAGAAAAGAGGTTAAAGTGGTTAATGTAATTTACAGCTTTTCCTTTTCTTTTTTCAAACTCGTGCGACTTCTAAAGAAATTTCTAGGAGTTGGTATATTAATATAATTGTAATAGCTCAAATATAATTATCTAATTTATTGTCATATTATTTCATAAAAAAACTTGGTAAAATAGAATGTTTGATCCCATTACAATTTACAATCGATGACCATCACTTACTTGAATGCAATTTAATTGAAAATTATTGAGCTGTATCTTGAATGGGAGGTTGAAAGTTAAAATTCATTTTTCTTGTTAAAAACATTTGAGCTGTATCTTATTAATAATTATAGTCTTTTGAATAGAAGATCAAAAATTCAAACTCATTTTTCTCATTTGAATATGATAACAGACCATCACTTTACGCACGCACGATAATCTAAAAAAAAAAGAAAATTATAGTCGGTATGGTCTCCCATCTCAGGCTCCAACTACCCCTTTTATTAGGGGAAAAAAAAGTCCAATCTTTTACCATAATGGTTTTTATTGACAATACCCGCACTAGGTTTTCTTGTATTTTAGTTTAGGTCAGCATTAACAGTTAGGTTATCTTGTATGAGCACTACTAATTGGGGACAGAGACTGATTTGTCTTCATGTGGGAATTAACTATCAAGTAATAGGGCTATAAGATATGGAGAAATTTTACATAATAGTTAATAAAAAGTATAAATAATGTAATAAGTAGATAGCTATGTATGTGTGTGCTTAGTGTTGCAATGATCTTTACATAAAGTAACGAGATGATGAAGATATATTGTTTTAATCATATTGGTCAATGCAAACAGTTATAAGAAGCAAAAAAGTTTCAATCTTCTTTTCATGATATATCTTCTTTTTAAGATGCCAATCTTGCTTTTGTAAATTGCCTCATCTGTTTTTATACCTGCTTTACAAGGAAACAATCATTAGCCTTAAATCTAACTTTGTTCGCATTGAGGAGAAGAATGGTACTATTTAGTATTTAATAGCAATTACTAAATATACATAATTTTAAATTAACAAATTTATAGCACATATTTCTAAAACACTTTTAATTTTTAAATTTTTAGACGTATTGTATATTAACAAGTGGCATATAACTATAATGTAAAATTGTATTTTTAATAATTTGATGATTAATGTTAGAATTACATAAATATAATCTATGTTATATATATATATATATTATATTATGTGTTAATATTATTTAAAAGAATAAATTATTTTTAAATTTTTAAATAATTTTTACATACATTACGAATAAGAGTTGAGTAAAATAGTAGATGCAAAAATATATGCTATTAACATTTCTTTAAATTTTAATTTATTAACGAGCTGTCCTTATAAATATTATACAAGACGGTTGGTAACCAATATAACAATAATTATACAAGGAAAACGAACATAGAATTAGATTCATTTGCTAGATCAACTATGCTCTATGGATGATGAGAACATTAATATGAAAATACTGCCAAACTACTACTTCGGGACAGTACATAAATAATAACTTCTGTTAATGATAATTTAAATTCTTATCTACCTTATAATTAAGGACATTAATTAACTTATTTATCTTTTAAGAAAAGAATTTTTTTTTAAATCACAAAACTAACACCCTTTAATATTAATTTATGTCTTTTTTAATTTAAAATAAGGATGTTATTTAATTGTTATAAGTTTCACAAGTATTATTTTAGATAATTTTTTAAAAAAAAAATTATATGAATATAGATACATGGTGTGTTTTAATATTTTGACACGTCATCCATGAGCCTTTTATATATGTAAAACTTTCTCGAAACGAAAGACCTATATTTAAGTAGCATTGCATAATCAATAGGACTGTTAGCTCTATTCATATTTTCTTTTTCTTAAAATAAGTATATTATTCACACATTTATAAATGAGATTTTAACACAGTTCTCTTACATGCCTAGGCTTCAACAACGAGTGAGACTTAAACACAATTCTCTTACAACAACTGAGACTTGGATACAATTCTCTTACGTGCCTAGGCTGCATGTTGTTGAGTTTAGAAACTCTATTCATATATTCTTAAATCTGATCTCCATTCATCCTTTCATAGTTTAAAGTAAATAATTCATATATTCATTAGTTAATTGAGTTTAAAAAAAAATTATTAATTATTTAAGAAGGTAAATAATAGATGTGATTAATTTAATGTTGTCATAGTCTGAAAACAAAATTGAAGTATTGACTTATAAAAGGTTAAATTTTAAATATGAATAATAAATTATAATTGATTTGTTCATTTTTAAAGAAATAAAAAAAAAAAATTTTAATTTAATATTATTTAGATATACATGCTTTGAACGCATAAATACATAAATTATCGGACTCATTGATAATTGTTAGCCCATAATTTCAAACAGATCATGAATTAACTTCGTTGTCCGAAATAGACCTTTAGACATGTCATTGTTGTCTATGACCGCCAAGTCGCTAGTTCAAGGAATTTAGAACCTTATCTACGGACTATTTGCACACTTATCTCGTGTTCTTTTAATTTTGGAATACTTATTAGAAATTATATCAAGATTTGTCAAATCAATTATATTGTACATATTTATATTATTTTAGCTATATATGCTTTAATATCTGTAACCTATTGTAAGAATTTTGATATTTTGAACTAGTCTATATTTAAAAAAAAAAAAAAAAACAGTTTTTGAAATTATAAACAGAAAAATGTTATCCATTCGCATTTGAGTCATTTTTGCATTCCTAAGTATTAATTATTCTACAAAACAATTCTATATGGATTTTATTTTCCTAGCAAATTAGCAATTATGTGTTTACAATCAGAGCCAAACAACCAAAATGCCCAAACAAAATTAAGAAATAAACAAAACTAGTCAAATTTAGTGTTTATTACCCAACAACTGCAGTGATTGTGAATGAAAGCTTAAACGAACTTGGTTTAACTTCTTTTTTTTCTTTCCAGAATAATAATAATAATAATAATAATAATAATAATAATAAAATGTGTAAGTTGTTGACATGTTATATTTTTTTTTTTTTTTAAAGAATAATAAATTTATATTTATTCATTAAAATTATAATATGTCAGAGAATTCAAGTACAATATATAAGTAAATAAAAATTGATAACTGTACAAACATTTTTCTTTGTCGTATTTTGTCTTTTGTTTTATTTATTTATTTATTACTCCTAAAAGTGCAACAAATTAAAGTAAAAGAAGAAGCAAAAACTACAAATTAAAGTGCCTTATAAATCTACATGCTGGTATGAAGTGACCCCATGTGACTTCAAATTAATAAGGCGGACTCCAACGGCATTGGGATAATATTACTTTAACCCTATATTCAAAGTAATGGTGTCCTGAAGATTGATTCATATATTATGCCTGTAGAGATAATATTTATTATACTTGTGTCAAATAAATTAAATTAAATTAAATTATAATTATAATTAATTTATATAATATTTAATAAAAAATTATATAGTATAATTAAATTAAATTAATTATATATTTTTTATTAAAATAATTTTTTGTATTTTTATTACATTTTTAAAAATAAATTTTTTTAATTTAAGATAAAAGTAAAAGTTAAGACATATAATTTACAATTCATACAGATTAAATTAATTGTCCAATATAATTTAGACCTATATTTTCTGATCGTATAATTTTTTTTACATAATTATATTATTTTTATACTATACAAAATAATCTAAATTATATTATATATAAATTATATAATTAAAATATTTAATATAATATAACAAACGTACCTTAAATATTTTCTATGAGTTTCATATCCTTTATTTCAAACTACCATATATTTTATTTAAACTGTTAAATAAGACTCACTGTCATTTACAGTATGTCGCGTGTTGTTAAAATGTCACACAAATTTTGCTGAAACATAATTGGCAATTTTATAATTTCACATCACCTGTCCTTGATTTTCGTTTATTTCATGTTTATAGTTCCAAAAATATTTTTTTATCATAAATATATTAATTTACATAATATAATTTAATTAATAATTTATTAACAAATAATTTTACAATCACTTCACAAAGAAATTATGTATTGAAAAGTATAAAAGGTTAAAAATAATTCAATTTTTCTTTCTCTTACCCATTTAAATTTGTATTTTAAATAATTATTGGTCTAAATTAACACATTAATATTGATATAAAATTAATATATAATTTTTCTTTTACAATCTCATTTTTTTATTTTTTATTTAATTAATAATTAATATATTTTTTAATTTACATAATAATTTGATATATATAATTTTGTTAAGTGTAATGAATTAAATATTTACAATCCTTTGTTAAGGTTGTGGTAAAAATAAAAATAAAAAATTAATTTAAAAAATAAAAAATAGTTCTCTTATAACCACAAAATTAATATTTTTTATGTCCAGTATTTTATTATAAAAAAAGTTTAATTTATTATTTAATATTTAAATTTTATTAAATTAAATTTATTTAATATAATTATGTATTATTATTATCATTATAAATTTTAAAATATTATTTTTTTTATAATTTTTTAAATTAACTGATGGGTACTAAATGATAAATATATTTTTATATGTATTTATATTCACAACATATAGCATTTATAAAAATCAAGAGCCTAGCCTGCATTCAGTTAATAATTCGAGATTAGGTTGACATGATTACTAAAACAGTCATTTGACTGTACAAGTAAATTGTCTTTTTCCCAAGTGATCGAGAGAAAATGGGCGAAGAGAGTTTCAATATATTTGGACAATCCTACCATCATAAATTTGTAATAATTTATTTCGCTAAAATAAAATTTACATTCCTTAATTTATATTAATTTTTTTTATGATATTTAGCACTACTTAGTATATTTAAGTCTCATTTAATAATTATTTTATTCTTAATTCTTAATTTTATTTTTAAAATTTTATAAATTCTAAAATTACATAAACTTGATGACTCATTGTTAGTTTTTAATTTTTAAATTTTAATTTTTTTTTTAAATTTGACCAAATTTAAAAGTAAAAAAAGATAAATTTTGGAAATAAATTCCTATTTTTTTATTTCTTGATTACTAAAAACTAATATCATAACCAAATTACACTCAATCATATTTTACCTTACTCAAATGATTGAAAAACCAAAATTTAATTAATATTTATCAAGAATAAGTTTGAAATTTAATTTTAGAGCTTAAAAAAAGTTAAAAATTAAAAATTAAGAATTAATTATCAAGTATTACAAATTAAAAATTAATTATTAAACAAGAATGTCCAATTTTTAATTTTTATTTTTCAAAATTAAAATTAAAAATTGATTATCAAACAACTTTATTTTTTTCTTAAAAAAATAAAAAATATTAAAATTAAAAATTAATTCTAAAATTAAAAAACTTAAAATAAAAATTGAAATGATTATTAAATATGACTTCAAAAATTCAGTCATGATAACGTATTATATATGGTCTAACAATGCTAATTTTCTGCCTAAATGCTATTTTTTAAATAATGCTGTACTATATTTATTATTCAAGTTGGAGGATAGCAACTGAGCAGTGATAAATTATTATTAACTAATATTTTAATGATACTCTGTGGTATCATGTACATAAGTCTTGGAGTCTTACTAAGAATGAGATAATTATATTTTGTTATTATATTTACTTAATATAAAAATGTTTTTTTACTGTTAAATTAAGAATATAAAAAAATATTTTGAAAAAAATAACAAAACTAACATCCATTATGTTCAAACTTATATTTTCACAATTAAAGAAAATAATTAATATGTTATTTTTTTAATGCATATTTAATTAGAATTAAACGACGACGATTTAAACCCGTTTAATATTTTATGTTTAAATTGAACGTTTAATATTATTAAAAATGCTACTTTTATTACTATAAATTTTAAGGATATTATTGTTAGTAATTCTCAAAATATTTTATTTATCATAAGCTTAAAATACATCAAAATACGTGTAAAAAAGACAAGATGTATAACTATAATCTATATATAATATCATATGAACGAACTCATGGTTCGATTCGATATTTTGAGAAAATCCTTTTGTTTTACATTATTAGCATTATAGAACCTTGCGATAAATCATTAGGGCCAACCCGTGGATCTCTTTGTTGACTTTTGCTATTCATGAATTATTTGCACTAATATGCTTGATAGTGTGTTTGTAACAGAGAATAATGAATAACAATTTCATTTATTTAATAAATTATTCATTATTTGTTAATAATATAATATTTTAAATTAATCAAATTTAAAATTAATATAAATATATTTTAAAAAAATTATAAAAATCAAATAAACATAGAGAGAGAAAATAATCTGATTAGTTGTATAACATCTCATTTATTTGTATTTTTTAATGATGTAATATTTCAAACCGATAAAATTTAAGATTAATTCAAATATTTTTTTGAAAAACATGAATATCCAATAATTAATAGAGAGAAAAAAAAATGATTGATTAAAAGTATACTCCTAAAATAATAAATAACACATCATCCATAGATTTAAGAAGTTTATATTTGAGTTTTAGAAAAGGGGAAATAAAGAGTTTTATTTGTTAATATAA
Source organism: Elaeagnus macrophylla (assembly GCA_029378325.1). Classification (NCBI taxonomy): domain Eukaryota; kingdom Viridiplantae; phylum Streptophyta; class Magnoliopsida; order Rosales; family Elaeagnaceae; genus Elaeagnus; species Elaeagnus macrophylla. The sequence goes on from CM055653.1 coordinate 13,715,411, forward strand.
ATAATATTAATAACACATAAATTTATATTTAAATTAATTATATCGTGATATATTTTACTAAAAAAATAAATTATTTTTTTATTCTCTAAAATAATTTTGTTACGTGTGAATGGTTTAATGAAAGAGTTTGTTTTTTTGGTTGAAAGAATTCTTCTTTCAAAGTTAGAAATTGGGTGTGAGCCAATCCTTGGTTGATAATTGTCACTTGCTACTTGGTTACCGTTGTGTAGAAGTGTTTGCTTGACACAAGTTGTTTAAATTAGTAACTCGAAAATTCAAATTTAGCTTCTTAATTTCTCCATGTTCGGTTGAACTCCATAAAACTTGTATTTTTATTTTTCTAGTTACAAGCACAGACCATATCAAATATCTTTTAATTTAAAATAAAAAAATTCTATGCTTCACAATTTATTACAATATTCATAATAAGTTTTTATTATAGTAACATATGTAGACGTCTTTAGCGACTTGAAAGCCTAATTTTGACTAAAAAAACACTCATTAAGTTAATGTGATTGCCATTGATAAGAGTTCTGTGTATTTTTAAAATGTGAATTGACAAAAGCTTTATGATTTGGTAGCACTGTTAAAACTCTATTAAAATTATGGTTTTTTTTTTTTTTTTATATATACCAAAGTTCATAATTCATAAAACATCAAAACAAGCATCTACCTATACTTTAAATATTAATGATTGAAAAAGTAATTATACTTAATTCTAATAATTGTTTAATATTTGTTAATTGAGTTGATTTATGTGTTAATAAGAATTTTGAGTTATTCATCTAGAAAGTTAACATTTTGAAATGAAACATTAAGTTTTTTATAAGTGATGCTAAATTCTATCCATAATGTCACAACAATATTCATGATATTTTGACCATACAACAAAATTTTCTTGATGTGTTTTAGATAATAACATTTTCTTTATGAGAGAATGAAGGTTTTTTTTTTTAAACTAAAATAAAGATTTCTTTAATGTCAAAATGAGTACAATAAAATAAAATATAATAGTGTAACACATAATAACACTTTCCAAACAACACAAAATAAATTATTTTTATACATTGAAATATACAATATAACCAAAAATGACCAGATATACTAACAATCTCTAACTAAAGATTAAATACTGAGGTAAAAGAAAAAAAATTATATACTTGTGTTTTGCTGTAGCTCATTGGAAGCAATTTGAGGTCTTTTGAATATACTATTATGCCAAACGATTCACACAAAATCACTGCATAATTGTGGCACACAAGATGCAATAACCGAAGGCCACACGACACAACATGAAGCTTATTTAAGAACTAAAGTTAAAGATTGAAAAGGAGGGGAGGAAAAAGAAGAGGATAATGTCTAAGAAGGAGGCTACCAAAGACAAAGTCCTCCAAAGGAGAAGATTCCCTTATAATAATTATATAAAATAATAGTTGGATTTTCTTTTAATAACTTAGATTTTTATTTTAAATTTTTAGAAGAATTGATAACTAACAACTTTTAACATAATAGTACAACTTAAGATCTGATAATAAAAGTCCAGTAATTTCAATTGTTGATTACAAGTATTTGGCGTGCATAATACATAAAATTAATATGTGTGGAAGAATAATAAATGTATAAAATTATAGTTGGCTGTCTTCCAACAGTTTAAACTTTTGAAAGAATTGATTTTCGAATAATTTCTAATATATTTAGATAAAAGGGAAAGATTTGGTGATAAAGGGAAAGAGACAGAAAATAATAAATGTAAAGAAAAGGATGAGATTAGGGAAGAAAAAGGAGGAAGGCTTTAGAATTTTTTTTCTTTAGAGAGAAGTAGAATCTCTCGCTCTATGTTTTAAAATTCAAAATTTTTCTTTGTTGTAAAAGAATGATGTTGTTAACATTTTGATTAGCATATATATATAAAGAAAAGTAAATAAATTTTATTACATATAAATTATAATTATAAATTCATACAACAACTATTCTATTAAGTACATCATTTATCTAAAGACAAAATCAAAACTTGCATACACTTTTTGACCAGACCAGATGATATTTTCATCATTTGATTCACGTACAACGATTGTCTTTCAAGTTTTCAAACAGGTCATCTCACTTGGGCTTGGCACTACATAACTACCGGGCTATTATCATCGATGGGCTTAAGATAAGTGCCGTATATTATAATTATTATATATGCAACTCCTCACGAATAAAAGCCTCAATATACAAAATATTTATATATAACAATAAAAAAAAGAAAAATAATATATTTAAAAAATATAAAATATATATTTTAAAAAACAAAATTATTGCGTTGCCTAAATTATCACTCTATTAATTAATGTTAATATAATGAATCGATTACAATTTTAATTAATAAAGAGATATTTTAAATAAAATATATATTTTTTAGTTTTTAAAAATACTACTTTTATTATTTTTACTGTTTCTTGTAATTAGATACTATATCAGTCATTGAGATTATCTTTAGTAATTCTAGCCTTTTAGGCAGAGGTCAAAACTTTCTAGATGAACTTAGTTATGTTCAATTGTTCATTGCTCAATTGAAGGAAACAAAAAATTATTTTGTTAGAAAAGTAAAATTATAACTTACATTTTGCAAATTACATTAGTTATAAAAATAATAGTTCTGTTTTTAAATAAATTCAATGCACTACATTCACTCAAATAAATCTAAATATACAAAAGATATACATTGTACTTTTATGTAGTACTCCTATTTTCCCCTTAATATTAAATTAGGGTTAATCTTCTTATTTTTCTCCCTATTCAAATGGTTGTTATTTTAATTAACTTTTCCAAAAAAGTTTATCTTTTGTTACTGCTTTAAATATTATTATATAAATGTTAATAATATATAAATTTATACTCATAAAAATTATATTATAATACATGATAAAATTATTTTAAAAAATTAAAAAATGATTCAATTTATATATAATTTTATTACGTATTACGATATAGGTTAAAAAATAGGTAATTTATGTGACCTTAGCATTTTTTTTTTCAACAGGACTATTGCAATAGGAGGAACTATAATCATTAAATTAAAAAAAAAAAAAAAAAAAACTCTTCGGTATAATTAATAACTATTATAATACACGTTTTGTATGTAGTTGCTTATAAGTTATATATTTTATTTTTATGAATGTTCATTTTTATGTCTTCTAACGAGTTATAACTCCACGATGTGATATTATTTGAACATTTAAAAAATTCAAGGTTTGAATTCTAGTTATATTTATGTCAATCTATAAAATAAAAACAATAAAACAAAGAAAAACAAAGTTCACTTTTTTGCCCAATTTTTTAGTAAAACTTTGAATTTATCACGTGACTGTTTTTAGGAGTTTTAGTCTTTGACATTATATGATAATATGACACGAATAAAAAAAACAATTCATAATTTTTTCATGTTTTTAAAGAGATTTTATTTCTTACTATTTAACACGATTTATAATCCTTAATTTTATATTTTGTCATATAATTGTGATGAACATAAACATGTAAAATATTTACCTTTATACTAAAATGTATGTACTAGCTGTATATAAGTGAATTACAAAATTGTTAATGTTAAAGCTCTCTCAAAATGTTTAGCTCACCGAACGTGTTTTTCGCAAAAAATAATAATATATATTATCATATTATATAGCGTGTGGAAGAATTTTCTATTAATTATACTATCATTTTCAAGTACACGACGACAATGAATTTAACTTACAGTGTCCAATTATTCTCACCATGCAGAAAACGCTTCTTCTTGCTAATAATGCTATTGCAATTAAGTGGTCCCTACACCACCCCCTAATGTCATATTAAAAAAACCCAACCAAAAACAAACGAAAAAGGATAAGGAAAATTACCAAACTAGAGCTGCAAAAGTCATAACACAATTCACAAGCACTTCGTTATCTTGTATTATAAATGCGTGCATGCGACGCAAGTACGTAAGCATAAAGACGAGTAACGCTAGGCATTCAAGTTATTTTACACATTATTTAATATATTGATTATTATTGATTAAATAATTTAATTATATAACATAAATATAAACATATATTTTAGTGTAAAATATATATATATATATCAAGTAATATTAAAAATAAAATCAATTGATAAAGTGACTTATGTAATTTAAATGTGTAAGCTTAGAAGTAATCGTAAAATCACTTTTTAACAAAATACCTACTAAATTATGTATCAAGATAAAAAGCAATTTGAATATTAAATTACAACAAACAACACACATCATCAATGCTAACAATAAACAAACAAACCCACTACAATTACATCAACTTTTCTTTCTTTTTGTTTTTAACCAAACTTGACTAGTAACAGGATACAGGAATAACTCAAATAACAGTCTAAACAGCAAATACCCATTAAAGAGAACCTCAGTGTAACAAATAAAGCCGGCAGGAAACATGCAATGGTGGATGTGAGTCCCTTTAACAGTCTATCGTCCACATAGCCAACTTCATTCCCTGAAGCAACTATTACTTAATTCAAACCCTAAGATAGTCTCATGATTTACCTTCCTTTATTGGGGGAACAATACATTGTTCAAATACCGCTGGTAGGCTGAAGAGAAATATCAGAAGCCAAGGATAAGCTTTCATACCAAACCAGTTATTGAAGGAAGATTTCAACAGTAGCTCTAGCTACTCCTTCTTACCCTTCAATTAGGAAAGCCGAGAACTAATTCATAATTTATTCAATCTACTAAATAGAAGTGCTACAAATAGCAAAACCTACAAAGTAGGACTAGGAACATATTAGCTTAACAACACCCAAAAGTTAAAGAGCATCAAATCCAAAAGCTTTTGCTTGGTGCTTCAACAACTTCAAGTATTGGATTGCTTCATCAAGTACCACCATTGAATCTTTGCCTTTGCCATCAGGAATTATACTTTGCAGAATGCTCACAGTTTCGATGATTTTTTCTTTTCTCGTTTTCTTAGAGGCACAGCAAGATTCTGCATCATCCTCTAACTCCAATGTCATACTAAGTTTTGCAGAACTTGCACTTTCCATGACTGATGGCCTATCAACATCATCTCCATTATGAAATTTACGCTTCTTCATAGTTCCAGTAGAAGAACTAGCAACTTCTTCAACATTTTGCTCAAAATCCGTGCCTCCCTCGAACCAATTATACTTATCAGAAGCTGACAATGTACTAGGAGAATGACCTGTGCTTGTAACTTCATCATCATCAGATGTGTCAGTACCATCAGTATCATAGTCCGAGTAAAGCAAGGCATTCAGTTCTTCTGTGTCTTCGTGCATCTCACTCTGCTCACCATTTTCATTACTTTGTTTACATTCATCAGTCAGGATTGGTTGTGCAAGATTTCTCAAGATGCTTTTTGCTCCAGTACCTTCCTCGTTGAAATTATAAGCAGAGGGAGGATTTGCTTTCAAAGATGCAAGTCGCCCAGGGTTCCCGATTCCTGAACTCAACATCAAAGTAGTTTGATCACCTGATTGATCAATGACAAGGAATCTCTTCTGGGCATACCCATGCTCTGCTTTTGGATTCATGTTGGTGGTCTCCCGTAAACTTTCATTTGGGCAAAGAGAGAGTTTCTCCTTCAGAAGGGAATTTGAAGTAGTCTTAAAAGCATGGTGCATGCTGTGCAAGCCATTCAACCAACCATGAGGTTCCATTGACCGAGCTGCCCATGAATGAGGACCCACCGAAGGTGCACATAATGGCAAACTACCATTAGCTGATACCATATTTGTACCTGGGTTCATAGATGAAGAAATTATATCTTGTTGCCCCAAGTAAGGTGGTGCAACCAAGGAACTGAAATAGGGTGATTGCCTATCAAAGTGCAACTGAGGATACAAAGTCCTACAATCTTCACCCATCCAAGAAAAACAACTACCTGCGGAATTATTCACAAAAATATAGTTTTAAGTTTTAATCAACTTAGCATAGATGAAAAGTAATTAATAATGATTCTTTGGAGGGGTAATGCAATACATACCAGAAGGATGTATTTACAACTAGCTTAGGCTGATTACTATCTCGTTTGTTGATGAACAAGGAAATTAAATAACACCTCCAGCTAAACAACACAAAGATGCAAAATATATCTACGTGACCGGTTTGAGCAAATGACGGAAATATTCAGCCTAGTCAACAAAAAAAATTGATCAGCATCAGCATATTAAGATTATCAATAGAGGAAACATATAGAAAATGATCTTTTGAACATTAACAAAAATAATTAAATAAAACAATTTAGAGCATCACAGTTTCTCCTTTCAAGATAATAACAAGCTTTAACATATATATAAATCTATAACCAACCTGGCAATCCTGAAGTGGTTGAAAGCATGCTATGACTCTAACAATAATGGTGTTGTTCCCTTCATTTTCATGTTTCAATGCCCGAAATCTTGTTTGACTAGCTGCTTGGCACACCATAACTACAACTCGACCCTTCAATAAGAGTTCACCCCCACAAACTTCCAAAAGCGGATATCTTTCAACTATCAACAACGAGCAAAAACTCGAGCGCTTAATCGAATAATTTCAAACCAGATATAGCACTTACAATGCTAAATCAACTGGATCTAACAAGAAAAGGATTGGAACAAGGGACTAAAAAGAGGATTATCACCAAGATTTGGAAACCACCAACAGCCTAATTCAACTACAGCAGAATGCAAACAAAAACGATGGAAGGAGATGATCAATAACAAGTTTGCAAATATTTAGCTAATTTGCAGAACATAACAAGGTATGACAACGAAGAATTTGGATCCCATGGAAACGACACCACAATAAAGCTGGTTAAATCTAAGGTCTGAATTATATAAAAATAAATTACAAAATTACTCTGCAATACAAGTTCAATGAAAATCCCTTGCGGAACACATCAATAGAGAGATTCAGCCACCACGGCATGCTGTTCTATCCCCACCCAAATACAAATAGATAGCCACAACTACTTTCTCCTTCGAATTTATGCAGACCCTGCAAAAAATAAAATATCTTTCAATGTTATAGGACTCTTTTTCTTTAAAACAAATTAGTCTTGAAGCTGCCTTGAAACAGCTAAAGTTCTCAAATCCTTCCAGATTTTTTATTTTCTTTAAAAGAAAATTCACGAATAAAAGGTCCAAAGTCAAAAGTTGCCTACTATCTATTTTATTTACTCAGGAACCAGTATGAACATCGAAACTTTGATGAAGAAAATAGGGTAAAAAATATATATATTGCTGAAATACAGCTAAAGATCAACAAGAAATCATCTTTCTAAGTCCTAAGCTCCTATGCAACAAAAGGATGTAAAAGACATTCATACCGCTCAGTTAAGAACCACAAAAGGTGAATAAAAAAGTTGAGTAAACCTCAACCACGTCAATAGAAAGGTTGGAATAAATTTACACAAGGGAAATTACAAATTAGCATCGCCATTACAAAACAAACAGAAGCCTAGAATAAATTCCAGAGACAAAAGCAGAGATAAAGAAACAGGAAGCAAAAAACACGCAGACTCTTCAAAAGTGAGGAATGAAGAAAGGACTAATAACTTGAATGAAGAAAGTCCAGCGAAAACACTTACAGTGAAGAAAATCCAATAGCAGATCAAAGATATTAATAGATCCAACTTTCAAAGTCTTCAAAAACCCAGAAGATTAGATGAAAAAGCAAAGATTAAGACACCGTACTGTCACAGAGCTTTTGAAGGAAGGGGAAAGTGATAATGCAGAGAGAGAGAGCGCACAATCAAAGGCTAAACTTGTTGGGAAAACGGGGGATGAGATTATATAGAAAGTAATTTGACAGAAATGACCTTGAGGCCAGGTGTCTCGTCCGAGGCGGCTGTGTTAGGCCCGACCGGATAGAAGTCCCAAATTTTATTAACCCTTATTATAATTCTAAAAATAAATAATTTTTTTAAAATCATCTTCACAAATTTTAAAAATTAATTATTAAAATAAAATTTAATAATATATTATATTTAATTTAATATTATTATGATAAATATATTAATACATAATTTTTTATTACTACAAAATAATACACAAATTATTCATTTTGTAATTATAAAAGTTACATTATTATTGATAGATAATATACATATAATTAACTACTAATAAAAAATATTAATAATTATTCATTATTAATTCTATTATATATAAAAAAATTCTTACAATTTTTAAATCACGTATTAAAGTTTATAATTTTTAATTTTTTTAATTAATTAAAATTATATAAAATAAAAATAAATAAACATTATAAAAATATTGTCTTTTTTTTTAATGTTTTTTATATGAATATCTTTTTATCTTTCTTGTGTACTTTTTTTTATTTCTAAAGTTAAAAATTTATATTATTTATATATTTATTTTATTTCAATTTTAGATATAAATATTTAGTTTTTCTTAAGAAATTTAATTTTTTTTATTTAAAAGTTTTAAAATTCTCAAATCTAAATCATCAAAATCAAAATAAATTTAATTTATTATCTAATGAATACATAAAAAAATTATATAAATATTTATTAATTTAATTTATTATTATTATTATTTATATTTAATATAAAAATATTTTAATGTTATTAATTAATTTTTATTGACTAATAAAAATTTAATTTGTAAAATATATTTTAAATCTTATTTTTATATTTTAACTTGGGCAAAAAAAAAAAATTGAGTCGTCCAACTTTTTTTTTTTTTTTTAAATAATAAAATGAAGAGTAAGTACCGAGAAGTGGGTTTGGTACGTGCGTGCTTGGGGAGTGAGAGTGAGCACGCAAGGTATTAGTGAACAATGATGAACGCATGAAGCGCACAGTCGGTGAGATTATCACCTTTTCTCTTCTTCTTTATTTTAACGTTTACTTTTTATTTCTGCGTGTTTTCTTTTAATCTTTCTAGGTTTTTGTTTTTATTTGTCCCGTGCAAGAGTGGCACCCGTGATTCATCGTACAACGAGATGGGATTGAGGTCCGGATCAGGCTGGCTGGTAACTGTTGAATGGATGGATAAGCCAGAAAAACTATATATATTTAAACTAAAATTACATCTCACTAAAAAATATATCACATAAATTCAAGTTTTAAATTCAATAAAAAATTAAGTTTTTACTCGATAAGTTAAATAAATTAGATTTAATTATATTATTATAAATTATTTTATAACGATCTATATAATGTGATCGAATATAATTAATTATATTGTAATAAAAAAATTAATTATAATATTTTAATAAAATAATTTATTTTTATTCAAACTAACTTAGTAATTTGTTTTATGTAATTAATTTTTTACATTTTAAAATAATTTTATTATAAAAATTATTTAAATTAAATTAAATTTATTTATTTATTTTTATTTTTCATTTTAGCATTAAAAAATATTTTTAATTTAAAATAAAATATAAAAATTTAAAACACGTAATTTTTGAATTAAAAATTATGTGGTGTGACAAAGTTTTAGCATAAAAATTTTTATTTTATACATAGTCTAACTTTGCAGCACATTATACCATAGAAATTTAGCATAGTGTAAAAAATATGTTGTTATTATTTACTGTTGATTGGTTAGTCTAATTTGTTATTCTTTGTCACACCTCTAAAAGTCAGTTAACTTTTTTGAGTGTTTATATGGACTGTATTTGTCCCTGCTTTCTCGCCTTAATTTCTTCGTGTGTTTCCCTTTTTATTAAATTCTTTTTTTTTTATTATTAAAACTCGTCAGTTAGATGAAGCTGTTTGATTAAGGGTTAAAGATTTTATTTAAAAATTTAACTGTATATTATCTGATTTGAACAAATTATCTACTAGATAAGTAATTGGGTTAATTTTTTGTTGAATACAACTAATCTCTATTCACTTAATACAGGGGGTATTTTATTGCAGAGGGTTATCCTTTTGTGTATATTTCTTAAATAAAATTTACGAAAGAAATTATTGTAAAGAGACTACAATATATTTTGTTGTGAGATACATACATACATGTTCCTCAAACCTTTCAATATATTCAGATCATTTAGAAACCGGCTTAAATTATAACAATGCAAACAAGTAGAGAGAAATATTTGCAACATTTTTTTCCCTTTAAATTTTTGGTTCAAAGTAGAGCCACCGTGTATAGATAAGGAATAGCCCAATTATATACACAAAGTCATGATTTAAGAGATAAAAAATTCGTAAATGTATACAAAGATTTCTTTGACGACAATCTCAATTGCTAACTACCAATAATACTCTAAATATTGGTATTGTTATGATAAATGAAAAAAAAAAAAACTTTATTCCATCTATCACCCGAATAGCTGTTTTTTTGTAATAAAAAAAAAAAAAAAAAAAGTAGAGCAACCATGTGATCTTATAGCTGTTGTCGTTGTTTAGTAGTTGACAAACTATACTAGCAAAAGGAAGGTAAGTTTGCAGAAGATGGAAAGGGGTTGGAATCCAATGCTTTACGGGAAGAAGCAATGATTTGGGGTTTGACCATTCAAATAAATGGAATTATAAAAGCATACATGAAATGGTCCCAGCACCGATATCTATTTTTATCTTTATTAGAACATCAACCACAAATAACGCCACAATTTTCTATTAATTTTTAAATAAGGATCGGTAAAGTCTATATATATTTATAAAATATATAATTTTTTTTTTTTGGTAGAGATACAATTATAATAATGATATATAAAGTTTTCCGTATAAAATTTATGGCAAGGGATGTATGGGATTTAATTACTTAAATTAGACTCATATTGCCAATTTTCATCATTTTTAATTAAACAATAATACGACTGCATTTTTGTAAAGATATTTTACATTTTTATCCCCTGTTTATTCAATGCCAATTCCTTGCTTTACTTGATGAATTTTGATCAATGGATTAAAAACAATAGCAACCATCTCGTTGAACTTTATTTTCTTGACATGCTATTAAAATATGTTGATATTTCTTGGAGGAAGTTAACCATTCAATCTCTAAAGCTATTTCTATTCCTTTCGTTACGATACATATCTACGATCTTTTTTGTTTTTTTCCATTAATAATTGTTTCTTATATATTTCACTTTTCAATAATCCATAAAGCAGTTGACTAAAAAAAATCTCATAAATCAAAATAAAAAGAAACTTTTTTTTAACTCTTCTTTTTGAAGAAAGAAAGCAATGATTTTTCTAATATTATACACAATCACATGAAATGCATTGTATTGTTTGTATGTCATTGTTGTTTTAAACAGCTTATAGTAGTCACGTGAATGTACAGGTTATATACAAATTTATTTTGTATGTAACCTGTACATTCACGTGAAATGCATTGTACTGTTTGTATGTCATTGCTGTTTTGAACAGCTTATGGAAGTCATGTGAATGTACAGGTTACATACAAATTTATTTTGTATGTAACCTGTACATTCACATGAAATGCATTGTACTGTTTGTATGTTATTGTTGTTTTGAACAGTTTATGGAAGTCATGTGAATGTACAGGTTACATACAAAATTATTTTGTATGTAACCTGTACATTCACATGACTTCTGTATGTTATGCATCAGTTCCAATTAAGAGTAATCAGTAATTGGTATTAAAGCCATAAATATAAATATAAAAATAATTAATTAAAAATAATTATAAAAAATTGAATTATCATGAATTTTGTAAGCCTTACAAAATTTTCAAAAAATATTATAAGTTTTACATACTTATAAATTAAAGGAATGAATAAAAGGATATTTTAGTAAAAATCATATCTACTATCTAATTGAAACTCACCATTTCACTACTTAAATTTACTATTTAGGTAAAATTAACATTTCTTATCGTATCTTTGCTATATAGGTAATTCACTCCAATTGCCATCGGTCCCTATATACTCTACTCCCAAATATGTTTGTTTTGGGGGATATATTTTCGGGGATAAAGCTATAATTTTAATCGGAAATGATATCTTTATATTATCCTTATTTTTATTTCGGTACTTTTTTTTATTCTTATTTTCAGTTAGAATATATTGAATACCTTAATTTTGATTATTGATACATTTTTTTTTATTAATTTTAACAATAATTAGTATTACTTCTGAAATATACAAATTTAGTAAGATTTTTGTTAAAATTGATTAAAAAATGTATCAATTATATTTAATTAAAAATATGAGTTAAAAAAAAATACCAAAATGAAAATAAGGGCAATCCAAAAGTACAAATCCCCTTTTCATTGATATGATGCATTTTATTAAAGTTATAAATGGGCGATTTGGGTTTGATGATAAGTTTACAATTCAATTTGTTTAGTGTTAATTTAGACCTAATTTTTTTTAATAAATATGTTAAGATGGATCGATTATTTATGACTCAATCTATTTAAAACTTTGAATTTATGTCGAATTCACGAATTATAATATAATTTTTATTAATAAATCATATAAATGTCAACTTGTTTAAAATAAGTTGGCTCATTTATAAGATAACCTATTTATAATTAACTTAAATTTGCATCAAATTCATAAATTATATCAAAAATTATCAACCCAATTTTTTATTAAAATAATGATGTGATGCAAAGATTTTTCTCGAACCATTATGGAACATTTTCTTTAAATAAAAATTACACGTTCATATACCCGCACATACAAGAATTTAAACTCATGCTTTCTTGCTGCTAAAAAACATGGATCATTTAAAAGTTTATTAAAGAGCAATTAAATGAGTGTATGATTATTTTTGAAAAAATTAAATGAATACATATGAAGTACTATCTGATATTAGTTAAGTATATAATTAATGCCATATCTATAAATAATTATGTCTTGAATATAATTATGTTTGGGTTAATTTTTGAAAAAATAATAAAAATAACACTCCTTAAAACTTATAATAATAAAAATAACACTCCTTAAAACTTATAATAATAAAAATAGCATTTTTATGTTCCAATCATATATTTTTACAATTAAAAATAATAATCTTTACATCATTTTTTGAATGTTCATTTAATTAAACATCGTTTAAATTAAATTGTGACAATTTAAACTTCTTCAATGTTGAATATTCAATATTATACAATATTGAACATTTAATGTTATTAAAATGCTAATTTTGTTATTATAAATTTTTAGGATATTATTTTTAATAATTTTTCTTAATCTTTTGGGATTAAAAATTTGTAATTTTTATTAACTTTGATATAGTATTATAGCTTAATTGAACTAAAAATCTTAACCTCACATAAAATAAAAAAAGATAAAATAAAAATAATTTATATAAATTATAATATAATAAAATAAGTTACCTTAACAACATGAAGCATATATTACCACCGACTTGTATTCATAATCTAAATATAGGTGGGTTAATTGTGTTCTTGTTTTGTTATTTGTGTCAATTTTACAGGTTTTAACTGAATAAAATTTTAAATTTTACTTAGTTAGTTTATAATTTATTTATAATATAAAAAAAAAAAAAAAATTTACAAGCAAAAAATATCAATTGATTTTAATTATAAATAATTTGTTTAATATATGTCTTAGTTTGTTGTGTATTGTGGCCTTATTTTGCGCACTCAATCTCATTAATTAGCATATTTTTGCATACACAATAATAAATGAATTTTACATTAAAATATTCAGGTATTAAAAAAAATTACTAATTTTGTGAAATACAAAACTCAGAATTTTAAGTGTTATATGCAAATGATAATTTTTCTTTAATAAAAAATACGATTTTAGTGAGGACATGAGATTATCACTATTGTTAAGTTTTATGGATATCTTTGTAGTATATTTTAGTTTTGAGACATGTTCCGAACTTGATGTGAAGTTTCAAACAAAAATGTTCCCTTTACGCTTTTTGTTATATGTAGAGAGGTGGCGAAGACAAAAATAACAGTCACCTCATAAAATAAGCTCTAACACAAAATTAACCATTTTTTTAAGTGTGAATGATCAGATTATATTAGTCCAATTGAATACAAATGGTCATTAACAAATCATTTTCTTTATTGAAAAATAGCATTGCTTCTAATTTCTCCCCTGTCTTTAAGCAACGAGACCAAAACAACAATTTAAAATAAAAAACTCTGAAAGTGAGAGATGATGCAAAAAAAAAAAAAAAAAACAAAGCCTAGTGGTAAATCAATACACAATAGAAATAAAATATACAAAATGTTTTATTTTTTTTTTATTTTTTACAAAAGTGGATTTATATTCATTTAAAGATGAGTACAAAAACAATTAAATTAATAAATTGAAAATATATTAAACTATTTTGAAAATTTTAAAAAATTAACTTGATAGAATATCAAACCTTCAACTAAATTTGACATTTCATAAGTTGAGATCTTCAAAAATTGAACTGTAATAATACACAAGCTAAAAATTAGATCTATAAAAAAAAATAAAGAACAAAATAAAACATGCTCAAAGATCACCCTTATATATAAATATAGGTGTAAATTGTTTAGAAATTAGACTAGGGAAGAGATATACAAAATGTTTATGATCATAGTTTTTTACAAAAATAAAATTGCATTCATTCACTGTAGTACATTATAAAATTCAATTAAAGTCCACAAATGAATAAAAATTGACAAATACAATAATGCACAAGTATTATTTTTAATGATTATGGTGATATCGCCCGGTAATAATGGCTTCTTTAGAGATTTTATTTGCTTGTTTAGATTATTCTTAATAGTATTTTCATATATTTAATTAATTTAGTTGAGTTCATATCTTTAGTCTTTAAAATAATAATAACCCTAATAAAAAAACTAACAAATTTAAATATAGGTTTGAGTTAAAAAAAAAAAAAAAACATGCTAAAATTTAATAAAAAAATATGACAAAAATTATATTAAAATAAGTTTATGCGATAAATAAATATGTTTAAATTAAAATATATGCAAAAGTATAGGACAAACTATGATAGTTTTATTAAGCTAACAAAAACAAAGAAAATGAAATAAATCTACCTTGAAGGAGAGCAAAGATCTATTGGAGGAGATCTCTTTGTTCAATTATCACAAATCATAACCAAAAATCGTTTAACAGGACAGTTGGATTTTATAATTTAATTTCTTAATTTTTTTTGTAATATTATATTATTATTACTTTAAAATTTAAAACATTTAATTTAAATTTAATGATACGTTCTAAATGTGTAAAAAAAAAAAAAAAACTAAGTGGCTAAAAAAGATAATAAACATATAATATTAAAAAAAAAATTAAAGAAGAAAAAGTAATAATTAAACAAAGTTCATATACCCAATTGTATAGTTAAGCCTCTACAAAATATAAAAATAGCATATGATTTAATCTCCACATAAATAACTCATTTATTTAACTAATTTTATTTTAAATTTTTTTGGTAAAAAAAATAAGTTAAAAAAATATATTTATTTATATTGTAAAAAAATAAGCACACATTTTTTTTTTTTATGAAGACCCTTTTGGTAGAATTTACATACTCTTCTATATTTTAAAAAAGAAAAATGCAAGTATAAAGCACAAGAATCATCAATTTATTTATTTAAAAATTACAGAAAACTAAAAGGAAAAAAATGATAGAACTTTTCTCCGCACGTCTTATGCTTTGTACGTTTATTTAATAATCATAGTTAGTGCATGTAGTTTGTATATTAACTAATAATTCAAATTTTTTTCCTTAAAATTTTTACATGTAGTGGTGCAATAAAGCCTTAGCAATGATACGAGGATGTTGATTGTAGTCAATTAAACAATTTTTTAATTCCTTTATTTATGACACTAATCTTTTATTCGAACATATATTTATGACAATGATGGGACATGAGTGGAACTGTGTATTATTTTTTAACCCAATTAATAAGTTGAGGATCAATTAAAAATAAAAATTGAATGTTCTAAAAATAAGAGTCTTATTTAAATGTTTTTTTTTTTTTTTTTGACAAATATTTAAATATTGATGTTGATTCATTTAGTGATGATCTTACTAATTTTAATTTAAATGTTTGGAGCACTCTAAATAATCCTCTTATTTCCTTTTTCAATAGTGGTTTAATCTTGGTGGCTTATGCATAATCATCAAGAGTGACAATTGGATGATTCTGTGTAACGCATAAACGGGTGAATTATTTGCTATTTAGTACCGATTGTAATCAATTACTTGAGAACCTCCATATTATGTGGATGCTCCAATTGCCCATTACATTTTTCTTACGCCAATATTATTCAATTCATTACTAGGTTAATTATGTTAGTTGAAAAAAAAAAAA
This sequence comes from Elaeagnus macrophylla, assembly GCA_029378325.1. Classification (NCBI taxonomy): domain Eukaryota; kingdom Viridiplantae; phylum Streptophyta; class Magnoliopsida; order Rosales; family Elaeagnaceae; genus Elaeagnus; species Elaeagnus macrophylla. The sequence goes on from CM055653.1 coordinate 13,731,668, forward strand.
ACAATATCTTATCGTTTTATAAAATGAAAAAAAAAAAATGAAAAACAATATCTTATCTTATCGGATTTTCTGCCATTTGAATTTTTCTTTATCACTGGAAGCGATAGGATTTTACGAATATTTTTTCATATTTTTAAAAGTGAATATATTTTATGAAAAAAAATAAATTTAAAATTTTGATATTAATTTTTATCTTTTTTTTTTTTTTACTATATTTATAATCTCTACGCACAATATAGAAAAAAAAAAAACTCCAATTCTACTAACTTTTAAGGCTACGGATTATTATTTAATAATTTTTTTTTTTTTTTAAACTTTAGCATTAACCTGAAATGTGAATGTACAGTGTTTAGTTTAAATGTGGAAATAAAAAAACATAAAAAATTGAAGCATTAATTTTGCAGTGGTTCATATCACATCAACCAAAGTCCTTTTTACAGCCACGCACCTTATACGCTTTGATTTTTTATTAAAAGAAAATTAGCACAATTTAACTCACTTTAGACACGGTGACAATTTGAGTTATTCGGATTGCTACGAACAGGACAAATTTGAATTCTACCTTAATTTAAAACATGTAATTTGCATTGATCCGTGACTTGAAATTAACATGGTCAGATTTTTTGTATGGTAAAAATTTTCACCTTTAATGGTGAATATTTATTTTTAATCGTATTAAATTATTAGTGATTTAAAATTCATAAAAATTTTAAAAGTTATAATTTGTGAGTGAATATCTGATAAATAATTAAAATTATTATTATTATTATTTTTTAAAAAACAAGTTCAACTGGTTAACTTGGAGTTAACCTTAATACGATCCATTTTTTAGTGTCAATTTTAATTGACTCATGTTTTACTCAAAATTAATACGGTTTAGATTCTAATTGTGTTTTGTTTTGTATCGTGTCTATAATTGCCACCAATAACTTTAGTAATCAATTTTATAAATATTTTATTATTTTATATTTAATTAATAATTAATATATTATTTTATATATATTATAATTTTATGTATATAATATTATTTAAAAAAGAAAATGTTGTGTGTTTGTGCCGAACACATTCAACCATTGTATTTTATTCGCACACACATTATATATATATTTATATTGATGGCCGATGTTTTATTAAATCCTCTAGTATCAAATTGTAATTGTATAATGTTCGGTAATGTAATTTATTTAATATGATAAATAATATTTAAACAACATTTTTCTATATTAAATAAGTATTTATTTTATTTTTTATTATTTTATTACATTTAAAAACTAAAATTTTAAATGTAAGATGAAAGCAAATAATTATGACATGTATTTTTTTTCCTAGTGTATGATATAAAATTTTAAAATTGAAAATTCATGAGTGTCCAACTTAAACCTGCAATTCTTGATGTGTATAAATTTCTGCATACAATTTATTTATATAATATTACATGAATTATTAATATCATCAATTAGAAATTACATAATTAGAAAGCTTATTTATGGTTGCCGAAATAAAAAAAAAAAAAAAAAAGAATCTTATTTATGGAGTAACAAAAAATTGGTAAAATACCTTCCATTATAATCAAAGTGCCCGAAATAGAATGGTTAATGGTGCACTAGTTAGCTTTAATTTCATCAATAGATATAAATTGTAGTCAGGCAAGGACCGTTAGGTGGAGTCATTATATATATATATATATATACATTGATAAAAATGATTAAAAATATAAGTTTTGTTATATAAAAAATAGATATTTTGTACAAGTGTGTAAATTATAAGCATCATATAAAATACACTCTAAAAATATTAGAGGTAATTTTGGCATTTACTACTTGTTTTTTTTTTTTTTTTTTTTTTAAGTAACCAATAAAATTGAGCACTAATGACACATAAAATAGAGTTTGGTGGGTGGGGAAGCGTGGAAATAAGACGATGGCGCCATTTGGTTGTGGATTCTCCAACAAAAGACATCCACGCTTGGAAAGCTAATTATACATTAACCTCTCCACTAAAACCTCCCCAATAACTTTTCCTTTTTAAACTCAAAACTACATAAAAGCACCCACAAAACAGGGAATGCATGCCCTCATTTTCCCTCCCTCATATTTTATGCCACTTTCACGTAACGATTTGATTCTAACTTATTTCTTAAAATAAAAATAAACGAGTCTTAAAACTACTATGTGTATAACCATTAATACATATAATTTACATACACATAAAAAAAAAAAAAATCACATTCATTCTTGTTTTTTCAAAGCATATTTTTTTAAATAATTATAATATTTATGTACTTGAACTCAAAAAACATGTAAATGTAAATTACAAACTTGTTGGCTTTCAAAGAATATTTAGCAAGTGTTTTACCCGGCTTTTAACATAGTGGCGCTGGCTCGTGATTGCACGATTGAAAATGGTGTTGGTTTGGTTAATTACGACTTAAGTAAAAATCATCATACACGTGGAACAGGACATGCTTATCATTCCATTTCCAACTCCATTAATTATACATATCCCAAGTACGAGATTTACTAGTAATTGTGATACCAACAAAGCTACATGCATTAGATTCAAGGAGGTGGAAATGTTAGTAATAATTACTCAAATTTGCATTTTGATTTGCGCCTCTTGTTAGTATTTTATTGACATCTTTTATACGGTGATGAAGACTGTTCCTTCCATTTAGGTGAGGTTTTTTTTTTTTCAATAAAAAAAATGATACTTTTTAATATTAAATTGCCTTTGAACTTCTTAAAATTAGCTGAATATAATTCCAAGTCTCTACTTAATTAATTTCTTAAGTAACTTATTTATACATAGATGTGAGGTTTGTTGATGCTAATTAACATAAGATATCAATCCTTTTATAGAGATGAGAAGGGTATCTTGGAAAAATCATAAAAAAAATATTATATTCATTTTTTTTTTTTACAATAATATACCGAGCAAGATATTATAAATTTTAACACTCATTTTATAGTGACAATTCAACAAAGTAATAAAAATTGCAATTTTTTTTTTCTAGTTTTCTATTCACAAGAATTACTATTTATAATAGATCATTAATTTCAATTATATGAATTGAATATGCCGTTAAATGTTCTATAACAATTGATTAGAAAATATTTCTTTTGTGACAAAAAAGAAGAAGAATAAAAAAAGTTGATTACACATTTACGATTAACAGTCCCATACTAATTAAGTACCAAAAAAAAAAAAATTTAAACAACAGTTGTATATAACAATTAAATCTAAAATTTATTTCTATTGTTTAACTCGTTTAAAGCAACATTATCTGATTAAATTATTCGAGTAAATTCAACAACTTGAGATATATAAGATTACTTTAATTTACTAGTATTTTATTAAATTTTTAAAGGATATATATAAATTTATACACATTAATTACATGAAAAAATAAACCAGAAGTTTATTAATTATAATTGAATATCACAAAAATTCATTAATTTTTGAGTAGGGTACTAAAAATTCAATAACTATTAAATATGGCACGAAAAATCTAAAATTTTTAAATATCATAAATTTGTCCACGTAATATAGAATAAGTGGTGCTACATGTACAAAATTCTGACAATTTTAAAAAATTTAAATTTTTAATGAATTTTTTGATAGTTATTAAATTTTTAGTACTTCACTCAAAAATTATTAAATTTTTGTATCATTTAATTATAATCAGTGAACTACAGGTGTCTATCACCCCTAGTTACAATGTGTCACCGAAGTATCTTCTATTTCAATTTATATATTTAAATTATATCAAATATTATTTAGTTATTTAATTGTTTATTTATGCAAAATAATTAAAAGATAGAAATTAATCACACCGTCACTCGTGCGACCAAAGTAATCCATGCATGGGGGGTAAAACGTGATTTTCATGTAGCAGTATAGCAAATGGTTAAGGAAAATTATAGTTAGTGGCAAACACACCTAACATTATGTTAGGCCAATTGATGATAAATCATGGTTTAATTTAATGAATTTCACCGTGCGTCAACCATTTCAATGTAATAATAACTAATTCGAGTATGAGAGGGTACCACAAATTGAAGTATTGAACGACTTCCAGCTTCCAAATTACTCTTCTTTAGCTAAAAGTATTACTTAATATTGATATTAATTCAACCCTAACTACCGTCTTATAAGTTATAACCAGACAAAGAGTGAGAATTTTCATCACATACTTCAAAACTGGTTTTTCTTCTTTATTTTATTTTTTTTCGTTTTTAATTTTGGGGGTTAATTAGCATCAATAAGTCAAAATTACCCAACAAAAGCACTAACCTAATAATCACAATTGACCTGCAACAGTAACCCACATGTATTAGGATAATAAATCTCCGTTCACACTTTGAATAATGAGCTCGTTTTATAGTGCTCTCCGTACATTTATAAGTAAATTTAAACCAAAAGATATCGTGGATGGACATTAAAATATTAATATTTATGAATATATAATTAATTTAATTTTATAAAAATATCGGTAATATTTTTAAAAATATTACATAATCTTTAAAACTTCATAATAATAAAAATAATATTATTTTTTAAAAAATTTAATAATATAAATTAATATTAAATTAATACTAAATGTATTATTTTTATTATTTAAAATTTTAAATTTATTATTTTTTTCTAAATATTTTTATTCATTAGTGGGTAAGAGTAGCATTTATAGTAAGGAGAGTAACACTTTACAATAAATATTGGCTAATAATATTTGCCTAATTATTTTTATTAATTATTATAAATATTAATACAAAAAAATATATAAATTATTTATTATATTTATACAATTAATATTTTAGTATCACTTTTATTTATATAAAATTATTATAACAAATAATTATATTAATTAATAATGAATTTGAGTTACAAAAATATCGTCACCCAAAATATTTTATAATTATAAAGTTTATAAATGTTGACAATTTTCGTAGACAAAATAATTGACTGTAATTTAGTATCTAGACTCACTTTTCAATCAAAAGTTAAATGTTGATAAAGTAGCCAAATCTGCACTGCGTATATGACAGGTAAAATGTTTGTCCATGCATACATCCTCACATAAATGAGCACACACACTTAGTATGAGCTAAAATGAAAAATTGTGCACATCTCGATCGATCTAAGGGTTAGGTCGATCAATCGAGACATAGGTTGATCGATCGAGTTCATTCTAGAAGCTCTCGGGTTAATTTTTGTGCTAATTAGATCGATTTAAGATTTACCTAATCGATTAAGCTCATCATTGATCGATCGATCAAGATTGGTTCATTCGATCAAATATAGATCAAACATCGATCAAGTCCTCTTGAGTTAGATTTCTAGTGCGCTCAACGTAGGTAGATCGATCGAATAAAGGTTCTTGATAGATCAACTATGGTTAGATCGATCAAGACACATTGTTCGATCAATCGAGGTGTTTTGATAATTTATTTCACTTTTTTTCTTACCAATTTGACCTCATTTAATGTTAAAAGTAGAATCATTGTAGTAGTAGAATTATTGTGAAAACAGAATCCTTGTATGAATAGAATTATTCTTTATTATTAATTCTCTTTTAGATCAAATTAGATTTTATAAAAACAACTTTTGTTGGAGAAAAAGACACCACACTGAATATAATATTTTCTACATATGTTTGAGCTTTTAAAAGAAACATATTCTTCTTTTTCATCTATTAATCTTAGGCAATTTCTTGATTTAATTATTCAAACATATCGTATGGTTATGTTAAATAATTCATATGCCTAATTGTTCTTCACGGTATTGAGCTTTACATGATCATTTTAGAGTTTGTTAGTTGATTTGGTTTTTACAGTATATGCTTTTAAATCTACTAGTTAAGGTTTTTTATTATTGAATCAGCTCTATGACACACTTTACACTTGTGTTATTTGTGCTTACGTTTCAGGTTCAAAAAGTGATTTGTTCGGTATTTCGTATGACTCAAAATTACCAAAGTTGACAAGTTCAATTAATCTCGTGAGTCTCGAGTAAATTGGAACGTTGGTCCTAATTCAGACATCTAGCTTGAGGAGGCTGTGAAATGAGCGACAACTTGTAAGTAAATTATACAAGGGAGATTTATCTCTGAAAGGTAGTTTAAGACCTGAGCTTGTAATTAAACATTGATTTTCATAGTAGATAGTTAGGTGGCCGGTGGTTTACCACTTAGATCATTGTTGTGGCCTAAGTTATTTTTACGTAAAAAATCTCGTGTATTATTCTTTAATTTCATATTTTATTTTTATACGCGATTGCATATCTAGCCATTGTGTTTAAATTACATAATTAAAATTTATTAAAATTAAAAATAACTTATTAATTTTTTTCTAAGTATATTAAGTCTATAACTAAAAAATTTCAATAATATTATATCATCAACTTATTTTAGAAACAACCAATATCATCAGTGGCGAATTTAGGATTCTAGTTGAAGAAGGATACTATTCAATAACAAAATTTATAAGAAAAATCTCATATAAAAAATAAAATATACATTAGAGCTAGACAAATTAGAAATAAATTTTTAGACAAAAGGTATCAAAATGTGGGATTTTTTTTTTAATTTTATTTTATTTTAATTAAAAAAATTGAACTTAAACATAAAAATTAAGCATAAAATATTTTTAATTTAAAATATGTGTTTAAAAATAAAATTAAAAAAAGATATTACGTGTTAAATATAATTAATTATTCATAAAATTTTATATATAAAATTATATTTTTATTAAACGAAGTGGGGCATATACCCTTTTTGAATTGCAAATACATTCGCTACTAAATATCATCCTATTAAGCTCTTAGGAAAATGAGGAATACTAATCGCAATTAAATTTACATGCGGTAATCATTGTATAATGGTAAAAATACTTTAAAAAATGAGAAGTTATTATTTTTAAATAAATGAATATAATTTATTATATTTATCATATTTGTTTTAATACACCAAATATGCAATACCGTAGAAGTTTTTCGGTGGGTTCAAAAAAAAATTTAGTTAAAAAAGGGTGCTTGAAAATTTAATATTTAATTATAAGACATAATTTTAGTGTAAAATTTTATTTTTAATTATATTAAAAAAATATTATAAAAAAATAAAATTATATTTTTTTAGTATTAAAACAAAAAAAATTATTTATTTTTTCAATAAAATAGACTAAAAATAAAATAATTTAATTATTTTATATTAGAATGTAAATTTAATTATGTAATAAATTAAATACTTAGTTATTAAAAGGTTATAAATGTAATTTGGAGTCCCACCCAGCCCAAGTTCAATTAAGATTAAACAAACAGACGTCAAGTTTTCCACAGATTTAAGAAATAAAAATTATTTAAAAATAGGGGCAAAGAAAATCTTGCGAGTCCCGACCACCAAATCTCAGGTACAATTTAAGTAATAGACTGTTGACTGTAGACTGCAAAATAAATTAATAAATATATGAAAGTCCATCACGCCTCTCTATTATCTCTTACCTTTACAGTTTTCTTCATTACATACGTCGTCTTTATCTTTCAAATTCCAGAGTTTTTCACTCTCCTAACGCGTAGAATTTCCTCATGATTCAATTTGATAACCAAATATTTGATCATCTCTCCAATTTGATACAACGACCCAATTCATCTAACAATGAGGAATTCCCACGTGGCATATTATTGAACGGCACGCCTGAGCTCACCAAATGATGAGTGTGAAAAGCAAATATCGATATTTGTGAAGTTGATCTTTTGTGAAAGCGGCACCGTATCCTTGTTGGGATCCAGTAGCCAGTAGAACGCATGCATTGGTGCACGCCTGGTTGGGCGCGTAGTTCGAGAAGAAAGCCTACGGTCAACCGTTGTTAATTAGAACTTAAAAACTCATGCACGCACGCGAGACAGATTTGGTTTTGTCGTCTGTGGCCTTGCTCACAGTAAGCCCAGGTTTGAATTATCAACTTTTGTCTAACACGTGGGCAAAACAAATAGATTTCAAACTCATGGGGTCCACTCGCAGGCTCTCAGCGGCTCTTTCGGAAGCGCAGCCGCCAGTGAGGCGTGCTTTTTGTTTGTTATTTTTATTTATTGGTCATATGACTCATATCTGTTTGTTTGTTATTAACCAAGATTTTCAAATCTTAGCCAGATCCGTTTAGCATTTTTAAAATAAATAAATAAACTAGATTAAGCAGAAGCGATATTATTCTAAATTATTAATAATTGATGGATAAATTACGTCAGTATTACAATAACCTATAGATAGATATATTAAATCAAAATCAAGATGAAAAACGCTTTCAGATAATTATGCATAAGAAAAAGTCCAACATAACACTTAAACCTACTCTCTTATACATATTAATATAATTGTGGCACTCTGTTTTCTTCCTTTCTAATAAAATAAGTGTGGCCAAAGAGTTATTATGTGATGTGTATGAATATTATAATTATTTTAACGAAGAAAATAAACTTGTGTTAATAAAAAAAAAATTTATGTGATTTAACTGATTATTTAAAACTTATACTACAATATCACTTTTTAGCACCTTTTTAAATGATAATGAGTTATATACTTTGATTACCCCGTGAGTTGTTTTCTTTAGTAAGTTTTAAATAAATAAAAAGACTCAAATTTAAAAACCTTTAAGTTTGCAAATACTTACCTCAAAACAAAAAAACAATTCAAATATTTCATGCTAGTTGACGTCCAATCCTATGTAATTAATTTAGTAGAATATTACACTCAATGGCAAGTTGATCCATCAAAATTTTAACCCAAAGGCAAAATTTAGTACTTGGACAATGATAGCATTCGAAGCTTGGCTCTCGTGCATCTTAGAGGGGCATATATATGTTAAATTGATTATTTGATGTCTATTGTATTTTAATTACAATGGTGGCTTTAGATAGTTAGCATTTATATTTTTTAGCTTATGCTCTTGTGGGATTTGAGAGAAAATTTATAATTATGTTTTTAGACTTTTCTTACTTTGGATCAAGCGTTTTTTTTGTTCACCCCTATCGAAGTTCCCTGGGATAGCCGAGCTAAAACACTACTCATCAACAACATTTCTTTTGCATACAAATCATGAGAACCAGATTGAGAGACATGGGTCAAAAAAATGACAAGAAATTATAATTGACTTTATAAGCAAAACAACACCTTCAAAAACAGGTAGTGTCTTGGAAAAAGCTTTTATATAAGCCAGCATCTTTTGTGCCTTGATATTTTCAAGAATATACCATTAATACTTGCAAAAAAATGGAGCCCTCTTTACATAAGTAAATGCATCCATGTGATGCAATCAATGAAGAATTCTCCACTTCATCCATAAACCTGACTCATATAAAAGTTTCTCGTACAATATTACAGTGGTATATCTCTGTCTTCATTTCCTTTTTGCCTGGTTTCTAATTCCTATATATATATGAATGCTAAGCAAGTCATAACCCTCAGTATATCAAAAGCATGGGTTTCTGTCCTCAAAGTACAAAACTTGCTGTGTCACAAGGAATCCACAAGCACCACACAAACTATTTCAGATTTGCAGGTATGTATCAAACTATCCTGCATTGGCTTACCAAATTGAATGCCTAATCCCAAGACCATTGCATGTGAGTATAAGACCTTTGTAACGATTGAGATACTCCTACAGCCAGCAAAATGATCAATTAGACAATAAAGACAGTTAATAAAAGGTATAAAGGCATAGGCGTAGAGACTTGAATTGTAGCAGAGGCAGGAGAAATCCCTTACAATTAAATTATAATCATAAGCGTGTTTCATCCTCTGGTCATCATATTCTTTCCTCGTTATTGGATCACTCAAAACTGTCCAATACAAACAAAAAAAGAAGCGTTATATCATATATGCAACCATTTTAGAGAAGCTTAACACCATTTTATTCCTTATGTGAGCCAAAGGGTAATGGCTTAATTATTGCATTTGTCCTCAAAACTAGCTTCACAAATAAGTTCATAAACTTTTAACAGTATGAAGCTCACAAAATTTTAAAATTACACAAATTGGTCCCAATTTGACAATTAATAATACACATTCGTAATTAAAAGATTAGGGACCTATCTAGAATAGTTTAGGTAAGGGATTAAAATATTACATCTTCGACAAAAGTCATTGCATCAATGACTTAGCTCCTGATGCATTGTAGTCATTATGTGCTTCTGTGCACAACACTTTCTGATGTACTTGCCCTAATGTAATGTGAAATATTTTTACAAAGTTACTTTGAATCTATCAGATCCATTAATACACAAAACAATTAGTAAACACTCAAACGTAACAAAAACTGGATTGCGTTTAACTAGTTAAATCACTCCATAAACAAATAACTCTTTTGCATATAGAAAAACTTGTTTAAATGGAGAGGAAAGAGGGAGGCATCAAACTACAAAATGATTTCATAGTGTGGGGTTTCAAGAATTTCCTGTCAAACTAGTCAGCACATGAATCCTGATCTTCATCATAAAACAGCACAGCAGAGCTTCATTATTTTCTACTATCTAAATTTCTTTGCAATGAAGGGAATTGTTAGGTCTTATCAACTAATAAATCTATGTTACATCGACTTTCATGAAGTGCCATGTCCAACAGATACAATATGAACATGGTGCAGATACTCAACACTCCAATTGGTGAAAATTTATATAAAATTGAAGAAAATAGGTATATCAAACACCTAGAAAATGCAACATGTTGGAAATTTTCAACTGAGTCCATGCAATAACAAAGAGTAACAAACACTTAGGATGTAAGTAGTTTTTAATCATACAAAACAAATCTTGACCCAACATAAAAAGCAAATACTAATAATTTTTTTATTATAACTCAAATACTAATAAATTAAGTAGATAATAAATAAACCAGTATGCTCAACTTACTGTATATTTTCCAAAACAAACTAACTCTAGAGAAGATAATTAGCTAATAAAGTTAAATACGACTGGGAATTGTCAGGGACAATAAACAGGTACAAGGAAATTTAGGTCCATAATTTCGTCAGGTTAGAGGACAAGGGACGCTTTAGTTCTTAGCTTTTAACCATATGAACGCTTAGCTTTTAACCATACATGTGAAAAGTTCAAATCCATGGACCTTATGAAATCACATAAATCTACAGGATAGGAGAGGGATATTTGAAACATGCTACAGCTTTCCAGTTGTGAACGTTAATAAAAGCAAGAACATTAAGATGTTCAAAATCCTCACAAGTCAATTAGTTGCTTTTCTTTCCAGCCTGCAACTCCAAGCATGGAATTGCGAAGTTCAAGTAAATAAGAAAAATACAATCAATTATAATCTAAAAAGTTACCAACAAAAATAGAAAACTGGTAATTTGATAATTAAATTGTATATATTGGTTTATAAATCAAAATTAAAATGAAATAACATGGATTTGAACAAATCAAAGTAACAAAGCATATTAAGGTCAAAAAGAACAAAAAATAACAAAGAAAAGCAGAGGAAATAGTGGACTAACCCTGATAGGCCTCGTTAATCTCTTGGAATCTGGAGGTGGTATTGTCCTGGTTTTTCTTCTTATCAGGATGCCATTTCTGCTCCAAAAATCAACAAATTAAATAATAAAAAAAATAATTGTCTGGAGAATTTTCTAGAAAGAGAGAGCTCAAACCAAGGCAAGACGTATGTAATTGGAGCGAATGGCGTCGTCTGTAGCATCATAATCCACTTCCAATATCTTGTAATAATCCTATTACAAAACACCCCTACGTACGTTAAACGAATTAGGTAAAAACATAAACAAAACCCTAATCTGAAGAGAGGGGACTTTATACACACACACACACACACACACAAACCTGGGGCAAGGCAGAGAAGAAATCGAAATCGAAGGGGGGATGTTGGTCGGAATGTTGACTGTCTGAAACATTGTCGTTCGCCCACTCGTCCCACATCATTCTCTTTCTTTTCGTTCTTCCTCGAAAACAAGCTTCAGCTGAGACCGAATCACCGAGTGTTTCAGAGATTCAGCGTGTGTGTGTGTGAGGGAATAAAAGGGACAGTGGTATACGGGGCGGAGTCAAAATATATTTTCAATACGGTTAAATTACTTCTTAATTATCATATTTTATTTAAATAAATTTAGCACTTATTTTCAAAATAGTATAATTATGTCATCCTCTTATATTTCAATTTAATCATTATATAAAACTTTAAGTTTATCAACAAATTTGATAAATCATCCAATTTATGACGTTTTTGACATAAATAATTTAACAATTAATCGCTTGTAATTCTCAATTTTTTTGGTATCAATTTGACAAATTTTGTAGTGGAAGTTTTTTTTTTTTTACTAAAGACAAATAAATTTTACAAAAATAATGAATCAAAATCCAATAATTTTATATTTATTTTAATATTTCTTATAAATCATATTTATCCCTTATCATACTTCAACTTAAACACAAGGAATTTTTTTTTTTTTATAAATCTTGTATTAATTTAAAAAATGATTTAAACTTTAAATGTACAAAGTAAGATGTACTTATTAATACTAGTGATCAATTTAATACCTAACTGCATAATCCGAATTAATTAATCCTTAAAAATTATTTTAGATAATTTAGTATCATAGTTTATCCATTTTAATTAATTTAATATTTTTGACTAACTTGATGTCATGACTCCTTTAATTTAATCAATTTAAATATTTTTAAAGGGGGAAATTTGTCTAGTGGGCGAACTAAATAAGATGGATACCAATTATTTAAATTAATACTTAAAAACTAAGTCATTCAATTAACAAAATTGGGCTATTAAATTAATAATTTAGCATAATTAATAAGTATTATTTTATAAATATTTGACATAGTATTACTTCTTCTTTTTAAAGTTTCTAACGGCTCCTAAAAATCATTACGCCCTTCATGGTATAAAAGGGAGGATGTGCGAGCCATCTCTTAGGTTGGATTCGAGGGATAATAAATTTTTGGTTTAATTATATGGTATAGTATTTTTTCATAAATTTTTTTCTTAATAAACATATGTCATATAATTAAATAAACATATATTTTATCTTATGACATAAACAAATATATATTTTTTAATTAAGAAAATAAACATATATTTTTATACTAAAGAAGTTAAAAGTTAAATCAATTAAATAATTAAATAATTTATGCACTATAATGTAAGTTTTTTTAGGTGTATAAATAAGAATGTATCTCAAGTTATATAATTAATTTCATTTTTAATCCTCTTAATAAAAAATATTTGTTCATCTTCTTCTAACACTAAAAAATATTTTTTTATTTATGTTATAGAAAGATTAACATATAAAAAATAAAACTTTGTATATACAAAAATTATGTTATACAATTAAATATAATAAATTTTATTATTAGAGTTAGATTCCTTGACACATACAAATAACATGTAAAAATTACATTAAATCTCCACAAATTAATTAACTTTAATTAGTGGTTGCAATGATTTAAAAATTTATTCTAAAAATTTTTCAATCCTTAAATTTAAATTTTTAAATTCATCACAATCACTAAACAAAGTAATATCATTTTTATATATGATCTATGTATGCTAAGTAACGTGACCCCTTGAAAATTTGAATAATATTAGTAACTATAAAATGTTCAATTTTTATTTAATTATTTTATATTTTGATTGTCAGTAAATACTCTCAAGGAAATGGAATTAATGATTTTAATGAAGTTTTAAAATCTATTATTGTTTTTCAAAAATCTTGATAAACATTTAGGGGTATTTATTTAGAATTTATAAAAATACGGTTTTAATAATAATAATAAAAAGTTATTGCTTTTAAATTATTTTAAAAAATTACAAAACATTATTTATTTTGATGATGTTAAAATTATGAATTATCATATGGAAGGTTTTATTCTATTTCTTTTTTAATTTGTTGGTCCGCTTCCGTTTTGTCTTAATGAGTTGTTTGATTGAATTTTGCAAAACAGGTCTTATGTGTCAGGTTTATTTTTCTGCAGCCAAGACACTCTCTCGTTTCGGTAACTAGAAAAATTTGTAGTCAATTAATGAGTGATAATAATAAAAAAATTTAAATATAGTTAAGAAATAATAATTTGTTTATAATTTTATAGATATTATACTTAAAATTTTATTTATTAAGAAATAGGAAGTGATCTAATCCTTGCCTGAACACAATCAAGCAGCTCTATAATAGTCTCAGCCAATGGCGCTTAAGGCTGCCTTCCAAACCACCACTTAGAATCTCTCATATTAAGAATGTGCATCAGCCCCTCAAAGACTTGCAGGGCATATTATAAAGTAAACTTCAACAATGGGGGAAGGGAAAATAACTAGTACATGGTAACGTACAACATATATAATTGTTCGAGGCATGCACAAACATCACCCTCAATTGAAAAGGATGGAAAATGTCAGCAACGTGTTGCCATCAAATTTGAATTGCAATGAGAAAGGACTTCAAGGGAAGTAAAATATATACAAGATTAATTTGAACCAATCAATTTGTAGTATGTCATTACTGTTACACAGTTTGTGGAACACCAAAGCACATAAACATAAGTGAAGAGTATAATATTACCATAACTCTTTCTATATGTGCATAATATTAGTTAATTAGTAACAACTTTAATGCCCAATTTAGAGACACATATATACCAAGATTCTGATCCTCGACGAAATTATAAACCTTTGAAAAGGAATTGTGGTGAGGCTGAAGGAGAAGATACTACTTCTGTTTTTTCCTTTTTGCCAGTTGTCGGCAATGGTGGAGCCGTGCAGGCAAGTGGCTGACTGGCTGCTACCTGTTGGCTGCTAGCACCAAGTAATTTGGGTCCTAACTGGACCTTTTTTGGGCCTCGTAATCATCTTCGGGCCGATATGGAGTTGGTAATTAATATAACATAATAATTTATAAAAATATTCTTATTTTTTTTATATTTATAAAAGTTATTTTTAATAAAATTTATATAAATTTTAAATTTTCATTATTTTAGATCTTTTAACTCTTCACTCCTAATTCGAAGAATTAAAGACTTGAAATAGAGGCTCATTAAGTGAGTTATACGTTTTGCCACTAATCGCTGAACGGTGGCGTTTTTATATTAAATAGTTATGTTTTTGCCTTGTATTTTGAATTGATATTCCTTTCGGTTCGGTTCATTTTCAGATTTCTCTTTGGTTTTTACGTTTCTTGTGCTCCCGAGGGTTTCATTTTACTTCTGTAAACTATACGAAAAGTTTTCTGTATTTTTTGAAGCTGTACAGAACATTGCTGATATCCCTAACCAGTTATTCTGAAAGTGATGCTCCTGGTGACAAACAGTTTTAGAGTTAATCATTATTTCTGTAAACTATACGAAAAGTTTTATGACTTTTTGGAAGCTGTACAGAACATTGCTGATATCCCTAATCAGGGATTCTGAAAGTGATGCTCCTGGTGGCAAACAGTTTTAGAGTTAATCATTATTTCTGTAAACTATACGAAAAATTTTCTGACTTTTTGGAAACTGTACAGGACGCCGGAATACATACGCAGATCACCGAAGAAGGATGTTTCACAACGTGATGCAGCAATGGCAGAAACTGTTATATTACGTCTGGCGTTTAACAGACCTAAATTTCACAACGTGATGCTGTGGGTAATTTTGTAAATGCATAGTTTAATTGTATTGCAAAATGATCCGTTTTTGTATGAAATCATACTATTTCTATTTTTTTGTAGTTTCTGTATATATATGATTCTATTTGATTCCAGTACTCTAATTCGAATGACATAAAGACAACTAATTTAACACACATTATGGTTAAGGCCCATATTTTTAATGGGCTAACTCGTAAAAACGTGGGCGAATTTAATAGTACTTACTCTATACTTTTATGTCACTAATTCAAATAAAATTAAATCTCTTTGATAAAAACAATTAATTTGGACTCAAGTAATTCACATGGATAGAAAAAGTAAAATGCTCAAACGAAATACTGTTATTGCTCTGTACTAATTTGTACTTGATAAAAGTTGAGACTTCTTAGAAAAAACAAATTAAAAATTTGATACTTCTATAAATTTTAACTAATAAAAGTTTAAATATTTGGGCATGAGATATATATAAAAAGTCTTTATTCTCTCTTTTCTTCATCTTCTTCTTATTTTCATTATTTTTTTATTATTATTTTTTTCTTCATATTTTTAATTAAATAATTTAATAACATATTAATAATATATGTCATTAAACCACACGATCATTAACAAATCTTTTTATCTTATTCTTCTTTTCACTATTTTTTTATTTTTCACATTTTTAATTAAATAATTTGATAACACATTAATAATATATGTCATTAAGTCACGTAATAATTGACAAATCTTTTTCTATTATAGATAAAATAATTTGTGCATCCATTAATTATTTTATCTCATATAATTCTTTATATACAAATTAAAGATCAACACATGTAAAAAAAATATAATAGAAAGAATAATTAAACTTACACATGTTACAATAACAACAATAATTATTATATATTCATTAATTATTTTATCTCATATAATTTTTTAAATACAAATTAAAGGTCAAAACATGAAGAAAAAATGTAATAAAAAAGTGAAAGTTATACACATAACAATAATAATAAATAAGATATATAATAATATATTATTACAGGTCATGTATGAAACAAAATATTATCAATAAGACATATAAATTTGGTATACTATTTATTATTTTAATTGTAAATAGATAATTAAAATAAAATTGCATAGATCGTTGACATTTCTTGCAACATGCATCATTTTATTTTGAATTTATGTATTATTTAGTACTACAATTTTAAAATTATTAATTCTTACTTTTTATTTTAACAAACATTTTTAAAAATAATTACTATTATACTAATACGACATTTTATTAAAACAATTATTTTTATTTTATTTCACAATTTTATAAATAACACAACAACAAAAAATTCAATTATTTTGGTTTCAATCCTAACCATTTCTAACTTATTTTTTAACATATTTATTTCATATTTCATTAAATATTAATAAAGATGCTCATAATTATTAGTACATTTTAACATTTTTAAACATGTATTTAAATTAACATAGACTTTCAATTCTTTTTAATAAATTTTATTTAGATTATTTTAATTATAATTAACAAATATTATAAGAGCACTTTTAAATTAAATACGTAGAGATATTGTAACAATTTATATTATTATTCCAAAATTCATTTCTTATTAATGATAAATTTGTCAATAATAATAACACTAAAATATAATTAATTATATAAATATTGTATATAATTCATATATTTTTATTAAGATAATAAAAAAAATTAATTATGTCAATATTTATTGATTAAATAATATATTTTTATTATGATAATAATAAAATTTAATTATGTCAATATTTTTTAATTAAATAATATATACATTTAATAAGTGAGTAAACATGCCTTATATGTACTTCATATGTAGTGTTTTATAATATGTCGTTCTTTGAAGTAAAAGAAGGAAAAACATTCGTGAGGAAGCCTCAAAAAGCGAAGATAGGAACGAGCAGTTATAGGGCACGTGATCTACAACGAGTGGTGTAACAAATGAGTTTTTTTTCTTGATCAAAGCTCACTGCATTCACGAAATACGAAATAACACTTGTATATATTGAACGTTTAATGGTATCTTGTAATTTAAAAATTTATTTACGGTTGAAGAATGAGCATATTTTTGAGTTATTGACGAAACATAGATAAAATCGACAATGAAATCATGAAACTTTACGACACGTTTTAGTGTTTTGTATCACTTTCACCACTTAGTATAAAAGTATTTTAAGCTTTTAAATTCAGCTTGAACTAAACTTTATTCTATAAAATTTTAACGAGTGCCATTTTAAAATGGGTTTTTATTTATATTTATTATTTTTAAAATTAGCTCTAATTTATAATTATGTTGCAAAATTAATTTTATATGTTATATTAAGTTAAAATATATATATATATATATATATATGCGCGCGCGCGTGTTTTTGTGCGTTGGGCATGCTTATTTTATGTTATACAATAATTATATATTTTTTTATAAATTTAAATTCTAAACCATGAATTTTAAATCCTAGAATATAAATAATAAATTTTAAAATTTAAGCATTAAATTAAA
Organism: Elaeagnus macrophylla; assembly: GCA_029378325.1. Classification (NCBI taxonomy): domain Eukaryota; kingdom Viridiplantae; phylum Streptophyta; class Magnoliopsida; order Rosales; family Elaeagnaceae; genus Elaeagnus; species Elaeagnus macrophylla. The sequence continues at coordinate 13,749,828 of CM055653.1, forward strand.
ACAATTTGTAATTATTATCCAATATGTTATTTCTCTTTATATATATCAATTCATATAATATAATATAATATAATTATAATTTTATAATTATAATATTAATTTTTTTTAAAAAATAATAATATTATATATATTAAATAAAATATTAATTATTAATTAAATATCAAGTTAACGAATAAGTGATGATAACATCAAAAGACCAATTAATTGTGACCGGTGAATTTACTCAGTTGACCGGGAAAGCAAGTGGGAATATTTAAGGAATAGCTTGCAATTTTTCCCTCCAAGATGTTGAGTTTAGCGGAAGACTAAGAAAACGGGGAGATTTGACGTGTACAACTGCCGCATAATAAGAGGGCCCGCTCTCCATGGGGAGTCTTTTCTTTTGCATTTGCTTGACCACCCGGTTTTTGATTCCCCGTTTGTGGAAATTGGAATAAACCAACACCAATTTTGGCTCCACTTCAGGAACTGATGTGAGACATAGAGAAAAAGAAAGAGAGAAACTCATACCCTGTTTCACTTTTACCTTTCCCCTTCATCATTCTATTATTTATTCTCTTTAATTCTTTGTTTTATTAAGATTCCTATGTTGGGTATGTTTCAAATGCACGTTTCTCATCCTACATTTTTTATATTGCCATTTTGGTGGACTATTTCTTTTTTTCCTTTTTCTGTTTTGATATTGGGGCTGTTGATTTTATTTGGTATACGATCGTTGAGTTCTATTGCGAATTTGATCAATGTAGGTGCAGGAAATTGTTGATTTGGGTTTTGCGTTTTCTGGGTTGTGTTTTTTTGATTTTGAGATCAAAGGATGACTACCCGAAACACAGAACAGCCTCAGGTATGTCTGATTTATCTGTACTGTTCCTGTTTTGATCTTTTACCTTCCTTATTCTATTGAGTTTGTGTATATTTTTGGAGACATACATTCGTCAACATAACTAATATTTATCATCCATATTGTGATTAAGGACAAACAATACTTGCCAGGAATATCATTGACCATTTCCTTAATTGTATATTGTTTTATTTTTTTGGGGTAAAATATTTGACTATATCTTCATATATTGTTGTGTTTTAGGGGGAAAGTGGTTCTCCTTCTGTTGCTGTTCCTCCTCCGTCAGGTCCTCATGAACATTTGCGTTCTAATAGTGGCAATACGGTAATTATCTTTATCAAACATTGAATTTACTAGCTCTTTGGTCGAATTATCATTGTAGACATCAAAGTCATCATCATGATCTAAGGTGTCATCATCTTGGCATTGCAATCATCCAAATATTTTTCTGTTAGCTGAATTGACAATGTACACTTTATGATCTTTAAGGTTTGACAAATATGTTTTTTCACAGCGGATCATTTAAATGTCCCACATGAAATTTGTCTTTTAGACTTGGCATATGGAGTTCCTTGACCGCACTCGATAATGTGAAGGGAACTGGAAAATTGCAAAGATTAGATTTATTGTTTTCCAGTTTTAATTTTTGCTTTTTAGTCCTCAGTGCTTGTTTGCCAATTCCCATTCTGTTATCCCAGGACTCATAGCTCTGCAATTGTGAACTATTTTCCATTTTGCAGGTTTTCAAGAGTGGGCCACTATTTTTATCATCCAAAGGTCTGTTTTATATTAATCAAATCACAAATTGCGTTCATAAACTTTATGAAAATAAATTTCTTTTATAAAAGATACACTTTGCATTACATGAAGTGAAATCTTTGATAGTATCTTGATCATTTAGAATTTGAACCTTTATTTGTCCCTTAATTAAATCAAAATCCCTCTGCTGCCTACACGTTGATATATAAGGGTGATGTGTTTCTGTGTACATACACACATACATAAAAGACAGACAATGATCCAATGGTTTGCTACCTCATATAATCTTCCTTACCTTACATGGATTCACCTCTTTTTATTGACCTGTTCTTTTGGTTGGGTGTTTGGAAGGTAGCAAGGGGTTAATAAACCATTAATACTTACCAACACGTTTCAATATTTGCATAAACTATTAATTTTCTGAGTCTTGCAGGTTTTTTTTTGTCAAATGTAGCAAAGTGAAATCATTTGTCCTCTGCAACTTAAATTTTTCATGTTCGAATGATTTTATTGTTTTTGACATATTATTTCTAATTGTTTCTGTTTAGGAATTGGGTGGACATCCTGGAAGAAAAGGTGGTTTATCTTGACTCGTACTTCACTAGTTTTCTTCAGAAGTGACCCTGTAAGCAGTTCATCCTTGTTAAATGATGCATGCATGCTTGAACTTGTGTCTCATTATCTATCGTGGTAATTACATTAAAGCTCAAAAAGAAATATAATAAATTTTTTATTGATGTTATAATGCTAAGAAGTTATTATGTTTTAGAAGTACTCAATTTTGACACTTGACGTTGGGGCTTTCAATAGATCATGCTGCAGGATTTTCTCTGTTCTGTTCTATTACGTATTCGGTCTGTTTACATTCCAGCTATCCTTAGTGTTTCTTCTTTTAGAGTGTACAACATTTGATGTATAAAAAACCAAAATAACAAACAAAAGGGTCTACATGTTGTTGTAACTTATTAAGTGTATAATCTCATGAGAACCTAAGAGGACATTGAAATCTCCAATTACCAACCAAGAATGCTTTGAGTCTCTTATATCCATCAGAGTTTCCCAAATATCTCTCCTCCTGATATAAGTACCACTACCATAAACAAAGGAAAGGAGGTGAGTTGAAGGACCCCTTGTGTAGACCACACTAACATGTTGATGATACTGAAATAGAATAGAAGTCTCCGATGCTACAATGGAAGCGGCAAAGAGCCAAAGCTTAGGCATAGTATTGTTATTTTCACAAATAAAAGTAGACCCAAGAGAGTGCCAATATCTACTCTCATAGGCTCAGTTCTTGACTTAGACGCCAACACAAGATGAAATTTGCATTAGGTTGCAAATAATTTATGATGACTTGCGATGTCTTAAAATGAGATATATTAATTACATTATCATTGTTAGTATGACACCGGTTTTTTGTTCTAGTAGTAAATTAGATACAGGCATGATAAAACTTTCCTTCCGTTGCATAAATGATTCATTTATTCAACTGGTTTCATTTTTAACCCCTCTCAGTAAAAAAAAATATGTTCATTTTTTATAACACTAAAAAACATATGTTCATTTATGTTATAAAAAAATGAACATATGTTTTTTTTTTCCTTAGGGGGATTAAAAATTAAACTCTATATATGAAGGGAGATTATGCTATAAAATTAAACATAAAATTTTCTCTAATAGAATAGTCTAGGGGTATGAGAAAGAGCACGTGATGAATTATATTTGGATGAGTAAACTTTGAGCTTGCCTGAATGAGATGTTTTACATAATAGGGTTGTGCTAGGCGGGAATCATTAAGTGGCACTAGTTATTGTGTTATGTAGGCTTATCCCTCTTCCTAAAATGCCAAGTCAAACCTGTGAGCAGCTGGGGTTGGCCATGTTAACTTTTGAATTGCTTTTTTCATATTCCAAAATTTATAACTGTAATCTGAGATTGAAAGGAATTGTTTCTCACCTCTATATTTCATTCATAGGTGCTACATATTTATATACAAACCTAGGAACATAAACTAGTGAAAGACACCTAATATCCAACTATACTAGTGATGGACACCTAATGACACCTAATCTACAACTAATACATCTAACACTCCCCCTCAAGTTGGAGCATAAATATTAATCATGCCCAACTTGTTACAAAGATAATTAACCCGAACCCCATTTAAAGCTTTCGTGAAAATATCTCCTAGTTGTTCTCCAGTCTTCACATATCCTGTAGAAATCAAACCTTGCTGAATTTTCTCGCGAACAAAATGACAATCAATTTCAATGTGTTTAGTTCGCTCATGAAACACAGGATTAGAAGCAATATGAAGAGCAGCTTGGTTATCACACCATAATTTTGCTGGTACTGAAGTTTTAAGACATACTTCATTCAAGAGCTGATATATCCACATTATCTCACATACAGATTGTGCCATAGCCCTATATTCTGACTCTGCACTCGATCGTGACACAACATTCTGCTTCTTACTCTTCCATGAGACCAAATTTCCTCCAACGAAAATACAATAGCCTGATGTGGATCTTCTATCCACTTTAGAACCTGCCCAATCTGCATCTGAAAAACATTCAATATTAGTGTGCCCATGATTTGCATACAAGATACCACGTCCAGGTGCTCCTTTCAAATAACACAAAATTTGCTCTAAAGCTGCCCAATGATAAATTGTTGGAGATGACATAAATTGGCTAACAACACTGACCGAATATGCAATATCTGGACGAGTCACAGTAAGGTAATTCAGTTTTCCAACCAACCTTCGATATTTCTCAGAATCTTTAAATAGCTCCCCATCTCCTGTAAGGTGGGTGTTTAGAGTCATTGGAGTATTACAGGGCTTTGCTCCCAATTTTCCTGTCTCAGTTAATAAGTCAAGTACATATTTTCTCTGAGATAGAAAGATACCTTTTTTACTCCTTGTGACTTCAACGCCTAAGAAATACTTTAGCATCCCCAAATCCTTCGTGTGAAACTGAGTATGCAGGAAAGACTTAAGAGATGAGATTCCTGTGGTATCACTTCCAGTAATAACAATGTCATCCACATACACAACTAAAAGAATGATACCACCTTCTGATTGTTTGTAGAACATAGAATGGTCAGACTTGCTTTTCATCATACCAAACGTTTCTATAGCTTGACTAAATTTTCCAAACCAAGCACGGGGACTCTGTTTCAAACCATACAGAGATTTGCGGAGACGACAAACTCGCCCATACTCCCCCTGAGCAACAAAACCCGGAGGTTGCTCCATAAACACCTCCTCTTGAAGATCACCATGAAGAAAAGCATTCTTGATATCTAGTTGATGCAAAGGCCAATGGTGAGTAGCTGCCATAGAAATGAACAACCGAACTGAGGTCAATTTAGCAACAGGAGAGAAAGTGTCAGAATAGTCCACTCCATAGGTTTGAGCATATCCCTTGGCAACAAGACGAGCCTTTAATCGAGCAACTGACCCATCAGGATTAACCTTAACTGTGAACACCCATTTGCATCCTATTGCCCGTTTTTCCGAAGGTAAATCAACCAAGTCCCAAGTACCATTGTCATCTAAAGCATTCATTTCCTCTATCATTGCATGATGCCAACCAGGATGAGATATTGCTTCGTGAACAGTTTTAGGGATAGAAATAGAATCAAGGGACATAATAAAAGAGGAAGAGGAAGACGACAAGCAGTTATAAGAAACAAAAGAAGAAATAGGATAAGTACATTGACGTTTACCTTTGCGTAATGCAATAGGAAGATCATCGCTCAGGACTGGATCTGATGACGAAGGAGCAGGTGCAGGACATGAATGAGAAGGTCTTTGTCTGGAGTAGACTTGAGTAATAGGAGGCTTGACAGGAGCTGGATCTGAGACATGTTCAAATGATGTGATAGAATAGACCAAGACGTCATCATCCTCCCTCTGTCGTGCAGGAAGAGGAGAAGACGAAAAATAGGGTATGTCTTCCATGAAAGTAACATCAATTGAGACAAGATATTTGTTAAGAGTAGGACAATAACATCTATAACCTTTTTGAAGACGAGAATAACCAAGGAAGATACATTTCAAAGACTTGGGATCTAATTTAGTAACATGTGGACGAACATCTCGAACAAAACAAGTGCTACCAAATATCCTAGGGTCAACCGGAAATAGTGACCTATTAGGAAACAGAACTTTGTAAGGAATCTCACCATGAAGAACAGATGAGGGCATGCGATTAATAAGAAAACATGCTGTTGAAACTGCATCGGCCCAAAAAGGTTTAGAAACGTTCATTTGAAATAATAAGGCACGTGCAGTTTCAAGAAGATGTCGGTTCTTACGTTCTGCCACTCCATTTTGAGATGGAGTATCAACACAAGAAGTTTCATGAAGCATGCCATTTTGAACCATATAAGATTGAAACAAAGCTGATGTATATTCTTTGGCATTATCACTTCGCAAAGTACGAATTGAAGCATTAAATTGAGTTTTAATTTCAGCACAAAATGCGCAAAAAATAGAAAACAATTCAGAGCGACTCTTCATTAAATATAACCAAGTTACACGAGAATAATCATCCACAAAAGTAACAAAATACTTAAATCCCGGTTTGGACAAAATAGGACAAGGACCCCAAACATCAGAATGAACTAATTCAAAAGGAATACTAGCACGTTTATTAATTCTTGGTTTTGAACTTAGACGATGGTGTTTTGCAAACTGACAAGACTCACAATCTAATGAAGAAACCTTACTAAACTGAGGACAAAGCTGCTTGAGAAAGGAAGAGATGGATGACCCAGTCTACAATGTGCCTCGAAGGGAGAGGTGACACCAGAGCAAGCAACAGATTTTAATATTGGTGTGTCCAGAATATAGAGGCCTCCAGACTCATGTCCTCTACCAATAATCTTCTTCGTCATAAGATCCTGAAATAAGCAATGATTAGGAAAGAATGTGATACAACAGTTAAGATTGTGAGTGAGCTGACTTACAGAGATCAAATTAAAAGATAAGTTAGGTAAATGTAAGACAGACGACAAAGGAAGTAAGGGAGTGAGAGTAATTGTGCCAGACCCAAGAACACGAGATGGTGACCCATCGGCTAAGGTAACAGTAGAGGTGGAAGTGTGTGACTGAAGAGTAGAAAAGAGACTAGAATTACCTGTCATATGATCTGTGGCACCAGAATCAATAACCCATTTGGAAGATGAGGAAAGAAGACACGCATTTGGTTTACCTGAATCAGCAATAGCAGTGATAGAAGATGATGAAGACTTTAGTGAGTCTTGATACTGTGAGAATTTGGTAAATTCATCTGCAGAGATAAGAACTGATTTTTCAGAAGTATCACAAGTTGATGCAATATGGGCCGAGTGACCTTTCTGATTCTTGGACTGAAGCTTTCTGCAGTAACGTATCGTATGTCCTGGTTTACGACAATAGGAACACACAATACCTCCTGGATCCTGTTGTCGAGTTTAAAACCCTTGTAAGTTGCCTCCTTTGTTTCCACTCATATAGGTTGGCCGTCCAGGCTCATAATTATTATTTCGGCTGACCAAAGCACCATTTAATTGAGTAGGTGGAGGTGGAGTGCCTTCTGTACGAAGTACTCGACTAAATACTTCTTGTAAAGAGGTGATCTCAGAACTAGAAAGAATCTGTGATTTAGCAGTTTCAAAATCAGAGGGAAGACCAGCAAGAAAACTCATAACCGCCATTTGTTCCCGTTGGCTTTGCTGAACCTTCACATCAGGGCTAAAAGGCATCAAACTATTTAGTTCCTCATAAGTCTTTTTAAATTCCATAAAATAATTCGTGAGGGACTGATCTTGTTTTTCTGCACGGTAAAATGCTTTGCACACCTCATACATGCGAGAAAGGTTTCCTTTACCAGAATATAAGAAATCCAAATAATCCATCAATTCCTTGACGAATTCACAATGGTTGATCAAGCCAATGACTTCGCTCTCAATAGAATTCCGAATCTGTAGGAATAGGCGGGCATCGTCTCTAAGCCATGTCTGCTTTGAATCATCAGTAGGAGGATTGTTAGTCAAATGAGTATCTTTGTCAATACTTCTCAAATAAATTCGAATTGTTTTGCTCCAAGCCAAATAATTCGAACCATTGAGCTTATGGTCCGTGATTTTAGACATCACAGGTACCATATCCGTAACAACATTGGATTTCTTTTCAGTCATAACTCTTCAAACAACAAGAGAGCGAACAAGCGAACAAATAAAAATCCAACAACGCAGCGAACAGAAAAGGTAGCGAACAAGTACACAAAATTGGCCGAAACTCGAATTGGAAGAACCCAAACCTGAACCAATGAGTGCCGAACCACAACAGACCGGAGAAAATTTCTGGCTGAAACGCCGTGACGCACCGAAACAGCAGTCACGCGCCGAAACAGAGGAACACCGGCAAAACAGGTGAACGCCGGCGAAACAGGGGAACACCGGCAAAACAGGGGAACGCCGGCTAAACAGTGGAACACCGGCGAAACAGGGGAATGCCGGCGAACAGGGGAAAACCGGCGAAACAGGGGAAAACCGGCGAAACAGGTGAACGCCAGCGAAACAGGGGAACGCTGACGACACAAGGGAACGCCGGCGAGCAAGCCGAGGACGACCGGAGAAGATTTCAGGCTGGAACGCGCTGTCACGCGCTGACGCGTGGGAATTGCGCGAAAACTTGCGGTGGCGCGTGGATTCCACTTGCGGACGATCTGGTCACCAGATTTTGGGTTTTGGCCGGTCGGCGTCTGGGCTGCCTTCAGGTGCCGGCGGTGAGAAAAAAAAATTCTGTGCAGTCGGTGTGGTGGCGCGTGGGTCCCACGCGCGGCCTGTCGGCAACCTGCCTTCGGGGTTTGGTCGTCGGCGACTGGACTGCCTCCTTGTACTGGCGGTGAAAAAAAAAAAATGCACTCCAAAAGGTTGTTCCAAATTGGAACCAAAAAATGCACTAATTTGAAGGTAAGGAGAGAAAGAAAAAATCTCAGAAAACTTAATGCTCTGATACCATGTAATCTGAGATTGAAAGGAATTGTTTCTCACCTCTATATTTCATTCATAGGTGCTACATATTTATATACAAACCTAGGAACATAAACTAGTGAAAGACACCTAATATCCAACTATACTAGTGATGGACACCTGATGACACCTAATCTACAACTAATACATCTAACAATAACATTCAATTTCGATAGCTAGGCATTTATTTCTCCCATGTTTTTTCTTTCCATCCCATTGTTCTGCTCTTGGTTATTCATTATTTAGGATTGAAATTTCTACTTTTGAACTTTTCAGAATGCTGTTCCTCAAAAGGGAAGTGAAGTGAATCTGACCCTTGGTGGTATTGACCTCAACAATTCAGGCAGGTTGGCTTGTAATCTTTAATTGGAAATAATTACTGTTCTGTTTCCATTCTGTTTGTTTCCCATTCTTGAAAGTGGCAATCCAACAACCTTGTACTCTGTGCTGCATTTTTCTTCAGAGTTGACTTCAAAGTAGAGAAAAAACTGTTGACTGTGCTCTTTCCTGATGGTCGAGATGGGCGGGCTTTCACACTTAAGGTGCTGCTTCCCTTCTTTAGGTTTCCTTTTAACCTATTAACCTCTTTGGTACTATGGATTTTCATTTTCTCAAGTTATTTGATGTTTTATTTTTTATTTGATTATCTAAACATAAATTCACTCTAAAGTTCTATAAAATAAAAAAAAATTGCCTCCAGTCTCAGAAATAAGGCACATGAGCTCCTGAATGATGCAAAAAGCATATAGGAGGTTTGTACTAAACCTCAGAGACTCAGAAGCCTTCTGTAATTTATGCCCCTGAGTTTTTCAGCTTTTTTTAATATCAAAGTTTTGTTTCACTTGCTTACTAAAAGCACATTGGCAATACACATTTTATGGATGCATTTAAATAAGGTTCCTTGGTCAGCCAAATTAGAAGTCAAGAACTTAAAGTACCATGTGAACAAAAATTTGTGTGTCAGAAACATCAAGAGGAGTTTGGAAACTTGATCAATTTGAAATTATGGTCAAAATTTAAATATACAGTAGCTCCTCTGTATCTTGGTAGCAGTATCTTACCATGTGCTCCTGATAGTGGTTTTTTTCATGGGTTGCAGGCTGAAACTTTGGAGGACCTTTTCGAGTGGAAGGATGCACTTGAGAATGCTTTGGCACAAGCCCCAAGCCCCTCAAATGCAATGGGGCAAAATGGTATCTTCAGAAACGATCAGACCGATTCAGTTGATGGTTCTTCAGACCAACGTATGCTCTACTTATGTAGTGATGCTTTATCATGATATTTGACATTGCACATACTCAGCCAGCTGCTAGGATAGCTTATTAGGATTAGTTTGGTCCTTATGGAATAGTTTTCATATATGACAATTGAGCTTTCATTTAATCTGTAACACATCCTGTACTTTTAAGCAAGTCTCTTTCTGGACTACTAAAATGAGACATGCCTAGAAATAATACTGAAAGAGGTTATGGATGTGGTAGAAACACAAGATGCCCTAAAGCTAGGCAAAAATCTAGTATTTGTCCAAGGTTAATTAGGCAGTGGACAGGTTGTGATATTTTTATAAGCTAAAGAAACCTAATAATGTGTACTGTAAATACAAAGGTATTTTTCCCTCTACAAGTAATTTTCCACCCTCCCCCTCTAGTTTCCTATTTTAATATATTGGCATCCATTGTTCATGGCTGATACATGATGCAAGAAAGTACTTTATCGTGTTTCATAGCCACATTAAAAACATTTTCTTTTCTATGATCTGGGCCAATTAATAGCAACAATATTTTTTGAAACATAAGCTGTATCCTTTCTTTGCTTTGTTTTTCACGTCATTGACATTTTAGTGACCTGAGGAATCAGAAAAAAAGTTGGTTTTCATTTTGATGGGATTTATTCAATTAAAATATGAAATTTGAATAAGTTGTTTTGCCTCAGTTTTTGCCCCCACTGAAATGCTGTTTTCAAATTTCCTGTGTAGAAACTGAAATAAAGCCGATAACATCTAAAGTTATTGGGAGGCCAGTTCTACTTGCTCTGGAAGAGGTTGATGGGACTCCATCTTTTCTGGAGAAAGCTCTTCAGTTTATAGAAGAGCATGGTGAGCTTTATTTTTTCACTATTGGTTGTGATATTTGAAAATAGTAACTCCGAAACCAAAGTCCTAGTCATCTGAACAAGGAAAATAAAAGAAAATCTTCTGTACACCCTTAATGCTTTTGGGAATCTTCATTTTGCTCATGTATGGAAAGCCTTACAAATTATTGAAATATCTCAGAAGAATATTGTAATTTTATTCTGAAAAGTGTCTCTTCTCATTGCTTGTTTACTATAATTCAATTTTCCTAAAAGATTGAAACTCTCTTTTAATTGTTCTTTTTGCAGTTAATCTTGACATCTTCCACTATTTGTTCTGATGGAAAAATATCTCTTTATGTTTATGTGTTTTTGATTATCTGATATTCATTAACAGGAGTAAAAGTAGAAGGGATATTGAGACAAGCTGCATATGTTCAGGACGTTGAACATCGTATTCGGGAATATGAGCAAGGTCAGTTTCTTCAGATAATCTATTATAGTTTCATTTTCATTTGAGCAAAGACATGTTTTGTAGATCGCATTCTTTCATCATTTTGTCATGTATGCAAGATGATTATTACACTTCAGACCTATGTCTTTATATGTAAATATAATTGCTTAGAGAACCAAGCTACACATGGAAAGCAATGGCCATTACCTATTTCAAGGGATGTGAAAAATGAAGTCATTAGCTTTATTTTTAGCTTATAATTATTCTTTAGTTACAGAATTATTATGCGTCATTTAACTTAGTGGACAGCTCAGCTGCAAATTAATTTTATTAAGCATATATCTGTTCATTTTCAAAGATTTGATGCAAAACTTTCTTGCAAACTTCTCTTCAAGATACTTTAAATACTTCATATTTAAGACTATTTGTGTTTTATAAATTCAGGAAAAACTGAGTTTTCTGCAGAGGAGGATGCACATGTTATAGCTGATTGTGTCAAGGTATTTGACAATTTGTTATGTCATACGAAAGGTTGATTCTTTCATGTTATGACATATTCTGGGATTTTATTAATGTCTTTTCAGTATATTATTCGGGAGTTACCATCTTCTCCAGTCCCAGCGTCCTGCTGCAAGGCTCTTTTAGAAGCCATCCGTAAGTCTGTTACTGAAGCATTTTATTTAATATGTTTCTACTGTGTACGAGAATGTGTTATGTTGCTGCTAATAATGTTTTGCATGCATTTCAGACTGCCATGAGTTTATACGTGTTGTCCTTAGTTTCTTCCTTTTTTACTTATCATGCAGCTCTCTTTGTAAGAGTCCAAGCCCTTACTGTCTTTGATAGCTCTGACAGCTTACTAATGCACTTGTCCTTTTTTAGATTTTTGATGTAGAATAGAAGGAAAATAGGGGAGAAAAATAGACTAAATGGGATAATAATCAGACAAAGGAGATTTGTAATTTGACGAACATGAGGGAGAAACTAAATATACGGGTGTGAATGTAAAGTACAATAATATGTCGTATTTTCATTCATGGTTTAATTTGCAATGATTAGGTACTGACCGTGCTGTTAGAGTGAATAATGTGCGTGCAGCAATATGTGATACATTCCCAGAGCCAAATCGCTGTTTATTACAGAGGTAGCTGCAATGACTACCTTTATTATTCTTTTTCCCCCTCTCTCTCTCTTTGTGTGTGTGTATATATATGTATATATTAGTATTGTAATTTATTGTCACATCTGTGCCAATGACACTGAAACTTGAGCATGAATTAAGCAGTCAGTGTCCCCGGGAATGTTGCTTGAATTTTGCGAGAACCAATTAGGCATTCTGCTCATTCTTTTAGGGAATGTAATGTGGTGGATGAAGTGAAAAACAAGTTGAAACAATCGAACTTAAAGTATTACATGTAAACAAATGTTGGGGACAATACTTATGATTTAAAAGAATCAACATGGATTTTTTTGTAGCCTATACATTTTTGTTTGCATCTTACCCAGTGCTAGCATAAAATTTTAATGGCTCTTTTTTCCTTCATTTCAGAATACTCACGATGATGCAGAAAATTGTTTCAAATAAAGCTGAGAATCGAATGAGCTGCTCTGCAGTTGCGGCTTGCATGGCACCCTTACTTCTACGTCCCCTTCTAGCTGGTGATTGTGAAATTGAAAATGATTTTGATGTGGGGGGTGATAATTCTCTTCAGCTTCTGCAGGCTGCTGCTGCTGCTAATCATGCCCAAGTAATTGTTATAACTTTGTTGGACGAGTATGATAAAATTTTTGGGGTAAGATAAAAACAGATCTTATTCTCTTTCCAGTTCCTTCTTTTGTGGCTTTCTTTAGACAACCAGTGCATGCACTCGAATATTTCCATATGCTTTACAATACATGAACTTTCATTATAATAACAGTTTTTTTCATGCTAAGGAACGTGAATAAGAAATGCTTTTGTAATTATTTATATTGGTCTACAAAAGTTTGCTTTTAGGATCTTTGTGGAAGAAAAATAGTAAAACACAACCTTTTTTTAAAGAAAAAAATTACGCGTTTGTTTCCTCCTGAGTATGCTGAGTAGAGTTTGTAAATAAATATATAGTAGAAACTAGCAAGAGGAAAAAAAAATAGAAAAATGAAAAGGTGTTAATTTTATCTATTGCTTTATCTTTAATCACTATTGTTGTTTCTTTGCGCTTGAGCTCCATATTCTAATGTTTTTGCAGGAAGGTTCTATGACACCTGACCTTTACAGTGATGAAGATGAAAGTGGAAGTGAGACTGAAGAGGAAACTGAGGATGATGTGTCCTACGAAGATGATGAAAGTGATAATCTAACACAGGAGTCTGATGCAGAGACAGATGATGAAATTGAAATTGTCTCAAGTGGAACGTGCAGTGGGGATTATGATTCTGGAGACGAAGACAACCTGCAACATGATAAGGTTTGCAACTGACTTTCTGTCTTCATTATCTATATAATTTTTTATGACATTATTTTAGGATTACTTTAGTCAATATTGTTTCATCTTTTAATACACAAGGTCAAATTTGAGGCATCCATATCCCAGAATTAGAGTCCCATAGCTTCTATTTTCTGTTTATCCCTTCCAATCTTTATTGCTCTTTCATTGTTACAGCACTTGTAGACTGAAGGATCTGATAGGTTGGTGGCTTGCATTGCTTGATGTATACTTTAAACTATTATATAGAAGTTACGTGCCTTTATGTCAAATTAAAATGTGTCTTAATGAATCTCTGAAAAATTTAGCTGGCTTCTTGAAATGATTCCCTCCCTTGCCCTTGCACAACTATTCCTCTGGTTACTTGTGATTGTACACATGCCTAGTTTGAACTGTGTCAGAATCTGTTTCTCCTCCTTTTGTTGCACTCTTTCCTGGTGATTGGTTAGACTACCCCCTATTTCCGGCATATATCTATGTGATGTATGTTATTGGTCCATTAGTTCTGTGATGGATTCTTTTCTTCCACTTGACTGATTTCATGAGCTTCAAAATCTTTTAAAAGGTAAAAAGTACATTGTGAGTATCCCATACACAAATATAAATTGTTCAAATTATACAGGAAAAAGATGGTTGTGGCTTAGGGCCCAATTCTCGTGAAGCAGATGTTAATCATGAAGCTCAACGAAGTGTGTCATCAAAATCTCTTGAAACCTCAGTGCCTCAACCCAATATAGAAAGCAATAAGAATGAACAGACTCAAGATAATAAAAATGTGGTTATGGCGTCCAATGAATCTGCTGGAGTAGCAATGCATTCTTCACAAGAAACAAGTTTGGCCCATAAGTGCCCACCACCATGCATGCAGAAGAGCACATCAGTATCCAATCGACCTAGACAAAGTGTAAAGTCTCAATGGGGACGTACCTCAGTGAGTAAATTTTCTGGATACCAAACTGGCATTTTCATGTTGGTCTTTTGTTTTTGCTTATTATCTTCTGCCAATATGTTATGAAACTGTTTGGTTTACCTTTGGGAAAAGAAGTTTTCAATGTGAAGTTCTAACTTTCACTTCTTCAATTTTTCTCCGGGATGGGGGAAATGGTCCAGGCAAGAAAGAACCTTTCAATGGAATCTGTTGATTTTTCTCTTGAAGATGAGTAAGTGATGCATGTACCTTTTACCTTTTTATCTTATATATGGTTCTATTCTTCTTGCGTTTCTTTGGTTTCACTTGAATACTTTTTTAAACGCTTTTCACTTATATTTATACAAAGGCATCAATGTATTTCTTGGTTTTGTCCAAATGGATGAATTTATGAGCTGACTGCCATAAAATTTTGGCTATAATGTTGGTATTTACTTGGGTTTCTGTGGCTGATTGTGTGAAAGGGTGGGGGGTTGATCTTGGTAAAAAGTATAGAAGCCAAAGACAAACATATTTCATATAAACTTGTTTTGTCTTTTATTTTAGAAAAGGAGCCATCAGTCAATATCAGAATCTCAAGTTCCTATGTAATGTCCAAATTCCAAGGTGGCTATAATTGTTGATGTGTAGATTTTTTGAAGACCAACATATCCAATCCACTGCACTCTATGATGTTAGTTTTGAGCTCTGAAGTGACTGTTTCACCTTCAAAACTTCAACGACTATGTATGTGGTTAGGTTGGCAGAAGTCCGTGTGAAGTTTAAGTCTAATTAGGTAATCTAAGAAAAAATAGTTAAGCTTAAGAAAACAACACAAACACAAACTAAACAAAGACACAAAAACATTATAACAAAATACTAAACTAGTACTAACAGCACAATAGTTTCCTTTTCCTCTGCCGATGGTCGAATAATTTCCTATTTCAAACACCTTGTTTTGTAGATTATTGAACAAAAATGGCAGTTCATTTCTAGCAAGCACCCAATGATGAACTTCTGATCTCTTAGAACCAACAATTCTGTGAAATTCCTCTTACCTCATACTTTCATATCGAACTCCGTACACGACCAAAACTACCAACCTTTATATCCACCATACTCTCATCAAAAGAGGAGCAATCTTGTCAAGATGAAAACAGGTATCAGGACTCATGGAAACATTGACTGACATAGGCATTTGTTTTCACAGTGATCAGAAAAATAAATTCTCAATTGAATCTCGATCAGTTTTCAATAGTTTCTCTGCATGTAGATCCATTAAACAAGCTAGAAATTCAAGCACCAACAATAAAAGTTTCATTCGAACAAATATCACAACATCTCCATTATAGTTCCTTAGAAATTGTTCCTTAATCACTTCCGAATCCTGATCTGATTTGGCGAGTAATTTCGTTACTATTACTTCCAATTGAGAATGAGAGGAAGATTTGGGAATAAGAAACACACAGTTCTTGAAGACAGCTAGGAAAATGAGTAACAAAATGATGATATATTTCACTACCGATTGAGAGAAAAGAAATGGAAGAAAGAAACATATACCAGCACAAAGCTAGAAGGCGATTCTAGAGAGTAAATCTTATCTTTCGGAGAAACGATGGCAAGGAAAGTTTCTGAACCCTGGCGACTGTCGCCATAAGAGGAAGAAGAACGGCAGCGAGCAGCTGGAAACCTTAAAATTTGATGCGTAGAAAGAAGTAGGAAGTAAGGAACAACTCTTCCAAAGTAGAGAAATGGTTTAACGGAGATGCAATGACCGTGACTGATCTGTTGAGGACTGGCTCGTCAATCAATTGACTGGTTTTTGGAGCGAGGAGTGACTCATCAATAGTCAGGCCTAAAAGCAGTAGCCGGGAAGTGAAAAGGCTTGAGAGAGTAGGGAACCACTGGCGAAGAGATACGGCGGATGGAAGAGCTTAGACAGTCCGGTCGGCACCCCTGCACTTGGGCAGAGGAGACCGCACAAAACCTTTTGGCAATTCATATTTTGAAAAATTAATTTGGAATGTTATCGTTTGAATTAAACATATATATATTATGATTTTGAGTAAAGTTGGTCATTGATTTTATTTTTAACTTGTATTTTGGAGAAATGGTCCAATCTGTTTGGCATACAAAATACCATCCCGATTAATGCAAGCCTATCTATTTTTCACTTTAATTTTGTATTTATTTTTAACTTGCAATTTGAGCCTGGTTTGGTGCGATGAATATGTACAGTTTAACGTTCAGAGCAATTCATGGAAATTTTTTACTTTTTTTTTTTACCTCTAATTCTAATACACAGGGCTGACCTCCAAGGACTTGAAGCTTCTAAATCTGAGTTAGAAAACAAAATCGCAGAGGAGGTGGGGATATATTTATATTATTTCTCTCATTTCATGTTTGAATTCTCAGTATATGATTGATCTTTAATTGCAGGCTGAAGAGAACGCAGTTCTGCATGAGAATCTGGAAAGACATAAGAGGACTATGCATAGGCGTCGTCTAGCTCTTGAGCAAGATGTAAACGTTTACTTGGATAATAATATAATATATTCTCTGTTTTTTTCCTTCTTCAAATCTTTTTTCTATAGGCCAAATTGTTTTACTTAGCAAAGAAAAGGGAAAGGTTCATGTTTCTATTCCATGGCTGCATTCAACCAGCATGAAAAGCATATTTTTTAATCTCAAATTTAGTGCTTATTTCATAGTGAAAAACCGGCAAACCAGACCCTTAAATGGTTTGCTTTCATACACAAGGACTATTTCTTGTTTTGATGTTAATAGTCTCAACTAATTAGTTTCTTGTAACTCAAGGTAAAAATTTCTCAAAATTGCTCACTTTTAGTTGATGACGAAGTCAAAAACTAATGTGTACATGCAGGTGGAGAGGCTACAGGAACAGTTGCAAATTGAAAGAGATACAAGGGCAGCTCTTGAAGCAGGATTAAAAATATCTAAGGGGCCAATTCCAAATTTAGCTACTGTTGACAAAAAGGTCTATGCTGTTCCCATTTTAATAGTATTTTTGCAGGACTTTTGGACATATACAGAATAAATAACCGGCATATTTGATATAGACAAAAGCTGAGCTTGAGGAAGTAGCTGCAGTTGAGGCAGACATTGCCAACTTGAAGCGGAGGGTTGATGATCTTGGCATGCAGCTTAATCAACAGCGTGAACAAACTCACGATTATCAGGAAAAACAGTAAGTTTTTGGATCATAAAGAAGAACTGCAAGTTTTTTTGTTTGCTTAGGCATACGCCTATTTTGGCTCTTACTTCCTATGCTTGCAAGTTTTCGTTATAGCATTTGTGTGAATTAAATTTTGGTATAATTGTTTATGTGAGTGCAAAGATTGATAATGATGCTTTGACAAATATCATATGCAAGCAGACTCACATTTTTTTTTTGATTCACTTTGCCTTTTCTTTTCAGAAACAGGAAGGATAAAGGCAACGATAATGAAACTCTAGCTCGCTCACATTGTGAAAGGTCAAGAAGTAAGGTATGTCTTTCTTGAGCTCAACTACCCATATCTTTAGTCAAAGATATTATTCTGCTGGTGGAAGGGGTAGGAATCGTATTTCATTAGTTAAGCAAGATGGCTTCAGCTGATTTTCTCTTTCTCTGAGTACCTAGACATTAAATATCTGTACCAGCACTATAAAATGACAGGCCTTTTTCTTCAATTGGGGATAGCTTACTTTTCAATATTGAATCATTGATACGCATGCTTTGATTGGATCTATTTATATGGGAGTAAGAAAGCTAAAACTATGAGGTCCACTAGAGAGATTTGGTTCCTGTTGAACATGTTCCCTTTATAGTGCTGATTTTGCATCTTGCCTTGTTTGAGAGGGTGTTACCAACGTATAATTGAGTGGGCAAGTTTTATGCTTATCTATCTTGCTACACGAGGTTCCAATTTTCATTGGTTAGTGATCTTCAAGGCTACAAAGTTTCCCATATTCAGAGTTATAACTGTAAAGATGGGAAGATTGTTACATATATTTCAAAATAGAAGTTTTTACTTTAGTTTCAACTGTACGTCTGATTCAGATTTGTAGGACTGATTGTGCACTCATGGAGGACAGTTGGATTAGGAGAGAATATTCATGATGAGAATTAGCTACTTCAAGAGTCAACCTATCTGCGAAAAAAATCTAAACCAAATGATGGGAGTAGTGGTCGACCTAAACTTATTGAAAGGAGCTTTAAACTTTGCATGAGCCTCTTCATACAATTTTTATGTTTAAGCTTATTTATGTTTATTTTCATTGAAGGTCATAAGAAAGAAACCTAATCTGCTTAGAAATATTTATCTTCCAGTAGAATATTGTATCTAATTTGTAAGATACTGCAGAATGCTAATTTAAATAGAGAAGAGAATGAGAATGAGGAAATGCCGGAGATGTCATCCTCGGTGAGTAAACATACACCTCAGCCAGCGGTAGCCAAAACTTCCAGCTCCAAGAAGAGTGCTGCAAAGGGTGAGGTCAGTTTCTCTTTCATGACCTTGTTTCGGTTATTCCCTATTACTTTTAGTTCCTTTTTACTTTGGAGATCCTAGCTGCCACCCATTATGACCAGGAGTGATATGGTTAACTCAGCAAAACAACACACAAGGAAATAGGTTTTTTTTGCATGTATATTGGGTCTTCTGTTTTTGCCACTTTGATATTTCTATTGCACTGATTTTCATTTACTTGTTTGTTATCAGATTGCTCTTTTTTGTTTATTTCTACATGACTGAATTCCTAAAATTGTTTTACAGTTTTCCTTCACATAGAAAGTAGGTAGCACATACCTTAATATCTCTAATCTGCACAACAGGGAACAAATTTCACAAGTTCTACATTGACGAAGCTGACAAATCGATTGAATTTTTTGAAGGAGCGGCGTAGCCAAATAACCAATGATCTCCAAAACATGGAAAAAAGCAGGGTCTCATCTCAAGAACAGAATGATGGCCAATTCTATGACAAACGGGTGCAAACAGAAGAACAAGGATCACGAAAGCCAGAAAAAGTTAAGAAGTTAGAGAGTCAGTCGCTCAACCAAGCTGAAAGAGAAAAAAGATCAGAAGGCCAAGTTTCCCACACCCTGGACAGAGGAAAATCTGAGAGCAATGTTTCCATTGATATTGAAAAAGGACGGGTCGTGGAGGGGCAACCTTCTGTTTCTCAAAAGAAAAGCACCAGATGATACCAGGTATTATTTGATCTCACATTGGGTGTTCTGTACACAAAAATAATTGTTTGCAGCTAGAAACATGGTCATGAACCATACTGCTTTGAAGGTGAAGAAGCTTGTAGGAGGGTGATTTTGTTCTTTTATTTTTATTTCTATATCTCAATCCTAGTAAAGTTTGAAACCCATACTGATACTTCATTTGTACAGATCGACTGTGATCTTTGCTTTCAGCTGAATTATTTTGTTTTGTTGAGTCCCAAGTTTTTTCCTGGTTTGAAGATAACACAGAACTGTTTGGAGTTTTGTGTACATTATTTGGGTAACTGCTTAATCCAATTTTCTTAGAGTTGCTTGAATGAAGATTTTAATCCCATGGAAATTATATTCAAGTTGAAGCTTCTAGTTTGGGGCAAAATAGATTTCTTAAAACTACATGTCTCACCCATTTAAGATAAATACAATTTTAGTAATTACATAGTTTATTTTTCCAATGTAGTTTCTCAATAACAATTCAATCCTGTATAATGCGACTTAAAAAAAAAATTACATATGTTACAATTAAAAAAAAATTATTTCATAATCCACATGCTTTTTCTTTTTTATTTTTGTCACCATTAAATGTGTTTTTTGGCTAAAAAAAATGTTCATAAACTTGTGATTATCAATTCATTTCCTGTAATTGCACAAAAGCAACAGAATGAAACTCCTCACTTCCTATAAAAAACTGCAAAATCGTAATATTTTTCGTTAGAGAAAGAAGCCTGTTTAAATTATGTAATCTAATAATAAAAAATAAAGTAAAATTATAAATTTCCAAAAACCAATTTCTCCTAATGATATATCGATAAGCTCTAATAGCTTGGACAATTCAAATCTATAACTTGAAGAAGGTGAACGTATTTAAGCGCTAGTTAAGTAAGGTTCAACGTAACGTAAATTAATTAACTTTAGTTGCACAAGATTTCGATTTTAATTAACGTAAATTAAACCTGTCAGCTTGTTACACCAATATTTTTTAATGATTTGTTTGGTATTTGCACTTTTGTTCATGCTAGGTATGTATTATACTTGAATTATTTTATTTATTTTAATTTTTTTATTTATAATATTTAAAAAAAATATAAAATTTATTTATTTTTATATAAATTAATTATAAAAATAAAATAATATTTAGAGTCTTTATTAATGTTATAATATTAAAGTCCTTATTAGATGTGATTTTTATTTAATTACCATGTTTAAAGCTCTTATTTATTGTGATAATAGATCTTAAAAAGGCAACTAATATTAATAGCTTAAATATAGTGATACTTTAATTAAATTCCAATATAGATCTTCAAATTTTTAAAACGTATAATTTAATCTTTAAAATTTAAAACGTAAAATTTGGTTCTCAAATTTTAAATCATACGATTTAGTCCCAAATTTTTAAAAATTTACATATTAGTCCTAAAATTTTGATTTACAAATATGTATTTTAGTAGCAAATTAAGATTTATGTGTAAATTTTTAAAAATTTGATACTAAATTATAAAATTTAAAATTTGGGATTAAAATGTTTGATTTAAAAATTAAGAAACTTATGTATAAATTTACTCAAAGTTTTGAAACAATAGAATATTTAAGCTAAAGACTCGGTGACAGACAATCTAAGCTTCTAAACTTGAAAAGAAAAATGATAGCCATATCATATAATTTATCATGAGTGACGATAATTGCACTATATATAAAACCTAAGAATTATTTCAATACACATTAAGTTAAGCAAATAAAATACACTTAAGTTTCTTAACACAAATTTATATACTATTTAATTAAATAGAAAGATGATCTAAAGTAATGATTAAGCTAAAATTAGCACCCAATCTAATGTTGACATGTGACCGAAAGAATCCAATTAGAAAGGTAATGTGATGAGATCCAACAAAATAGCATCAAAATGAAAAAAAAAAACACTCCACATCTTTCATAAACTATGCTCAAGTATATAACACAATTCTTTGGATACATGCACTTTATACTAGCCACTTTCACATTTTCAAGTTATCTCTCTAGATCTCTTTATATTTAAAGTCAATTGACTAAACTAACCCAAACCACATACCCATCTAACTCTTAGCTAGTTTTTCTCCAATTAAATGAATAAATTAATCA
Source organism: Elaeagnus macrophylla (assembly GCA_029378325.1). Taxonomy (NCBI): domain Eukaryota; kingdom Viridiplantae; phylum Streptophyta; class Magnoliopsida; order Rosales; family Elaeagnaceae; genus Elaeagnus; species Elaeagnus macrophylla. Next base: position 13,771,701 of record CM055653.1, read on the forward strand.
ATGGCTTCAAATAACCCTCATTGTTTCATACCCATCTCCATAGTGATTCTCCTAGTTCTTTCTCTTGTTAGCTTCCCAAATTATGCAGATGTCCCTCTAAACTCTCCTATCCCAAAGCAAAGCAAATCAACCCCACATTCTTCTTATAGCAAATCTCTTCTCCCCAATACACCATCAAATGTCTACAACTAGCTGAAATCAACGTCAATTTCTTATCAAATTCTTGCAAAACAATGAACAAAATAAGAAAGGTTCTTTCCATTACAAAGGGAGAATGTTAGATGTCGAAATAAGTCTCACATTGAAAAAAAAAAAAATATGAAATGTAAATTTAGTATATATTTGAGATGATTATTACTCATAATATGTTAACTATTTGGATTTGACGTAGGTCTAATAAATAGTATTAGAATTATATCGTATAGATTTATAAATATAAATCTCTAATTTAAAAATGTATTCGTGTAAATTAAGCATGTGGCCAAGCAAATGGTGACCCACTTTTAAATAGTAAATTGTGTATACAGTAATGTTCAAACCTTGCTTAGTTTTATCATAACCAATCTTCAAACTGGCTCTTATGGTCTTGAATCAATTTCTTCAGCCAAGAGTACAAAAAATGACTTATCATATTCTCTTTCAAATGACTCTCAATTGCATAGTGTCTCCTTAGCTCTCTTTTCTAAAGGTTGGGTTCCTAATAAGAGAGATCATGATGCTCACATGAAGCAATTTTATACAAAGGGACATTTTAAATTGAGAATGTCAAAGCGAAATCGGGCAATTTACGAATCGAGAATAAGAAAGAGAAAGCTTCTTGAGGTAGGAGGTGAAAGATATGGTAGTTGTGAGCAAAGATGGAAGTGGGAACTTCACAAGCATCAATGAGGCCATAAATGCAGCACCAAATAACTCAATTGCTTCAGATGGGCACTTCATGATTTATATTAGTGGTGGTGTTTATGAAGAATATGTTTCAATCGGAATCATCAAGAGCTACTTGTTCATGCTTGGAGATGGAATCAATAAGACTATAATTACTGGAAACCCAAGTGTGGTAGATGGGTGGACAACGTATAACTCTGCAACTTTTGGTAAACTTCTTATATATGCAAAGTCTCTCATTCTTTCTCAGTTTTTGTTCTTCTCAGTTTTTTTGCATAGACGTGAAGATTCGTAACAGATTTTAGTCACCTTTTCATTTCATTAAAATAGTTTCTATTAATTTGCCTAGCAAAAACAAACAAAATAACCCAAATTTGCTGTGATTACATTTGATTATTTAAAAGAACAGAAAAACTATGATATTTCTCTTATTCTTTTTTTTTTTTTTCCCTTTTCTTTCCCACTTCTAATAATCGTGTAGTGCTCCTGCTGTGTTCGTGTTATGTCGTGTTGATGTTTACATATTAGTTGAGACTAAAATAAAAATTTTAACTTTTTTTTTAAGTAAATTATTTATAATATTAAAAAATATTGAATTTTAAAATTTATGAATTAAATTAGGGGTTAATTGCTTGAAATGACTTTCTTTTATTTTTAACCCTCCTATTTTGTTAAACGTGTTCAATTTTAAGTACAAATTGACTAGAGAGTCAAAAATGAAAAACATGAGTAACAAGAGTGTCCAAAAAAAAAAAACTTAATAATTAGGGACAAATTATAATCTAATTATGTTCGTCTTCGTGTTATGGCCCCTATTCTTAATTTTCCATTAGCCTGCTACTAATACAGTCCAAGATTCACATTTCAACCCCCACACCTAAAATGAGTAGATGTCGTTTACTGACATAAATTAATGTTGCAGCCGTGGTAGCACAAGGCTTTCTAGCAGTAAACATAACAGTCCACAACACATTAGGGCCAAACAAAGGACAAGCAGTAAGTGGAGCTGATTTATCAACTTTTCATAGCTGTAGTTTTGAAGGTTATCAAGACACTCTATACCCTCATTCTCAAAGACAATTCTATAGAGTAATGTGACATTTATGGCACCGTTGATTTCATATTTGGCAATGGTGCTGTTGTTTTTCAAAATTGCAACTTACATCCCAGATTACCTCTTAGCAAACAATTCAATGCCATTACTGCTCAAGGCCGAATCGATCCGAACCAAAACATAGGGTTTTTTGATTCAAAATTGTAGCATTAGAGCTGGAAATGATTTGGCTTCAAGCAATACTAGTACCAAAACTTATTTAGGACTATAATTATGCAATCTTTTATAGATTTTATGTTCATAGAGCCTTTTGGTTGGAGAGAATGGAAGGCTAATTCTACGCTTACAACATTGTACTTTGCTGAATATAACAACACAGGTCCTGGATCCAATATTAGAAATAGAGGTTACTTGGCCAGGTTATCAGGTGATTAATGCCTACTGATGCTGCTAATTAATTTCACAATTTTAGAGTTCTTGATAGGTGATCATTTGTTGCCTCAAACTAGTGTGCCTTGGCCTAATTTGAGGAATTAATTGCAAGAATTTTTATTTTAATTATTGCATTAGATATATTGAAAATTTAGTGAAGTGATTTAAATGAACTTTATTGTTTTATTCTGTATCTTATCTTTCTTATATTTGGACTCAAAATTCAAAGTATTATATTTTATTTGTGTGATTATATTCAATCTTACGTATTATATGTTAAATAGTGGTTGATTTTTTATAATTTTTTATTTTTATAAAAATTAAAAAGTCAAAATAAATATATATTACACGTGTCAATACCTATTATATATGTAAGATTTGTACAACACTTGACACCTATTATATATGTAAGATTTGTACAACACAAGTTGTTGCATATAGATAATGATCGGATATGTCAAATGATTCCAACAGCCATATCTAATAATATCTCTACCACTAAATTGTAAACGCATAACTTGAGATAAGAAAGATTCTTTGATTTTCTTTTAGACAATAATATTCTTTCTTAGAGGTATATTGATATTGGCAACAAGTCAACAATTTTTTTCTTGGGCAAAACAATATCCGTAGAGATTTACTTTTGACACATGTCAATGTACATACACCACATAGTTTTCAATAATGTTTTTTTATTATAATTTATTACATATTTATATTTTACTTTTGACAAAAAAAAATTATATTTTATAATTTAATTAATTTATTATTAACAAATAATTGTACAAATATTTTATTACTTTACATTATCATTATACTCGATTAATGATGGTACGTAATTTAATAAAAAATTATCAAAAATAATATTTTTAAAATTTATAATAATAAAATTAGCACTCTAATAATATTGAACATTCGATTTGAACATAAAATATTGAACATTTAATATTAAACGGATTTAAATTATCGTCGTTCAATTCTAATTAGATGAGTGTTTAAGAAAAATAATATATTAATCATTTTTTTAATTGTAAAAATATAAATTTGAATATAAGATGTGATAGTTTTGTTATTAAAAATTAAAAAAAATATTAATTTTATTATTTTTCCTAATTTAATATATATAATCAAAGTTTGCACATATGTACGTAATTGTTGAAATAAAAGAGAGAGAAACGGGACCTTAAGTATAAGTTGTATAACCGTAGAAGAACTTAGGAGGTTCACTAAGTAAAAAAAAAAAATGGAAAATTGTACAATATAATATTTTTTAAAATTTATAAAAATAAAAATAATATATAATAATATTAAATAATTTTAATTAAATAAAACTTTATATTAAATGAATTTAAATGATCGTTATTTTACTTAAATAGTATTCAATTAATTCATATTTAATAAAAAATAATAGACTAAATTTTTTTTAATAATAAAAATATATGAATTAAATATAAAAAAAATATTATTTTTATAATTACAGATTTTAAAAATATTATTTTTGTTGTTAAAAAAGAGGAATAGTTTAGACGAAAAAAATACATTTAATATAAAATATCATTTATTATTATCTCAATAAATTAACGAGTTAAGACATATATTCTACTAGTTAAAAATGTATATATTGTACGTGAATTATTTTACTTATTTTAATTTTTACATCATATTTAAAATAAATACGAAATTAATTTTTACATACTTTCAAATTAATTGTAAAAAGAAAATAATATTTAAAATTCTTATTGAATGTGGTAATCATCATTTGATTAAAATTCTTATTATATGTTATAATTATTTCATTATTATATTTAGAGTACTTATTAGGTATGATAATTATCCTATAATAAGAATTTTTATTGGTTGTAATTATTATTAGATAATATTTAAAGTCCTTATTTAAATGTGAGAGTAAATTTTAAAAGAATAATTAATATCATTAGTTTAAAATGGGACAATTTTATCCAAAATAATATTAATATTAGTCATACTTATATATATAGTATAGATATAAATATATAAATATACGTTAAGCTATAACTCAACGACATAAAATTTATTTTGTGATAAATAAAATACTCAAAACTCTATATATTGAATTGAAAAAAAAAAAAAAAAAAACCCTCCATATATTGAATACAAAATAAGCAATGCCAACCCATAGTTGCATGTATAGCAACAAATCTTACCGTTTGCCTAAGAAATACTCCATGCTAGTTAATGCACAAAAGAAACATAACAAAACAGTGGCCAATCTCATTTCACGTGATACCATCCATTTAATTTCTCCCTCACTAACAAAATTAGCAAAACACCTCTGTGTCTCTTTCTCTCTTTCTCTTTCCTTTCTTCGGCATCACTTATATTTCACAAATTCCATCCTACACTTATTCTTAGCACCCCAACCTACTTTTTATTTTTCCCTCTGCCCCTCTCTTTCTCTGTTCTTCCTACATGAACGATTAAAATATTGGTCTTGTTAGTCTATCAATTTTCGTGCTTTGAATTCATGTAAAATTAAAAGAGCACGAAATTGACCAACAGGCCATTTGCCCATTCTGGGTTACATATGGAAGTTCAGAGAATGAGAAAATTGATGTTTATTATATGTTTTAGGTTTCGAAGCACTCGTTTGTCTTTAATTGGTGGGAACCACACTGTTGCAAGGTTTTGTACTCGCTAATTAATAAGCTTTTCATTCTTCTCTTCTCTCAACTCTCTCTGTCTGCAAAAAAGTTAATATTTTTTTTAGTACTCTTCTTCTCTGTCCTCATTTCAATACATACATTATGGCAATCAAATTGCTTCAAGCTCTTCAACAAAATACCCAAGAGAAAATTAAACACTTACCCATTTCAGATAGTCTAGGTTTGTACGCCAAACCTTATTATTTGATTGTAAAGCTTCCAGATTTGAGGATGATCTTCAAGTTTGTAGCTCGTGCTTTGCTTTTAGCTTTTTTTATCATCTCATTCCCTTGGATGGGTTTCGTACTACCCTCACCTACTAATTCTTATGTTCCAAAAGAATCTAATGTTGATGATGTTTTTGCTTCTTCTAACAATGTCAATTATGAGCTTTTGCCTTTGCTCTTCCATGATTTGAGAAATGAAGGCCTGCTCAATTTGGGAAACAGAGCTATATTCATTAGCCATGTCGATGCAAATAATGGATATTCAGATATCCTAAAAGACAATGAAGTTGATCTTATCTCTAACAAGGACTCAGAACGACAAAGATTAATACCCCGAAACAGTATTGACTTTGCCTTGGTCTCTACCTTCTCAGAATTCTCAGAGTACATCGATCGAACAGTTAAGGTGGATGGCATTGTAGCACTTCAATTTGGTGAAGATCGCCCTTTTACTGGGTTCCAAACACCACCCAATTACAAAACTATCTACCTAAGGCAATTTGAAGATTCCAATACAGTCATGGCAATGAGAAAAATAAGACAAATAATTGAAGAAACTAGTACAATTTCCACAAACAGAAAGCTCTTGTATGCAACAGAACAAACCAAGAAATTAGCAGCACTTAAGAACTTAGAAGATGTGCTTTTAGAACCACCTAGATCTATCTCAAAAAAGTCCAGAAAACAACTAAACCCAACAAAATACCTTCCAGATTTGATGGATGATTCACTTGAAAACTACCCAAGAAGAGTTTTCATAGATGTAGCGTTTCAAGATAACAAAAAGATTGGAAATGGGATTGGATGGTTTGCTAAGAACTACCCAACAAGGAATAAGGATTTTGAGATGTATATGATTGAGGTAGTGACTGATGAGAGTAACAACTCAGATGAAGAAATCCCACAAGAAGGAATGTCAGATTGGTTGAAGAAAAATGTAGAAGAAGAGGACTATGTGGTTATGAAAGCAGAGGTTGAAGTGGTTGAAGAGATTTTGAAGAACGAAGCAATCAAATTGGTGGATGAGTTGTTTTTGGAGTGTAAACCTGATGGAAAGGGAAATTGTAGAAGTCGAAGGGCATATTGGGAATTCTTGGCATTATATGGTAGGTTGAGAGATGAAGGTGTTGCTGTACATCAATGGTGGGGATGACAGAGGAAGTTTTGAAGAGAAAAAGATATAAGAAGAATTTGAGTCATTAGAGACAGAAAGAGATAGAGAGAGATAAAGACTCAATTTTTTTAGTCTTCTTTTGTTTCATTCGTTTTCATTTTGTTTTCTTGTTTTGCATGTGTTAAGTTTTTTAATCTCATTAATATCGACTCTTGTGGAGGATGTACTTGTGTTATAAGGAAAATGCAGAGGGAAGAAAATTGTGATAAAAAATGAGAGTTGGAGGGGTGTTCCACTAATAATATTATAGGATATATATATATACATAAATTAATTGCTTCTATATTTTTTTTTTCTTGATTTATTAATTTATCATAAAAAATTAAGTATATATTTCTATGACAAGTTGAGTTCTAAAATTAATATTTTGAAAATATTGGACGTTAAATTGTTAAATAAAATTTTGAATTGTTCTTACATTAATAATTTTATACTAAAAATATCAATTTCTTAAATAAAATGATTCATCTTTTGCCATACATTATCATTAATTTATCTCCAATTGAAACATAAGTTTTATCCATTGCCACTAGCACCTTTTTTGCAATATGACAAAATAAACACAAACACACATAGAGAGACCTAAAATAAATATAAAATTAATTACAGAGTTCACGAGCAATGCCCAAACGAGAGTTGGCAACATCAAACAAGATCCTAAGGTTTTGTTGCTGCAAATTAGCTATCACATTCAATACTGAGTTCACATTACTTGGAGTAGCAGCCATTGCCAAGCAAGCCAACGAGCCAGAACTACTATGTATGAGGCTATTTTCCATTGGCAAAATCAAGTTTAGTCCAGTGAAATGCAACGTTATAGCAGGGGCAATAGCCTCATTAGTGGCTGCAAAACATGTGTCAAACGCACCCAAACTTGAAAATGTACCATTCACTTGTTTTCTAAATTCATCTCGAATTGATGCGTAAATTGGTCCCACAAATCGGGTTATGACTGTACCCGAGTCTATGATTGTTCCTGCTCCCGTATTTGGGTCAAATTTAAGGAGCTCTAGATCTATGGGGACATGAACCTTACCCACGCTAATTCCAATTAGATTAACGTAATAAAGTGATGGTCGGTGTGGGTTACGTAGCAATGGAGTAAATCGAATGGTTTTGGGTTGACCTGTGGGCCCAAGTTTGAGTGATCCAGAAAAATAGTATGATTTAAAGCTGGGTAAACAATATGAAAAGATACCCGAGTAGAGTGACCCAGATTGAGAAAGTAGTGACATGGATCCACGGCCCAAACCCAATAGCCCTTGAGGTGGGATGGATCTACCCGAGATGGCATTGATACATCCGAATGTAAAATCAGGTATAATATCAGTGGCTAAATTGAGAGAATCTTTAACAAGAGTAGCAGAGAAAGAAGAATCTCCACCATAAGTTTGGTTAAAGAGACAAGTTGATGAGCCAGATGTCGGGCATGAAAGCCCACGAACTTGAGTACATTGGGGCATGGAGCAAGCCAATGAACCGAATGTTGAGGATGAATTGGGTGAAAAAGTGGTGGATCCACAACCGGTACACTCGGAGCATGGTACCCATGCAGCATCATTGCTAGTGTCTAGTACCATAAACATGAACTGACCTGGTGTTCCCAACTTTACCCGAACCACATAATTGGCAATGTTGAGGACTTGCTGGCCCGAAGCAATTGGAGCAGAAGTGGTCTTTTGGGCCACTAAGCTAGATAAGTATTTGACCCTTTGAGGGTCTTTTGAGGCCATGTCAATAACTGTATTGATCCATGAATTAGTTTTGGGTTGGTTGAAAGGAGAGCATTTGCTGTAAATGGGTATGATTGAAAGGTCTGAGTCATCAGACTCCAAGGCACAAGGACCAAGAGCTTTGGTTGCAGATGCAAAAAGAACAAAGAAGAAGAAAGGGATCATTTTGAAATCCATGAATCTGAATCTAGATATAAAGGCAATGTGTCTGCATGAGAGCCATGTTATTTATATATATAGAGAACAAGGAGCGCTATTTGACTGATATACCCTTTTATAATTGGTGCTTGGAAGGTGAGTTAAATATAGGAAAATGTTCACAATATAGTGTGAGTGAAAGATCCAAACGGGTATGTAGAAATTCTTAATACTCGTATAATTTGTGTTACTTTTTTCTTTTCCATATAGGTACGTGAAAATTCTACACACCTAACCTTACACTGTTAATTTGGATTTCACGTAACATATTTTCTGTAATTTACTTTAATATAATCAGAAATATTTGTAGTTTTTTTTGGGATTATTATCATTCAAATGGTGCTTTGGGATTGACAGCACAGAAGAGACATGTGTTGCTATGCATATTAAAGAAAATAACAAGTTGGATTAAATACTACGAGTAAATGACAAAGGCTTACTTCTATTTTATGTGCAAGAAGGGTAATGAAGACAAAATTGGTTGCAGAGTTTCTGAATTTGATACAGGGGCCCTCTAATGCTACAAAATTTACCCAGACTCTATGATGTCATATTGCACAATAAATCTTCCCAAAATTACGAAGTTGCCACTGATCAGTGAGTAGGAATCTAAATTTTCTATTGCAATATACTCATAATCACATAAAACACATGCAAATTGGATTCAAAATATTACATATGAGGATTCGTATCTAGATTTACGTTTCTATTTATTTGCAAACAAAAACTATTTAGATTTTGATTATTTCAATTCTTAAACTATCTGTGTGGAAAATTTAAGAAAATTAAACCACTCAATCTTTTCTAAGTTGATCAATTTAATTAAATAAGGAATAAATTACTGTCTAGTCATAGATATAATATCAAATGGACACTTGAGCCTAATTTAGGGGGTTTGCAACATTTTTGAGATTCGAGATGCTAAACTTTACGTAGAATATCCTATATTTAATTTAATAATATTACTTGGCTTATAACGGTCATATTTATTTAATTAATTTTATTGTTTTTTAAAAAAATATTTTATATTATAAAAAAAATTATCAAAAATAACACCCCTAAAATTTATAATAACAAAACTAACACTGCAATAATATTAAACGTTCAATATTAAACGAGTCTAAATTTTCGTCGTTTAATTTTAATTGAATAGGTGTTAAAAAAAAATGACATATTAATCGTTTTTTTTAATTGTAAAAATATAAATTTGAATACAAAAAGTGTTAGTGTTATTATTATAAATTTTAAGGAGTGTTATTTTTATTGTTTAAAAAAAAAAAAACGTAAAGACATCATTTGCAGAAAATATAATGTTCTTTATATTGTGAAATGTATATGTACTTTACATAAAAAAAAAAAAAAAACATTATTTTTTACGTTGTAAAAAAATAGAAGTGCGAAGAAAATTGAAAATATATATAAAAATAATTATGTCCCGTAATTAAATCTATTAAGAAAACGAACTTTAAAAAAAAAACACTGTAGCTCAGGTAGCTACTGTAGCAATTTAACTAGATATCGAAATGGTAGAAAATAGAAATAATGAAATATCTCAACATGAATTGAAGGGTAATATGGTAAAATGGAGTCGATAAGAAACCACTCTTTGGAAGAATTGTCTATTGTCCACTCGAGGGACAAGCTCAAGAGCGGTCGGTCACGGGCTTACAATGACTTTTTCAGTCGGGCCTACCTATCAGTAAAACCGAGCCCCACCCTTATATAATCATTTAATTCCATATGCATGACAGAGCAATTTAGGCAATAGATAAGCTGAACATGCGATTTAAATGAAAAGTCTATCTTGAAATAAAGTAAAAGAAAATTGGTAGAATGAAAAATTATTGATTTATTTTGGGACGATAATGATGTGTTGGTCCATATTAATTAAAATAAAAGAAAAGGACTAATGACAAGTATAAGGAAAGATAATATATGTATTTTTAACCTCTTTTACTCTCTTCCTCATTAATTAACAAGAACCACCATATCAGAAAATCAACAATTTCTTCTATGTGAAACAGGCTTAAGATCATGCATAAGGAGGACGTTGATGCTTCACATTATGAGAATACAAAGAGCTCTGCTAAATCATTAGAAAAAAGGCCGGCCAACAAAAAAGAATGCTATTTTTTCGTAGCTCAATTACTCATTGGGACAGCCCACCAACATAATACCCTAATTGAGTTTCAGTATTCAACTGCTTCTCACAGAGATTTGCAGCAGAGAATATACCCTGTTACATGCTCACTTTCTCTCGTAAATTAAATCTAGTGTGCCTGACGCCATGACCATCACCTATCATATTGTGTACTATAAGGGCAGTATAGTAAATTATCGAAGACAAAAACACAATAAAGTGAAGATCAATATAGCCAAAAGTAAATAAAAAATTGAGTCTAATTCTATTTTGGTGTGTAATTTACCGATATATGTTAAACGCGAAAATGGTTAAAAATTAAGGTATATTATTGTTGCATAAAAATAAACATTTGTCAATTATTAATATATCATACAAAATAACGCACCAAATAATCTCAATAAGAATAGGATATACAAATACAACCTATACATGTAATTTAAGGCACATACTCGATTTGAATTTTCAATCCATAAAAAATAAGCTAAATAGCTTCTTAGATCCTAAACATTGGAATGTTTCATATGATGATAAAAAAAAAAAATAAAAAAAAAACTTAACACTTTGTTACTAAATCTATTATATTTTAATAGATAGATCTTAAAATAAAAATTTTAAAACTATAGTATATCTTGTATGTCACCCTTTAAGTCCTGAAACTTGTTAGTTTCAAAATCTAAATTTCATATTTAACCAAAAAAAAAAAAAAATCTAAATTTCATAAAACTGATTAAGTATAAATTCAATAATTTTTTTTTTTTTGGTAAAAATGAGAATCAAATTGTTAGATTTTTTTAATTTTGAGAAAGTTAACAAAACAAAACAGCAACACACAACAGTAACAAATGATGGTGACTTTTGTACATGTTATTTTACCCTCTCTATTTTTTTTTAATAACTAATTTTACCGTTTAATAAGTGGACAAATAACCAAATGATTAGTTATTTTATTTTACTGTTTTACGTGTTTTCCCACCCTTAGAATCCCTTCCCTTAATTTAAGCATGGATTTGAATCCCATTCGTTGCGTTCCTTTAAAAAAAATGTTAACTGATCCTGATCTCCTGCTGGCTGTGTGAAATTTATTATGAGTTGTTGGTCATAGGTTCTGCTAGGTGGAAAACAATTTTAGGGAATAAAATTATTATTTTTTATTTAAAGTAAAAATGTTAATAATAATAATAATATATATATATATATATATATATATATATATATATATAGTAAGAATTATAGGAGACTCTCTTCAATTTAATAGAGATATAAAATTAATACTAAAAAAATATAAAATTAATACATTATAATTAATCTATAATAAAAATATAATAAGATAATAAGTATAAATATCATACATATATAAAATAAATTTATTAACTGAAAATTTAAGCAAAGAAAAAGTTCGATAAAACATATCAAAATTTATTAATATTAATAGTAAAACTAAAAGAAATAAATAAAAATGTAAAAATATAATATAATTTAAAATTTTAACAATTTTAAATTGAAACTATATTTAAAAATATATGTTGATAAACAATACAAAAATGACTGATAAAAATAAAATTAATGAAAAATTAAGGATAAAAAAATATTACAATTTTCACATAATTTAAAAAATTATTAAAATAAATTTCAAATAATGTAATATAAATAATTTTAAAATTTAGGTTGAAATAAAATATAAGAAACTTTAAAGATATGAATTATACAAATTTAAAAATTTAATTTGAAGTTTATTGTATGCTTTTTTTTAATTTTTAGATTTTACAATGTTGAGTTCAAAGTTAAATATTAAAAAAAAAAAATTGAATTATCACATTTAAGAAATATTTTTTATATAATATGCTACTAAAATTTTATTTGTATTACTAATAATTACCAAATACATAAAAAAAATTATTTATATATTTAATTACTTTACTCACAATTCATGTCATTTTTATCTATATATGTGTTAAATATTATTAATATATACCAAAATATGTATACAAAAAATAAAATATATTACTATAACTAAAATATTTATTTAATTTTAAAAATATACGTATAATTATTTTTATTTAAAATTGATTAAAACTACAATATCATATAGCTCCTTACCTGTTTCGCCCGGGGTTCAAGATTTGGCAATGAAGGTGAAAAACAAAATATTAAAATAAATAAACAAATAAAAGAAAAAGGGAGTAAAACACCGATCGGGAATCACATTTTAATTCTTAGACAGACATCCTCATCTCATTGAAACAAGCACTTATACGGGCTCGGCGTGGACTAGTCACAATTAAATATCTCCTATTTCATTGGGGATGTAAATTTATTGCGATTTAACTCGATATTCAATTAAGCTCGAATAACACTAATTAAACTTTATTTAAATAATTTTAAGATCAAACCAAACAAAAAAAATATTGATATAATCCTCTAAAGTTTAAATTAAGTTTAAATTTTATAAAATATATTAATATTTAAATATGATATATTATATTAATATTTTATAATTTATTAACTCGAATATTATCAATTTAAATTTCAAAAAAATTAGAACCAAAAATTTTAAGACCAAAATTTGAACCTACATTTAACTTAAACAAAAAATTTAATTCAACCCCACCCAAACTCGAAATTTTGCGCTTAGCCCCACTACACCCCAAATTTACGTTCCCCATTCATAGTTTCATATACATCATTAACCATTTCCAAATGGGGAATAATATCAGTACTATTTAGAATAGGATAGCACTTTAATCCGACAGTTTAGAAACCTGCAAATATCCCACCTGTTTGGATCAGATCAAATTTAGACAAAACGGATCAAAATATTATTTATTTTATTTAAAACAGTTTAATTTAGTTTAATTCAGGGCAAAAATTCTTTCGATTCGGGACACCATTCAGTACTTACCTATTTACTAAAAACTTTAAATTACATAAAAACTTATAATATTTTTTTCCCCAACTTTTTTTCAAAAATGAGTGAACGGTTCGTTTTTTGACCCACAAATATTACCCGATCTAAACCTATTTTGTTTGAAATAGTTAAGTTCAATTTGAACCACAAGTTAAAATGGATCGGATCGGATCGAATCTAACCTAAATTGACCCGTTGTTATCTCTAAGTAACACGTAGTAGAATGATGTAGGAGAGAAAAAAGTATAATAATAAAAAAAAAGTCAAAAACTAGGTGGACCAAAAAGATTTGAATTTATCTTTTCCATAAAATAATCTACTTTAAAAAATTTCAATTTCACCGACAGTTTTTCCAGGCGAATCAGTTTCGAGCATACGACATTTACCACAAAATAAGTTCCGCCCTGTAGTCTTTATCAATCATTGCACGAAGGGTAATTACTTTCTATTCAACAGAGCACCACCAGAGAAAAGTTAAAAGTACAATACAACATCTTGATACAACTATGTAAAAACATAAACAAAAACGCTTTAAACATCTTTACCCGATTTTTGACAGAAACTACAAGCCAAGGATACCAGAATAGCCGGACATATGATAGTGCACGAAAGCCAGTCTCTAGAAGCAGTAGCTCATCATAACAAACTTGTCATCCACATTGACGACCACGCTGAATAAACTGACTTCATAAGATGCAAGAAACTAAGCCACAGCATAGACCAAATGAAATGACACAAACCAGTAAGATACAGGTGAAAAGAAACTAAAAACAAGTACGGGTGAATCAGTCAATTTGCATCCTGATTCTGATAAAATGTTTATAAAGCTCGCCAACTGTTAACTCATTGTTCATTACAGTCTACTACTCTTGCAAAACATTTATAAACAAGCAAACAGAACATGGAAAAACAGAAAACACATGCAGTATTTGCTTTTGGACAGTGACAAATCAAGTATGAGGTGCCAAACCTTGTAAATCAAAATTTCATTGGTCTTCCAATAAACACAATCATGACAATTAGAATAATGAGGTGCTTTATAACTGCAAGCAAATATTCACCCTAAATGGATTACTTTTACAAAGGAAAAAAATATTATAATAAGCTCATGAGAAATCCATAACTTCACTGCTGACATGATTGAATCAAGCCATTTAGGATGTATCGGTTCCACATGAACAAAGAAAAATGTTGAGAATAAAAAATAGGATATTGATGAAAATATAGGTTCTTGGAGGTAATTTTCACCACATGGCGCACACCCATAAGTCATCAGTAGTTGACTGGTCAAGGGTATGGTCAATATATGCTTAGTCACCTTTTTTTTCCTTTTTCTCTTTCAAATTTTCATCTATTCTTCTCAATCCAAACCACCCGAAAATGATGCACCCATCTTGCAACAGGGAATACAAGGGCCCGTAATTTGTTCCTTAAAAAATTCAGTGTTTCCAAGAACAATTAACTATATGAATTAGAAGCAACCAACCTACATACCCAATCTTCATTATCAGCTCACTAACACAGGATACATATCTTCAATATCAGAATAATAAAGAGAAAAGCAAGTATAAGGGTATCAAAATTGGGTATATCACATGAACTATCAATCGTTCCAAAAATCAAACCTTACTAAGAATCAAAACTCCTCATATAATTGGATAATTATCAAATATCAGCATGGCATAAAATACTGAAAAGGCAGGAATCAGGGCAAAAGATAAAGGAATCTTACACCAATCAAACTCTAGCATCCCTTCTCAATGGTTTAAATGAGAAATAAGAGGAATAAATCCTTTATTTATTTATTATTATTTATTTTTATTTTATGGGGGGGAAGGGGAGACAACAGCTTATTCAAGAAAATATACCTTTTCTAACCACATTTCAGCAGCATAGAATCATAGATAGCTTCAAAGTTAATAAATTTATCAAATAAATACTCAATTAGAACAGAAGAACAATAATTCTTTTTTAAACAAATACCAGACAAAAAATTCATGCTACAAATGCTATTAGAAACATCTACATGCTCATACCATTCTAGGTTATCATGCAGTGCCCTTTGCCTTGACAATGATAACTGGGCATTGCACATGATTGGTGCAGTAGTTGCTTACACTTCCCAAAAACATCCTGCAAACACAAAAGTTGTGACATCTTTAGCGTATTAAAGCAGCAGCGTTCTAGGACTAACTTATATTTTAGGCAAGTTTTGAAACCTCATATATCTCTAGTACTTTCTACCTAGTGCCATACTTAGCACATCAGCTACAAGAGTCCCTATGGAGAATGAAATTGTTTTTATTTATTTTCTGATGATTTTCTTATGTACGCTACAAGAGATATATATAATACAACCAAATGAATCTAAACTAAATCAAGAATAAACGAAAAGATTTAAACAAAATATTTCTGGTTTATCTCTTAACCACCTAATCCTAACTGATTTCCTCTTTACTCGGGATTTCCACAGTCCCACACTCCGACCATCACAGCACCATAATATATATGATGTTTTTGGCATTTTGCTTTCTAATGCAAGTCATAACTATCTTCCAAGTGATGAATTAGGATACCTGGTTGTTTTACTTGCCTAATCACAACTTTGTATTCCTCAGGTGAAATTGAGGGAACATAACAATAGATACTTCATAATGACCTCAAACTCACTAACGCTTTGGATGGAAATACATGATTAAAAAACCAGCAAAACAAACAGAAATCCTGAATTCGTGGTCCTTGGGAATTGGGATCACTTCCAAATAATGCCTCCGACTGTATCTATGACAGCAAACAATAAATCTGCTCTAAAAATATTATAGAAGCTTAAAGATAACAAATACAGCAAGTTTACTATTAATTTTCTTCTTGAAAGTTGAAACACAAAGGTTTTTAATAAAATTTATTTCAGTGAAAGCTTAGCAATTCAGAGTACAATTGTGGGAAACAAAGATCAGTCCAAAAGTAAGATACCAATGAAATAATCTTCTGATGGCTTTCAATCAAACAAAACACTAATTTACACATTATCACAAACATTCTGCTTGACCAAATCATGGGCCACATCTCAAATGTATACTACACCATCTGATCCATCTCAACGGGATCATCTAAATTGGCACTGAAAATACCTTTTAATCGGACCAATGGTACGAGAACCCATCACAACCAAATCAGCCTTCAAATTTTCAGCAACCTCACATATTTTCTCCTTCGGTTCACCAACAACCACTTGCGTTTTCACATTCACCTACATTCAAAAACAAAACAAACCATCCAAGAGTAAATAAAACAAAGAAAAACAGATCATAAAAACAAAACAAAAAAAGTATCAAAAACTCTAACATTCTTTTGAGAGCAAATGCTCATGGCGTGTTCCAATATGGCTTGCGTAATACGCTTCTGGTGTGCCTCGATCGCCGCTGTGAATGCTGGAACCTCCAAATCACCTAAAACATTTTCCAAAGTCAAATTAAATTGATCGTAATATTTAATCTGACCGTAACACATAGATTACGGAAAGGACTTAACTGGGACCACCGAAGGGGATACCACCAGGACTAAGACCGGCAGCAATATTTGGAGGAGACTGAATGTGGAGCGCCATGAAGTAACCGCCGGAACTGGAATCAGAATCCGGTGATTTGAGCTTCAGATTGTCGAGAGCCCATGTCAACGCATTCATGCTCTCCTCGCTGCCATCGACGGCTACGATCACGCACTCTAGGTTCCCACTCATTTCCACCGTCGGATTCAATCGTTAGACAACAGTCGGTTTTGATCACGCGCAGTTCTAGCTAACTTTCTTTTTCTTCTTTTTTTTCTGAAGGACTTGACTCCACTCGGCTACTCTTATCTCTTTCTCTCTCTTCCCTAAATAAAAGGCGGCTACTCGCCGAGTTGTACTCTGTGTCGATTGTCAGAGACGGAAAATGTCAACATCTTCTGTCCCACTAATACAAGTCAAATATAAGCTCGATAAGTATGGATGGAGAGGATGGACGGAACAGGTTTTGTTATACTGGTCCTCAAAATTAAACAAGTAATTGTGCATTCGAAATTGTCAAAAAATTGCTCGCATTCGAGAACGAATATAATTGGGTGTAAACGGATAAAAATAATAATCACTTTATATGCGATTTTTTTAATAAAAAAATTAACTTATCATAATTTTCTATTTTTATATATAAATATTTTAACATTTAAAAAATAACTAAACTTTTTATATATATTTAAATTAAATTAAAAAATATATTTTAAATACAATTGAATACTATTTTACTTATAATTATTCTCGTCCTATCCCAATAATTTATATTTTATATTCTTTATATCCTTAAAAATAATAAATATTAATCAATCTGTCGTATTAAATTTCCACAAATATTCAAAATTGAGATAAAATGTCCATTCTTATTGATAAGTAACAATATTACTTAATATTTTTTTAATAACTACGTCATATTTACATATCTATTAAAATAATATTTTCAAAATATTTTAATACGTGAGATATACTTGCACGCATATAATTTTTAAAACTGTTTAGATTAATCCCACACATTAAAGTTATTTTAAAATAACAATTTTAGAATCTTCTCCTAGGACTCGAAAGATAGTGAAGAACAAATGTGTTGTGTATGCATTCATTTTAATCTTTATTTTTGGTTTAGAATATTTAATGAATATTTAAAAATATATGTTTAGTTGTTATTTTAAATTTTTAATAAGATAAAAAATTTCTCACTTTTAAATTGTGATTTATGAAGAAAAAAATGTTGAGATTCAAAAGCAATCACTAACAAGAACATGATCCAGTTCCAGGGGGAAATAAGTACTTTTTATTAAAAGACATATTTATTATTATCCCAAATAAAAATTAAAAGAAAATCAGATTACAGAGGTAAGATAATAATAATTGCTAGCTTATTGTTCTTCGCCAAATACGCTAATAAAAATGTTTTAACGTTAAATCAATTTATATAATATAATTTAATTATATTTATTAATAAATAATTTATATTTATTTTATCATTATATATTATTAATATTATATTAAATTAATAAAAAAAATTATTAAAAATAATACCCCTAAAATTTATAGTAACAAAACTAGCACCCAAATAATATTGAACGTTCAATTTGAACATAAAATATTAAAATATTAAACGGATCTAAATTATTGTCGTTCAATTGTAATTAGATAGCTGTTTAAAGAAAAATGACATATTAGTCATTTTTTTAATTATAAAAATATAAATTTAAATAAAAAAATACTAATTTTATTATTAAAAATTTTAAAAAATATTAATTTTATTATTTTTTAATTAATAATTAATATATTATTTGATCCATAAAATTACGTTACGCATAAAAGCGAAGCCCGTAATTTGTCTGAAGCCCAGTCCAAATTGTTGACAATTTTTTTTTAAACCATGCATACAAATCTATCATTCTTTATACTAACTTAAAACTAAACATACCAATATAAGTTTTTATCTATTTTTTATATTTATATTTATATTTTATTTTTAATTTATTTAAAATGTTAAATTTTGGTTCTAATAATTCACACAATTTATCCTTTAACTTTATAAATTGATAAATATTGTTCAAATTTTTATTTTTTTTAAATTGGTTTAATAGTGTTATAATTAACTATGATGTACTTAAGATTTTAAATCATTTAGTCTTCAACTTATATGATTCAATAAATAATTTGATCATAAAAAAAATTATATTAAATCGATTTGATAAAAATTAAAATATTTAACCAAATTTTAAATAGTTAAAGATTAAAATTTTGAATTAAAAAAATTAAAAACTAAATTTTAATATATTAAATAGTTGAATGATCAAATTAATACATGAGTCTTTTTTAATATTTAAGTAAAAAAATAAAAAATCTCACTCAATATTTATTACATACTCTTTCCTAATAAATAAATTCTATAATTTTATGAATCTTATAAGGCAACTTAGTATCATTTTATTGTACTTATATTATCTTTATAATTTTAATACCATATTTTATGCTAAGAATTATAACGTTTATGAATTATGTTGTGTATAATTTGTAAGTTTATTACTTAAAAAAAAAAAAAAAAAATTCGCAGGTGCACAATTAAGAATTTTTACGAAATAATATGTCAATTATCTTAAAAATCAAATTTTATCTCCATTACTGTTTATGCATATACTTTTCTTTTTTAATTAATACGATCTATTTTATTGAAAATAAATACTTAATAACTACTTAAACTAGAGAAAAAGAGATTTAAACTCGTATAATATATATATATATATATATATATATATAAAGTATGTAAATTGATGAACAACTTAACGTGGATCGTAAACAACTCTATTGAAACGAATAAAGAAAGTTATTTGAAGCATGCTATCCATCTTCAAACCACCACCCACCAATAGTTGCTACCGCTGCCAGTGCTCAGAATCTAGTAGCATCAGCCACAGACTGTGGCCCACAGTACTCTAACATGCAGCTTTCCTCAGATTCATTTTTCAAACTTCAAAAACATGCAAAAGCAAGTTGCTTTAACCCAATTTTCTTCCCCTGCATCTATTCCTTCCCTACCAAAAACCCATCAATACACAACTCCATGTTTTTTTTTTTTAATTTAATAAAACTGATATCTTTTGACTGTACAGATGAAAATTATTAATTATTAATTATTAAAAATAAAGTCCACAATATAATTATAAAATTAGTTCTTAATATAAATAATTAAATTATGAATATATTATTTTTAGAAAATAAAATTTACTTCTGAAAATTAAAATAATTTAATTACATAAGTAATTAAAATAGACATATATTATAATAGAAGCACTATTTTAAATTATTTCAGTATTAACGCACCTTATTTATTAACTTTTTGTTTATTATGATTACTATAATAAGTATCATAATACCTTCAATCAACTTCATTCTCAAAGTATCATAAATCTTAAATATTATATCTACTTCAAAGACTACATGTAAATAATAATAAAAAAACCTAAATAATTACAAAACTTGTTAAAAAATTACCCTAGATAAAATTTATAATAAGAAAAGTCATCCTAAATTTAGAATAGCTTTCTCCCCCTGGTAAAATAAATCTATGAGATGAAGATTACGAACGTGAATTACTTTATGCTGATAAAAACATATTTACCATATAATTAAGGTTAGCGCCTTAGTGACAGAGCATCATTAAAACCGTAAAAAGTCGTCACCAAACCATCCATTAGTTACAGTGTACACAGCCTACATTTAAGCAGGTTTTCTAACTAACTATTGAATCTGGCTGAGTCTGACATTATCGCTTCCTAATTAAATATTAGTCTTTAATCTTTTTGCATTTATACATATTTTATTTTTTAAAAAATTACTTTAACAATATAATAACCAGGGGTTCAAAAAAATAAGACTATGTTACGGAATTAAAAAAAAAAAATCAAGGGCTACCTATATATGTTATTACCTTATTTCTAGTTTAAACTAAAATACTATAATAATTAACGTACCTTAATTTAACGTAATAAAATTCACAAAAGTAAAAAGATTACAACATACATGAGCAACAAAGTTCACAAATGGAAGTGGAGGAGAAAACCAGAAACAAGAATAAAAATCATTACCCACAAAAAATTCAGAAACAAAAAGATACAGCAAAGATTTAAAGAGTTTAGATTTTGCGATGATCGTATTATGATATTTAATACGGAGGTTGTGGTGGCCGTTGTTGCCTAGCATTGGGAGCCCAACTTCCATCACAACTATACATAGACATCCCACACGAGTCTTCCGGCGCTTGTCCACCACTCTCTCCCCCACCAGACGGCAGCGGTGTGTTCCCATCTCCGGACCCGGAATTTCTTACATCTTCCACTGCCGGCAAACGATGATACGAAGGGTTATTGAATGAAGAAGCGATTACATACACAGTACCAGCAGCTACGAGAGCTCCTATAACTAACCCACCAACAACCTGTCCTTGAGCTCCGGCAAGAGAGATAGTAAACGCATTTGGGACTGGACAAGACGGCGTTGCTTGGGGCATAAATGTAGCACAAATTGAAAGAATATCAAAACGACCGTGGAATGTGACAGTAGCTCCAGGACTCGTAGAAGGTTGACGTAGAGTCACATTAGCTACAGTTCCTGAACCAGTGAGAACATAAAGACCCATGTTTTTTCGGCGGCAAAATCGAGTTAAGGATTCAACGACGTCGTTTCCGTTAGAGATTTCGAGAACATAAGGACTCATAGTCGGTTCAGTGCTACAACGATTTACGAAAACGGGCGGCCTGGGTTTATTTTTGGAGCCAGGTGGGCGACCTCTGGGCCGCCGAGCCATTTCAATGGTGGCTTCGTCGCTTTGTGGTTTTGTGTCTGTGGGTGTGGCTCGTTGGTTGGTTGGGTTGGCTGGCGCGCCACTGCTGGATCGGTTAGTGTTATCTTCATCAATGGATTGACATTCGCGAGTAGAGACTTGGAAATTAGGATTGAGAAATAGATTTTGTTGGTGTTGATGAGAAGGTGTGTTGTGAAGTTTAGAGAACATGTTAGGAGTTTCATGCTTTGATTCTAGAAATTCACCTTTCATAGTTTTTTTATCTCTCAACGATAAATCTCTTGCTATATATATATTTTTTTAATTAGGGTTTTTTTATTATTTATGATTGGATTGGAGGTATGGGTTGGGGGAAAAAGAGGTAGAAGATAACAAAGAGGGATGGGGTTTAAGAGATAAGAGAGGTAAGGGTTGGAGATGAAGAAGGCTAAAGAGGATAGAAAGTGGTGTTTTGGATTTCTTTTATAACAAATGGGTTTAGAGAGAGAAAAGAGAAGTGGTTTGTTTGATGGGTGTGCTTGGAAACCAAGTAAAGACTAATGGCACCGCTGGTTTAAGTTGTTGCCACACTGTACACACATAGAGAGAGTGTGTGTGATTGAAGACAGATAAAATATGAATAGTATTATATGTTGTAAATTTATTATATTTTAATTAATATGGTAATTTTTTGTTAGGTATGATTTTGTGAGCTAATTTTGTATTTATTAATAATATTATAATAAATTATTTAAATTTTATAAATAAATAAATAAACATTTTTCCTAAAATAGGCACGTGGTGTTATCTTTTTCTTTTCTTTTAGTTAGAAAGTGGGCCAAATGAGAAGAGCCTTCGAGGGGAGGAGCTTTGTCCTACCGATGGATTGATAAGGACTTGTATGTTCTTGTTTTGGGTTAAGGGGGATGACCTTTTCTGTTCTTTCCTACACTTTAGCTGTCTTTTTTATTTGTGGTTTGTGAATGTATTAACTATATACTTTTTTTTTTTTTTTTTTTTTGAATATTATAAAAAAAAAATCTTAATGAGTATTTCTTAGATTTTATTTTAAATTTTTAAAAAAATAATAATAAATCTAACATTTTTTTTTAAATAGCATTAAAATTATTATTTTTTTATTAATAAAAAAAATACACTCACACACTTAAATAAAATTTAAACTTAAATTTTTATTAAAGAATTAATAATTTTATATATATATATATATATATATATATTAGTCTAAAGCCCTTTTTTCTACTAAACAATTAGTCTAAAGCTTTGATCAAAGGGGTTGTCGAAGCAACGTATTGCAATCATTTTGCTTTGGTGATACACTAAGATTTGTGATTAGACTTGTCCTATATCCAAAGTCAGAAAGGTCGGTTGTATTTTCTTTGAATTTCAAACCAAAGAATACCAATAAAGTTTTTTAAAATTTTTTTTAATTTATGTGATAAAATTTTTAATTTTTTTTTTTAAATTTTAAATTCAAATTTTACTCAAATATATAATTATATTTTTTTTATTAATAAAAAAAAATAAAATTTTAAAATCTTTTTAAAAAAAATTAATAAAATTTTAAATTACATGTAATTAATTAATCCATACTTTTTTTACATTATTATTTAAAATGTATCTTTTCTTTCTTTCTTTTTCTTTTTTTTTTTTGTTAAAAGAAAAGTCTCATGGAAGATAAGATCGTCATCATACACTTATTATAATTTATTTGGAGAAGTTTTCAACCTCAAAAAATTTTATACTCATTCAAAGCCAATGAAAAAGATTCAAACCGCTTATCATTTAGACTTGTATGTATCTTTTTTATACATTTAATTGGATGCTTCAAACTTCAAATTTATACATTTTACTATTAAATAAGACCCATAACTTTAATACAATACATTCAAACCGCTTATCATTTAGACTTGTATGTATCTTACTTGGTATACAATTGTATAAAAGATTATTATTTGATAAGTAAAAATTAGTTTAAAAGTAAGTATTTGGTACATCATTGTCTCATTGACCTTTTTCAATTAAATTAAATGAAAAATAAATAAATATGAAAGAGCATTTTTGTGTGGGCAGCATGTGGGTGTGAGGTGTCCCATAAATTCTTGGTATATATTTAGGTACGGATTTAATTTATGGCTGATCATTTTTTTTTTCATGTATTTGTGCTTATTAATGAGGACGCTTAAGATTGAAACAATTGGCACATTAATTAGTTTCTATTGAAACTAATAATTTGACATAATTGTATGTTATAGTGTATTTTTATATATATAATTTTATTTTAAATATATATATATTTAAAATAATTAAAAATAAAATTGTATAATTAAGTAATTCAAAGATACAAAAATTGAAGAAGAGTGTTCTTAGCTAGAACAACAATTTTGTAATTATGATTTTTAGTAACTCCCTTAGAAATAACTACTACTATGTGCAAATCGTTATTTTCTTAGTACAGTCTACATCATATAATTTCAACGTGGAAATCGTTATATTCTCGGTACAGCCTACATCATAAAATTTCAATATATTTGACCGTGGATCATAACAAAACCATATAAGCCAGAGAAAAATGTTATAAAAATTTATTCAATTATGTAATTATTTAAATTATAAATAATATTATTTAATTCATCTATATTATAAATATAATTAAAAATAAATTATATTATTTTAATAAATTTTTAGTAAAATATATTATTTTCTATCAAATAATTAAACTTGATTAAAATTTGAGTCTTTAATAATGATAAAGTCACAATTAATATTAAAAAAATTCAGAAAATATTAGTTTTGAATATTTATTAAATGGTAATGTTTTATTGATTTTTTAATTTTTATTAAAAATTAAAATATATATTTAAATAACTATTTTATTTTTTATCGGTAAATAACTTTTTGTTGAAATATTATTATTGTTAATTTTTTAACCAATTTTATATTAAATTTTATTTTTCTTCTTGTTAAAAAAGCCATATTTTAATCGCATTTTGAACACTTAATAAAAATAATAATATTTTTAATAAAAAAAATTATTAAAATAATATAATTTATTCTTAATTAATCATTTTTATTAAATTAAAGGACTAATCTAACATTTCACCCTATAATATAGATTCTTATACATCGGTAGAGTTAGGTGATGATTTTTATATAGGCTCGTATATTATTTTGTAAAAAAATATAATCATGTAATATTTTTTTTAATAATAAAATAATTTATAAATATTATAGTTCTTATCATAAAATATGTTAGTATTAAAATTATAGTAACACTATAAATATAATAAAATGTCATAAAAATGCTTTATATATGCTTCAAAGCATGAAAATTTTATTTATTATGAAAAATAATAACGAATTTATATATCAATCAATCATAAGATGAAGGATTCACTTAATAGTGGTGTTCTTAGATGTGATTTTGAGTCTGCTTGTAGTTTAGAAATGTACATGTAAATGTGTATTTTAAAATAAATTGTAATAATTAAACAAAAAATATTAAAAATAATATTTTGAAAACTTGCAACACAAAAATGCACTTAGTTAATATATTTTTACTATTAAATAAAACTTTAACTTATCATTTTACGTTGAAGTTATATAATTGAATGTTATTCAAATTAAATATAATAATTTATATTATTTATTGTTCAATTCTATCTAATTTAAATTTATTTAATATTATTAAAAGTTATTTTTGTTATTATAAATTTTTAAAATGTCATTTTATATATTTTTCAAATAATATTAATTAAATTAATATGTTTAATTTTTAATAAATTTAAAGAATTTTGAGTTAATATACATTATATAAAAAATTTTGTTATTATACATGATGGGATTAAGCGATTCTCTTCTCTCTCTAATTTTTCTTTTATCTCACTGGGAGGAAAATCCCCTTAGGGAGAGTTATAGTAGATATTTTATTTTTTTGTAATTTTATTGCTTAGGTATATTTTAGTGGGAGTTTTATTTCATTAATAATATATTGCCAATATTATAGTGGTTTTCTTATCATATATGACTTTATATATATTGTGTATTTATATCTTAATTCGTTAAGTATGAATTTTTTTTATCAATCAGGTGTTTGAATATTTTTAAAATTCTCATATCTATAGAGATTCAACAAGTTGCATATATTTTATTCATCTTAAAATTTTATTAATACATTCATTTATAGAGATTCAACAAATTGCATATATTTTATTCATCTTAAAATTTTATTAATACATTCATTTAAGTAATCATGATTAGTAGAAATAATATCTAAATATAAGTAAGATGAAGTTCATAATTTGGTGACATCCTTAATAAAATCATTATTTTACTCATATTATTTAGTTTTTTAATATATAATAATGAATTTCATTTAAATAAATGATGCCTCTATTATCTTATATATATATATAGTTAATAAAATACAGATCACTTTTTTATGAAAGAAATAAACACTTGTTATAACAAGTTTATTTTCACCTTTTGTTTTTATAAAATAAAAATATATAAAAGTTGGAATATGATAAAGGACAGCTCTGCAATATGATTTACACATATAGTAGAAATTCCACATTTATTACTTTTATTTTTATAAAAATTAATTATTATATATATTAAATAACATATTATTTATTTTTGACATATAAAATTGGCAATATTAATCATGAAATAATTATAAAAACTTTTTATAATAAAGATTAATATAAAGCATATATTAAATTATAATAAAAATTATTTTTACTTTTCTAAATATTATAGTTTATATGATAATACGTTTATTTTTTCTTTTGGCAAGGCGGTGAGATTTGGGAATTATTTTTATATTATAAATATATAAAAATTATAGATACAGTAGAAAATATATATATATAAATAAAAAATAAAAAAAATGTTAAATCTTTAAAAATAAAAAGTAAAGGAAATTAACTCCATTTTTAACATAAAATATATTTAATTCTCAATAATAATAATAAAATATTCGTGAGATTTGGTGTCAATCTTTTGATTTGGACAGAGGTTTTATTCCTCAGTCGGTGAGCCTACTTTGCTTAATGGCGGTCACCGTCTTGCCACGTGATCTTATTTTTCCATTTAGCAATGATAACGATAATTTCCTATCCTAACAAATTAGCAATGCTTTTAGGCTATAATTTTGGAATTAAATATTTATATAACATATTAACAAAATTAAAAAAGACAAAAATTAAATAATTTTACCAAAATTTAGTTTAACATTAACTTACCTAATAAAAAACCTTATAAACTATGCATTTTATAATGTTTACTAATTTTGCAATTTTTTATTTTTATTATTAAAAAATATTATATAAATTTTGAACTCAAATTTTTGGCATGATATTTTAATATAATTCAATATAGTACAATACAAATATGATTATAATATGATCAAAATATAATTAAAATATAATTTATTACAAGTTATTTTATAAATTTATAAGTCATATTATTTTTTATTATAATAATTAATTTATTAGATAATTTATTTATATTTTTTCAACAAGTACACAAATATAATATGAAACACACAACATAACATGTCACAATTTTCACTCAAATATAAAAGCATATACACTTGTAAAAGTGATAGGTCATTTTTTTAGGATTAAGGTCTTTATTAATTAAAATATATTCTTTAATCCTTTATTTTTAACTTATATATTTAAGGTTATGTATACACTTTAGATATTTTTATTAAATAGTATTTTTATTAAAGTATAAATTTTAAAAAATAAAATCCAAAAAATTAAAAAATTTTAAAATAATTATATATAAATAAAAAAAAAACTACAAGGTTTAAAAAAATATTGAATTTATATTTGAAGTGAAAAAAATTGAGAAAATGTATATTGAATTTTTTTATTTAATTAAATTTTTAGATTTCATGTTTTTTCAAAACTCAATTTTTTAACTGTTGCATTTTTATAAAAAAAACAAATAATTTTGATCGCGTGCTATACATATGATTGTGTCTCAATAATGATAACATATTAAAAATATTAATTTTAAATTTAAAAAATTTATAAATATATTATTTTTAATAAAAAAATATTTTTTAAATAATATTACATAATTTAGAATGAAATCTAATGCAATTACTCTGTAATTTATAAGCAATAATAAAATTATTAAAAAATTATATTTGTGCTTATTAATGAGGATGCTTAAGATGGAATATGCTTTAAATTAAGTGATACATTAATTTTATTGAAAAATAATAATTTTCTTTATTTTATACATGTCTAATTTATTTCAAAATATTAAATTGTTATTATTTATAATCTTCTTCTTTTTTCAAATAGTCTTCAAAATATTATGATATCTTGTTAAAATATATATATATATATATATATATATATATATATATATATATATATATATATATATATATATATATATATATATATATTAGTTAAAAATATAAGTGTTGTGAGTGAATTATTTTATTTATTTTAATTTATTTTGTTATTTTTAATAATATATTTGAAATAATTTTTAAATTAATTTTTTTATGCTTTTAAACTAATTGTGAAAGAAAAATTATATTTAAAGTCATTATTGAATATGGTAATTATTATATAATTAAAAATTTTATTAGATGTAATATTTATTTCATTATCACGTTTTAAAGTTATTATTTAATATGATAATAAATCTTAAAACAATAACTAATATCAATAGTCTACATATGAATAATTTTGCTTAAAAAAATTAATTTAAATTATTATATATATATATATATATTGTGGGTGTGGATAAGATGATACTTATAAATATTATACAATTTTTTACTCTAATTATATCAATTAAAATTTAGAGGAGATAGAAGAGAGAAAATTATTTTTCTAAATGATCCTATTTCATAGATAATAGATATGTGTGTTAGTGATAGAATTAAGAAACATAATTTATTGTATAATATTTTAAGACACTATTTTTTAAAGATCAAAATTTAGGGTAATAAATTTTTCCTATTTTCTTTCTCTTATCTCCTTAAAATCTTAATCATTAAGATATAATAATATAAAAAATGACGTATAATTTTATATCTACCTATTCTATCAATATACATATATATTATATTATAATATATATATTTTTTACATATAACAGATGCTAATTCAAGTTCAGAAAAGTCACCAATCAATGGTATTGGTTCTAAAGGATATTAACGTCATACACAAAAACAAAATAAATACAAAAATTGAGGTAGAGTGTACAAACAATTCTGCGATTATGATTTGTATCAGCGTTCTTAGAAATAACTATTACGATGTACACGTAGAAATCGTGAATAATTTTCTTAGTTCAGTCTACATCATATAATTTCAATACAACCGACCGCGTGGAACATAACAAAACCATACAACAACTATCATATATGTCTTACACAAAGTATCAAATTCCAAATCCATTACTTCTGATTTTTTTTTTCTTTTTTTATAATACATTACTTCTCATTTTTAAGAGAAAATATGTATTAACATAATAATTGAAGTAACATATTAATTATTTTTAAGATATAAAATTAATAATATATAATTATAAATTATTTATAAAATTGCTTACTAAGAAAAGTTAATTAAATCATCTCTAATATATGAATCGGTAAAAATCATTTTTGTTTTACAATTACTTTGAGAAAAATGCCAATTAAAAATAAATAATATTAATTTAATAATTTTTTATTAAAATATTATTTTTTATTATTAATTGATAAAAATGCGATAAAATATGAGCCATTAATAATAATAAAAGTAAAATTTAATATAAATTTATTTAAGAAAAAATTAACAATAATGATATTTTAACATACAATTATTTTAATACATATTTTTATTTATTAAAAATAAAATATTAAAATAAAAATAGTGAAAATAACCAAATAATAAAACAAATATTTTGTAAATTTTCTTTTTATATCAATTGTATTTTTATCATTTGTTAAATGTTTAATTCTTAATTGTATTTTAATAACTTTATATAAAAATAATAATATTTTAATAAAAAAATTATTAAAATATATTCAATATTTTTAAATGACGTTTTTTTTTTTCAAAATTAAGGACTGTAAAATATTTTTTTGAATTACGCACACGTAAGTTTAATTTGTGGGACTTGACTAATATTTAAAAAAAAAAAATTACTTAAAATAATACATTTTAAAATTTATAATAATAAAAATAAAATTTTTATTTTAAATTAAGAAAAATATAAATTAATATTAAGAAGTACTTATTTTTTATTATAAATTTTAAGAATATTAGTTTTGTAATTTTTTTATATTTTTTTTCTTATATCTATCTATCAATTTATATTTATACTAAAAGAAGGAATTGGTTAGGGGTATCAAATAGGCCTGCACACCCATTAGTCCATCGAGTCAGCACGGCACGATCCGTTAGCAAAAAAGAGTAGCATGTTATAGCCCATGGCCCTTGACCAATAACTGATTGGGTCGTGCCAGGCCGGCACGTAATGCATTATTATTTTCAAAATTAATTTAAAAAAAAATCAAAAAATAAATAATTTTTTTATATTTAAATAAAATTAGACATAATTTAATAAATTTTTAATAATCTATCAAATGAGAAGTTGAGAGTTCGACTCTCATTTTTAACTTTTTAAAACATTATTAATAATTTTTAATTAAATAATTAAATAAATATATAATAAAATTAAAATAAAGGGTCATGGGCTGTGCCGTCACTTTAAGCATAGCCCAACGAGTTGAGCACGGCACGGTATGATAAAGTTCATGATTCAAGAATAGAGACATAGCACACTAATTTGACGGACTAGACTATGCCAAGCCAAGCCTACCCAGCCTCTTTAACACCTCTAAAATTGATCAAATGAAAAGATAATTATTTTGCAACCCCTAATGTTAATCGTAAGACAATTATAACACAATTATAACGTCTAAATTTATTACATAATACATATTATTTTATAATTGATCATATTTAATATAATTTTTATTTAATTAAATTAAATATAAAATGTTTATTAATAAATGTAAAATTATGATAGTGTAACTGCTGAAATGTTTTAGTTACTATAATTCAAAGCATTTATTATATAAGAGTTTTAATTATATTGTATAGATCAGTCATGCCAAACAAACAAACAAACAAAAAAAACATTTCAACATTTTCGTTCAATAATTATCTAATTCACCAAAAATATATTAAAATTATAATTGATTAATAGTAAAAGTTTACGGTATCTTTTATTTACAATAATTAATTATAAATTTGTCCCTATTAAATTTTGAGACCATTTTCAATTCAAAAATTAACTTATTCTATTGATTGATAAATAATTTCAATTAACTATACAATATTTGAAGCAACCTTAAATATTTAGTATTAGAATATAATTTCAATAGTTTTGAATTTTGTATTAGATGATGGCAAAGCAGAAAAAAAAAATTAATTCTTCAATTTCTTGCTTTCTCTTTTATTTTCTATTAATCTAATTCCTTTCTCACATATTTTTTAATTATATTTCTTGTGTTAAGTAAGGTTTGTCTAATTTTATCCTTATAAAATATGTAGCAAATACATGATTTTTTTTTTTTAATTTAATATAATGTTTCCATCTTCTCCTAGTGTCTAATGTTTATGTTAATTAAATTTGTGGATGCTAATTTGAGTCGTAAATTGTAATGAAATAATCAAAAGCTAGAAAATTATTCATTTCAAGACACATTAGATTATTAATTAGGACCTTCTTTATTTATAGTGTTGTTTGTAACCTCTGTTTTTTTTTTTTTTATTTATAAACAAATGATAGTCACTTTTTGAATAACCTCTCATTCTTGTGTTCTATATCCCTTCACAAAAACAGGAAGAAAAAAGAAGAAGAAAAAGAAGCAAATTTAAAAGGAATGAAATTTATATTTTCAAAATTGACATATATAATGCCCACAAACTCTTAGACCACTTTAATGAAAATAAATAAATATATAAAAAAATAGCAAAATATACTTGTCATTTGTCAATATATATCTATTTTAGGAGTTAAAAAATGTTAACGGTTAATAAAAAGAGTTCACCAATAACTATAGCCGTTGTTCTTTTTAATGCCGTATGTTATAATTAATAAATTATTAAATGAGTACTAATTAATTTATATAACCCACTCAATGCAACATTTATGTTAGTAAAAACTTTGAATTTAAACATTTGTTTTTCTTTAACAAATAACAACCAAGATTAATAATTGACAAAAATTTCACTAATAATGATTAATTGTTGCATAACAATTATAATGGTACATTCCTATTTAAAAGCAAAACTCTTTTTTTTTTTTTTTTAATGATCCAATTATGTTCTTTTGTAACATAAATTATGTTATTTTGTGTAATTTATTCTATTAATAATAAATTCTTGAATGCATAATTTCGGTTTTAAGATTAAGGAGGTTTGTTGAAATTTGAAAGATAATATAATAATTTATATTTCAATTAATGATTATATATATCATAATTTAATATAAAAAATTTCTACTAAATTTAAATTTAAAAAATTAATGAATAATTAAACCTAAATTTAAAGAAATGGCACTAATGTAAAATATAGAAAAGTGAGGTTAATATGGTATATTTTAATTTAAAAGGAAAAGCCTTTTTTTTTTTTTTTTTTTTAATCATGGCAATAGATAATAGATAATAAATAAGCTCAATCATAATTATTTTACCTATAAAAAAATTGACTTATTTGATTAACCTTTTAAAATTAAAATTAACATAATTAACTTCATCCATATCGTTAAGGCATAAGTTCACAATTAAACTTTTTTAACCCTCTTTAATTCACCTAAAATTTTGTTTCTCTAATGCATTATAAAATTTCGTCTTTTTTTTTTTTTTGATAAAAGGTAAATTTCATTAAATAAGGATTCAAAATACAATCTTAAGATACATCAATTCTAAGAAATACATCACCATTCTAATAATATAGTCAGAACTAGCTAGAAGCAAGAAAACACAGTGAATACTTGCGAGCTCTCAACATTAGCTCGTTATAATTTCGACTCATTATATTGCCTGACTGACTGAAATAAAACGATGAATACATCCCAAAATCAAAAAATGTAACAAGAAAGTAATCAAAAATCTCATCAATAAAATTAAGACAAACCATATCTGGATAATTTAAGGTACACCAAAAATACCAGAACATTATTAAAACCATACTAAAATAAACACAGAATACCAAAATGTCCTCCACCCCACTATTGTCTAGAAACTGTCGGAGACGCCACCGGAAGCAGCAGAGCCGAACAGAGTAAAACCCAGAGCCACGCGAGGAAGAGGGGAAGGTACCGGTAACAAATACTCCGAGCAGTTGAATTGTCAAATGTTTTAATAAATTATTTTTTTAAAAGCATCAAAAAAATAAAAATAAATTATTCCTTAAATTCAAAATATGATTATGAGGCGTTTCAACAATATTTGAATGCTTATTGTGCGTATAGCTACGTTACTATTTATTATTATAATATAATATTATTTTTATATTAACACGAGAAATTTAAAAATGTAGTTTGCAATTGTATTTTCTATGTCCTTTTAGAATTTGTTTTTAAAAATTGATAAATAAATAAACTTTTACATTAGTTATAAGATCTAAATGTTAATTATCAAATATATAGATTAAATATTATTTATCTATTTATTAATTAATTTATTTAGCATTTTATTTTAATTGATATGTTATATATAGGCATGAATATCAACTTTTATAAAGTTGTTAAGATGATTAAAATTTGAAATCAATTTAACAATATTTTACTTTCGTAATAATACTAATTTTTAGAATTAGTTCTATAATACCTACACTGAGTTTGGTAATTACTTTTTTGCGATAGAGTTTTATGGCCATAGTTGCAATGGGATATGAAGAGTTGTAAGACCATGAATTAATTATATTTTATTTAATTATGATGTAAATTTAAATAAATTAAAATTACATATAATATATGTGCATGTTAACATTCATTATTCTCACACGTGAAGAGTAGGTGCAATGTAACTAATTATATTTAATAATTTACAATGGCGGTGAGATTTCGTTTCAATCTTTTGGTTCGGACAGATTTTCTTCCATTGTCGATTTGTCGGTGAGCCTACTTTGCTTCTAACTACTTTGCTTTTGGTTCGGACAGATTTTCAATCACCGTGTTGCCGTGATATTATTTTTCCATTTTTGTATTTAGGTTTTATGCTAGCAAATTAGCAATGCCATTATTTTTTACAAAAAAAACGCAAATTAGCAATACATGAATATTAACAAAATTTAAAAAGACAAAATTAGTAAAAGAATTTACCAAAATTCAGTTTAACTTACCTAATAAAAAAACCTTATAAACTATGTATTTTTTTTTTTAATTTTTAGCTTAATGGTATGGTTAATATCTATATTCATTTTTTAGTATTAATTATTATCTAAGTTTTTAAGTAATATCTTAAAATGCTAATTTAAAAATTAATATATTTTTATCCAAAAATTAATCAAATACATATCACTTAACAAAAAATGAATAATAATTTGATTATTTAAAAAGTTGGTTTTTTTTAAAAATAAAATAAGAAATTAATAAAAATAATAATAATAAAGAAAAAATCCTCTATTTTTTCTCTCTCCCACTGAGACCATTGTTTTTTTTTTTTTTTTTTTTTTTTCTAGTGAGTTTTTTTTTTGCTAGAAATATTTGGATAGAAATTTGGTTTCAGAAAATAAAATATTGTTGACTTTGATATTAAATTTATGTAAAATAAACAAGAAAAAAAATAATAAATAAATTAGAGTTGAGGGTTTAGAGGAGTAAGAAAGAGGAGAGATAACAAATAATTGGAGAAAAAATTAATTATTATGATATATGAAAAAAAATAAGTATATGTTTTATTTATATAATTGAAATAATAAAACTAAATAATTCATGTGAAAAAAAACTCGATAATTAAAAATTAAAATTTGGGATAGAATGAAGATATATAGTTTTTTTATTTTTCATTTTAACTCTAAAAAATATCAACATTTTTAAATTTGAACCGATAAATATAAATACCTTTAAAATACCAATCCACACACACGTGTGTGTATATATATATATATATTAAATATTTGTTAATTTTTATTATTAAACAATACTATAATCTTTTAAGTCAAAATTTTCACCCGATACTCTAATATAATTCAAATACAAATATGCTATCAAAATAGAATGATTATAATTTATAAATTATATTATTTTTATTATAATAAATAATTTACTATAAAATTTATCTACATTTAAAAAAAATACGTAAATTTAACACAAAACTAACACAAATGTTAAATTTACGTATATATTGATAGAAAAAAAAATAGATAAATTGTCTAATAAATTATTTATTATTTTAAAAATAAATGATTAAAATATACATTTTGATGGGCCATTTCTTTAGGGCTAAGATCTTTATTTTTTAAAAATGTTTATTTTATTTAAAAGTTTCAATAAAATTGGGATTTTGTCTAAAATAGGCAAAATTCTTAAGATAGTTTAAAAAAGTGCATACTTTTGTTATTTTTTAAAAATGGGCTTTTTTTAACCGTTCACCCAAAACTTCATTTACTAGCCGGTAACTTATTTGTAAACCGTTTGAAAGAATTCGAACAGTTCCAAACGTTTGCACGATTCTGAGCATTACTCTCCCTCCCCCTCTCCCTCTCCCTCTCCACTCTCTATTATTGAATCCCCACAAATTTTGTTGAGGAATAAGACGAACAGTGAAGATGCACAAAACACTCGACCATTACTATCTCATTGTGAAGCTCTGCATTATCTCATTGTTGAGGAAGAAGATGAATAGTGTGGTATATCAAACAGGTATATCTCAGGATATATCTGGTATATCTCAGGATATATCTGATATATCTCAAGATATATCTGGTATATCTCATGGTATATCTGGTATATCTCAGGGTATATCTGGGGGTATATTTGGTATATCTCATGATATATCTGGTATATCTGGTATATCTCATGGTATATCTGGTATATCTCAGGGTATATCTGGTATATCTGATATATCTCATGGTATATCTGGTATATCTCAGGGTATATCTGGTATATCTCAGGGTATATCTGGTATATCTCAAGGTATATCTGGTATATCTGGTATATCTCAGGGTATATCTGGTATATCTTAAGGTATATCTGGTATATCTCAGGGTATATCTGGTATATCTCAAGGTATATCTGGTACATCTCATGGTATATCTCAGGGTATATCTAGTATATCTCAGAGTATATCTGGTATATCTCAGGGTATATCTAGTATATCTGGTATATCTCATGGTATATCTAGTATATCTCAGGGTATATCTGGTATATCTCAGGGTATATCTGGTATATCTGATATATCTCATGGTATATCTGGTCTGGTATATCTGGTATATCTCAGGGTATATCTGGTTCATTACACACGGCCAAAAATACATTTCGATTAATGATTATTGATTTGGGGTAACAGTTTAATACGGTTTTTCAACCAAAAATCTCTTTAAATAACACCCATATCAGTTCCTCGCGAAAGTATCAACCAAATAGTTGGCAATTTTTCGAAAATATATCACTTCTAATCGCATTTTTCGGTATTACTAACATCATTTTTGAAATTTTTTCAGGATGAGACGCAACAATGGAGAGAAAATTACTGAAAAAAAAAAGAGATGGGCG
Source organism: Elaeagnus macrophylla (assembly GCA_029378325.1). Taxonomy (NCBI): domain Eukaryota; kingdom Viridiplantae; phylum Streptophyta; class Magnoliopsida; order Rosales; family Elaeagnaceae; genus Elaeagnus; species Elaeagnus macrophylla. The sequence continues at coordinate 13,808,244 of CM055653.1, forward strand.
TAGTTGGAAGGAGAAGAAGAAAGAAAATTACTTTGGTGGGAAACTAAATGACTCAATCAAACCGGCTACTGGGAGAGTAAATAAAATTTTGCCCATTTCTAAACTTTTACACAAGGTTGCCATTTTTTAAACTATCTTAAGGATTTTGCCTATTTTAGACAAAAACCCAATAAAATTTAAACAATATTTTTATTAATGGTCCATTATTCAATTAACTATTTTTTTAAAGGTTTAAGTATCATACAAGTTATTTTAGTCACTTTATTTTTATAAATGATATTTTAATAATATTTTTTTTTTACAAATAAAACTAAAGTCATTTTTTTCAATAAAAATATAACATTTCAGTCACTTTTAAAATAGTAAAATATTACTTTATTATCGAAAAATTATGATATAATAAAGCGAATTTAATGGAGCAAAATTTTGATTTTATTTAAATATTTTAAAACTAAATTTCAATAATATAATATTTTTTTGGTAATTTTTTTTATAAATTTTATATTTTACTAATTTTTTAAATATTTTTTTTGAGCACTTTTCAACATCATTTTTTCTATAGATATCATATTTAGATACAAAAAATGTAAGGTAAAGAAGTGTTAAAAAATATAATTTTTTTATAAAATATAAAATTTATAAATATAATTGTATAAAAAATATTTTTATATTCAAATTTAATTTTAAATTATTAAAATAAAATAATTTTTATTATTATTAAATTTACTTTAATATTATATGAAAATTTTAATTAATAAAATAAAATTTTGTTAGTCAAAAAATAATTAAATTTTTATTTTTATATAGTGTTATTTACATTTTTTTTTTATGAAAGTAAATAATTTATAAGTGACTATTAAAACTCCACTTTTTTAATTGGTTAGACTCCATGGAAATTAGGTCTATAGACGGTTTGTTTCTGCATTCTTGAAAAATATAATATTTTTAAAATTTATAATAATAAAATTAATATATTTAAATTATTGTTATTAATTTAAATGAATTTAAATGATGTAAAATTTAATTTTTAATTATAAAAATATATAATTTAAAATTTTATTTTTGTTATTATAATTTTTGATGGTTTTATTTTCGTTGTTTCAAGTCCCTTTACCTTCCTTCTATACTTATATAATTTTACTGTTATCAACTACTTTCAGACGCCCAAAGTCCAGTTACTTAGTAAATCGAGTAACAGCAGTGTCGTTAGGGACCGTTCTCTTCGCTATGAAGAGTTCTTCGCGAAGAGGTTTCGAAGTGTTCGATTTTAAGCCAGAGGAGGAGTTCCCTAGTTTGATGGCTGAAAAGTACAAGGGAAGATGCAAAAACTCTGACGTTGACAATACTTCCATTTTGAAGTATGAGTTCCTTGAATGTGGTATGTTTACAAGTTCAAGGTGCAATTTTTTGTTCTCTATTTGAATGCCCCTATAGATAAAAAATGAATTAAGTATTGCGTTTTAATATTTTGGAAAATTCCATTTTAGTGCGGTAGAGTCAAGTATGAACAATTTCAATTGAATAGAGCAGCGTGTATGCATTGCTGTCTCAGCTTAATGTACTCATGCAACTATCTTTTATAGCAAAGTTTATCTTTATTTATATACAAAGCTGTTTTATATCTATTTCAAAAGTCACTTGCAGTTCAAGTAGGAAGACGTTGATTGAGCTGTATTGGCCAAGTAATTTTAATTGTGCAGTTTTTGATAGAAATCTTCTTAGCAATTTTAAATATAAAAACACTGGGAGTGCTAGTTAATTTGATTATGGTGATACTGTTTTCGATTGATGTATGGATTCTTAAAGCTTTGTATGGCATAACTAGCTTAAATATTTTCCCAAATAAGACAGGAAATAAAGAATTTATGACTACTGATGTTTAAATTATATTCATATTATTGATTTTGTTTTCCACCTCAGACATTGATTTTGCTTGTTCTATGTGTTGGAAGTGGATTCTTTTATGTTCGCCTGTCTATCTATCATTTTATATTTTGCATAATTGTCTGTTGGAAATTATTTTGTTGTAAGTCGTGTTAATGGTTATCAAGTATTGTTTTTGATTCATTTTTATATTTGTTTAGCTGGAAAGGGAGCAAACACCCACACTAAAGAAAATCAGAGTGTGCATTGTGTAGATCTTGATGTGGTCAACTATGATCTTACTTGTGGTAGTGGTATTTCCTGTACCTCTCTGCTGACAGTTGAAAACAAGAATGTTCCCATGAAAGAGTGTTCTTCTGCTGCTTCATCATTGAAATTGTTGAGTCCCAAAGATAACTCTGAGTCTGGATTTGATAGTCATGAATCTACAAAGTCTCCTTCTAAGGCAGACAAAAAAAGTTTAGGCCTAAGAGCACCTTCTCCTAAGAAAAGCCAGTTGAACAGTGATCTTATGGATTTCTCAAATGTACTTTTGACCCTTACCTTTCTGAATAGCACCTTAACCTCAATTCAGAGGTATTCATATTTTTTGTATTATTTGAAATTTATGCAGAATAAAGCAGTTGACTTGGCTTCAGATGCTGATCAAATTATTATTCAGAGATATCCACTGCATCCTGCTTCTGTAATTGTAGAGAATGGCGGTATTTTTCTGCCACGCCCTGTATTTTATGTGGACAATCATTTGGGGAATCTTGATTCTACTTTAATTTTTTGTTCAATTTCAGGTTCAGTAAATAATGACTCACGGGATCATTGCTCAGGCAATATGGAAATGGTAATAATATTTCTTTTTTGTTTCAGATGAAAATTAACAAAGACGAGCTGTCGAATTAGTGATTTGGGGTTGTTCACTTGTTCTTAGTTCTGGCTTTTGTACACTGCTTTATTTAACTCAAAATTTTTGTACGTGAGCAAAGGTTTGAGGACTGTTACCATAAGCAGATATGAAAATTAGCAAAGATGAGCTGTCGAAGTAGAGATTATGGGGGTGTTGTTAGTTCAGGCTAATACTCTTTTATTATTATTATTTGCTTTTTATATATATAATCATTTAGCCCCTTCACATAATGTTCAGCTCCCTTTTGATGCGTGATACAGTGTTTTATTTATTTTTGAAGCTACTATTTTTCTGAATTTTAGTTTAGCATGCTTTGCATTGTTCGTTAATTTTTGTCTGGTCATTTGTAAGAAACAACTTTAACATGTGAAATTAATATTTATTGAAAGAACTGGGTTTCCAATATCGTTAGTTATGATTCATAGTCTTTTGTTAAATTTGCAGGATGAAATGACTGTTGTGCTTTATCCCGATTTTATTGTATATCGAGATAGTTATCATACAGCATCACAGCTAGCCTTTTGTCAAAATCACTTAAAAATCTCTGACTTAAATGCATATGGAGACAAGAGAACTTTTGACTATGAATGGGGAATCAGTGACCTTGTTGATATTGAGTGTCAATGGTTTCATAAGGTGACTCTTTGAATTATCTTATCACTGTCAGTTGTTACTGATTTTCATTTAAGCATGGTATTATAAATATGCCATTGACTTTCTGGATTGCATTCAGGTCGAAATTGTACAGATTAAATTCCGTATAATGTCGAAAGAAATGTTACATGATGATAATGTACACCATACTTCAGGTCAGTACACCTTTTCAAATTATGTTTTATTTTCTTCAGTTTGTTTCTGTTGGCATCTTCATTTCCCATCAGTAGAATTTTCAGTGATATTTTAATGGGTTATGAGAATTATGCTTGATTTCTTAAAGGCGCTGTAAGATTTAAACGTAGGATTTATGCAAGTATTTCATTGTTATTTGATGGCATTTTCTCTTTATCATGAGGAAATCATTAGAGGACAGTTGTCGAGGATATAAGGATATTATGTGACATCGAAAGTCTTGAAAGAACTATTGCTTTTAATGAGGAAGCCCACTTGTGAGTATAGATATGTCTGCTATGCTTGCAATCAAATTTTACATGGCTTAAAGTTTTACTTTTCTTATGCTTAATTTTTTTACTTATCTAGTTGAGTTGTGATTGAGTAATAATTTTAACTTTCGTGCATGGTTATAGGCAACCAATACCTTTTTCAATGAGTTGCTGGTACCATACCATTTTAAAATTTGCATCTTTTCCTTTTCAATAGATTTCATGATTGAGCGTTTCTATAGTCTCTCCTCAGCGGACATTTTTAAAGAATACTGTTTTTGTTTCCTAAGCAAGTTCCCATGCTGATAATTTCATGTTTTTCTGAATTCATAACGGAACTTATTTCAGCCGTTGAGGAGTTGAAGATGATAATTGTTGAACCCAATTGGTCCAAGAAACGTAAAGACATAGCATCCTTGAATACAAGATACGTGGCTCTATGGAGTGCTGTGGCAGAGTGAGTTTTCTGTGTTCCACACTTTCTACATTTCAAACTCTGCATGTTCTGTTCTTTATAGCTTACATACTCATGGTTATGTGAATATTATATTTTGATTGGAGTTTTGCATGACAAGCCTGATGTTAATACATGATAAATTCACTTTTTTCTCTTTGTGCAACTCCTATATGCTTCAAAGATGTCTTCAGTCTCTTGGGAATCATGAGGGCATCTCTTGAGTAAGACATTAGAAAATTTTGCTTACCTACGAATCATTCATGAAATAGGGTTTTGGATGTTGAGAACATAGAGAGGAAAGTTTCTTGTTAACAATATAAGGTTTTGAAAGACGATGTTGGAAGGGGTGAAAAGGTTTTGTTTATGAAGAAAATTTCTTACCGGAACATTCTGGAGATCGACCTAATTTTGGTTTTCGAAGGATTGTTTGGGGGTTGAAGATTGTGAAGATACATAGCTTTACATCAAACAAACCTGTTTAGTCATGAGACCAGTGACTGGGTTTTATAGAAGATTCCGTAGTCATACCATGGTCAATTCATATGTGGAATTTTTTTTGCTTATTTTAGTGAAAATAGGTTTAAGTAAAGGTTGGATTTTATTTGTATGGTCAATGACTAGTTGGTTATAATATTGAAGTGCATTAACGACACCATTGCTGATAAAACTGTTGGTAATTGTGGCAGGGATGAGAAATATTGGCTATTTTTGTTATTTTTTCCATAACTAGTCTAATTGTATTGTCAAACACAAAGGATTTGGATGTGTAGACTTTTCTTGCTTTGATATGCAGTTGCTAATTAGTCAAAATTGTAAGGGGCTTGATTTTCTAGATTAGAACTGAAACTTAGAAAGAGGGCTGAAAGGCTAGTGATCAGAATGACAACTTTCAAGCATCAATATTCTGCAGACATTGACAGTAGGCAGGAATAGATAACAACCATGAAGAGAATGGAAAAAAAAAAACGAACATCGATAAGAAGAATTTCATGCAAGCTACAAGTTTGCCATGAACTTACCATATAATAGTTTTGAAAGGTAGGGAAGACATTTACAAAAATGATTGCATAATCTTTCTATTCTATCCTAACTTTGATATACATCTAAACATCTGCTTCCATTGTAGTGTTTATTTATGCGGTGATGACATGATGTTTAGGGAGGACCTGTTTTGAGCCCATATAATACTTTTAAGAATGGTTCAAAGCTTTCAAGTAGACATTATTATGTGCTTGGATTATCATTCTTTTGTTTATCAATCTAATTTGTTCTTCATAAGTTTTAATTGTTCTGTTTTGGTATGTGTCATTTTCTTTCTCTTGTCACTGTCATACTTTTTAGTCTTTCATCTTTCTGAACCTTATTTTTTATAACAATGAAAAACGATGATAATTGACTTCCAAATTTCAGGGTTAATCTGGTCACAGGAATGGATGGGGATTGTTCACCTAGACGAATGCACTATTTTCCGAAGTAAGTTATTTGATACCCCTTATTAATGATCGACCTTTGTAGCTTTGTGTATATTTTCTTGTTTAGAATTGAGAAGGCTCATTCATTTAGTCGAGGATAATTATTTAATATAGTCATCCCTTGCTCTTATATTTGGTTTTATGTAACTCTTCTGCCTCCTTGGATACTTTAATCTTAAACGCTGGCTGAGGAATCAAACATATGTAGTAATACTTTTCTATCTTGATGCTTTACTTTCTGTATTGTATATATAACTGTTGACAAGCTGTTTGGATGCCGAAGTTAGGAAAGGTTATTAGGAATATCAAGAAATAAAGTTCTCCTTGTGGCTGGAAAAATGGAACAATTATTGGTTCTTTTCTGAACGGAGAACATCATAAACTAAAAATATTAGAAAGTATAGTAATCTGACAACTTAAGGGTGAGTGATGGCTGTTGTAGCCCCTCATTCAGTTATACTCTGTAGCATTTAAAACTTTTTGTTGCAGTATCTAGGATCATTTTGTGTGCATTTGCAGACTGATAATTAGTTTGTTGTTAACCATGGAATGTTGTTAGTGCAAACTGGTCATTTTATGTATTGCCTGGAATAATTTTTTTTTTTTTCCTTTTGTTTTCAGAGTCTCTATTATATAGTTGAATAATTGTGTAGTGTACCCAAATAAATGGTATTTGTATACAGTTTCAACGAGTGTTTTGGAGAAATTGTCTATCCCAAAGGGGATTTAGATGCTGTATCTATCAGTCGGAGAGATGTTGATCTATTGCAGCCAGATACATTCATCAATGATACAATCATTGATTTTTACATCAAGTGAGTTTGTGGATCTTTATTTATATCTCCCAACCTGAACCAAATCCGGACTGACCTTCTCAATAATCAAAGCCTCAAACTTTTGACTGCTACATTTCTTAAAGCAGGGAACCAGAATTAAATAGGAAAAGCATTCTTTATGTTATAAAATTATAAAGAAGATATATGTTATTTTCTCAAGTTCTTTTCTTACTTCCACTTTCAGTGAATTCATAAAATAGCTCTAATACCACTGACCTATAGCATTCTGCTTTACTTCTGTTCAATGCTCGTTGAAGCTATAGTCACGAGATTTATTTGTTTCAAACTGAAACTAAGTTATAAGTTAAATCTCACTTACATATGCCTTTCACAAGTGTCAGTTGCCGATGGGTGACTTATATAAGGCTATAAGTTTAAAGGATGATTCATGGTACTCCTAAACAAAGAAATAAGCGCTTCGAAAAGTATTTTTTAGAAACAACAATATATTGCAAGTTTTATGCTATAAGCATAAGCATGTTTTTTAAGAACTAGAAATGCATTGCAAGCTTTCTACAATGTGAACCACGAGTTACCTTTATTTTGTTTGACTTTTGTCAAACTGTAATGCTAAGCAGGTATCTGAAGAATCAGATACGACCTGAAGAAAAACATAGGTTCCACTTTTTCAATAGTTTTTTCTTCCGGAAGCTGGCTGACCTAGACAAAGATCCTTCCAGTATTTCTGATGGCAAGGCTGCTTTCCAACGTGTTCGCAAGTGGACACGGAAAATTGACTTATTTGGAAAGGATTATATTTTCATTCCTGTGAATTTCAAGTAAGAATTTTGGATCAAATCCTTTTCATCTTGTGATAATGTCTTACATTTACCGTGGTAAACAAGACCAAAACTTTGGACTGGATTCATACTGTTTTCCTATTTTAATGTTAGTTTGCACTGGAGTCTAATTGTCATGTGTCATCTTGGAGAAGTGACTACATTTGAAGGTAAGCGTCTTTTGAATTTGTAGACGATTACTTGTTATATTTCTTTAGTTTAGGTACTTTATTGTATTTCAGATGAAGACATAGAAAAGTCACATCAAGTACCTTGCATATTGCATCTGGACTCCATAAAGGGGAATCATACAGGCCTCAAAAATCTTATTCAAAGGTAATCATTCTGCTACTAAAGTTCTTTTTTATTTATTTTTGTCTTTGTTCCTGAAGAAGTAGCATATAGGTTCTTGTCCATGCAATAATTTTTTATTATGTTCATTTTGGCTCTAATGCTCTTAGCAAAAGAGAAAATCTTTCCTTCAGATTTTGAGTTTATCTCTTAAGACAAATTATTAATCAGGCAGCTCTTTTTATGAATAGTGTACTCAGATTAAAACCATCACTTTCTTTTATTAGGCAAATTATGTTATCTTGGCCAGATTAATTGCTTGTGATTTTTAATATGAAGTTCTTGTATTTCGTTTTTATATGTGGGTTTATATTTGGGTGGTTGCGAGATCTCATTTCGGAGAACACCAAAGTATCGTTTGATCTAAAGTTGTTTTAAGTATCGAGCCATGGCATAGATGTTTTGATTTTACAAAAAAAGCATCAAGTCCTTGCTGCTTTCAGTGTGTTTATTCCTCAGAAGCATCTCTGCGGAAATATTTCTTTTGCGCATACTTTAATGCATATCCTTCTATTTTTAAGCTCTTATTTCAAGTTTTTGAGATATGTTTAACCTTTAAATGATATTTGATTTTGTGAAATTGCATAACAACAGCAGAAAAACTTTTCTCTCTGTTTTGGCCCTTCATGACTTTAAGTGTGTTTATTCCTCTGAAACATCTCTGAAGAACTGTTATTTTTCCTGTATTTTAAGCAAATTCTTCATTTCTAGTTTGTATTTCAAGTTTTTAAGATTATGTTTAACCTTCAAATGATAGTTATTTGTGGGAAGAATGGAAGGAGAGACGAAAGGAGACATCTGAAGAAGTCTCGTCAAAATTCCACAACATGCGGTTTGTTCCGCTTGAGGTATTGCCTTTAGTCTCCATGGACATTTTTAACCACATTGAGCTAAAATATTTGCTTAAGAATTACTTTAGTAATAACTTTCTCTCTGTATATTGTTTTAAATTAATGAGTTTAGTATAAGATTTGCTTGAGAAGTTACGATTTGTATATGAGAGAACTTGTTTTATGAGAGTATTGCATGTGGTCAATAATTACTTCAAATAATGGCTTTTGTTCTTAGTTATTTCACAGGTTATAGTCATTATTTTCATTACTCCCATTGTGGTTTATGTCTATGGAGCCATAACTCTTGGCTTATTAAATGGGATAATCCATGGTGTTCCAATCATTGGAAGTTTAGCATGAAATATAATTCTTGAAGAATAGTGAGTTTGAGCATTTTGTGATATAAAAAGCCTTACAAGCTGCAATGTTTTCGTAAGTCTTGGAATGATAAGAATGGAGGTATTCCTGATGCATTCTTATTTAGTGTTTATTTTAGTTGGTGGTGTAACTCAAGCTCGTGCACATATCCCCTGGGGGGAACTCGTTGTGCTGGGTGGAGCTGCTGCTCCATTCACGTGCTAATTATGCGTGTGGGATATTTCTAATCTTTGCCTTGGGAGTCCTGGAGTTATAGTCCTTCGGTCAAGCTGTTATTGTAAGGATTGTTAGAATTCGTTTCAACTTAAGGAACTCTAATGATTGTTAATCATTAGCTGCATATTTGGGAAATCATTGCTTATTGATGAGGCTCTTTCTATTGGGATGAGATTAATCAGTTTCATTGAAGTAGCTGTTGGCTCCAATATAAACATGAACTTTGTAGCTAGATGATCAGTATCATCTTGATTTTAAGGAAGAAGGTAACTTTCCATTTAGTTGTCAAGTGGTTCTTTCTAATATTCCAAAATTTGATTCTCGTGTACAGTACTCAGCAAAGATAAAAGATAACAAAATAATTAATTTCCCATATGGATATATGGCCTGGATAAACATGATTATTTATTGAGTAATGAAAAACAAAGATTGTTTTTGCAATTAAAATGTTTAACTGTTTTTATATGTTTACTAATTATAGAAAAAGCTTCAATCATAATTGAAATCTTTATTTTCGTAGCATATCAAGTAAAGCCAATTATTTTATTTGGTTTTTCCATCTATTAGGGCCGACAGAGAATCAAATTAATTCGAAAATTAGCATTGCAGTCGAATTACATAACACTCATTTCTCTAGAATTTCAACTGTGAAGTTTGTGACTCAATGCACATTTGCACACCTCATATAAGAGAAGTAATGCAAAGGTAGTTACAACAGATTTGATTGTCTGCAATAGGCTGGTACACTGTACATGGCAACTTACTGTAAGGGTGTGCACATTGTGTAAGGCTGATAAAACAGCTAGTATTAATAGATGTAATTGTCTCAGAATTGAGAGTAGAGTATGTGATACAATCAGTGTGTACTGAGCAAGGGCAAGACTGTTTCTTGGAGGGTTGATTGAGTCAAGACTCTTGTTTGTAACGTGAGGCTTTGACATGTCCATTGGTGGACTGAGGGTGTAATCATTTGTTGATGATCATGGTGAATTGGTAGGGAAGTCCCTCCTGTAGATTAGATTCACACATTATGAATTGAACCACGTAAAAATCCTATGCGTCTTGATTGATTTAGTGTTGTTTATCTCTGTTTTGTTTTACTGCATCATTCGCACATTGTTCTTACATCAACTGATACGAGAATGAGGCTAATAGATTTTGCTGTGAAAAATGTTATAGGCAAATCTGTAGTGGTCCCTTTATTGAGAAAAAAAAATCGTTACTTTTGTATTCAAACTTGCCAAGGCAATTAAAATTCCTGTGGACATCACGAGCAACTTCTGGCAATGTGAAGTCCTTGTGTGTTTTGAGGGAGTTTTTCATTTTGGCTTGAATTTGTTAGTTATTGGGGGCTTGTTTTGTAACTAATTTTGTTTTCAAGTTCTAGTTTAAGTTTTTAAATGAATGTTTTTTAATAATTAATTCAATTTTCAAGATCAAAATCTAGTTGGAACTCAATTCTATTTATACACACTTTTATTGTTTTTGAAACTTAATTTTTTTAGGACCATATTCCAAGTTTACCTTTTCTTTTATTAGTTAGCGGAATGAAATAAGAAAATATAATTTTTTATCAAATAAGTTTTTATTTTTGTTTTCTAAATGAATTAGAAAATAAAAAACTAGTTTCAAACACAAGAAAACAGAATTTGAAAACAAAACTCGTTACAAAAAGTCACAGGAGCAAATATTTTCTTAAAGTTACATTATCATGGTGTTTTGCATACTCATTTTTCTCTTCTACTTGACATAGATATTAATTTTTGGTTCTGTTTTTTGAATGACAAAATAAGCCTGATGTTGGTTTACATTTCATGCCAGCTGCCACAACAGGAAAATTATTATGATTGTGGCTTGTTCTTGCTCCACTATCTGGAGCTTTTTTTGGCAGAAGCTCCTGTCAGTTTCAATCCGTTCAAGATTACCAAGTCTTCCAACTTTGTGAGTAGTCTTTCCAATGGTAATCTTTGACTGATTTAACCTTATTGACATGCTTGAAAACACGATCAATTGCACAAGTGATAAGTAATTTAATAACAAGGTTATCATACCCACGAGATTGTCACAATTTCTACATTTAAGCACTACTTCGTTAGTAAATTGGTTAAAATTAGTAAAATGGGATTTTCAATTAATTATAATTAAACCTACAAAAAACAATTAAATGTGAATTAGATTCAATTAGAAAATATACGTGATCATGAGTCTATCCTCGCTACTAGTCTACAATTCAACCAAACATATCATGGAAAAAGATTTAATTTCTTGAATTTTGAATTACCCTAAAACCTTTCTTGGACTCTTAACTTTATCTTTATAAATTTAGGTACGCTTAAGACTTCTCATATTTTTTTACCGTGTAGTTGGTTAAAGGTCCGCTTATTAACCAACCCTAAATTATGAATAACCTAGAGATATGCTTACTAGGTTTATTTTTTTTTTTTTGCATTACGATCTAAAAAGATGATAACTAAATTAGGTAAGATTATAACAATCGTTTAACCTTTAATGAAAGCACTTATGACATAAGACACAAGGTGAATAAGATTATTAGTGATTACATACTAACACTTTAAACTAGATCTAGGCATATTCATAAAATAAACTAGTTGATCATTTTAATTCATACATTTATGCCATAACATTTAAATATAGAATTGAACACATCAAAAATCAAGAATTGAAATTAAAAAGTCATTACTGACATTAATTTAATCAAATCATAGCCTAAAGCTTAGAATTGTCCACAATCGCATAATTAAAACTTAGCTAAACATGAAAAACATTGCAATCATAATTGATTTCATAGAAAATAATAAAGGAGAAGAAATCTTAGACTCTTGTCTTCCAAATTTGGATCTTTCTAAATTCTCCAGCCACCAAAAGTTGTTGTTTACAACAATAATGAGTTTATTTATATTCCTAATTGAGAGTTGTAAAAAATTTAAAAACTGGGCTTTATTATGCAAATTCATATAGTTGTGTCATGGTGAGCTTTTTTTCATGCTTCAGCTCACTATTATATAGGGTTTTGTAAGCCTGTTAAAGAGGCTCATGCCACGGTATGCTTTTTCATCCAAAGTTTCCAAGGAACCTGAAGCCTCATGCCCCAGCGTGCCTTCAATTTTTTTATTTTTGTACTTTGACCCCTTTTTGCACAATTGTCTATTTTTTTGCTCCTTTTATCCCAAATACATGTATAACACAAAATAATCGCATAAAATGTATAGGAAAAATTAAATTAATGTAAATATGTGAGTATTGACACATATATGTGTAGAATGACACCTGTCACTTATTGCTTTAAATTTTTATTTTGCGGGAGTTATTTGATTGCTAATTGCTTTGCAACTTTTTTAACAATTTTCAGATTCTTGTTAATTCTTTGAGTTGTATTATATCTTTATGCCCTTTTCACCAAAATTGTGTATGTAGCTTGCAAAACTGTAGATCAGTGGTATGTTTTATCTCCAATTTTGAAGGACTTGTACCATTTTTGTACGATCTTTGGACTTTGTCTTGGTGTTTTTTAATTTTCAGTATGATTCCTTTAAAGGGTAAGATCTGTGTTTTTATTTGATGGTTGATGTATTATTAAGAACAGGGTATCTTGCTACTTGCACATTTCTCCCATTATTTTGACTTTTTGATTCATACAGCTGCTAGTGTCAAACATTTGTTGCTTGGTCAGTGCTCTTTCATTGTTACTGATCCACACATTGTCTTTTACCAGCTTAATGTGAAATGGTTTCCTCCTTTTGAGGCTTCGATGAAGCGAACTTTCATCCAAAGGTTGATTTTTGAACTACTTGAAGATCGTAATCCTGAAGCCTCTTTGGCATCTTGCCAGGATGAAGACCAAATCTCTAATTTTCCAGAAACCACTCGGAACGTATTTGGTGTTCAGTTTCTCTCAGCGAGAGGCAATCTTAGTTTAAACCAACAAACCTCGTCAAATTCCCAAGCTGGCCAGGGCCTTGAAATTACACTTTTGTCAGCATCTTCCACTAGGAGTTCTCTGTGTGTTAATGGCTCTGGCTTGGTTAGGGATCTTTTTGATCCAGGAACCACTGCAGGATCATTATTAGGACACTATCAGTCTTTTGACCTGAAGACACCTCTTTCCCCTCTTAATGGAAATATATCACCAACACAGGTAAAAATATGTTTTTCTTTTAATTGATCATGCACCTTATTCGTTCTTTGAAAAACATATATTGAACTGAAATTCGTCAGTTCTTTATTCATGAGCTCATTAAAATGTGGAACAAAGCATATGCTTAGATGTTACAGTGCTGGGGTTAGTTAGGTAAACTACTTAAATACTAGTCCTTTCAATACTGAATAAATTATTTTATCACAGGAAGACCCAGAAACTGGTGAGCGTTTTTTTTTTTCCCACAAATAACTGGGATCACGTCTCAGTCTTGTGAACTTCCTTGTTCATCGAGAAGTTTTGAAGCCACATATGATGTAAGAATTGCTGCAGAAGCAGAGCAAGGGGATGACCCGTCACATGAACCATCAGTTTGTGATTCTGATGACTCAGATGTCGGTATTGAAAATCCTACATATAGGGAGGATTTGGGTCCATGTCAAGAAAACACAAATGAAGGTAAATCTACACAAATAGAAGATCTTAAATGCGTCAAAGAAGGCCTTGTTTCTTCCTCGTCTGATTTTCCAGATGCTTCCATTGTTAAAGTCCCTGACACAATGCATAGTAGCAAAGAAAATGGTGGTTCTTACGTGTCTGCTCATCAAGACTCTGATGAGGTAGAGAAGGGGATAGACTTGGGTGATGATTTAGGGATGACTAATGAGGATATTTTGGCGGATTTACCTGAACAGCAAGCTGGTAAAAAGATGCGGTTCAGACTAAAAAAATACCACATCCTCAATTGAAGACGGAATTATAATTTTCCTTTTTCATTTCAAACGTAAGAAAAGCCAAAAATGTCATATTTGTATGAAATGCTTTATACAGCTTAGGAATTTACATGGGCCAATGGAATTTGTATGTCATGATGAACATGTAGCAACATTTTTTGGATTGGGGCTTGGCTTGGCTGATAAAAAACAGTGAATACGATTTGTGGTTATGAATTATTATGGTCACATATTGTGGTGTAAGAAAGTCCAGAAACATGCATGGATTCTTAGAAATATTAAAAGAGATTGTTGAAATTATTGATATTTGGTTGATATTTTGATACTAATTGTGTTTTTTTTTAACAAAAAAAACTATTTGAGAAAATAAGATAATGTTCGTTAATTTTTATTCATTTAAATCAATACCTTATTTTAAAAATATTAATAGTGGTTAGCATTTGTAGTTATCGTCAGAAGAATTTTTATGAATAATTATAATTTTTTTATCTATTAAATTTAAAATTTCATACATATAATTGAATTATGTTATCAACCAAGTTATCTACTCTCGATATTTTGATACTAATACAGGTGTAATAGTTGGCAGTTTTTTTATTTAAAAAAGTTCGCTTATAAAGCCTCACTTTTTGGCTCAAACGCCTGATATTAAAATTTAACAGTGTCTCCAGATAACAATTAGTTTGCTTGAAAAATTAAAAACTTTAAATAACTTATTACATCTATACAATGTTACAAACCGATCTCCATTACGCTAATAATTTTTAATTTTGGTCATCTCAAAAAATATTTTCTTCAACTGCAAAATCACTTTGTCTGAAGAAGTGATGTACGAAGACCATTCGTCATTTCATATAATCCTTCCAAGTCTTCGGCTCGAGAAAATTGACTTCATATGACATTTTGGTAGCGTTTGATTCGCTGAATGTAATCGTAATCATAATCGTAATCATAATGGAATATAATGTAAAGGAATCAGTATTACGATTACAGTGTTTGGTTTAGTCACTGTAATCAAAAAAAGAATCAGTATTACAGTATTTGGTTTGACAACTGTAATGAAATAAAACACAATAATATTACATTAATACCCCTATTTAATAATTATTAATTAAAAAATTAATTAATTAATTAATAATTATTACTGTAATAATCAATTTTCTAATTAATTAATAATTAATTAAAAAAAATTAATCAATTTTTTAATAATTAATTAACTAATAAATTATTAATCAATTTTTTAATAATTAATTAACTAATTAATCAGTTTTCGAGCGCGAGAAGTGGCGCGACGGGGACGACGGTCGAGCGCGAGAAGTGAGGCGACGGGGCCGAGCGCAACACGAGCTGGTGCTACGGAGAGGCTTCTTGGTGCGTTGCTGTGCAATGGGAGACTTGGACGGCGGCGATAGGAGCACGAACGTCGCCGGTGGAGCGCGAACGACGATTGGATTAGCTGGGTTGTCGCACGAAGCCTCTGGTCACAGCGCCATAAATTCCTGGTAATTCACAGGTGAAGTTAGGCAGCGTGTATTGATTACAATATGTAATGTAATCACAATTCATGGTGTTGTATTGTGTAATGCTAATTCCTTTAAGAGATGTAATGGATTACATTACATTACATCTCTTTAAAAAAATCAAATACTGTAATGAATTGAATTGATTACATTACATGTGTTATTACACCCAACCAAACATGCACTTTGTAATTTTCTTCATTTGTTATGGTCAACCTTTTGTATTTGTTTTTTGAAAATAAAACTTTCAACTATAAATTAAGTGTTTTTTAAGGAACTTTTATGTTAAATACTTCTACTACTACAACTATTAGTCGGTGCCTTGTTCTCTCTATCTCCTCTCCGTCTTTTCTTTATCCAGCTTCAAAAGTTCTTAAATTACCGTCGGGGAGAGAACTCCCTTTAAGGGAGAGCTCTTTCCGGCAAGTGGTTAGATTTTACTAGTTTTTTCTCCTTTTTTTTCTTTCACTGTTGTAGCTCTTTCTATGAGAGTTTTTGTTTCATAAATAATCTATTTCCATTGTTAGTGATTTTTTTTTTTATTTTTTATGTGTTCATATCTGTATGAAGTCTTTTATTAGTCAGATGTTTAGGTATTTTTATAACTCTCGCAAAGATTTTGCAAAAATTGAAAAATTGTAAATATTTTATTCAACTTAAAATTTAATTGATACATTTATTTAAGCAATAATATTTATTTAAAAAATAATAGTTTGTTATTGGTAGTGAGATAATTCACTGGGTAACGCCATTGGACTACATACATCAAGTCGTTTATTCGAGGAGTAAAAAAGCCGTAATTGTGCCAAAAGATTCTTTATAACGTGATCCTGTCGGTACTCTAAATATAGGCATTGATCCGAGTGAATGAAAAATAACGGACGTTATCTCGTCTCCTCCATAGGAGTATTTCTTTGTTAAAAAAAAAAATATAGCTTGTTGATGAGATGTTTGAAAAAATTCATGATTTGATGGTATTTTAGCATAATGATTATTTTCTTGATTATGCTTTTCTATTTAGTTTTTTAATATGTATTAATGAGTTTTATTTAGATAAATAATGTTCTTGTTGTATTTTTAAAATCTGAATGTTAATAAAAAAATATTTCACTCTCCGTAAAAATAAAAATAAAACTTTTATGTTGCCTTTTTGTTATTAAAAAAAAGTTCATCACGAGAACCAGAGCCCTTGCTTCATTTCTCCAAAAAAAAAAAAATGCATAATAACAAAATGAGATTAAAGTCCAGCAACAATTGCAACATTTTAATCTCAGCTGTGACCAAAAATAAAATTTCTCCAATTTTATTTTTCCTGTAAGCATAGAAAATTTCCATAAATCTCCTTTACAATTATTTACAATCATGACATAAAGCCAATCTCTTTTTACAAAAAAAAAAAAACTTGATATAATGTAACGCCAGCTTTAAAAACTCAGCTGAAGGCATGTATCTATATACGTAGAACCAGGAAGGGTTGGCTTCTGACCATCTTTGGTATCTTTGCCAACAGGAAGTACATCCCCTTTTTGAGTGGCAATCACTTCTTTTGACTCATCAGTAGTTGGACCAATCTCTTCCTCAATTGGGAAGTGTTCGCTTTGATCCCTCAAGAGCAACACCAAGAACAATATTGTCTTCCAGCGTTGTTGTTGTTAACTGAGATGCATGGGATTTCTCACAATCTTTCTCTGATTGTGAAGTCACCAGTGGACTCTCTCGTTTTCCATTACCAGCTTCAGATGGAGCAGCTGAGTTTTTCTCTGATGTTTCCTTTCGCGTAGACTTATATCTTTGTGATCAACTTGTTAAAGAGTATATATGATTGTTAGGCCCACCACTTCTTTACAACACATACTTTCTCTTTCCCTGCATATCCTGTACTTTCGATCTTTGGGGATAAATCATCAGATGCCATTTTCTGGAGCTGAGAATCAGATGCAGTAACCTGATCATTAGTTTTGGAGTAAGCACTTGACATTGACACAGACTTGGTTGTTGAGATTTATTTTAAAATAGGAAAGTAAATAAAATATTAATATGGTAGAGATTATTTCTAATATGGTAGAGATCATTCTCAATATGGTAGAGATTATTGTACTTAATTATTATCCTTTTATGTCATTTTATTTCTATTATAAATTCATGTAATATGTGCAAAGTAATACAAGTTAGTGAAATATTCAGAACCAAAAATCACTTTCTTCTTTTCTACATGGTATCAGAGCCAAGTTAGAATTCTGAATAAAAAAAATCCCACAAACACTACAGACAATCACCACCACCCAAACCAAACTTATCAAACTCGTCAAACCACCAATAGAAATCAAACAAAAACCCAACAAAAATCAAACCGAAATCAACCTCAAAAAATCAAACCCAACAGAAATCAAAACCCAACTCGTAAAGCAAATCCATAGCCGCTATCAACCCAGAAACTCGATCACAACATTTTCAGTGATCTGAAACAGATAAACCACCGACATATCAACCATAAAAACAGATCCAATCATATCAACCATAAAAACAGATAAAAAAAAAAAAAATCAGCGATATGAAAACCGGACCACCCCACCAAATCAGCGTCGCGCCACGCACCAGATCCACCAGACCGCATCCCAGATCCACCAAATCAGCGTCGCGCCACGCACCAGATCCACCAGACCGCATCCCAAATCCACCCAATCAGCGTTGCGCCGCGCCGCGTACCAAATCCACCAGACCGCATCCCAGATCCACCAGTCAGCTTCGCGCCCATCGCGCACCTCCCGCCGCGCCGTGCACAGCCCCTTCGTGGCCACTAACGCCCTGTCCCAGCTCAGCCTCATCGTATTTTAATTCCTTTTTTTGTTTTCTGTTTCTTTCTATTCCATATATATATATATCTATTTAAAAAAACAAAAAACAAAAAACAAAAAAAGAAAAAAAAAAAAAAAAAAAAAAAAAAGGAAAAAAAAAAAAAAAGGAGTGATTCCATTGAATCATCTGAAACCAAATCAGTTTCTTTTTTTGTTCAGTCTGAAAGTCCCTTTAATGCTGGCATTTTACTTACTGAAAAAAAATTATAATGTGTGATCTCAATTAAAGGAGATGCATATTGTTGAACGAGAAAAGATTTCTTACATCAAAGGCACATTCTGTCGCGCCACCACAGACCCCCAAAACAGATCCGCCAAAACAGATCCCACAGACCACCACAGACACAGACCAAAACAAATCCCACAGACCAAAAAAAACAGATCCGCCAAAACAGATCCCACAGACCACCGCAGACACAGACCAAAACAGAAATCAGACCAAAATCACACCCACAAATCGCGCCACCCCTGAAAACCCAAAACCCACTTTTACAATAGCAAGCAAATTCACAAAGTCTATGAAAGAATTTGGCTATCAACAAAGCAATTCTCACCAAAGCATTTTCAAATTGAGTGTTCTTAAAGTTTTTAGACAAGTTGGGCATGTGTGACATGTATGCACCAACTTGAGGGGGAGTGTTGAGATTTATTTTAAAATAGGAAAGTAAATAAAATATTAATATGGTAGAGATCATTTCTAATATGGTAGAGATCATTCTCAATATGGTAGAGATTATTGTACTTAATTATTATCCTTTTATGTCATTTTATTTCTATTATAAATTCATGTAATATGTGCAAAGTAATACAAGTTAGTGAAATATTCAGAACCAAAAATCACTTTCTTCTTTTCTACATTGGTGTCCCCTTTAGTGTCCTCATTTGTATGTACAGAACAAGTTGAAGCCTAATCATCATTTATTTTATAAGATGGTTCAATCAGTAGATAAGGGCTGTTAGAAAGAATGAAAATGCTGTCAGCAAATGGCACATTGTCTAAATCAGCATCTCTGTATATTTTCTGAACCGTGCGGATAGGTGTAGCAAGCTGCACCAGGTGATGGCTAATAACTTTGAGAAGATCCAGGAGTATAGCTTCCTGTTTCAATACAATTATACAAGTACTTGGTTAGATCTCACAAGAAAAAAAACATGGGATAATATCCATATGCTGAAAGCTGTCACTGCTGAGAAAGTCAGGGGTGGAGCTAACACTTGGAAACTTAAATCTGGTAAGTTAAACAAAACATCACTATCAGAAATTAAGATCCGAGTGAAAACCAATTCTTACAGATTACAAGAGCAGACATTTTTATTTCAACCTTGAACTAATTACCAAGACGATTCTATTTTCTATCCTATGGCATAAGGAGGAGAAAACAGAAACATCTTGGTAAAATTTTAGTTGGTAAAAACTAAATGTGACCATTCCTG
Organism: Elaeagnus macrophylla; assembly: GCA_029378325.1. NCBI lineage: Eukaryota > Viridiplantae > Streptophyta > Magnoliopsida > Rosales > Elaeagnaceae > Elaeagnus > Elaeagnus macrophylla. The sequence goes on from CM055653.1 coordinate 13,828,150, forward strand.
TTACAAATAATGTTGGAAAACTAAGTCATGTTATAGATTTGTCATATTAACTGAAAAAGACTAATAAGGATTGAGAAGTCAAGTGGCTAAATAAAATTGCTTGCAAAGTTTACTAATTAAACTACAGATCACTTGTAATAATTTTTATGATGATTTTAAGGTACTTTGATACAAATATTCTTAATATATCATCTATTTTAATGAAATGGAACTTCTATATTTTATCTTAAATAACAAGGAATATTGTATCTTAAAATTTATCTATATTCTATATAAAAGTTTGAATCACATCTAATATTTTTGGACAAAATTATCGCTATTAACATTAGTTACCCTTTTAGTATATATACATTAAACAACGACTCCAAACATAATAATAAAATATATATTGCATTTAAATAAAACTTTAATTATATGATTATTATTACATTTAATAAGAATTCTTCATGTTATTTTACTTTCACAACTTTTTTTTTTGAATCAAATTTTATAATTAATTTAAAAGCATAACAAAATTAGTTTTATATTTATTTTAAATATATATCGTGAAAATTACCTAAAAAATCAAAATAAGTAAAATAATGTACATATAAAATACGTGTTTTTAACTGGTAATACAAAATATGCTATTAGAAAAATGAGGGGAAAAAAAAAAAAAGAAAGAAAGAGAAAAGACACTTTATATATCCAGAAAAAGAAATTGAAGTGGCACGTTTAGCGCTTTAGAAAATCAAGTTTCTGGACCAAAGCCCAGCCCAGCCCAGCTCACCCTCAAAGTTTAAATACACTTTTTTTTTTTGTTAATCAAGTTCAAATAATGTACCGTTATTATGCACGTGAATGGCACGATACATTCATTTTGAATTCGGACGTAGCGCCTTTTTCTTCAATCCAATTAAATCAAACCCCACTCAGCCGCTTTCAAATTCGCAGCCCAAAGGTGGATCCTTCCGTTCGAAAAACACACACCAAAAATAGAGAAAGCTTTCTCTCTCTCTCTCTCATACACACACATTCCATCTGTTTCTCCCCCCCTCTTAATACCATTTGTCTTCAGGTACTTTCAGATCCATAACTATCTCCATCTCCCCATGCGATCAGTTTGAAAATATATTATCTAAGATTTTACGATTCTTGCATTTTATTGTATGCTCGTCTAATTTCAGTTTGATTATTTGTAAAGTAGCGGTTGAACCTAATTCTGATATTTAATTCCATGTGTGATTCTCTTGTTTTGAGTTAGGGTTAGCTTTAGGTGGAGATGGAGAATTCAGAGACAAAGAATGGGGATTCATCTCAGTGCGTTCGTGTTGCGGTTAATATTAGGCCGTTAATTACACCCGAACTAATGCAAGGCTGTACCGATTGCATTTCCGTTGTTCCGGGTGAACCACAGGTGTTAATTTTTGTTTTCTTCTGTTAATCTTTTGATTAGCTTAGATTATTCGATGTCAGGTTCATGGGTGAGCATTGACGAGCTGCTTAGAATTTATTTTAGTTATAATGCATTAAATTGGAAATATATATTAAATTTATGTAGTATTTAGCTGCAGTATAACAAAGTAAATGCGCTTAAGTGAAATACCAAAATTACAAATTAAGGTACTCATTTTATGGAGTGCTCGAACAGGTGCAAATCGGCTCACATGCATTCACTTATGATTATGTTTACGGTTGTACGGGATTACCTTCTTCTGCAATATACGATGATTGTGTTGCTCCACTTATTGATGCACTATTCTATGGCTACAATGCCACAGTGCTCGCGTATGGCCAGGTTCGGTTGTTAATTATTTTGTGTGGTTCATTTTGTTATGTGCTCGAAGTGGATCTCAACTTTATGAGTTTACTGTTGTACTTAATTTTGTAGACTGGTTCTGGAAAAACATACACCATGGGAACCAATTATACTGGTGAAGAGAGCAGCGGTGGAATTATACCAAAAGTAATGGAAAATGTATTCAATAAAGTTGAAGCCTTGAAAACAAATACAGAATTCTTGATTAGGGTATCATTTATTGAGGTAAGTGATGATTTACAAAGTTGAATCAATTTTGGCTTGCTGTTCTCAATATGGGTTTAGATGTTCACTTGGGATCTACTTGTGGCAGATTTTCAAGGAAGAGGTGTTTGACTTACTTGATCCAAGTTTAACGACTTTCTCGAAAAATGATGGGGCTATTCTTCAGAAGCCCACTGCTCCTGCAAGAGCTCCCATACAAATTAGAGAAACAATGAATGGTGGGATAACTCTTGTTGGTGTGACAGAAGCAGAGGTTAGGACAAAAGAAGAAATGGCATCTCATCTGGCTCGTGGTTCTTTATCTCGTGCTACTGGAAGCACAAACATGAATAGTCAGTCAAGGTGCAGTTTATTAAATGTTTTTATTATTTTTGAATTCTGTATGTCACTTATATTCGGCAATTTTCTTACTATAGCATGCATGTGTGCTTCAACCAGTTATTTTACCTAATCAAATTGGCCATACTTCTAATGCAGTCCAGAAAGCATTGAGGATAATCAATAATTATAATCAAAATCAATAAAAGTCTACAATTTCAATGCAGATAAGCTTATTTATAAGCAAAATTAAAGACTATCCTAATTATATAATCCCTCAAATTCTATTGAATCTTATCCTAATCCACTAATAAATCATAATCTAATAACAATTCTGATATAAAACTCTAATATAAAAATTCTAAATTTTAAATTCTAATAATTTTCTAATTTTATCGTGCGTCAACATCTTACATTACTCAGCTTTAGTCCCTGTTTTTCCTACACAATTCAGCAATTATCATTACTCCAAATAATATAAATTTTGGTGTCCATGCCCAGATTTTTTTATAGCAAATATCAATTCTCATAAGTTATAACAATATCAACTCACCCTAGTCATAACTTATTACTATTTTCCTACATCTAAGAGGATTAAGATTTCATTTCTTTTATACCTTTGCTTGTCTATGTGATGTTTTGTAAAAAAATGTTAGGTACAAATTCTCCCAAAAGTTCAAGTTTGTGGAATGTGGACCTAATAATCATTTATACTCTTTAACATTTCCTCAAGTGTGGGCTATTTTGTCTTTGCAAAAGCCCATCGCTTGTGTTTTCCTCAAGAGTGAGTTTTCTTGTCTTTTGCAAGGCTATCATCAACTTGAGAATTTCAATTAATTTAGAGTTGTTGCCATAGAGATTCGATCTTAGAACCTTACTGTTTTGATACCATAAAGAAGTGTCAGGCACCAATTCTCCGAAAAGGTTAAGCTTTTGGGAGGTGGCTTAACAATCACTTATACTTTTTAACATTTTGTTCCTTTGCCAGTCTATTTCGTATTTTTCATCATGTTTGTATTTGCCTGAAGTATCTTTACATTCAACTTTGTAACATTTATATTTTTCAGCCGATCACATGCTATATTTACAATAACAATTGAACAAAAGAAGGTTCATCATTGCTTGGATGGAGCAATTAATGATGATATTGGTGATGACATCTTAAGCGCAAAACTCCACTTAGTGGACCTGGCAGGTTCTGAACGAGCAAAGCGAACAGGTGCTGATGGAATGCGCTTTAAAGAAGGTGACTGATAATTATAATACTACAATTAATTATCAACTAATACTAGCTTGTGCTGTGTATAGTCTTGAGGAAACTATTAGTATGGTGACACAATGTCTTGGCTATAGTTCCACTATATCTTTTAAGATATCTTGTTCTCACTTCTAAGATTTCTTTTATCATGAATTTGTAAAGCAGATTTTTGTTCTGCTGATTGTTCTTTATTCTACTGTTTCTCTGAACTTATTTATTTACTTTATTTGTTTGTCTAAGTTACTGTTGATTTTTGTTCAGGCATTCATATAAATAAGGGTTTACTGTCTCTTGGGAATGTCATAAGTGCGTTGGGAGATGAGAAGAAGCGAAAAGAAGGTGGTCATGTTCCTTATCGTGATAGCAAGTTAACCCGCTTGTTACAGGCAAGTAACTTGTCTACTTATATTTTTTAAATATACTTGCTGTTTTCTTGCTTCAGTTTGTTTAGATGCGGAGTTAGGTGCACTTGACAAATTTGTCTGCATTGACTATCCAAGAAACTCTTTTTGGGACATATACTTTTACAGGAAATGGCTTATTAACATTCTTGAGCAAACCTTGCTAATAGTTAGCCGCGAAGTTTACTGTAATATCTCAATTTGTTGGGAAACCAGCCTCTGATGTTATATTTTGTATATGAAAATGAAATACATAGATAGTGGCTCTTGCTGTTACTTCCTTACTAAACAATTTTTTTCTTACACTAGTTGGATTTTTGAATTTCTAGGACTCTCTCGGAGGAAATAGCAAGACGGTGATGATTGGTATGTATATCTATTTCAAGGGCAATATATAAAAAACTTGCTTCCGATGCATATTTCAACTGATTTTAATTTTAAATTTTCTTAGTAAAAAATTTATATGTTCATTTTATTTTAATATTAAAAAATATATATTTATTTATTTTATAAGAAAAATGAACATTTTTTTTCTTAAGATTAAAAATAAAAAATATACTCTATGTATTAAAGGAATTATTCCATATAGTTAAATAAAAAACTTTCGTAAGTCAGTTAACACTGAATTCTAGTTCTTTTCCTTTTGTAATTTTTTTTTTATTGTAGCTTGTGTTAGTCCTGCTGACACAAATGCCGAGGAGACTTTGAATACCTTGAAGTATGCAAACCGTGCTCGTAACATCCAAAACAAGGCAGTTGTAAGTTTTTTTTGGTAACGAAATGTTTGTAACTTTGTCTTTGGAATTCATGCTTTTCTTTGGAATTCATCCAAAACAAGGCAGTTGTAAGTTTTTTTTGGTAACGAAATGTTTGTAACTTTGTCTTTGGAATTCATGCTTTTCTTTATAGTGATCACATTTTCCCTTGATTTTAGATCAACCGTGATCCAATGGCAGCTGAACTGCAAAGAATGCGGAGCCAAATTGAGCACCTGCAAACTGAGCTTCTGTTCTATCGTGGGGATGCTAGTACACCTTACGAAGAACTTCAGGTGTGTTACTACTGTCAGAATCTATTCCTTGCTTACATGACTTATTCAATTATTGGTTTTAGTAATCCTTTTCAACTTTGTTTACAGATTCTTAAGTCCAAAGTATCCTTACTTGAAGCAAGCAATGCAGAACTGCGACGGGAGCTTCAAGGACGACAGGTCACTTGTGAGCATTTAGCACAGCGAGCCCTTGATGCTCAGGTTCCTGCCTTGCTTTGCTAATTCTTTCTTTCTAATTTTTGCAGCAACAAAGTATTAGTTTGCTTATTCTAATCATGATTTTTCAACATATTGAATATGTTAGGTTGAAAAGGATAAATTGGTCTTGAAAATCGAATCTGTCAGAAATGGAAATCCTTGGGATGAGGTTGACTCAAATTTGGATAAGGTCTCAGTACATTTGCTTCTATGATATTTCGTTCTTTATGTTTTTTCTTTTACCTCTTATAGGGGTATTGGTTTTTATATGTATTTATCGGTCTCGCGAATAATGATAACTTTGGCTGACAGATTAACTTGGACTAATTTCAGGACTATGATTTGCTCAAGAATTATGCGTCAAAGGTTCATGAATTAGAAGGAGAACTCTTGCGAATGAAAAATGTGAGCAAATTGAAATACAATCGAGTTGCCGATGTCATTGACTTAGACGACGATGACTTCCGCTCAAAGAATTCTCTATTCCCACCTAATGAATATTCATCTGATTATGATTCCAAAGTTGGGGGCATCCCAGGTGAGATATAAAAGTTCCAGTTAGTGGATTTCATGAATGACTGGTTTCATTTCAATTTTTTACCATAATATTTAATATACAGGAGCACACTAACTATGTTATGGTTATTTAAGATAAAAAGGCATTAGTTCTTTAGTAGAAAGTTGGTTCTGTTACTGTATTTTGTCAATGCCTCCTTTTCATTTCTTTTATGCAAATTTAGTACTTTAGTGGGCAGGTCATTAAAATTTTTTGTTTATCATTGTTTTATCCTTACCCTCAAATGGATCCACACATAATCATGAAATTAAAATTTGAATTCCTATGCAGATATTATTGTTGATGATGAAAAGGAACGAGAGCATTCTTCAGTTCAAGAAAAATTGGACAGGGAGCTCAAAGAGTTGGATAAACAACTTGAACAAAAGGAGGTCAGAATCACTATTTTCTAACTGTAATGAATGCAATTGTTTGTAGTTAATTAGATGGAGGTGTTCTGTTTCATAGAAACTACAGTAGGAAAAATTGATACATGTAGATATGGATATGCTTTTTGTAGATGATACATGTAATAATTATTAAGTTTCAAAGAGTACCATAGACAAATAAAATGAATACATCCATTTGACCCAGCTGTTCCCTTTTATGTTTAGTTTATTTCTTACTAGGTAGTTCTTTCTACTCTTGCTGCTTTTTCATACATGGTTTGGTATAACAAATATTGTTTTCTCTTGTTTTGGTTTCTCCTTTTTGATTTGCAGGCAGAAATGAAGAATTTTACAAGTGTTGATACCTCAGTTCTTAAACAACATTATGATAAGAAAGTTCATGAGTTGGAACTGGAGAAGAGAGCTCTACAGGTAAATTATCTATCACCTATTCTTATGGGGTGATTTGAATATCTGAACATTCAATTTTCTTTTTATTGTCATTGCAGAAAGAGATTGATGAACTGAAGAAAAATCTTGCAAATATCTCATCTACTTCAGATGATGGCTCTCAAAAGTTGAAGGAAAATTATTTGCAAAAGTTGAATGGTCTTGAAACACAGGTTAGTTTTTAGCTTGTGCTGTAAAAGCTCAAGTTGTAAGAGCACAAAACTTTTAGGGATAAGTATCTCTCTCTTATGCCATTTTAAATATTATGTTGTGCCATCTTTCATAGAACCTCTAGCTTGTAGGTTGACTAAGGGTTTTGCATTAGTACGGTTTTTAATATTCGTACAAATTTCCTTACCTTTTGGGATTATCATTTCCTATGTTGCCTTGTTTGCTTTGCAGGTTGTAGAGCTGAAGAAAAAACAAGATGCTCAAGTTCAGCTAGTGAGACAAAAGCAAAAAAGTGATGAGGCAGCAAAGAGATTACAGGATGAGATTCAGAGAATTAAGTGTCAAAAGGTACCTTTGCTGCTAGTTTAGTCATCCTTACAATGTGGTATGGCTTTAATTAAAGATGCAAGATCATTTATTCAGGTTCAGCTACAAAATAAGATTAAGCAAGAGTCTGAGCAGTTTAGGTTATGGAAAGCTTCACGAGAAAAAGAAGTTCTTCAGGTATAATGCTCCCTGTGTTTTTAATTTTATAGTTTTGGAATTTCTCAACATACATATTGTGTGCTATGACTGACTGTGATATGTCTTACCAAGTAATAGAGATATTTTTGAAGTCATGTCACATAGTTATTCTTTCAATTGAAGCATAAGTTCGTAACCATGAGAACCCGACCATGAGCAAATGCTCTATGCTCGAAATTATATTTATTACTATGTTGAGTTTGGTCATTTAAATGGGCTCTGTAACAGGTGCTTCGGTGCTCCTGAAATATTGTTTTCTATCTTTCACATAAAATTAAATAAACGTATTTGTGGTCATTATAAAATTAAATAAACGTATTTGTGGTCATTATAAACACATGTATGAACTTATAGTTGAATGTATTACTAGGTGATTCTTTTTAATCCCAAAATAATTTTACAAGACTATTTTAGTGCTACCATATTTATTCAATATAGATTATAGAGAAAAAAGGTTGGAAACCATTAGCACTTTATGATATTTTAGAGGGTAGCAAGACAGGAATACAACGTGTTAAGCTTTATGATACAAATTTCTTCAAGTTTTAACAAGATTACTATTGTAGCTGGAGTTTTGTCTCTAGTTTTAACAAGATTGCCCCAACTTGGGATAATCCCAAGAACACTTGTTAATATTTAATTGACTAATGCAATGACATTGAATTCATGAATTTGAGTAGGGTGTGCTTACCTAGAAAAAGGCTAATTATTCTTGACATTTGCACTTGGGTTTTTCCAAAGTTGTGAAGATTACTGTTTTCCTTATGTAATAGAGTTCTAAAATAAACCTCTCAATTACCAGCTTAAGAAAGAGGGAAGGAGAAATGAGTATGAGATGCATAAGCTAATGGCTTTGAATCAGAGGCAAAAAATGGTAAGTAAATGCTATCAGATCTCTCAAGATTTTGAGCGAGTCCCATGTACTGGAGATTAGGTTTTCTCACCTTATGTATATCTTTGACAGGTTTTACAACGGAAGTCAGAGGAAGCTGCCATGGCTACAAAAAGGCTAAAGGAACTTTTAGAATCTCGAAAAGCTTCCTCACGTGAAGCTTTTGGTAAGGAGTGTTAGAGAAAAATGAATGTTTCACATTGATAAAAGATAATATAATGAAAGAGTTTATAAAAAATATTGATATCTCTATTTATTGAATTAACCTTTTGTAATTGGATGACTCATGGTTCATATAAAACTTTAACAAGGGGATTTGTTGCATTGAGCTGTTTTTTCAACCTCATGTCCTTAGGATGATTTATAGTTGACTATTTTGTGCAGGTCCTGGAAGTGGAAGTGGTCCAGGAATTCAGGTACTTATACTTGATGATTTATAATTGACGAGTTTCTTGAAAAAAATAGGAGCAAAGAAACGATACTATAAAATGATGGCAGCATTAACTAGACCATACTATATGTTTTCTTTCTTCTGATTAGGCTTTGATGCAAACAATTGAGCATGAGCTTGAAGTCATAGTTCGGGTGCATGAAGTACGTTGTGAGTATGATCGACAAATGGAAGAGTAAGTCCTTTATTCTATGGCATTATTTCTGGAATTCTCTTTAAGTGTTTTAAGAGATTCAGTATTGACATGGTTAGAGTGAGCAACATGGATTTGCACAATTGTTGAAAAAACTGATAAACTTATGTGCTCCTGTTCTATAGCTACAATATAGAACAAGTTGATCTCTACTGTTGATATGCAAAAAGTAGGAAAGTGTCAGCTAATTGAAAAAATCATGGCCCTGAAATGCATGGGGTGGTAGTAGCCCCAGTACAAGTTTGTTTCTTGCAAATATTTAAATTACTAATTCAGCATATGTTTTTAGTAATGCATTTGAGGTAATTCTTTATTAACAGTAACCTCTGTATAAACAATATAGCTTAATGAAAAAGAAGTTCAAGAAACAGATCAATGAATTTCTTCTGCACAGTGGTTACTGTTTTGAAGATAGTGCTTTAAGGTTCAATTCTTTATTAACAGTAACCTCTGTATAAACACTATAGCTTAATGAAAAAGTAGTTCAATAAACAGATCAATGAAGATAGTGTTTGAAAACATTAGGATCTAATAGTGTCCAGTGTATTTGTATGCTCATAATTGGATTCCTTGTCATTTTTCATCTATATTTGTATCTTTCGGCTTTTACAGTTTAAGTTTCTGAAAGCAAGTTGGATATTCTTCTAGTTTTTTATTTTGTGGCTTTGAAATACAATTTGATGTAACTAAGGCTTTTTGGTATTGTAGACGAGCTAGAATGGCAAAGGAAATTTCCAAGCTAAAGGAAGAGGCAGCAATGTCGAAACAAAATAATTCAAGGTGAACGCTTCATGAGATAGTCAGTCTCACAAAATCCTTTTAAATTTTATTGGTTAATTCTAAATATGTTTATTCTATTTTCCTTGTTTTGTAGTGATTCTCCTCAAACAATGTCTCCTGGTGCAAGAAATTCACGTATTTTTGCGCTTCAAAACATGCTCGATGCTTCAACTAGCACTGTTGTATCTATGGCATCACAGTTGTCTGAAGCAGGAGAGCGCGAACGCGCTTTTAGTGGTAGGGGACGTTGGAACCAAGTCCGGTCTCTTCCTGATGCAAAAAATGTGATGAATTATCTCTTTGATTTAGCATCTTCCTCCAGGTAATCTCACTGTCTACTTTTATTTAAACGACCACATCTGATTCTCTTATCCGCCCTAATGCATATTGAAATCAATCTTTCACTACTGTGCTTTGTGAGCTAAGCCAAACATTTTAAATGTGGATGCCTATGTGACTGGGCTGTATATTTTTCTGTCAAGGTGCTTGTTGCGAGATAAAGAAGCTGCCTGCAGAGAGAAGGATTCTGAAATAAGAGATTTAAAGGAAAAAGTGGTGAGTCTAAGTAGCGTGCTTAGGAGATTGGAAACACAGAAGGGAGAACTTATTCATCAGGTAAATCTTGGTGAATTGCGCTACTTTTTAGCATAAAATACAATTTACTATTTGAGATAATCTGTTATAATGTTAATTTTGCTTGAATGCATGTTGCATTTGAATTGACATATGAACGTTAATAGAAAGGACTTTCAGCACATATGTATTCACAGATTTTACATGTGTAAAAACGATCCTAAGAGGAATAGAGAACTGAGAAGCATATATGCATCTTTAGTCTCTTGAACATTGCTTGGTAAACTTTCCAGCTGCTTCTTTTCTCTCCCTTTTCAAGGAATAACAAAACTGTGTGTTTTATTATATTTTTTGGATAATAAAATTATGTACAAATGACGTCTTTAAACAAGAGATTTACAGAATCAAAAAATAACAGAAAAAATAAAATCAAATAAATCTAAATCTAAATTATATTTACAAGGAATATTATTCTACCAAATTTTATTTTCAAACTGTTATTATCCCTGAAATTTAGGGATTTCAACATTTAGGCCATGTTTGTTATACCTTATTGTATACCATGACTGTATAATTTATATATAGTTATGCGTTTGGTTGTGAAATCAGATCGTATCGTATAGTATAAAAATAGTACGATTATGTAAAAATTTTGTACGGCCAGGAAGGGTGGGTCTAAACCGTACTGAAAAATTAATGTCTTAACTTTTTTTTTTAAAATTAAAAATGATATTTTTTTATTTTAAAAAATATAAAAATGAATTAAATATTAATTTAAATAAATTTTATAATAAAAAATTATTTTAGTAAAATATATATAATCAATTTAATCCGACTATATTATACAGTTATAATTCAATACAGTTCAGTCTAATACGACTATATTTAACCTATCTAATACGGTGCACCAAACATAGTCTTAGTCTCCAAAATATAGATTTCTCTTCCTATTCCATAAGCTCTTTTCTTTTCTAATTTTTCCAGTAAGCTGGCAAAATCTAGTTTAATTCAATTTAATGTAAACCATGTACAGAATTCAGCCTTGAAAAAATACGCCTTGAAAGCTACAAGAAAATCCAAGGATGCTAATCCAAACATTGGAGGACATAAGTATGCCTTGCGAAAGCAGGTAAGTGCCAACCTTTCTATTCAATTGTTCCACTTGTGAGTTCCATGCATTCCAAAATCTAAGAAATGCTGTTTAAAACAAATCATATGTCCAAGATTCCAAACTGCTATTGCTATATATTATTGGCCAAAACGTTAAGTACACATCTCTCTCAGTAGATATGAAGGCTAATTGATTTCATAATGCCTCCAGGATCACAGGAGCTCAATTTTTGTCTTGGAGGATATGGATATATCAGAATCAGAGAATTCGGATATCGACGCAACTGATGATGAATGGGTAGCTGATGATGTTGATGCTGCTGATGATGAATGGATAATGTCAGGAAAGCGCCGATTTAGGAAGAGAAATTCTAAAGGTGGAAATCGTTCAAAGGGATCATCATCACATCAGTCAGAAAATGGTTCAGTTGGATCGGTAACAGAAAGTTTAGCTGATGGAGTTGGTGGAAGTGAATCCATTGCATCTGGTTTATGTTGTTCTTGCAGTAAATTCTCCTACTGCAAAACAACAAAATGTCAATGTCGATCAGCTGGGGGATTTTGTGGCCCATCATGTGGTTGTGTGTCTACCAAGTGTGCTAACCGAGAAGTGAATGAGTCACTACAACCAGAAATACCTGAAGGGATTAATGACACAGAGAAAAATAGCCTCCTTGCCTCTCAAGGTGCAATGCTTCTTCAGAGTGCATTAGTTGAAAAGCCTGAAGGGACAACTGAGAATGATGGAACAAAAAGGAAGCCTCTTTCTGACATTGGAAATACAGTGGTATGTTCATTTTATCCATATATAATATATATTGACCTATTAGAAGCAATCTCCTATACTATGAACTGTGGTTAATTCTCATGGACAAGCAATTTTAAAGTTGGACTTAAAACAAGACTTGCTGGTGTGATGCTCTCTATCATATTCTCTGCTAATTTACCAAGCGTTGTAATTTTATAAGTTTGTTCTTTGGGTTTTTAGTATTGATTAAAACCTTTCAACCGCAGGCCAAATCAAATGCACCAAAGCCTAATCAGAGAAAGAAATGGCGAAAATCTACCATACAACTTGTGACCAACCCTCCACCTGCTCCACCTCCCGCGCAGCTAGAAAACAATGAAGCTTCCCCTAAGAAGCCAGAGAACAACAATGTAAGCGAAGCTGATGTCCCAGTGATGAAACTACCTCGAGCGATGCGATCTGCAGCATCAAATGGTGGAAATCTATTTAGAGATAGAAATGCTTCAAAATCAGATGAATCAAGTGTGAACAAGGATGCTGGGGTTGTTGCTCCTCCAAGAAGTCCTGTAAGGCAAAGCAGAACATCTGACGAGAAAGAGAACTTTGAAGTCTAACAAGCTAGTTTTAGTGAGTAGCTCATTCATTGTACATTTACACAGCCCTTTTTTGTGGTTTTATTCTTAGTTACTGTTTGTAATCTTGTATAACCATCACGGTTAGAGAACTATGTAACAACTGTATTATGACACAGAACCTTTGCACAATTTATGTAATTCAATGATGCTATTGTGTTTTTTGTGTGTGTGTGTAATCTGTATTGAAGAGAGAGCAGTGTAATTTTGTCGTTTCTGTTTGTGCAAGTGATTTCTGCACAAGGAAGAAGAAAACTTACAAATCAAGAGTCTTTTTATAAAGTATTTTGCTCTGTCAAGTTTTGGTCCATGGCATTGGGCTGGTTTTGGAGAAAGAGGAAAAAATTATAAAATAAACGTTAAGGAAACAGAAAAGTGAGTTTTATGACTTAATTTTACTCTTACATGAGTTTTGAAATTACTTATTTTTAGGCTTCCTTTATGAGTTGGACTAATGATTACTTTTCACAAATTGTGATATTGAATGAAATAAACTATTACAAATTCATCTACACACTTGTCTCGAACTCGTGCCTTCAAATTGTTTACAATAAACATATATAATACTTGGACAATTTTCGAACCTGCAAATAATAATAATAAATTCGTCATAATTATTGTATATTAACAAATTTTACTCTAACAATAAACTCGTTATAAATAAAAAAATAATAATAATTTTTGGATAATACAAACAATAACAAACTCTTTATAATTATCAATATGTTAACAAATTTCATTCTAAAATGAAATTCATAAAAGTGGTTAATCAAGCCCGTTGTTAATAAAATATATTATAATTTTTATTGAAGTAAATCATCAATATTTGAAGATAGAAAAAAATTGCAACATAGTAAGAAAAATTGCAACAAAATTTTCATTACAGGAAGTAGCAGTTAAAATAATAATAATAATAATAATATATCACATAAATTATAATTATTTTATTTTTGTGTTACTAACCCAAATTATTTCATATTTAATTTGTTGCGTATTTCATCTAATCATATTCGGTTTGAACAATCGGTTGCAACATTAATTGCAGCCCCTATAAATAGCTACGGTTCTGAAAATAGATAATTTTTTTTTACCTAAATGAGAATATGCTAATTCGGAAAATCTTTGCCAATGAAATTCCTAATTAAACGCCTTTAATATTTGAACCTTTTTATAAATTAAAAGTATACAAATCCTATATTACAGGCGAAGTATACTCTCCTCCATATTTAGTGTTTGCTTATCAGGCATTTCCAAAAACTAATACCTTCTTCTTTTCTCAAAAGTTTTCCTTCATTCATAATCACTATTATGATCTAAAGAATTTGAAAGTCTTGAGCTTTGCATGTCTTCTGAGTACTAATTCACAATTAGGTAGCATTTCGTAAGCCTTTTCTCTGGTGGGTTTTGGCTATTCTCTTATGGGTTGAAGCTAATTTGCTTTTCTATAGATTCTAGAGAGAGAAATGTTACAGAGAGCTGCAAGTGATGCATATTCTTGGTGGTGGGCAAGCCATATCAGGACAAAGCAGTCAAAATGGCTGGAAGAAAACCTCCATGGTATGTCATTATTCTCATACCACTTTTTTTTTTCATTCTCTCCTTTTTTCTTTTCAATTCTCATAACTCATTATAGCAATATCTCTTATAATAATATTAATTAAAAAACTCATTATAGCATATATCAAATACATAACTCTTTTTTATGATTCATGAGAACATAATTCTTAGATCCTCTAGTTAACTAATTTATGATTTTTATATGAGAAGAAGGTTCAGAATTTTCAAATCATTTGAATCCCTCACTCCTTATCATAAACAAGTCAAATGAAGATTACACGCAAACATGTCGAATCACTCGTAAAAATTGAAAAGTTCATATAATATAGGCTATGAGCAGTAGATATTAATTGACTCCCTGATTTGAATATTGTCTGTCTTGATTTACTTCTGATTTTTCTGTTTTTAGAAAGAGTAGTTCTTTTGCATGAAGTTGTCGTTGGGTAACAACTAACGTTGCATGCAGCAATTGGATGATATAATCGAGCCCTTTTTTTTATATAATTATAATTGCATGCCACATCAGTTGGTCATACACAACAAACACAAGGAATTTAACAATGGAGCAGTCAAAATCAGAAATGAAGGATTGTACAAACGGTCTAAATTTAGTGAAACATTTGTTATTTTACTCTTTCTACAAATAAAACTAATAATAGTAAGCACAAGGAAAATCTCTATATATAATTTCATACTATTGACTTATTTAAATGTGTAAAATTACAGACATGGAAGTGAAGGTTGAAAACACACTCAAAATCATACATGATGATGGAGACTCCTTTACAAAGAGGGTAGAAATGTATTACAGGAAGAGACCGGAGCTAATCGTTTTCGTCGAAGATGCTTTTCGATCATATCGGGCTCTTGCAGAGAGATATGACTATATATCAAGAGAATTACAGAGTGCAAACCGTACTATAGCAACAGTTTACCCAGAAAGAGTTCAATATCCATTAGATGATGACTATGAAAATGGTAGCAATCAAACCTCAACTTCTTCAAGTAATCCTAACCGATTCTCTGATTTTAATATTAACATCCCAGAAGTCTCTAAGATGAAGAAAGATTTGAGAAACCCATCAATGTTGATATCAAGGAAGGAATATCATTGTACTACTTCTAAGGCTATCAACACTCCAAAATCAGGGCTGACCAAAGAAGAGGCATCGAAAGAAATTGATAAGCTTCAAAAGGGAATTTTGGCAAAGCAAACAGAAAAAGAGTTTGTAAGGAGTGTATACGAGAATGGATATGAAAAGTATTGGGATATCGAAAACCAGATCACTGATATGCAAAAGGAAGTTTGCAGCCTACAAGATGAGTTTGGTATTGGCAAGATTATCGAAGATAATGAAGCTCAGACGTTAATGGTATCCACGGCATTAAAATCATGCCAAGAAACCTTGTTCAAATTGCGAGATAATCATGAACATTCGACAGAATATGCAAGAGTAGAGCACAAAAGAATCAAAGATATTGTTGCAAAATATGAGGCACTTGAATTTGAATTTGTTCCAAACCAAAAAGATGAAAGTGAGACTTTTAGAACAGAATCAGATTCAAAAAGCTTAGAGGAACAGATTAATAGTATATCATCAAAGAAAAAAGAATTCGAAAACATACAAACCAAAATTCGGGAGAGCCTTGATTTGACTTCAAAGGACTTGACAGTGAGTGAATTTGCAGAGAAAATTGATGAAGTAGTACACTTGGTGGTAACACTGGAAATTACAGCTGCTTCTTTGACAGCGCTCATAAACAGATTGAGATCAGAAGTAGATGATCTTCAGGAACGCATTTGTAGCTTAGAAGGAAACAAGAAGTATCTGATGGAAAGTTCACAGTATATGAATAAGCAGCTTGAAGAGTTTAAGGAGAAGATGGATATGGCTAAGAGTCTAAACCGAGTTGTTGAAGACCAAACTAGTAATCTTCAAACACAATTTACAGAAGCTCAAGGTAATATTGATCAACTTTCAAGCAAATTGCAGGATGTCAAACAGGGTGAAGAGAGTGAGAGCACAAGACTGTTCAAAGTAGTGAAAGCAATTCCTAATGCTAAATCAGAAAGCGAGCTTGAAGAGCAAACAAATATATCAGCTTCTGAGGATAAACTTGATGTCATGACTGAAATTACTGAGGAACCAATTCTGCAAGAGGAAGCAGAAAAACATGATTTGCCTGATACAATAACAGACAGCAATGTCGATGTGGAGCATCGTGAATCAGGGCCGGAGAAGGAAGGTCCGCCTAATTGGAGGCATGTGTTTCAAAAAGGGTTAGAAGATAGAGAAAAGGTTCTACTAGATGAGTACGCTTCAGTTCTGCAGGATTATAAAGATGTAAAGAGCAAACTCAAGGAAGTTGAGAACAAAAACAAGGATAGTATCTTCGACTTGGCAATGCAGATCAGGGAATTAAAACATGATATTGCCACAAAAGATAATGAGATTAAATGTTTACAACAAAAATACAAGTACCCACACACAAATCTGAATGAAAGTCCTTATACATGTTCAACAGAATATAAGTACGCAGACGCGCAGGTCTCAGGAGAGAGCATAACTCAAGCAGGAACTCCAGCATACTCGGAGATCATCCCAGTCAGAAATTTGGAACCTGAAATTAATTATGAGCTTGGTGATCATATATTATCACAAGAAAACTTGAAGCGCTTACCTGGAAAGGAGGAGCAAAAAGGAACCAGGAAGAAAAAGGTCGTTAGGCCCCATTCTGTTATAAATATAGCAGACAAAATCCGATCAGACATTGATGAACTAGTTGGAGAGAACTTGGAATTCTGGTTAAGGTTTAGCACCTCAATTCATCAAATACAGAAGTTCCAGAGTTCCATAGATGATTTACAATTAGAGTTATCAAAAGTGAAGCATAGTAAGAAGTATCTAGAAGGAATTAACAAACCGTCTCTACAATCAGATATCCTGCCGATATACAGACACATGAGAGAAATACAGACAGAATTAGATCTGTGGTTGGAGCACAATTCTTTGCTGAAAGATGAACTTCAGAAAAGATTCTCATCTTTGTGCAACATCCAAGAAGAGATATCCAGAATCTCCATAGCAAGTCCTAGAGCAGAAAAGACTCAGCTTAGTGAATATCAAATTGCAAAGTTTCAAGGTGAGGTTCGCAACATGAAACGTGAAAACAATAAGATTATTGATGAACTGCAAGTTGGTGTCAACCGTGTGAGAAAATTAAAAGTTGAAGTTGAGAAGACACTAGTGAAACTTGATGAAGAATTTGACATTTCTGTGTCAAAGAGCAACAACTCACCTACTACAAATGCATCAAGCCGTGTTCGTGTTCCATTGCGGTCTTTCCTGTTTGGTTCTAAGTTAAAAAAGAACAAGCGTTCACTCTTCTCCTGTGCAAATCCAGCATTGCAGAAACAATACAGCGATCTAGCAGCAGCTTGACTGACCTAAATCAATTTCTTTATCTTTAGTTTGTTTTCTTGATTCTGATAGTTGTATATCTATTTAGGATAGGAATCATAAGGGTGCAATTTTTTTTCTTTTCGTTATTAGTTTCTGGACAAAAAACAATGCTTGTGTTACTATGTGCCAAAGAGCGCTTTGTTAAATATGTTCTAGTCCTTCTCGCTGTTAAGATTTCAATCCTCAATTTCGAAGTCCTTCCCATTGTCATAGCATTACCACAAAATTCATAGACCCAGTAAGAAAAGTTGAAGCGTAAATTGTCGTTAGATTAGCGGGAGGCTTTACGGTGCATAAGCTTTGTTACTAAGGGATTTAAGGCATTCGATGTAAACTATTTTCGTTCATTACTAAGCATGCCCAGGGAGGTTTTACATGGTTTTTAGATTTTACAATTTTCATGTATAGGATGAAGTTGATACAAGTTGGACTAATAAAATGAAACAACAGTTCATCAAGTTCTTCCCTGGAATAATTTCAAAATTGATGACAAAGGAATCAAACTCCACGTAAATAAAGCAAATTTACATAATTGACAGGTATTTATCCATTCATCTAATTTCACACTGCATAGTTCTTCACAATATCGGTCAAAAATAAATAGGATAATCTGCTAGTTAGCAGAACATACTCTTCTCCAACTCCCAATGCCAGTCCCCTCCTTGCTTTAAATCTCCATTTTCTCTCCACAACCAGCTGACTCTGCCCTTGGTAAAGCTTCCTCCATTTGATTTGCACTTTGATCACTACTCCCCACCACAGCATGATTCTCAACTCCAACAAGTGAACTTGGAATCACATTTTGATTCTTATCTTGCACTTTATCTTGAACTTCAGTAACTGCTTGATCGCACTCAATTTTCATTTTTGGTGAAATAACAGAATTCTCAACACAAATGACTGGATTTTTCAATAAAGCTTCTGGAACTTGTGAAAAAACTTTAGTTTCATGGACGAGCTCATTATGCACACTCTCTGCAACATATGCTCCATTTGCT